>OX235276.1:33370598-34618849 GCA_944472155.2 Trichobilharzia szidati | reverse complement strand
ACATTTATTCTTATCTTATTTATTCCTTGAATTGCAAATGATTCGTTGACACACTCGACTTTCTATTTCCTAGTGTAAATTGGTTAAGCTATCAGTAAGCATTCTTTGTTTGCTTCTTCTTTCCAACCATTTAATCCTCAGTATCCGGTGACTGGAGCAGTTGATGTGGGTTTACAAGCTGATGGAAATATACTTCATGTCATTGAAGCATATGGAAGTATTGATTTAACATTAGTATTGAGATTTCGGATATTCGGACTTATGCTATTTGTTGTAGATTTCCACACTAATTTCAAGGTAGCGCCTTACTTGATTTCGCGACAGGATCCTGGCTTTGAGATCCTCAGACGTAGCCTCTGTAGTTGAAAAATTCCTCAGCTTAGTGACTTTTAACTGCTACCAGAGATAGTAATTCACGTTAATTGTTGATTGGATGTCTTCACCACTTCTACGTTCTTTGAATCAGCCTTGTAGCATTCTTGGATATTCACTAATCGTGACATAACAATAGTAGATTTTCTCTAGTAAATTCTCGATTAAGGCTCACTGAACATCATGTAAATAAGTAAAGATGGCTAGGCTAAAATGATAATAATTCAGTATTATCACAGCTTTGGGTACCAAGTCAATCATAGGGTATGGAAAGCTAATCTCAATTTAAGTCCGTTCTCTGCAATCATCACCATTCCTCATCTGGGTTTCAATCGACTACTTGGCGCGTGAAGTTATCTGACGGTCTCCCAACCGTGAGCCTGGCCGATTTCTACTTTCTTTGTCAAATCTTTTGGGCAGCTGGATCTTTGTTGGCTCGTTCTCAGAGTTCCTTACCGCAAATCTATAACGGTTATCCACCTGACCTGATCAAGGCACTATACTCGAACTCATGAAACCGGGTGAGGGCTTACGGCGAGTTGTCATCTGAAGTGGTGACGAATAATGTTGTCCGTCAAGGATGCCCATTATCCCCACTCCTATTCAATTTTATCGTAGATGTACTAATGGACTTAACCTCAACCCACTTTAGAGACTCAAGGATTGACTTGCTACCAGAAAATAATCTCGTTGACTTAGAATATGCAGGCGATATCGTCCTTCCCAGCAAGGATGCTGACAAAATGTAGAGTCTTCTGAACGCCTTGAGCTGCAATCTACGAAAGTTTGACATGCGATTCGCTCCGCCAAATGTAAGATGTTAGAGGACTGGACTACACTGCCTTCTAGTTTAAAATTAGGGAGTGAAGTGGTAGAGCACGTTGACTGCTTCACTTATTTTGGAAGTATCATCAGCCCCAACGGGTTGATCTCTGACGAAATTTAAGCACGGATATAGAAGACTAGTTTCACATATGCAAGTTAACGCCATCTCTGGCTTAGTAGACGTGATATCCGGCAGTTTGCTCCGTCCTCCTGTATGGCTTGATGACCTGGCCATTGAGAGTGAAAGACATGGAAAGATTGACTGTCTTTGATCATAGGTGACTGCTTTCTATCTCCCGCGTGAATTGATATGATAAGGTGAGCGATACTGAGGTTAAGCGTCGAGTGCTAAGTAAGAAAGGGAAATCAGTCGACATGGCTGTGAAACTACATCGACTGAGATGGTTAGGACGTGTGTAACGTATGCTTAGTCACCCCCTTCCTCGACTTGCAATGTTAGCTGACATAGGGTCAGGCTGGAAAAGAGCTAGCGGCGGTCAAACCAAAACATGGCCTCATCAGTCACTGAAATCTACAACAAATAGTCTAGGCCACGTAGGAAGGTTCAGACTTCCTGGCTGGGGTCCTCGGGATAGTAAAAACCAATAATTGGAAACAATTGGTGATATGGCTCAAAGTCGTTCTCAATGGCGCAGATGCATCCACTCCTTGTGACTTATGATTTCCAATGAAACAATACCGTTCTTCGTTACTACTATTCCTTTGTCTC
The DNA here is from genome assembly GCA_944472155.2 of Trichobilharzia szidati. Lineage (NCBI taxonomy): Eukaryota > Metazoa > Platyhelminthes > Trematoda > Strigeidida > Schistosomatidae > Trichobilharzia > Trichobilharzia szidati. The sequence continues at coordinate 34,616,922 of OX235276.1, read as the reverse complement.
TCACCTCTGTTTACTGCCTATTATGCATTTATTCTCTTGCTTTGTGTGCTACATTGAGTGTGGCGACTTGAACTGCTGCACATCGGTGCAAAGCTCCATGTCGAATACGGACAGACAAACTTGATCTTCAGTGTCGAGAAGAGCCAACTATCCAGTCTGAAGCCTAACTGAAATACTTTCTTCACTTAACGCTGATGCTGGAAATATGGATCTTCTTTTTTATGCTGACTTCAGCAGATTTCCAAATGGAAATCTCAATGCTGAAGGTGTATATTGCTTTTCCAATCCCGGTTAGCCTTAACATCTTCATTTCTTCTGCCTGTAGTTGAGACATTGCTGTGTAGATTAGTGAAAGAAATGACCATGTTCAGATCCATAGGACCAAAAACAGTCAGCAGTGATTTCTAAACAAACCTTCAAATTCGATTGATCATGCCTGCATTTCAAGAAGTGAAGTGAAGACCAATTGCAAATTTCAAAGACAAAATTATTTTCTTATTACTGTAATAATTTATTGAAAGACTTCGGCAATACAAATCAGGAAAGTCAGAGAAAAGCAGTTTTAACAGAAATATGAAGTTAAATATTGCAGCTTGACGCAAACAAGACCAAATACGTTACTATTTCTAAATATTCTTATTTAGAGAAACCGTAATACTCCAAGGAATCAACTTAATCATCACGGGCTTCTGAAGCATTTGCTGAGAAGATAAGTTTGATGAATATTTAGTAGGTTCATGAAAAGTGATTATATTGGTTGTATTATTTTATTCCTATGCGTTTCGAGTGAGACGTAGAGCTACAAGCTTCAGCTTTGAAGTTTCAATTGCAATGATTTAAATTTTCATGGCGTAGGGTTGCTAGTCTCATGCACATCGTTTAATCTTCACGAAGCTTATTAGCAGCCAAGCAAGGCTTATATTTTCGTCAGCGGTAGACTAACCTTCGAACACCAAGGAATGGTTGACGACCGTTCGGCCACTGCTCCACCAACGCATTGCTCGTCGTATAGTTTCAGTCAAACTTCGTGTCATTTTCTTCGGAAAAGTAAGAAGGAAACATTTGGTAGACCACTTTAAGAGTATTAAAAGTTGCAAGTGAAAATGAGGGCAGTTGTTTCCTTTCCGGAATTTTGACGAAGCAATGAAAAGGTGTAATCCTCCTGAAACGTGTAACGTATACGTGCAACATATTTTTGGATATCCAAATGACATGCAAACTTGCCACTCATATTTATTTGTAAGGCAACATGGCATAGGGGATCACAGTTTTATCAATACATATGCAAAATATGTGTATGTATAAGTGAAAAGAAACAGCTCTTTAACTGGGTTATCGAAGAAGGTTCAAAATAATTTTGAATGCAGATGACAGGTTAAAGCCGTTTTATGAATGAGGTTTAGACGATTTTAAGCATATGACCCAAACCTGTTTAATACATAGTTTTAAAGTTACTACTAAAACCAACTCTATAGTCGGTCTTTTTGATTAGCTTTGCGAAAGATGGGTTCGGAGGATAACGTAAATCTCTTTTATGTCACTAAATTACATTTTGCTGCATAGCATCTTCTGCTGAGTGCTTCTGTGAGCTCTTCTTTTTATTAATAATAATAATTTGCTTTATTCCAGAAACAGTAAATGTGCATAAGCATCATTTCTGTGAGCTGACTAGGTGGGTGTGTTTCCTTGTTTGCCAATTTTCTGGGGTTTAATCAATTTCAGGGGAAATTTATAATCTCATAATATTTTAGTGAGACTTAGTATTACGTCTTTAGTCGTATATTCTGTACATACATGTGGAATATGTCTTAACAGGTACTAAACCAACTTTTTTTCATGCTAAAGTAGACAAAATTTCACCGTACTGAAGTTTCTATAACAGTGTACTTTACAGGTGTAGCGGGAAATAATTCCCCAAAATTATTGACCACAACAATCATCATTGAACATTGCATGCTGACCCTCACTGTTTAAGTCGACTTGTTTAGCTGAAGGCTTCCGGTCAAGCATCCGTCGTGTCACGTTCATGCACGATCACTAGCCAGATAAGCAATCATCTCGCTCTTTGATTTGGTCCTGAAATACATCTCGTAATTTAGATGATCAATTGTGGTCTTTTGCTTTGCCTATTGCCTACGCGAAACGAATACTATAGAAGTTGTTGGTATTAGATCTTGCGTTAGTATATTCCGTACAACCCGTGAACGTCAATACTGTCACCCTCCAAACACCGTTGGATTGCTGGCGTCACGCCTGAGAAGGGAGTTGTTACATAGAGATGTAAGTTACCGAGAAGCGACTTTTTAGGTAGCCACTTTAGAATCAGGGAAATAAGAAGTAAAGCAATCGGAACAACAACCCCATAAATTACAACAGGAAAGGCAGCGACTACAACAAAAACCGTAGCAAAAATATCACTGTTAAATACACTTACCAAAAATAACACGTAAAACAAAGACTCACCTACTTCGACCGACTTGGGCATGTAAATCCAATAATCTATACAATTATAGATATTAGTTAGTATTAAGCAGTCCCGGAATGTCAAACTCTCAATGATAGTTACTAATAGTCAACAAGATTACATCCACGAGAACAGTGTCCGTAGGTAAACGAATTACAGTAAATCCCACCACTTCCTGTCCATAAATATTAGAGAAATAAGTTTTGTTTTTACGAGTTTGACCACCCACCGGCGTTGAAACCCAGGATCTTCTGGTTACAAGGCTAATCCGTTAACCATTCAGCCACTTGGATCCAATTCAATGGCCAGCCTATGAATTCTAACTTCTAACAATTCGTGATTTTCGGGCGCCAACACCAACCATTTATGTCTATGGGAAATCCATCCTCACACTTGACTGGTTGGACCTCACTGATCATGACTGCTCACTAGAACTCTACGAAGCTCTGTCCGATAGCAAGTCACTAGCGTGCATCAGATTAATTTTCAAGAGTTGGTTTGTAAGAATTAGATTTGTTTTTACGAGTGTGACTACGCAAGTGTATTACACACTATGATAATGTATACACTGTCACGTCCAGGGGAGCTTCCTGTGAACAGGTTGTCTTGCTGCCCACTCTTCTCATCGAGCTTGTTCACAATTACATAAATATGCATGAAAAGTACGTGGGTCATCACAGTGTCCAAAATATGTTGCACGAACAGATTATATCTCTCAGAGTGTTGCGAAGCAGCTTTCAGGATATGCATAGAAGTGTATTCACCTTTATAAGCATTGCCTTTACCAAGAGTCTATGCTCAGTAATTTCACTTCAACCAATTCGTCTTGGCCCATATCATAACATGAAAGCCTACTGAGGCAAGTTTGATTCATGAGGCAGTGAAAAGGAAGTCACATGGACAAATGTCAACTACATCAGATTGACGAAATATTCAGTAACATCACAGATGAACATGACGACGCGAAAGTTTTCTAGAGATAACCAGTCGAGTTGATGTTCATTAAAGGAGACAGTTATTACACTGGTAAAGCATTTTAAAAACCCATTGCTTAATAAATTTAAGCTTAAAGATGTCATTAAAAAAATAATACAGTGAATGTGATGAAATTAAACTAACCAGCTCAGAGAATCTACGTAGCATTTTGATTACATTTCTAAGTGTAGCTTTATTATATATATATATATATATATAGGGTGTCTAAAAACAGTCAACAGATGACCCTAAACTTTGGTCTGAGGCTTATTGCTAGTGTTCGAAGTGGTGTGTTTGCAGTCGATAAGCAGTCAGTGACCCATGCAAGAATACATTCTTCTTTGAATAGTGTCCACTGTCAGAGATGTAAGCACTAAGCTGTCTAAGCACGCAACTAACTTTCTTTATGACTGGAATAGATACACTGATTCGTCATTAAGGGATTAAAATAATAATTCTACCACCCACCTTCACAGTGTTTTCAACGTGTCGAGTGACTTACCATCTTGGTGCACTATGAATCCAATAAGAACGATGTTTTGAACCCAGGTTTCGTGTTTTTTCTGTGTCTCTTGTCATTAAAGCGTTAAAGGAAGTTATGCCCATTTTAAGGCTAACTAAACTTTGTATGTAAACATTCATCCTTTAACTGTAAGTTGTTTATCAATGAAGGAAGAGGACTAATTAACTCGGATATGGTTATATCTATTTTCATCATCTATGTTTTTTAAAATGTTTTATCTTCTTATTTTCACAGTGTTCAAAACACAAATAAAAAGATGAAAAAGAATAGATTGGGATGCTTACCATACCGAAGTGGAAAGTAATTTCCCTGTTTTTATGTAGATATGACGTTATTATAACTATTTAAAAAATGCAAAAGGATTCAGCTGATTAACTGATTAAAATTCCACTCAATAACTTTATAAGGTAAATAAATTATTCATCAGATCAGATTGGCTTACAGTAAACTGAGACGCATAATTCATAATAATAATGATAATAATATATTTCAACTCTATCCTGGAAACTGGGTTTAAACAAAATACAAAATTCTCAACGAAGTTTGTTGCGAAATATTTACCCTGCCCTCCCTCTCATCATCGTATAGACGACAGTATATCTTGTATGACGTGACATCATTCTATCTGAAAAAAACGACTCAATCCTCTCTAGCATATTTTTCATTCATTTTCTATCCTCAAGTGCACAGTGGTAGGTTGGAAGTAAATTGAAGGTTTGTGTGAGTTCCTAGTCTGATTCAGAGACATAATTAGAAGGCTGAAACACTAAAAAAGCGGAGTAAAGGAGATGAATGATGCTGGGTGGAAAATAAGTTAGCCTAGGGCTTCAAGGAGGCCACTACAAATACTGAGAAATTTGACTGTTGGAAGGCTGTGAATAAAGGAGAATTGTTTGTGTTCAAATATATGGTGTCCCGGTTTGTTTGGTTGACTCTCATCATCTGCGTACAGTCTTAAGAAATTATTGAGTTTATGTACAGAGGAAGCTTTAACATACATGCGAATGTCGCATAATGTCTGCTGAGGGGTGATTCAATGAATAGTGTTTGAGAATAAAACCTTTATAGGTAATCTACAGAAGCTACAAGTTTAAAAATACAAATAAATACTTGTTAATAAAATGATGAGTAACTAATAAGATGAATAGCAGTATGCTGAGTTCAATTCCTCACATAGAAACAAGATACAGCACAGTTACATTACAACAAACGGGAGGAGATTAAAGAAAAAGGTATCGTTATCAAATAAACAGGAGAGTAAGGAGAACTTGTTACCAGGACAAGGAAAAACTGATAACTTCTTCTTTCTGAACACGCAAATCCAGTTTTAGGCAATCAACGTCTATTACTGGTAACTTTGATAGACAACATCATGATGTTCACCTTATGACCGATATCGACAAGATGCTTATTTTAGCACAATTTTAAGCGTTTGTACCTCTGAGATGTAGGCTTCTCGGTACATGCTAAGAAAACATATGTTCCTGTCTTTCAGTCCTACCAAGTCTTTTGCTACTGCATGTAAACAATTATTACTTTACTCAAACTTGTAAGTTTTGTGCATATGTGTGTTATATCCGAGCAATGTTTACTGAATCTGAAGTCTCCTGTCAACTGATATTATTTTACATTTGCAAATATTGAAAAAATATGATGTCCTTAGGCTATAGGCAGCTGATGAGAAGCCGACTAAACAAATAATGATACCATCTTATTGTGCTCAAACCTTCGTTCTTGCTTAACGGTATACTATACTGAAATATTTACTAGCTAAAAAGTGACTGATTCGTTCTTTGTAAGCAGCATTGCGCAAATACGCCAACTGCTGAGATCAAACTTATTATTTGTGGATTACTGGATTCGAACAACAAAAGTCGAACTATCAATTCAGTTTACCTGGTTTTAAGGGATTTGATTAATCACGGATTGATATCAGTTAGAGAACTATTGAAAACCATGAAGTACTAGATAGCTGCTTTAATTATGTACTCATTTGCGACCCCAACTTGGTCTCTTCGTAAACTGAAGGTCCTTGTTTAGATCTCTGGTGTGTTCATGAGTGCAAGCTCCTGAAGATTCCCAAACAAAGACGAAACAACTGTCCACTATTCCAGGTTTTTCAGTGGTTGTTCAGCTGATATCAATCTATGGTTAAACTTGGAACTAATCAAATCCCTACTAACCGAAGCTTGAAAATATTTAAATGTTCACTAGTTTCTGAAAACGAGAACAAGTTTTCTGGGATTCTGTGAAGAAGTCATGATCAGAGATCTCCAACAAGCTGTGTGTCGGGCATTATACTCTCTCTCTCTCAGTGTCATAAAAACTGAAAGAGTACCGATTTGTACTAATTTGATATAATGCAAGGCTTGAAAAATAATATCCTTTCTAGATTGACAACGTGCAGTTAAAGTCGACTGAACCTCTAATCTCACAAACAACAGAAGCAACAGCAGTGTGAATAAAAAGCTACTAGATTTATCCATTCTGAACTAAAATATACAACATTAACAACCACATCTGAGTCCTTTTAAATAAAGTGATTCACACGAAGACCTTTAGGTTTGATATTTTGCTATTTGAGTCTATATTCATTTATATTTACAGATTGTCAGATCGATTGAGGCGACAGGCACTTGCGCTTCAGCTGCAAGAGACCTAGACTGCCGCCTTTATTAAACACTCGAATGATAGAACGCCATAAGCGCATCTGAGGACTATGCAAGTAACAATCCCTACTGCCTAGTGAACAGTAATTAGTTTGACTGGACACTAATACCTGACTAGTTTAGTGTGTCTAGTCCTTTGTTTGGTGCACACTGAATTCTACCAGTCAAGTGTGTGACCAACATTCTCGGTGACTCGCCATCACTGTGCACTTTGAAGGAACTCTTGTCCCTTCAAGGTTGCAGATATGCCTCACTGACGAGTGTCAGCTAGCACGAAACCTAGGTCAGGTAGGGCTTCCTGGCGATTACCTCCAGCCATCTCATATGAACGGTCATTTCATTTACGATTGTCAAAAACCATTATCATTCTTATATTTAAATATGGTTCTATGTTAGCTCGCCAACACCAAGGTTTGCAAACTATATTGCACGCTTTAATTTTTCGAATATATTTTTTTATGTTTCTCTCTAGTCAGGCTTTAATTTATTCATAGGAATTTCATAAACATAACCATAAAACGGCATCATTCCATTACACCGGACACTGTTAATCCTATTAGACCATTACTTACCTTAGGCTACAAGCCTGTTTATGGGAATTCTCAAACATATCAGTTGAATGTTCCTTTGCATAACAATGAACATAATTACCCTGGTGAATATGAGGAGGCAAGATATACTTAAATCTAATTTTCCCTTCTTCTAAAAAAAATAAACTATGACTAATTTCATATAACTCTCTGGCTAGAGTAGAGTTCTGTAAAGTTGAAGGTAGCAGGTTTGGTGATAAGAAAACAGATAACTGACACTTATATCACAACTGACAGCTTGGTCACCTGTTTCTTACTAGACTCTTTTCATTGTTGTTACCCCATGTCCATCGAATCATCTTCACTGGCTATTCCAGTGACACACACGAATTAAGACTGCCTCTAAGGAAACGTTACTCTACACACTACCTTTATATAACTATAAGCAGTTTGACGAACACTGTTTTGTTGATCTAAAACTGATTCCCACGCAGATTCATAAACAAGAATCTAAAACCAAGGGAAACGCCTGGAAAGGTGTACGTTGCTACCAAAAAGATAGTGATATTGAACCTCGAATTTAAAAGGAAAACCGAAGCAGAAATTCTCCGTCGACGGCTTTTGAAATCTCTCAGTAAAACACAATTCACCACCAGCCTACGAATATTATTCTCCTGCAAGAAACTACTCACCGAGTGCGTGAAAAACATAGTGTCGCACTGGGAAACTTCAGAATGCATTTACAAGTTCACTTGCTCGTTTGCATCTGAGTACGGTGGGTGTACGATGCGTCCGCTTGTAAAATGCATGCGGTAACACTATCCAGCATGTTTAGGAAAGGAAGAAGGCTAAGAGGTAAACAGTTCGATAATAGAACATCTGGTGAATTCTGGATATTCAGCCACATTTAAAAAGTCCTTCAAAGCTATATACAAGATCCGGTTTAACCCACCAAAGGGAGTGAGATCAAGACATTTAAGAATAGCCGAAGTCCTCGATATCCAGAAACTCTGTCCCACTCTATGTATCCAAAAGTTATACGATCAACTGTTGTCCCTACCGTGGCCATCATGAAAAATCAGTCTCATCAATAATGATAATCCTATTACCTTTCTTGTCCAAACATCCCATTTATTTCTGTCATATTTACCTCTTCAAAACCCTATCTACATTATAAGATTTGATTACTGTTTTTATCTTTATATTTCCGGACCTCCTACATATTTTGTTAATACTGCGTCCTTCATCCGTAATTATACAAAGTGACGAGTTTTCCAGTAATTATAATCCTATTTTTTCTTTTCTACCCGATCCTCCTCAATATTACACATTGAAATTTTTAGTTTTACTTTTGGCCTGAAATATTTCTGGAATAACGCCACCACCTATTTTCTGTTTATTTCACTTGGTAATTTTATTAATTTGATCTCTGACCGGAAAAAATCCTGGAAATTTCTCATACATGTAATATAAATACACTAACGTTCAGTCTAGTTGATGTTTTCGTCGAAAAGCAAATTTTTTTCACTGCAACCCTCTTTTTAATAAATTCTATGATGCAGTGTGCATATTCCGTGATTTATTTTTTTGAAACTCATTCCCCATTATACGTTATTCTGATCCTAATGCTGTTTCTGCCTTCATAGAAGGGAGACACATCAGCTGACTAGTTTCAAAATAGTTTTTAATTGCCCGGATCACTTCTTTTCTCTAATCTCAGCAAAAGTAAGTAATCTTTATGTCTGTTGCTATTTTTAGTTTTCTGCAGTGATTCGGTTGATTTTTTGAAGTAAGGATACTATCCCTAGACACAGACTTTCCTCTTATTGCGGGCTTAGGGCTGGCTAGAACAATAGGCAAGGTTAACATTATGCAGTAATTCACTATGGTCCTGCATATGAAGATGAAAATTAGCAAAAGAACAACAAAAAGTACCAATTACCACCAACAAGAGAAATCTGAAGGAAGTCACTTCAGTCACTCACCTGGGCTGATTCGCTTCACTTGTAGGGTAAAACGGATGAACATAGGGAAGACAGGATTGGAAAAGCGAGGAGTGCCTCAATTAGTCTGAAAGCAGTGTAGAAATCCACTGTGCTCATTATTAGAAACTAGATTTTGAAATTCAACACTAATGCCAAATCAGTGTATCTATATGCTGCAATTTTTGTGTCGCGAGTGGAGCATAAACCTACAAGGATTAATTTTAATTGCACTCAGTATTGTGATAGCCCTTTCTGCTGTCAGTCCCGTCCACGATTACCTGGAGGCTTACTTTCGCTTTTTAACTGATCTAATGCAAGTTACTAAGTCCATGGTAAGGCGCAACAGCAATGAAACGACGATGCTACAACATATTAAGATCAAAATATATCGTGGATACAAAATTTGTCACAAATAAACTGATATTCAATAACTATTTCATGAAATTTACTCAGTACTACTCAATAATTACGTGGGAAATTGAAAATAAAATGTTAATTCCAATTAAAGGCGGAATATTGACATGTCTCAAAAATTCGTCAACAATTGACGGTTAATCCGACTAAATGTTTTATAACAGCTAATGTAGCTACTCGTTTCGTGACTACTCAAACTTCTTTAAAAAAAAGTATAAATATAGGGATCATTTCACGTATTGTCCAAGCTTTGGACCGTCGGCTTATTGATTATTGCGTTACTGAATCTTCATAGCGTAAATCAACATAAATGTCAATTTTTTTCACCGAAAGTTCTATATACCTTTAGTTCCCTCAACTGTATCATTAAAACACCGCTTTTTATTCTGCTCGTCTTGTTTCTTCAAAAGAAACAATGTTCAAAATGATTTTTCTTATTTTAACGAGGTTTCCTTGAAGGTGATATCACAACGTCACAGAACGAAAAGCATCACGTTCTGATAAAAGTGCTTGCAGACAAAACAGACAAACCGCAATTTCATCAGGTGACTTGCAATAACGAAAGTCAGTTGCAGCGAAGAAAATTTTCTTTTCGACGAAGTCATCAACTAGGCTGTACATTCGTATATTTATAATAAATAGGTTGGAAAGTTCCAGAATAATTTCTGGTCAAGGGTCAATCAAAACGCGAAAGACAAACTGTCGCATTGGGCCACTTCAACCTCCATATACCAGCTTACTTGCTCCTACGGAGCTAAGTACATCGGCCATACCATGCGCTAACTTGAAAAACGCTCTCGTGAACACTATCTAGCCTGTCTAGTAAAAAGAGGACTAAAACGTGTATATTGTTCAGTGACAGAACATCTGGTCAATTCAGGACATTGAGCGCCATTCAAAAAATCCTTCAAAATAATATACAAGATTCGATTAAACCTTTCAAAGAGAGTGAAATTAAGACATTTAAGCATAGCCAAGGCACTAGCCATCCAAAAGCTCAAACCCACGCTATGTGTTCAAAAGAAACACGTTCAGCCATTGTCCCTGCCGCGGGCATCATGAACAGGTAATTCTTATAATAGTGACTATCCCATTGACTTTCTCCCTGTTTATTCATGTTATTTTATGTTTTTTCTTAATCCCTGATAACACTACCATATTTTCATATCTCAACTTCCTGTCTGTTTTGTTATTTTATTATTTCTACATTTCTAACTCCTAATTGTACAATATGTTAATCTCCCCAGTAATTTTGATACTACTTTGTTTGAGTTTATCCGTCCCCCTGTTTATTATGATTGCATTTTAATTCTTAATTGCAATTTTATTATTATGACCCTTGACCAGAATATATTCTGGAACTTTCCTACCCATTTATTAGATATACACGAATGTACAGCCTTGTTGATGATTTCGTGGAAAATAAAATTTTCTTCGCTACAACTGTCATTTTATTCCCTATGATCAAATGTGTATATTTCGTGATTTGATAACAAAAGTCTGATTTACTCTGATAATATATATATATATATAGCTACATATTGACTGAAAATACAGCACTGAAAACATATCATCCGAAATGCATTTCGTCACTACACTCTTTTAATGTACGGAGGAAGTTGCTAACAATCTTCTGATTCTTATATCAATGCTAATAATCTCAACAAACGTATTTTTACTAGGAGTAAAATTGATTAAGTAGATCGTCTATCAAAATCAGAGAGTCAAGCAAATTACAAACAAATATTGGTCATCCAAATGTTGGTTTGCTGAGATTTTATTATTTCAGGATTTCATCATGGACCGATATCGGTTAGAGGACCATTGGAAAACCTTGAAGTACTGAATAGCTGTTTCCTCCCAGTTTGTCAGTCTGCCGCAGTACGCATACACTGGAGTTCAAACCCAGATCATTATGGCGAGCTCGTAGCAATTAAACTACTGAGACGTGATCCAGTGGCCACTAGTATTTGCTTCATTTTATGAATTGGCAGAAGTCGAAATTCATGGACTGGCCACTGGATCTTGTCTGAGTGGCTAAATGCTCTACGAGCTCGCCTTGTGACCAGAATGTCTGAAGTTCGAACCTCAGTGGCTACCTATTAATGAACAGTGCCAAACTAATGATAAACAGTTATCCAATACTCCACTGCTTTCCAATAGTCCACTAACCAATGTCAGTTCATGATGCAAAAATCTTGGTCATGCAATAAAATTTTGTTAGAGATGTAAAAATAGTCCATCAAAATTCTGCTCAGTATTCATCAGAATACCGAAAACAGTGCAGTTCTTCAAGCATTACATTGTAGGGATTCGACTGGTAACACTTTGCATCATGAGCTAATATCACTTACAGAACTTTTGTAAATTACGGGGAACTAAACAGATGTTTCGTCAACGTTTGAAACTCTTCAGTACCCCCTGGTTTTCAATGCTTTTCTAAATGATGTCATTTTGAGATGAATCGGTGATTTTTCTTTGCTTTTCTCTGAACAGAAATGTCCGTAACACCCAATAGTATCGAAGTAAGTTTTCGACAGCTTTTGAAACCAACAAATCGTGAGTTTTTCATCTGAAAATTGCCATTTACAAGTCAGTTCTTTTTATTACATTTTTCAATTGAATAACTTATTTTAATTCATTTGTCTAATTTGGCTAATTTTTAGATTAGATTTTATTCGAAAACAGTATTCTAATAATTGTCCATAAAGTGGAACATTTACTGAACTATGGGGTGTATTTTCGTATTTTCGGATAATGGAACTGAAATGTTTGTATGGATGCATAGACTATTGAGTAATCGATAATGAGTAACTGGAAACTACTTCAGTCAAGCAATAGTGTCAGCTGACTGAGATGATCTAAATTTTATACCTGGTGGCATTCATAAACGACACCAAGTAGTTGAATGTATAAGTGTAGGACTTGGGCATTGTGGTAGAATGCAATTCCCTATTGGATAAGTTTATTTCAGATATCATACAGTAGTGAGTGATGCAGTAGTAATAACTGAAGGAGGTCTCGAGCACAAATTATTGTTCATAATCATATCAGTTAGGTCGTAAAGCTTCAAAAATTTGTCTGATATGTGTTTCCTCTCTATCTGTTTCCAACTACCGTTTGTTGTTTGTTGCTACTCTCCATATATCCGGTATAAGCGTTGCATTATTCCGATGTCACGTGTGATTAACTTTTCTCTCAGCCTAACTGTAATACTTTTTAATACTATCACCCTGTCCCACTCTAAATTGTGATAACATGCAAGTGAATGCGATGCGGTGACTGAGCTACTTTCTGGGTTATTTAACTCAGCAGAGACAATCATTCTGAGTCATGTTAAAATTTTCTATTTATTCCAATAATCTAGCTGACCCCGATCTACTGGTTTGAACTATGTAACTGTCCTCACAGACATTACAAGGTATTTTGTAAATTATATTATTTTTCTTAAATTGGATCTGTCGGGTTCTTAAGCTGACAAAATTTATCTCGGAGTGAGTTGGTTGACTGGTTTATATACCACTGTGATTCCAGTCTCATTGAGAATCCTACCTCAGGCCTCTGATGCTCCTTCTTTATATGGCAGTATTACAGAAGCTTTGAATTCTATATCATTTTTGTCATTTTGTATTCATAATCTTTCTTTCTACGGTCCTTCATACATTTCTGAATAATTTCTGGTAGGTTACTACTATTATAATTATTGTCCCCCTGGGTTCCTAGTAGAACATAGGGGTTCAACCGCACGCCTCCACTTGTTTCTGTCTTCTGATGTACTTTTCACCTGCATCCATGTTAGTCCATACTGTTTCAGCTCCTCTTCACACAACCTTCTCCATATCACCCTTGGACGTCCCACTCGCTGCTTCCCTTTCGGGTTCCACTCGAGGGCCTGAAACGCGATGTCACCCAACGGCCTCCTCAGAGAGTGTCCAATCCATCTCCATTTTCTCCTGCATATTTTTTGAGCGATTGGTTCTAGTTTTGTTTGTTCCCATAGTTTCTTGTGTGTGATTCTTTCCGGCCACCTGATATTGAGTATAGAACGAAGACAGCTGTTGATAAAGGTCTGCAACCTGTTGGAAATATTCTTTGTGACACGCAAAGTTTCTGATCCGTATAGCAAAACTGACTTGATGTTTGTATCGAAAGTCCGAATTTTGTTGTTGATGCTGAGTGAAGAAGATTTCCTGGTAGGTAGTTATCCCCTATTAACATTTTTTTATTTCTTTGATTTCATTATTTAAATCTGGCTTTAAAGTTAGGCTCCTGGGTCTATTATACAGATATTTAATTGAGCCTATCTTTACTGATTACGGGTGAGAGATGAATTAAAGTTCATCTATTTATTAGAGTGTGTGTCAGTTTCCTATAAATGGTAGTACCTAGTTTAGTAGTCACTTCCAGGCATGGAAAAGAGGGAAGGTTACGCATGGAGCTAGCGAACCCACTTGATATAGAAATAATCTCACTGCTACTAAAACTTTAAAGTACAGCACCTATATAAGCAATTTTTCAACTGAGACTGTAAAGCTAAAAGGCCTGAGTGAATTACTTCAGTGGTATTAAAAGAAGACGGTGATTCATTATTGACTATATTAACTGACATATTAGGCAATATACAAGAATCTGATATAGCCCTTCGTGACTGGCGAAAATCATGTTTATAGGAAAGAAAACAAGTCTTTCTGTGATAATCACAGTTGGATCAGTTGAAACAGCAGAGTGTTTAAAATTCTAGCCCCGTAATTGTGCGTAGACAAAGTTGTGACGGGGAAAAAACAAACCTGTAAAAACCTAAGTAAGGTTGAACTCCGAAAAAAGGTTATGTTGACCATATCTCCACTTTTTTACAGATTCTGGATGCATAAGAATTCTCGCCGGCGTCTGAAAACTGTCCTACTTCTTCAACGTTTTTAGTAGGTAAAGTTACTGACCTTTAAAGACACGACTGTTTAATACACAACAGATGAAGATATACCAAGAAACGATTATATTATGGTGATGATTACATTTATTCAGCGTCATATTTCTCTTGAAAGAAAGTAACTACACGTTCTCAGATTGATAGTATCCTGTTATCCATTCATATGGTTAACTTGATACGGCGTCTTTCTAGAACTCAGCGTAAAATCTATCAGTGGAATTTATATAGTACAAACTTCAATAACAACAATAAAAGCTTTACTACGAACACTGTTTATATAACGTATAGAATTTACATCAGAGCTTATTGTATAATATTTTCTGTTCATCTAAGATCTTCAAATAGAAGACTGCTGACAAGAGATCGTTTGACACAGCACTGTTTGACCTGAAGCTTAAAACGTCCACTACGGTATGTATTCCTTTTCTCTTCCGAGAAAGTTTAAAGGATAATGAATACATTATTTGAATTAAGGACATCATTCAGGAGCGGTCATCTCATTTACTGGGATAACTCGACATTGAGGATAATACTTTTTCTCATTTTTAGTAGAAAATTGCGAATGAGCTGGTCGTGAACACTTCGAATATACCCATAGAGTAAATAACACCATTGGACGTCATATTTTACTGGATTTGAACGAAGTGCATTAGAGAAATTATGTGCAATATATTGATGGAAGTTTACGGTACTCCAAATTTTAATCAGACTGAACAATATCAATGAGAAACATAAAATCAATTTCTTTCATTATGAAAATCAGTATAAAAACCTGTAAATCATAATGACTTCAGGAATATAATAATCTGTCAAAATTATCACAGTTTTCTTTCCTTCCTTTTCATTCCAAGTAGAAAATAGGGCTTCAAGCTTTATGCTGTAGAGTTTCAGTAGCTAAGGTGTTTTTCCTTCATAGTTTGAGGAAGCCAGCCCAACACTAAGTCTCTTCTCTTTTTCCCAGCTTAGTGATGGCTGGTAAAATAGGCTAGGTTTAAAATGATGTTGGCCAGTAATCGACCCCTGAACTACGTACTCGATTGACAAGCATTCTATCTCTGAGTCATGGCTATATTCGAAGTGAAATCGATGAATGAGCATTTGAGAACAAAAATAAATGACATTTCATGTTTCTAATCAATTATAATGTAAACACCGATAGAATGAACTGTTCTAGGCCAGATGTATGATAGAATAGCCTCCTTAAAGTTGGAAAATTGAATGATTGACGTACTGAACATATGATCACACATTGTACTGTTCTCCTACTGGATAGCATAGTATGGTGATCATCTGCATTCATCCAGATTGATTTAAAACCTTGACCACATAAAAATAACACGGACACTTTTATTCAAGAAAATTTTGTGGGACAATTTTTCGTCTTTTTACAAAATCAGAGTAAATAAAGCAGAATGAATGTCCAAAATTTGCGTTTTCTCAAAAATATCTTTATTGTTCTCTCGGGTTATGAGTGGAACATAAGGCCTCACCAGCATATCTCCCTTTTGTAATATTTTCTGTTGTCTTACAAAGCTTGGCTCCTGAATTTCTACACGATCCCCCCATGTCAACCGCTTACGTCTCACTCATCGTTTACCATTCGAGTTTCACTCAAGCTTTGAACTAGTGCGTGATGTCAACCGACAGTCTCCTCAGCACATGCTCAGTCCAGCTCCATTTTTTTCGCCATATTTGTTAAGCAAAATTAATTGGTTGATTCGCTCCTGTATTTCTTAGTTACTATTGCTTTCTGGCCAGCCATTTAATGTTCTATGTAGAGCTAAGACAGCTGTTGATAAAGATCTGCAACCCGTTGAAAAATGCTTTTGGTGTTACTGCCCCATATACAAGAACTGACTTCCCACTTGTTTTGAAATCCGGATTTTGTTCTTTATGCTCGTTTAATGCAGAATATTTCCAAACTAATTTCAAATTGATGAAAGTGTATCTTGCCTTTCCGATTCTGGCCAATTTTGACATCTTCATCCGTTGATTGTTGGTTAATCATCTTCACCCATTGCATCTACTCCTTCTTCACCGAGAGTCCTCTCTTTACTGCCAACTTTTTCTGCCAGTGTGTTGATTTTTGACTTTAGGTCCGAGAGCTTTGGTGACATTAAACATGCGCCATCCACGAGCGAAATCCAGATCCTCAACACTTTTCTTATCACTACAGCTTATTCCTGTCATCTTGCTGCCCACTGACTGTCTTAAGCTCAATTCATTCCGCAAAAATCAGGAATAATATTGATGACAACATGTAGCCTGGTCTTACTCCTACATCCACTACGATCGCCTCGTTGATTTTTCCGTTGTTGGTATTGTTGTATAGCCAGCTGTTGAATGTGGCTGGTAAAAACTTGGACGCTTCATGCTAGAATTTACCCAATTAAACGCCTTTGCCTTTCTAGTTCGTTATTCTTGCTGTGTGAGATTGCCTTGTTCCTATGACATATCTCACTGGAACTCTATCTAATTCTTCGTTTAATCCCTGAACGTTTGAAGCTAACATGTTTATAAACACGTAATATGGAAATATAGCACTGGGTTTCAAGTACTAAACCGATTAAAATGACCGGTCATTGGTGCTAATTGAATTCTCTAAGTCAGGTTTGAAATTTGGGCACTAGGCGATAACTGGAGGCAAATGATAGAAAGCTCTGTATCAAGACTACATGCTTACGGACACAAACTAGCAAGGCTTATTTACATTATTGAAAGAAAGTGATAACCCCTCTAGGAGACTGAAACTCGTACCACCCGGTTCTGTAGTCAGAGATGTTAGAGTTGAGCTAATCAGGTCGACATACCTAAGCAATATGCATTTCGCTGTAGTACATTAAGCATTTCTTGGGGTTAAATATCTGTATGCCCCATCGAAGGTGTTCTAGCCTTTATCGAATACCCTATCCTCTCTAAACAACAAGACATTAAAATTTTATGAGAATTAAATATACAATTTTTATTGGTTCACCAATGAACTAAGTCTAACCAATAGAATGTTAATCCAAAGTGATTGGCTAGTCTCGTTTATGATCAAGCTGAAATAACATTCCTGACTAATTTAATACTGCTTCATGAGAAAACTAAAAGAAAGCGATATTTCGAATAGAAACAAATAAGAATTATTTGAATAATCTAGGTACATAATTGAAAGATACTTTTTTTCCTGTGGATATTTCTAACAAAAATCAAAAAACCCTTCTCATTAATTTCATTAATTTCAAAATTTAACATTCACATTCAAATAATAATAAACTTTATTGCGAATAAGACAATCTGGAAACAAATTTAAAAGTTACTTCTGTAAGTCAGATATTTATCGATTCATATTTTAATTATATCACAATTAATTTGAATCATTGTGACATGTTTTATTTATTATTATGGGAAAACTCATTTTGAGTTAATTTTAACCGACAATAAAATCTAGGACGTGAGTATTGTTCAATTCTGTAACTTAACAGCTAGCTGTAACTGCATCCTCGGAGAATGATGGTATTACCCAGTGAAACGTGAACCCAGTACTCGCTACTTGAAACTTTAAGTCATACTCCACTAGGTTACTGATAAAGCGACATGTGATTCCTAGAAACAAGTGCTGACAACTATCAAATCATTTGTGCTATAAGGGATCGTTAAAGGTTTTTTTACTAGTTGCCCACATATCAACAGATACCGTGGATTCCTTGCCTACAAAAGTTCGAAAAATTAGGATGGAAAACTACAGTCTGAAATCTTCAGAAATCAACTCCACAGTGATTATAAACCTTCTTTTGAGCAATTATCATTTTTTGATTTTGGTCTCCCGTTTGATTATGACTGCCATACAGATATGATATTCAGGTCATCCAAGGAGGTTTCTATTCTGAAAATAAGCAGCTGGACATTATTTTCAACGCTGAACTTTTTGTAAGATATGAGTCTTAGGCAGATGAAGGAACAAGTTCAATACTGATATCTTCGAATAACAAATCAGCTTTTAGTATTCATTTTCCTGTGTTTGGAAGTTTCTGTAGCGGCTGGATAGATTTTCTTGGGTAAAGTCGCTAGCTACACACACCCCACAACTTCCCTTGTTTTACTAATTTAGGATCGGCCAGCAAAATAGTGAACAGATAAACAAACCAATAACTTTTTCATAACTGGCATACAGAAAGGATCAGAGTTAGATTTGAAATGCTCAGTTGGGGCTGCTTAGTGAAATCCATCGATAGGCCCCGAGTGGAATCCGATTAGGAATCGGCGGGTTGAGCGTTGGCCCGACGGCGACATGCAGGAGATCGTCTTAGGCGAACACGAAAGCTCACGAGAAATCAGAGAGCCAGCTGAAAAAGGATATTGGAGAACAGAGAAAAATTTAATCGTGCAACCGAAGACTTGTGTTCCACTCAGAACCCAAGGAAACAATAGTAACAAATGTAGAAGAAAAACCTGAATGCTATTCTACATAATCAAATGCAATCATCCTTCGCCGTGTGACCGATGAAAAGTAGGACTTACAAATTCAATCTCCTGCAAAAAATACATCCATCTTATTTTGTGTATAAATTTCCCTTTGATGTGTGACAGCTTATCTTTGCAAACTTCATACTATCAGTCTGAAAATACAGCCTAGCTTGCAAAATACATGAAAGTCTATCAACGAAACTTCCATTTTTTCAAGGTGAATGTGTCAGTAAATTGAAAGACAGAGTGATGAGATAAAAAATCATACTTCCAACCGAATCACTCGAAAGAGAACTTTAATGTACTAACCTAGGATCCAAATGAATTTTTTTGAGGGCTGGTAGTAGTACTCATTGTTTGTAAGGAGTGAAATATTTGAAGTGGGACAAGAAAACAGGACTGAATGAGTTATAAATTAGTGCCTTAGTCAATGAGAGTCATCTTTATAAAAATCTTATATTAGAAAATGGGCAAGAATCACAAATACGCTGAGGAAACTGCCGAGTGATACCGCTCATCAGGCCATCGCTCAAGGTAAACCTGAATAGGAATCGATGAGCTATGCGTTGGGCCAAAAGTGACATGAAGAAGACCGTGCGGGTAGGAGAGGAAATCCTTTGAGCGATAGTGTAACCAGCTAGAGAGTACTGCAGAAAATGAAACTGAGACATTCTGCCAAGGCCCTGTGTTTCACAAATAATTCAACGGAATAAAAATAATGATAAAGCTTCTTTTAGCTTCATGTTCCTCCAAACAAATTGTTATAATTAGAAAGACGTACAGGAGGCTTTCAACAACAAGAACATTATTCCTGTCGTTTCTTTTTGACGATGATCAGGAGTGAAGTCCACTAAGTGTATTTCTTCTCACTCCTCAATTGTCAGCTGGATCCACCTGCTGTCTCAGTGAGTGATGGTGCATTCCCATTGTCACTTGAACTCTGTTTCTATCGTTTCATAGTGTTCCAAAGCGTTATCCACAAGGCCATTTGAGCCATGAAAGCCCCGTCTCAATTAAAAGAATTTGCATTTCTCACTAGTTGATAAAATCAGTCGAAAATACTCAGTCTCTGCAAACATGTCACCATGTCAGCAGTGTTTCCACATACATCCAATCAGTTAGATGTCTATTCTACCGTTTTAATCTTATAAAAACAGCTCCACCTGTTATTCATTTATGGTTTTCATGTCCCCTGGATTATAACACATGTATCGGTTGATTATTTCAATCGCACAAATAACTTCAATTATTGCATAGATTATAAATTTCAAGACAATAAAAATCACAAAAATGTATATTGATCAAAAATACTTTCATTTAAAGTGTATACACGAATATGTGTGCTATTCATTAGTGAATCTATTAAAATCGTCGACCTGTTTTCAATGGTATTCACTGACTGACCTTCGATATTCATACATATATATATATGTATAGGTAAAAAACTAAAATCATTTCAAGGTGTTTATTCAATGAATTAATCAATAATGTGCTGGGTTTTTCACTATGGAAACATTTTTACGTGCCATATTAATGCTGCACTTTACAAAATGAATTAGTTCTTTTTTTACATTTTAATGAGTGCAATCAAAATTAGATTAGTTGATGCACATATGAATGTAAGTAGATGTGTGTTTATATGTCTGCTGATTATATGATTGACACCCTAAGAACAGTTAACAGTTAACAGGCAGACATTAAATAATCAAATAGCTGGTAGTGATTTGCCTTAAACCTCTAAAGACAGGTATATAAATTAGTTTATTACTAGACTGAAGACTGACTTTATGCTTTAGTAACAGAGTAGAATTTCAACACTAGATGTCTGTTACTCCACTGACTTCCTGCAAATGTGAATTTTTTAGAATAGTATTTCCAACGTAAAAAAAATGTAAAATGCAATGGAATGTGTAGATAGATAGTATGGAATGAATACCATTAAATGCCTGTTTTTACGCTGAATTAAACAGAAACGTATAGAGGTGAATGAAGTATGCCATGGCAGTAGAACATTTCCTCAGTGATATGCTTCCGCTTATATTAATAAATAGATTTCTAGTGCGATTGTGTTTTCTAATCCCAATGGTTCAGTTGATAAGTGAAGAGTTCATTTTGAAATGGACTCTACGTAATACTCTATGAATATAATAAAAATAGTTGAATACTTTTTGAGCGGGTTGACTGAATTGCTAAGCTTTCGTTGTCCTTATGGACAACATCTTCAGCACAGGTTTTAGAATGGAATGAACCCATTTGGATTCTTGATAAACGATACAACTGAATCACCTGACAGTCATTTTCATATTATTATATATTACTCTCCCGTTGAGTTTCGAGCAGAACATAGGGATTCAATATGACATCTCCACTTTGTTCTATTTTCTGCTTTCACCTTCGGCTAGTCAAACGACTGTCCAAAGTCTCTGTTCTCCGTCTCAAATGATTACCTCCATGTCGCACTCAAATGCCTTACTCATCCTTTCTATGAGGGGCGATGTCATTATATGATCTCCTCAGCGACTGCTTAGTCTATTTCTATTATCTTCGCTATATTTGTTGAGCAATAGGTTCTCTGTTGGTTGTTTTTAGAGTTTCGTGTTCCTTATTCTTTCCGGCTATTTTATCTTCATTATGTAGTGAAGGCAGTTGTTAATCCAAGGCCAGAAATAAACTGTTAAAATGCTTTCCTTGGCGCTGGCGGAAAGTATCTGAACCATATAGTAGAAGTGACCATTTATTGGTGTTAAAAATCAGGATCTTGTTCCTTAGGCTGAGTTAAAAAGATTTCCAGACAAATTTCAGAGTGATAAATAACTGTCTTGCCTTTCCTTTTCTTGTTCTGATATTTTCATAAGTTGCACTTGTAGTTGAAAATATTATGATTCCTAGATAGGTAAAGTAAGAGACAACTTTCAAATTTCTTATTTTGATAGCGACTGGTGCTTGATTTTATTGGTTGGTTATCTTCATAACCTTCGTCGTGACTAGGTGTTAACTTACGTCTCTATTGATTATTCTAACTGACTTTTGATTTGAAGTTTCTTGTCAGGTGAATTATTTCTTTATTGGTTGATGAATTCGGTCTATACTAATATGTTTATTTAGCACTCGTTCATTTTTAGTACCAAGCTTTTAGAAACTTCGTAGCACTTGGTGTATCCTCTGTTTCAAATTGCTACATTATCCCCGTCGAATCCGTGTCCGTTAATATCTTCGCTGATCGATTGATATGAAAGAATGCATACTGTGCGTTTTCACAGTTAATATATGTTCCTGACTCGAAGGGGCCTCCCACCTTGAACAATATAGTGTTTATCGCAGTTCATATAATTTATTTTGTTAATGCTGTTGGATCTTCTGTTCCGCGCAATATGAAATGCATGCTGCCTTGTGAGCTATATCTATTTCAAACCATCTTAGTATTCAAGCCGCTTTTTCAGAGATATTCTTTAAATATGATAGAGCGACTTTTCTTATGGTCTCTTTTGGCTATCTTGTTTGCGACTAGTTGTCCTTTCTCATTAGTATTAGGAGTTTTACTGGCTTGAAATTTAACCTTTCTAGGTATGTGATTCTTCCTTGGTGACAGTGTTTTAAAGTTCAACCACTCACGTAATCTGCAGTTCTATTCCTGCATAACGTAATCATAAAACCTTAAGAGAGGGAAGGTTAGGCTTGAGACTAGAAACCCAACTCATTTAAAAACATGAGCACCATTGCTACTGAAACTTCTCCTAGATACCACCAGTGGTTTTACAGATGGTGTTAACCTTGTGTGATTTGGCTGTTATACATACATGAATGTATATATATATATATATATATATCCGTTTACTCTCGATTGTATTTTGCTACATCTTTCCCATTGCCTGGCACAGGTGTTGTGTGACTGTGATTACACGCATTTTGTATTGATAAGATCACAAGAACCCCCAAGAATTATTATTCTTTAAATCTACTTAGATAACATTTAAGTACTCCTAACGTATATAACTCTATGCAAATCAATGCATAAAAGTGGCTGGGGTTTTTTCAAGAATAATTAACTTTAGTCAGATAACTTTATCAGCAACGGAAGTTAAGCTAGGACGATTCATTCACCTTAGTTAAGTTATCAAGAAAGAAACTCATCAATTGTTGCGGATGCACTCATATGCAAACACATAGCATGGGGAGGGGAGGGTTCATGTGTTAAAAATTGATATGGGTGTAAGTGTAGGGTATTTATTCGCAAGGTCTCTGCTCATCGACAAAAATCCGATCACATGTAATAAAAATAAGGTAAAGCCAGTTTCAGATGTTCGTGAAATTTTAGTAATAAACATCAGAGAATGAGAAATCGTATTAACCAAGTAAGAAAGTCATGTTCACACAGTGACGTGATTATGAGCAGTGAATTCCTCGAAAAACATCATCCAGTCATTAGGAATGTTCAAACTTATCTAGGCCGTAAACGATCGAATACTGTGTCACAAGTTCCACCCATTCGTAACATTCCTATATAAGTGGACATTCAGGTGTTATCACCTATTTCTGGAAAAATAAATTCCATCAAAACGGGTTTCATTCGCAAAAATCTCATGATTTTGATACATGGACACATGTAATGTTTTCACATATCCCTCTTATTTCGATACAATAATGACGAGAGTTATTTCATTTATTTGCGCATTTTTAAATTAACAAATCCTGAGTTTAAGGTGAATTTTAGCATCATTTGTTGTCCAAATGATATGTATTATTTAATATGAGAGTGCTCCAAACTTTAAGTAATCGGATGTTCCCAGTTCGAGACACCGGTTCTTTTCCATTGGTGCACTTTGAATGTACTCTGTAATTCCAAGTTATCTGACTAAATGTATTCATTTTCAGAACCACTGAAATCAGGGAGGGCTGAATACGGTCCTCATCCTAGTATGGTGACCTTCAGTGGTGAATATATTTGAACCTAATGAGGATGTAATCCAGAACCTTCAGGTTATGCGGGGGAAGGGGCTCTAGGTGATTCAATCACTGGGACACTATCTATCAGTCTGTCGTTTTGCCATAAAAATAGTGCCACTGCAAGACGGTGTTTAAACGGATTATTGATCCCTTCAGCCGACATGGTAGACCCCACTGGTCACGAATTCCTAATGTGAATGCTTAATCTTATTTCCATTTTAAATCATTAGTGGGCAGTAGATTAATTTTCAGGTGTAGATTAGCAGGTATTTGATTAATTTCAAATTTGATCAGAATTATTTCAGTAAAGGATACGCAATTAAAGTTGTGTTGAGAAACAGGTTATTCGCAACAGTACTCCTGCAACACAGTCAGACTGCTAACGCTTACAGTTCGTAAGCAGACAGGCAAATCCTCTTTGAATCAAACTGAAATTTTTGTTAACCTTAGTCTGATCAATCAATGGTGCGCTGATATTTAAGTAACAGAATAGTCACCAACAAACCAAATAACCCGCAATCGATTTCCGGTCAACACTTTTCGGCATTTTTCTTACTTCAGTATATACTATTATCATTCCCTAAAGTTCCGCGTGAAACATATAGCATCAAAAGCCAATGTCTATTTCACCCTGTTCCTTGAAGTCCCCTTTAGGTGTCTTCCTAAATGTTCGTAAGCCTTTATCTCCTCTACGCACGATCTCCTGCATATCACTGTCAGACCTATGCCCAAATCGTTGTTTTTCCCGCTCAAGTTCCACTGAACCGCCTGGTGCGTGATATCGCTCATCAGTGTTCTCATTGTGTGTCCTATCCGTCTCGATTTCCTTCGGTTTATTTGTGAGTCTTTAAGTTACATTTTATTCATTCCCTGAGTTCATTTTTCTTTATCATTTTAGTGAGTCATCGTATCAAGCACAAATGCTTTCAGTGATACTTTATTTCCCCGAGTTATACATATGAACTCATATGGTATTAGTGTTGAAAATCCTAATACTGCACTCAAAAATTAGTGCATTGGATTTCAAGACTGATCACATAATAATGAAAATCTGCCTTGCTCCTCAGCTCCTCCCTTGCACGTGTTCTTTCCTGCCACTAGTGGTTGATATGATACTGCCTAGGTCAGTGAAGGAAATAACTTCTTTCAAATGTCTTTCATTGATGCTGATTAGTATTTGTTGTTGTTATTGGTTTGGATTCTTCATCATCTGTATCTTTTCTATATTCACTTGTAGTCCCACCTTCTGTGCTCCTTCTGCCAACCTGACACTGAACATAAATCCTTCTCAAATTTCAAATCTTCTGGAATCGTTTTTTCGCCTCACTGTCCATAAAAATCGAGAATATCATCCTGAAACTGATCAGTGCTGTCATACTTGTGTTTTTACTCCTGCAACCTTACTAAATTTTCCGTGGTGAATCATTTGATGCCATTTGACATCATCGTCTACCTACTGAATGAGTTTGATAACGATTTGGAGCACTCCGAAATGCTGAAGCGGACTCCAAATCATTTTGTGGTCAACGCTGTTGAAGGCTGCCATTCTATGCTCTGTTAGATTGTTATGCGCAGCTCCTGAATTTTTTCCGCCTACTTTACTGACTGATAGTATTCTGAGAAAATGCAGGAACGTTGATCATGTGGCTAGCAGCACTGCATCCGGATAACACCAATGACACTGTTTCTAAAACATCAAAAGCTTGAAAGCTCTTGTTCCACTTGAATTATATATAAATATATGTATATGTGAATTAAACAAACCTAATGTTATTGTCCTTTTTAGTGAAGGAAAAAAGATGGAATTTTCAAATTTAATATTTTTAATAAACTAAGATTAGCCTACTTATTATTTTATCTTTTGTAAAAATAAAACATTAACAGTGACCTAAAAATCATAATAATGATAATGATAATAATAATAGTAGTAATAATAACAAGATTATTATTTATCACATAAGAATAGTTCAATCATTTCCCAAAATGATATTTCTCACTTTATACTCAAGTATTTCCATTTTCGTTTATAGGTGAATGCCTATCCCACACAGGGATGCGCGTGTGTGTATGTATGTTAGTGTACTTACCAGAATGAAAATTTATTTCCTCTGTCATTTGTGCTGCTTCTGTCTATATCAGTATGATAATTTATCTGTTTGTACTTTGTGAAGGTAATTCACTGACACTACGCTTACAGAATACTTTATAACAGTCATATTCACTCACTCACTCACTCACTAACTCAATCACACACACACTCTCACCACTTATAGGCTTCTTTATTAACTCATATGTTTATATATGTACATATGTGTCTCACAGCGGATCCATATAATAGAGGTCATACTATTAAATAATAATAAGAAATGAATCAAAGGTGGAGATAAAAGAGAATAGAGGTAATACTTTTTTTCAAATTATGAAAGAAGATAGTATGTCTCACTTAAAAATGTAAAAAAAGGTCAACTGTAGGGAAAACAAAATTATAAACAGACAAAATATGATACAAGCTTAATAGTAGAAAATGAAATTACTATTAGGACAGGATGAAGTTTCCCAGAAGTTATAGTGAGAAGTCGGGACCAGTAAGGTCCATCCTGCCGGCAGTTATGATGAATATTCCGCAGGTAAAACAGTGGTTGGTGGTCTCGATAAAAATTCACTAGTCGAAGCAACGGGTTGCATTGGTTGAATGGTATTCGTGCTTGCCTTGTATTTGGAAGGTCGTGGTTTCGGAATCCAGTGGGTGCGTACTACTAATGATTCCCGAATTCGGACGACACGACTGCCCAGTACTCTCTGGTTTTCAATGGATCTATAACTGATATTGATCCGTGGTGAAACTCTAAAAAGAAGACATTTAGTTATGCAAACAGTCATAATGTACATAATGAAACTCATTTATGTTATGAATAATAACATTATTGGTTAGACATAATCTGAGGCGACCATGGGTCATTAGACTGTGGTTAATGTAATAGCTGACGAACAGACGTAAAATGATATACTTGACTGCAACAGAATTTGGGCTAATGGATCTAGAATTTCTGCTCCTCCTGTTAACCAGCTAAGCTATAAGACAAATATACTGAGCAGCAGATAATAACTTCTCTGAAATCATCGTTGTACGTCAGTGGCACAGCGACTGGGACTCGCGTCGACCATGCACATGGTAGGGGGTTCAACCCTCTGCCAACGCATACGTGATACCAATGGTCGGCCTGTGAAATTTGGTCTACTGATATAACATGCTGAAAATTCCATACCTGTACCAAAAATACGGTTTGGAATCAAGCTTTATTAAAAAAAGATATTCAGATGGTTAGCTAGGATTTCCCATATCATTCTTTATTAAACTTAATTATCAGATGTATGGGTGGTTAGCTGATGGAGATGGATTGGGTGACTGCTACCATGGCAATGGGTTTTCAAAATCAGTAACTTTTCAAATTCCATCAAAGTCAAACTATACGCACTTCGTAATAACTCTTTTTGTATTCAAACGGGAACACAGGCCTTCAAACACTGAGCTTCTAAATGTCTGATAACTACGGTGTCATCGTTTTCAAAGATGAGAGTTGCTAGCATTATAGATAATTTCTTCTTTTTTCTTGAATTAATATTGACAAGTGAAGTACGCATGGTTTCGTCAAAAGTCAGATGGAAATCGAAGCCAAACTACTTGTGTCGTTGGAGGGCATTATTCCATTGAAATATAGACACTTCATTCGTTGAATAATTAAGGGTAAAACATCTCAGCGTGATTCAGATGATGCCAGGCTTGCTACATAATGACTGAGAATCGAACCCCGGTCACATGTGCGGCTTGAAGAGAAATATATACAAAATTTACGATATGCTTATAAATTGCCTTGTGTATTTCTTCGAAGTTAGCGGAGATATCACTGATTATTCACACAATTAATACAGATGCATTTACTGGTCACAGTACGTCTGTTCCTTATTAATAATGTTGACTGAATTTTATCACAGTATGGTTTCTAATGCCAAGGTGATACTTCCTGAATTATCGTTGCATTCCTGAAAACAATCGACAGGAAGCTTTAGCTATGGATTTTGATGTTTACTCAAACTAATCTATTTGTCATATGTGAAAATTTTTAAAACACTGACAGGTGGTAGATCTATACATCATGAGTTGGCAGAGATTAGAATTAATCGGCGATTATATTCTCTCCCAGTGACTATATAGTATATGAGTTCACCTTGTAACTCAAAAGTCCTAGGTTTAATTTCTGGTGGAGCCACGATAGCATTCTGCTCAAGAATCCCAAACAAAGACGCAACAGATTTTCAGTACTCTGTGGTTTTCAATGGCTGTGTAAGTGAAGTCAGTTCGCAGTATCAGTGCACTGAGCTACGGTGAAAAATGTAGCTTAAATTTACAAAAAAAGCAATACTTCAGTAATACAGTTTTTTTTAAATAAACATTTTATATACGTCTGTTATTTACTTGACTTGCTGTTTATCATATTTCATACTTAACACCAGAAAGGATAAATTCGATGACATGTAGATTGTATGCAATAATGGAATAATTTTTTAATCACTGTACGTTCCCAGTAGAAAATAGGGCTACAAACTAGATGCTTGAAGTTTGGGTAGCAGTGGTGTTTATTTTTATGAAATGAGGTCGCCAGTCTAATAACCTAACCTTTCCTCCTTACCAGTCTTATTACTGGCTTGGTGAGGTGAAAGAGTGCGTCCGTGGCCGAGGATCAAACCCCAGACTGCATGCTTGGTCAACCAGCATTCTACCGTTGTGCCAACGATGCACCTATAATGGAATGGATGCAAATAAACTGCAGTCTTCACAAAGGATTGAAACACAAGGAATTAGACGAATGAATAAAATATTACCTGTAGAATATTTTCTTAGTGATATGCCTTCAATGTTATACCAAAAAAAACTTCAAATTTGGTTATATACTCTGACTTTCAAGATTTCAGTATAAAGTGAACTCAGCTGAATTCTTCATGAATTATATGAACCTAGTCACATCTTTTGACAATGTCGGTTGCAATCAGTCGTTCATTTGTAATAGTATCAAGCGAAAAATTGACTCGGATTAAGACTCATTCAGTCATATGAATTAATTGTCTGTAAGCTGACATTTTCTATAGTTTGATTTGTGAGGGTTTGTTTTGTTCTTACGAGTTGATCACGAATTGAAATCAGTTAGAGAACCATTGAAAACCAGGGAGTACTGGACAGCTGCTGTTTCATCCTTGTTTTCGGGAATCATTGGCAGTACGTACCCACTGAGTTTCGAAACCGGGACCTTCCGGTTACAAGACAAGCTCGTATACCATTCAGACACTAGGACCTTATTAAATGGTTAGTGAATTCTAACTTCTACTAATTCGTGATTTAGCGCGACCCCAACCGGAAGGTCCTAGGCTCGAACCCCAGGGGGTGCATACTGCCGATAATGCCCAAAAATGAAGATGAAACAGCAGCTGTCCAGTACTCCCTGTTTTTCAATAGTTCTCTAACTGATATCAATCCGTGATCAACTCATATGAGTTGATATGTCTGTAGATTCCAGATTTATCCGTGTACTGAGCTTTTTGGAACAACGGCACATGTTTCTTGTTTCCATTGTTGAAAGTGTTCAATTTCTCATATTGAAATTGATATCTGTAGCCATCTACATACAATGATATGAAGGGATAATTGTCGTGTCTTCCTATGGATAGTTTATATTCTCGGGATTAGAGTCTAGAAGGACGTCCAATTTGACCAATAAAGTGCCTCTTCTAATTGATGGAGTACATTTTGTTGTTTCTTCTTTGAGTCCTTTGGTTTCTACGGAATTGAAAACAAGGATGATGAAGTAAAAAATTGTGTGAGTGACTTGATATGATTATGAGTAGCAATAGTTCGTGCTGAAAACGTCATCAGTTGATAATACTGTATAACACTGGAGTTATAATCTACCACAGTGCCCAAGTTGTATACTTATAACCATGATATTGCTTTTTTATGACACATAAATCCATAATAGTTTTAGTATTTTAGTTTAAACAATGAAAGAAGCCTTTATTCCAATTTAAAATTAATTACTGTTTCACCGAAAATTTGTGTTTTGCACAATTTGAGATTTATCAACTGGAAAACGTATGCTGATGGGAATCAAGACCTGTCACATTGCATCACTAACAGTCTCGAACCCAGCACCTATCGTTCTTGACCACTTTACATTTTCAGCCACATGAATTAGTAGTAAACATCGCACAGTGTTGAGGCGCAACTAAGAGGAGACTGATCATTCCTGTCTAATTAAAATCAGTCGACGTTTAACTCAAATAAAAATACAAAAATTCTAATTTAAATAATTCACACATGGTTTCAGTGACCGAGACGAAACCGTCTATTGTTTTTAAACTTGTGGGGAAATAATTGTAACTAAATTTGTACATTATAAATGAACAAAGCTTGTTATTACTATTACTTTTAGTTTCATCCATTCTAAGTATAATATTTGCCTTCAGAAACACATTTCCATTTTACTCCATTTCCTGTCGTCACTTTCAATTCGTTCAGCAACTGTCCACAAGCCTCCATCGCCTCCTTAAATGACATCCTCTATGTCGAATTCATGCTCCAATATCGTTACTACCCGTTTTGGACTATGACTGAAGGTCTAGTGTATGATGTCACATGAAAATATCCGGAATGTGTATGGTCAACTCGTCCCCACTCCTGTCTGCATACTTGTATGTTGACAAGTTCTTGGCTGCTTTATTCCTCATGAGATTCCATTATAACTTATCCTTTGTGTCCAACCAAACACCTAATTCTCAAGTATCCAGTGAAGGCAGCTTTTAATGAATTTCTGGTTTTATTTGTGCTAAAGTTCTGAACCATTTGGTAACCTTCATGACTTGACATTAGTGTTGAAAGTTCGTATATTGTTGCTTCTACTATATACTATGAATTCTCACGGCAACATAACATTAACCTGTTTAGAAGTTGGTTAGCTTGTAAAGGAAGTATATGTCGATCGGCAGGTTACTAGCAACCACTCCTCCTCTTCCTTATCTTCACTAATACCCCCATCACCACGGAATCTTCTGTGTAGATAAGATGTGCATTGAAGTTCGTAAACACCTATTTAGTTTAGATTATAATAATTATTATTTTAATACTGTTAAACAGAAAAATCCACCTTTCTACTTCTCACTCTTTCTGTCTCTCCTCTCTATATTCAAAACAATATTTGCATAAAATTTGGCCTAATATAATTATTAACAATACCAAAAGGAAAGAAAATACAAGAACCAGTAAGAATAATAAACCATAGTTGAGTATAGTTCAGCTATATATATATATATATATATACATATAAATGTGCTGTGAAGTATAAAAGACAGCTGTAAAGTCAGCGATCATATTCGTTCCCGAATTTTATTTGCATGTATGTATCTATGTATGTTTGTAGGTAGGTACATTTCCTCTTCTTTCAACAGAAAGCACAAAAATGAGAAGCAAAGATTAAGCAACTGACACGCATACACAGGAAGTACAATTTCCCTCGTTTATTTCAATGTCCTCTCCTCTATGTCTTTCTCAAAGAACATTTTAAAATAATTTTATAGTTTATTCATAACAAAATAATCTAAAGAACAGAAAAAAACAGAAATCTTTTTCTCCTCTTGAATGTTTGTTTTTGTAATATGGTATGGTTATTTTACAAATTGAAATAAGGAAAAAATTCCAGGTCTGCCTTGAGAACAAGGTCAATCGATAATGTGAGCCTGTGATTTACGTTGGTGGTGATAGATATATCAATACATGATTCGTGCCATAACTTTAGTATACGTCAATATTTCTAGGATATTGCGAGTAATTGAGATATCTAATGGAAAACAGGGTTTCAAAAACACATCTCCATTTCGTTCAGTTTTCTGTGGTCCCCTCAAGATGGTTCCACGATTGGTCTTTGTCCCTCAATTGCTCTTCACTGGACCTCCCGCATATCAGGTTTGGGTGCCAAAAACCACTTAATTTTTTTCATTCATGTCCCATTCTAAATCTTGCCGTGCGATGTCACTTGATGGTTTGTCCAGCGTATGCTAGATCCACCTCAACTTTTCTTTTCATGTTTGTTGGGTTAGAAATCAATTCTAAGTCGATTCATTGCAGGAGTTCCCTGTTTGGTCTCAGATGCCTGTTTGAAATGCTTTTCGTGATGCGCCCGTCATGTCTACGAATCATTTAGAAGCAGCAAATTGACATTAGCGCCGAAAATCTGAATCTTTTAACTTTTACTGAGTGCAATAGATTTTGAAATTGATTTAAGAGTAATGCAGGTCTGTCTTGCCGCTCTCATTTTGACTTCGATATCTTCATCCATGCTGCTTACATGCAGTTAAAGCGATTCTGTCTAGATAAGTGAATGAAGTGACAGAGTTCAAATTTTCCAGGTGATGGTGACGAATTGGAGTGTTCATCACTTCCATCTTTGACATATTCACCTGCCTACTTCTCCTGTCCTTTTGTTGGTTTTCATCTGTAGATCTTCCAGTTTACGTGACAGTGAACATGAGTTCATCGGTGATTGAAAACGTTAGTCCCTGAAAGGCTGGCTAGGTAGTCAACTGATTGACCTACAATTGAGTAAGCACAGGTAGGGCTATATGTTCGATTTATGACGCGAGAGGAAGTTCCATTCTCACACGTAAATAATAACACTCATTAACATAAACAGCTATCAGAAGCTAGTTGTCACTAATGCTAAAATGATAAATAGGATCATTCACTGTACGTTATTTACCATTATTTATTTTATTCTCCTGAACTCTCAGTGGACGATGGGGCTTCAGGCTTTGAATTATCAAATTTTAGAAGCAATTTTGTGATTCCCTTTGACGTGATGGACCTTGAAATTCCAGCTTAAACTTTCTTTTTCATCGGGCTTACTTCCAGCTGAGCTACGTTTAGTAATGCATTGGCCAGAGATCGAACGCTGGGTCACACGAGTAGTTGGCGAATATTCTACTACAGAACTGCAGATGCAAAGCCGGCAG
The DNA here is from genome assembly GCA_944472155.2 of Trichobilharzia szidati. Classification (NCBI taxonomy): domain Eukaryota; kingdom Metazoa; phylum Platyhelminthes; class Trematoda; order Strigeidida; family Schistosomatidae; genus Trichobilharzia; species Trichobilharzia szidati. The sequence continues at coordinate 34,583,988 of OX235276.1, read as the reverse complement.
CCCCTGATATTCCTAAACAGTTATCCATGCGATTTATTAGACGGTCTTAATGCTGCATTAACTTTGGTGTTCAGTAAGAGAACCAATCCTCTGAAGGCGGTAGGGTCACCGGAACTTTAGATCAGACAATAAATTCCTACAGCATGACATTAGGCTCGGATTTGCTGTGATCACACACACATTTTATAGGACGTTTGTCCGTCAGCCAATAATTGTCTTACCTTCCGACAGTTTCACGTAAATCTATAGATCTCTCAAACCGAATAATGCAATCTATGGAAGGATGTATAGCATGAACAGTTTTTGTGTTACCATTACAGAAATTGGCAGCAGCGAATTCCCTCCTTCTAAAACTAACCCAGAGAGACTGACGAACAGTCATGCAAGTATTTTATTTTTAAAACTATATAAGCAACATTGAAAATATTGTTAACATTTTTCTTGCCAGTTAGAAATACATTTTGAAACATGTTGAATCTGTCGAAATGTCGCAATACATGTACAATTTCGTGTTTCACTTGGTTGTATCTCACTGTTTTCAATGTCAATGAAAGAAAACAGTTAACGCCTTAACTTATCACAAACTCTTTACTAATACTTACCGCCTAACTAGTGGCAATAGTTATACATGTAAAAATATATTATAAATAGTTTGGAAAAAGTCATATTGGACTGACAACTTAATGAAAATATATTCAAGTCAATTTAATTAGTTAATGGCATCAAAGGTCTAGCTTAATCAAATCAGTGTTTGTCATTTATAAATAAATTACTTATTCAAACCGTTAATTTGGATTAAAATGTCCAGATACGGAATACAATTTTCATGTGTTTGTTTTCATTTATCAAGTCATCATCGTTTGCTCTCAAAAACTCACAAATTCTTGAGATATGAGTCTCCAGACACCCTTTCAGGTGAAGTGTGTTCGAACACCGATGGAGAGCCTCAAACTAGGACGAAACAGCTGGCTGTCCAGTACTCGCAGGTTTTTCAACGGTTCCCTAACTGATGTCCGCTCATGATGAAATCCCCCAACCAGTCAAACAAAAAAACCCTACAAAACCAATAATTGAAAATCAGTCTGGTGATCACTAGCGAGAAGCCGTGACCAGTAGGCTTAAAAGTGAGGCACTGACTCATTTAGGAAGACAGTGCGAAATGGTTGCACTATATCATGAACTGGCAGAAGTTAGAATTCTGTGGCCATTGGATCAGGTGGGTCTCAATGGCTTAATTGTCTGTGAGCTAGCTTGCCTAGTAACCAGTAGATTCTGAGTTCAAATTATGTCTGAGGGTGCATACTGTGAAGAGCCTCAAACTAGGACAAAACAGCTGTCCGATACTTGAAAATAAAACTCAATAGTGTTTTTCTGTTTGACGCTGAATAATATTCACAATAGTGAGCGGCATCGCATGCAGAGGTTTTCTTTAGGGAATTTTCGCATTTATCTATTTGCTGCAAGCACCTTTCCCAGAAGAGTAAGTTTTCATAAATCCAGCTGAATCCGAGATGTAATTTTCAAGTTAAACATTCAACAACTAAAATCACTGTGGTTCTTTCCATGATTTCAGATTCATTATGATAAATTACTTCAGTATCCGAATACATTAATTAACGGCAGACATAAATGCATATAATCAAGATTTAGTTTGTAGGGATTCGATTCATCTTAAGTTTGATATGAAAACAAGTGGTACTGGGTATGTGTTTCCTCTTAATAAGGAAATCATTGAGAGCACGCACCCACCAACGTTAGAACTTAAAACCCGGTTGGCCGTCGGGACAAATACTCGTTTATAATTCCGGCTGGTGATCGGGTTTAATTCACGGGTTGAACTCACGGACCACTGAATCGAGTAACACTGGCTGTATCACCTGTGACCTTGCCTTGTAACCTGGAGATCCTGGATTTGAGTTCCGGATGAAGAGTACTGCTAATGAGTCTCCAGCTATGACGAAGAAGCTGTCCAGTATTCTATGACTTTTAGTGGTTCTTTAACTGGTATCAGTTCGAGGGAGAACCCAAAATATGTGAACATATTTTAAATTAGTGTCCGAATAATTTTAGCTGTCAATTTAGTGCCCTATGCTTTTATCCTTCATTGCGAATCATAATACTTATTGATTAAGAAAAACAGTTACTAAACAGTCATCAGGTTAATTGAGTTGACTGACTTTGAATAGCCCTCTGCTACGAAATTCAAAATACATGGGATCATGAATGTACCTGTATTTCGACACACTTATTCAAATCCATTTGTATAATTTAGCAACATGTGCTACAATTTGAGTCATTAAGTTTACAGGGACGCAGAAATGTATGATCATGTGCGCGTAATACGTGTTTATCAAATCTGAGACTCAGTCAGTTTAGCACATGACAAATTTCAACATATAAACTAGTTATATTGTAACGACAGAAGACAAAGGCTAGGCAACCGATTGTTTATTGAGAAAATTAAGAGATATTGATAAATTTTTATGTAAATTATTATCAGCGTAGAAGCAACGTATTTTGATTGGTTGTTTTCTTGCTGAAGGTTATTCTATGTTGCTTGTGACCGTTTCTCAGAAAGTTAAGCTATATATCTGGGAATCCTATTTGCAAACGTTAAGTCTGCTGTGATTGGTTGGTGAGTTTCTCAAGGTTAAGCTTTGTTATTGATTTTTTCACGGCCCCAATTTAGGAGAAAACACTGACGTAAATTGCTGTCTACAATTTTTGCTTGTTCGCAGCCATCTCAGCACGATACAATGATTTAATTCACGGTTCCTTCTCGACCCTGTTTGGACGTAAACCTGAATCTATGACCTCACTGATACATTCCGTCATAGAACACATTTGTTCACTTGACTATTTGGACTGACAGAAGCCAGTCTTCTGAACATGCTGAAAAACAATCGGAGGGTTTCCAGTATGCAATTTAACAGCAGACAGATATAAGGCAGTTCCGTAAGACTGATTTGCATTGATACATAGTTTTTAGGTGACTGGAATCATCCGGACGCTGAGAATAAATGATTTGATGCTTGTTACAATATGTCTCAGGACAGGTTACAACTCATTTGATATACACACTCCTTATCATCTTATGGATTCAAGAGATCTGCATTAATTAATTACTCTCTCTCCCGTACATTGTCATCAATTTATGTTTCATTATATGCATTTGCTCCATTCTGATATAATTTATTATTGAATCATCGATAGAATGTTCATCAACCATAAGAATGGTCTGGATCCCATTTCAGGCAGACACATTCTTAAACCTCGATAAAGAAGAAAGGTTGTATATGCAGCTAGCAATCTTATCCCTTGAAAAACAAACTGTTGTATATGCTTCTCACAAATGTTTAAACTTGAACCAATCCGCTTTTCGCATATGCCAAACTTATCTGCCTAATGATAACAAAAAGTAACGTCATAACTATAAAAGATTTAGTATTTTCCAATGAATGAAAAACAAAACGATTTCGCTTTTGTAGCTTAAAAGTCCCCATTCAGTTATATAGAAAAAGAGAAGACGTTCAGAGAAGAAACTCTTGTCATAAAATTGATTTTCTTAGCTGACGGGTTTAAAATCAACAGAGTTCATCATAAGTGTATTGATTGAAAGAACCTCTTCTGTATGCAGAGTTCAGGAGTTAGAAAGTGAATTGCCATTGCTTCTGCAGTTTGAAGAAGTTGAATCTGTATACTTTTAGGAATAGTGCTATGCATCGTGTAGACGACTGTGAAGTTGGTTTGAGGTCTAGCTTGGTGTCTGGAATCTATCAGACGTTCTGATATACAACTGCGGGAGCGTCATTTTTCTCCTTTGTAAAACCATGGTGGTAAGTGTTTGGTGATACATTTGGATAGCGAACGCTGGGTACAGCCAATTTTGCTATTTTACTGACGTTTCGCTATTTAATGCTAATAGCTTCATCAAAGTAATATTAAACCTTAATTTATAAAACCTCATCTTATAGATAATTTTGTCTACAAAATAAAACACTGTGAATGTGATGTGATTAACATTGAACAAATATAGTGAAAAATCAAGGTAATCAGAAGGAATGAGCATCTGTTCAACCACCGAGAAATCCAGCTGAACTGGGAAAGCTTGAGAAATCATCAGCCAGCCATACGTCTACACGCTATAGAATCAGGCCACAAAATTGATTTAATTGAATTTTAGATTTCTTCGTCTATTGATTGGACCGAAGGGATCGGTCTCAGGTTGACATGTCGGTTTCTTGTGCAGATGCTACGACGATGTCTGGGCATTTAATTAGCATTTAACTGGTTGATGGTGACTAGCCGTGGAATTCACGTGGCTCTCGTGGCCCAAGTGGCCTAGTGGATAACGCTTTGGCGTTTGAAACTATGGTCACTGGGTTCGAGCCTCGGTGGGAACAGCATCACTCACCGAGAAATGCAGGTACATCCATATGGTAAGCCCCAAATAGAACGAAAAACTCATCCTGGATTCCACTGCTAGTCACCATCCACCAATTAAACACAAAATTGATTTCAACAATATTGAAATAATTCAGAAAAATTCCGCAGTCACAAAGAACGTCTAAAACAGCATAGAAGTACTACATATCGAATTAAATTCAAATTGTCCGAATATAGGAATGATGGAATAGAACAGAATTTGACCTGGTTACAGCAACCCTCCCCTCCCTCATGAAATGACAAAAGCAACACAAATGTGAGAAACAATTTCATTATGTGGACACATGCTGCCTATATAATTTTAATACACTTATCAAATCAACAAACTACTCTCGATTTTGTTGCCTTTACCAATTGGCTTACTTGACAACGTAAAAATTATGACATGCTGATAAACGATGAGTTAGTTGTTATGTATAAGCTGAGACATTTTAAATTCTCGTTTAATAGTACGTTTGTAAAGCTATAAGCATTGAATGGAGAAGAGTTAGTAAAAACAACAACATCGTTTTGTTTTTCATTCACTGGGGAATACAAAATCTTTTTTTAATAATGAATATCATATAATGAATACTGAATCTTATTCAAACTGTTAAAAGTGAACTTGGTTTGGATATATATATATATATACATATAAAGATATATATATAAAGTAAGGTCAGTGTGAATAACCTAGTAATATTGTATGTATAAATGTTTCTGACAGCCAGAAAAATGATGAACACTACACATTTATCACACCCTAATGTTTAAATTATTTCAAGGACATATTCGTTTATTAGACAATATGCCTTCATGCCACCATTTAATAAGCCATAAGAAATTTCACGTTTTGAGAGAACTTTTGAACACAGAAGAAAATTTGTAAGAGGTGCGGAGATTTTTGAATATCAAAGTGGATAATGGATTTTGATAGCACTCGTCAAGAATGTTTATGTTGGTTTTTTTGGGAAAACACACTTTAAGAAACACCATCACAGATAGACAAACTCAGAAGTAGCAAATGTGTTTTTTTAAATACCTTCACATTCTCAGTTGAACATAGGGTTCCGAACTCGAGCTTTTAATTTTCGGTGGCAGTGACGTTTAAATTTTACGGGATTGTGTTCCTAGCCGCCGGATGCTCAACCTTCCCTCTTTACCAGTCTTACTACTGGCTCCGCGAGGTGAAGTCGTTCGTTGGCCGCGGATCAAACCCCGGACAACCTGCATGTCTGGTCAGCACTCTACCGATGTGTCACGGACGTATGAGGAAACAGCACTATGATTTTTTAGTTGGCAGCATTATTCTGAGCAAAATGTTTATATACATCAGACAAATCCCATGCGTTTGTACTTTTACACTTGAGTCATTTATATTTGGTGTTCAATGACTTTCACAGTCCCAATATTATAGTGAGTTCATCTCTCTAATGTTTAAGATATTGATTTCTCCGTTCCAATCTCCCTTGCGGTATCATTACGCCTTGAAAATATAGGTGTATTCAGATAATCTATCTTGTAGTAGGAAAAAACGCATGTCACAGATTCAGCAGCCGGTCACCGTAAAACAAATAATATCTTGCTTCACTACTCCCGCATTCTCCTAATTTCATCTATTCAACTTTAAGACCTACATCCTGGATTTCTTCAATTCGCCTTATAGTTGACTTTTAGTGTAAGATAATGTAAGCCACCTTACTTTCAGGGAAGGGAGATATCACATACACTTAAGCAATCACAAAAACAAAACAACCGGTTGCCTTTATTAGTCTAAAATGAAGAATGAGAGATCAGATTCGCAGGAATTTACGATGTCGTTTTATTGCATTAGTCCTCTTCAACTGTGTACATACTGAACGTAGTAAAACTATAAGCTGCAGTTGAAGTTTCGCTTGAAAACAAGGACTGATTCAAAACAAAATACAAGACGGAACAACAAAGTTAATTTATACGTTCTCTGACGGAGATTTTGAAGGGATGGTAATAATTAATAGCGTGAAATTATGACACAGACGAACAATCAAGTAAATTTCGAAACTCAATAGTGAGTTTAACTCGCCAACTGAAAATTAAAAATCAAAATTAAGTGAAATGTTACACAGAAGGACAAATTATAAAACCACACGAACAGAAAAATTACAATTACCAGGGTAGTAAGAGATAAGTCACCCTCTCTTTCTGTATACAGAGACTGGGTTCAAGTGTTTTGATAAGAATAGCTCCTGCGAATCAGAGTGGCCCTAGTTGTCTTTATGTTTTGCTCATTTTCCATTTTAGTAAGATGTTTGGTAATTGCTTTTTGCTGCCTTTAACGCTAAATATTTTAGAATTATGTTGCTGATTCTCTCTGTCTATAACTCAAAGTCACTGTACAAAAGTATATTTAGAAATTGTGCAACTTATGATTTGATTTGGTTAAAGAGATACATAGTTTAAGAGAACCCACGGAGCAAAAGGAGTTCGTCTTATTCTGGAAATAGGTTCGTTCTTTCCTTGATTCAAATCACAAAAAAAGTTATTTCAAAAGCTTCATGCAATTCTTCCCATTAATAAACTTGAACAAAGCAAGAACAACAATTGTACCAGGATAATATGAGCTCATCTTTTATTATTTCGAGGATTCTTCTCAACCGGTCACAACCTGAACAATAAAAAATATGAATTACATTACATTAAAGATTTGAACATACTTTTCCACGATCACAAGGAGTAATTGGTAGGAAATAGAAGTAACATTAGTCCGGAATGATTTAACTAATCAAGAGTTACAAACACTGACTGTTTATAGAATAATTAGACAATTAGGCTCGGAAACAAAAACAGAGTTGCATATATATATGGGTGTGTATAGAAACAAATTTTAGCTAGACAGAGCATAACAAAAAGGTAGATTACGTAACTAAAGAAAATGCTTTATCTAATAGCCAATAGAGAAAAAGGAAGAGAAAAGAACAAGAAAGGGTGAGTCATGTTTAGATGAGAGAGTAAAGTTTTATAAACAAGAAAAAGGTGACTCATACAAGTTGTATATTTTGTTGTCACCAGGGCAGTGCAAGATTCACCACTGTCTCCTTCTGCGTACATAGATTTGGTTTAAGTCGTCTGATAGCAATTGCTTCAGCAAAGCGTAGCAAGTTAGGTTTCTTTTGCTTGTTGATTATTCTGAATGACTTCAAGTTCATATTTTTTTATCGTTCAGGTTGTAACCAGTTGAGAAGAATCCTCGAAATAATAAAAGATGAGCTCATATTATCCTGGTTCAATTGTTGTTCTTGCTTTGTTCAAAAACGTTATTTATCTGATCGATTAAAATCTACAGATTTGTGGTGCCTTAAAGCTTAACTTTTCTTGGAATAGTAATTGAGTGTATTCGTCTTCCAGAATATTAAAGCTTATCTGAACAAGGATGTACACATATATGTACGTAACTAAATATATATGCGCAGAAACAAATAACGTAATTCTCATGGAATAGCTAAATGAAGGCAACCTTACCGTATCTGTATCTGTATTAGCAATACTGATGTTAAAAATAGTAATACGAGTTTAGGGATTTCAATAATGAGTTAATTTCCGCCGTTGTTTCTTCATAAACAGACAAAAATCAGAATATGCCTTTTTATCATTATCTATGGTTTGTCTACGGGAATAACACTGACGTCAATTCTCATCGTTTCTCATACTCAAAAAAAGAAATAAATAAATACGCATTTATACTTAAATGTATATGCTACACAAAATAAAAAGGGGGAAAATTATCTTAAATTAATACTGACATGAACTTCGTTGAATATTATCCCTTGTTGTTTTTGATAGAAGAAATAAAAACACACACACAAAAGGAACTCATTATGACCTTTTAAAGGTCATCCATAAATTCAAACAAAAAATATAGTAAAGATTGATTATAATTAATTGTTTTAAATGAATGGCATAGCTTTTAAATGGATATTTTAAAAAAAACATAATAAAATATGTAAAAAGGGAATATATTTATCAAAGAGGCGTTTCAGGAAAACTTCGGTTTACAAGTAATTACTAATAAGTTTACCAGTCATTGAAATAATTTCATTTTGCCCTCGATTGATTTTATTGGGTAGGCATTTGTTGAAATACTGGCTTTTACTGTGGATACTACAATGATATCCGATGTTTGACTTGATGTTATTTGATTGATGGTGATTGGCCTTGGGGGTGTACCTTCAGACCTATTTAAGTTGCATCAGTTTTATGTGTTGACATCCTCAGTGAGTAATGGTGTGACCCACACCAAAGGTTACTACCTAAGAGGTGAAGCATGTGCGTTTGAAATGATTTGTAGTAAGTTTCGTTTCACCTGGTGAAGATCAGTGTGCATCCAGCTAACTAGTTCCAAAAAGCACGATAACAGGTTTTTAAAAGTTTTACAAGCCAGATGTCGGTGTCTGTGTCAACTCTCCAATGCACACCTGCCTTATTCATGTTTCATGAACGGACTAGTGCCTACTTTGTACACACATTTTTGATGCTTGGCTTGAATTGGCGGAACTCTGACATTATTATCATTCCCGTGGGTTTTGAGGTGCACATAAGAATTCAACAGTACATCTCCTTTTCACCGGGGTCTATGCAAATCTTTGCTCAGCTGTCTAGATGACTGACTAAAATCTCTTGTATCCTCTTCATAGGACGCATGATGTTATTCGACAGTCTCCTCGAGATACGACTAATCCATCATTATCTTCTTCGTAATATTTGTTGGATGATGGGCTCCTGATTAGTTTACCCGTAGATTTATTTATCAGTGAGTCTTTCTCACCGAACATTTTCTCTGAGATACTGAAACATTTACTTATGTTCATGAAATTCTGAAGCCCGTTGAAAATGCTTTCCATGATGAGAACATCAGGTGTCTGAATCATATGGAACAACGCATTTGAAAGTGATGTTGAGCATCCACCTGAAGTTGATTTCAACACTGATTTCATATCAGTGAAAGTTCTATCTTCCCTACTTTCCTCAGCTCGTTGGTGTTTGCCTGTAGATGTTCAATGTCGCATGACATCAGACAAAAATCCTCCTCAAAGTTCAGAGTGTTTAGAGTCTTCTTGTCCACCCATGGTATGCTTGTCTTCTTGTCCATGGATCTTCTAGTTCGTGAAACATAAGACATAAGTAATCCAAGAAGTTAAGAAGTAGGATATTTTTGTCTACTCTCTGGGTATGTGCCTGCCTTCCTGCTTCTCGTGATCTGCTGCATGATATAGTCGACCACAACATAACACATCATCGGTAGTATTAGGAAGCCTTGTATTACTCCTATCTTTACTTCACAGGTTTCCCTGGGTTTTGTGAATCACTAGACATAGTTTGTTGTAGTTTGAATAAGTATCCTTTCCTCCAATCCTCAGGTACATTGCCTTCTTTCCACACCTTCTCTAATAGTGGCGTCATCAAGTCCGCTGTTGTCTCTGGGTCCATTTTCAACGCTTCTGCTGGGATTCCATCTGGTCCTGCTGCTTTTCCAGCTTTTAGCATATTGATTGCCTACAGGACTTCTGATTTCGTCAGGGGGTTGTTGTTCACTGGTAGCTCTGTCTCCGTCGTTGGTATTGTTGAGTGCGTTGTAGGTGTTGGTAGATTTAGAAGTCTTCTGAAGTGTTCAGCTCAGTGTTTCTTTTGCTCCACTTCTTTGGTGAGTGACTTGACATCGGCATCCTTCATCGTCCTAATTTGTGTCGAACGTTTGACCGAAAGGTACCTAGTTGTTTGGTAGACTGTTGCGAGGTCTCCTTTGCCTGCTGCTTGTTCTGCTTCATTGGCCATGGCTTCATAATACTTTCTTTTGTCGTCTCTGTCACTCTTCTTTACTCTTTTGTTCAGTGTCTTGTAGCTTGCATTCAAACCCTGTTTTTGTTGCTCGTCGATGCAGTGGAGAATCTTGTGTTTCACCATCCCTCTCTCTTCTATCAGTCTCTAAGTGTCCGTAGTGAGCCACTGTTTGTCCTGTCTCTTCTTCCTGCCTGAATCACTAGACATATGCAATCAGTATATGGCTGTAGACCGAGGTGTATAAGTGTCTATCAGACCGCGTAGTGTTGGAGCAGTTCACAAACCACACGACAGCCTTCCTCAGTCTTCTTGTCGGCCAAAACTTATTCCTATCTTCCCTAATCTTGCGACAAGGAGACCAACGTTTTTCTAGCACACTGTATGAGCGTATATTTTTTACAAAAATAACACTGTAAACATTCGCTATAGACGCATAAAAAATCAATAATCTTGAAAAGAAAAACACTTTAGAAAGAAAACTATGCAGCATGAGAATCAGTTACAGATTGTTAAGAAAGCTACGCTGTTTGTAATGCAATTAAAAATTGATTAGCTTGATTTAACGACCGCTTTATTGACGGGTTATGATTTATGATATAAGAATTATGCAAATTAATCTTAGAAAATTATTGTTAAATGATTGATTTGTTTTTTAATAACAAGCTCAAAAAACATACAAATGATCCATGATGCCTCCATGAGTATCATTGATTACTCCTTGTTATTTCAAGTTGAAAACAACCTGAGAAATAAACACAAGGAGAGAGAGAAAGATACATATGCCTGCTGCGTGACGAAACCAATTTCTTTGTCAAGTAGAAGAATGTAATAACTATTTTTAACAACTCTTGATTTTGAATTCCTGACTTATTTTTATTTCATTCTATTTTTTCTTTTCTTCACTCAACTTATCAGCTAACATCTCATGAAAATAGTTTCTGCAGAATGGATGACTTGAATTTAGCATAGAAGAAAATAGCTGGAGATATATTTAGTTGAATGAAGTAAATTGAGGGTAGATTGATTCACCTGAATACACTTACATGTATCTATCTATCTGTAAGAAAATTAAAGCGTAGCTGTGCATCAGTGTTGCTGGACTACAGAATATCACCAACAAGGTGAAAAAAGGAGAAAGAGCGAACATGTTTGCGGGGTAATACGAGCTCGTTTTATTTCGTGGATACTCATTAACTGCATACACCCTTAACAAAATCAAATTATACGTTTCAAAAAAGACATTTCGACCAGACCTCTGTATACAGAAAGATAGTGTGATTATTCTTTCACAACCATGTTAACCCTAATTCTAGTTTATTTTTGTTTTGCTTTTTTGTCAGTATGCCTGTGTGTTTGTCTTGTTACGTAACATTCTATTCAATTTTGACCTGTGCGTCGGTGGCACAATGGTTAAGACTCTCGCAGACCATGCACATGGCCCGGGGTTCGATCCCCTGCCGACGCACAGCTTATGTCTATGGTCGGCCTGCAAATTTGATCTACCGATATCCATGCTAAAAATTCCATACTTGTAGTGAAAAATACGGTGTGGCATCAAACTGTGATAAAAATAAAAAAATAAAATCTGCTTAATTGTTTGTCTGTTTAAGGTAAAAAATAATACTTCACTGTTCACCCCACTCTCTTAAACTCTCCACCACAAGATGTGTAAATTCACTCTGTTCTCTGACCCTGACCCTGTAATATGGCTCTAATCAATCTGTGTTTTCCAATAGAAATCTGAACTCTAACCCCTCTTATCTAATTCCACTATATATAATTAGTTATCTTTTGACACTGTATAATCTGTCTACCTAAATCAAATTCTGGAATTACGTTCCTTATACCTTCTATCTATAACTCCAAGTAATTACGAAAAAGTATGTTCCCAAAACATTTTTGAAACTTATAATTTGATTTTGTTTAGAATGTATGCAGTTGATGAGTATCCACGAAATAAAACGATCTCGTATTATCCTGCAAACATGTTCGTTCTTTCTCTCTTCAAACTAATAAAGGGAACCGGTTGTATGAAAAGGTGAAAAGAATTAGACGTCACTAACATTGTTAATCTTTCTTCGAGTAATGGCCCGGAAGGTTAGATCTGAAGTTGAAGTTGAATTAAACTTAGATGCTGAGAAAGTTATTTGCAAGTTATCAAGGCAATGATCTTCGACTAGTCAGTAGAGTAGACTGCATATTTACGATTAACCACTATTTTTCAAGTATTGGTTTTTGTAGGGATTTCGTTTGATTGGTTGGAGGATTTCATCATGCGCTGACATTGGTTTGAGAACCATTGGAGAACGTGGAAGTGCTAGACATCTGTTTCATCCTAGTTTGGGACTCTTCATGTGTACGCGCCCACCAACAGGGTTAGAATCTAGGGCCTTCAAGTTAAAAGGCGACAGAGCTCGTGGACCATCAGACTACTGGGAACTCTAGCTTCTGCTGATTCCCAGGTTTCCCAATGGCTCTCTTAATGATGTCAGCTTCTGATGAAATCCTCCAACCAATTAACTGCCAAACTATAAATTTTCAAATGATTACGGTGTAGACTATTAGCTAGTTAGTTAGTAAGTTAGCATTCGCGATAAATACAATTAGCTTACGAGCATGCATTTTCATCTATACAGTAGCAGGTTTAAACGCCCAACATCTTTATTTATTCGATGCAACTAAATGGTTCTATATGCCATCCTAAGGTCAGTTATTTCGGAAATGTATTGCTTGATCACTAGGATGTGTCTAGTGTCATGCTTCTTCCCCTACATGCCGGTAGTTATTTTCTGAAGGTGGTCACCAGGCTGACTGATTCCTCATCGAGGTTTTCTCTAAATTGGTGTTGCGGTTAGAGGTTACTATCAGGAATCCCTTAATCTAGGTTGAATTCTTATTTTCAGTCATCAGTAAGGTGCATCCAATAATAATAATGAGTTAATTTGGGACAAAATTTTTACACTGTGTACAGATTTCCTCGCCTAATTTATCGCGGAATATGTTTTATTCATTGAATGCCTTCAAGCTAAATAATGATCCCTAGTACATCAGGTGATGCAATCCTTTCTAATCTGTAGCATATCTCGGTCATCTCATCATGATATATTTTTCCTTTGTCTTCGAAAAATGCACAGTGGTGAGCTGAAAGCCAATTGAAAATTCGCCACACAAGGACACAACTGAGTGATTAAAACAAAAAAAATTTGAGAATATTTGATGCATTGAATTAGATCGACATTAAGGTAACCTGCTGATTCTGAGAGGCTGATAATTCTCTAAAAACACACAAGAATTATTGTCTTTCTACAGAGATCTTAAGCAATAACACACAACACTGGATTATTATTATCATTATTATGGTACAGTTTACTTTACTGCCAGTACCGTGATGATACTCAACATGGCCTGTAAACTCACACTGCTTGATTTGTACATATCTAAAAATCATCACAACTGAACATAAGTGATTGATTGTTTTACACTGAAGGCTTCATTTTATGGAGTATTTATCACACCTACTTACTTCAGAATAAGTCAGAAAATTCTTTTTTCCCACATCTCTGAGAAATTGATCTCCTATCTAGTCAGGATTTTGAAATACTCAATTCAAACTTGGGAATAAGTTTGACAATGTCGTAATTCTGTGAACATATCAGATTGTTGGATGTAAATCAATTTGCGTATTGACAGTGTTTTATTGGATATCCGCCAATGGTTTCAGCTAAATGATCCAAACTTAAGCCCTTCTTAATGTCAGACAGTTAACGTCACCTTCACGCATAAACGTGATCTACAAGAACTGGTTTGTTCATATGATGCTTGTAGCACAGAAGGCACTGAAGTAGAACTTATGTCAAGCAATAATTGCTTTGGAATAGTACTTTAACCTCAGAAGCCAAAGTATATTCTGTTGCTAATGTACTACTGATCCGTGTGAATAGTTTTTAGACGTAAACACTGACAAATACAGTGATTCTTACTGTGAGAATATTATTCCATTGGAACCGATTGTCTGTATCACATTCGTTGGTCATCCTATATCTTGTCGATTCTAAAGAAAATGTCTGACCCAACCCTCTTTATTAAATAGTTAATAAAAATCAGGTAGGCATCATCAAACTTCTGATTTTACATTTTTTTAACGGTTAAATCTTACCTATTTTACTTTGCTGTCCCCCTCCACCAATTGTCTCTCCTGAGCTACTCAAAAAGGACTATGTCATATTACGAAGGATGTCAAAGGGCAAAGGGTGTGCCACTTAGTCAGTCAGTTATTGAGAAATGTTCTAAATCCATACTGTCTGACCATTCACGCCCTTCCTATTCTCATCTCTCGCCTAGCATCTTATCAGATATGACTGGAAGTCATCATAAGAGATTATATGCTCGTTGAAAAACCTTATCTTTGATGTTTAAGTATACCTTGCCTCAAATCTACTCCTCAAGTTTTCACCCAACTCAGCTGTCTGCCTGAACAAGTTCATCTTTCAAATAATGAGTTATAGGCCGTTGAGTTTCCTTAAAAGCATTTTTTTGAATCTATATATATATATATATTCAGACGACAGATTCCTCAACACCATCAAATGAGAAATTTTCTATTCTGATTTCTAATGAGTTCGATACATTTCTGTTTCATTATAAAAATAAAATTCAAGAAAAAAGAATCGTTACAACATAGAACAACGTAATTTTTGCTACTCAAATAAAAATAAATAAAAAAAGACTACACATTCACAGTTAATCTGACTTTGTAGGAAAAACGAATTACTTTACTTTTTCACGGAATAAGCGAAAAAAGCCACCCAAAAAAATACTCAATCAATAATACAAGGATACCTGAGATTGCTTTTTCTTTGTAGTAGGCTGTAGTTGTTCGACTGTTCAGCTTAACTGTATATTATTATCAATCCTCTTCTGTGGGACATTATTTATTTTTGATGCTGCTATGTTTTCTGAAAACTTCCTTGTCTTTATGTAGATGACATCCATCCATGATAAAACTGTCACTCCTCTTAATCATAACTTTAACTGGCTGTATTCAGAAGTTCTTTTATTCTTGTGTTGTTTTTTTTCATGTTGGCTCCCACCGCCATTTTGACCTGAAGTTTTGCCTTTTCATCAGATGCTTTATTCTTTATTGATTGATAAATTTGATCTTAGTTAAATGTCTGATGAGCGAAGATCGAGGCATTTAACTCTTACTGTTTATTCCTCGTTGTAGGTCCCATATCCAGCAGTGTGCCATTTCTCATTCATCCTACTGGTTGCTAAAAATGTATTATCACTACTATCATTCATTCTTCTTTGTCCTGAATGAAACGTTAGACTTCAGCATGACATCCTCCCTGTTCTTTATCATTACTTTTGACTGGTTTCACACCTACCCAAAAGTATTGATATTTTCCTTTAGAACACCTTATCCATGTCACCTTATTACAGTGTGTCCGCCGCTTCCCACTCAGCTACTACTTAAGGGTCTGTTGGATGATATCTTTCAATAGTCTTTTCAGAGTACATTCCCTGCTGCAATCATATGATACTTATCCTTTCTTGTCAGTCCGTGGTCGTCAGTATTGAATCAGCAAAGGCAGCTGTTGATGAAAGTTCGCAGCCACTGTTAGAAATGCCGTCTATGGTGCTTGTGAGAAGTCTCTGAGTTGTGCAGAAATGCCAAAGTTAGTGCTGAAAATTAGTACTCTGTGCTTTGAGTCTCCACAATAATTTCAGAGTAGTTAACGTCTATCTTGCTTCCCTGATTTTGACTGGCCCAAATCGTGCTATCATGTAGTTGAAATGATGTTTTTCAGGCTTTAAAAAGTCCTCTGCCCTTAAAAACTTCTTTTCATGAATTAATTTTCATTTAAAGACGTAGAACCTTTTTAAATATCAATTTTAGAAGCCTGTCGTTTTCAGGTCTCCCATGTGTTGCATTACTACCAACTGCTAGATAGTTGGTTAAGTCTTAGTTCCGAAATGATTTTATGTTTTACCACAGGTAAACTGTATTCCGTATTTCATATTAAATCCCCTGGAGGTGTGGGATCTGTTTAGTAAATGTGATATCAATAAACGATTTGTTCCACGTCCTCAAAGATGTAATCCAATGGTTATGTGTTCACCTCATAAGAAGAGAGAGGCGTGGTGGTTTCAATAAATACACAAGTATTATTTTTCTAATGTTGCAGCTATCAATGACATCAAAAATTTGCGACAGGGGAACTTGATTTCATCATTCTCGGCAAAAGAATACAAAAGATGATGAATACGAATCGATTTCATTTCTTTACCATATTCCTTCGCATACTGATTGGAACATAAGGCCTCTAGATGAATAATTGAGGTTCCAGTAGCAGTGTATTTAGCTGTTACATATTGAGGTCACATGCCTCATGGCTAACCTTCTGTTTTTACTTGGCTTGCAACAAGCTAAGTGCATTTATACAATGTGTCTTCCGGTAATCGAGCCCCAATAACAGACGTAGTTTGCACTTAGCCACCAACACCTCATTTGCATCTACCAATGTGCCATTATGCATTAGACGCTTCTCAAAGCTTTCGTTGTCAACCTAGAAGGAATAAACACATTGAAACATTCACCTTGGTCACAGAATCTTTGAGTTCAGTCTCCGAGCTGCATATTCATTATCATGTTAAACAGCTTTATAGCATGCCTTATATAGCCTTACTATATCGTGTTGTTCCATTTCAATCTTTCATATACCATATAAAGTCGTTGCATTGTTCTGGTTGCAAGTTTATGATGTCGATTAAGTAGACAGAGGTTCAGCGAATGACTTCACCCTCTTCACCCAACAATATCCCTTGTTATCATGTTTACTTTGTTCCACTACATTGTGTGCCTTCATTTCGACAGACAAAAAAGCCTACCTTAACATAGCCAGATTAAAAGTTTGTCGAAAACTCATTAATCTCTGCCTCATTCCATGACTTTGTAAATGCCAGTGCTTACTTAGGAAAAAGGCACAGCTAATTCAAGTATCCAAAATACTGACAGTATTAACGATAAATTTCTCCATAGGCATTTCATGTTCACTCGTGAATTTTTTCGTCTAGTCGTGACATTACAGTGATAAAATCCGTTTCTGCGCAAACTGACTTTCACTACATTTGAAAATAAATACGGCAGAATAAATATTCAAGCAGTACGATTTGACTCCTTAAAATCTGTTGTAGATGCGACTTTTAACAGTCTGTTATAATCTAAAAGGAAGGAGAAGCCAATCTATTGCACACTGACACTGGATACCGTTACACAGATTGGTCCCTAAAGTGTCAACATTTACACGTTTCTAGTTACTAATATTAGTGATGACTGAATGCTAACAGTTAATTTTGCAGGGTGATCAACAAACCAAGTCACGCATCAACTGTGACTCAACTGTGTGCATATATAAAATATTCCAAAATCAATTTTTATTCAAATACCAATCTAGAGTATACAACTTATTTTGGTAAGATATATTCTCAATTTATGGTATGATCCTACGTGCAATTATTTTCTTCAAGACATACTAAAAAGTTGCTAAAAATATGTAGGTTAAGTTTCATTGCATGTATTCATCGTATGACTGATCAACACTGGTAAAGCTGAAATTCCTAAAACATATGGATCGGTGACAACGCGAGGTAATCAAAGTACTTTCTTCCTGTGTTGCTTAGATTGGCGGCATTATAAATGATCTTTGGAAATATGGCTGTAGCGACCACATATGGATAGTTTCTATAGAGAAACAAGGACCAGATTTGCAGAATGAAATGATATCATCGTTCTATTTCACAGGTGCTCATCAGCTGAAAACTACTTGAAATTATAATGATTGTAAATAATAACATTTCACGCTTCGGTGTTCGAAAAGCAATGTTTGTCGTTTTTACCTTTCAAACAATGAAGTATGAAATGTTATTATTTATCACCATTGTAATTTCAGGTAGTTCACAGCTGATGAGACACTGTGAAATAGAATGATATCATTTTATTCTGAAAATCCGGTCTGTCTTTCTCTATCGAAATTTATCAATGGAACCAAATGTATGAAATATATGGATAGTGTTATTAGAAGACGTAGATTGTCACAAAAATGGGATGTGGTATATTTACGCAATATGTATTTCGGAAAATCTGATTACACATTTACTGGCCAAGTCAATTTATATTGACAATACAAAGGCTGGGGCAAATAAACAAAGTGATAAAGGATTTAGGAATAAGAATGTTAACGTACCTTGATAATGCATATCTCAATGTATTACCCAAACTCAGTGTTAATTATTCTTGTCCTTAGATCATTTATTAACTTGTCAATTCAAATATTCTCATGGTTTTAATTATAGAACACAATTTATGTAAATACGTATTTTTGGTGAGTCCTCATCAAGCATTACAATTACAAAAGAAAATATTAGTCATAGGCATTTGAAACAAGCACCAGTCACTATCAATGCCAGAAGTTTTAAAGAGTTCAACTCCTTCATTTATCTGCCTGAGGAGCATCGTTTCAGTTACAGATATCAGCATGGATGAGGATTTCAGTGCTGGCAAGAATTTAAAAATCATGACAAACTTTCATCACTATAAAATCTGTTTGAAAATATTCTGCACACAAAATAAAATTCAGATTTTCAACTCCACCGTTAAGTTATTTCTTCTATATTGGTGAGAAACTTGGCTATCTTGTCATGAAGGGCATTTCCAACAGATTAAAGACTTTCAGCAATAGCTGCCTTCGCTTTGCATTGAATATCCAATTGTTCGGCAGAAAAACTTAACAACAAGAAACTATGTGAATCAACCAAACAACACCCTTTCGCCCGAACAAGATGTCAGAGAAAATGGAGATTGAATTGACACATGTTCAGGAGACGGCTGAATCGTTCTGCGCACCAGGCCATCGCTTGAACGGAACCAGAAAAAGAGACGTCAAGCGAGGAGTCTGAAGGTGAGATGGAGGAGATCGTGAGAGGAGATTAGGGAATATGGGCTGTCGTCGAGACAGCTAAAGGGAACTGCAGAGAATGAGACGTGTGGCTGAAGTCTTATGTAACACTTGGAGCCCAAGGGATTATTAAAGATAATTTGAAAATAATGTCTATTAGTAGAATCAAAAAGAATCACACTTCAGCGAGGTGAGCTAGTGAATGACATTAGCGATAGCATCAATAATAAATTGTGAAGCTTTAATTACAACATCTGACTAAAGCACAGCAACAGAACAAACAGAAATAAAAACAACATTTGCGTCCACCCAGTGTTATTGAGTGAGATATCCATCCTCGGTTAAGGGTTGAGGCCATTGGAGGGAAAGGGATTCAGCAAAAATTTACTGAACACAGAAGTTGGGTTGAACATTTTTTTATAGCATCTGCTTCAGCGATGTCTAGCTATCAAAAGCATACAGAATTATGGGACTGATTTGGCACCATGTATAGAATTGTAAAGGCTAAATCCTTCATCAATCTTGTGCTCCGT
This sequence comes from Trichobilharzia szidati, assembly GCA_944472155.2. Lineage (NCBI taxonomy): Eukaryota > Metazoa > Platyhelminthes > Trematoda > Strigeidida > Schistosomatidae > Trichobilharzia > Trichobilharzia szidati. The sequence goes on along the minus strand of OX235276.1, from coordinate 34,564,259 downwards.
ATCCACAAGGCATGCACAATATGAGACTCCTGATTAACCTCACGACTGTTTGATCCAACCATTTTGGAGAATGCTCCGGAAGGTGACGACAGGTTTTCGGAGACGTTATATTTATATAACTGTATTAACAAGAACAGTTAAATTTATGAATTCACACTAAAATGTCCGGACTCTATGTATATTCTCATTGCGAAGACTTTCATAAAGTTTTCTGGATATCCATTCTCATATAACATGTCATCAATATTCCCTATTTCTACGTCAAGAGTGTTGTTTTCGCAGACGGTTTTAGTATGTAACATGAAGGCATTGATGACGTTTTTCGAATAGCTGGTGAATATTTGGCTTTCAACAGTAAGTGATCATGTTAACAGAATACAAAATAGATCCATTCATCACTGACATTGTTTGCGCCTGCATTAATTCTAATGATCTAAATTGTTTCAAATGTCTGCGACTAATACTTTGTCATCTGACTGTAAAGTCGGATGAGGAATATACCGTTGATGCAAACTGGTATCTAGTGTGTTCTAGAATTTATCAATTTAAGCCATTTAGAAGACGGGACAATTAAGTATTAAATATTCCTTTCAGTAACCTCCTCATCAAGGTCTACAATTACATATGCATGATAGTTGAAGAATAACTGTTATGTAAAACACTAAGGTTTCGTTGAAAGCAACATGGATCCAATAAGTCTCATAGATTACGATACAAGATGCACACATGCGACATACGCGATAAGCATAGCACTGAAATGAGCATCAACCAAATTAAGAAAATTAGTGCAACCTTTAAAGAGTAAAAACACTGTTCTAAAAATAAGAAATGCTTTCAAAAAGAATTAAGAGGAGTAAACGACGAAATATATGAGTGTTCCGACTGGTTATATAATAGTGATTAGAGAGGGAGTGGACAGAATAATAGAGAAGTTAGTACACCAATAACACATGAGTGTCGTAGAAGGAAGGGAGGTAGTCAGCTTTTAACACTGGTGAAATAAAGCCAAGGTTTCAGTATATGGTAGAATACATTTCTGTCTAATACACACTTCCAAATTCTTGCGGTAGATTTCGATGGCTTCCGTCCAAGAAAGAATTACCAATTTGAAGATTTGAAATAAAGTGCATGGGAAAACTGCAGTTCAAATTGTCTCGTGCACCTATATGAGGTTTACTGAAATAATCTATTTTCTAACACTTAGTAAACAATCTCATTACTGTAACCATAACGGCTACCTGTTTTTACAGCAAGCTTTATAACGTACAACCACGACAAAAGACATCATGTCTACTAGTGACTTTATTTCAAGTACAGCCACGAAGCGACATTAGTTGAAGAACTATTGAAGAGTGAGAAGTACTTGACAGATGTTTTCTCTTGATTTAGGACTCATCTGAAGGGTTAAACTTTTACGCCACGGAGAATCAGACACAGGTTCTTCATGTCACAAGGTGAGCTCGTTAATCATTCACAGCCACTCGGATGAAATCCAGGGGCCTATTGGTTGTTACTTCTGCCATTTTATGATGTTAAGTGCCTTGGCAAGCGAATTTCATCAGTATCTGCCCTCATAGCTGGCTAAGTTGAACACACATATCAAGAATCCTAACTAGAACTCGATCCCACAGTCTGTTACTAGTGAGGAGTTGTTTAGGTTACTGATTTCCGTTTGAAGGGCTTTGATTTCATTTCACGATCTAACTTTGAAGGAGTGACTTTCCCATCCATCAGCACTTGAAAATTCCGTTAATCATTTTTCCCTCCCATTTGTAATAGAATCTTATCCTAAGCCAAATGGAAAACCTGCCTGATATTAGCTCATCTACGAAATCACTGACTTTCAGTTGTTCATTCACCTTATTCTACAACACTGGTGGTATAAAAATCTTCGTATATCTACGAACTTGAATGTGAACGTTTTCTTTCAGGCTATTCTGGATCACTCAATTTTATTCCAGTGAGAAAAGATTATTTTCAATAAAAATTTTCTTCCAATATTTACTTCTTCCCTTCAATTGCATATACCAATCATGACCTGATTTCATTAACCTTCTTCCTGATATTGATTCTCAGATTATTGATGTTTACAAAAACTAGTGCGTTTGACAAATTCTCGAACCTGCAGTATTGTTCCTACTGATTAGGCCAGGCAAAAAGTTAAAATGATTCGTTGTTATAATATTTGAATTAAGCTAAAATAATAGTTGGAAGGGATAATGTGATGATATCATTTTATGTTGTCAGTTTCACGTTAGATGAACACGTCCCATAAATAACTCCAATTTATGTGCCGGGTGATTTATAATCTACTGGATACAAGTAAGATAATGTTGATTTTTTATTACTCCTCATTTGAATTCTAGGTTGTACTAAGAGATTCAGCCTCACTTCTTACTTCCACTCAGTTCCCTGCTGACCATATAAAGTGGTTCCACAAGTGCCTACAACATTTCACTCACTTTTCATGTGATCTCCTATTTGTCACACTCGAACGCCTTTCTGGCCGCTTCCTATTCTGGTTCAACTCAAGGCTTAGGTTTCATGTCAGTCCACTTCCACTTCCATTATGGGTAAATTTTTATTTTGATATAGTCTCACAGTGTTATACAGTAATATTTACTGATGACGTTTCGAGCACAAACTATTGCTCATAATCATATCAACTTGATATGATGCTTTTGGTGACGCACGCACAAATTCTGTGAAATATATATGGAAGCGCTGTCTTGATATAATTGTGAGGCATTCAGACGTTATTGTTTGTTCTATGTCCAATGAATCAACACACCCAACTGCCTGGCATTTAAATCATCAGATTTGCTCTAATCAGTGATTAATTGTGGGGATACACGTGCTTTAATGGACTGATTACTGTCATATTATCCTGCTTCAAACTTTCCTTTTGCCTCATTCGAATTTACTGGGAAGAACGAATGAATACTCAAACAGCGGTACATCATTCGTAATATTTACACATCATTTTTGATTTTTATTCAATGTCCTCACTCATGTGATTCAGAAATATCGGTAAACGTATAATGGCTCCACCTGCAATCTGTTTTTTCTTAATTATACAATATTCTCGATTTCTTTTCAACTCTCGTAAACCTTCAAAAACGGGATAATACATGAACAAGTGTTTGCTATACTGTGCATGTTAAACCAAATCTCAGTAACACTCAATTCAGGTGTAACATAGGGGTAGTGGAGACTGAACTATTGGATTTACCTGTAAAACTTTCTGCTGTCCTTCTAGATAACATGTTCACTATGAACCGGGCATTGAAGTTTACTCATGGATAAATTATCTATGTTTCTAGGTGACTTAGGTTGTGATCCCCTTTGAATTTGTTCACTACATGTACCACACAATGAAGCAGTATTATTTACTGGATCACGAAGTTTTGAACATACAATTTCTTGTTCATAATCATATCAATTATAACCATGCAACACTGTTGTTTTTCGTTTTATAGTTTTCGTTATTTCCTCGTATTCGTCGCAGGGGTTATAGAATTTCTCAGACGTCCATGACAGGTGTTGATTCATTTGTATTACTCATATTTTCATCGATTCGATAAATAAAGCTTCGATTAGAAATCCTTTCCGACACTCTATTATATCAGATTTTAGAACTGTCATCTTATCTCATCCTACTGTAAGGTTGTGCGTAATTACAGGTATTTCTTTTAGATATGATAATCTCCCGATACTTATCTAATTAGAGTCAACTAATCGAGATTTTATTTGGATTTTGTGTTCCTCTAGTCTGACTTACCTCTTTATACTACTCTGACTCATATACGGGACCTTAGGACCATTGCAGGGTATTAGATAAAGTAAAGTGTTTTGTTTATTTGGTTCCACAGGACCCTTTAACTGACAGAGCTTGTTTGTAATTGACTTTGTGAGTTTGAATACCTCTTGTGTTATTCCTGCATTTTGAAGAATTCTGCCCATAGTCTCCAGATTTTCTTCTTCGTATAGACTTAATATCGATAATTTGATTGGTGTTGCCATCATTCTGCGCGTCTTTGTCATGCATGTCTTCATTATTGTCATTAGTATTACAATCAGTAATACTGTCATTTAGATTATTATTTTATGTCCGTAATTGCCTTGTACTTCGGGGTTAATTTATCAGGGTAGTTAAATGCTGAAAGCTTCTTTTAAATGCCCTACTTCCCGTCTTAGATTTTCCTTGTCACTGGAATGATCCAAAATCCAAATATCTCTTTAATTTTGTGGATTTTCTGTAAACTGCAGAGTTTAACTTTCCGTGTTCTTTCCTTTTTATGCTGCAATCTAATATTAGAAGCTCACTTGTTTGACTATCCAAATCATAAGTGAGTTGAATTACCTTCGCCTTCAAGTTGAATTGTTAGAAAAATCTGCTTATCCTCTGTGTAACAAGTACGGTGAATGTGTCATCTACACACCTTCACCATACTTTGGGAGTGGGATGAAAGTTTCGATTACTAAGTTTTCTCACTTACTTATGAATAAATCTATCACTGTCGGATACTTAAGAGACCGCACAGCAAATCCCTCAGTTTGTTTGCTAAGTCAGGCATAGCTACACCCATAGTTTTGTGTCTTCCAGAGGCATCCTGCCTCTAAGTACAAGTTCTTGATCTGAAATGAGTCCATTTCTGACTCCTTATATAGCCATATTTATCGGTTTACGTGTATATTAACTGACAATTTCGAAACTAACGATTTTTTCCTCACCAACTTATTTTAAATTATCTGATTTATGTTTTAGTTCATAAGAATTTGTTAGTCTAGATTTGAATGGCTTCTAAATGGATTTATTTATCGTAGCTATATTCATGAGTAGGTTAATTTCTAAGATCAACCTTAGGTCTATCAGGATTATACTAATTTATGAACTTTAACAACAGCACACATACTACTTCAGTTATTATTCTTCGGCATCAAATAATACCATTCCACAGTGTGATGTATTATTATTATTATTGTTCCCTTGGGTTCCTAGTGGAACATAGGGCTTCAACTGCACGTCTCCACTTGCTTCTGTCTTGTGCTGTACTTTTCACTTGCGTCCATGTTATTCCATACTGTTTCATCTCCTCCTCACACGATCTCCTCCATGTCACCCTTGGACGTCCCACTCGCCGCTTCCCTTTCGGGTTCCACAGTGTGATGCACGCAAGAAAAAAATTAATATGCAATTACCTACCACTACAGTGCCTGAGGTTTACACATATATTAAATTGTGATTCGTTGTTACTGGATATTTCCAAATGATAATATTACTCTATATCGGTCCTAATTTTCTTGTTGACCGGATATATCTGACTTTTTAGTCGTGTGCCCTATTCTTTATTGATAGAAAAATTTTATATTAATTAATTCATTGTCTAATTAATTAGGAATCGATCACGCGACAGAAAGGACAATAAAACCTCAGTAACTAATTTAGTTTTTGTCCAGATCACAGAAATATCACTCAGCTGCTTTACAAATCCTCTCTACGAGAAATTACTCTATAAATGAGTGTGAATTCATTTGATTTTTTTCAGCTGCAAGTAATGCTGTTTCATTAAGTTCAAGTATCACATAAGTTATGAATAAACGCAAATACATGAGATATCAAACATTATTGTTATCGTTCCTCAAGGTTCTAAGTGGAAAAGAGGCTTCAGCAGCACAACTCTCACTCACCGTTTCCCATGGGAGTGTTACTCAAGCGCTTGGTTCGATTTCACTAAACTGTATCCGCAGAGTAGTGAAAATTATTGACTTATTTATTTTCATTAGTTAGTTTGTAATGAATAGATTTGTTTTTGCGAGTTGACCAAGGATTGCTATCAGTTAGAGAATCATTGAAAACCAGGGAGTGCTAGACAGCTGTTTCATCGTAGTTTTGAGACTCGTCGGTGGTACGCACCCACTAGCAGCGTTTCAACCCAGGACCTTCTGGGCTAGCCTATGATTTCCAACTTCCACCAATTCGTGATTTCTAGCGAGACTACCAACCCACATCATCGGTGGGAAACCCATCCTCACACTTGACTGATTAGACTTCACTGGTCACGACTTCTCACTAGAGCTCCAGGAAAATCCGTCTTGTAGCAAGTCACTATAGATCATTTATTTTCTGATTTTGGTTTCATTGGGGTTTTGGAAAATTCAGAGTAGAATTCGTAACGAAATAGATTAGTTGAACAATCATTGTAAAACAACTGCTCAAATGCCCTCAGCTACTGACCCACTGAGGATGGAAACCATATAACTTCACGTTACAAAACAAACCCTTCAGTTTTTCAGCAAATTGGTTAGAACTCTATGGCACATGAATTCTAACTTCTAACGTTAAACGACAGCCGAGAAGTGTCACTGATGAGAATCTACTACAGTATGTGTCATGGTGGATCAAATTGGCTACTGATTCTCATAAGGATTTCAGGATATCCATTCGATAGTCACTAGTGAACTGGAGGGTTATATTCACATTTTTGGTTAATCGTAATGCAGATCTTGTGATAAACTGAAGTACATTTAAAAAACCGTTTGAAGCCAAGTTATATTGATGGGGTCATAAGTGCACGGAATAGTCGTAAACTAATACGAAGCCACTGAGAAAGTAAAGGAATTGTCATCAACCTAATCATTCAACATTTCTGAGCGAACACTTGGCAGTTTTGATGAGGATAAGAGAGATAAAGTGGGTGAAGGCGAATAGATATGGTTTGTCTGGAAATTATTGTGTAAACAAATTTGGGGGCATAATAATGAGTTCATTTCAGCGAGTGAAAATTAATAGTTATTACGTAACAGCAACCAATGCAGTCTTGTGATGATAATCTCACAATTTGGATGTAGTGGATTTATGATTCACGAGTGTTCGAAAGATTAGAAACAGTCTTTCTAGCTGAAATTACATCAAATTTGTTAAATATATATCTAATTATTCACAATTTATATGATTTTTGAACTTCTAGCAGCTAAAGGCAAAGTGATAAGTTGAATGAGCTGTTTTCATCTCACACATATCTTTATTCCTACTTTGTTCAAAACATGAATCGATAACGTATCTATTGAATGTCGATAAGCTGTGGCCCGTAGCACGTCAATGAAGACTTCACATCTGTCAGCTCTAAGGGTGATAGTTTCTGTTCCGAATCGTCAGAAACAATGTACAACATAACTGACTTGATAATTTACTGTTAAAAGTGTGATTATGAATTAGTGTTGGCCATCAGTATCACACTGGGAACGCTATCACTCATTGAGGATACATTCATATCTTGCTGGTGCCTTTCATATAAGAGCGGGAGTAGGTCCTGGATCACACTACTAATCACTGCCATATAGAAGAAAGTGCTTTCAGACTATTTGGAAACGGTTTGCTGCAATGACATTTTCGCATTGCGTTTCGCAGAGAAAATAAACTCTCTTGGGAAACACCATGACAGGATAACATGAAATAAATCCAGTGATATTACAAGAGTGGTTCCATTTATGATTCGTGAATTGTGAGTTATGTGTTTTATATCTGTTAAATTTAAATCAGCTTGTTTTCTGGTCATATAATATTACCGGAAGTCAGGCCTCACCTCGGACTATCACTCTGAGTGCAGGAAAACTCCAAAAGCGTGTTCACTTTAACTGATGCTGGTTGCACAAAAGGTGACTCTTGTAGCGTAAGTGGTCCATTGGACGATGCCTAGCCATTTGGAATGATGGACACTCAGTTCGAGTACCAGAGGAAAAGCCATTACTCACTGGAGAATACTGGTACATCTTAAATTGACTTTAATGCTAGTCAGTATCCATCACACTGCAAAAAATAACATTGTTCACATAACTGAGGAACAAAACTTACAGGAGTGTTGTATATTTTTGCGTTCCTTAAATTTCAGTTCAGGAAAATTGTGTCTTCAAGTACTGGTTTTTATAGGGATTTAGCTTGATTTGATGGAAGATTTCATCGTAAGCTGACATAGGTTAAAGAAACAATGAAAAACCTGCATGAAGTACTGAGCAGCTGTCCCGTCTTAGTTCTGGACTCCTCACCACTGCTCACCCACTGCCAGGGTTCGAACCGAGGACCTTCTGGTTACTAGGTGAGCTAACACGGAGACCGTCAAGCCACTGGGACCGATCTGGTGATCCATGTTTTCTAACTTCTACCAATACGTGACATAGCGCGACCACTTCACAATTTCTTTTCTATGACTAGGATGGAACAGCCGGCTGTCCACTACTACTATCAGGTTTTCCAATTCTTCTCTAACTGATGTCAGCTCATGATGAAATCCTCCAACCAATCGAAATTTTTATCTATAGGTCTATCTTTTGGCGACAAGTTTTATGAAATGAAAAATATCCTGCAGTTAACAATAAATTTGCTACACTTGCATTCACATGTCTGAGATGTTTTAGAAGAGACTGAGGGTGGATTGAATATTATGAAGTGAAATGTACAGATACAAAGATAGATACCGATACTATATACACAAATTCTTTTGTATAACTTTGAAAAGAGAACGACTGAATGAACGCCGGAACAGAATAGCATGTATCTAATTATATGTCGTGGTTGCTTTTCTGAAAAAAAGACTTAATCCAAGGAGTTATCATGCAAATTTAATATAAAATTTGGTTTGTCAGTTCTCCAGTAAAGAATATTGTAACAATATCATAACGAAATAAAGCATAATGACGTTGGGCTAACTTAGAACATTACAGAATATTATTACATGTACGCGTCTTTGATGAATGAAGTTTTTTTGTAAAAGGAATGTTTGTCAAGAGGAGGGAAACTTGAAAGAACTAAGTCCATAATCTTTTAATTACCAAGACACGATAAAATCAAGTGAGTATAAATCAGACAGAAAATTAACGTCTTATAGGAAAATCAAGTGAAAAAAAACTAAAAAGAAAGAGCTACTAAGGAGGAAGTTACCTGGGTTATAAGGCCTCAACGAGAGATTCCTTTTGCGCATGTAGATGACATTCAAGTCACTCTATCATGGCAGCTTCAGCAAAGCAAAAAACACTAGATTGGATGTACTCAACATGTCTTTTGGGCGTATGATAACTAAGGAAATCAAATTATTCAGTCCATTTGATCTAAGGCTCTTTTGCACATGTTCATGGCATCAGATGATAACCTTTCTCTCTCTTCTCTAAATGTAACTGTTTCCTCATATATGTGTGAATTGACTGACTCAGTTTAAGATTACATTTCAGGAACGTTTCACAGGCTTTTGAAACTGCGATAAAAACAACTTTATGTATAATTAACGGAAACCAATCATTCCAGTGTGCCAGCTGTTCTTCTTGCGAAGTTACTGATAACTCAATGATTTTCAAGTATTGTTTTTGTAAGGATATTTTTTGATCGGTTGGAGGATTTCATCTTGAGCTGACATCAGTTAGAGAGCTATTGGAAAACCTGAAGGGAGAACTAAACATCCCTTTCATCTGTCCTAGTTTGGGACTCGTCAACAGTACGCATCCAGTGGGACCTTCTGGTAACAAAGCAAGCTACAAAACCAATAATATGATGCTCACTAGCGACTGCCTTATTCGGAGAGCTATCCTCGGATTCTAGTGAGAAGCCATGATCAGTAGGGTACAGCAGGTTGAGGCAGTAACTTATCGAAGAAGACATTGAGAAATGGTTGCACTATGTCGTGAATTGTTAGAAGTTGGAATTCATGGGACGACCATTGGATTGGATCCCAGTGGCTTAATGATCTACTAGCTAGCTCACCTTGTAACAAGAATGACCTGTTTTCAACCTTCTGGAAGTGGGTGCGTGCTTTTGAAGATTCTTAAACTAGGTGGACGAAGCAGCTGGCTGTCGAGTACTCCCAAATATTCTTATTATTAGATAACTAGTGTCAGCTCAGGACAAAATCCTCCAACAAATCAAAACTCACTGAATTTTGTTTTGAATTTTGACTTGTTAGCCAGCCTTTGAAACTTGCATGTTTATAAATGAGGGACTTATTCGAATAGCCTTGGTTGAATAACTCTGACTGATCACGGTTTTTTTAAATATTTAAAGTACAATACATTTTTTAGGAAAACGAATTTTCTGGCTAAGAGTGATTCAAACTGCCTGAGCATAGCACCTAGTGATACAGCACTGAGTCTATGATATTCAGATAGCCAGGCAGTTTTCAATGCTGTCATCAATAGCTGTCTTCATTCGACAAAGAAGATCACATTGCCAGAAGTATTAAGCAATAATGAACTCTGGGAAATTACAAACAGGCGATCAGTGAATATTATGAAATAAACAGAGGTGGATTCGGTACATACTGTAGTCGCTGTTAAGTAGAACAGTGCGGCAAGTCCTCGAGTAGAAACCGAGTAGGAAACGGCTAGTTTGGCCTCCAAGGGTGACAATGAGGAGATCGTCTGAAGAGTAGGTGACAGTCTGTGGACAACTGTGGAGCCAGCTGGAAAGATGTACTGCTTAAGCTCTTCGTTTCACTCACATCCCAAGAGGATAATAATAAAGGAATAAAAATTTAAAAAACTAAACATTCCTAGTCTCTGTAAAGAGTTTCATAGTAAAAATATACCCTTAATGTCCACCATTAAGCAGTATGCTATGGATACTGTCTTCCCATTTCGAATGTTATTTATCAAGGGCTTTGAAACTTAATAAATCTAATATTTTTATAAGCTATAATATTCACAATATTTGTCCTAAAAGACTGTAGCAGTTTTCATTGGTATTTATCACTTTCAAAACAGTTGACATCTAACATTTTAGCTTTTAGAATGCTAGTATATACACTGAATAACTTGTCGTATTAAAAGCTCTTTGTCTAAGCCTTAACTGTTTCACTCACAATTTATCGTGATCTACATAAGCAATAAACACAACAATCCTCCTTAACTCATATGACATTCAGGCATACATGAAAAATGACATATGCATTAAACAGGGTAGAAATAGGCAAACGCAGAAATTTGTAATTGTTAAGCTATACTTAGTATTGCATACCAAAATACGCTGTAGATCAGCAAAACGTTTTGTTCCATGTGTTAGTTGCCTTGGTATACGTAATAATTAAATCAATAGAACACGCTTTACAAATGCTACCTTTAGTTAATGCTCACTCAAAATAATGCCTAATAGTGATTCCATTGTTTTAGAAAGACGCGACACATGAAAGACATGAACAAGTGTTTTTTTTGTATTGTTTTGTTTATTTACGTCTGGAAACAAATCATAACAATAACAATAAGGCCGGATTTCTGATGTACTGGCAAAACTTGAATCAAAACAAAGACTAAAACTCGACTGTATATAAACCATTGGTAGGTAAATTGCCCCGGGTAGGTAGATTCATGCAACAAGTGTAGGAGACCGATATTAAGCTCACGTTTCTTGATATTTACAGTAGGCAGCTTGTGTTCTTTCCGTGTTTTGTACTTTTAGTCAAATTATTTAGATATGGAGCTTTACCTACCGTTACAAATGACCTCTTCAATTCCTACCTTGTTTATTCTTGTACTGAATGCATTAAAGGTTCTGATGTATGTGGTTTTACAAACAGATATAAATAATATCAGAAATGACATATTGCGTATATATATATATAAACCACACTCAGGAAACGACTGCTGCAACATTATGCAGTGCCTGAAAACTTTATCGACCCATTTCAACAGTTACATGACAATAACACATGAGAAATGATTCATAATGGAACACCCAACGAATCACATGTTGTGAAAATAGGAATATGTCATAGAAGTCTACATAGCACCAAAGATATTTCTAATTGTGGTGAAGTGGAACAAGCTGCAAGCTGCAGACATCGAGCAAGAAGAAGTATATTGAGTCAATAAGAGGATTCCCTGAAGGATCTATGTTTGATGTCACACGAATTCAAAGATCTCTACCAACAGGAGAAATCTGAAAATCCATATTGTCACTTATCTAGACAATCTCCTTTCAAATTCAGGCGTCCCAGATGAGGATATTAGAAGATATTAGGACCGGGAAGCCAGGGCAGACTTTAATTAATATGAAACCGATGTAGAAATCTGCTCAAATCATTATCAAGTACAGAGTTAGGAAATTCAACACTGATGTAAACTCAGTCAGTTTTTCTGCATAGTCCAGAGACTTGGCATTTTATCAAAAACATTTTCGCCAGGATGCTATGGCTTTTCACTAACATCCATCAGAAGGCTGGGAGGGATTAGGCACGAAGAACTCCGGTACTCAATCATCCAAGAACCTGTCTCCAGACCAAAGCATATGCTGAAATCGACAGAGATGGGTGAGACAGATGCTAAGGAGATCTTTGAGTGACACTGCGCACCAGGTGACGGCTCAAACGAAACATGAGAAGAATGAAGCTGTCAAAACCAGTCACCATCGAAAGGGCGAGATAGAACTTTATTAGTCTGAAATTATCGTGCAAATCTCCTGCATTAATTATGAACTACACGATCAAAATTTTCTGCACTATGGCTCTATGGCTCAGAGACTTGATTTTTGCATTTGAAAAGAATATTTCTAAGAAGTTTCAGACTTTTTGCAGCAGCTGCCTTGTACTGGTTTGGTACTTTGGGTCACATAGCTTGTAGAGAAGCATAAGCAACAAGAAACACGTACAATAAACCAGTCAGTCACATTTTACCTAGCAAATATATCGAAGGAAATGGAGATGGACTCGATATGCGTTGAACAGATAGCTGAGTGACATCCGCTGTCAGCAAACTTTTCGGGTGGAAACCTACTCCCTGGTTTTCAATGGTTCTCTAACTGATATCAGTCGGCGATCAGCTCGTAAAACATAACTAATCCTTACAAACCAAACTATAGAAAATTATTCTGATGCTCGCTAGTGACTTGCTACAGGTTGGAGCTTCCTGGAGTTCTAGTGAGAAGTCGTGACCAGTGAGGTCCAATTAGAAGTCACGTGTGTGGGTGGATTTCCCACCAACGACAACAGTTGGGGTCGCACTAAATCACGAATTGGTAGAAGTTAGAATTCATGAGCCATTGAATCGGGTCCCAGTGGCTGAATGGTATACGAGCTTGCCTTGTAACCGGAAGGTCCTGGGTTCGAATCCAGGGTGGGTGCGTACTGCCAATGATTCCTTAACTAGGAAGAAACAGCAGCTGTCCAGTACTCCCTGGTCTTCAATGGTTCTCCAACTGATATCAATCCGTGTTCAACTCGTAAAAGGAGATGGCGGCCTGTGGGCTACAATAGAGCTATCTGGAGATGACCAGGGGGAACAGAAAGTAGTGGCGATGTACTGTTGAAGCTCTTTATTCTAACTGGAACCTACTGTTATACCAACAGATAAGACATACTCATTTCTTTAAATTGTAGGCTTTTCTCAAGAAACAAGCACTCCTTGAAATATATTGCCGACTTTGATGAACTTATCAGAATTACATGACTATAAATTAGTACAAGATAACAGCATTAGGTTGACTTTTCAATAAGGTTAGGTGGGTCCAATGTTCTTTTTAAAAAAATTTGCAAAAACATCGACCACCTAAGCTAGAAAAATAACTCCTTTTATATTCAGTATTTTGATATGTACAATATACGAATGATTACATTGCGTTAAATCTCTGGTAGTGCGGAAATTCAACTGAAAACGTATAGCATAGCGACGTTTATTGATTGTAATGCTATGCATATATACATATATATGTATGCATCTGATCATACATATCCTTCCTTACCTCGAGAATTAAATATTTTGTTTCAGGTTTTTTGGTTTCCGTAAAATTTCTCATTTCCACATATTGCTCATATTTCAGAATATAAATAGAACGTATTAGTTTTGAATTTCAATGCAAACAGAAAAACACACGTGCACACATACACACACATACAAATTCCTATCTACGCACACTACTCCTTGTAAAATGATATGTTCTTTGAATAAAATTAAGAACTTTAAGAAAGCACACGGTGTTGTGTAGATACACAAGAATGTGATATAATATGCCTAATTAATCGGTACTCTTCGACTGCTGGTTAGAGATGAAGAAATAGGGGTAAATAGATGTAAACCTCGGAGTGTTCTGGTGAAACTGTCTGACACTCGTTGATTTATTAGGTGTTGATGACGATTGAACGTGAAATGAAAATCTGTATATGAAATTCTATCAATCAAAGTTTATCTCAATAAGTAACATTGAAAAAATAACAAACTGTTCTGAACAAGGATTACTCCGTCTTCTTCTTTATTCCTTTGACTTTCCAGAGCTTCAAGCTTGAGCTTTGACGTTTCAGTATCAGTAGTTCTTCTTTTACGAGGTAGCTAGCCTCATACCCAAGCTCCCCTCTTTTTGTGGTTTACCCTGGCTAAGAGATGTTTAGGAGTGTGTCGGTTGGGTATAAAACTTTAACCACATGAAGCTTATTTGACGAGTATCTTACCACTGAACCCACGATGTACCCAAGTGATTGAATCTTTGACGGATCTGTTCTCATAATCTGAATATCCTCATTCGAGGGATTGCACTCCAATGTGTTTGCTTCCTCTGAGAACTAAGAGATAACTACTCAGTTAATGAGTGTATTATAATATAATCTAAAATGACTAGTATTGAAAAGTGAAAGACGCACCAGAACAACTAATATGTGGATAAATGACTAGTAATATTTTTTTCATTCACTTAGCAATCAGGTATTGCTCGTGGCTAATGAATTGTAAAATAATAACCGCGTCAACAATCGCAGCACTTAGCTCATCTGGCACACAGCCAAACTATTAAATTGGAGGCCTCTCGTTAGAATTCTGTCTCAGTCCAGATACTCATATCATTGTCCATCATTAGTCAAATACAACTTAATGTTTGTATACAAATAATTGTTCTCCATGAAAGACATTATAGACTTTCTACTTTCACAACTAAGCAATCAGCAATTTATGTTTTGATCTGGTCCCATTGGAAAACGTAAAAACGTGGATCACATCTCATTGGCCGCAATAGAGAAAGAAAAGATGTGTACTGAAGCCTAATAGGTTACAGTAGGTTTACTGCGTTTGTCTGCTTGTACCTCTGAAAAAGCTTAATCCAACGGGTAGAAATAATCAGCACTATGATAAGCAATATGTTGAATATTGATTATCAACATGAAAGTGAATTGGGATCGAGATTCAAAATTAAGGAACTAAGTTTCATCAAGCGTCGACATTATGACCTATTTCACTGATTAGGTTCTTTTATCCAGACTTTTGTCATTGAGAAAAAACAAAAAATCCCAGAAAAGTGGAGTTCTTACAGATTGGGCTGTAGGCATTTCTCTTAAAAGCAAGGATCACAATATACCTATTGAGACCTATTTTATGTACTTTGCTGTGCTGAGGACATACAACTTCATGAAGCATCGAATCTAGGATTTGGCCTTGTAGTCTGAAATTTATGTTTCCAAAGATTCTTATACTAGTGCAGTATGCCCTAGATTTCGGACATTTTTTAAGCCATATTGGTCTCTAATGAGACGTGTGGTGAATTGGAGTTCGTTTGATTTCCATCTCACGGATCCCAATTGTCAACCTGACGTCTAATATCACTTGAATGTCTACATCCTTTTTTCTATTTGTTGCCTAACTCTTCTAGCTAACCGGTTACCCAATGGTAATTACTTGGTTTTTGTAAAGTACACGTTCATCCTATAAAGTATACACAGTCACTGAAATTTTCATTTATGCCGAAAACTTGTATCTTAATTCTGTGCTGGACATTACGGATTCTTTATTTTTTCACTCCTTTACTTTCCCAGTAGAACATAGAGGTTTACGCTAGTGCTTTGAAGTTTCAGTAACAGTGGTGTTTATTTTTACAGGATGGGGTTGCTAGCTTCATGCCCAACCTTCACCTTTTACCATTTTTATTCCTGTCTTGACGAGGTAAAGGATTGCTTTGGCTGAGGATTGAACCCCGAACCATCTGCCTGGTGGGCGAGTATTCTACCGCTGTACTTCCGATGCAAGTATTACGGATGCTCATACCTATTTCACTGTAATGACTGATTGACCTTAACACCAAAGTCTGTGCTACCTGTCATGTAAACAATGTTTTCCAAATGAATACAAAAGACCATATAGTTTAAGTTACTGCAGTTGATGTAGACTTGCTCTTGTTTCCGTTGGCTGGATATTTTCTTTAATACAGTCTACCACCTCTAGGTTAATCTAAATTCGTGTCTTCACTGTTGTTGCGGCTAGACTGTTGACTTTCACTTGGTAGTCGTGATGTCTAGAGGTAATGGAGTCTTATCGTCTGTCCAACATGGTCTGCTTCAAGATCTATTCTATCTCAGTGAAAATTATCCCACCTTCACCTCTAACGCTTCGCTGAGCTTTCTGTTATAAAAATCACTTAGCATGTGGTATTATCTTATATCCGTTGAATGAGGTATATAAATGTTCGCTCCGCTGAACTCCATAGTGTTGAGACAGTTGAAACTGCCTCTGTCTAGTGTCATTTAAGAGTCAGTGAAGCTGAGGTAGGGTATTCACTGAAGCTCTAGATTTTGAACGATTAATAGATACAGAGATAAACATGACAAAATGAAAATTATCTCATAATATGTTTTGCTGCATTGCCTAACAGAATAAAAGTATATAGTGCGAAATGTATAGAAGAAAAAAGAATTATGATAGGACACTAATTTGTAAGGCGTACTTCTTATCTCACTGATCTAATTATCAACAATGCTGCCTATTCTACCTTCAATAGTCAGGGGCAATTTCCTTTTTTTGCATACTCCTCTTAAATATGTTATTATACACGTTTTGACGTGGAACATTATCAGGTAGTATTTTTGTACAGTAGAGCTTTTATGAATGCCGACAAAATACTTAATAGTTGGCTAAGAGCAACGAAGGACACTGTCCTTAGAGACACCATGGGCGATATTCTGCATATATATATATAAATATATATATATATAATAATTTAAGAAACTTCCTATGCTCTCAAATGCTGCATTACAGTAACTATACTCTTTTAAGGAAGGCAATGTATGCACATATATCGTCTTCCTACTCATTACAGTCATACTCACTCCCTTTTTTTGACTTATCTCAAACTGTCAACACGCGAATATCTGAAAAAGCAATAAATTATGTTTAAAATTGGAAGCTTCAAGCAATATGATAGAAAAATATCAGTGAATGATTAATTGGACAGCTATCGATTGCTTAAAAGAAAAAAGAGGGTTACAATTTTAGAAGCGAATTGCCAAATTGGTAAACTTTTTTGTTTCTTGGTTGATTATGGCCAGCATGCTCATTTTATCCTATTCCTGCTTGAACTCACCGTTTCAAACGTCAGAGTGTTATCTGCTAATGCCAATGTACTAGTAGAACCAAGTGTTAGCTGTCATCACTTGAACCATATCATTGCCGAAGCATCTGGAGTTGGTGTCCATATGCCGACAGAGACCTTGCACGTTGGTCCAAATATAAATCCAATACCAGATTAAGAAACTAGTCACTGAATAATCCTAAATTTATTATGGCAATAAATAGAATGATGTGGTCAACCAAGATAAGGCAGGCAGTTTAACTGCTATGTGACTTTGGTATGCTAAATATAACCCTAATTGACTGTGTCAAAATAACAGATGACTCAGCAAACAGTCCTGTTTTCCTCAGAATGTAAACGATTTAGTAATTAAGATGCCTATAGCGCTATGCAAAAGGTCTTCTTTCTCACTATTTCATAACAAATATTGAAGAACTGTAAATAGTATTAACCTCAGGTGATAGATTTTATGTATTATTAAATTAACGCTAATTATCTGACCGTTATTTTTTCCCTTGAAAGCTTTAAATTTTAGCCATGAAGAAAAAGTAACTTTAGGAGTTTTATGATAGCTTTTATTTGGTGATATGAAAAAAGTGATAAACATTCTTCCACAGATTATGTATTCACTTGTCGTTTCGCAAATCACAAACAAACAATATTCTTGGTATATATACAGTCAAAGGTTTATTCATGCGGCAACATCACTTAAGGAACACTTGGAATACCATAGAGTCCTGAAATGCTATTCTGTTCTAGTTTGAGATTGTTTAGCACTGCTCAACCTCCATGGTTCCATCCCAACATTATTCATTCGCTGGGATCTCGAGTGGTTGTCAACTTGTAATCAATCAAATCACTTAAAATCAACATTTGATAATGAACTGGACGCTCACTGGTCGCTGGCTCTATACAGGGGTGTAACCCGGAATTCTAGTGGGAAGTCAAAGCCAACTGCGTCTACCGAATCAGGTGGTAATTGTCAGTTACTCGCCTTTGACATTGGCTGATGGTTTCCCTATACATAACGAGATGACGGAGGTCAGATCGAGTCTCAATAAGTGAATCGTCCATGAGTTCTCAGGTTCGAAACCCACTGGGTGGGTACTGGTGAAGAATCTCAAACCAGGAAAAACAGCTATCCAGTACTCTTTGACTTCCAAGGGGTTCCTTGACTGACGTCAGCTCTTGATCAAGCCTGTCACTAATCAAATCCCTGCATATAGACACCCGATATACCTTTTAAGCTGAATCTGTAACAAATATGGATTCATATGAAGAAAAATCACACCGCTGCATGCAGAACTACCTAATTTTAGCATTAATTGAAGCTGATTTCTAGATAAGTAATAGAAAACAGATTGAAAGACATGACTTGTTAAATGAAACCAGGAGTAACTTTGGTTACTGGCCTTTTCTTTTTTCCCTTCTTATTCTTTCCCCCACTATACAATCTGATTATGCATAAACATTGATCAAAGTTATTGTAGTCACGTAAACTGTGTTCGAAATAATAAAAATAATGACCTAAATAAGTGTTGTAAGCTGAGTTAATATTCAGTGGAATTAGAATGTTAGAAAATGTTAAGTTTTTTCCTATATTACATACAAATATCGAAATAACAAAAGGATAGTTTATAATGATATGAAAATTATTCAATAACAGCAATAATAACAAAGTTTGAATACAGTGCTTAGATCTTAATTAAGATGAACAGAGATTATTGTCCACAGACATGTTTGAAGAGGTGTTTTGAATTATTACTATGAGTGACTGTGAGTAGGCCTCCATGATTCAGTAGTAGAACACTCGCCAGGAGTCGTCCGGGGTTCGATCCTAGGCCAACGAAGTCCTAAGCCACACTTAGTCTGTAGTAGGCTCCGTTTAAAAAGAATGTTAGGGTGAAGCGTGTTGATGATTCGGCAGTAGAACGCCTGCCAACCAGGCACCTGGTCTGAGGATTGATCCACGGGCTACACACTCATAAAAGTCGTTTAACCGATCTCAGTAAAGAGGGTAGGTTGAGTGTGAGGCCACCACTGCTACTGAAATTTCAAACCTGAAGTTAGAAGCTTTGGGTTCCACACCAAACTCAAAGGGATAAAAAACAATGTAAGACAAATTTACTCAACATAACACACAGTGACATGCTGTTTATAATAAGTGGATGATGCTCTTGCGTAATTCTTCTCTCTCGTTGTCATAACATCGTGTCGTGATCCTCATGATAAATGATACATTTCACTTGGAGCTTGAGGGGATGATGATAGTGACATAGTGAAGATCGTGCGAGGGGGAGATAAAAGCTTAACAGAAAACATGAAACCACCTATATAGAACGGCAGAAAACAAAGTGAAATGGATATGTGCTGTTGGAACTTTAGAGAATAACAATAATTTCGTAAATTAGGAAAGGTTTTTGAAAAAGTCGGCCCAAAAATGAATTCGTAATACTTGCTCCGTTAGTGAATATTCGGCTATTGAAATACCAGCGCACCAGTTATTGATTTAATAAATGTTAAGAAAAACATTTCACTGTGATTCAAAGACGCCCTACTTGTCTGCTGATGGACCGTAAGCGTTAACAGTTAGACTACGATGCAGGAGTACTGTTATAAATCACCTGTTCCCCAGCGTAACTGCATTTGTCTATCATTGTCTGAAATAAGTCTGACCCCATTTAAAATCACTCAAATCCCTAAAAGCATACCCCCTGAAAATTAATTTGAAGTGTGTAACAACAAGATCTTGGAGTTATATTAAGAAATCTTGACCAGTGGTGTCTACCATGTCAGTTGTGAGGACTAAGAATCGCTACAATCAACTTGATGTCAATGACACTGTTTTTTTGACAAAGCCATAGACTCGTATATTGCTTCCCTGTGGTTGAATCATCACCAACCTTTCAGTGGCTGTGTAATTTGATTTCAGTATATCACCTAACTTATAATTAGAAAGTAAATTTAAAATTCAGCAAAGAAAAAGAACCGGTGTCTTGAATTGGGGAAATTCGATTACCCAGAGAAGAACTACCAAAGTTTGAAGCATACTCATGACAAATAATACGTGTCATTTGCATAATAAATGTCACTTAATTTCGCCCCAAACTCAGGATTTGTTTTTTAACTGTTCTGAAAATAAATAAAATTCCTGTCACCCTTTTTTATGCTAAAATAAGAGGTAAATGTGCGTCGGTGGCACAGTGGTTAGGACTCTCGCCGACCATTCACATGGTCCGGGGTTCGATCCTGTGCCGGCACACACCCGATATCTATGGTCGGCCTGAATTCGGGCTACCGATATCCATGCTGAAAGTTCCATACTTGTACTGAAAATACGGTGTGGAATCAAGCTGTAAATCAAAATTTAAAAAATAATAAAAAATAATCATATATATAGGTCTGTGTATCGAAATCATGATATTTTTACGAATGGAACTAGTATTTAGAAAACATTTGTCTAGAAATTAGTAACAACACGTGGCTGTTCACCTGAACATTTATATGTTAGGAATAAGTGGAACATGAGACCCACTATTTGACCATTGCTGGAAAACATTTCAACTAATGAATTCTATGGTGAGCAAACCTTCTAGATGATTTGTTGCCTGCACAGCAGCATATTTAAGTTACGTACTATAGTTTACTGAAATTTAGGCCCTTTCATCTGTAAAATATATAGATGTGTGGATGTACAAAACAGTCCTCAATGGGTCAGTTGTGAAGTGGTAGAATGCTCGCATACTGCGAAAGTCTTCCAGTATTCGATTTCCAGCAGACGCGCGTCTGAATCTTGATTAGGTGGTGACAAGACTGTTAAAGTGGCAAGTTTTTCCGTGCAGCTGATAGCCCTATCCCATAAAACGGAAAGTTGAAAACTCAAGCTTAAAGCCCTATGTAGAACCCATAACTCAAAGAAGTAAAAATGGGTAAGATATGTTGTTTGATGGATAACACAGTGATATGGCGTTAATAAGTGGATGATGTTTCTTGTATAATTTACTGTTCGTAATCATGGCACTATGTGAACACGACCTCCTAACACCCTACATACGATTTCCACCTCCTGTCATTTATCAGTGCAAATTTACACACATCTTGAACTGGTGCCGCCTCATTTCTAATAAATGTGATCTCTGCTTATTCGATGAACTAAGATCCTTAAATTAACTACGGTCTCCTGACACCTAGATTACTTCTTAACCCTTTCACGCTACCATCTCCATGTTGTGTATTTACATGCAGATGCATCCACACTGAAAGACGAGCTTCTTTCTTGATGGTATAACTAAGTTAAGTCGTTTATTCTTGATGAAGCTAAATTCCTGTTCTGAAAACTTAACTGACATGAATTAAATAACCTGGAAAAAGGGTCGGCCACTTCTATGCATATAAGAGCATATAATGAAATATATTAGGATCACTCAATTGTAACCTGGTGAGATGAAGAGAATAATTATTCATTAAATCTTTATTTATCTAACGAATATTGAATACTTGCAATCAGATAGACACAATAGCTATCCCGTCTGCATGAGTAAAGTTCCACGTGGATAAATAACAGCGAAATAACGTAAAATCAACGCCACTTTCTAAGCCAATTGCATCATTTTGGAGAAACACTTTATTGGTTAAAGTTAAATACTCGAATTTCAAGGATATACGCATACCGCCAGAAAGACACAACCTGTTTCCTTGAATGTGGATACCAGTTTCTAACTGAGTCGTCAGTGAAAGAGACCCTATAATATCATCGAAGCAAGAATAAACCACATGACTAAAGAAGGCAAATTCGAAGTCAATAAAACTCGTAGCACTGATGCTTAATATAACTGTTCAGCGCGGAACGCAAAGGAATACAAAAGCACATTATATTTATTATTTTTTCATATTTTTGATTACAGCTTGATGCCACACCGTATTTTCAGTACAAGTATGGAATTCCCAGCATGGATATCGGTAGCCCAAATTTTGCAGGCTGACCATAGATATCGGGTTCGCGTCGGCAGGGGATCGAACCCCGGACCATGTGCATGGTCGGCGAGAGTCCTAACCACTGTGCCACCGACGCACATGAAGGGTTGAAGTCACAAGCTCAACTGAAACGTCTGTAATAAGCTTTCCTTATGTTTAGTAAAATATGATGACATACAAGTTATAATCTAATCAATGTACCATCGCTTCTATTGTAACAACAAAAGACAAGGGCCAGGCAACAGATCCTTGATTAAGAAAATCAACAGATATTTATATATTCTCATGTACATTATTATAGATTATTGTTAGTAGAGAAACACAGTCTTCTGATTGGTTGTTTCTCACTCAGAGTTAATCTTTCATCTCTTTGTGGCTGTTTCTTGAGTGTCAGATCATCTATATGCTAACTGTATCCGCGTACGCAAAGCCTTTGTTCTCATTTTTCTCACGACCAATATTGGGGACGTAAAAATTTGAATAGTTCAAAAGGCAGATGGAATCTTGACTTTTCAATACTGATAAGATAAAATTCTTGCCTAACGTTACGAACGTGGCACAATTTAGTGAACTTATTAAGTGTTTTGAGTTGCCCTTCGCCTAAGCCGACATTTATCATACTAACGTTTATTTCACTTGTAATAAAAGTCAGAAAGACATTGTTGCTAGTAATGCCACTTAAGTGAATTGGACTTCTAATGATTTACTCAAAAGAACTAATCAACTATACTCACATACACCTGGTCATATCATTGACATAAATTACTGAGCACAGAGTGTATTTTGTTGTGTTACTCTCAACAGGACTTTCATTACATGCAAGGTGAAACTTTGGAAACTTAATGATTCCCTTTGGATCTAGCTTTTCTGACAGTAATTAGTCATTAAATAATGCAGTAAGGCGTAATAATAGTCATTTGCTTTATTCCAAAACAGAACTAATTTTACAGTATGGAATTTTCACCATTTTGTACATTATCGCACCTAAATTTATCAAATAATATTAAAAACAATTATAAAGATTATATTACATGGTCGCTTATTACGGTTCTTATATGATATTTGTAGTGACAGTGAATTCACATATATACAAATACAATTGTAAATGATAATAACAAGATTAGCAGCTAAGATTGTCAGTTAATTCAGGTATGTCACCATAGATTATTACAATTGGGAGTTAACAAAAGGGCTAATTATTTTGCTAACAACATAGTAATTCATAAGTTCCACGCCTAACATTGTCTTTATCACACAGAACACAGGCCAAATATGGTATCGTTGAGTTCCCATACTTGGTAGCACGAACATATAACCTTCTGTACTGACTTCTGGTTCTACCAGATGAGATACAAGGGGGGATTTGAGAATAGAGAGGAGGTTAACGGTCAGACAATGTAGATTTAGAACATTTCTTGCATGAGTTTAGATGTTTTTCAACCAATGTAGTGAAAAGCTGATTAAGTTGCACAGCACCTGCCCTACTGAAAACTTTGTAAACCCTTCTAAAAATGACATAGTTCCTTTTCAGTAGCTCAAGAAGGACGAAGGAGGCAGCAGTTATGTACAATAGGTAACATGCACGAGTTAACAAATTGTAGAAACAGAGATTGAGTGATTCCAGATTCGTAATGCAGTAGCTTGGACGGAACATTTTCCTGGAAGTCAATAAAATATGGAATGACCAAGTAAGGTCTGGGGATAGGACTAAACCAAGGCATTTTGCGTAAGAGCTAGTTTCTTTTACAGTCCCCTCTATGCTACAGGCATCATATGTACTGTCCAATCGTTTTAGATCACGTTTTTGTCTGAAGGAGAAGACAATAATCAGGCATTTTGATGATCTTTAAGGAAGACCATTTAGCTTAGACCACTGACTGACATCCAACAAAAAGTAGTTAAGTTTGCAACAGTCAGATGGAGACTTCACAGTAGGTGAAACGGTCAGATCATCAGTGTACTTGACGAAGCTGATGTCATTAGAAAGAGGTAAGTCATGGTAGAAGAAGGAAACGAGCAAAGGAGAGAGGACAGCAACCTGAAGAACATCAGGTTTAGTAAGGAAGGCAGATAAAGATTCACATTTACATACAGTATACAGCATACTATTTGAGAAATAAGAATGCAACCAGTTAACAACACAGGACTTGATTCGCGTAAGGGAAAGCTTATTTGACAGAAGGCATCTGAGTACTACCTATAAGTAAACTGTCTGGCATCATTAAATCTTTTTAGAGAGGGTACAAGCTTGAGTACATATTTCATACCTATTTCATCTAAGTTAACGTATTTCAGGCATATATAGTAGTGTTTCCACTTACAGTAGGCCAAAGCGTCAACTTCAACTCATAAACAATTTGATGATAGTATTTTTCAACTTCAAGTTCAGTGAACAATCCAGATGGAATATCTAGATGTGATAGGTAGTTGTGTACATTTACGCACAAATATACACAACCACAAAACTAAATCAAGCACCCTACAATGCCTAAAAACACTTACCAACAAATAACAGCGCATGAATAAGTTGAATACAGTCATATGATTGACTTCCGGTAATAAACTTCCCTATACTTAAATAAGTACTGTCTGCATTGCGTATAAAAAATCAGAAACAAATTTTATACGCCCCGTGAAATGAGATTACCTTCCACTAGTTACACCTAAGACTGCTATGATGAAATTTCAAAAACAAAATGTGTTGATATGTCAATAGGGTGTAACCTTAAGAGTATGTTTTCATAAAATTGTTTTCAGTTCCAACATCACATTTCACAGTCACATCTAGTGAAGTAGAGTTTCTTTCAGAGCCTCTAACGATTCAGAACATATATTCACCTTTATGTTTGCCTTCCTGATGTAAAGAACTTCGAAGTTCATGCAAATCATAACATGCTCGAATAACTTAACTTTTCTAGTTAGACCCTTCAAATGGGTGGAGAAAAGATGCGTTAAAAGAGGGTAGAAAAAGTGAAAATCGTAGTCACTTCAAGGTCAGAATTAGTATTCTTCGAATGACTGTCCTAGTGCTTCGTTACCTGACTTACAAGATGCAACGGCTTACTAGACTACGATTTCACAAAAATCAGCCAGGATAATATAGCGTAACTTCTAATTCATCACCGTACTATCCACCCTTGTGTTCGTCCTTTATCAATCCTAATCAGAATGAACTATATGAAACCGGTTGAGCAGGTCATAAGTTGATGGTCAAGCAGTGATTTAGGTTAGAAAATTGTGAAAAGTGTAAAAGAAGATTCATGAAATTATTATTATATACAGCGGGAGAATCCATTTTCAAGTCAACAAAACTTCTGATACTCATGCAGACGGTAAAGGAAATTAAAAAACATTGTGATGTAGAGATTAAGTCACAAGCTGAACTGAGATGTTCGTAGTACGCTCTCTCAATGTTTAGTCAAATATAGTGACATTCAAGCTATGATCCAATAAGTCAAAAGGTGATAAGATATAAGGTGGAAGGATTCGTTTTCAATCATCACTTATTAGATGACGATCAGTCTTTGCCTTCCGAATAGAACATAGGCCTTCCAACCCTGGACACTTGGTACCTTAGTAGTAGTCATGATATTTTTACCACAATAGTGTGCTTGGCTTAACGTCCACACTTCTTTCTTTTCAGAGCATATAAAAGTGTGTCATTCGAGAATCGAACCGGGACCAAGAGCGTGTTTGTTGAATATTTTTCCGAAAAACTTTCTCCAATCGTCTTGCCAATATCTTTCATATAATCTTATTATTTTCACAAGTATATCTTCTCATCAAACAGATAGTTTTCGGAGTTGTCATCTTTGAAAAAGTTAACTTCCATTCACAAAATCACCTCCATATTGCATTAGATATCTTGAGTATCTGAATATTGGATGTAGGAGTCCATCGTGAGCTGACATCAGTTAGAGAACCACTGCAAAACATGCAGGGAGTACTGAACAGGCGTTTCGTCCTTGTTTAGGATTCTTCAGGAGTATGCACCCACCGGGGCTGAAACCGAGGTGCTTCTGGTTATAAGGCTCGACTCACGATGAACTGCTTCATCCAATCGAACAAAATTTATCTGAATATTGACACTAATCGTAATATTTTGAGACTACATCCTTTTCATAGACCTGAAAAAAAGTAGATAGATTAATCGCCAGTGGTTTAGGTGACTTAACTGATTCATTGGCAATGTTGTAATCGAAGGTGATATCTAACAAGTTTTTAGATGTGATTAGTAAATAAAAATGTCACGTTTTCCTGTGACACATTTCTTCACTTATTTTCCCGTCTCACTGTACCCAGTTTAAACGTTTACAGTTATAAATGGAGGTATGAAAAATGGTGGCGTTTTTGTTGGAAAACTCCTAAGATCTTGTTCGAGTGTTTCGTTTTTTTGTCTAAACAAACAAACTTACTCTCTAAAAACGATGAATGTAAATAATGCGGTTCAATTATATTTTGTGTAAATAAAATGTTTTTACTGAATGTCAACTCTAAGAAAGCGCTTTTCATTATTACTTTTTCACCTCACTAATTTGGATTTGCAACCAATGAAGTGAATTAAAACTGTTTTTTACTAAATATGGAAGTCTGGTTACTTGACAGTCAGTTTGCTGCTGAATTACGCTGTGTTTCCAAAACCACTCCTTTTTCGCGTTCGGGAGTAAAAGATAAATTGCCTAATTTTTACTCTTCCATGCGTACCTACCAATTTAACTGCTCCTGTAGTGCCAGTTACACTGGCCGTACATTGGGCGTGTTCTTCGTCGAATTTTTGAACAACACACTGCGTGGTTAAGTAAAGGACAAACTAAATCTATTCGTAGCGCTATTCTACATCATCTCGTTGATTCACAACACAAGATAGATGTTAGAGAGGCGGCTTTCAAAGTCATTTACTGCTTAGCAACAAATCTAAACTTCTCCTTAAGAGTTCGATTACCAAATATTGCTGAGGCTGTTGGGATCCATACTAAGAAGCTTAATTAATGCTTCCAAAAGAAGCTAGTTCAGACACAATCGTAACCTTGGCCATCTAGGTTTAAATGATCTGAAATTTTTGTGGAAATTTCTTTGATTTTAGTTGATAATGCATTTGCTATTATACTTTTATTATTATTATTGTAATTTAAGCATCTTTGATGAACCGTCATTCCACTAATCTTATTTTACAAATCGATATTATTTAAAAAAAACACTTATATTGTTATTGACTACTATTCTAGAATATTCTATGTATGTAAACTCATACATAATTGTAGAGAAAGAAGAGGAAATTATTGAAAAAGAGTATTTTTGTTTAATTATTTTGTGTTTTATAGTTGTTTGAGTGCCATTTTTCGCTATATTGTGATTATTATCAGAGATTTATAATAAGCAGTCAAAGTAAAGTCTTTACTGACGTCACAATATCAGTGAACGGAAATTCTGAATTTCTAACTGAGGCAAAGGAGGTCTACACGAATTTCAAACATTCATGTTAAGTCAGTCAGTGCTTTTGTGTGATTCAAAGACATTCGTGTGACTCAGCAAAAGCGTTTCAAATAAGCTGCTGACGACTGTCATCAACTGTTGTCTTCATCCCATTCTGGAGATCTGATAGCAGGTTGTAAAGGACAAGCAAGAAGGAGGTGCGGTAACTAACCGACCAAAACTTTATCTTCCAACAAATGCACTGATGGAAAAGGGGACGGATTCGACACACGCTAAGGAGACCGTTGAATGGCATCATGTCTCATGCAGTTGAGTTGAAACCAATTAGGCGAATTCCACTTAGTCCTGGATCCTAGAGTGACTTGGAAGGGACCGTGTGGGAAAGTAACGACAGATTATAGGTGATTGGGAAGCCATTTTAAAAAATTTATTTGGAACTGAGTGTAATAAAGATGTGTGGTGGAAGCCAAATGTCAAAACCGGAATCCATGCAAATAATAATAAGAAATTCATCACAAATTTCAAGTTTGACTACATATACGAGGTCAGTTAGAGGACCATTGAAGACCAGGGTAAACTGGACAGCTGTTTTATCATAGTTTGCAACTCATTGACAGTACTCACCCACCGCGTTTATAACTCAAGACCTTCCAGTAACAAGTCAAGCTAGTAGACCATCCAGTCACTGGGACTCGATACAGTGGTATGTGAATTCTTATTTCTGACAATTCATCATCGGTAGGTATTTGTTCCCACCCATGCAAAAAATATCTTAAGAATTAATCCGATACTTGCAAGTGACTGTCTGCAAGATTAAGTTGCCTGGAGTGCTAGTGGGTAATTGTGAACAATGTGGTCCATCCTCTCAGAAATGAGAACAAATACTTGCCGATTATGAATTTACAGAAGTAAGAATTCACAGACCGTTGAATCGAGTCCCAGTGACTGAATGGTCTACTAGCTTGACTTGTTACTGGAAAGTCTTCAGCTAGAAACCCGGGTGGGTGAGCACTGTTGATGAGTCGCGAACTGGAACGAAATAGCTGTCCAGTATTACCTGATTTTCAATGCTTCTCTAACTGACGTCCATCTGTGACCGTAAATGAATTATTAATGTTGGCTGATGATGAACTAAGGACTTTACTCCACATGGAAAAAACCTCCATTCGACTATCAATCGTAGAAAAGCCAAGTCGTTAGAGTTTATAAAAAACATAGTTAAATCTTATTGGCCACTTGTCTGTATAACAGAAAAAAGTGGTCATTATATATACACTATGAATTCTACCTGGATAGACTGTCAAGTGATAGTCTATAAGTGCAAATAACATAAATGTGAATGTACCATCCTCCTATATTATATATACATATATAGCTATCAAATCATCAATTTCATAGGCAGGATTGTACTGTCTTCTACAATTTCCGTTTTGATTGACAGATCCAATTTACTGACTGTTTATACACGCACGCACACACACACACACTCAGAAACAAACAAACAAAAACGTATCTCATACATTACAGAATGCATCAAAATGCTTGTTTTTTTTAGTAGATGAAATCATCTCTGATATATAAAATAAACGTTTAAACAGAATGTATAAAGATGTCATAATACAAATTCTACATCCAGAACAATTTTTATGAATATTCACTGAAGAGACACACAATTAAAGGAAATGTACATCATATTTAACAGCTTTGAAAGCAATTAAAATAGGTGACATTTACTGCTATTGTAGTCATCCACTACAATGTCGTTGTTATAAATAATGTGAATGAAATCCATTTAGATGTAAGTTAAATTATTTCTCTTTTGATTAGGATGGTTGGTTTTATTTATTACTGACAGTATTATTACTATTATTATTCTATTTGGGTTCTGGGTGGAGCACACAGCTTCGACAGCGCATCTTCGTTTCATTCTATTCTTCTCTTCCTATGACCTCCTCCAAATCACCCTGGTACCCATGTTTAACTCGTTGTTTCGCATTTGAGTTCCGCTTGAGATTATGCTTGGCGTTTGGTGTCGCTAAAAGATCTCCTCTGCCTATGTGCAATGCATCTCCACTTTATTCCGAGTAGCATTCTATGTGTGATGCTAAGCTGTAATTTTTTCGATCCCCTGCTTAAGTAACAATCCTTTGCTGAGATTGTACTTCAAAGCATTAATCCAATAGTACATATCACCGGGATTTAAATCAAAGTTGAACTTGGCTAACCAGTTTTCTTAATAAAAGTTCAATATTCATTCAACCCTCATAAATCACCAAATGTCAGTGAGTTATGTTCTACAGTGGCTCATTTTGTTCGACACAGCCTAGGATGTTTCTGGTTACAAGGATTATTTTCCATTGGGTCACCGGAGCATGAAACTACGAACTGGGCTCCAAGATGTGTTCATTGACCAGACGTTAGTTTCTCTAATAAACGAATACCACGTTATTTAATGTTTTTCATCACAAAAATCACTTAAAAGTAAGTAAAACGGATGAAAAATTAAAATATTTGTTCTTTGTTGCTTTCATCATCTTCATGCATTATTAATTGAGTTTTCTTCGTCTGAAAATAGAATTATCATAAGACTAAATATAGGAAACAACTTAATTCGAAGATTAATATTATCCATTATTAATATTCTTTCCTTCACTTCCTAGAGGAACATAGTGCTTAAGTGGCACGCCTCTATTAAGTTTGGTTCTATGCTAACGCGTTCA
Organism: Trichobilharzia szidati; assembly: GCA_944472155.2. Taxonomy (NCBI): domain Eukaryota; kingdom Metazoa; phylum Platyhelminthes; class Trematoda; order Strigeidida; family Schistosomatidae; genus Trichobilharzia; species Trichobilharzia szidati. Next base: position 34,533,836 of record OX235276.1, on the reverse strand, counting down.
CCTGGCCAATATGCTTTTGTCTACCTTTCACATCACCTCCTCCATGTCACCCTTGCACTGACGACCAATTTACTGCTTCTTATTCGGGTTTCACTTGAAAAATGTTCTGGCGTGTGATGTCGCTTAGTGATGGTTTGTTTTCTGAGAGTATGTCCAATCCACCTATATTTCTTCCTTCATATTTGTTGCACAATCGGTTCCTGCTGGGTTGGTTCGCTCACAGAGATCCCTGTTACTGATCTTTTCTGGCCATCTGATCTTGAATGCTGAACGGAGACAGCTGGTAATGAAAGTTTGTATTTTGTTTGAAGTGCCTTTCGTGAAGCGGAGCCAAGCCTCTGATTCGCATAATAAGTAGCATTGATTTCTCAATGGAGTTGAAAATCCTGGTCTTATTTTCATTTTCATGCTGACTGATCTTGATCTTTTCACACAGAATTAAGAGTAACGAAAGCTTGCTTGGATTGCGGATTCATGTTTTCATACCCTCATCAGTTCCCTCTGTCTGTAGTTGAAACGATGCTTCCCAAGTAAGTAGATAGGTAGGTAGGTGAAGGAGGTTGCTACTTTCAGATTTCTCCCATTTATGCTGCTTGATGTCTGTTGCTGTTGCTGTTGGCCAGGAATCTTCATCACCTTTGTTTTTTCTATGTTCACCTGAAGTCCTACCTTTGATGCTTTTTCTGTCAACTTTTTGCTTTTCACTTGCATAAGCTTAAGTAAAGTTATAATGTAAATTTTATCACAAACTAACAACTGTTAGAAATAATCGAAAATCAAGGAGTGCTGAATACCGGTTTCATCCCAGTGTAAGGCTATACATCACAGGGCACCTATGAATACGCCAGGGGTCATTTCTGGGACCTTCAGGTTATGAGACTAGGATCATCAGTCATTCAGCCATATGAACTGGAGTTAAGTATCCCATGAATTCTAGCCTCTGCAATTTCGTGATATAGCACCACCCTTAACTTGCGCCTTCGATGAGAATCCATAGTGCTTTCATATGGTGGAACTAACAAGCCAAGACAATTAAGTACAGCTTCATAACATCCTCCGTGTGAATATCAGTGATCTAGTGGTGTATATAAATAAAGATCCCTACAAAACCAACAACTTTAAATTTTCACAAAATGTTTATTGAAGTTTCCCTGTTTCACCTTGAAAACTCATCAGTCTATCATGAAACAGTGTGCTGAGAAATGAATATAGTTTTCTTGCCTGTAAGCTACCTGTTGTGGAACTTCTATATCAAAAAAAGTTCTTGTTCTCAAAGAGCCAACTGTTTATTCTCTTGACCCATAGTTTGTAGTATATGCTGTTCCTTAAGGTGTCTTCATTAAATAACTGATCTTTAAAACTGCCTACCAGTCAGTGCTGAAACTGCTGATTACTCACCTGAATAGGTCAAGAACCGACGGATTTCACTTTTTCTAACTTTTATTCCCTTGTCTGCAAACCAAATATTCACTGTTAAAAAACTTTTTAAATGTAATAAAGTTAGGAAAGAACTACATTTATGAAATGTATCTAAGATTTATTATTTTAATAATTGAAAATACTTATATTCTATATACATTCATGCATTTAAATGACAGCGATTTTGTACTGAAAAAACATTCCATTCTATTAGCGATTTTCTCTAGGCCACTAAAAAAGGCGAAAGACAGTTTCTCCCATTCCTTTCGCAGGTTTTGTATGCACCGATTTTCCCCTTTTTCAATAATAGATTGCAATGAATTATGAAAAATTCAAACTATTGTAAATAAGAAAAAGAAATCGCTAATACGCTTTTTCATCTCTGTTAAACCTAATTGACAATCCAAAATATTTCACCCTCTGACTTATAGTTTTCCAATTAACGCGTAATATCTGAAATCTAAATAACGTCACACAAACTAGAAGACTTGTAGGCAAAAACCAACAAACTGCTTGAAGCGAATAGCAGCCGGTGGAGACTGAACATCAGATGAACAAAGACAAAATGAAAGGTGGAGAAGATAACCAACCAACCAACCACAAGGGTAATTTTTTCAATTCCCTGGCTAGGCAGCACGGTTTCAAACACAGGCAGTCGGAACGGATAGAGATGACACAGCCAGTAAGCCAGGCAGATTGAGAAAGGCGAGATACGCCTACATCAACCTGTAGTTAGTTTGTCAGTCTCCTCCACTCAGCCAGCATAAAGAAAAAGATTCGGATTTTCAGCACCAATGTTAAGTCGGTCGTTCTATTTGGGTCAGAAAACTGATCTGCATGTCACAGAAAAGATTTTCAACAAGTTATAGACTTTTATCATTAGCTGTCTTCATTCGCGCCCTACCGAAGATCAAATTACTAGCCAGAAGCAATTAGCAACAAGAAACTCTGGCGACGAACAAACCTACCAAGGGTCGACTGCCCAACAAATATGCAGGAGAAAATAGAGACGGATAGGACATGCGTTGAAGCTGCCGTAAAATGAAATCGCACGTCACTCGAGTGAAACCTGAGTAGGAAGCGACAAGTGGGTCATCGATGTCACATCTATATGGAGGCGATCTTGTGGTAAGGAGGGGATGAGATAGTATGAGTATTTGTGGATCCAGATGAAGAGGATAGCAGAAAATGGATCAAAGTTGAGATGCGTTGTTGAAGCACTATGTTCCACTCAGAACCCAAGGGAATAATAATAATAAATCCGATATCTGAGAGGCAGGACAAACTCCGAAACTAGCTTGTAAATCTTCTGCGTTCAGCAAGAAGAACGTAGGTGTTAATTCATTTCATCTATATGGCTTAGACCGTCGAATGGAATCCGAGTGAGAAACTACGAGTTTGGTATGAGTCGTGTGGTCATGTGAGTAGAAGGTGACAGGTAACAAGCTAACATAAGGCAAGCTAAAGTCGACTGCAGAGAATATGACAAAGTGCAGACTTGTTGTTTATGCCCTATCTTCCTCTCACAACACGAGAGAATAATCTTAACAGTAATCCAATATCTCATACGATTCTAATTTCACAAGAGTCAGAGAGACGACTTCTGTCACTTTAATTGTGTGCTTCGGTGGCATAGCGGTTAGGGCGCTTGCCGACCTTGCACATGGTACGGGGTTCGATCCCCAGCCGGCGCACTCCTTCACCTCGCTAAGCCAGAAATTATGCTATTAGAGAGGGAAGGTTGGGCATGAGGCTAGCAACCCTATCCTGTAAAATAAACACTGCTACAGAAACTTCAAGTCACCAGCTTGCAGCCCTATGTTCCACTGGGGAGCGTGAAGGAAAAAAATTGTTAGAATAAAAACTTTTAGTGATCTTTACTCTCAATCACTACGTCTTTCGAAAAAATGCAGTCATTTTATCTGAATACCAGGTGTACTGAAATTCGCACAGCAGATATATACAGTTATTGATTGGTACAACTCATCTGTCAGCATGTGACTCTTTTCTCACTTTTCATTTTCAGACTTCTTGCAATGATTGATTGATGGATTGATAAGAGTAAATTTTATTTACTGTATTTAGACATACGTATATACAAGCATATGTAATAAGCGATTAAAGCTTACGAGTACTGAATTAAATATTCTTTCACTGATGGTGAGATGGTCTAAAGTTAGCGAACTGTTATTAATTTAGCGCCTGAGACGTCAGCTGTGAAGTTTCAATAGCTTTTGTGTTTTGTTTTCATTGAAAGGGTTGCTAGCCTTTGACCCAACCCATCCACTTTACTCAGCTTAATACCAGTTAAGCGAGATTAGGTAGTAAGTCAACCGGAGATGGTGGCCTGAACTATGTGTGTGGATGGTGAGTGTTCCACCAATTAATGTGTGTCGGATGTAGAAATGACGCGTTACTGTCCTTTCATCGCCACAGAGATAATTCTGTTACTTGTAATTATTCTAACCTTACTGTTTGTTGGCGAAGGAAACTCGTAGCTGAGTTGGCAGAAGGTCAAACTTGTAATTCACAGGCCGCTGGTTTAAAGTCCACCATCATTCTGATTTTCACTTGAATGTCGTTCATTCATCACCGGCTGCATAAATATTAGTCTGGTAATGGAACCTTTATATAAATAAACTACGTTTACCAAAGTGTACAGGAAATGCTCGCGTGATTCTCGACATTTAAAGTGTCACCCTAAAGGCATCTTTATTTAATCAGCTAAAAACGTTTACTGAAGAATGAAACATTTCCATAAAGTAGGTATCCTTCGGTCATTCACTTTTAGTGAGTGACACCTGTTTTCACCAACGCTATTTCATTTTCATTTACGATTATTGACTTCGTTTCATTCAAATGGTTTATTAACATATTTTGAATCTAGAAGTGTTATTATTACTCTGAAAATCAGAACAGGTACGCAAGGCTTAACTTTGTAAAAAGAAGTTATTTTTCACCGATTAAGTCTTCAGTTGATGTTGTCAAAAAGTGCATATCTGCTGTGGTAGCTAACATAGTTAACAACCCAGCTGGTGTATGACTCCTCGATCTGTGAATATCAGTTAGTGATCCCAATAGCTATCAATAAAGATTAGCTATCGCAAGATTTTCCTTTCTTCGTGAACAGCACGTGTCATGAAGCAGAGTAGATGGTTGTGTGTGATCCCAGGGAATTTTGTGCGTCAAATGATGGGCGCTGTAGGTTTGACGGCATCGAAATCCCTAGCGCTCTTTCTTGATTACTTCCTTTCGGATTCTGAGTGAAACACAGGTCTTCAGGCTCGCTGTACTAGGCTTACTATCGGCTTAACGGAGTTTGGGAGTGAGTCGTCTGGAGATCAAATTCTAGACCACATTCGAGAGGAAGGGAATTCTACCACCGAAGTATAAGGCTACTTTGGACGGTTTCATCATCAGCTTGACACCTTCTCTTCTTCCTCTTATTCGGTGTGCTTAGAATTGTCACTGGAAGATAGTGTGGTAATAATGTATCATTGATTCAAATGAGTCATGTTTGTTTAGGATTCTTCTCTTAGGATATTTTGATGTAGTTGTGTTCTCTGAGCTGGATAGCTTTCATGCTCCCTGCTCAGAGAACACAACCATATCAGAATCATCCACCTAAGCTATAAATCTTCCCCGTCATATCCTTTGAAGATATTTTCCTAGTTCCATACAAATATATGTATACTTTTATATTTATTTGTTAAAGTACACAGACAAGAAGATAACAGAAGTCATAATCATGTTATTAACGCTGATAAGGCAGACACAAATGCCGACAGTAAATCAAACTTGTACAAACACTGAACTGTAAGAATGTCAATGCGAAAATTGTTCGAAATTTATGCGGAATGAGACGGTGAATTATTAATGACTGAAATGTATGAGTAGGGGATGAGTGCAGTGTCAAAGCAATAAATGCTAATGGTCATAAATAAGTGTGAAAAAAGCAATATGCAATTTAGCAGTTGTCAAAACTGTGAACAATAGTGAACAAAAGCAGAAGATTCATATATTTCAGTATTTTTTATCATACCTATGTAGCAATCTCGCTTACTCAATATAATTACATCTACTAAAGTAATTTACACAAGAAATTCATAATAAAATGGGCAGTTAGTTAGACTACCTGAAGGAGAAACTTTCAGTTTACCTGCAGTTTGTCAGTGGCGCTAGCTGCGAGGTAGGTTTCATCCTATCATTTAAAAGCGACACAGACAAGGATGTAAGAACCAGTCAGAATCTAAAAGGCAAGATATGTGGTACTTAACTTAGCATTATTTCCTCTAGTTTCGAGTAAAACATAGAGCTTCAAAAGCACTATTCCATTCCGACATGTTATCTGCAGTCCTCATGAACTTGTCCCAAGACTCCCCATAGACTCTTGTTTCCTCACTTAATTTCTTTCGTTTCTCACTTGAGTTCCTGCAGTGCGATATCACTCAATGGTTTCCTCAGTTTGCTACCTATCTATCTCCACTTTCTTCGGAATGTTTGTTGGGTGACGGTTTCTTGATTTGTTCTTTCCTAGAGATCCATCGATGCTGATTCTCTCTGGTCATGGGATCTTCAGTATGGAGCCAGCGAAGGCAGCTGTCGATAAAAGTCAGCAGCCTGTTGAAAATGCTTACGTTGTCGCGCACGCCAATTTTCTCATGTATATTATATATATATATATATAAGGAATGACTTAACATTGGTATTGGATATCCGAATTGAGTTGTTAAGGCTGACTCCAGAAGGTTTTCGAATAGATTTCACAGTAATGGAAGTGCGTCTTGCCTTTCCGACTTTGATCTTGACATCTCAATGCATTCCGCCTATAGCTGGTTTGATGCATCTCAGGTTAGTGAAAGAAGTAGCCTCTTTTAAATCAATTCCGTTGAAAGTGATAGGTGCTGGTTGCTGTTGATGCGTGGCTATCTTCATCAACTTATCTTTTCTATGTTCACTAAAAGTCCTTGCTTTCCTGCCAGCCAGGTGAATGGAAAGAGATGAGTTGAGTATCAAAGTGTGGCAGAGAAATCATGATGTGAGCATGAAATCAGAGTTTGTGTGCAGCCGTGAAGGTGACAGAAAAGAACTGAATGCGATGCAAACGTTTTCCGGAGGCTCTAGGTTCCCCTCAAAAAGCCAAATAATGAAGTTATAAAATTATTGCGAAAACATAGAATCTGTAGTTTGAAACAATAGGGTACTATTTGTGAAGCAATAACCCTTCAACAATCGATAACTAAATGAATAAATATTTACAAAATGAATAACATTGGGTAACTTAAATTCCAAGGACGAATTCAGAAGAAGGTTTGTGGAAATTAAAACGAGGGCCAATTTCTCCCAAGTGAAAAGAAGTTTCATCTGAATATGTATAGGATAGAGGATTTCATCATGAGCTGACATCAGTTAGACAACCACTGGTGAACCTGAAAGTACTAGACAGATGTTTCGTCCTGGTTCGGGACTCTTCATAAGTTGCATCCACCACCAGGGTTCGAAACCAGCACCTTCTGATTACAAGGTGAGCTCATAGACCACTGAATCACTGGAACCGGATCTAATAGCTGATGAATTCTAACTTTTGCCAATTCACGACATAGCGCATACCACTTCGCGAATTTCTTCTTCGATGAGTTACTGCCTCATCATCAACCCGCTGTACCCTATTGATCACGGCTTCTCACTAGAACCCCAGGTCACTGTCTGAATAAGGTCAGTCACTAGTGAGCATCAGATAGATTTTCAAGTATTGGCTTTTTAGGGATTTTGTTTCATTGGGCTCGAACCCTGGAAGAAACCAAAACTAGGACGAAACATCCGTCCAGTACTCCCTGCAGGTTTTCCAGTGGTTCTCCAACTGATGTCAGGTCATGATGAAATCCTCCATCAAATCAAACAAAATCCCTACAAAACGAATACTTGAATATGTATGGCTTTTATTTTCAAGAATAAGCTCTTTAAATCATGCATAAATTGACATCGTGAAATTAGTTGCATATCACAGTAACAAAATTACCAAAAGACTATATAGGTAATTCGACATTCATATTAGGTGATGTGTTTTTTAGACCAGATAAATATTATATCAAATGCTCTATCTTTCAGCTATGCAATTAAATGCATGAATACAATTTTTTTATCATCACAATTTGTAGTTATTATAGTAATTGTTTCGAGCAAAAAACACCCACGTTTTGAGATACTTTTTACCAAAGATCTATAGTCTATTAGTTAATTGTTGTGATGACGAGAGCAATAATTGTATAAAAAAGCGGTGTTTGTTTTTTAACGGCATTCAATGAATACTCATCGTTTATCTTTATACTCTACCATTCTTAGATAAATGCTCACTAATAATAATAAGGCGTAATTATGAAATGAAAGTTAAGATTATATATGCATGCAATGAATGAGATAACTATCTGATTTTCTTATAGCGTGTTCTATGAGTTGGACGGGTTGTATTGAGAAAATTGCATTGCCATTTTTCTAGACAAAGTCTTTAGCGCTAACATTTTGAGCTTTGTGAAGTAGATTTTCAAGAGCTGGTTTGTACAAATTCGGTTGGTTATGAATTCGATTACGAGTAGACATCATTTAAGCAAACAGTAAAAAGCCATGGAGCACTCAACAGCTGTTTCATACCAGTTTGAGATTCTTCATCAGTAAAGACCCATCGAGGTTGGAACCCAGGACTTTCTGGTTGCACACTGAACTTGTGAACCATTCAGCCACTGTGATCAGACGATAATATTTGCATGCGATGGTACAATAATGAACACAGATTCATTGATAAATCTCACTACCTACCTTACTATATATGACTTTTAAATACTTTCAATCTGTCTTTCCTAATAGGTCTTGCTAAATTTTTATGTTCCGTTGAAATTAAACTAGACCTAGAATGAATTACCCTCAGCCACCGCATTGCATTCACTTGCTTGTATTCACACAATAAGATGAAATACAGTGGAAATATTATTAAGTAAAATGATTAGATGGAGAGTGTGGTTGTTCTATGAATCTTTTTTTATCCGGTCAGCAACACACACACGTGCAGAGTCTATACTTAATGTATGGAAAGTGGCGACAAACAACAAGAGAAAGATGAAGAGACACAGAGGCAGACAAATACATATACAAAACAAATAATGGATCTATGTGACTAAATTGATTTGATTATGAGCAATAATCAGTGCTCAAAGCGTCGTCCATTTATTATTACTGTATCAGTGCATTATATTGGAAATAAACTCACTTAATAAGGGACATTAATAGATAGTTGCAGATCGTCAGAAGTTAGAAGTTATAGGTCAGGTTTCATTGGCGGAAAGGTCTACAAGCTTGTCCTGCGACCGGAATGTCCTGAGTCACAACTCCTATGGGTTCATTCCTTTTCAATATGTTTGTATGTTATAGTGAATGTAATTTTTATTGGTAGTAGTCATAAACTTCCATATGAATTGACACTGACGTATAATGATACTGAAGCTCTCATTGATCTGGGTAATATCGCTGACTTCAGCACTAGGAGAAAGGGAATGACGATGTGAAGAAATATCTTATAGTACTGAAGACATAATGATGAATGAATAGAATAGCATCAAATGGACACAATATGCATCACATGAGGTTAACAGGTACAATCGCTTCAATGTGTCAGTATTATAATGCAACAATGACGAAGTTTTATGAAGACTAATTTCACCTTATAGTTTAGATTGTGAATCACTGTGGTAAATTTATTTTAATCCTTTACGTTCCCAGTGGAACACAGGGCTTCAAGCTGGAGGCCTGAAGTTTCGGTATCAGTGATGTTCATTCCTACAAGATGGGGTTTCCAGCCTCATGTCAAACCTTTTCTCTTGACCAGTCTTAAGAGTGGCTTAGCAAGGTGAAGGAGCACGTCGGTGCTGGAGGATCTAACTCCAGACCACATGAAGCGTGGAAGTCAGGTATTTCACAGCTGTGCCCTATGTTCCACTGGGAACGTAAAAGAATAAGAGAAAAAAATTTCACCTAATAACGTGTTGAGATAAGATTTTGATAATAAAACTACAGTTACCAATTCTGTCTACTCCTATAAAATAAAACTTTCGCAGTGATAATAGTCACCTTTAGTTACTCAGCTATTTTCTTTCTTTCATTTTTTGAGGACGGGATCTTATGTTGAATGAAGCTCAGCTGAGATGAAATACATTTACTGATGAAATTACCACATAAATTGTTCCACAAAATTCTTTTCACAAAATAATTGCAAGAATTGTCAGATATATCATTGAGGTGAATGTTTGGATATTTTAGACCCTTTCAAATATTATGTAGTTCTTAGACCATAAACCAAGATACTTAAATCCAACCACAAATTCCCGGAGGGATATTTAAGAAACAGTCTGAGATTTTCAATGAGTAGTTTCAATTAGAATCTGTATAACTCATCCAAATTCCCGGGGAGAAACGCTTCATTGATATCCGTGCCAGCCTTTTTAGACAACATTTATGTTGTTGAAGTTTAACATTCCTTGATTTTGTCAGTGATTTATAATTTTCAAAAATAAAATTGTTAATGTCGCCAATTTTTTTTAAATATATTTTTCGTAAAATAATCTGAAAAGTACTCAGCTTTCAAATACACTCAACAAAATGAAGTTGACTCCTAGAAAGAAAAAAGTAGTTTTCAAGATTTAGTCACTTAATCCAACGTATAAATTTCAAAGGTGGTGCTTTAGTTGTGAAACTATGTTTACTAGTGGGATTATATTACCAGACTAAAGACAAATAATTTATTTTTCGTCAATAGTCAATTGTGTGAATTGTTTATTTTTATTGGCTGTTTATTATGCGGCGTATTAAGTTTTGTTTGCCCATTCAATTGATGAAGAGAGAGGGCTTTCAAGTGGTTGCGCTACAGGGTGATTATACTTCACGCTGATCTCGTCTTGCAAGAGGCTGGAATAAGTAGGTTTGGTTCTCCTGAACACCAGTGCTTAAACGCTTAGTCGGGGAGTGCATGATTATGTGAAAATGAATGGTCTGCGCGGTTGCTTTTAAATCGGAAGGTTCTATGATCGAAACTCAGTGAGTGCGTAGCGCTGATGAGTCCCAAACTAGGCCGAAACAGTTGTGTTATACTCTGTAGTTAATTGTGCGTTGGCGCCTCAGCGATGGAATACTTGCCAACCACGCAATTGGTCCGAGGATCGATTGTCGGCCTACACACTCATAAATGTCGATCAGCTGGTAGTAAAGGCGTTGAAGATGGAAGGTTTGGTGTGAGGCTAGCGACCTAACCCAGTAAAAATAGATACCATTATTACCGACAATTCATAGGTTGTAGCCTTATGTTCCACAAGGAACGTAAAAGAACAAAATAATAAATAAATCGTTCATGCTTAATCCCTAATTCCAGCAGCATTCAGCAATAGCCGCTGTTGATAGATATCTGAATTGATCAGTTCAAAATATTTTTCTTAAAATACATTCAATGTCTCTGAACCCTATTGAATATTAGATGTCCACACTACTTTTATTTTGATGGGGATATGTCTAGCTTCTCCTATCCTGGTTAAGAAATCCTCATTCATGCCGCTTGTAGTTGAAACAGTAATGTCTAGATAAGTGTGAAAGATGCAACTTCGTTCAGATTTTTCGTGTTGATGATAACTGATATTTTTGTTCTTGATTACGTATCTTCATCGGTCCTGGAGTCACTCTATCCACTTGTAGTCCTGTTTCTTCTGTCAGCCTGCAGGTTTCCCTCTGTAGATCCTTAGGTTTGTGAGACACTGAATAAATGTCATCCTCAAATTTCAAATCTTTCAGAGTGTTTTTTCATTTCCAACTAATGTCTATTTTCTCGCTCCACATGATCCATTCCACTTTCTTAATACTTATATAAACTCCAGACTTTTAACCCTGAAATGCACACAACTTTACCGCAAAACCTCAATTTTCACTCATATTTTCACCTATAAGAATTTATCAGACTATATTTACTATAGTAAGGACGCTATTTAGATTCAGATTTAATAAAGTGAATTTATCGGACTGTATCAAAATAAATGTTGAATTTAAATGTTGGAATTATTAATTTTACTTTTCATTTGACTGATTTCGATGAACCGAAGTGTTCACTTTCTGTCGACACATTGACACCAAGTAGAGCAGCTTCAGCGACGCTTTCAAAACACTGACTACGCTGGTTAGTTGTAGAATCTAGGAAGTGAGTTTTGTCTTATATGGGACTCTTCATCATTTACAACCTCTTTTACCTACCTGGGAAGCATCATCTCAACTACAGGCGGACGGAACTGACGAGGATATCAAAGCAAGAATTGGAAAAGCAAGACAAGCTTTCACTACTCTCAAGTCTGTGTGGAGGTCAACAGCACTCAGCTTCGAAATGAAAATAAGATCCGGATTTTCAACTCCAATGTGAAGTCAGTGCTACTATACGAATCAGAGACTTGCACTGCGCGTCATAAAGAGCATCTCAAACAAGCTACACGCCTTCATTAACAGTTGTCTACGCTCTATACGCAAGATCAGATGGCCAGAAAAGATCGGCAAAGGGGATCTCTCAGAGCGAACCAACAAGGAACCGATTGTGCAACAAATAAGCAGGAAGAAATTGAGATGGATTGGCTATACTCTGAGGAAACCATCAAGTGACATCACTAGACAAGCCATTGAGTGGAACCCGAAAGGGAAGCGGCGAGTTGGTCGTCAGTGCAAGGGTGACTTGGAGGAGGTCATGTGAAGAGGAAGTGAAAACGTGTGGGCAGACATGGAGCCAGGTGAAGACTCTAACAGAGAACCGAAAGCAATGGAGACGCACGGCTGAAACCCTATGTTCCTCTAGGAATTAAAGGATACAATAATAATAATATCATTTACAGAAAATTTCAAGCAAACAAGTTTAGTTATTGGTTACCGGGTTTCATCATGAGCTGACATTGGTTAAAGAACCACTGGAAAACCTGAGAGTACTGGACAGCTGTTTTGCCCATGTTTGGGACTCTTCGGCAGTAAGGTGACCAGCAGGGTGCAGTAGGTCAGGTGTGAGGATAAATACTGGCCGAAGACATTAGCTAGGTGTCGCGCTATCTCAGGAATTAGCAGAAGTTAGAATTCATGGGTTATTGGACCGGGTCCCAGTGGCTCACTGGTCTGAAAGCTCGCCTTGTAGCCAGAAGGTCCTGAGCTCGAATTCCGGTGGGTGCGTACTGATGAAGAGTCTCAAACTAGGATGAAACAGCTGTCCAGTACTCCCAGGTTTTCCAATGGTTCTCTAACCAATGTCAGCTCATGGTACAACCCTGTAACCAATCAACTAAATCCCTACAAACTAATACTTGAATAGTTTAGTTATTGTTCATCAAACGTTTTTGTTCAGATTTATTTTTCACTGGTTTGAATTTACACAAAAAATCTTCAGGACTGAATAGATTGCCACCTGATAAATGGCTCTAGGATGCAAAACATCAACAAATTATTTTGAATTGTAAACTAAAATAATGCGTAACTTTGAGCTGGAAGAAAGTACATAGTCTTCACAGTTTGGCAGACTGTTTTATTAGATGGTCTATTAGATTTTATCACCTAGACGGAACTGACATCTTTTGAATTTGAATTGGTTCTTGTCCTTTGTCTTCTGTGTTTTCACTTGAAATACTGCCTTCGCTGATTCTTCTATCAAAGTGTTTGTTTTTTGCCCGTAGATCTCCGAGTTTCTGGTGCACTAAACATAAACAGCTCGCGAAATTCAAATCTTCTAGATTCTTATTCTTATTCTCCACAGTCTGCCCCGTGATCAAGTCCACTGGAACCAAGAATATCCTTCAGACTGGTGCTTATATTCACATATTACCTCATATATTTCAGTTTTGTATTAGGCTGTTTCATTAGTATAAGAAGCACAAAGCCAAACCAGTTGAATTATGCCCGTCTGATTATGAAATATGAGTAGAACTGCATAGTTTCTCTTGACTTAGCAAGCAAGACTTTTCATTGTTTCAATGCAAAGATATATATATGTATACTTTTAGCCAAACAAAACAATTGGAGTACAACTTGAATGTTTTCATTTCCCTATGTCTTTTTTCCTTTAGCTTTTTTGAATTAAGAGTATAAAAAAGAGGTAAAATGCAGATGGAGAGAAATAGAGATGAAGCCGATAAGACTTTTTAAGCTCTACTTATACATAAACTGCTTTTGCTCACATGAAAACAAATAAGAAGAAATACGTTGGAGAGTTGAAGAATAACATATCTATGTGTATTGATCAATGCACCATTCATTGTCGTTATCAAGATTCGCCTATTCCTTTCCCTCTCTTATGCTCTGCAAGTAGTATTCAGATTTAAAGTTGTGATAAGAAGTTTCACTTAATGTATTTTAAGTTTGGAGATATATATATATATTGAGAGAGAGAGAGTACGAATAAGCAGGCTGACTAAAGTAAATTAAGTCGTAAATGTGTTCTAAGGCAGATGTAAATTTATAATTCACTCAGTAATATTATTCAATTTTAACTGGAACTTGAAAGTTACTGATTTCAAGGTTTTTAAAAATTTAAGTAGAACTGCTGTTTTAACCCAGAACCTTCCGGGTACTAAGCGGAGCTTGTAGACCATTTAGTCACTGAGAGCGCCAGCTAATGGCTCATAAATTCTAACTTCCACAAGTTTGTGATTTCACCTCGATGATTGTCCAAAGTTACTAGCTCTGGACATGGCCAGTGAGGTCAGCCAAGTCAGCCAAGAGAATTGTCACTCCATATGACATTGGCTAGTGAATACAGCAGCATAGCGTGGCTGCTTATTATCACCCACGATGGTGCGTCAGACTGTGTACAAGGAGTGAGAAGACAGCAATACGTTTGACTGATAAGAAGACTCTAGAATATCCGGATTTCGTGAGTGAACGGTTTGCATTTATGTCACACAAACTCGAAGACTCACAAGATAAAGCCAACAAACTGGCAGAAGAAGCAGGAAGACAGCGAAAGAAAGGACTTCAGGTGAATATAGAGAAGATGGAGATGGCAACAAACAAACAGTAATAACTACAAACTACACCAGTCTACATCGACGGTAGATATTTGAAAGAGGTCACTCAATTCACTTATCTAGGAAGGATAGTTTTAACTATAGGCAGTTGGCACCAATGAGTAAGTTAAAGTCAATGAGCATCTGAAGACCAAGGCAGACTTTCATCATCTTGAAATCAGTTTCAAAATCTTCTGAACTCATTGTAAACAACAAGATTGAGATTTTCGACACCAACAATAAGCGCGCTTTTTCATATAATGGTCAGAAACTTGGCGTCAGCGTCCAGAAAACCATTTCACACGGGCTGCCTTCCCTGGCCCTATACTAAAGATCAGATGACCGACCAGATTAGCAACAAGAAACTCTAAGTACAAACCAAGCAAGAGCTGATCTGTCAACAGATGTGTAACAAAAAATGGAGATAGATTGGGTGCAAGGTCAGGGGACCGTCGTATGACTTGCGCACCAGGCCGCTGAGTTAAAACTGGATGGGAAACAATGAATGGGACGTCTAAGGTTAACATGGAGTGGATTGTGTTAGGCGAAAATTAGAGCTTGGGCAATCGTGAGACCAGCAGGACAGGACATCAAATAATAGGACAGTTTAGAAGTGTGCTTCTGAAACCCTATGTTCCACTCGGAACCCAAGGGAACAACAATGATGATATATTATGCGCTATACATCACGAATTCGAATTAGTTGAAATTCATGGGCCGTTGGATCAGGTCTCATTGGCTGAACGCTCTACGAGTTCACCTTGTTACCAGAAAATCCTTAGTGTGAATACTGAGGAGTGTATGCGGCTAAAGAGCCCTAAACTAAGACTAAACTCTTCCTGGATTTTCAGTGGTTCTCTAATTGATTTTAGCACCCAATCAAACCTGCTAACCGTGAGATGCAGCTGATTGTCACGGCTGTGTTTCGCTGCAATAATCATGAGTAGTTTCTGATAGTCCCTACTACACTTTCTTTAGTCCAGTATGTTTAGGATGAAGAGAAGAAGACAATTTGACAGATGGTGTGACGATAAACGAACAACAATGTATGAGTCTTCACAGGATAGTCGGAGATTACCCTTGTGTTTGCATTAAGGTGTCTCAGACGAACTGGTATAGTTGTATATCCCTTATGTTTAACGCTGTCAAGGTTGAGATGCAAGAAATTTTATTGCATATGCATGTTTCACCTTGTGCTGGACATGAGGATAATGATCACTTAGACACGACCTTCACAAAATTTAATTGCACTGTATAACCAACTGTTCATGCAGATAAATGGTTTAAGATATGTTTAGTATAATGTAGGTGTCACTTTTTTGAATGATACTCGAAGGTTTAGTCAGAAACGCCCATTCGTTTTCTTTTTGAACTCGCAATACACGCCTTCTTGAACAGTGAACAGTGATACGTTTTTCATTCAAGCTACGACTTGACTTCTGAAAACGTGGAAGATGGAATTTAATTTAAAAAGATATATACCTACAAAATCTTATTTCATGTTATGAATTCCTAAAGTAAGTTTTTAGGCGAATACACAACAAGGAACACTGCTAATTCTCTCATATCACAAAACAGATAGTCAAGACGTTTGATAAAATAATTTCACGATAGTACATAACAATATTATGACTAACAATAATTATCACAACTTAGATCACCTCACTAAACGACATCAGCTGAACAATCATTGATGGCGAGGGAACAGTAGGCTAGTTGAGTTGTCGTATTACGTTCCCGGCGTCAGTGGAACAGCGGAAGAATGCTCGCCTACCACGCATGTGATTCGGGGTTCGATGACCGGCCGATGTGCTCCTTTATCTCGCTAAGACAGTAATAAGACTGATAAAAAGGAGGGGTAGGTCATGAGGCTAACAACTCCATCCCGTAAATCTAAATACCAATGCTACCGAATCTTCAAGCTTCTAGCTTGTAGCCCTACGTTCCATTTGGAACGTACAGGAGTGTCTTTCCACGCCCCTACTCGTCAGAAGGCATTACAAAATTCTTATAGCATTTAGTTTCAAAATACTTAAAACTCGTACTGGATCTTTAATTAATACTGTAACTCACAGCATTTTTTGTGTCAGAATGACTTTCAACCTGGAGCGAAACCCAATTCCTCACCATACTTCGGCTTCATTTCTATGTAGAAATGTGAGTAAGTACATTTCACGTCATCGTTGTCGGACAGAAGTTCATTCAAGCCAGTGATTGAGGCAGTCAGCTTGAAAGCACATAAATAAACTCATTAGAAGAAGAATTTCAAAACCATCTCTATTAGGCTTTTGCATAAATTTACCAGTTAAACACAGTAAAGAAGTTTACATTTTATCTCCATCCTAATTTTTTGAGAAAAACCAAAGTATGATGAAACTACAGATTTTCTTACCGACATAAAGAGTACTATTGACAGATTAGTGACAGAAGAATGCAATATAAGTCTGTCCTAAATCACTAAATGTCTATAATCTCTTATCTCTTATCTCCCTATGATCCACAAAAACAGACATATATATATATAGATGTATTGAAATGCAAACATTAGCAAAGTACTTTTGCCTAATCCTTATTGCTATCTTTGATCCACAAAAAAAGCTAAGCAAACCAATAATTAGATATGTAGAAATCTGCAAAAAAGAAAAGTGAAAATTCCTGTTTCAAATACCTTCATTTTTCGCCTAAACAAACTATTAATCTAAACAAAACTATGTAAATTACTTTGAAAGAAAACCAACATTTCTCGAAATGTAATGAAACATCATTTTTACGCTTTTATCCTTTAAAGAGTAGAAATCGCAGTACTAAAAAAAAAACTCAAAGATTATTGATTGCTCAGGACTGAATGAGTAAAATTGTCATTAGGCAAAGAATTCGGAAAGAAAGACAATTAGAACCCCCTATTTTCGGTTTGCAAGGATTTGATCACTGGAAAACCACCACAAAGTACTGGACAGCTATCTCATCCTAGTCTGAGACCGTTCAGCTCTACGTACTCATCAGGGTAGTCAGGTAGTCAGTCCGACTAAATATTCCATGGATTCCAACTTCCACATCCGGATGAAGAGTCTCTGACTTGACAGCCCAGTATTTCTTAATTTTTCAGTGACTTTCTAACTGATGTCAGCTTGTGATCCAATCTATAATTCCGGTTTTATCCATTCAACCTCTTGATCGATCTACCATCATAAATATCCCCGTATTACTTTTGCATACGTACTTTATTTTCAATCTGAGTTCATTTTCCATTAACCTTCACTTGGTACTACCAACGGTTTGATATTCAACTGTACCATAAGGAAAGTAGGATATGGAAATACTCTAACTTATAGCTCAATTTTAAAGTATGTGTTGATTTCAAATGAGATCAAAAACTGATATTACTAATAAGACAGTAAACTGCTTGACAGCTGTTTCTTTCTGCTTTGAAACTTGTCAACTGTACACATACATGACTCAACTAGCGATATGACCTAGAACCTTTATTTTGAGAATTCAATTATTGAGGAAGAATCCAAAGGAAAACATTCGTAGATAAGGTTTTTATCTTCTGAGAAGTATTGATTGTCCTGGTGGACAACATCTTTACTGCTAACTCGTGTGTGAAAATTCGTGTAGGTTAACGCTGGAGACATTGTGGAGCAGACATATGAAGTCTTCATAATTAGAGAATATAATCACATCTGAAAACCGCCTTTGATATCCTTTGTTGATCGCCTACAATGTGGATTGACTGAGATTGTAAACCGTTATCAGTCGAGGAAGTCTGGAGGTGCATTACGCATAGTAATACACTGTCTGACCAAACACAAAATTTTGTGTTAAGAATTTTCAGACTTAAAAGACGTTCACCATGTGTAGTGGTGATCATGTTATTGAGGCTGTAGAATATGATTATTAGTCCTGAGCATAGAAAGAATAACACTAGCTATTGAAGTTTGTAGTTGCAGTAATGATGATATATTTCTTACTTAAGCTTACTTCTGTTTGAATCTCATATTTCATTGTACCACTGACAGTTCACATCGTATGTGAATTTCACAACTTTTACAACTTGTTCCATTTACATTTGACAAAAGTATGAACTACAGTTTTTGCAGAATAAAATGGTACTATCACTGTTTATCCCTTTGGCTTCTCATCAGCTGCTTACAGACCAAAGTGATTCTTAAGTATATCTACAGAAACAATTTTAACGTACTTGCACAGAGTTCATTTGTAAACAAAAATCAATCAATATATCCATGGGATAACATACATATATATATATATATAATATTAAACACTATTTTGAACAATAATGATCACACACAATGAAAACTTTCACCATTACGCAATCAGATGAAGGAGAGGTGAAAACATCCAGTTACTAGGGCAAAGAAATACTGATAACTGTTTCTTTCTGAACACATAAATCAAGTTTCAGTCGCTTTATGGAGATCGCTTCTGTAAACTTGAGGGGAATAGAACTCGTTTGCCTATTGGTACTTTTGAACGATCTTGCGATGTCCATGACCTGTATGAAGGAGATGTCTAGTGATGGCACTGTTTAAAGCATTCGTTCCATTTAGACATAGGTCTTTTGGTACGTGTTCGGAAAAGCATAGATATGCCATTCTTTCTTTTCTTACAATGTAACTGCTCCTGCAGTTATTTCCCTAATGTACTGCGGTATACTGTACTGCAGCTGAAATTGTCTGACAGTGAAGCCATGAAGACACGTCTTGTTGATGATTGTCAGCAAACCCAAAACCAAGATCAAAAGCATCCTGACTACTGCCCCCAACCATCCAATAGCATCGAATCACAGTGACCTACCTAGCGTGTAGGCCACATCACATATTCAAGTGAAAGAATTCAGCCTGCACCAAACGAAATTCTAGATATGTGACATTACTAATTTGCTGGTATCCAGCCATAAAACCGAGTCCACATGCTTAGTATGAAGCGTTTAACCGATATTGTGGATTAAATGAGCAGCTTAGCTCGTTCCCGTCTATCGAACGACTTGCTCTTTGATGCAATCAAAAATCGATAGATATCCTTCTCATGTTAACTTCAACCGTATATACAAAATTACATGTATCTGCGTAAGCAGTTACATTGGAAGAACAGAAAGAAGAGCATATCTATGCTTTTCCGAACATGTACCGAAAGACCTTTGTCTAAAGGGAACAAATGCTTTAAACAGTGCCATCGCCAGGCATCTTCTTGACAAGGATCATGAGGTGGACGTCGAAAAGTTGTTCAAAATTATCAATAAGCAGAAGAGCTCAATTTTCCTTAAGTTTGCTGAAGCCATTTCCATCAAGCACCTGAAACCTGACTTATGCGTTCAAAAAGAAGCGGTTATCAGTCTTTCTTTACCAACCTGGTAACTGGATATTTTTCATCCTAATGAGAGATGCTGAAAAGTTTTCATTATTATGTATGATTATTATTGTTCGGAATAGTGTTAAATATTGCAATATATATATATGTATATACATTAGTGTATGCGTATATTGATCGATTGATTTCTGTTTGCAAATGAACTCTGTGCAAGTATGTTAAAGCTGTTTTTGTAGATACATTTAATAAAGTCTTTGCCCTGTTAGCAGCTGACGAGAACGCAATGAAATAAAAGATGGTACCATTTTATTCTGCTAAAACTGTAGTTCTTGCTTTGTTCAAATGAGCTTTTATCTGAATTTCAGCAACAAAATGTATTTCTTCTACACTTCATGAGTCACAGTAGAGTCACAGCATCAATAGTCATTATACTGTCAGTGAAAGTGCTGGTTTTGTAAAATAATAAAACTTCATTTAGAAATATACAAAAAATTAGATGGTGATCTTTTCTTGTGTGGAGAAATTCACTCATAATTTTCCATTATTTCACCTATCAATATCAACATCATCAATGTCACTGATGTTCAGCATTTATAGTAGACGCTAGAATAAACGGAGATTCATACTGAGGTACCAAGACACTCCTTTTTATGTCATCATCTCTTGAAGAGGAACACTAATTTATCTTAGAGATACATGGATTTACTAAAGTCAAGCTGAATCTACTCGAAAAATATAAGAAATAAATTCAATATGATACTTAAAGTGGTTATAAGTATGGTAAAATAGAGCATATTTACTTCCAGTTCCATTCCAAGTCCTTGCTCGTAAAGGTATGTGATGTCTTCTTTACACATTCCTGATTAAGATTTCAAAAATAAAAGTTCATGACCATCATCAAAGAATCCTATGAAAGTGTCATTAATCTATACAACCTTAGTTCGAGAACACTTCCGTTACCCTAGATAGAATGTACTTCTGTAATAAATGCACGTTAGAAAAGCACCTGAATGCTACTTGGTATGCCTATACAAAGAAATGAACTTAAAAAGTTTAAAAAATTACTAATCTTGCTCTTCTGTGCAATAAAGAAGAGAAAGGACAAACACTGGCTCACTACGAACACTTTGAGACTAATAGAAGAGAGGAGGATAGTTAAACAAGAAATTATCCAGTGCACCGATGAGCAACAAAAACAGGATATGAATGCAAACTACAAGACACTGAACAAAGGAGTAAAGAACAGTGCCAGGGAATACAAAAGAAAACATTATGAAGCCATGGCAAGTGAAGTAGAGCAAGCTGCAGGCAAAGAAGGCCTCGCAACACTCTACTAAACAACTAGGTACCTATCTTGGCCATACTTTGGGGAACCCATCAAGTGACATCACTACACAAGACCTCGAGTGGAACCCAAATGAGAAGCGGCCAGTTGGATGTCCAAGGGTGATTTGGAGGAGGTCATGTGAAGAGCATATGAAAGCATGTGGGCTGACGTGGAATCAGGTGAAAACTTTAGCAGAGAACCGAACGCAATGAAGACGTGCAGCTGTAGCCCTATGTTTCTCCAGGAATTAAAGGAAACAAAAATAATAATCTTGCTCTCGGCGTCAGTTGTTCAGTGGTAGAATATTCGTTAACCACGCCTCAGGTGGTACACAGTTCGATCCTCGGCCGACGAATTCCTAGACGTCAGACGTTCGAGATCGATCCCGATAAAGAGAGGAGGTCATGGGTGAAGATCTAAACGTCAAGCCACTTGTATGGAAGATTCAAGTCTGAGGCTTGAAGTCCTACTTGGAATCCTAAATAAAAATAGTCTTCCTTTGTTAACGACAATGACGTCTACTATTGAATATATAATCATCAATAATCTGCAATAACCAAGATGACAAGCTCGTCAAGCACACAAACAGTGATAAATGCAAGCATCTCGGCTGAATATGAGATTCCTTATTCTTACCAGGAAATAGTTAATTGTTTAGAAAGATGCAGCAATTGCAGCTCACTGACTTATTGTGAACAAATTCATAATGATGGATATTGATACAATACATTGAGTGCCACTCAGTCCAGCTGACTTGGACGTGAATTGATCCATTTAGCCTACCGGTAATAAATATTCAACAACGAATATTTACATGATGACTTCATTTAACAAGGAAACATATGTATGCTTTACCTCCAGACCTAAGTATTAAATTAAAGCACCCCGCAACTTCGCCCGTGTGTCGGTGGCACAACGGGGGAATGCTCACTAGCCATGCAGGTTGTTCAGGGTTGGTCCCGGTCGACGCACTCCTCAACCTCTCTAAGCCAGTAATAAGACTGGTAAAGAGAGTAGGTTGTGAATGAGTTTAGCAGCCTCATCCTGTAAAAATAAACACTACTACTACAGAAGCTTTAATCCTCTAGCTTGGAGCTCTTTGTTCCATTGGGAAAGTACAGGAATAAAAAAGAGTCAAACAAAAATAATTTCGCCCAATTCCAGTTATTGAGCACTCATGGCGTATTTTCAATCATTCCCGCCCCATGTGATGCCTAGTCCATACTTGGTCGTCAGCTCCTTAAACTTCCTTGTGTGGCTGAGATTTCTCAGGGTCCTTTAATTCTTATGCATACATCACCTCTGTCATGTGTTTCAACTGTTGTGGGAAAATCATCACTCACTGGGGAATGCAGGTATATTTAGGGGACGAGTTCCAAATAGGACGAAATACGCATCCTGGAATCCACTGGCAGTCGCCATGCACCAATTAGTTTCTAGTTGTTTTAAATAGTTAATGCCTTCATGTCAACGACTTATTCACATAGCAGTCAATGATAATGTTTTCGATGTTGCTGTTTTATTTGACCTCATAACTGCTTATTAGAACAATTTTCGTTAGTGCATTAGTGTTGTATAACTCGTGTTATCTATCTGCTAAGATCACATTACCAGTCATATCAGTAAGGCCAATAATCCACAAAGCACATTTCATCTCTGAACAAATGAAAAAAACAGTCCTACATTGTTTATCTATCAAACTAACACACTTAACGCATATTTTGTCACTGAGAAAAGAAGAATAATACAAGGAATTTCAAGTATCTAGAGAAATAAGAAGAGAAATTTCTGCTTCACTGCAAGATAATAAATTTGATGAATGGAATAACTGACTTAAATTTACTTCTCTTCAAACAAAAAAAGAAAACAGTTCAAACAAATTAAATAAATAGAACAAAAAGTCATGAGTGTACTTCAGACGAACCATTGATGAAAGTAGTTTTAAGACAATTTTATGGGTAGTGTAAATAATTTTACTTTTTTCTGAAAAAAAACTTACGTTGTCTAGTTATTTTAAAGACATAGTCAAGATAAAATTGCAATAAAATTGATTTCCTTTGCTTTGCTTTTTGTGGATTATTAAATTATGACTTCTAGCAGAGAGGAAGTTTCTTAAAAAAAGACATTAGAGTAATAATATTCAGATGTTTCCAGCAAAAAAATAATGCCTGAAGGATTTCATTATGAGTTGAAATGAGTTAGAGAACCATTGAAAAACCTATAGGGAGTACCAGATAGCTGTTTCGTTCTTAACTGGGACTCTTCAGCAAAATCCCGACAAAAAGAAATACCTGAAAATTGATCTTATGCTCACTAACGAGTGGTCCTATTCAGACAGTGACCTAGAGGTCCAGTGGGAGACGCCAACAGTAGGCTGCAGTGGATTGAAGGTGAGGCAGAAACTCATCGAAGAAGATATTGCGAAGTGGTCTTGCTATATCATGAATTGGCAGAAGTTGGAATTCATTAGATAACCAGTGACTTAATGCTCTATGAGATAGCTCGCTCTGTAACCAGAAGGTCCTGGGTTCGAACACTATCGGCTGGTAGGTACCTCTGAAGAGTCACAAACTAGGATGAGATGGCTGTCCAGTACTCCTTGCAGGTTTTCCATTCGTCCTCTAATCGATGAAATTCTTTGACCAATCAATCAAATATCTACAAACCGATAATTGAAAAAAACATTAATTATTAGTTTAGTATTCCCTTTACCTCCGAAATGAACGCAGAACTTCTGCAGATCTTTTTTGTTTCAACCTGATCATCATATTTCTTTTCAGATGACTACATAATTGTCCATTACCCTTCGTGTCCTTCTTACTCGATCTCCTGCATATCATCTTAAGACACACACTGAACCTGTCGTTTCTTACTGAAGCTCAACTTGAGAACTGCTTGATGTGTAATGACACTGAACAGCCCGCTCCACACACCCCAACGAGCTTTCACTCCATCGGCATTACCTTCGGCATATGCTTTGATCAACATGTTGTTGGTCGTTACGTTAACAGGGTGCTTTGCTGCAAATCCTCATTTAAAAAACATCAATTTTACCTATTAAAACGCGTTATATTCCTGGGAGATATTTAATAAATTGGCTTTTAACTATTCGAGTAATTGGTAAAACATCCTCAATATATACGTATACATATATCTATTCAGAGCATTTATAATTAGGATGAACAACTATTTTTCAATAACGTTTTCTTCTTAAATCTGTGCAGTTACAAAATCACTTAATGCTAGTTATCCCTTCAATCCAGTTTCTGATACCAATTTGACTTGCCTTTACTGCTTATTATTACTGTGTGCTTGCAATTAATTGAATTTATAACTGTAAAGCCTGAAGGAGAAAAAAAGACCGTTATCGCAAACAACTGTTTTCCACTAATTATAAGTTTACTAATTCCCAATGCTTCCAATTTCTTTTTATTCAACATTGACTCTGCGTGCGATGTGTGTGTTTGTGTGTTGATTCGAAAACAAACAAAACACAACCAGCCTTTTAATGAAATCAGTTTTGGCGATGATAACATTTCGCACATCTCTCTTAGGATAGCATTTAATAATAGGTATCATGGTAAAATTCAATTATATGGCTTTAGTTTTTGTGTCTATTAAATGTTAAGATTGATAGCTAGTACCATCAACCTCGAAGCTTGAAAATTGAATCCATCTAAGCGTTACGTTATGTATCGTTTCGTGATTTGTTTGCGTATTTTGTTGAAACCAACAATCAGGCTTATTCTTAACATTTGAATGTTAAAACGTTAATTTTCACCAACTAGTGAAGTATGTGTGCTTGGTTTATAGGCACTTATTTCCTTCCAATATTATAATAATTATTATTCCATGTTAGTTTCTGAACAAGATGACTCTGCGGTACATCTTAGTTATCCTGGATTCCCAGCTATCACTTCCAACTGTCTTCCGAATGCCTACAAACTTAAATACCCTCCTCTCATGAGCCATATCATGTCATCCTGTGAGATTCAGCTCGGCCTTCTTCATTCAAGTTGTAACTGAGAGTCTGATGTCTTAAATCTGAATGCTAATTAGTCATGCTTTGAACTTTTGAACTTTATTGATTTTGTTAGTTGTACATGATGAGGAGAGCATTTGTGTTGCTTTTGATTGTAAGAAGTAATTAAAAGATCACAATGAACTTTATCTGTTTAGTTCCTGGTCCCTCACTAGAGCAACTGCTCAAGAGCTCATCGAATCAGGATACAAACTGCATATTCCCACTGCATTTGGATATTTTCAGCGAGCAAAGAAATCCTACCTAACTTTATTGTATTAAACCTGTTTTTATGAATCTACTGAAACTTGACCTTTGCGGGACACAAGAGGAAACTGCGATTATTTTTAGCCTACCCTAGTGACAACTATCCAGCTTATAGCATAATTCTGTACTGTGTTTTTATCACTGTTATTATCATCACTGTTTTGACCCATGGACTTTTAGTTACTTATCTGATCTCAAATAATTAAGAAATGATTTATTGAAATTTTTTCAATCCTGTACCTTCTCAGTGAAATAAAGGTGATAAGGCTTGATCTTCGAAATTTCAGTAGCAACGGTGGACTTATTTTTACAACGTGAAGTTGCTGGTCTCATGCTCCACCTTCCCTTTTTAAACCACCTTACAACCATCTATAAGAGGTTAAGGTGTGCTCGGCTGAGAATTCGACCCTGGAACATGCCTAACCATTGCTGGTGAGCATTCCACCACTCAATATTGTTATTACATCTTTTATATGTTTTTGAGTAAGCTCGAGAAACAAACACGAGAAAGCCAGGCAGATTTTAGATGAAGAAGATAGCGTATTGATCATATATATGCACCATTTTTGCAGATTTTTTGAAGGTAGGCATACGTACCGGTGTCTAACAATTGCCACATTTCTTGAATTGAAACCGGCATCTGATTCCGTCGACTGGGAGATTCTAAGGCAATGGTGAGAAAATACATGGCACTGATTTAGGCACTATACTCGAACCCATGCAGCCAGATAAGAGCATGTGCATCGGTGGCACAGTGGTTAGGACTCTCGCCGACCATGCACATGGTCCGGGGTTCGATCCCCTGCCGACGCACACCCGATATCTATGGTCGGCCTGTAAATTTGGGCTACCGATATCCATGCTGAAAATTCCATACCTGTACTGAAAATACGGTGTGGCATCAAGCTGTAATCAAAAAAAATATCCAGAATAAACATCTGAAAGGATGACAACCAGTGGCGTCGGTTAGAGATGGCCATTGTAATTGTTTCTGTTTAATTTCATCGTAGATTTATTAACGGACATAATCCCAACTGAATTCAAGGACTCAGGGATTTACTTGTCACCAGGGAATAATCTCGTTGACTGCAAATGCGCCGATGATGCAATCCTCGTAGGTGAAGACGCTAATAAAATGCAGACTCTTCTGAACACTTTGAGAAGCAGTCTTGGAATAATTGTCATGAAATCCGCTCCCTTCGCCAAATGTAACGTGACGCTACAGGATTGGACTAAATCAACTTCGAGCCTGAAGACAAGGACTGAATTGGTAGAGCTTGATGGTTGTCATACTTATTCGAGAAGTAACATCAACCTTGGTGGACTGATCCCTGAAGAAATCTCATCACGGATACGAAAGGCTTTTGTGATATTTGGCAAATCATGCCATATCTTACCTAGACGTGATATCCAGACATCGACCAAAACATATGTGTACTGTCAGCATATGTATTAGTGTCAGTGAGACATGGCCACTTAATGTGGCCTGTCTTTGATCATAGGTGCCTGCGCTGATGTCCCATGTTAGATGGTAAAGTAGGATGAGCAGTATAGAGGTCAGGCACTGGTCGAGTGCTAGGTCAGAAGGGGAAATCAATCGACGCGGTTGTGAATTTACATCGATTGAGGTGGTTAAAACATGTGATATGATTGTCTAGCCATTGCTCTCCTCGACGGGCGGTGATAGTTAACACATGTTTAGATTAAAAAAGAGCTAGTGATGGCATCAGTCAGTAAAATCCATAAGAGTAAGTTTAAAACACATAGGGAGGTGTGTACGTCCCGGTTGGCTTGGATAAGAACCAATGGCTTCAGACAACTGATGATATGGCTCAAAATTGTCCTCAGTGAAGCAGATGTATACACTCTTTGTGACGTGTTACATTCAATAAAACTCTAGCATTCCTATATATTACTATTTTTCCTTCACACTTCTGTTTACTATCTTCCCTTTGAATCTCTCTTCATTTTCTGTTCTTGCCTTGTGTGTTACATGAAAACAGGTGGACTTGAATTTCTGTACACTTGCGCAAATTATTATGCTGAAATCAGTCACTTATTCATTCTGTTTAGTTGTTGGGCTTTCATTAGAACTGCACGCATCTTATTCCAAATTTATGAGGAATATCTGGTCTTTTTTCGCTTCCCTTGTTATGGTCACATGGCTGCATTGTACTGACTGCTGCTCCGTTGAACCACAAAACATGTATGCTTAGCGTCTGTTCCAGTAGAAGGAAAGGCATTTGCGTTCTTATTTCATCAATCCTATGTGTAAATTTAGATTATATTTGTATCTCAGTTGAAGCCTCAAAATGTAGCGTGCACATTTTAAAACATCTGCAAATCTTTTTCTTCTTCTTCTTGCGCTGATGACAGTTATTTATCACCAGGGATCAGTACATCTCTGAGAAGTTAGTGAAATGATAGTGAGATGTATACTTTCATTCAAAGTGACTCCCTTCTAAAAATAATCTTGACTGTCACAAATCTATATATACCTTCAAAATATAAACAGCCTCTGTCCGATATATAAATATTTTTCATAAATGGAATACCCATATTTTATAATCACCTGTACGTTTGTTTTGGCAGTAACTATTGCAGAAATTAAATTCAACTTCAGTCATAGGAGGCACACGTACACAAACACACACAAAAATCCATAACATTTACGGATGGTAAATAATTTGTATTGTCGGTCACCTAGTTAGTTTCATCAACCAAACTGTCACACAGTCGAAATCATAAATCATGCTGTTTTTACAAAACACTGACATATCTTAAAATCAATAATGTATAGTGCATACAAGTTTAATTGTTAGATTACTTAGAAAGATAAACAAAATTTCAGTGAATCTGAGATAATCACATTAGGCCTGGTCTTACCCGGCACTTTTCAGCTAGACGTACTTACATCTTCAGTAAATGATGACGTTTCCACTGACATTCTAGAGTAGCATCGAATGTTTTAAGCTTCACTTGATCATTGGGTCAGGTGACGCACCATATGGCGCAATGTGCATCTAAAACAATTTGACCCTTTTATAAATTTGGATAGCGCTATTAGAAGATAGAGATTATCTGAAAATGTAATGTGTTTGCGACATGCATGTCGAACAATCTGATTCCCCACACATTCACTTGTCAAGTCGATATATATACGTAAATGTTAAATTAGACAAACTGAGAAAATAATAGGATTTAAGAATGTTTAACACAAACATTTGGTAATCAAATCAAATAAGGATTACCAGGGTAGGTTAAGAGTAATAACAAACTGTTTTTGAATACACAAGGGGGCTTAAATTTATGAATAGCTAAAGCCTCGGTGTATTTCAATAAGCGTCCATGACCGTTTTTATAGATGACCTTAAAAGATGAGTTAACATCAATCTTATGGTTCATCTCTATTAGGTGTTTAGCTATAGACGAAGTTGGTAGTCTGACACCTGCATCTATTGGATTTTCACAATTCCTTTGTGTTTCTAGCCATTTTTGGATATGCTGTTCCCCCCTCACATGCAAAGCACCATCAATCCTCTCTATGTATGTGTGTCCACACACACACGAAAATTGGTAAATAGTATTTAAATCACCGAAAATACCCATTGAGTCATGAAGCAAAAAAAGACACATTCAGCGAAGAAAATTTTCTTTATCGACGAAATCATCTTCAGAGGCTGTACAATCGTATTTAAACTCACAAAAATATATAGTGGTCTATTATTGAGTAATAGGGGGTGACATAATTGATATAATTACTCAGAAGTGGCTTTAGAAGTGAAAATCAGAAGTTGAAAATTACTTGGTACTCAGCGGCAAAAAGATAGAAATTTGATAAGGTAAAAATTAAGTGAGAATAAAGGTATTTGAGTGTCAATTTAAAAAGTGTGAAAAGGGTGAGAAAATATACAAAAGGAGCATATGAGAGTGATAATAGTGAATTAATTATTAAAGCAAAAGCTAACTAAAAGTGAAATTAGAATGAAAAGAAAAAATCAAAAAATATTTTATTTACAAGGAACGATTAGTGAAGAGGTTAAGACCAAGGTAGAATAAGAGACTGGACAAACTTTTTCTGTATACAGAGTTCAGGGTTGTATTGATGAATTGCTAGAGCCTCCGCCATACACAAAAGCCGAAACCTGACGCCCTTTGTACCATTTGGCTTCACTTTGTAGATGATCTTGAAAGACGATTCTGGTGGAGCTACGTGGCCTGAGTTCACCAAATGCTCGAGAATTGAGCTAGTAATTGTCTTACATTGTCCCTTTGCTAATCATGCCGGATAATGCTCAGAGATGCGTTTGGAAAGCGTGCGCTTTGTGCGGCCAATATAACTAGCTCCACACGAGCAAGTGAATTTATAAACACACATTGAGGTGGCCCAAAGCGGTAGTTTATCCTTCACACACCCGTTGATCATTTGTCGGCTGTAGAAGTTGATACGTAGCTCGGCCATAAAGAAGGCTTTCCTCAGTGATCTGCATAAGCGATTATTCAGGATCTCAGCTGCGGTATCACCTTTAAATTCAACACTCATAAACAGTAGTTTCTTCGGCATCGTCTGTATTCTTTTACCTTTTTTCCCTTGGCTTCATGTTTTTCTCGATAAATCTTGGAGGATATCCATTCTCTATGAGGACTTCTCTGAGTCGCTCCAGTTCTGCAACGATTGTATCACTTGAACATATCCTCCTTATTCTTGAGGATAAGGAATGGATCAGATTTCTCTTTCTTCTCAGAGGGACCCAGCTATGGAAATTTGTGTACTGACCATTCCATGTTGGTTTCCTGTAGATCGATCCATTCTCTATCCATTCCCCGTACTATCACTCCCCTATATGTTTTGTATTACCGTCTCAAGGTTTGCTTTGGTTAAGAGGTAAACAGACTCATGAAAATTTAATTTGCCTAGACTCTTTTACAAATTTCAGTGCAAGAATGTCCAGTAATACCTTGACTCGCACAGTAGTGGAAAGCATGGACACTTATATACAGCGGGGTTTAATCACTTATCGTGACGGACTTCAATCCGGAGAGAGTAAAATTTTTCGTTAGATATTATCAGAATGTCAATGCATTCCGTGAATATGAAGTGGACGACTTTCAAAACGTTTATCCAAATCAGAAACTTCTCTATCGGTTTTCACCCTGTTAGATAAACTTATGTCTGTATTTGTGTGAAACGGATCATTGGTGTTGCTTTCTATAGCGGTCATTATTTTTTTTGTTTTAACTGAGATGTGAGAGACATCAAAAACCAGAAATGTCACTCAAGCCTCACAATCCCACCTTAGAATGCAATTCTACCACAGGAAAATAGCAAGCAGTGGCATCAAAATACAGATCACGAGACGAACGGCATTAAGAACCGCAACAAAACGCGTTCCCTCGTTTTCAGACATTGAGGGAGTTTCATTACGCAGTCAGTCAGTCAGTATGACATGCCCATAAGTCACATTATCAGTGTTTTTTGTAATACTTGAAGTTCTTACAAAACCTCAATGTCAGTTAGTGTTTCAAATAGGTTGGCTTAAAGTAAATCAGTTTCATATTCGTAATGATTCACAGTTTGAGCAACTTTTCTTATTGGTACTCGTTAGCAACCATGAAGGATTTAGTGTCCTCTTGGAGAGTGTCAGTAAGGCACTTCACCTTGGCGTGGTACTACCATTCGATGACCTTCACCTATCTTATATACATTCAGTGTAAAATTTGGCAGTGAGTTATCTAACTTCAGGAGGATCACAATACAAATTAAAATGATAGAACCCTGTCTTCACTAAAAATAAGGATTGAACTGTCTAGGGACCAATCAATGAAGCGTTATTCCTTAGGGAGTGCACAAGAAGTATGAAGTACCAAACTAAATTCTATATACCATTACCTTTAATTATAAGCGTAGTTAAGTCTTTTGATTATAAGCTGAAATAATTCAATCACTCATGAATTAGAGATTCTTCTATGAAGCTACTAAATATTCTCATTTAACAAAGCTATGCTAAATGCAGCAATGAGAATGACTCCATCCTGTTACGCAGCTCAAATTACAAACTTATATACACAATTTGTTCACATGCCTGTTTTAAAAGTTTTAACATTATTATAATACACGCGAGCATAGAACTGCAAAAACGCAAAACAATAATTTATAAAAACGAATCATAGGTGCTTTTCATCGTATCATTACTGCAAAACACGCTAAACCTGAAGTAAAAACAAAAAAACTTTCAGCATTGTTTGTTTTAAATTCCTTCCGTTGGAAGTGTTAACTATTTGTCACATGTGTTACCGTTAAGTGCCTAGTTGAGTTATACGTAGGTGGCAAAATTAAGTAATTATGCGTTATTCGAGTTTAGGTAAGTGCCTTTATGTAAAGAATCAATTCAGTGACTATAGTCTAAATATCAGTGTGAACACCTCTTACCTTTGTGTTGATAGTGCTTCTTGGTTATACGTATCTCAAAACGCAAAGGAAGAGGAAACGACAATCCTGTTAGAGTTAAATCACCCTGTGTAGGGAAGAGCATTGATATTACCTGACAAAACTATAGAAATTAACAGCAAAGTATAACAAACATTTCTTTAGATTTCCAAGTTCTAAAAGGTACTCTTCTACTGCTTCCATTTTTTTTCATTCCATTCTTTATATATTTCATCGAAATTATTTTCTTATTTCTCCTATTTACGACTTAACTCATTGATTCTTTAGTCATAAGTTTCGTGGATTTAAACTTCTTGTTAATAGCGTAAACACCATAATACTATCATTTCATCATTTCGTAAATCAACGGAAGACATCTGAAAGAGGTCACTCCTTACACTTATCTGGGAAGCATCGTCTCAACTACAGTTGAAACGAATGGAGACGTTAAAGCCGGAATCGGAAAAGCAAGACAAACCTTCATTTTTCTGAAATCAGTGTGGAAACCATCTACACTCCGTCGCATAAACAATTCAATGTTGATTTCCAACACAACTGTTTAGTCAGTCAATTCTTTGTATATGGACCGGACGCTTGTCGCTACAGGAAAAGCATTTCTAACAGGGTATCGCGGACTTTTTTCAACAACAAGCTTTCCTCTCTTCTCTATTGAAGATCAAATAGCCGGAAACAATCAGTAAGAAGAAAATATGAGGACAGACTAACCAAGAACTTATCTCTTGACAAAAACATAGACGAAAATGGATGCGAATTGTGCACACGCTGAAAAGACCGCCGAATGACATCACACTTCGGACCATTCCTCAAGTAAAACAGAATGAGGAACGATAATTGCGGCGTCTGAGAGTGACGTGGTGAAGAGCGTGAGAAGAAGAGATGATAGATTATGTTCAGTCGTAGGGTCAACTGAAGGGAAGGGAGGAAAACAAAAAAAGTGAAGATTTGCTGCTGAATCCTAACATTCTACCTGGAACTCAGAAGAACGATACTAATATTATAATAATCTGTTGTATAATGTCAGTTTAGCCCTTCTGCTGTCTTATCCTCATCTTCTCTTAGAATGATAAATTCTGCCATTTCATTGTAGCATAACAATATTCATACTTCGCACTCTGGGTGAATCGAAACATCTTCATTCTAGTCAGTTCTTGGTCATCACTTTTGATCGTCTCCACGACTATCCGCAAACTTTCATTTCCTCTCCACATGATCTTTCCTATCTCACGTTCACACGTCTAACTTAAAGCTAACCATTTAGATTTCACCGAGGCCCGGAAGGATGACATCAGCTGAACGTTTACACAGTACATATATAATTCACCCGCACTTCTTTGTGCATGTTTGTTAGACAACAGGCTTCTCGACTGCTTCAGCGTCTCTCTTGTTGCTTACCCTTTCCGGCTGTTTTTATCTTCATCATCGAGTGAAGGAAGGGTTAATGAAAGCTTACATTAAACTGTTGGAAACACTTTTGATGATGCACCAAAGGCGATGCAGCGTATTACGAATTAATTTTATAATGATAATAAACCATTTAACATAAGTTACTATGATTTGTGCGTCGATGGCATAGCGGTTAGGACACTCGCCGACCATGCACATGATCCGGGGTTCGATTACCGGCCGACGAACTCCTTTACCTCGCTAAGCCAGAAATAATGCTGGTGAAGAAGAAAGGGTTGGGCATGAGGCTAGCAACGCCATCCTGTAAAATAAATACTGCTACAGAAAATTCAAGCCACCAGCTTGCAGCCCTATGTTCCAACGGGGAACGTGGAGGAAAGAAAATTATGATTTGCTATTTACAGCGCAATTTGTACACAATTTGACGCACATGTAGCGTAGAAAAAGGGTGTGAAGATACTTTAATATAATGATGTTAGCTTCATTAAAATTATTTACCCTATTAGAAATCAAGTAAGCTATTAAAACTTAATAATCAAATAACTGGTATACTGCGTAAACACAATAACTTTGCGTAAAATACTATCTGTAGAAACAGTGTAAATGCATTACCCAATATAATTATTGTTATTATTATCCCCTTGAATTCCGAATGAAGTAAAGGGCTTCAACATCACTCCTCTGTTTCACTCTGTTCTCTGCAGTACTCTCCAGCCTTGAATATGATTCCCCAAAATATTTCGTCTTCTCTTCATATAACCTCCGCCATGTCACCCTCAGACGCCCAACTCGTCTTTTCCCATAAAGGTCACACTTGAGATTATGCCTGGCGACCGACGTCACTCAGTGGTCTCCTCAGTGTGTGTCCAGTATATCTACACTTTATTCGCTATGTTTCCTGGCCAATAAATGGGTTCTGGGTCAGTAAATTCTCAGTTCCGGTTAGTCATCAGATCTTCACTATCAAGAAGAAGCAGTAGCTGTTTAGCTTTTCTGATTCTGCCTTTAACAGCTTCATGTGTGCCATATAGAGTTGAGAAAATGTTCCCTTCATAAGTAAAAGAAGTAACCTCTCTCAAATTTCTCCTGTTTATGGTGATTGGTACTTGTTAGTGTTGTTGGTTAGGTATCCTCACCACAGGTTCTATCTTCTATTCCTTTTCCGTCAACTTTTAATTTTTTTGTCTCTAGATCTTGAAATTTTTATGACATTAAACAAAGTCTAGGTCTTCTGCACTTATTCTCTTAGTCTAAAGTATGCTCGTATTCGCTCTCAGCATGTTCTGTCGCATCGTCTATTCTACCACGTTCATCAAGACTATCGCTATTACAAAGGAATAAAATAAACAGCAACAGGGGGTCTTAAATCAGCAGTCGACCAAAAGATTGAATTTCTAATAGAGAACACGTATTTTACTTACTTTCTATTCGCTGTTTTCTTCCAAAATAATCGAAATAGTAGAAGAAACCTAACTACAATGTTCAGTGAAATAAAAAAACAATGTTTTATTAATAATTCAAATTTACTATTTTTGTTTTTTCCTGAATTCAGCTTCATTGTGTCTATTTTTTGAAAGAAGACTGGTGAATATTTTCGCTATCCAATGAAGTTTTCATCCTAGAATTATTTAAGAAAAAATAGGAAGTGATAATTAGCAGCTAACGATCAAGAAATTATTCGCCTAAATCTTCAATTCCCATTAAATATCTAAACTTCAATTGTTGGTACATTAAGCGTAGATTGATTCCAAGTAAAATCAGGAATTGAAATCAGCTAAAGAACTACTGAAAGCCAGTATAAGTCGTCCTGACCCAGTCCACAACTCTTCGGCACTACATTTTTATTGCCCAATCAAAGAAAAAACGCCGTGTTTCAACGCAATGGATGAGCCGCTTGACCATCAAGTCATACAGAAAGAATTCAATGGCCTAAAAAATTCATATCAAGAAATAAAAGGAGTTCAAATTCATAGGTCAGTGGATTCGATCCCAGTGTGGCTGAATAGACCATAGGCTCATCTTCTTCTCTAGTAAAGCCATATTATATGCAATGATAGAGAAGATTTGTTACTTAGCTAAATGATTTTAGTTGTGTTTTGTTCTTTGCACTGGGTGTTTTAACTGAGGAGGTTTCATTATTCACATGAACAACTTTAACAGCCCTAACGTCAATGAGAAGTGCGTCTTACGGCATCTCTATTGATGAATTATTCGTCTTATTTTCTTCCTTCACGTTCCGCAGTGGAGCATAGGGCTTTAAGCTAGTGGCTTAAAGTTTCTGTAGCAGTGTTTATTTTACAGGATGGGGTTGCTAGCCCCATGCCCAACCTTTCTTCTTCACCAGCATTATCTCTAGCTTTAGGGAGGTTAAGGAGTGCGTCGGCCCGGGATCAAACCCCAGACCACGTGCATGGTCGGCGAGCGTTCTAACCGCTATGCCACCGACATTCGTCTTATAGTTTGCCCTTACTGAAGTTGATTGTCAGTATAGGTGTCTTTCGTACTGTTTCGACAACGACCGTCTTACAGATATGCTGTTTCATTCATGGATAATTATTAGACATAATTTCACAGTGAAGTTCTCAGTGTCGATGTTGTTCAGAAAGATAGCGCGTGGTTTTGAAATTTAACTGACAAGCTCACTAGACATAATTACACCAAAAACAATGCCATAAATATTTCTCATTGATACAGAGGTTAATTATAATATTGCACTGATCACTGGCAGATTCGTATTACCAAGTTAATTGTATATTTCATACTCACTTGAAGTAACACTTCATTTTATATAAAGATATGCCTATCACAATATTTAAGTTATATACTGACATGCAAATCACTGTCGAACTCAGGTGATTATCAAACTACTTGACAAGCACTTACAAAACATTCGAAATTGATGACAACAGGATGCTATTCACTTTATTTTACTATTTAAATGACAACCAAATAGTGCTTGTCTAACCACATACATATAGCCATCAATAATGCCTAACTCTGCATGTGGTAAACCTCATTAGGAAAACGTGACAAATTCCGAAACATTTAGCCAATATCTATACTCTGATATCATTGTAACATTCCATTTTCTTATTTATGGGTTCTTCTATTCTTGAATAAGGCTCTGACGTATGAGAAGACGTTGGGATAAATATAGTCCTTCTGATAAATATCAGTCTAGATCTGTATAACTACTGGCCTAACTTGGATCATCAATATACCGATGGGAAAGAAAAATAAGCGCAGTAATTTTGTACATAAAAATTAATTTTAGAACACAATGACATCAATATAAAACAGCTAATGTACTCAATTTTTTTGCAGTGAAACTGTCTATGGTGTTTAGAACATCGTAAAATAATTATAAAAACATGCTTCATACGCTTACTTCACAATATGAATTCGTGTGGAGCAAAAATAACAGTTTCTGCAGAAGCAGTTGCTGTCAAACGCCTGAAACCTGATTTATGCGTTTCGAAAATGTAGTTATCAGTCTTCTTTTGACCTGTTAACTGGATGTCTCCATTCTATCTTTCATCTGAATACGTTGTCTTTGGCTTTAAGCTCCCCCCACCCCCATTGATATAGTGTAACTTTGCATGTCTCGTGCTTCTATGATTTGAGTTAAACTCACCGCATCGTTACTCAATTTACTGGTTACTCCTCATATTAATGAACTCTTACATTTAATACATAACATCTTTGCCATTATATCCAAACATTTATTTGCACTTAAACTTGAAATTTCTAGGTATAGACCGTAGAAAAATATGATTGCTCAGAAATGTTTATTAAGTTTGGAATCCAGTGTTAACTAACAATGTGTAACATTTCTAAGCTGTATGCAGATGATGAGAAACCGAGGCAATGGGTGATGCTACCATCTTAATCTTCACAAAATATTGTTGTTGCTTCATAAGAAGGTATTTCAAAGAATCTTTCAAGAAAGTTCTTTTGGGTTGAATACATATATACATACATATATGGACATATAAATATTTCGCGAAATATACCGATTAATTCATGAAGAAAAAAACAATTTTGTTGTGCGAAGAAATAATATTTCTTTGCAACAACTTAATTTTCAAGCTGTACTGTCATATTTATATTACGTAAAAAGGCATTAGATGGCACTATTAATTGTACAGTCAATATTGCAAATATGATAAGAATAAAGATAATTAAAATGATGTACTACGCGGTTAGAGCTGAAGTGGATGAATAAAAAAACTTTTAAAAGATTATAAAGAAAATGAATTTTTTGATTGGTTGGTGGATTTCATCATGAGCTGACATCACTTATGGGACCATTAGAAAACATGGGAGTACAGAACAGGTGTCTTGTCCTAGTTTGAGAATCTTCATCAGTACTCACCCACCCCGTTTGAGTTCGAGCCCAGGACCTTCTGGTTACAAGGCGAGCTCCTTGACTAATCAGTCACTGAGACCCGATCCAATGGCCAGTCCACGAATTCTTGCTTCCGCTAATTCATGACATAGCGCGACCACTTCTCAATGCCTTTTTTCGATTAGTTACTGTCTCACCTACACCTTGCTGCACTCTACTGGTCACATCTTTTCACCAGGACTCCAGATCACTGTCTGAATGGGGCCAGTCAATTGTGAGCATCAGATCGGTTTTCAAGTACTGACTTTTGTAGGGATTTTAAATGGTAGGTTAAGCGTTGTCTAAAGAATTAATGAAACGATGATGATAACAATAATAATCTTTAAAAGTGTTGTAATTCATCCACTTCAAATCTACCCTCTAAGTACATAATTTTAATAATCTAGATTTATCATACGCACAATATTGACTGCGCAATTTCTAGAGCCACTCACTGCCTTTTTTCCGTAATCTAAATGTGACTGTACAGCTTGATATAAATATTTATCAAATGAAAACAAGTGATTCAGTGAAGAATTTATTATCAAACTTTCCAGTCGTATACATATTTGTGTATAATTTCTTGAAATAATGGTATTAACTGCCACAAAGTAATTGTGATCAGGATCAGATTAAGTCATCGCGTCTCAAAACATGTTTGTGCAATTTATAAGGAACAAAATTCTAATTTGCAACAGTAATGCCAAAACACTGCCTTTATATTGGTTCATGGACTTGGCGCTTGCATCACCAAAGCATTACCGACAGGCTACCGGTTTTTATCAACCCATGGCTTCACTTCCTTGACACTGAAGATTCGATGATCGACTAAGAAACAGTAACTACTAGAGACTGTGGCAATGAACGAATCAATAACCTGTTACCAAACAGGTATTTGCAAAATAAATGGAGAAAAATTGAAGGAAACCAGTGACTAACATAGCCTGCCAGGCATAACTTCTTTTTGAACTTGAACTGGGAAAGAAGAGTTGGACATCCGAGGGTGATACTGACAAGATCACGTATGTAGAAGATGAAAGATTCTGGGCAGTCGTGCAATTTATTCTGCCACTTGATATTTGACTATGATTTTAGTCAGAAATTCTTTGTAGAGTTCCACATTATTATTTCAAAAGATTCTAGAGTCTGATATGAAAGCTGTTCAATAGAGTCTCTTGGCTCATATTCGCTTCTTTTCATTTTCTACATGTCCTAATGGGAATTTTTACATAAATTTAAATAAAGGCAAACAATCCAGTGTTTAAGGTGACGACAGTGTGTTTAATTTATATCATAAAATAGATATTTATCAAAAGATCTGCCTATTTCCACTGAGAAAAATATCTTACATCGGCAAATGTGGATAATGGGATTTTCCGCTCAATATGCAATAATTTTGTTTTAGTGATTCTTATCAAAATAACCTATTACTTTTTCAAGTTAGAGGACACTTGAAAACTCATTATCTCATCATGTTGGGTAAAAATGAAAATGCGTCAGCTACTGTCTACCACCTAAAGCATTTAGTAAAAAAGATTTTTATACTTTTTCATAACCTGAGATCACTGTTTTAATTAACTGCTAAGCTTTCATTGTCCTTCTGTGAAAAAAATACTTTCGGAGCTTCAACTTCCTCTCCTGTCTCCTTTAAGTCACCAAGTGAAAACTTACTACAATCTTTGAAATCTTTATCATTCCTTTGTGTTCAGAGGGAAATTCAAGCCTCACTGTTTGATGTTTCAGTAGTGATGGTGAAGCTATTTTCATGGGGTAGGGTTGCCAGCTCCATACTCCCTCTTACTACCAGCTAGATGAGGATAATGAATGCATCACTTGGGAGTCGAACTGCGACCACTTGAGTGGATGGTGAGCATTTCACCTCTGAACAAGTGAGTCACGCTGACAAGTAACCTTTGGATTCAAGACTATTTCTGTGACTTTGGTAGACACTAATGTGTCGTTCTTACACATCTGATAATACTAATTAAATCTCCGGAACACCATTCGCTCTTAGAATGACTACGCTATGTGCGATGAAGAAATCTAATATTCAGGCATCATGGACACTCGTGGCAGAAAATGTACACTTTGAAATAAGTCACAGGAATCTAAAATTAAGCAAATTCGAATTTTCTTAGATTTTAAAGGGATTGATTTTATGATGACTGCCAATAATATATCAGCGATGTAGGTTACTTTTTATAATGTTTTATGACATTTTTTGTTTCCTGCCTGAAAAATGACTGCTTCCATTCTGTATGTGTTTCCAATACCAAGCTTCTTATCTGCACTTACATTCATTCAGGTGTTTAGATTACGTCTATATGTCTAGAGAGCAATATTGAAAAACGCGATTGATTATCGCTCAAATTCACACTTAAATGCAATGCTTATTATATTGAGACCTCACTTTTGCTTGCGAAATTGGACAAAGTCTTTAGCTGAAATAATCTGTTCAAAAGCCTATATCTGCTTTTCATGTTCGGAATGTCCTGTCATTCTCAAATAGACTACTTCTCAATTTTCACTAGCTAAATAAAGCTGTTTACAATGAGTACTTACATAGAATCATGTTTTTACTGCATCTTAACAGAATTTGTCAAACTATATGGACTTCAGATGGATGTCATGTTTCAAACAATCGAAAACAAACGAATAAATGCTAGACCGAGTTACATATGTAACCAAGACTTCAGAATGAATACAATTGGCCCATCGGATGACGAAAATAACTCTTTCACACTATTCCTTCTGAATGTTTTCTTTTTATTTTATTCTTTTATATTCCCAGTGAAACATTGGGCTTCAAGCTACAGCTCTGAAGTTTCAGCAGAAGTGGTGTTTATTTTTACAGGATGAGGTTGCTAGCCTCCTACCCAACCTTCGTTCTTTACCAGTCTTATTACTGGCTTAACAGGGTACAGGAGTGCGTCGACCGGAGAGTGCAACCAGAACCATCTGCGTGGTTGACGAGCATTCTACGCCTGTGCCACCGGCACACTCTATCTGGATGTAATTTCAAGGAATTAAATTATAAATTAAATATATTTCGTCATATGTGTACACTATGGAGGCAATCATTTGAAAAATGTCATTCATACTTTTGACCTACTTACAAGTAGTTCAAAGTGAAGTAAAATATTTTCGCATATATTAACCTCATTTGATTAATTGTGGCTAATAGGGGATGCTAACTTGCATAGTTCAAGATGAAATTTCATCACAGTAACACTGTAAAATCAAAACTGCTAAAATCACGTCATATGATCTGCCTTATACTGTAGCTGGTAATCAGGAAGTTAAGTATCAGTGTATGCTATTGTGTACCACTGAGTAATTACCGTGAGTGATGTGATAGCATATCATTTAGAATGCTTTGCATACTGAAGTGCCCTACATACGAAACGGACAATTAAATCATTCCTCTTTAAACGGGTTTATCAGCTTGTCAAGTGCCGTGGTCTGAATTATTTTGATTATTAAGAGTGGAAATTTTTGTAATTCCTAGTAATTGACCAACAGCGGACTTGATTCACACAAGTAGCTTTTCATAAATCAGCTGGTTTGAATTGATTGGACTCTCCCAGCCAGTGGACTCCATCGAAGTCAAGCTTGATAGCCATTCAGATCATTTCAATTTGGCTCTAAAGCCCTGGGGTTTGACGTGAGTAGTAGTCAAATGCCTAACGAATCCACTCAGTAGTATATTACCATCATTATTCATCACAAGCCAACACGTAATTTTTTAAAAACGAATCTTCAAAACGTATTCCAATTCAGGTTTAAATTTTTAAAAACGCATGAAAGTGTGCAAGTATTTGAAGTCAAACCTCGCCTGATTCCATTAAAAGCTTTTTTTGACTATAAATACATAAATCATGTACCTAGATTCATGAGCAGCGTTCTATAAATTATGTTTTAATGAGTTCTAAATTAAATAACATTATTTTATCCAATAATTTTATGGATCGCCGGGAAAAGTAATAATACGTACTTCAAAAATTAGCAACAAGATAAAATCAAGAAAAACGGTAAGATCAGCTAAATAATGGACTTGGGTAGGCATACTTATAGCTGAGTGTTACATAATCTGATTTATTTCACCTTTGAGATAATCTCAACGCTTAGCTTTTATTAAAAGAGACTATTTTTTTCCGCTGATAACTAAGCACGATAGAATTTACAAAAACTAAAAATATATCTTAAGTATACCGATTAGAGAATGCAGTTGTACGGCAAACTCAAAAGCTTATATCAAAGAGTTTCATATTGCGGTTTGTGTCTGTGCTTTACTGTATCTGCTGATAGACATTCAAGCAAGCAGGCAAGTTGTACTAGTCACTTGCTCGGTCTGGGTGAACATCAAATCTAGTGTTTACTGTTACCAAAGAGACGGCAATGACTTTGACTGTCTAAAGTGACACAATTTCCTTTCAATTCATGTATAATCCCCATCCAGGCATTAATAAAAACAAAACACGTAGATCAGTGAAGATAGAACTAGATATCCTAAGAGAAATTTTCAAGCAAAATGGATACTCAATAAGATTCATCGACAAAAATATCAAATCAAGAATTCCGAGAAACGAAATTTTAATTGCGCCAAAAATGGAACTCTAAATGAACTTCTTTTTCAAAGGAGATTTAAGAAACGATATTCTCAAGAGAAGGATCACATCATCTCTGAGAAGAACATTCTTTGCAGCAACGCTAAGAATAGTGTTTTTCAGTCGCCCACCGATCTGCAGAAGCCTCAAAGACAAGATCCCTCATCTGACCACATCCTGCTGCTGTGGAGCCAGGTACATCGGTCGTTCGATGCGCACCTTATCCAAGAAGATTCAAGAGCACTATCCAGCATGGTTGCAAATAGGCAATAGTGGTGCAATAAGGAGTGCGATCATTGAACACCTGGTTTACACTGATCATTCCATTTCAAAAAACGCATCCTTTAAAGTCATTTACAGAGTCAAGAAAAACTTATCAAAGGCAATACGGTTTCGCCTTCTTTGTATCTCAGAAGCTCTGGCCATTCACATAGAAAAGCCGGAGCTGTGCATACAAAAGATAATTATTCAACCACTTCTACTGTCTTGGTAACAAATTTTTTGATTCGACTTTTTTGATTTTAATGACTTAATTTTGTTTCTTCCCCTGTTCTTTAATTGCTTATAATTGTTGTATTCATTTAGAACTCTTTAGTAATTCCACATTATCTACTTTGTTCCTAAGTCCATCGTGAGTAAAACTCACTCATTAAACTATTCATACTATTACATGACTTCTTTTAACAACTGTTTGTGACAACTCATCACCTTTTTTACTACCCTAATTTCACTAACACCTAGTTTTCTTGACTGATTTTGTATTACATCACTCCAATAACCACTTTTCACCTGTTTAGTTAAAATAACTATAACCAATTGTATTTTGTTTGACAAACTTAATGTAACCGTACACACAAAATAACACGTATGTATTTGTGATTTTACAGCTAAGAAAATGATTTCGCCGAAAAGAGGCTCTTCGCTGATCTACGTGTTTTGTTTTCAACAATTTTTTTTAGCAATAAACTTCTCAATACATTTATTACACAAAGGTTTCACACTTTATTGTTCACACAACATTCTTCAGCAATTCACAAAGTCGACTTAATTTCTAGACATACTGTTATTTGGAAATATCGTTGGTAACATCATGGTTGCCATACGTGTGCTCTTGGTTATCGTCTGTTAAAAGACTAGACATCTTACTTCCTTTCCCTCTACTCAGAGACACTCATGACACTTCTGGGAAATTTGAGCAACCTTGGCACCATCAGGCATGGCAAAAACACGTCATGTCTCTATCTTTCCTTTCTCCTTTTTCAATGAAATGGAAAATGATCGCATGAAACAAATATTAACAATGATAGATTTCTAAGAATGCATAAAACGTGTTATTTGAGGCAAGATCTCTAGAGTATTTGACTTTCACATTTTGCCACTTAGCATTGCTCTCCTTTAAAGTATCGATTTAATCACAGTTTCAAACAAAGTAATGCAGCACT
Organism: Trichobilharzia szidati; assembly: GCA_944472155.2. Classification (NCBI taxonomy): domain Eukaryota; kingdom Metazoa; phylum Platyhelminthes; class Trematoda; order Strigeidida; family Schistosomatidae; genus Trichobilharzia; species Trichobilharzia szidati. The sequence continues at coordinate 34,490,131 of OX235276.1, read as the reverse complement.
GAGAAATTAGAGGAAATTTGAGTTGTATTATGTAATCGTCCCCATCTTTAGACTAGTTCTAATAAAAGTTTATCATGTTAAGATTCTCAGGATTTCTTCTAATTAACTTTTCAATAATGAACTTGAAGAAAGTAAAAATAATAAAAATAATAATGAGTAGGAAAATCTGACGCCATTATATTTTTAGTCAGGAACTGTCAGCATGAGTTTCTAATACACAAAGGCTGTTAATACTTTCTCTGATCATGTCACATGAGCATAATTGTCTCGTGTATATAAATATAAACTTATTATGCTGCCATCATAGAAATTCTGAGTCTTTTGGTTGTAGACAGTCTGTGTGCTTAGCATTTGACAATCTGTATACACTGACAGTTTTCTAGACAGTAATGAGTACCAGCCAGTCATGACAGTAGACATTGTTAAGTATAACGATTGTGTTTTATCCTTTATTACGGTGTTGTCTGCCGACGAACAGTTGATTAACTTTTTATCAGAAAAAGGGGAAATTAGTAACATCTGATTAATTACAGTTCATCATTTTCACACTTTGAGAAAGATAGAGAAGTAGATAGAAATAAAAAAAATAAAGAGATGTGATTAGTATCCTTTGGTGAATTGTTTGTTTAATTTTTCCTTCTATCTACGAAGAGTTCATTTGTTATTCAAAAAAAGGTTTTGAGTGAAATAACAAATGATGTGTACTAAGCATGTCATATTTTCTTCAGTACAGCGGAGATTTGTACAATAATGGTGACAGTAATAGCTATATTCCCTGATTATAAGCTTGAAGTTGACTATTTCAGACAATATGATATATGACGTTTGTTTACACGTGACAAAATTGTTTTCCGATAAAGGATTCACTGGTTGATTAAAGAAGTATAAAACTGCGACACTAAATTCTATAATTCACCGTGTATGTATGTGTTTATTTTTAGACAGCCTGAAGATGAGAGTTATATCCTTTACAGAGTAGTTTCATTCGTAGAAAGTATACAAGACACGTCAGTTCAATACTTTTCTTCATAGATGTAAAAGAATATTTTGAGAGGGGGAAAATCTTTTCCCAAGAGTACATCTTGTTTTTTAAGAGTTAGTTTGTAGGGATATGATTTCTTTCATGTCTGATTACGGGTCGATGTTAGCTTGAGTTTCTTCGAAGCCTTAAACTCTTTAGAAGTAATTCCTCACCAGGGCTTGAACCCAGAATCTTTGGTTATAAGTCGACCTAGTGTATCATCAAACCACCAGACTCACGTCCAATTTCTGCAAATCCTTGCTTACAGTGCGAACGCCATCAAGCTTGAGGCAGACCAAACCCCTACTTACTACCTCTTAGATATCGATCTGGTGCTTACTAGTGACTGGCTGTAAGACGTCGTTGTCTGCATTCTGGTGTGATATCTTGAAGAACAGGGTTTACGAGTTCCGGTCCAATGACATATACTCGGAGATGACAATGGCCGGTCTTATCGCCAATAATTACGAATTGTTAGATGTTGGAATTCCTGGGTGGCAGGATCAGGTCCCAGTGGTTAAATGATCTACAAATTTGCTTGGTGACAAGAAGGTCCTGGGTTGGAATCCCCCGGTGAACACGTACTGCTGAAGAGACACGAATAGTGATAAAATAGCTATCGAGCCCTCCTTGATTTTCAGTGGTTTCCTAACTAACATTAGTTTGTGGTCAAACTTTAACAAAACTATGTATGTATCAAGATGTATTATTATCATTCCCAGTGGTTGTGAATAAAATATACACTTTTATAGTGTGGATTAGTTCAGAGAAGTATGAAATACATTTTTAAGGAGTTTTATTTGCTGCTTCCGAGTGAAATGAAGGGTGGTAACAGCACATTTCCATTCCTCTTTGTTCTCTGCAGTTATTTTCATCCGACTCCATGACTGCTTATTAGCTTTTATTTTCTCCTCATATGATATTCTCCATGTCATGCTTGGAATTAAGCTTAATTCATTTCTTCCTATTTATGTTCCACTCAAGGACATCTCTGGTTAGCGATGTCACTCAACAATCTAATTAGCACGTGTAGAATTACTGATACAGTGACAGTAACGTCTCAAAATCTGGTAAGAAACACTGACTAGTAAAACACAGGCTTGATAACAGCGAATGACTTACTAAAAATGGTAGCGGAGAATTTGAAGGAAGTTTAGGAATGCAGTAGAATAAGGGACCTCACGGGCCACTCCCCATACATAGTTCAGGATTCTGCTGCTGTTGTCGAAACCTATCATTTTCTGTACCACCCTATTTTATGCTGTAGAATTTATTATTATAGCACACTGGAGCTACTTCACCTGAATTCTTTAGATGCTTGAGAAGTCGACAGCTGGTTGACTTTTATTGTCCTCTTCATAACCATTACGGATTGGGTTCTGAGATGGTTTTGCAAAGCGTTTGTTTGAACAGCAAGTGTGATCATCTCCTTGTACTAGTACAAGGGTTGCTAGGTTTCGACACTTGTATATGCCGGAGGCGCTAGAGGCTTGACAATACAAACCCGAAGTCTGTATATGGTAGTGGTTTCCTTCAGTTTCTTAGTCTAGCATGTTCTTAAACTTCCTTCTAGTGTTAGCAGATAAAACAAAACCATCATTCTAGTTGATCTTTACCAATCAGCATTTTATTCCCATCTTCTTCGTACTTACCATGTATATACTCGGTCATCAAGCTTCCCAGCTAATAAAAATTTTCATTTAGCTGAATTTCGAACCATTACTCCTTTTTACCACTAGGTGTAATGTAATTCCTTTCTATATTTAGAATGCTTATCTGTTTATCTCTATTAGTTGTGTAGTACACATCACTCAGATAACAGACAAAACAACATGCTTTGAAGATGACCTCAACAATAAAGAGAAAAATCGTTTGTCACTGAACTATCCTTTGTTCTCTGTATGACTTAATGAGTACCGAAATTACTGTCTTCTAATGCGCTTTGTATCATATGTGAAATTAACATGTCACTTCGTATTCGTTTTACAGTCAATTTTAACTTTCCTGTTGACTAGTTAGGCAGAAATGTTCAGCATATGTTAACGTGTTGAAAGTAACTTGGAAATAAAAGACATCTGACGCCTAATCCACAAGTGGTGGTGTTGTAAGCGGCCCAGTGGATAACACTTTGGCGTTCATAACAATGAACACTGGGTTCCAGTCAATGTGGGAATACAATCACTCACTTATGAATGCAGATACATTCTTCTAACTGGTCGCAAATATGACAAGATAGGCACCCTGGATTCCACTGCTAGTCAAAGTCTTTCAAATTACTCAAAATGTCACTTTTTACCTACTTTACTTGTCAATGAAGTACAGATGTTGACTGTATCACTTTTTAAATCCTACCCTTCTTTTTATAGAAAATACTGTCAATTAATTTGGAAACACAAAACTCCGTAGAAAGAAGATTTAGGAAAGTAACAAAATATGGAAGAAAATGAAATTATCTTGAAAATTATACAAAATCTACCAAAAATTGAAGTTAACAAAGATGCTGATAATAGTTCAACTGGAGTGAATCAAACCGACTCTGATGAAGAGTAAGTGACTAGCTCATTGTTATATTTCGTCAATTATATTGCTGATAATTAATAGCTTTTTGATATGCTTAATTTGTTTGTTCATTTACTTTTTTATTATAACGTCAGAGTTATTGAGCATATACTACTGAATTTTCGTCTGACTAGTAGTCAGTACATTTTTCCTTTTAAGGTACTAAAGGATGTTGATAATTCTGTTTTTATTTTCATCCTTAATACATGTTAATTTGTTTATTAGACATACCATACAGGGAAAAAGTATTATTTGCTGGATGACAAAGATTCGAACAAAATTTTGTTGTTGTTAATAATCATTTCATCAATTATAATCACACGACATCGAAACTTGTGTTTTATAGTTTTTTTTTAGACTTTCCTATTTATCGCAGGGGAAGTAGAGTTTTCCAGATATCTGGGACAGGTGTTGAACCATTCCTGTAACAAGTGTTTGCAGTTAATTTGATTAACAAAGCTTCTGTCATCACTCTCTCCCTCCACCCTGTTACATTAGATTTTATAAATGTCATCTTATCCCACCCGTCCTATTGTATGGTTGTGTGTAACTGCATGTAGTGATATAGCTGAACTATTCTCTAGATTTTTTATCGGGTCAACCAATCTTGATTTTGCTAGGTTTTTATGGTTCGCAAGTCTAAATGACCCCGTTGTATTACTCTTACCTAAACTTTTGACCTGATAAATTGTTATGTTACCTACTATCCCTACGACCAATAGAAGGGGACAGAGTAAACTCTAATAATAAAGTTTCGCAATTGTGCGGTTATGATTAATATGATTATGAACAATAAATTGCATTTGAAACTTTGTCACCCAGTAAATAATACTGTTTCACTCTATGTATGATATACGTAATAAACGAATTATTATGTAATTACATACTACCACAGTGCCCAAGTTTTACATATATATTATTAATATTCATGCTTACTCGTATTTGCTTGCCTGTCACGCGGGAAGTCTGGAGCCGATTTCTCCCTGACGCACTTCTAGACGTCGCCTAGTTAAAACAGACCGGTAAAAAGGAGACGAACAAACGCATCCCTAAACGACACCATCGTAGTTATTGAAACTTTAAGTATCAAAGTTTGAAGTGCCATTTTTCACTTGGAGTAGGAAGCAGTTTAAAAAACAGAGAAAATAGTAACATTATAGAAGAGCCTGTGGAGAAAGACAAGACAAAGACACATGGCACCAAGGTTAGGCGAACATTGATCGCCTTTCAGTTATTCCCTTTACACTTTGAACATTATAATTGCTGTTACTTTCCTAAGATCTTGATCATGTAAAGCAGCTGGTATCTTCCAGAGAATGGTTACTAATTAAAGTGAATTATTTCTGTTTTACACCATGCTGCACTTATCTATCTGACTTTCAATGTCCTGTGATATGAATAAGAGAGATACTAATCGCATTTTTGCGTGTTTAAACTGCTCAATAAATTCACGTTTCCTTCCAATTCAAACCCATTTATGCTATTCAAGTTACTGCTAACTTCTATACAAAATGGGCTGACAGACACATCAAATGATATCTGATAATTATCCATAAATTTCTGTCATTGTCATCGTGTACTGATGAAAGTCTAACAAACAGGTGTACTTCGTAGTTACTGCTCTGCATTTGTTAATTTATCTCAGTTAGTTTTAATATAATATTGAATGGCACTATTTTCAAACCTCAAGTATGTCCATATTATGTTGTTGCAAAGTTGAGACCTTTGTCTAGTATTTTACGAACTTTATCCCATAAAACATCTTTTACCTTGACTGTTTGCTCTATGAGAGCAACTGCATAACATAAAAATTATTTAAAATTCATTCACACGAGGAATTTATTGAAGACAGAAGAGGTAACAAGAGCAAATCATTTGGAGCGAAACCACATAAGTAAAAGAAAATGGAGTTAATTACTTTAGGAATTGAGATAGCGTCGGTGGCATAGTGGTTAGGACTCTCGTCGACCATGCACATGATCCGGGGCTCCATCCCCTGCCGACGCACACCTGATATTAATGGTCGGACTGCAAAATTTGGGCTAACAATATCACATGCTGAAAATTCCATACCTGAACCAAAAATACGGTGTGTAATCAAGCTGTAATAAAAAAAAATCCAAAAGAAATGGTAGATATCTATACTGGTTACCTGATACCTTTACGACACGGGTACTGCCTTTCGTTTTTACAGCAAGCAAATGGCTTCTGAGTTTGATCACGAAAAGAATTCAGTCAAAGAACCATTGAGTACGGAGGAGTAGTAGTTCAGCAGTACTCACCCATGACCCCAATAGAAATGAAAACCAGCAACTTCAAGTTATATAAGTCAAGGTCCTTTACCATTCAACTACTGAGACGCAATCCAATATCCCATAGATTCTAACTTTTGTCGTACAACTGTCAGATAATGTCACCAGCGATTATCCTTTATCACTACGTCAGCCTCTCTGGGTACGCCTTTTCATCAGAACTTCAGGCATCTTCAGCATGTCGTCAGTCACTGTTGAGTACTAGATTACCTTCCGAGATGTTATTTTGCAAGGATTTGACTGATTTAAAGTTTCATCATGCAATGAACCCTGTTAGAGAGCAACTAAAAGCTGAAAGCTGTTCCTTCTCATCGCTTTTACTTAGTTTGAATATATGAAACTGAGGAATACATTTTGATGATAAGTGCATTTTTGATTCCAAACTCCAGTTGTTGCACAACTTCTATGCGTTTACCTACAAATACTGAGGTAGCTTTGAAGATACAGAGCTACTGAAAGACAACACAGTCATGTTAAGGCATTCAGACAACTTCCATATTTTCTCTACATTTCCCTTATCACTTTCTGCGGTGAAACAGATCTACAGTTCAATAAAGTAACACATTTAAATTCAGAGAAATGTTGATAACTGGTTCTTAATTCGTCAGATCTACCACCGAACAAGCGCCATAGGAAAGTCACGCAATGTAAATGTCGGAAATATGGAAAATACTATTACTGATACAACCAAAGATAAGAAAAATCGAATTATGTAATTCTCAAGTGTATTTTTGCAGTGATCTGAAGTCTTCCAGAATGCTAGTGGGAAGTAGTGACCAGTGAAATCCCCTAGGATGAGTGTTAGGACAAATGCTGGTTGATAAGATTGACTGGAGGTTGCGATATATATCGTGAATTGACAGAAGTTAGAATTAATAGGCTGTTGGATTCCATTCTAAGTGGCTGAATAGTTAACATGTTCGCCTCATAATCTGAATGTGCCGATCCTGACACCAAGTCTGGTCATAGGTGAGGACTGCTGAAGTGTGTGAAAATAGGCTGAAACAATTATCCAATGTAGCCTGGATTTTAGTGATTCTCTAACTGATGGCAATCCACGAATAAGCTTAGAACGATAGAAACAAAACCTGAAAGTTATGTGCATGCTTTGACATGATTATGAGGAATAAGCCGTGCTTTAAATACCAATTAGTATTTTAGAAAATATTCTTGTATTATGGAATTTCAGTTACAACAAGTCCTTCCTTCAGTGCGATATAAAGAAGAAGAAAATTGATTTGACACACCATGGTGTGTTTTATTGGGTTTAATTTTAAAATGTCCGGTGGCTGGCTATTCTTGCATATTACGATAGTAATTGTCCCTGAATGATGTTTGGGCTAAGCGTATTGAACTGTTCTTCTTCCTACCTTTTTAGTATTCTTTTCTTCATGGTTTAAAATAAGAGCTTAGGCCGCTTCGAAAATTCAAAAACATGGCCATACTTGATAAGAATCAGCAGTGTCTAATATTCAGTCGATATTTTGACACATTGCTGTATATTACCTCAGTTGGCAGTGGCTTACAACGGGATGCATGGAGTGCGTTCCATCAGCTAGATACCACACGTCCGTCCCCAATAGAAGGTAGTGTTCCTACTGTGACGTGAATCCAGTACCTACTGACTCAAACACGAAAACACATTATCCCCTAGGCCACTGTTATGCAGTAACTATCACTAATTAATTGCTCAATTATTTTGAATAAGGAATTTCGATTGATTTTTATTTGAACGACGTGTAGCCTAATAGTAAGGAACCTTCAATGGTAAACATACAGTTTTGTCTTGACCATAGTGACACCATTTAAACGTCTGTACCTGGAATCGACAGTCTAGCTGAAATCAATCACCAACTGACATTACTTAGGGAACCACTGGACAGGTAGAGAGTTGGGATTCATAGGCCATAGGATCGGGTCCAAGTAGCTGAATATTCTACGAGCTAGCTTTGTACCTGGAAGGTGCTGTGTCTGATCCACAGTGGGGTAATGGGTGCGTAGTGCTGAAAAATACCGAAAATGGGAAAACAAACTGTTTATTTATCACTTTCTTGTTTACACTTGTTTCATAATTGATGCTGGCTTGCGACAAAACCTGAAAACAATCAAACCTATGCAAATAAACAGTCTAAAATCCAAAATAACTTAATATTTACCCATTTTTTTCTTCCTAAAATCATTTGGTGAATTTTGGTTTCATTTTTGCAACTACTTACGACTAGTTTGTTACTAAAATTAGAGGAAAATGTTCTCAAAATTAGATTTATTGTCTAATCCGATGATGATAATAATAGCTGCTTACAATACACTGTCTGATTGCATTTTGTTTCATTACTATCGCCATCTTTTCGTGTTTACATTTCTACTGAAGTGTGAAATATCCTGTCGAGAGCTAAAATCTCTCACCTCACTTAGATTTTCACTGCAGAATATATATTGTGTATTTCTGTTTATATACACATATCCGTGTTTTGTATAGAATAATGTAGGGAGACATGCAATATTGATCACAATAGTGTTTAATAAGTCACGTTTGACTGATCAACTGCTAGGCAATATTTCTCTCATCGTTTCATATCTTGATATAACAAAATACCCTTGTAATATCAAAATAAAAGAGCAGGTTATTTTATAACGTTAGAATGTATTTATTACTGGTGACAAATTACTAAATAATCATAGGTAACATTGTAGACTCACTGAAATCATCTGAAGCCATAGAATTATGCAAAAAGAAGTTGCTTTGAAGCATGACAATTCGTAGTACTGCGCTCTGGGGTTTTGGTAGCAAACGCGGTTGTCAATGCTTCTATTTAAACCGAGAAACTATGCACGCGCATCACTTAAAGGGGTTTGCAACAGGATACTGCAGAACTTCATCAACAGCTGCTTGTATTCAAAGCTGATGATCTGCTTGCCTGACTCTGACAGGCAGAGAAACAGCCATCCACCTACTGACGAAGAAATATGCAAGTGATGGAATTGCTGATGGTTTTGATACAAGCTGAGACGACATCCACGTGATCTCACAAATCACAGCCTATGTTAAGACGTGGATTCCAGGTTGAGGATCTTCAACTGACACTGAGAAGATCATGTTAGGAGGGAATAAATGTTTGTGGGTAGTTTCTGAGCCACTTGAGAGTACTGGCGGATAACAGAGTGACACAGTGAATGCATTATGTTAAGGTAGCTATGAAAATGAAAAAATAATAATTTGAAAAATAATTTTTAGGCAGCTGTATTAAAAGGTTTGGTGACACAAGCTAGAAGAGAGATGGAACAAACATTGACACAGAATAATATGAATCTATTTTATTTTGTCACTTCTTGTCAGCTGTGTACCAGAATCTGTTTACTGTCATGAATCAGTCTTCTAATAAGGAGTGTTGTAAGAAAGTCAAATGAATCCAAACCTAAGTTAAAAAAAACATTTTGTAACAAAATTGTTTTAGTGAAAAATGAGCAAATCTGTTGCTGTGGTGCAGATCAGTAATAGTTCCATAATTTGAGGCACTAAAATGCAATCATTAACACTTATAAGAGTTAGAGAACCACTGGAAAACCTGGGAGTACTAGACAGCTGTTTCATCCTAGTTTGAGACTCTTCATCAGTACGCAGGTTGAAGATGAGGCAATAACTTATGGAAGAAGACATTGCGAAATGATCGCGCTATGTAGTGAATTGGCAGAAGTTAGAATTCAAGGACCATTGAATCAGGTCCCAGTGGCTCAATGGTCTACGAGATCGCTTTGCAACCAGAAGTTCCTGGGTTCAAATCCCGGTGGATGCGTACTGATGGAAGAGTCCTAAACTAGGACTAAACAGTTGTCATGTATTCCCAGGTTTTCTTGTGGTTGTCTAATTGATGTCATCCCATGATGAAATCCTCCATGCAATCAAACAAAATCCCTACAAAGCCAATACTTGAAAAACTTATAAGAGTGGAAAATCAAAATGTGATGTATAGAGTAGTCAGTGGCTGATTCACTCAAGGTGTCTGAGCTGTGTATTTGACTTTGGAAAGCAGAAGGATTGAGCAAAGAAATATTCACTTTTCAATTAGATCCTCATTTCTGGCACTACTCTAATATATATTTCCACAGCATTTTATTACGACACACAACAGCTCAACAATCAAGTGGAGATCAATAGCCAGTATCAACATATCAGTAGGGTGATAACCAACGAAGAAAATTGGTACACACGTGGATTGCGTAATGCATGCATTCGGTTAAATGAAGACTAATTAAGGAATAAGTTGGTGTTCAAGTTGGTTACGTAGCAGATTACTGAAGAAAAATAAAACAACTTGAACAATGGTAACATGTAATTAAGAATAAATTTGTCAGAAAAGCAATAAAATGACTTGGACAACTATATTTTTCCAAAGTTTAGGACGAGAGGGTCGAAGCAGTCAGGTTTATATATTCATATAACGATGGCCAAGGTAAGGTAATTGCCTGTACAAATTTTTTCTGGATACACAGGTTTAGCTTCTTCAGGTGGATTCTTATTGCTTCAGCTGTAGGTTCGTAGGAGACGAACTCGTAAAGCCAAATTAAGATTAGTAGGAATGCGATAAATAATTTTAAATTATGTATTGTATTAACGTAAACTTCATGCTCACTATCTGCAAAGTGTGCTAAAATAGAGCTACGAATAGATTTTGTTTGTTCCTTGCTACATCACCACATCCCGTTGCCACGTGAATTTATAAACCGGACTACTACGTCCACCTACCGCTACACCTTTAAAAATTATAACTGTCCAAATTATTTTTCACTTATGATTACTTCAGTTTTAGTTATATGTTATCATTGTCCAAGTCATTTCATTTTCTTTAACAGTCTGTTAAGTAATCAATCTGAGCTCACGCTTATTCCTTAACTACTCTTCATTTATCTTAAGGTTTACATTACGCAATCCATGTGTTGTAACCACTTCTACCTTTTAATTCTGTGTATCGATTTTCTTCGTTAATTATCACCCCACTGACATGTTGATACCGATTAATTATTGTTAACAAACATACCACCACTTGACTGGATAGTTCCAGAATAACTGGGTGCCGAGTGAGAAGTAGACATTTGTAAAAAAATAATCTTTTCCAAAAATTATCGCCACTTGATTGTTAAATTGTTGTCAATTGTAATAAAAATGCTACATATTTTATAGTAGATCCAGAAATGAGGATCAAAATGAAAAGCAAACATTTTTCCGCTCAATACGTTTGCTTTCTAAATGTCTAAATGGGAACTATTTCTATATTTCTTAACTTTGATTTACTGTAGTACCCCCTTCCAAAAGGCGCATATACCGCTTCAAATTACTTCTTTTGTTTTTGTTTCCCTCAATCAAAGTTGTCACCAAATCGTATAAGATTCATTGGGGCATACTTTAAAAATAAAAAAATACTTTTTAACTTGTAAAACGTTCTGTGCTTCCCAACAATTCGAGAGACTATCAGTGAGGCATAAAGTGTACAAGCATAAATCATATAACAGTGACTGAATCGAATTAACCCAACTTTTCGAGGCTTGTAGTCATTTCCCTATGTTTTATCTGCAAAGTGAGTAAATTTGTGGTTGAATATGAAAATGTTGAGATTTGCATTCTGTATGACACCGTCCAGCATACAGGAATAACTATTTAACAAATTCTGAAAATACTATGAGAGCGGTGTATATTATAAATCTCTAAAGTCGGTTGACGTTGCAAATAAACAGTTTTCCGAGGAATATTTTTAAAAAATTTTCAAATCTGTATTGTGAAAAATAAAATTTGAATTAGGTATTTAGGAGACGAATTTGGTAAGATTATATCATTTCGTAGTTTCTTTACAACTGCTTAACTACTAACATGGTAAACAATAATAAAATAAAATGCGTGACAATTACTCAGTTATATAAGAGGAAAGTACATACTAATCATATTCAAATAGGTCAAGTAGTCAATAGTAGGCGAAGGTTATAGCCTATTACCTTTTGCACACATAGTTTAGGATGTATGTGATTAATCCAAAGTGCCTCGATGTTGGTGTGATCACGGGCAGCAATTTCGCTGGAAATATTACCAAAACACAAAAATTTATCATTGTGTGTAAACTAATGAAACACAATAATACTTTATTTGTTTCCATTACCTTTAATAATCTCAAAATTAAAGTTATGTGATGAAATAATTGTAAAGCAGTCATTAATATTGACTTTGTGACCTAAAATTGATTAGTACTTTGCAATGGATGATGATGGATTTCTAGTCAGATTAGTAATTGCACTGCTATTTCCTATCCGTCTTAATAACCATTTTGGAATATATTCTTTTCGATGATATTGGAACATTTTCTTGGTTCTAGCTAAGTGCCACCGCAACTCCCGGTAAACTTAAAGATATATTTTGAAGCAGAGTCTACGGAATTTTGTCCTTTAATCGAAAGTACAAGGATCAGAAATGTTCGACATGTGAGTAAAAGAGATGCAGCGTAAGATGTACACTTGATGGCTGACCGAATTCTTTCAGCTGTCAAATGCTTACTTTGATCACCCTTAAATGGTAGCTTTCTTTGGTACAGAAGCTGTCTTTTCAAGATGTGATCTTTCCTTACTGTGAAATTTGATACAATTTTCCGAATAACCATTAGCTAATAAAACTGAATGTATATGTCGAATTTCATCCATCAATGTATCACTCGTGCATATTTTTCGGGCCCTTGAGAACAAACATTTAGCTGGGGAACGTTGATACTGGATAGGAACAAAACTGGTGAAATGAAGATATTGTCCACTCCAGGTCTGCTTACAAAATGTAGATCGCTGCATCGTTCCATCGCTTCTCCTAGTCATTGAAATTTCCAAGAAACCGAGTTTGTTATATTATTCGAATTCTAAAGTCACTCGGATATATGGATGAATGTGATTCAACAGAGTAACAAAGCTTTCAACAGACTTACTATAATTACGAATAATGAGTGTATCATCCACATAATGATTATGTAGCATAAAATTTCCTGGCATGCCTTGCATTTGTTTCTCCATTTTCGAAAGGAATGTATCTCCTAACAGGGACCCAAGAACGTTCCCTATCGCCACACCACTGATTTGTTTGTATGCCCTTCTTGGAAAGTGAATCTGATATTTTCTGTCCATGCTTAGGTAATGTTTGCGATGTAAGTGCTAGCAATAGGTAATTATACCCCATTGCTTGTGATGTAATCGCAAGTGAAATCAAAAGTTCCATGAATCGGAACATTAGTGAATGAAGAATCTATGTCGAGCAGTATAAACTGTTACGTATTCTGATATATGGTGACTCATTATTATTCCTTCGGATTCTGAGTGAAATAAATTGGCTTCAAAAGCACGCCTCCATTTTTTCCTATTCCCTCCAATCTTTCAAAGCTGGCCTTCAGATTGCACGCAAGCCTTCATCTTCTACTCACGCGATCTCCTCTATGTCATACTCGGACGCCCAACACATCATTTCCCCTTGAGGTTCCAATTGGGCGCCTAGCATGAGGTTTTTAACCTTCAGTCTCTCAGTGTGTATTGGATCCATTTCCATTTCCCTAGACATGTTGATTGAGCAAAAAGGTTCTTAGTTGGTTCATTCCAAGAGCTTCTTCCATTTTTTTCTGGCTATCTGGAATTAGTTACGGAGAGAAGGTGTATATCTCCATGCCTATTTTTCCTTTCATCGAAAGAAATAACATTGAATGACTGATTTCCGGAAGGCTTTCACCAGCCTGAGTCATGTTTTACCTCAGATACAGCAGATAATACGTTATCTAATATTTTTGTTTTGCTTTGAAGTCTCTGTAGCGATTAAGTTTATCATCCGGTGTAGTTTTGCTAGTCCCACACTTAACTTTCCCTCTTTTTTTTAAGCTTAAGACCGGCTAAAAAGGTAGCGAACTGATTAACTAGGCTAATTGTATAATTTAAATACAAACACTGAGCCTTGCGTCATGTAATTCATGCCATTAGTAAACTTGAACAAACTGAGAAAGGCAAATAGACCAAGGTAATGTGAGCCTTTTATTTTCTTTTATATCACGATATCTTCTCAACTGGCCACTACCTAAAGAATACAAAATATTAATTACACAAAAGATTAATGCATACTTTTTACGCGACAGTGAGCAATAATTGTTAGTGACTCAAGGTAACATATGTCCGGAACTATGCATGCTATTATATTATGAGGAGTCTAGGGTATTAATCAGTTACAAGGTAATTGGATGAATATTTCTGTAAAATAGGACAAAGTCGAAAAAATTGTTGGGTTTAACTAGAGAGAGAATATATCAAAAAGGAGGTAACGTAACTACAGAGCATGCGTGCATGACTTAATCAGAATTGTTTCATTTTGCTTTGTAAGTTTAATCAATCCAGGATAATCGTGGAAGGATCACCACTGTCTCTTTCTGCGGAAATGTATTTGGTTTGAACCGCTTGATGGTGACTACCTCGTGAAAACGCAGCCAGCTAAGTTTATTAAAACAGTGTGCCAATTTCGAATACCTTCAGACTGTCTATCTTTTCGAAACTGGGCATATTAAAAAGCCCAGTTTCGAATAGACAGAGAACAATCACACTGCTTAATACTTGTGAGTCCTTCTGTTTTAAGTTCTCGAGTATGCGTTCAGAAATACGGACAATCATCCTACTCTCTATTCTTCCAGTGTATGTGTTATGCCACGTCCATGAAAATTGGCAGGTGCAATAAGAGACAACACGAGGTGGAAGTTTCTTCATTATTGATCGTCTTAAACAGCTGTTTATTAGGTACACACTAACTAGCTTGGCGGCTGGACATTTCCTTCTCAGTGCATCGTTCAGACACTTTCTCATTCTAATTGCGATAGCAATGCATTAAAAGTATGTTCAAACTTTTTGTGCGACTTATATATTTCTATTGTTCAGTCTGTAGTCAGCTGAGAAGAAACTGCGGAGTAATAAAAGGTGAGCTCACATTACAGTGGTGTATTCGTCCTTTTTTTGGATTACAGCTTGATGCCACACTGTATTTTCAGTACAAGTATAGAATTTTCAGCATGGATATCGGTAGCCCAAATTTTGCAGGCCGACCATAGATATCTGGTGTGCGTCGGCAGGGGATCGAACCCCGGACCATGCGCATGGTCGACGAGAGTCCTAACCACTTGCCTTGTCCTAGTGAATCTCGCTTTCAATGTAATTCTCTGTTAACAATATTATTTATCACTGTTTACACTGTCAAAATAGCTTATCCAGTATAAGAAGCAACTAGCTTAATTGTTTGCTGTCATCGGTAATTAAGAATAGACAACGAAGAGAGAAGAGTCTCCTTATACCATCTGAAAGCATTTCTTTTCGAGTAAATACTTCTAGAAGTTAATTAATGGATGGTGACTAGTAGTGGATTCCAGGATGCGGATTTCGTCCTGTTTGGGACTCGACATATGGATGTACCTACATCCCCAGTGAGTGATAATGTTACCACCGAGGCTTGAACTCAGTGCCCATAGTTTCAAATGCCGAAGCATTATCCATTAAACCACTTGCGTCACGAGAGCCACCTGTTGGGAAACGGGTCCAATCAATCTAATATTGGGTTAAATGTATACTACCAGTTAATATGAGTAGTTGAAAATGACTTTCGACAAACAGTAGTGCTTCCTAGCCAGAACTTATTTAATTATCTCAGTAGCGTCATTTAGGTACATCGCTTAGAAGCCTCAAATGAGCGAAACTACAGTCTGCTGTCCGAACCATTCCAGTTTGACTACAAAGCACTACTATTCGGTATGAATCTTCTCGAACTGCCTATATCAGTCAGCAGGATTTACCATCCTTGTAGATCGTCGTTTATGATATTAAGTGAATCACACAGTTTGGTTCATTGTACACATTCCTTTAATGTCATTTTCAGCTGGCTTCGCGAATACCCACAAGCCATTATTTCCTCCCCACATCATCTACCTCATGTCACCTTTGGACGGCCAACTCGTGACATCCCACCTAAGGTCTTACAGTGTGGTGTTATCCAATGGTCTTTTCAATCTGTGGCGAATTCGTAGGATTGAAATTATTGCGTTGAATATTTTTCATTTTACAGTTACAATTGTAGTGTTGATTTAGTAGTTCTCTGAACCGCCCAGTCAATAAATCGGTGCAAAGCATTTTTACCAGGCATGATCAGAATTTCACATATGCTGCTAGACAGTTAATGATATGCACGAAGAAAAACCTGAAGTCATAGGGACACTCCTTCGATTTCAGCTTGTTTGATTTATAGGGGTGCTTATAACAATTGATGTCAAACTTCAAGAAGTGAAGCTAGAACCTTGTAGCTGTAATAATATTATTGATGATCATATCATTCTAAATGACAGACTTACACACAGTATATGAGTGCTTTTCAATTACGCAACATTTGTCATTCGTACTGGAACTTCAAGCAAATTAGTAATCTACGCAATACTGATAAGAGTGAAGCAACATCTAATACCTTTTGATATTTTTCCCTCATTTCCTCGGACACTTTCAAATCAGTAGATTGAAAGCTAAATGAAAATGTACATGAACACACAGTGCAACCTCAGAAAATATGCCTAAGAAGATGGAGACTGAAAGAACAGACTCTGGGGAGACCGTTGAATGATATCGTGGGTCAGGCCCTAGAATGGAACCCGAATCCGAGACTTCAAGAAGGGCTTGGGTGAAAGGGTGACATGAAGAAGATCGTGTGAATAGGGGATGAGAGATAATGGACAATCCTGAAGATATACTGTTGAATTCCTTTGTTCCACATAGACAGAGAACAGTAATAACAATGCATACTACAACCTAAGGACATTTTCAGTTGATTGGTGCGTCGGTGGTACAGTAGTTAGAACTCTCACCGACCATGCACATGGTCTGAGGTTCGATCTTTTGCCGACGCACACCCGATATCAATGGTCGGCCTGCAAAATTTGGGCTACCGATATCCATGCTGAAAATTCTATACTTGTACCAAAAATACGGTGTGGAATCAAGCTGTAAACAAAAATAATAAAAAATAACAAATAAAATTTTTTAAATAAGGAATGCAGAAAAGTTGATATACTGTACTTGAAAACTTCACTACTTACGGTTATCGCTTCCAGATTACAGCTTCCATCCAGTTAAAACATACTTTATCACCTTAAGATGTGGTCAAAAGCAAAACGGTTTGAATAAATTCTGAAAAAATTTCGTGCATTATATCAGTTCATCTCATTTATATATGTGTCTTTAATGGTTGACTATACCCTCTGATAAGTTTCACTCTGATAATATTTTGAGGAAAATTACCCCTTGTAAACACCAACCGGAACTTGTAATTCTCAGTAAACAACCAATGCACACATAAATGTAACATAAAGAAAATATTTTATTTCAGGAGTGTGAAATATTCCCATATCATGAATTAAAGTTTAATCTGAACGAGGAAAATTCTTTTCTCCACAATTTCTCTTCAGGGGCTTACAATTATAGAAATATAATATTTCATATCGTTACAATAATGACCACTTATGCGATGGATACATTTTTAAATAGAATTACAGATTAGTTATGTAATGACAAAATAAATATGATTTATGTGACAAACGTGCTAGGCTAAATTCAATTACAAAATGTTGCAAAATGGGAGACAGCGGTGGTGATTAGTCATAACAGATTCATAGAGTGTGAGGAAGGAAAAAGTGACGAGTAAGTTCAAGGTTCTAAAAGGTGTCAAATGAGTGACTAGTACAAATCAGTATACACTAAAGGAGAGATAGTAGGACGACGGGGAATAGCTTATCGTGAAATAGCCAAACAGGCGAAAGCATGTATTGAGAAAAGAGAAAATATCACTAAAAATAAGTCATGAAAGTATAAATGGATAATTCTATAGTATTCAAAGAATGCTCGAATGACAGGCATAAATTATAACGAATACTAATAATTGCAATAATAAGCAAAGCAAAAGAAAATAGAGAGGATAAGGAGGAAAGGCACTCTTGTACATAAGAAAACACTCTAATCTTAGTTTGGCCACGGTGTAGGAGCAGCACTTGAATGTGTTCTTTTTGAATATAAAGTTATGGTTTAGTCGATCTTATTAAGCGAAATGTGCATGTTAACGAATTCGGAATTTGATATGTAAACCTGAATTCTGTGTTGGCATCGATGCGATGTCTAGTATCGACCAAATGTGACAGAATCAAGCTTTTTATGCATTTGTCCGCACAGTTTACAACATTTCATGACTGAATTTAACTACAGGCGGAACGAATGAAGATGTCAAAGCCAGCCAGAATCGGAAATGTCAGACACGCATTCATCAACCTGAAAACAGTTTTGAAATCTTCTGCTGTCACCCAGTCAGCATTAAGAACAAGATTCAGATTTTCAACACAAGTGTTAAATGAGTCCGTCAGTGCTTCTATGTGAGTGAGGAACTTGCAAAGTGCGCGTATCACAGAAAGGATTTCCAACAGGCTACTGTAGACTTGTATCAACAGCTCCCCCCTTCTCTGGCTCCCTACTGAAGATCAAATGGGCAGCTAGTAGGCCAGAAAGAATTACCAAGAAGAAATTCTGGTGATGAACAAACCAACCAAGAGCCGATTGCTCAATAAATACGTGGGATAAAATGGAGATGGATGGATAGGGCATACGCTGAGGTGTCAGCCATGTGACATCGTGTGCCATGTCACCACTCAAGTGGAATCCCAATAGGGAACGATGAGTGGCTCGTCATAGAGGAGATCATGTGAAGAGGAGCTGAGACACTGTGAGCAATCGTGGACCTAAGTGAAGAGGATGGTAGAAAATAGAAGAAAGTTTCACTTGGAAACCAAGGGAATTATAATAATTTATAATACATGACTGAATTCAGCATGGGAAGTTTGTCATTCAATTACTTTTTATTCAGTCGCTCCACAACTAATCTGGAATTATTCTAGGTAAAAATGTATATGCCGCAGAACTGGCCATTAGTGTAATGACAACAAATATTATATTTTATATTTGTAAGCACATGAAGGGAAATTATTGAAAAGAATATTCTTCCTTAAGATTGACTTTTAAAACATTTTGTCATCTTATCTCTAATAAACGGCTTTTAGATATTTGTTTATTTAACTCAAAACAAACTATTCCAGGTATCTACTTCGAACCGAGAATCTTCTCTGCAACGACTTAATTCTTGGTCATTTTTACTGCTGGTCATACAGTTTCCCCTGCAGTGTAGACTGTTTTAACCTAACACTACTCATCACTGACAGGCATATACACGTTGTTATTTCATGTTTCATATATTGTTTAACTTAGTTATCTGAAATGGTTCTGTTTTTTCCTCAAGTTTTACAAGAAACACTTGAACAGAAAACTTGATATTCGAAAAATCGTTATGAAATATTTTTGAAATACTTGAACAAGATATAGACGAAAAGAGTTTTCTTTCTGCTTGTTACATTTAAAAAATGTTTAAATCACATCTCAGACACATCAGGATAACACAAAGCTTGAATAATCCATTGAGAACATGTCTTGTACAAATTTAAAAGGAATGCACTTAGAGTGAATGTCGAGTTATGTGTTCATAAAAAAGTTATTACGAGCTTACTATTACCAGCAATTTAAAAAAAAAAACAGTTACTCGTTTAGTTGTATGCTTCAAACATTCACTTCATTTTTTATGACGTAACAGGATGTTTACGCCCAATTCCTTCCGGACTAATTGTTATTCCAAATAAGGAATGTCCCTCACTTTACTTCGACAAAAACATCAACAACAACCCTTCACATAACTGCATGAATAATTGAATTCTGACTTAAGTTTCACATGTTTCCACTTCTCACGATAGGCAAACATCAATCAAACAAATCCATATAAACCAATACTTGAATATCGATGAGATGCTCACTAGCTACTGGCCCTATTTGGGTAGTCGTGACCAGTAGGTTGCAGTAGGTTGAGTGTGAGGACAAATACTCGCCGAAGACATTGACTAGCAGTCGCGCAATGCTGTGAATTGGCTAAAGTTGGAATTCATGGAACATTGGTCTAAGAGCTCTTCTTGTAACCAGAAGGTGCTGGTTTCCAGCCCTATCAGTGGGTGCGTACTAGTGAAGAGTCCCAAACTAGGACGAAACTGCTTTCCAGTACTCACAGGTTTTCCAATGGTTCTCTAAGTGACGTCAGCTCATGATGAAATCCTGTAACCAATTAGCAAATTCGATCGAAATTTTATGTTCTTACCTAGTGAATAATTTGCAGATAGTCTCAGTCTGTGTCACTTTATTCCACTCTGAGAAAATCAGTTAATCTATTCAATTCAAGTATGCAGAATTTTGATGAATAAATAGAGACTAGATTTTCAGTACGAAATGATATCATTCTACTTCATGGGTTCTCATCAGCTATTGTAAACTATCTGGAATTACAATGGTTATAATTAATGACAATAACACACTTGTATGTTTGATTAGTAGTAAGGAAAACACTATAAAATCGAAGTATCGTAAATATGAATATTATAACTCATGGTTTAAGTTACTATCAATTTATATGCTTTCAAAATAGAAAAGAATGGGGGAGAAGAAGATAGAAAACAGATAATCTAATAGCCAGCGTTAGCCTGTAGTCTTAAATAACAACTCAGGTAGCTTATAGTTCATAAAATTGGAAACTTGCTCAGTGGGTTAGAATCACTAATATGAATGTCTAATGTAATCAATATGATGTTATCAAAGAAGTGGGAGAGTGATCATACTCTCTTTCTATATGCATAAGTTTTTGTTTGGAACACATTTCCGACTGAGAAATTTTCCAGTATCTTGTCCAATTGAAAGTTATCAAAGGAGCTAAATGCATGTCTAAATTATGCTACATGGATTGATAAAATATTCCATTGTTCAAAATGCATTCAGCTGGCAGAAATTCTGAATGCGATCAAGCTACTGAATGCTAGGAAAGCAGCAGGACCAGATGGAATTTCCACCGAAGCACTAAAAACGGAACTAGAGACTGCGCGGATAATCTCGCGTCATTATTACAAAAGCTCTGGAAGGAAGAAGAGGTACCTACCGATTGGAAGAAAGTCTGACTACCTTGTCTATCTGCAAAGAAGGGTGACTTAGGCCTCCAACACGATGGTGTACCTCAAATCTGTATCAACCTCATTCAACATATATATGACAGTAGCAAGTGTCAAGTGATCCACAACGAGAAACTCAGTGAGGCGTTCGAAGTGAGCACAAGAATAAGACAGGGCTGTCTATTATCACCGATGATATTTTTAATTGTGGTGGACCGTGGAAAGCGAGGAGACAGGAGTACTCTAGACCACCTATGAGAAGACTCGAGAAGATACGGATTTCCCGTATGGATGATCTATGCCTAATATCACACAAACTTCAATGCTTGCACACAAGCGAAAACCAATAAACTGGCTGAAGAGCCTGGCAGCGAAGATAGGACTGTTGGTGAAGTGATGAAGATAACCAACGAACCGCAACAACCAGCACCAGTCAATATCAATGGGAGAGATTGAACAGAACTAACTTCCTTCATCTATCTAGGAAGCATCGTGACGACCAAAAGGTGGAACTGATGAAGATGTCAAAGTCAGAATCGGAAAGGCAAGATACACTTTTATCAAACCATTCCAGAACGTCTGATTATTACTTAAATACAATGAAACGGTGATCCACAGAATTCTAAAATAGGAGAGATAGGCGGATTGGTCTGTTTTTGCTTCTGTTTTAACACAGCCACATATCTTAGAGAGTAATTTTATGTCTGAACTTATTTACACACCATAATCTAAGGTAAGTTTCTGACAGCTTCGTGTGAGTATGACAGTGTAGTTGCTTCTGTAAGGATAGATTTTATCAGTCTTTAAATGCATGTTCTATCAGGAACACTGAAGGAAACGGGATTGGGTCAACTAAATCTCCCATGTTATTATCGACTACCTAACGTTAACAACCTTCTATACCAGGAATCTTTTAAGGTGCACTCCCTAATCTCACCCCAATTTGCACCTGTTTGATTTATTGTTGTACCTTTTAAGGTTTTAAAAATATTAATCCCATTCATCCAATCAATATAGCTTACAATAGGACTACGATTGTCATATAGTGTGATTTTCAGTATACGAGAGCTCTTTGTGACTCTGAGATGTGTTTAAAAATTCACAAGTGTTACACTTTGCTGCCATTGAATAATGAACAAATGAAGTGTTCCATTTGTTTCACTTTCCCATTAGTTTATTGTCCTTGAACATTTATCTTAATCTGCGTAATCCATTTATGCTTCTAGCCCGTAGGATTTTCTTGATTCTGTATTTATTTCTAAGTGCAACAAGTCATTATTCCGATTTCTTGTTCCCTGACCAGTACGTTGACTATTCAACAAATGGAATGAAATCAAATGATCAGTGCATTCCTTCATTATTATACCCGCAAGTTCTGAGTGCAATGTAGGGTTTAAACAGCATATGTAAATTTCTCCCTTTTCTCTGAAACCAGTTTTAGCCAGCTCCACATCTGTCCATAAGCTCTCAATTCTCCTCTCCACAGCCTTCCCCATGTCATCCTCCAACGTCTAATTCTCCATTTCCCATGTAGGTCTCACGCCAGGTTGTAGTTTGAGCGAGATGTCCCTCAGCGTGTGTCCAATGCATCTCAAGTTTCTTTGACACACTTCTTGAGCAGTAGGTTGTTGCTTGGTTCTTCCACTCCACGGTTCCTTGTTTTTAATTCTTTTCAACCCGCCACCTGATTATCTGCATAGAAAGAAGACGGATGTTGATAAAAGTTTGAAGCCTCTTTGAGATGTTTTTTGTGCCATATCAAGTGTCTGACACATAAAACAATAGAAGTGACATTGGTGCTGAAAATCCGAATGTAGTTTATCATGCTACGCACAGTAGTCTTCCACAATAATTTCAGAAAAATAAAGGTCTATCTTATCTTTCTGATACTTCCTGGCATCCACATTTTCATCGATGGCGCCTGTATTTGAAACAGGAAGCGACCTCCTTCATTGACAGTGTTAGTACTTGTTGTTGATGAGGTATCTTATTCACGTCTTCACTTAGCAGTCACCAATAACCAGCGTTACAGACGAGTATCTGCCCACAAATTCAATATGATAGACTTCACCGGTCAAGTCTCTTCATTAGGATTTCAGTAAACTTACATCAGAACATGATACATTCAACCGAGGTTGAGTATCCTTGGAGTGACACATCTGTTTGCAACACTAGGCAATACATGTTCGAATCTTGAAAGGGATGTCACTTCCTTCAACTTCACAGATAGGCCTTCCTGACGAGTGACATAAAGGAAGAAACACCATGTCCACAATTATTCAACAATAGCTGAAAGTATGCTTATTGAATGACCCCGTTTCAACTCCTTCTCCAGCTTTTAATCGACTGTTAATACACAACTTCTAACAAAACGATGAGGATTAATGTTTTAGTAAAGCATTTTAAAACATTTAAGATATTTCTTGGAATCCATACACAAAGATTGATAAACCAAGTGTTGAGTGCTGTATTTTGTAAAAGGGGAAAGTGTTGCTAAACGCACTGGTGTGTATCCTTGTATCGTTCGCCTGAAAACAAGTAACTCACGTTTCATTAAAAAGAATACACTACCTATATCTATTTGTTTTCCTCAATTTTAATATATTTGGGTTTACTCTTTTTTTTCTATCCTTCTTATTCATGAATGTTTTTGTTATTTTCTCTAACTAGGACTAATATATGACATAAAATGTGATATGAAAAGAAGGAGGAAATGAAATTTTCTTTTCTGCATCACTTCTCCTCAGCTTCATTCAACCTATCTCACATTGTCTTCTGTTCGCTTCACTCGAATGTTGCCTTTTTTCTACTATGCCTCAACTACTTCTACTTCCTTCATGTTAGTGAAATACGCATGAAGTGTTTTGCTTTTTTTGATATGACAATAAATAAGAGAACTCTTGACACTTTGACTGTTGAAACAAAATCAAGTTGACATTTAGTTGTTATCTATTTGTGTTGGTACTGGTGTTTATGTGTGTGGGTGGGTGCGTGTTGGAATCATGTGTCTTTTCAAAATATCCCCTGAATCAATTCGTAAGTATATGTCAGTGATTCAGCGGTATAAAGCTCGCTAATCACAAATGTGGTTCAAAGTTTGATCCTCGGCCGAAGCAAGTAATGAGGGGAGGTTGCTTGTCAAGCTAGCAACTTCACCCTGTGAATTACATCACTTCACAGATCCAGCTTAAAGCCTTTTGTTTACATAGGAAATCAAAGGAATAAAATTAATTCGTAAGTATTAAATCAGCTAAAACACATAGAAAGTCATTTTTGATTGCACACTAGTCAGTAATGTAATGTGTCTAGTCCTATCTTCAGTGCAGACTGAATTCTATCAGTCATGTTTGCAATGTGGCCACCATGCTAGGTGACTGACCATTACGGTGCACTGTGAATTGTTGGTATTAGATGGTTGGAGGCAATCGGCAGGAAGCCTTGGACCTAGGTTTCGTGCTAGTTGACGCTCAACGGTCAGCAGAGCGTATCTGCAACCTTGGAGGAACTGATGTCCCTTCTGAGATTCGAACCCGCAATCAAAAATATCCAATACAGTCCTACAGGAGGTCACTCGCTAACCTGAATAGTTCAGTGGTATCGTCTCTGACTGCAGCACTGGGTGAAGCAGGTTCGAATCTCAGAAGGGACATCAGTTCTTTCAAGGTTGCAGATACGCTCTGCTGACTGTTGAGCGTCAACTAGCACGAAACCTAGGTTCAAGGCTTCAGGTGGTCGATTGCCTCCAACCATCTAATACCAAGAAATAGAAAGTCATACAAGAAGAACGTAAGAAATGTTGAAAACTCACTTTTCTATAAGGAATGCAAAATAAAATCTTCAAAATACATCTCATCTACCCATTCATATTTACAACACAATGACACTATTCAAATTACAAGTTTTCTGGGGTCCATTGTGTCAGAGTGAAGCTGATGCTCATTGAAGGCACTGGTGAAGGCAGCGCTATATCATGAATTCACAAGGTTCGAATTTACAGGCCATCGACTACAGTCCAAATGGCTAAATGCTCAACAAGCTTCATCTCGTAACCTGAAGGTCCTTCATCCAATTCCTTTTGGGGTCGTAGGTGCGCACTGCTGAACAGTCCCAGAACAGGACAAAACAGCAGTTCAGTGGTCCCTGATTTTTGGTGATTTCGTCATTAGAATCTTATACTGTTGTTGCACATTATCCCAAGAAAAAACTTTGATTTAATTCAAGCTGAAGTTACATTTCACCAGGAGCTGACATTACTTAAAGAACCACCGAAACTCAAAGAGCACTGAATATCTGTTTCACCTTCAATTTAGGAATTTTCAGTAACACGTCCCCATAACCCATACCAGCGCTAGATTCCAGGATCCCTAGATTACCAGGAGAATGTGTTTATCATTCAGTCATTAAAGTGGAATCCAGTGATCTGAAAATTCTAACTTTTGTCAATTTTTTGGCAGCTTAGTGCCATCTACAGCCAATGTTTTCGGCGAGTACATGTCCTAAATCTCAATTCAGGTGGACGCAGATAGTCATAATTTCCCTAACAGTATAATAATGAAAATAGATCAATCTTTAAGTGTTAATGTGGAAAGGGTTTCATATTCCATCACCCACGACTTATAACAATGGTTTTCAAAAACCAGTTTTTGGTAGTTTAATTTATTTTGGATTCCATCAAGTACTAACATACGTTTGAGAACCCCTGAAAGCCAGAGAAAATCAGAAACCTGTTGTGTCCTAGTTTGGGACCAGTGTGGGCAACCAGATGAGGCACGAATAATAAAGATAGCTTTATTCTAAACATTTGTTATATTATGTACAGAATTGCCAGTACAGTCTATAGCATGATATTTCCTCTTCACTCAGTATCTTCAAATAAAAGATTAACTTACAATAGACAGTGTCACACAGTTCCATCCGACCTCAAGAGCAAACCAATCCACCATTATGACATATGTCTCATCCTCTTCTGCTTCTAGAAATGTACGACATTTTGGTTATTTAAGAACACAGTATTCCGCGAAGAGAATCTTTTCAACGAATTTATTATCAAGCTGTACAATCGTATATATATCGTTTTTAAGAAATTATATCCGGTGAGGGAATTGAATCATAGGTATAAATACATAAAATAATAATATGAAATGCAACTAAATTGTTTGTGATTATAATCATAGTTTAATGTCAAGTGGCACCATAATTAATGTCTTATATAGAATAATACATAAGGTGTGTAGAATTTTGGAAAGGGGTACATAATTATAAGATTAGTAGATGAATATAAAATGTTACATAACATGGTGTGAAATCTGATGCGATAGAATTCAATATTGTAAAAAATATAAAAATATAAAAATTAATAATTTTGGGTTTAAAACGTCAAGTGGGTCAAGTGGAAAAGATTCAGAGTGAGAATAGTTATAATAATAATGATAATAATAATAATCGTAGTAATAAGGGAAAAGTACATGGAATAACTAAAAAAAAACAAAATAAATAAATGTCTATTCCTCTACGGCCGAGGCAGAAGTAGGGATCGTACATACTTCTCTTGTACACAAAGGTCTGGCTTAAAGTCATGAATTGCCAAGGCCTCAGGTGTCTTTAGAAGTCTGTAACGAAGAAAACGCGGGAAGTTAGCATGGATTCCATATATGATCTTAAAATCATGGTCAGGGTTGACAGAGTGACAGAAGTCGATCAAGTGTTCCAAAATAGAGCTTCGCACGCATTTCCTTTCTCCCTTGTAAGACCAAGCTGGAATATGATCTCGTATCATATACGTACGACATTAATAATTTTGCCACTTGACATTAAACTATGACTATAATCACAAATATTTTAATTGCATTTCATACTACTATTATTATTTCATATATTCACACCTTTGACCTAATTCCCTCATCGGATATAATTTTTTTTAAAAAAACCATATATATATGATTGTACAGCTTGATAATAAATTCGTTGAAAACAGTCTCTTCTCTGAATATTGTGTTCTTAATGCTATCCATTTGATATAAATACACGAATGTACAGCCTAGATGATGACTTCGTCGAAAAGAAAATTTTCTTCGCTGCAATTGTCTTTTTATTAATTCCTATGACACAATGGGAATTATTAAATTTTGTTAATTGCCACTTATAATACTTTCAGGAGGACATATTGTGAACCAAGAACACCACTCAGAAACAGTCATCTCATGCATTGGGATAAGCTGCAATCCAGGAAAATGCTTTTTCACATGTTTTCCAAAAACTTGTGAGTGAGCAGGTTGTCAATGTTTTGAATACTCACTAGAATAAACAGTGATATTAGAGGTCACGAAACGAAAGAAGAATTTTACAGACAACTACAGGCAGCAATAGACAATACTCCAGCTGGCGACATTAAAATACTAATGGGAGATATGAACGCCAAACTGGGACCAGACAATACAGGAAGAGAACTCATCATGGGTAGAGAAGCTCTTGGAGAAATGAATGAAAACGGAGAACTCTTCGCCGACTTCTGCGCCTTCAACGAACTAGTGATTGGTGGCAGTGTTTACAAGCACAGAGATATCCACAAGGCTACATGGGTGTCACCAGACGGGCGAACCAAAAGCCAAATTGACTTTATCACAATATCGAGGAAGTGGAGACGCAGCCTACTGGACACAAGAGCAAGAAGAGGAGCAGACGTTGGCTCAGACCACTACCTCGTACAAGGGACAATCCAAATCAAATTAAAAGCTTTCAGGGAAACAGGAGCTGCAGATAGACCACAAGCCAAGTTCAACACTCAAAAGCTGAAGGACCAGGCTACAAAGGACATCTTCATTGCAAACATAAGGGAAAAAGCCGAGACACAAATCAACACCAACGAAAAGGTCAGCGTCGAAAAGCACTGGAACAAATTGAAAACGGTGTGGAGTCAAACCTGCATGGAAGTCCTAGGCAGAAAAAAGAGACAGGACAAACAGTGGCTCTCTAGGGACACTTGGAAACTAATAGAAGAGAGAAGGGTGGCGAAACAAAAGATTATCCAGTGCACCGACGAGCAACAGAAACAAGAGTTGAATGCAAGCTACAATGCACTGAACAAAAGAGTGAAGAAAAGTGCCAGGGAAGACAAAAGAAAGTATTGTGAAACCATGGCAAACGAAGCAGAACAAGCTGCAGGCAAAGGAGACCTCGCTACACTATACCAAACAACTAGGCACCTTTCGGGCAAAAGTTCGACACAGATTAAGCCAATAAAGGACGACAATGGAAAGTCAATCACCAAAGAGGTGGAACAGAGGAAGCACTGGGCTGAACACTTCAAAAGACTTCTAAATCGTCCGCCAGCTACAACGCGTCCAACAATACCAACAACGGAAGCAGAACTACCAATGAACATCGACCCTCCGACGAAATCCGAAGTCCTGAATGCCATCAAGATGCAAAAAGCTGGGAAAGCGCCAGGACCAGATGGAATCCCAGCAGAAGCTTTGAAAATGGACCCAGAGACAACAGCGGACTTGATGACGCCACTACTAGAGAAGGTGTGGAAAGAGGGCAAAGTACCCGAGGATTGGAAGAACGGATACTTATTAAAACTGCCAAAGAAAGGAGATTTGAGTCAATGTAAAAACTGGCGTGGAATTATGCTTCTGTCCATTCCAAGCAAGATACTATGTAGCATCATCCTGGAGAGAATTAAACAAGCCCTAGATGAAAAACTTCGTCCGGAACAGGCCGGATTCAGGAGGAACAAGTCATGCATTGACCAAATCGCCACCCTACGGATTATCATTGAACAAAGTTTGGAATGGCAGTCACCTCTCTGTCTCAACTTCATCGATTTTGAGAAAGCCTTCGACAGCGTCGATCGAGAGGTGATTTGGCAACTACTTCGCTACTACGGGGTGCCGCCGACAATTATACATCTTATCCAACAGCTGTATGACAACGCTGCATGCCAAGTAATCCACAACGGGAGGCTCACGGAATCCTTCGAAGTGAGGACGGGAGTGAGACAAGGCTGTCTACTGTCACCAATGATCTTCCTGATTGCAGTTGATTGGATAATGCGGCAGACAACGGCAACCAACGAGGGAACAGGCATAAAATGGACCGACACAAAAGCCTTGGAGGATTTGGATTTCGCCGATGATATATGTCTGATTTCCCACAAACTGGAAGATATGCAAGTGAAAAGCAACAAATTGGCAGAAGAAGCAGCAAAGATAGGACTTCAAGTGAACATAGACAAAACAGAGGTAATGAAGATTCCTGGCCAACATCAACAGCAACAACCGACAACAATCAGCATAAATGGGAGGAACCTGAAGGAAACAACTTCTTTCACCTACCTGGGAAGCATCGTCTCAACTACAGGAGGAACTGACGAGGATATCAAAGCCAGAATCGGAAAAGCAAGACAAGTTTTCATTTCTCTCAAGTCTATGTGAAGGTCAACAGCATTCAGCGTCAAAAATAAGATCCGTATTTTCAACTCCAATGTGAAGTCAGTACTACTATACGGATCAGAGACTTGGCGAGTCACAAAGAGCAGCTCAAACAAGCTACAGACCTTCATTAACAAATGCCTTCGCTCAATACTCAAGATCAAATGGCCGGAGAGGATCAGCAACAAAGATCTCTGGGAGCGAACCAACCAGGAACCGATCGTGAAACAAATAGGCAGGAAGAAATGGAGATGGATTGGACACACTCTGAGGAAACCAGCAAGTGACATCACTAGACAAGCCCTCGAGTGGAACCCGAAAGGGAAGCGACGAGTTGGTCGTCCAAGGGTGACCTGGAGGAGATCATGTGAAGAGGAGATGAAAGCATGTGGGCAGACTTGGAGCCAGGTGAAAACTCTAGCAGAGAACCGAACGCAATGGAGACGCATGGCTGAAGCCCTATGTTCCTCTAGGAATTAAAGGAAATAATAATAATAAATAAATTAGAGGTCATACTCTACTAAGTTTAAACAAAGTAAACAAGTATCTTTGATTGGACACTAGTCAGTAACTAGTGAAATGTGTGTGTGTCGCCATCATAGTGCACTGTTAATTGTTGGTATAAGAGAGTTAGAGGCAATTGTCAGGAGGCCTTGGACCTAGGTTTTGTGCTAGTTAGCACTCATCATCAAGGCGTTTCAGAAGGGGAATGAATTCTTTCAGGGTTGCAGATACGCCTTGCTAACTCGTGAGTGTCAACTGGCACGAAACCTAGATCATAGGCTTTCTGCCGATTGCCTCCATCCATCTAATACCAAGGTAAATAAGATAAAGGTTTTTGGCATCTCAGGTTTTAAGCAAACCTCCAACAGTGCAAGAGTACAAGTAGTCACCAACACTACCTGGCTGGTATTCATCCAAAAATCACGAATTGGTGAAAATTAGAATTTATAGGCCAAAGAATAGGTTCGCATTGGCTGAATAATAAACAAGTTTGCCTCGGAACTGGTTTCGAACTCAGGTAGGTGCGTACTTCTAAAGAGTTACAAACCAGGTGTAGTACTTTCTGCTTACTGTCACACTAACTGTCATATGGAAAGAAGAAACTGTAAGTTAGGAGACCTATGGTTGTCTAAGATATATATATAGCACTCACTGAACCTTTTTTAAAACCAACAGTTTACGTAATGATGTCTTCCTTTTTCTTCAGCTTGTGTTTCTGACATAAGTAATTTCGCCAATAGTTATGTCAAAATTTTTATACGAAAACAACCCCCATGAAATACAGGAAACAACAGTTTGTGAAAGTGTATCCACAAGAAAGAAAAAACTACTACTGCCTTATAAAATCCTGTCATGATTTATTTTTGCTATCCGTATTTTTCCCTGTCATACATCAGTTAGCTGTATGGTACAACAGAAAGGAAGTCAAAAATACAAATATCAGACTATAGTCAAAGGAACATAATAACACTAGACAAGAATGTCTCTTTTCCTTTTCGAGATATATATATATATATAGGTTTAAGGAAAATAGTGTGATCAGTAAAAATACCACAATATTTGAATGCCTTTATGTTATAATTCTGTAAATAGGGTTCAGTTTGTCTAGAATGTCAGGATATTTACTAGGATAAGAATTGTAGATCATTTACGTAATTTACTACCTCCGAAATATGAATGAATACTTTGTCTACTTTTCTCGTAATTTTCCGGAGAGCGAAACAGCAAATTTTTATGTGATATATATATAAACTTCCAGAAAAATACTCTGACAAAACCCCCGTTGATGAATATTTTTTTCAGGCGGAAGAATTTTCCCTTTCTAACCACCATATGTTACAAAATATTTGTAGAATAAGTGTAATACTTAGACATATTGTAAATCCTTATTACGTACGTAATAAGGCTGAAAATTACAAGCGACAATAATAATCATACGTGACAAAAAATTACTGCGAAAGAATACGTTAGTTGATGATACATTTGTAATCTATTAGAAAGAATGGTAAAATGTGACTAAAATACGCACATGTATACAGATATTACTATGTGTAACACCTACTTTTTGTGGTCAATTTTGTTTTGAAACCACTTAAAATTATTTAATTGAATTTTAGATTTCCCCATCAATTGTTCGGACTGAAATGCTCGGTCTAAGGTTGATGTGTCAGCTTCTTGTGCAGATGCCTCGACGATGTCTGGGCATGTAATTAGAAGTTAGCTGGCGGCTGGTGACTAGCAGTGGAACCCAGGATGCTCATTACGTCCTATTTAGGACTCGTCAGCTGGATTTTTAACCTGCATTCCGCACTAAGTGTTGATGTTCCCACCGGGGCTCGACCCTAGTACTCTCGTGGCCCAAGTGATCTAGTGGAAAACGCTTTGACGTTTGAAACTATGGGCACTGAGTGATAGCCTCGGTGGGAGCATCATCACTCACTGCGTAATGCAGGCAAATTCAGCTGGCGAGTCCTAAATGGGACGAAACGCGCATCCTGGATTCCATTGTTAGTCATCATTCACCAATTAACCATTCAAAATTTTGTCTGAATGTAAAACAAAAGTTAAAATTTGTTGGTTCTGGCAACAATTAAAGTGAACATAAATTTCGCCCCAATACAAGTTTTAGTTGTTCAAATTATAATTTGCTTAAATTAGACTAGTGTTCAATGTTATAGAATGATTTCATAATATTGTAACTCTAATTTAAAATTATATTGTTTGTGAACATAGTGAAAAATTGCCAAGTGATGTCGGACATGTTATACAGAGTCTTTTTATATACACAATTCTCAAATGTTTGTTTGCAGGGGTTTGACTGATAGCAAACTGATTTCGGTTAGAGAACCACTGAAAACATGGTGGTACGCGATAGCTTTCTGTCAGGAGTCAGCAAGTGTTCTCCGTCAAATGCTCTTAAACTAAATCCTTCCAAATGTCAGACCATTCATTTTAGTCTCCGATGCAAAAGAAAGTTAAATCAAACTTTTATTTCCTTTGACGGTTGCAAAATTGACGATAGTGATATAGAAATCAAGTCTAAAGTTAAGTATCTATGATCAGTCCTTCCTTCTGACCTATCCTGGAATTTCCATGTTTTAGCGATTTCTAAAAGAATATTTTATCTGACTTTCTACATTAGGAAGATAAGGCACTTAGATATAACTCAACCCCTTCTCTTACAGTTTGTCGACTCTCGCATCTTACTTATTCTTCTTTACTGTTCACCCTTATTCTTTACTGGATTGTTCAAAAAGACTGTTTCATACTCCACAGAACTCTGTGGAGTGTCAGTAGGGCGAGTGGCATTTCACTGGACCATATAGCTAACACCGGCATTGACTGTCATTTGATTTCATGCAACAAACTTGCCAAAGGAATTTTGTCCGGCTGTTAGCATCCAGTTTACCAGCAGCTTTCACTTTGTTTCTCCTCAGTTAAAACAAGAAGTCAATTCAAAAGATATTATTCACGTACTTCTAAGTATAGAAATTTCACGATGCAATATTTGGCACGTATTTCATGTGATGAAAACAGTTTCAGGGACGAACTAACTAACCTCCTTTGCTCTAGTAATCAAACAATTTTCTCCATCCTTATTCCACCAAGCTTTATTGTTGTTGTTCTTCTTATATTTACAATCCTCTCAATTTTTTCGCTGCTTTTCTTGTTCATCTTCTCATAAGTGTAAACATCATATAGGCTGTGTAATAACTGTTAATTTTGTCTTTCCCTTCACCATGCTATATCAACAGAACGTTAGTTACAATAATAATAAATCAGATGCAGTATTGTGACAAATGCTAAGAATTCCATTCTGTATTATAAGTACTGTATTTGGAATAAAGCCTATTATTATTATTCTGTCCTGGCTTGAGAACTTTCATCAGTACTCACCCAGACCTATAGTTTACATGATGAGCTCGACTTGTAACACAGACATCTTGGTTACCTATCGTTCTTCAACTGATTTCAGTTCACAATCAGTCAAATCCCTGTAAACCAACACATGTAATTCCACCTAGTGCCTATTAGTGACTGACTTCAGAATAAAGTTGGCTGAAGTTTAAGTGGGAATTTGTGACCAGCCGGGTCCATCCAGCTGAGTTTGAGGACGGATAGTCACCAGAGACACTGGCTGGTGGCCACGCAATATTTCACAAATTGTCAGAAGTAAGAATTAATGGAACATTGAATTTCATCCTGAAGGCGGTGGCGTCGACCTCTTGTGGGGGAGGGCATTGTTGAGTACTGATGTAGAGTTGTAAACGAGAACGAAACACCTCACTACTCCTCGGTTTTAAGTAATTCGCTGTTTGAAAGTGATCAAAGGGTCAGACTTCATACATTAATCTATCTTGATGATATTTTAGCTGAAAGTGCTCATTTAATGACTTCACAAACAGAAAAACATAAACTGTTCTGAAATTCACGTGAAATACATACTGAAGACTGTGTACATCCAACAATTTTTTGTAAACTTGAGACAGATGCCATGTTTTAAATTAATTTACCACAAAATTTCAAGCGAAACAAAGTTCTTGTGGTCGTTTCCTTGTCCTTTGTTTCATTCACTTTTGAGTGCCTACACTACTTATATATGGTTTGATGTGTAAACATGAGTCTGATCAAAGTGTTCATTTTCAATCTACTGCCTCATTTCTTTGCATCTGCGTAGTTTGTACACTTTGAAGTTTTGTAGTTTAACAAGACCAGTAAATTTATGCGTATCCACCTGCACAACCCTGCTGAACAGAGTGTAACTTGATGGCGAGCCACCCACCTTTTTAGTCACAATAAAAACTTGAAAGATAAAATTCAGTTTGTATAAAAACTATGGATTGGACGCATTCCAACGAATCAGTGTATCAGTTACACTCCTGCAGTAGGTCAACCATGAACCGGAGCAGCTCAGTGGTAGTATCCTTGACTGCAGCACTCAGTAACGTGTGTTCGATCTTCAAATGAGACATGAGCTTCCTCGAGGTTGCAGATACACCTTGCCGATGAGTACCAACAACTAAGAATCCTAAACTCAGAGTTTCCCGCTGACTGTCTCCAACTATCTAACATAAAACGAACGACTTAACATCATCAATTTTATTTGTAGACAAACATCGTCAACTCTCAAAAAAATAGTCAAAGCTATCCACTGATTTGAAGTAATAACCTGACTAAGAAATCCTGTGAATAATAATAATATTGTTTCAATAAATGGGAGCATAAGTTCCTGAAAAACCAAGAATACTAAGGATTATTCTGTTTACTCATGTTAAGATGAAATGCATTACTTCAAATGGATTGCTGATTTCTTTACTATCATAGATGCCTCTAGCTTGGATGAAAAAGTTACCTATTACATTTGGTTATGTTTAGTGTTCTAAGTGAAATTTTATTTCAGATCAGGTGATTTCACTCGTAATCTTCGTTAAAATTGGAATTTTAGTGTGTTTAATATAGTAAATTAGAAGACACATAGTTTCCACAAGGCTTATTGCATAATGTTGTCTAAAATGTTAGTATTCACACGGATTTTTACCAATGAAATCATTGCATAGCACTACTTTCTATGACGTAATGACGTTGTATATTATTTTTATCATTTTATTCCCTTTACTTTCTTAGTGGAACATAGGGCTTCCAGTTTCAGCTCTGAAGTTTTGGCAACAATGATTTTATTTTTACGGGGTAGGGTTGTTATCTTCAGGCCTAAATTTACCTTATTACTAGTGTTACTACCGGCTTAGCGAGGTCTGAGAGTGCTTCGACTTGGGATTGAACCTCAGAGCACTTGAATGATTCGCCAGCGGTCTACCGCTGAACCAACGACATATACATATATAACTGATTGATATGGTTAGCTGGAAATCACTCACGTCATCTAGAAATGTATCAAGTGGTATAAATACCAGAGGGATATTTTGCTAATTTGGATGCGAATTAATCAACTGTGCACTAACTTGTACTCTGCTTAGAGGTCCAAATCAGACCAAACTACTTGGACTTTAAAGAGCTACTTGAAAAAATCATAAGAATGGAATTTGAAATTTGCAAATTACACAGTGTGAGATGCGAATTAACTGTTATCTCTTTTGAAAGTCAATTCTATTCAAATCAAAATAATCTATGATCTAATAGATATCATAAATGGCGATATAGTTTGATCGCTTATTCAAAACTGACTATAATGATTTCTTGGCTTTATAACCTGTAAATGACAGATTTGATTTTAGTAGAGTAGTCATTTAAATTGCCTTGTATCCTATCCACTAAATTCCTGGATAATACATACAGACAATTAAATATCAAACTTTTTTTGACATTTTATTGCATCTTGACTTCAAGTGCAACGCATTGCTTCATTACACATATCCAATCTACTTCAAGTGTGACCAATCCCCGATAAATTAATCCCCAACGTTCATTTCACGTAACTGTGAAAAGTCTTTCAACACTATTGAATGAAATTTGTTGATATTTCTCACGGAGGAGTATTTTTTCTCACACCCAACCTGCTGTCGTGACTAGTAAGGTAAGGCGGAGCAGATGACAATATTGGGAATTGGCAGAAAAGAGGAATTTTCGGGCTAGATATTTCATCTGGTCCTAATGATCAAATGGTGTATGAACTCGCCTTATAATCGGAAGGTCCTGAGTTCAAACCCCATTTGTTTTGTGATGTTGAAGAGTGCAGATTCAGGACGAAACAGCAGTTCAGTAATCCAAAGTTTCTCAGTGCTTCAGCTCATGATGAAATCCCTGCAAACAAACAACTGAATATTAGTAATTCTTTTCCCTCTAAAGAGTGTAAGGTAACACAGTTGTCCCAGGTTTAGACCAAAGTGTGAATATTAAACGAATTAAATGCTATACAGAGACGATTTATCTTTATATACCACACAGATAAAAAAAAAGTTTCAGTAAATAGTGACTGGATAAATATACAAAGCGTCAAACAGCTGAATTTAATCATGCAGGTTTTTGAAAAATTCCTTGAAAATTTCTTTCACATGATTTACTCATTCAAATAAATGCACTGATACAGATCTCATTTTTCTGTAAGATGGTGACGTGAGAAAAAAGAGTTTATCTGAAAAGTCGGTGTGCGGCACATTGTCAACTACCTAATCACATGTTTTACGTGTCAAATCAATTTATAGGATCAAATTATTTGAAATGTAGTGTGCAAGCAAAATTCTTCCAGATAAACTCAGTTTTCTGATATTACTGAGCAAATTTATTAAAGACTATCTAGTCAATAATTATGTTTTACTTTCCATAGTTGATTTATGTTTAAAGTCACACAAACTTGAAAACTTACAGGCGAAAATCAACAAACACGCAGAAGAGGCTGGCAGCAAAATACAGAACTCCGGGTGAACAGAGAGTCGACGAAGATGATGAAGATAACCAACAAACATCAAATACTACAGAAACCAGCACCAATCACTATCAACTAGAGAGATTTGACAGAGGTTTATTCTTTCCTTCACTCTTCTAGGAAGCATGGTTTCAGTTACAGGCGGGCTGCACGGATGATGCTGTCAAAGCAAGCCAACCGGGATCGGAAAAGCAGATACACCCTCATCAACCTGGAACCAGTTTGGAAATCTTCTGCTTCACTCAGACAGCATAAAGAACAAGATTCGGATTTTTGACACAAATGTGAAATCAGCCAGTCAGTTCTTTTTTAACGGGTCAAAAATTCCGGCAGCGTATCAGGAATAGGATTTCCAACCGCTGGCGTCAGAATTATATCAACAGCTGCTCCCTATTAAAAATCAAATGGCCGGCCAGAAAGAATTAACAACAGGAAACTTTACAGTAGAACAAACCAACCAAGAGCCGATTGCTCAAGAAATACGTATGAGGAAATGGAGAAGCATTGATCTGGCATACGTTGAGAAGGCCATCGAATGACATCGCATGCCATGTCATCTCTCCAGTGAAATCCGAATGAGAAACGACGAATGGGTCGTGACTACAAGAGTGACATGGAGGAGATCGTGCAGCCAATTGTATATCCAGCTGAAGAGGACAGCAGAGAAAAGAACAAGGTGGAAATGTGTTGATGAAGCCGTATGCTGAGCTCGCAACCCAAGGGATTAATAATTCTATAATAACACTTTCCATAGTATCCATTTCTAATCTTTTTTTTAATTAAATCTGATTTCTGTACAACTTTTCTTTGAAATCCTTTTCCCACCTCTACTTCACTTCTCTCAGCTTCTATCCCAAATTTCCAAAAATGAACGACATCATATCACATAATCTCTGCTTTGTTTATATGATTTCATCATTTGGATTATCAACTTCTTTATAAGTGAAGTGTTTCAATATTATTCCAATCTGATTTGTGTTTTATCATTTATTTTATCTAAATCAGAATTTCTATTTTGTTAAATGGATAAATACTGGGTGATTGTTTCCCGTAACAGGGATAACATGTTAGTTCTTGTGTATATATTTTGAATCCTATTCAAATTGTGTTTATATTTATTCACGCCTTTTTTCAATTTCAATTTCAACAGATATCCATCTCGTTAGCTTGTTTACTTCTGTTGTGTCAGATAAAAAGTGTCAGGGAAGTGGCAGTAAATTTTCCAATATGTGGGAAAATATCTGACCCAACAAGAGTAACATGTGATGAGATTGTTTTAAATGAAATAACATAAACAAATACACAACTGATCTCCTATCCCAGTGGTCTAGTGGATAAGGCTTTCTCATTTGAAATAACTAATACTGGATCCGAGTCCCAGTGGGGTTACCGTTATTCAGTAAGGTTATGGGCGTATCCATCCAGATGACGAACTCCTCACGGGGTGAAATTCACTCCTTCAGGATTCCACTGAATTACATTTATTTTTTCATTGGTATTAGCAGTGTAACAACACAAGACAAGGGCCAGGCAACAGATCGTTTATTAAGGAAAATCAACATATATTTATAGATTTTAATGTACATTATTGTAGATTATTGTTAGTAGAAAATACAGTATTTTGATTGGTTGTCTCTCACAGAAAGTTAATCTTGCATATCTTTGTGGCTGTGTCAGATCATCCATATGCTAACTGTATCCGCCTACGCAAAGGCTTTGTTCTCATTTTCTCACCACCAATATTGGGGACATGAACACTGACATCAAATAATGTCTATCAACTTTGGCGAGCAGCCAGCTCTCACCACCGCAGTAGAGTGAAACGCTATCTTAACTCCTTTACAAAAGAGACATGACATAATGAAATGCCTTGGACTGTTTGATTGGACACTAGTAACTAGTGTGATGTATCTAGTCCTTTGTCTGGTGCAGACTGAATTCTATCAGTCATGCTTGCAATGTGACAACCATGCAACTAGGTGGTTCGCCATCACGGTGGAAATTGATTTGATGATAACAGATGGTTGGAGGCAATCGGCAGGAAGCCTTGAACCTAAGTTTCGTGCTAGGTGGCACTCATCGGTCAGCGAGGCGTATCTGCAACCACCACAGTCCTACAGGAGGTCAGTTGCGAGCACTGGGGGAAGCAGGTTCAAATCTCAGAAGGGACATGAGTTCCTGTATGGTCGCAGATACTCCCTGCTGACGAGTGCTAAATAACACGAAACCTAGGTTAAAGGCTTCCTGTGGCCAATTGCATCCAACCATCTAATATCATCAAAGCCTTAGACTCTGTTTACGAGGTTAACGTCAAGTAGGTATCAAGAAGTATTTTGTCTGTCTTTGATTCCATTCACCATCATGTTTCTTTTAAACTATCTGAAACACTGACTTGATTAATTTTCATTCAACTGCCTAAAATGTACAATAATGACAGTACACTTCTCTAATATACCGGTCATATTAACGTCTTCTACATCAGTTTGATGAAGATTTGTGAGTTGAGGTGATTTAATGTTTTTTGAGATTAACTAATGTGGCATCAGTAGCTTAGTGTTATAATGCTTGCCACCTGCGCATATAGTTCAAGACTCTATTCCCAGTTGACGCTGTGTTAAATGTCATCTGGTTTACTAGTTGACAGTAAGCACAAAAAAGGGGAAGGCTTAGCGTGAGGCTAGTAAGCTGACTCACTAAAGTTAATTCCGTGGCTGATCAAAACTTCAAGGCTGTAAGCCTGACTTATCTTTCAGCAAATTGCCCATTCAATGTCACAGACATCCAGCTTTTTTAAATTTAATTCCATTGTGGTAAAATTTATTTTGATCAAGTCTCGCAGTGTTATACAGTAGTATTTACTGATGAAGACGTTTTGAGCACAATTTATTACTCACAATCGTACCAAGTTACTCACAAGAATTCCTAACTTCGTTTATATAGTTCCTTTATTTTTCATCGCTTGACTTGATTGGTAGTGGTATTCTCCATATCTCTAGTATCAGTGATGAGTCATTCCTATTGCACGTGTTGGATGTAGACTTGATGAATCAGGATTAAGTAATCAACCTCTCTCTTCAGCTAAATATAATACTTCTTAGAATTTTAACCCTTTCCCACCCTATTGTGTGTTTGTGTTAATTCATGCAGTGCAATTTCTGAGTCTTTTTCTGAATCACTTATCTTCCCTGGGTTAACCATTCTAACCTTAGCTAAATCCAAATGTTCCGACAGTCTGACTATCCCTGACCTATTAGTTTGACCTATATAGTTGACTTAACTCACAGTCATTGCAAGGTGTTTTGTATATTATATTATTTTGTCCAACTGGATCAGCTAGGTCCGCTAACTTACAGAGCTTGTCCCTGAGTAAGTTTGTAGGTTTAAATGCGACTCTAAATCCTTCTTTGTTGAGAATCCCACGTAGGGTCTCAGATGTCCCCTGCTTATATGGTAGAATTGTAGATGCTTTATATTCTTTCCTACTTATGTTATAACCATTATGTTTATTTTGACCTTTTTTGATATACCTAATCAATTTGATAGGATAGTTATTAAACACGAATTCTCTGTCTATCTGTTTTATTTCATCATTCAAGTTTTTATGTACTACTTAGTGTTATTGCTGGGTGTGTGTTGGACACTTAACTAAGCCTGCTTTAACAGTTAATGGATGAGATAAATTAAAGTCTAAATATCTATTAGAATGCGCTGGCTTTTTATAAACGCCAGTGTGCAGTTTACCTTCTCCTGTTCGTTTTATTTTACAGTCCAACATAGCTAATTCTCCTTTTTCATTTTCCGATTCAAATGTGAATTTTATTCCCTCTACTAGTGAGTTAATATGTGTGAAGAAGCTACAGATATGTTCCGTTTTTAACACTGTATGTGAAAGTGTAATCCACATATCTTCATCATATATTTGAGTAGGATTAAATGTATTAAGAGGAATATTTTGCCAGCTGTCCATAGATGAATCTCTCAATAACTCTATTACTGAATAATCAGAAAACACTTTTGACATACACCTAGTAACAAATAAAACACTCCAGTTATACCTCCACAACACGCACAACTAATTTATTCTATCGCTGAAGATCAGAATACCTACATGTATACAGTTGTTTTTAGATCAAATTGGAACCCCTATGATGACATAAGCGACACTGAAACAATTTTCACAATCACGCACTAATCACTTGTATGATAAAACACTGTCATAACAAATTCTTTAGTCTTCCTATTAGCTTATCGATTAGAAGATTTTATAAGATAATTAAACAGTATGTAGTTGGATTGTAAATGAATTCTACGGTTAAGAGTTATCCACATTTCCGGTGGTAATTAATGTAAAAGTAGAATTCAGACACATTGGCACGATGTCCTTTCATATTACATAGAATAAAACGGTATTGATAACTAGATAACGTTTCGAATAGAATTAGTGACTCATAATCATACATTTCAATG
Organism: Trichobilharzia szidati; assembly: GCA_944472155.2. NCBI lineage: Eukaryota > Metazoa > Platyhelminthes > Trematoda > Strigeidida > Schistosomatidae > Trichobilharzia > Trichobilharzia szidati. The sequence goes on along the minus strand of OX235276.1, from coordinate 34,448,861 downwards.
TACTCACACAGCTCACTAACTTGCCGTTTACAATTTTATGCTTGCATCCTCTCGTGTTTTTAATGTGATCCTCCATATATCCGGGACAGATTTTACCTCCTTTCGATTACATTGTTACGTTCTTGGTAATCAATCACTATCTCAACCTAGATATATCACTGTTCAATACTCCTATCCTGTCCTGTTCGAATTTTTTTGATTACATGCGAGTGAATTAATTCCACTTGTCGACTTCATTTCAAATAATTTAACGTTTAGTGGACCTATTCACTCAGAAAAAAACTTTTTCGATTCGATCATCTAAGGAACAAGATGAAGAGAAAGGGACATAATTTTACTAAATGCTATATGGTGACTTTGAGGTTAATTGTGCAGGTTATACTAGCAGATCCAGGTGAGTTGAATTATTGAAGCATAAGAATTTAACTAGGTTTTGACAAAAGCTTGGCCATCGCTATGCATTCACTTGCATGCAATCAAGTAATAAGTTTCAGAAAGGTCAAACTCATACAAGTTATATACCTACATGTAGACAGAGGTTGATCATTTAATCTCTGTTCACCTACTCAACACAAAATAAATCAGGACATATAGAAGATAGCTTCAGAAAAACAGGATGAGATAAGAGTTTAAAATGCAATTTATTGAGTCATGTTGAAATACTTATGTGGATGATTATGGGTAATAAATGCATATTTTGAAATATTATCCAGTTAATAATATTGTATCACTGTGTTTTATCTAATTTCAAATACTGTGCAGGTTATAGAAAGGTAAACAGGAAGATATCAGTGACTTAGAAAAACACAGAAATTTACAGTGTTCATAAATGAGGTAACGGAGAGCTACAGTTTATGTGACCATTGGCTGGACTCCGCCATTCACGAAATTGTCTACGATTAGTTGGTTTCATGAATTCTGGGCATAAATTTCTTTACTATGGTTCATCGGTAAAATTCTTGCCAACCATGCACACGGTCCGGAGCTGAATCCACGGCTGGCGTACACCTTGACCTCCCTTAGCTGGTTTTAAGCTTGACATAAAGGGAAGGTTGTACGGTAGGTTATCAACTCGACTTCGTAAAGAAGACGCCACTTCTACTGAAACCTCAAAGCGCAAATCTGAAGCCCTATGCTCCATTGGGAACTCAGAGGAAAAAGATAAAAATTAGAAAAAAGGAATAATAAAAGAATATATTCGCATATTTATCAAATTAGAAGTTCAATGAGAATAAGATAAAATGAAAAACATGAAGGTTGCAAATACCACAGATATTAAGGACTCCACAAGAAACGCAAGTAGATTTTAGTGTAGTTTTGTTCTCTGAAATGTGGTTTGTGCTGTAGACGCTGTTTATTAAGACAATGAAGACCTCGCTACCAAAGCATCCACCTCAGAGAACAAATCTATATCAAAATGATTCCCTTGAGCTGCAAATCTGCTGTACATAACATCTAAATGACAAATCCTTATTGCTAGCGACGCAATCAAGAGCTCTGATGATTAAATGCTTTCGAGAGACAGACGTGCTCTTTCTGTGGATATTTCATAATAACAGTGACGACCCCACCACCAACCGACATCACTTAAAGAGAATTTTGAAACCTCTGCTTTTAAACCCTTCCAGAATGCGCATCAGCGTCCAACTCTTTGATTATTCAAACACAGTTTACAGATTCAATGGCTCATGAAATCGAACTCTACTGAGATATATCGCTACTGCTAGCCGTCGCTGTCGGCAAGCAGCCACTCCACTTTGGTATGGTAGATTATATCAGCAGCGGTTTCTCTATAGAATTTCACGACATTCAAACACTAGCCACCGATGACCCAGAGAACGATATTCAGATTTCTGATTTTGTAAGGATTATGAACAATTTCAATGTAGATTTCTTGATGAATATATTTCCCGCTTAACTTAAAATTACACCTGAACCTCAGAAAATCATAAGGCGAATCATGAAAATAATATGACCTCTTGTCTTGTTAAACTAAATTTTGTTTCAAGTAAGGCAGTGGATTTAAACCAGTCGAAGAACCATTGGAAAACTAAACAGGAGTACTGGATAGCTGTTTCGTCATAGTTTGGGGTTCTTTCACGGAACGTACTCCCCACAGTTCAAACCTAGGACGTTCAGGTTACAAGGCAAACTCGTAGACCTTTCAGCCACTGAGATCCGACTCCATGGCCCCTGAATTCTAAGCTCTACAAATTTATAGTTTTAACGCATCTGCTAGCCAATGTTATTGGACAGTTTTTATAATCAATCAATAGTTCTCTAATTCATATCGATCCGTGATCATCCTTGAAATACATTAAATCCCTACAAACTAAATCTTGCGCACGCTTAATACTAGCATTAATAGGAGGAAATCCAGTTTTCTTTTTATAATTTTATCAGCTTGAAGAGATAAAAATAAGTTATTTGGTCAATAATCATTTCTGCAGTAAAAAAAGTTCTAAATTATGCTAGAAAAATAAACTTTGAGGATTACTTTTAAAATTAGTTATCTGGATAATAATCGCTTTAAGTGGCTAATCTTTTAAGTGCTTTCCTTAAACCATTTTTAGAAAATTCCTTCATTTTGCAATTAGAAATGTTAAAAAAAAGTGAATTAAAACTTATTGACGTTAAAAATTTTTAATCGGCTTTGTAAAAATATAAGTAAATGCTTTTAAATCGAAGTTTTCATTGAAGACTCTGGTCGTGAATAATACAGAGATGAATGTTTGTCGGAGAGAACAGTTTGTTAAGGTGAGATGTTAACGTTTGCTATTTATCCTACAAGCTGAAATTCAACGTCCCCTTGAACTCCACTTTCTGTCAATTAGCAGTACACTGTCACACTGTAATAATGTCATCGATGATTAGTCGTTCTCACCCAAAGCTTTTGGAACTGTATCAGTTAACGTTTCTCATTGAGAATTCAAAGCCTCCGTCCTAAAGTCAGTGAGTAAGGAGAAGAAGGTCAATGTTCAGAAACTGGGTTAGTAGGGTTGTGATTGGTAACAATAATAAAGATTTCATCACGAACATATTTCAATTTCTCTAATGTTCTTGTTTCAATACTTGGTGTAGTTACTAATTTATCGCTTGGTAATAAGTGATCAGGGTGCAATCTGACGGGGAACCAATTTGTTTCTATATTCACTTCAGTGAATTTCACGCTAACAAATTGAATAGATAAGGTAGTTTTTTACTCTGGTTGTTTGTCTCTGAGGTAGACTGTTTGGCTAGGAGGCTTTCACCATTCTTTTTAAATAACATCTCCAAAGCTCGTTTCCCTGCGAAGTATTCTTTGAGAGGCTTCTGTAGATGCCTTGTTTGTGAATGATGGATTTCAGATGTTTCCTATCATTTTGTTAATCTGTATTGGTGTCAATCGTTCCAGTGCCTTGATCTTTTCATCTTCTGAATGGTTTATATGAAATGTGATCAAGAATTGACCAGATAGCTGCAAAATAATTGACCGCCGAGTGGGAAGTAGACATTTATAAAATAATATTTGTAAAATCTCAGCGAAATTGAAATGATTAGTTTCAACGTTTCGTTCGGCAACTTACCTGAAGAAGTTCGGACCATATTGCCGAACGAAACATTGGAATTAATCATTTCAATTTCGTTGAGATTTTACAAATATAATTTTATAAATTCTGAATGGTTCATTATCGATCGATACATCTGATTACTGAAAAAGCACCTTCGCTGGGTGCACACTGATCTGCGAACCAGTTTTAATGGAATTCTTGAGTGTTTCTTTACTACTTTCGCTATTTAAAATGTCTACATTTTGCTAGACAAACTGGTTTCTCTAAACGACCGTATGCATTGCTACCAAGAGATATATGTCATGTCCTGAAAACAATAAATAACAGTCAAGATCATCATCTGCGTCGGTGGCACAGTAGTCAGGACTTTCACCAACCATGCACATGGTCCGGGGTTCGATCCCCTGCAGACGCACACCCGATATCTATGGTCGGCCTGTAAATTTGAGCTACCGATATCCATGCTGAAAATTCCATACTTGTACTGAAAATACGGTGTGTCATCAAGCTGTAATCAAAATAAATAAATAGAAAGATAGATAATATCAGCTGAGCACAATACCAGAAACTTGCTCTACAGTGAAATTGATTCTGCTGATATTATCCAGGATGGTAACTAAGGCCTCATAAATAATTCTTAGAGAGTGTAAGCACACCAAATTTTCTACTGTCCACTGATTCCTTAGTAAAAAGGTTTGTAGACACAGTGTTTCACTTAAATTCGTTTACGTATCATAGCTGATTGAATATCACAAAAAATATTAGGCAGGTTGAGTGAATTGACAGCAAAGTAGAGGACTAAAGTTGAAGTACTGAATTGAAAATTTGTAATTACTAATTTTGAATGTAAAAAATATCTTGGCATCTAAACGTTTATCTGGTGATAGTTTAGTTAATTAACATTCCAACTAATCAATAGCTGTTATCATGTAATTAAAGATCTGAGTGGCCAACATACAAACATTATTTTTAATAACATTACAACTTATAAAGACTCATATATAATCCTTTCTCTTGCTGATAGAGTGGTGTGGTCTTTGACATAACTTTTGAGAATTAATTTGGGAGATTTGATCGTATTTAATTTAGATCAAAGACTGAGATCAGTTAGACAATTATAATTACCTTCCCAGACTATGCACTAATAACCCAGCCGTCAGTCGCACTCAAAAGCTTCTGGTTACTTGGGCCTGTTGATCATTCAGCCACTTAATCATGCATCCGTTGTCCCATACTGAATAATAATTAACAGCTTTACTCTGAACAATATTTATGTATTATGCAGATGTTTCAGCGGATTTTAAAGGACGATATTCCCTCTTCGTCTAGGATCTTCAAATAAAAGACTAGCTGACAACAGATCGTGTCACACAGTTCCATCCGACCTCAAGCACGAACCAACTTGCCGTTATGACATCTCTTCTTCTCCTCCTTCGAGAAATACACGAAGGCATTTTGTTGAGTGCCAAGCATAGAAAGTTCAAGGGCCCGTTTTGTTAACCAAGGACACCACTCAGGAACAGTCATCCGATGTACTGGGATAAACTGACATCGACGATATGCTTTACACATGTTCAGTAAAAACTTGAAAATGAAAAGGTTGTAAGCATTTTAAATACTTGCCAGATTATACAGTGCTGTTCGAGATCATATTTCACTAGATTCAAGCAAGGTCAATAAGAGGAATTGTATGCAATACATTGCTGGAGGTTTCCGGTAGCCCAGGTCTTAAGCAGGTCGCCGTTTCTAGTCAGATATATAGAGTCTCTGATAAACCATTGCTTGAAAATTAATTTTATACTCACTAGTTACTGATTATATGGTTCGTTTTCTGGAGTTCAAGTGAGTTATATTGACCACCGAGGTTCACCTGTTCGAGTGTGAGGCCAGATGCCCGCTGACAGTGTAGGCTGGTGATGGTACTGTGCGTCTCAAATCCACAAGAGTTGAGCTTTATGGGTCCCACGACGTCAATTGTCAACATGTTTGCCTCGTAACCTGTAAGTCCTACATTCGATCCACAGTGAGGTTACTGGTGCGTTATGTTGCATATTTGCAAATTATAGTTTTCCAATGGTTCTCTAAATAAAAACAATTCTTGACATAATTTAAATTAATTTGAAGAGAGAAAGAAAGAACATGTTTGCAGGATAATACGAGCTCGTTTTATTTCGTGGATACTCATCAACTGCATACATCCTAAATAAAATAAAATTATAAGTTTCAAAACAATTTTGGAACATACTTTTTCATAATTACTTGGAATTACAGATGGAATGGATAAGGACGATTCAAAAATCTGTCTACAGGAAAGAAATCTGGACTGGTCAATACTTAAATTATCGCGACTTTTGCCCAACCAGTTACAAACGAGGTCTAGTAAAAACTCTCTTCAGCAGGGCTAAAGAAATATGTTCGGAAGACAAGAATGAAGAAGAACTCGCGGTAATCGAGAAGAACCTTATCGAGAATGGATATCCCGAAAGTTCATATTAAAGTACAGAAATGAACAAGCACATAAACCGAAACCTGACACTGTTGAAAAGAAACCAATGTTTATCTGCCTACCCTACAAAGGGGTAGACGTATCCACAAGAACACAAAAAGAATCACAGGTGCATTAAAAAAAAGAACGTTTCCAGCACCCAGACTGATCCTATTTCACAACACTGTATGCTCGTTAACCCAGTCAAACGTAGATGAGTACCCTACTCACGTCAGCTCCAACTGTATTAACCAATTCACTTGCACTTGCGGAAGCAAGTACATAGGAAGGACTGAGAGGACAGCATCTACTAGATTTTCTGAGCACATTCCCAAGAGTCTCCGTACAAAAGGAAGAAAAACGTTATCGAGTGCAATCGCCAAACATTTAATTGACACAGGACACACAGTAGAAATTAACTAAGCCTTCAAAATAATCAACACACAAAGAAACCCATGGCTACTTCGCTTCGCAGAAGCCAGTGCTATCAAGAGGGTTTTGACCAGACCGCTGTATACAGAAAGATATTGTGACTAATCTTCCACTACCCTGGTAACCCTAATTCTATTTTATTTTATTTTGTTTTGCCTTTTTGTCAGCATGCCTGTGTGTTTGTCTTGTTACGTAACATTCTATTCAATTTTGACCTTGAAGTTTCTAAATCGAATAATCTGTCTACCTACATCAAATTCTGTAATTATGTTTCCTATATCTTCTATCTATAATTCCAAGTAATTATGAAAAAGTATGTTCCAAAACTGTTTTGAAACTTATAATTTGATTATATTTAGGATGTATGCAGTTGATGAGTATCCACGAAATGAAACGAGCTCGTATTATCCTGCTGACATGTTCGTTCTTTCTCTCTTCAAATTAATAAAGGAAACCGGCTGCATTAAATTAATTTGTCTACAAAAAAGATAGCAGTACTGAAAATGTCGTCTTTTAAAACTTATGATTCTGTCAGGGAAATTAGCCACGAGTTAAGTCACATGTGATGTCCATCCCAAATATTGATCCTCCGAGAAACTAACTTATCTCTAAATTTTCATTCGTCTTTTAATCATTCTGAGAGAATTTACCTCCAACTTTCTGATTGGCTAGTTATTCGCAATCCTATTGGTTAAAAATTATGAATCAATTAAACAACTGTTATGGTATTCTATTCCAGGTATTTTATAATTATAATTTTTATATAGCATATTTATGATAAAGATCATATTGTCTCCACCTGAACAAATAAAATAAATAAAATTTAGTATAATTCAAAGGAATAAAATGTAATATTCAATCACGTCATAAATTCTTTTGGATAATACATTATGCAGCATAACAATAAACCTGGAAATAATATGACTAGTGAGTTAGATAGACGACGTAAAGCCTACAGACGATGTTACAGTATACAACCGGAATTTTCAAATCGATATAAAGAAATTCATTCTATCGGGAATATAGTTATTAAACCACAAAGTACACTAGTAGAAAATGATTGTCGCGCCCAACTTGAACATCATCAACAACAACAGCCACAATTGAGAAAGTACAACAAGGCATTACAGCATCAATTCAACTGTGATCCTAGTCATTGTAATGTACATTTAAATGATGTACGGAAGTCATTTTGTTTCCCATCGAATTCACAGTGTCGAAGGTAAATGGTTATTTGAAACGATTGGTTTTGTGTTTTTGTCGCCAACAATTCATTCAAGATGAGTATTTTTGGGTTTTTGTTTAGTGTGCTTCGGTGGCACAGTGGTTAGGACTCTCGCCGACCATGAATACGGTCTGAGGTTCGATCCCCTGCCAACGCACATCTGATATCTATGGTCGGCCTGCAAAATTTGGGCTACCGATATCATATGCTGAAAATTCCATACCTGTACCAAAAAATACGGTGTGAAATCAAGCTGTAATAAAAAATAAATAAAATAAAATATAAATCCAAATGGTCTTAAAAGCAGTTGGAAAAGATCAGCTGCTGATCCTGAACTTACGCGTAGGGAAAATCCACCCATTGGACAAATTATTCTATGAATTCCAATAGGCCTTACATCTGTTGTCTTCAAATTCCAGGGTAAAGTAATATAGATAAGCAGAAGGGACAGCAATACCATCACCAGTATCCAAAATCGTAGCAGACTTCTTCATGGATATAGCAAAAATATCCATTCAGACATCTATAAAACGCAAAATAATCGAGCAAAGAATATTCTTCTCGATAAATTCCTCTTCCGGCTCTACAGTTATATTAATGTTTATTTACACTGAATATTCTAAATTAGTAGTTAATAACAATATTTGTGTTTTTTAAATAATACGGATTTGTAAAGTATGATCAATGCAATTACAGTTCATTAAAGATGCTTAAATTATAATAATAATAATAAAGATATAATAGCGAAAAGAATATTAACTAGAATTAGGGAAATTCCACAAAAATTCCGGACTATTCAAACCCGGATGGCCAAGGTTATGATAATGACTGAACTAACTTCTTTTGGATGCATAAATTAGGCTTTTTAATATGGATTCCCACAACCATCTTCAGCAATATTTAGTAGTCGAACTCTTAAAGCAAAATTGAGATTCGTAGGTATGCGGTAAATGACTCTGAAAGCATGAAAACGTCAATCTTGTGTTCTGTCTCCGCAAGATGAGACAGAATAGCGCTTCGAATAGATTTTGTTTGTCCTTTACTTAACCAGGCAGAGTGATGTTCGAAAATTCGACGAGAAACATGCCTAATTGAATGGCCTATGTAACTGGCTCTATTCGCTATTATATCTTTATTATTATTATAATTTGAACATCTTTAATGAACTGTAATTCCATTGTGATCTTACTTTACAAATCGATATTATTTAAAAAACACTAACATTGTTATTAACTACTAGTTTAAAATATTCAGTGTATATAAACATACATATAACTGCAGAGCCAGAAGAGGAATTTATCGAAAAGAATATTCTTTGCCTGATTATTTTGTGTTCTTTATATATAGTTATGAAAATATGACTCTCAATACATTTGAGCCTAATTCAAAGATATGGTGGAGATATGCGGATTATAATATCACTCTGTTTAGAGCAGATTATATTTCATGTTTCGTCAAACATATAAAATCAATAGTAGAGGGAGAATAAAATTCACGTTTGAACCTAAAAATGAACGAGGAAGATTGAATATATCAGATTGTAAAACAAAACGAATAGAAGAAGGTAAACTATGCACTAGCGTTTAAAAGAATTTAACGCCCATTAGTAGATACTTGAACTTTAATTCATCTTATCTGCAATCTATGAGGACAGGCTAATTTAAGTGTCTAACAGATAGTACACAGAGAGAATAAATTATAAAATAAAATAAAAGTCAATCTAAACGAAGAATATTCTTTTCAATAATTTCTCCTCTTCAGGTTCTTACAATTTATAAAATATAATATTTGTTGTCGTTACGATAAAGGCCAGTTATGCGGCGGATACATTTTTTAACGTAGAATAACAGATTAGTAGTTATGGGGCGTGAAAATAAATAGTCGTATTTGTGTGACAAATGTGCCAGATTGAAATCGATTAGAAAATATTGTAAAATGGGAGAAAGTCGTGGTGATCAGTCATAATAGATTTGTAGAGTGTGGGGTAGGAAAATTGACAAGTCAGTTCAAGGTTATAAAAAGTGTCAGGTGAGTGGCTATTACAAAGTGGTCTGTGTTAAACAGGAGATAGTAAGACTGCAATGAGAGGTTCATAATGAAATAATGAATATGTGAAATGAAACAGGTGGAGGCATATATTGAGAAAAGAGATAATATCACTAATAATAAGTCCGGAGAGTATAAATGAAAGATTCGATAGTATTCAGAGAATGTTGGCATGAAGGGCACAAATTATAATAATCAATAATAATAATAATTGTAATAATAATCAGAGGAAAAAAACCAAAAAATACCAAGAGGGTTAAGAAGAAGGAGCACTCTTGGTGAGAAGAAGGATCATCAGTCTCACTAAGAGTGCTCCATCCCCTTAACCCTCTTGGATTTTTTTTGGTTTTTTTCCTTTGCTTATTATTACAAATATTATTATTACAATTATTATTATTCCAGATGAAGCAACAAGAAGACGTAATTTGTCTGAATCGTGTATTGTGTATTTGCGCAAGACATTTCGAACAATCTGATCACACACGGACTTGTCATAGGAATATATATGAAATTAATAAAGAGATGACCTGACACTTTTTATAACCTTGAACTGACTTGTCAATTTTCCTACCCCACACTCTACAAATCTATTATGACTGATCACCACGACTTTCTCCCATTTTACAATATTTTCTAATCGATTTCAATCTGGCACATTTGTCACACAAATACGACTATTTATTTTCACGCCCCATAACTACTAATCTGTTATTCTACGTTAAAAAATGTATCCGCCGCATAACTGGCCTTTATCGTAACGACAACAAATATTATATTTTATAAATTGTAAGAACCTGAAGAGGAGAAATAACTGAAAAGAATATTCTTCTTCGTTCAGATTGACTTTTAATTCATAATATGGGAATATTTCACACTATTAAATCTTAAAATAAAATAGATAAGAGAAGCGTTCATGTTTGATCACTTGCCCATAAAATCTATTAGGAAGTTTCAAGAAAGCTCACAACAGAAGTTAAAATAGTATTGGAAGTAATAATCATAGCATCAATACGAAAGAATTCAAGGTGTCTGCAGTTTAACCATTTCAGAAACAGACATCTGAAACTCTATGTGAGATGCTTTATAAAGTGGGAATTAAGGTGCCATTTTGAACCTGCGTAATCATTCAGGACTGTATTGACCCAGTTAGAGAGAAAATAATGCAATCTTCAAAATCAGTAGCAATGGCTGTGAGATCAACGACATAAACAATCAGTGTTGAGGTTTAAGTGCGGACCCAATCACCCTGTGGAAATGCAGGATATTTCCAGATGACATCCCAAATAAGATGAAACACTGATCTAGAGTTCTATCGCCCTAGTTATCACCAAACAAAGTACAATTGGTTCATTTTTTGTATGACATCCAAATAAAAATCCAGTGTTCAGTTAAGAGACGCATCATACCAGCTCATAATGTCAGAAGTATACTAGATGGATGATTGGAAGGACACTGTATTTTTGCAGGAACATTTTATTTTCAAATCATGTTTCCAGAAAATTATTTGTGAATAATAAATATGGCATAATAATCTTCCGTAATAATGTCACCACTTCATGTGATTATAATTCAGTTTTGATTTAGTCCAGCGTTCATTTAGTAGTCGAAGCATGTTTTTTTTTAAATATTTTTCCTAAATGTTATTATTGTTAATAAATCACATGACACGCAAGGCGACAGTGATTATGGGTCGAAAGAAAACACAACGGGAGAGGGAATATGTACTCACCGGTCTTTTAACTAATAGATATTATAGTAATATTATAATAATGTGATGTAAAAAAGGTCTAGAATCAATCGATAGATTAATTATAGATTCTAAAATCACCTTGCCTCTTCTGAAAGGGAATTCCCCAAGATAAACCTGGAAGCTGACAGAGTTTTTCATTCCTGTTAAGAGATCTCAAAGCTATTCCATCTTTGAATTCCGGATGTGTCTAGTAGGAGTCGTTATTTGTTGTATTCTTGTCGAGAGGCTTTCACCATCGCTACTGATTCTTCTGTCATGTCCAAGCACTTGTTTCGACTGTGACATCATACATGATATTGCTGGAACTGCTACTAATCAGTTCTTCCATTCATTTAATCTTTCCTGCTCTGAATTCTCAAGCAAACACAGTTTTCCACATTTTGAAAGATTTTGTGGATTTTTTCCAATTAGGTGCAGGTTCCTATGGTAAAATTCCGTGTGCGGACCGTAATCTTCCCCTCACCAGTTAAGGATAAATCGCAGTACAACCAAGACCAGGCTTGATGATATTTGTATAACGTTCATTTATTCCCTCTAACGTATATGAGTTCTAGATATAACTGAATATAGTAACTGAGATATCCCAAGACTGTCAAACCAATCAGATTTCGGAAAACTCTGTTTCACGTCTACAATGTAGCGAACTGTTTTTTATAGCATTATTGCAGAAGGATAGTGAATGATGAATCTTTCCAGCTAGTGAAAAGTGGTAACCACATGTAGTGACTGCAAATTAAAAAATATACTGAATTAGCGATCATCCGATTTTAAACCATAGCTATCTGGAGAATATCGTGATATCTAGTGCTGTACGGACCAGTAACCGCACTTGATGGTAATTCAAGCGGACATTATTTAACTTTCAGTGGTCAGCTGAATAAGTATGTGAAGCAGCTAAGAGACTAAGCAATCCGCCTACTCATGGAGAACACTTTGAGTGTTGTTGTGTGTTTCACAAACTGTCTTTGTGTCCAACAGCGTTACAGTCTTGGTAACATAGTTCATAGTTTATTGCTTGTAGGTAATTCAAACAGCCTTCAGTTGTCTCTCTCTTCGTAAGATCTATAGAAGTAAGCGATGAGAATTACAAACACAATTATCCTGAATGTCTGTTAAGCAGTTAATAGGAATTAGCGTTTATCTTCCTTCATTGAAAATACAGACAGTGAAATGAAACAAAAATGCTTAACAGATAGAAACGCACACTGACTGAAGCTTTTTACACTATAACACTATTCGTTCTTTGTGTTCTGAGTGAAACACAAGTATCCAAACGCACATCCTCAGTATACTGTGTTATCTCCTGTCACACACATTTGCCTCCCCAATCGCACATAAGATTACCTCTCCTCATCACATGATCTTCACCATATTACCCTATGAATCCCAACTAGTTGCTTATAATGTATTTATAGGTGCACTGGGAACTGCACGTTAACATTCATTCTCATGTTATGCTTCTCATTTGAAAATACCTTTCTAGTCTTCGTAGTTACATAGTTTATGAGGTTAGTGATAAAAATGAGTCTCCGTTCTTATTCACTTAATATATTCCAATGAAATACTCACTCTCTGTTGACATGTGGTCCCGTAGTATGGAGGCTTCCGTATTGTCTGAAAATTTTCCTGGTTGTATTTGGATGATGCTGACTGGCACTCAAATCCGGGACCAGCGTTTCGTCGTACTTAAGACTAATCATCTGTATGTACCTTTATTGCCACCAAGTGACAATGTCGCCATCAAGATCAAGTGGAAACTTTTTGTAGTTTGAAATGATCAGCGTTGAGTTTGAGTCTAATCAAAATCAATCAGATGACATAAAGTTGGTATTCTTGTGTACTGTGATCTGGACAGTCAAAATGCGTGGCTTTCATTTTCCTTCTGAAAAACATTTTGATCGCCAATCTCAATGTCATGGAAGCTTCAAGAATTCTGCATGGATGAAACATTCGTTTTCCTCGGACATCTTTACACAGATTAGTTGTCCTCGTATAGATTTCCTCATGATTCACTTCTTCTTCTTCTTCTAACTATCATAAGGAAATCTTTCAGAACGGCGAATGTCATTTAAGGTCTTCAAGAGACATATTTACATCATTCAAAGATAATTGTATACTAAAAGTACTATTCAAAAGGACAATGACAACTATGCATTTGAAACATTAATTGTTCCCTAAAAGCGACTACACTAAGAACGAAATGAAATCCACGTTTTTTTAACTGTGTGCCTTCTCATCAAACATAGGCTTAAATCATAATATGCTGTCAACCTGATGCAACCAATCCGCCTCAAGCTAATTCTGGAATCACTGGAACTCATGAAGGAAATAAATCGCCTTTATTCCATTCGCATTAAAAACCTATCTTAGGCTATCTTACATCAGTGAGGATTGAAGAAAAATATTAGAATATTAAAATAATCAATTAATAATTAAACTTACACTGAGGTCTGATAGTTAAGCTGTTGACTTTGACAGCAAATGAAATACATTTTTAACCGTGCTGAAAAATAGCTTTTCCCCAAGTAAGTACGTTCGCTTCCTTACTCTGCTGGCAAAAGCATCTACAGTTACAAAGCCTAAGTCAAGCAAAGATTCACTGTTACTCTGACAACCTTTATTTATCACAGAGTAGCGATATATTGTTTTCTGACTGATTTTTATAGTAAACTTTTTTGATAGCTTATCCATAAAAAGGAGAATAATTGACTTTTCTATGCCATGTGTTTCCACGGCTAATTTGTGTTGAACTCGAACTGAAGGATGTGCTTCACTACATTTTAATAATGTTTTCTTTAGCACAAATGAAAACGTTCTGCTTTCAGCTATAGTTGAAAGTGTATGATTGAAAACACTTCAAAATATGGCATATTTCCTTCAGTGTAAACTGACAATTTACTTGATTTCAAGGTAACAATTAAAGCAGCAAATCTAGGCAGTCATGAAGTAGACTGAATCTTATGATCAAGAAAAATGTGTTGCCTGAGGCTAAATGTCTGAAGAGCACGCTGCATTTAACCAACATATTTTATTTAACCTTCTTTGAAACCACTTCAACTGTTAGGATTTATCCGCAGGTTTATCCTTAAATGCTAAACTCTTCTTTGTTACCTTATTTAACACTAGGAATCAGCCTTTGACCAAATAGACTTTGAACAGTACGTATATAATGCACCAGAGAAAATCACTCTTGTAGCAAGTCACGAATTCAGTCACAACAGAAGAAGCCACAGTGCCTAAAGTTAATGGAGAAGACGGAGCATTGGCGTGAAAGTTTCCAGTGTCCCTACAGTCATAACACTTAACAGCGATACTGAATATATATGTAGGCTTTAGATAAACTTGACAAACGTTGAAGTCCCTGACTAGTTCATAGAGTGATAAGCTAGTAGGAATCTAGCTTTTATGAAGTGTAAGAAATCTAAAAAGGCATCGCAAGTGCATGGTGATCGCCATATATATATATATATATATATATATATATGGCCATTTTAAGATTCTATACAAAAAATAGGTTAAACTAGGAGTGTACAACACAACAAATAAGAAACTAGAATGTCAATGAAAAAGCAAATATTTATAATGATTAAAGTAATCCGATACTAACCGACATGTCGACTTATTCCTGTCGCATAACTAATAGATGCTTGTTGGCACCAGGCAAGTCACGCAAGTGTTTTCGGTCTATGTTCGATTCCTGGCCAGCGCGTGACTAAACCACGGCGTATACAGCGGTTTGCTTAAATCACCGGACTACTACAATTTCCATCCCTTTGAGACGCTACTTAAATTCGTTTCCATTCCTTATTGTTTTAATCGTGCACTTATGTCAAGCGACCATTACATGAATTCGCACGCATATTAATTTGGCTTAAAACTAAGCGCTGTGAGATTCTCGGAAGAAATGAAGACAAAATTTACAGAATTGGTTGTCTCTTTATATGCAACAATGTTACCCTCATACGGTATACTTCGGATATCTACTTCACATGTAGATCCTGTATGAACAGGAAAAACTTTAGGGTTAAATACCTTGAAAATAGCTGTAACATATGTTCACATATTGTCTTTAGTAAGCAAGGAGATATTGAAAGCTTGGATGTGAGGCTAGCAACCTGGCTCACTAAAACCAACGCCAGAACTACTAAAACTTCATAGGCCTTGAAGTTCTGTGGTCTTCTAAGATCGTAAAGAATTTTAAAATTAAATCTGGGCATTCAGTGCAGTCGTTACATTTTAGTGTCATGTGATTTTCATTCGAAAAATGTTATGTACTTTGCCATGGGCTATTTCACTATCAGAAATGATTGTAACAACATCTCAGACTTCCTTTTTTGTGTGTTAGGATATGATAAACGCTAGTATTTAATGGAAACATTCAGATACGGATTCCTTCAGTAATTTATGTGCCTTAATTAACCATGATTTCCGAAGATGCACACTACATTGGAAAACATGTTCAATCATCTTTTACCTAATTATGTGTGAAAAGAATTGTCATTTTGTAATGTTGGAAACATTTGTCTCCTGTTACGAATTTCGAAACAAGCAACACACGTTAATCAAGGAGGACTGAATGAAATACTCAAATTTGTGTGGAAGTCCACCTCAGATTAATATCCTCCACACACAGTGATGAATATATACTATGACAAAAACATCGAAAAATATATGATTAATAGACAAACTGCATTAAATGCACCATAGAAAAATGTTTTTACAGTTAGGGGCCAGGTACAATAATAGAGAAAGAGTAGAAGAGAATAAAAACTAAGCTTATACTTGATTACAGTCTATCTGCATTATTGTATTGAACAGTTAGTTCTAATTGTCACTGATGATAACTTTATGAAGTCTTCATTTCACTATTTCTTTAACATCATCTCCCCAAACAAGGACTTTATAAAATTATCAGAAGAACTAGTTACACTTCAAAGCTTGTATCCCTTGACACCGTCAAGTGGGTGCTTCAGTAATTTGATGGAAAACCGATCACATACTGTCGACACTTGTGACAGCCCATGTCACTTTGAATGTGTTCGCGGAAGCGTAGACAAAGAGTGTACGGAAAGGTGATCGATGATCTTCTAAAGTGGTTAGAAAAGGCTTAGGTCAAGATACTAAATAGTTCAAACATAAATCGTCTTATTCACTATGGACATTATATTGATTCTGTCAAGTTATTCACCGCTGTAAGTAGACAAACCAACAAGTAAAATCTTGTTACAAATGAAGCTTGAGTAATTACAATTTATAAATTTGATCTCTGTGTAGAGAAGGAAGTGATGTTCACTTCGCGTCTACCATGATAATACCGTTTTATTCATTGGCTGTTATCATTACTTTTTTTATGTAATCACTAATTATTCTTCTTCTCCCAATTAAAACTGTCTTCTGCCTGCTGTCACCATTATTTCGATAGGTTCTGAGTGGAATGCAGCGCTTAAGCAGCACATCTCCAAATCTTACTGTTTTTTGCAGTTCTCTTTAACTGGTCGCATAGCTGTCCATTGTCTCCATGTCATCCTTGTACGTCCAATTCATAGTTTCCCATTCAAGTTCCACTCGGAAGTCTGATGCGCAGTGTCACCATACTTTTTGTCCAGCGTCTGCCCAAGCCATCTTCATTTTCTCAAGCAACTGCTATGTATGTCTAGAGACTCATCGAAATTCTTCCGGACAGGAGCCCATAAAGACTCCAAACCATATAGAAACACTGATTGATGGAAGTCTATCTCACCTTTCTGATCCTTGCTGGTTTTGACGTCGTCATTGTTGCCATCTGCATTTGAAAGCACGCTGCTTAAACAAGTGGTGGAAGTAACCACTTTCAGATTTCTCCTGCTGACAGTGACCAGTACTTGTTGTTGGCCGTTTATCTTCATCACCTGCATCGTCTCTATGTTCACTTGAAGTCCTGTGTTTGCTACCAAACCTCTCTGTCAAACTGTTGCTTTTCACCTTTAGGGCTTTCGATCTTAACCTGTCTGACTGTTATCAATTACTTCACATTTTGCAATTTTCTTTTCTTTGTCTGATAGCTAGTTGTCCGTCATAGTGATATAGCTGAACAGTAATCCATTTAAATTTAAATTTTTGATCTCTCATACATCCTCCAATCCCTCATCTACCTCACCTTGACTTGTAAAACATTTGCAATTGTCAATTTGCATGATCGATTCACCATAGTTTATTTACTAGCCACATGTATTTCACATTATATAGTCATCACTATATGTGGAGTGCATTTATTTGAGGAAGAGTTCTACGGAAATTTGATTAATACATTTATTGCTTGTCTTAAACTTTACCGCAATATCCTCTTAAATTTTTAATGCTTTCATTGATGTCAAATTTCTTAGCTTCTCTTTTGGTTACCTAGGTAACAGACAGATGTATACAGAGAAAAACGTTTAGTCATTCCGCTGATCATTTATTCCTTCATTGAAACCTAATGCAGATTTGTACGTATATTCCGCAAGTTTGTCAAGCCTTATATGCAACTATATTGTAGAATGAAGATGAATTGTCAATTACTGAATGACTACCTATCGCTGTGTGTCATTTAACCGCTGTATTCATATATTAGAGAAAGAAAGACCTGACTGTAATTACTGTCATCATCTTCAATCATAATCAGTACAAGTAATAATGACTAGAAATTCATTCATACCTACATTCACAGTAGTAATAGTAGTGTAAGGAGTAAATCTACGGGTAAACGTAAGTGTCTCAGTAATAAAAACGTTAATGGACTTTGAAAGCAAGCATCAAAAGAGTCAGTTTCCTGGAGAGCGAAAAAAATTACGACGAAAAAAAAAAATAATAGTTTTTAATATCAACTTAATAATTCAGTCATTTGTATAAAACCAGTCAAGCATTCATTTAACATGGACATTAGTCAGTTGTTTCGGTGGAAATTAGTGTTTAGATTTATGCTTGATAGAGCATTTCTTCATACATATTCATATACAAAGTCAGTGTTTTTTGGTTAAGGAACAATTTCCTTGAATATACCGCCATAATATATTTTTAAACAATTAATAATACTGAACAGTTAACACTTTATGATGTGTTTTAACTTTTAAGTGGAGAATTGTCTTACTCAAGGTGAAAAACAAAGATTTAGCAGGCGAAGACGTTAGTTAGATAAACGCCAAAAGCTTTGAGGGGTACTGAATATGTGTGGTTCGTCCTCGTTTCTGACGACTCTTCAGCATTACTCAGCAGTAATCTCATCAAATTTCGTACTCATGACGATGAGGTAACAGAGTGGGCAATTTACTATCTAGATACTGGCATGGGGTGCAATCGACCATGAACTCTAGCTTCCATCAATCCTCACTTCCCGCCACTGTCATCGATACGCTTTTGTCCTAAATCATTCTCGACCTGATGGAACCCTCTGGTCATGACTTCTTCATAGAAATCTAGGCACCTTTCTCTTTTTGTCAGTTGTTCTTTGACATCAGAATAATTTTTAAGTGTTAGTTTTTGTCATGATTGGCTAAATACATTGAATTGCTAATCACAACAACAGTAACGCCAGCATTGGAAAACAAGAGAACAGACTGAAAACTGATGAGAGAGCTTCTGCTCTCATTATTATTCCCTTAGGTCCCGGGTAAAATACAGGGCTTCAACAGAAAATCTCCAGTTATTTCTATTTTCTGCGACCATCTTCGCCAGGCCCCACGATCAACCATAGTCTCTCATCTCTTCCTCTCAAGATCTCCCCCGTGACACCTTCCCACCGACGACCCACTCAATTCACCTTTGGATTCTACTCGATCAATAGCCTCGCTATTGCTAGATATAATACGACAGTCTCCCCAGCACATGCTTAATCTATCTCAGTTTTCTCCTACATGCTTTTTGAATTGTAGGGTCCTGGTTAGTTTGTTACTTTAGTAACTTGTAGTAAATTCCTTCCGATCATTTGATTTTCTATATGGAACCAGTGAAGGCAAATGCTGATAAAAGTTTGCAGCCTGTTCGAAATGCTTTTCGTGATTTATGTGCCGAGCTTCTGATCCACATTGAAGAATCTTGTTCTTTATGCTGGCTGAATGCCGAAGATTTCCAAACTGATGTCAGAGGGATGAAGGTGTACCATGCCTTTCCGATTCTGCCTTTGACATTTAATCTGATTCACTTGTACTTGAAGCGGTGCTTCCCTAGTTAAGTGGAGGATTGTCCCATGTATTTTGATTGATTCTGGTTGTTGTTACTGTTGGTTGGTTAGATTCATTACCTCGATCTCCTCGATGTTCAGCTAGAGTTTCGTCTTCGCTACCAGCATCTTCAGCCAGTTTTTTTTAGTTTCTGAGTGAGAATCCGCCTATTTGTTCGACATTAGACAGATATCATCTTCGAAATCCAGATCTTCTAGCTCAACATCCATCATTTTTGTCTCCTAATACCTGTATTTTTTAAGTTAAATGAGTTCTATAAGTAAACTAACCAGTTAAAACATCTTACAGACTTCAACACCAAAATCTTGATAATAAAATACGGTGGCTGAAGACTTAAATAGCCTGTTGGTTTCAGCAGACCACCAAAATATTGATCACTGAAAAACACAATGCTATCCGACGTTTACCTTATATATTCATTCAAAATTTTCATAACAAGTGTCGCTATAAAAAAATTAAAATACAAGTAGAACAATTAAGCGGAAGTGATCTTTTTTGTGATTAATCCAATTCTGTTTTGTTTTGTTTTGAACGCTTATACAAACAAGTGAACACGCCCAGTTATGCAAGCACTTAATATGAATGTAATTCTTTTCTTTTTTAATGTGCAATGTAAAAAATTTAAACAACTAACCAACCTCCTACCAGAGTACTTGAGTCACAAAAATGTTGTTTTTTTATAGTAGGTTTGGTTTTAAAGTAGTTTGTAAGACTTTTTACCTTGTGAGTTTTAAACAAATTAATTTCAGTACTTTGCTTTTCTGAAATTCTCAAGATTGAAATTACTTCTCGATACTTGAAATATATAGGAAACTTACATAATTCAGTTATGTTCTGTCGACGTTGGGCATAAATTTTTCTGTGACTACCTGAGTAGTCCAGGGATATTTTCTGAAGAGGAATAATTTTTATTTAAGTGTGATATTCTCACCTCCTGTGAAACTGTTATGGTTTTGTTGACTAACCATCGAGGGGTGATAATTGACGTTTGTCTAGCAAGTCTTTATTGTTGTTACCAAATGAATTCTGTCAATAAACTTGAAACGTGCTCACTATTCTAGAAGATTCGCCATAGCGGATCACTTTTTCATTTGAATGATGGTGTGACATATATTTAAATTTTAATTATGACCAACCCTGGAAATAAAAACTGAACATTATTGCCTGCATACATTTAAATGAAGAAAATGAAGACCTTCTGCCTGGTAACTTCTCAAACCATCTAATCCAGCAAGCCCTTTTTTAAATGTTACAATTTAATAATAGGTAATAAACAGAGAATACTCTCTTCGATAACTTTATCATCAGGTTCTACAGTCACATGCATGCATAATAGTGAATGAATTAGTGTCATGAACAACATTAATGTTGTTTAAATTACATCGAATCAATAATATCAATAGATTACAGTTCAACAGCACCAAAATAACAATAAACTGAATGTCAGAAAAATTCGGAAAGATAATAATGCAAATTCATGAGTTTATAATCTCTATTGAAGGCTAGTCAGGGCAGCAATAGTGGCTGACTGAACTTGCTTCTTTTGCACACAAAGTACAGGTTGTTTCACGCAAATCGCTATAGAGAACATCTCCCATTATGGCTTAGTAAAGGTGTAGTAAGAACCATCAACAGTTCAGTATAAGACCACTTGGTCCATACCGACTGGCCGCAAAGTCATCATTGAAGAATCCTTCTCCATCATCTACAGAGTAACAAATAAATTGCTAGAAACATTGAGGTACTACATGCTCCAAACAGTAGAGGCTATCGCAGTTCACGTGAAACAACCACTACTACTGCCTTGGTCAGCCTTCAGTAGAGAATGGAAATTCATGAATTTGTATGGTCGTCTTTCCTAATTCTTCTGACATTCAGTTTATTGTTATATTTATGCTTCTGAACCGTATTCCCGTGATATTAGTGATTCGATGTTATTTAAACAACAATAATTTTGTTAACAGATGAACTAATGACGTATGCATTTATGCGAGTGATGTTAGATGGTTGAAAGCAACGGTCATGGAGCTCTAGACCCAGGTTTTATGCTTGTTGGTAGTCCCCAACATGAAGTATCTCCTACCTCGAAGGAACTGATGTCCCCTCCAAAGTTCAAACTCACATCACCCAGTGCAACATTCAAGGATATTACCATCAAGCTAAATTTTAATAAACTGTGGACTAGCCCAAAAAGTCTATTTCCATTGAGTCTTTCCTCACGGCGGTTGATAAAACACCGAAGAATGGCATTTCAATCAGATCTCTTACGTACTTTAAGCGTCACTTTAAACTGAGAAGCACACTGTGTTATTTAGTCGACAGTATTTAACATTAAAATCCTATTTGGGACTCCATTTGTTTTCAACTTCATCCTCAAAGAGTGATGGTACCCCACTGGAATTCGAACGGAACATTCACCAGAATGACACAGAACTCTCTGCATAAATAAACTCTCTTTACTTTGTGTTCTTAAATAAGCCTACTTTAAACCCCAAGTCATAATTGGTAAATTTTCTTTAAGCCTATTTTTTAAAGCCAGAAAAAGTTTGTTACTCATTATTTGCATGTGTGTGAGTGCGCGTATTGTTTGAGATGACATTTTTATTGCCGTATTATTCAACTGTAGTCAACTTTAGTAATAAAGCGCTACTCAGCCAGCCGACATTCTGCTTTTTAGCTGTTGGCTATAGCTACAACATTGAATTTTTATCCGGATAGGTAGGTAGCAACTGTCAATAGGATGCTGTATGAATTTCGTAACACAAACAGAGAGAGACACCACGAAAAAGTAAGAAAGAAGCAGAGTAAAAGGAAACAGAAAGCCAGTGTTAGCATGACATACAACAAACAAGGGAATATTTCCTGTCCAAGCATACATGTGTATAATTATGAGTGAGTTATTATCTGAGCACTTATTTTTTTCAATATTTAGTGTGTTCTTTTACTGCGTAAAAATTTAATTAGTGTTTTGCCTTCTTAAAAAACCATCAAAATCTAAAATTTACTTATACCTGATATAAAATTTATCCCAGTAATATGTGAATAACTAGGCAGGATATACAACAAAGAATAATTTTTTGCAAAGTCAATATATTTTTATTAGGACCGTTGTTATGGTGACTATCCTAAATCTGAGTAAATTGTGACAAAGCAGAACCAGTAAAAGGATACATACCAGTTATCATGTGGCAGGGAAACATAAAGAAATTTAGATCACTATCTCACAGTTGGTTAGAAAACCATTGAAGACCACCGATAACTGGACAATTTTCTTGGTAGGGTTGAAAACTTCTCACTTAGACGTACCTATGATCTACTAGGGATCAAACTGGAGATCTGCAAGTTACGAAGAAAACTAACTGAACAGCAAGCCGACAGAGTGCAATTCTATGGATCATTATTATTATTATTATTATTGTTCCCTTGGGTTCCTAGTGGAACATAGGGCTTCAACTGCACGTCTCCACTTGCTTCTGTCTTCTGCTGTACTTTTCACCTGCATCCATGTTAGTCCATACTGTATCAGCTTCTCTTCACACGATCTCCTCCATGTCACCCTTGGACGTCACACTCGCCGCTTCCCTTTTGGGTTCTACTCGAGCTATGGCCTGACGCGCGATGTCACCCAGCTGCCTCATCAGCGAGTGTCCAATCCATCTCCACTTTCTCCTGCATATTTGTTGGGCGATTGGTTCTTGTTTTGTTTGTTCCCATAGTTTCTTGTTGGTGATTCTTTCCGGCCATCTGATCTTGAGTATAGAACGCAGACAGTTGTTGATAAAGGTCTGCAACAGGCTGTTGGAAATATTCTTTGTGACCCGCCACGTTTCTGATCCGTATAGCAAAACTGACTGACTTGACGTTTGTATTGAAAATCCAAATTTTGTTGTTGATGCTGAGTGACGAAGATTTCCACACTGGTTTCAGGTTGATGAATGTGTTTCTTGCCTTTCCGATTCTCGATTTGACATCCTCGTCCGTTCCTCCTGTAGTTGAGACAATGCTCCCCTGATAAGTGTATGATGTAACCTCTTTCAAATTCCCCCCATTGATGGTGACTGGTGGTGGATGTTGCTGCCGTTGTTGTTGTTGTTGTTGGTTGGTTATTTTCATAACCTCTGTCTTGTCTATGTTCACCTGGAGTCCTGTCTTTGCTGCTTCTTCGACCAGTTTGTCGTAGTACCATAAATTCTAATTTTTGTCAGTTCCGTGTATATACCACCGACGCCAGTCACTGCTACCGATGAGTACCTATCCTTACACTGGTCATGACTTCTCACTAAATTTCCAGATAACGTTATCCACTAATTGGCTATTTTAATATGCTAGTTTGGAGTAGTTTGAATGATTGCAAGTTAGATAGTGAACTGTCATCAGTTAGAGGACCATTCAAAGCATCCTTCAAGAAAACAGCGTTCTGTCAGACAACTGCCCTCTATAAACTCGAGGAAGTTCAATTTAGAAACCTGAGCCAAAGTGCTGGGATTCTAATAAAACCAAATTGTGTCTCATTTAAACACAGATCCACTTACTGTTAATAATCCTTATATAGGAGTTCAAATATAGTGGGAAGTTGAGTGGCATTGAAATCTACCATTTCACTCAGTGATAAGCACTGTCAGCTTAAGATGTAATGAAGAAACTTTCTAGCTCAAGTGGATGATTTTGGTGTAGTTGTGCTTATTTTTAAAGCTTTCATTGCCTTACTGAACAACATCCTTAGCAAAAACTTCAATCTGAAGTGAGCTTTTAAATTTCTCCGCACGATTATTAGTCATCTCTCCTAGTATCTTTCGACGTGATTCTCTATTCTTGTGTGTTTCCTCACTTTGTAGTCTTTCTGTATTGTTAACGAGTGTTTCTTCCTATGGACTGGTAAATTTTGTCTATGTCAATGTGTTTGTTGATTGGCAGTTAACTTGGATAACAGGCTTCTAGAAACTCTCTGTCGTTTTTAGTGTTTCCTCAGTGTCAAGAAACTTAATCTTAAGATCCTTTTATTTCTGAAGACGCTCAGATATCGACTTTAATTCCAAAACAAAATGGATGAGAAGAAATTGTGTTCTTGGATTGTTAAAATAAATATTCTATACTAAGTCTATAAACAAATGTTTTTACAAAGAATGTATTGTACTTTTATTCGTATTCTTTCGTCTTCTTCTAACTTATACACGATCGAATCACTCGCCCCTTCAAGGTGCCCGCTAAGTGCGGCCAAAGCCAATAAACAAACGTTCAATGTTCATAATCATTGAACATTATCTTAATCAAATTGGTGTCCATAATTTTCTATTTACAATGATATAAGGCAGTGAATACGGTGTCTTTAGATGGTTACCTTATGTTCATGGATGTAAAAAACACAAATACACCAACACCATCCGGCTGAGCTATAAATCTTCTGCGGCATATCTATACACGTCAATCTTTGTCACTCATCATCAAAATCAAAATAGCAGGAGTTATAGTGAATAATACTGTAGTTTTACTTCGAGGTTTTATTTCAGGTGTTGATTGTCTAAAATAGACATAGGATTGACGAAACCTGAACAGTTGGTGGCGGCACAACAGTAGGATGCCCGTCAACACGCGCAGCTGGTTTAGGTTTCGATCGCCAGCTACCGACGCACTCCTTTACCTCTCCAAGCCAATAATAAAACTGGTAAAGAGGTAGTTAGGCATGAGGCTACCAACCGCATCCTGTAAAAATAAACACCCCTGCTTCTGAAACTTCAAACCTCTAGCTTGAAGTTGCCCATTGTTCCACTGGGAACATAAAGGAATAAAACAAAATATTAAAAATAAATAGCCGGTCAAAAAATGTAGTCATAATGGTGATAATAATAATCAAGAACTGGAATATTATTTGAGATAAATGTAGGCTGGATAGATGGATTTCGTCCAGGTCGCTTCACATCAGTAAATTCAGCAATTTAAAAGTAAATTTCGACTCCTCTGCTTGCTGTAAATGTTTAGTGCAGTTGGAAATATCCTGTTTCTAATCCGATTCCACTAGACGTCAGGTGTTTGTGCTAGTAAATGACTGAAGACCTTTGAATATCAAACTTTCTTGATTAAGTTCTCAAGAGCGAGGGGGTGACCATGTGTTTGCCCTCATATATTGTTCTCCCTCTTGTATAGGTTCTCCAAAATAGGAATAAGTTTAACTACTTGATAAAGTGTAGCAAGTAGATAGCTCTCTGAACTAATAATAAACCAAAATGATGGATCACCAGGTCTCATCAAAACTGTGTTCTATGTCTTTCAAGTAAACAGTGTACAAAAGAGGTATATTTTAATCTGCTTTCACTCTTATTTATTGTATGCAAAACACATTAAATAAACTGTTTTGTTTCTCTGTTTGTTTTAGTTTCTTTTCCTGTTAAACTGGAATAAACTACGTACGTACGCATCTCTAGTTGCTGTCAATTAAATCTTCTCCGCTTTATGTCATACGTATATTTCCCCCGACCCACCCTCAAACTCTTAGCAAATGTTGTTTACATACAATTTGCCTCTATTCCATAAAAAAGGAGGAATCTTGTTTATTAGCTAAACTAATCACTTTAGTGGTTACATTAAGGAAGAAATCACTTGTATGATGATAAATCTGCCATAAAATATATCAGCAATATACACTTATATAACATATATTGGCTAATTAAATAGGCATAACTGCGCATAAACACATTCATAATATGTATCTACATCTACCTTAAAGAAGAGGAAGGACCTGATAGTAGGCAAAGGTAATTACCAGGTTAATCAGATTGTTGATTCTACCTGGAAATTGATTTAACACACACAAACACAAACACAGAGATGAAGATTGCGTAAACAAAATCTTGTTAAAATTATTATTTATTCCAAGGATTATAAGAAAGAAAAAAATTAGAATATACACCAAAAGACTCTGGATTATTATTCTCTGAGAATGTGTTTTTGATGCATTGTCACAGGTGTTTAAGAGAAGCAGTAGTAAGGTTAATTCAACAGGAATTTTGTAGTCTGCATTTGGGCTTTTTTATATTATGCCTTGAGTATTATCTTGAAATACTGACTTGATTTTGGTAGCAGACAATGACTTATTATTGTAGAGTGAAATATTGGTAGAATTATTGAGGGCGAGGCAGTTCCTTTGATATTATGGATGCGTCTTGCTTCCTGTGGTTTGCATTTAATTGTCTGGTAATCAAATGAAGTATTATTATTATTATTGTATCCTTTATTTAATTCCTAAAGGAACATAGGGCTTCAGCCCTGCGTCTCAATTGAGTTCGCTTCTCTGCTAGAGTCTTCACCTGGCTCCAAGTCTTTCCACACGTTTCCATCTCCTCTTCACATGACCTCCTCCAAGTCACCCTTGCACTGACGACCAACTCGCCGCTTCCATTTCGGGTTCCACTCGAGTAATGGCTTGTCTAGTGATGTCACTTGATGGTTTCCTAAGAGTATGGCCAATCCATCTCCATTTCTTCCTGCATATTTGTTTCACAATCGGTTCCTGGTTGGTTCGCTCCCAAAGATCCCTGTTGCTGATATTTTCTGGCCAACTGATCTTGAGTATTGAGTGAAGACAACTGTTAATGGAGGTTCAAGGTTTGTTTGAGATGCTCTTTATGACGCGCAGTGCAAGTCTCTGATTCGTATAGTAGCACTGACTTCACATTGGAGTTGAAAATCCGGATCTTATTTTTGATGCTGAGTGTTGTTGACCTCCACACAGACTTGAGAGTAGTGAAAGCTTGTCTTGCTTTTCTGATTCCTGCCTTGATATCCTCATCAGTTTCGCCTGTAGTTGAGATGATGCTTCCCAGGTAGGTAAAAGAGGTTGTTTCTTTCAGGTTCCTCCCATTTATGCTGATTGTTTTCTGTTGTTGTTGTTGCTGTTAGTGGTGTGGCCTGGGAATCTTCATCACCTCTGTCTTCTCTATGTTCCCCTGAAGTCCTATCTTTGATGCTTCTTCTGCCAAAGTATGCAGAGAAATATTTGTATGTGATATGCTCTGTTTATTCCTGTTAGATACTAGGTGCGTGCGAAAATAATACACGATTCAGACACTTATAAACTAGTGTTAGTTTTGTTGACAGTGGAATTCAGGATGAGGATTTCTTCTTAGTTGGGAATTGTTCGAGGAGTTTACATTCTTCTCCAGTAGGTAACTGCATTTAACCACTTCAAATACTCAGCAATCAACATAAAGAACGAAATTCATACCTCCGACACCGGTGTTAAGTTAGGTCTTTTTTATGGGTCAGAAACTAGGAACATCACGAAAAACACATACAACGGGCTACTGTAAACAGATAGTCACGACAAATCAGCAATAAGAATTTCTAGGAACAAACCAACCAAGAGGCCACTGCTGAACAAATATGCTGAAGAAAGTGAAGGTGGATCAGGAAAAAGCTAAGGGGACCGTTGAATGACACTACGCGCCAGGAATGACCTTGATATGAACCTGAATGCGAAGCAACAAATTGGGCATTGGTTTCAGGGTGACATTGTGGAGATCGTGTGAGAAGATGAGAGACTATAAATAATCTTGAGGCCAGATGAAGAGGACTATAGAGAAACGGATGAAGTATAGATGTGCCATTAAAGGCGTATGTTTCCCTCGGAATCCAAAAGAATAATCATAACTCAGTGTGGTCATGGGATCACAAGGTCCACCTCTTATGCAACCAGTCTCAGATTATTTTGTTCAAATTAACGGAAAAAAGTATTTGTTGTTGGAAATGATGGATACTGGGTTTCCTTCTCAGTCAGAAAACCATCATCTACAAGGGGTGCTGGAAAAGATCTTCTAACTGACGAGTTTCAGTTAGGACGAAGCCCTCCGAGTGCACGCTACG
Organism: Trichobilharzia szidati; assembly: GCA_944472155.2. Lineage (NCBI taxonomy): Eukaryota > Metazoa > Platyhelminthes > Trematoda > Strigeidida > Schistosomatidae > Trichobilharzia > Trichobilharzia szidati. Next base: position 34,420,321 of record OX235276.1, on the reverse strand, counting down.
ATTAGTACTCATATTAACCATGAGAGCATAATGTCAATCTCGAGTCATTGCCCAAACGTTCTTGATACTAGCAGATACATTAACAGATACCGCGCATTTAGATACAATAAAAATCAGTCAACGGATACACTGAAAAAATTATATACCAGCTAAACTTTTCCAGATACGCTAAAGCTCCACTAATAATCTAGAGTAAGTGACGTTTTGCTGAGGAAGGTAGCTCTTTCTTGATGAAGTCTACAGAACGTACTAAATACTGAAGATTGTTTCGCGTCTTACAAAGTCAACATGAAATGACCTCACAATCTAGATGAATATTATTTTTTATAACTCTGCGTTTCGAATGGGATATAGGGCTTCAAGTTTGAGCTCTGAAGCTTTAGCTGCAGTGGTGATTTATTTTTTTATTAGTTTAGATTGCTGTCCTCACACTTAACTTTCCCTCTTGAATGGGTTTACTGCTGCCTAAGCGAGGTTAAGGGATGCATCTGCTGGAGATCGAACCGCGGACCGTATACGTGATTGAGGAGTATTCTATCAACGAACTTCTGACTCATAATCTTTAGTAAAATATTCAAACATTCCACTAAAGTTGTTGACACACGTCAAACCGAATTCCTGTCTGATTTCAAGGTGCTGAAAACTACTAATGATGTTTCAGTGAAGATACACAACATGCACTTAAAACATTCAGTCAAATGGCTTTTTTCTTCACAGATGTTAAGTGAATAATATTTTATGGAATAGAATTGTAGAAATCCAAGTTTTCAGTCATTCCTATTGACGCCAGTGTACTGTAAAAAGTGTTGTCGTCAAAGTAACTACTCAAGATATAACTGTCGTTTAATATTATTTGATAAAAATTAATGTTAGATTGATTGCTCTCTGACCACACAAGATGGCCTGGATGCGATTCCCAGTCGCCTTACTTCATTTACTGGGTTGTAATCATTGCTTAAAAGAGGGTTACATTAACTATAGAACTAATGACCCCACCCAGCAGAAAATAACACCACTGCAAATTAAAACGTCTTTAGCTTCAAGCAGAAAATGGAGCAATTATAGACGACAGTGAATTTATGCCAGGTACAAGCGGCCTGAATGGTTGCCTAAATGGTCATTCTGAAGGTTCTCATTGATGGCTACAGTTCGGTAACAGTATCAAGCGAAAATCTCTCTGAAAAGAGTGAAACTAATCACCATTACTGACGCACATTTAAAGTTTATAAATGTAAATGATTAAACATTCAATTGTGATTTAATGAAATTTAGGGTTGAGCTAGAGGGGTATATTTTATGCAGCTAACATTAGGTTTGTAGGTTACAAGTATATCTATTTTGTGTAGTGACTAAATTTATCCAATTATCGTCTGAAATCAAGAAACTTACCTGTGCGTTCTACTGTATTGCCGACAAAATTTCGTTATGACACGAGCTATCACAAAACGTTCCAAAAGCAGGGAAGAGACGATTTTTCTTCAATACTTTAATGATTCTATTAAGCAGCAATAACACCAAGCTTACATTTACCTTAAAAGAGTGCAGTGATGCAGCCATACAGGTAAGGTATGTTTCTGAATACAAAACAAGTACTGTTAGACAAAATTAACCAAATTTCAACTCTAAGAGATACTATAGAATCAAGGAGAACGAGGTGGAACAAAAAGTTCGATCCTCAAAAATCACACACCAACGCTTCTCACAGACAGTCCTGGATGAGAATAACCTTCGTTCTCCTGCACAAATTCATACTGTAAAATAACACAGTTAATGTACACACAAACATAAAGAAGTATCATCTAGGAGGGAATTTCCAAACAATCTGTCCATTACACTTTGATCTAATTGTTTGTATTATAGGTTATGATGTGGTAGAGTGAAATAAGTGTTTCACTTTAAATCCTCATCATCTTCCACAAGTGATCAATATTACCAGACCTCAAGCAAAATAAGTGTGGCTCGTAGCTCGGTTAATAACTTGGTGTTGAAGCAGGAAATTCATCAGCTAAGAGTCTTGTAATAATGAACCTTGAAAATTATTCTTGGGCATAGCACTATTACTGCTTCCTTGTCTTTTCTAGAGCCTTAGGAATTAAAGTTTTCTTCTTATTTTGTTTACATTTTTTATCACAAAGTTAGTGATTTTCTTAAGTTTATTCAGTGATAAGCTTGAATAATATCAGCCCGCCTACTGACAACTAATCACTTTCTTCTTGTACGTAGTGATTCGCCTGAAAGTAGACGAATAAAATCGTTTCACTGACACCAGCCTGTACATTTTTCTTCAATGTCTTGACGGATGCCTTATAAATACATGAATTCAATCACTGATGTTATAATAGGAAATTAGCTAAACTGTAGATTGTCTATGTAATCTTTACAGACTTTTGAGAATTGCTTTTGTCATAATCAGATAACATACATTTCCTTATTCCTATCACTTCTTATTCTTTAGAACAAAACTGAGGAAACAAAATCAATAAAAACTGTGATAGAATGGTAATAAGCAGCGTCCATACAACTTATCGTTGACAGTGATTTATTTATCTAGCCACCTTAGATGAGTGACGATATTAACTTGAGACTTAGCTAAAGACTGAACGCTGAAATCGAAAAGTCACTTTAACAAGCTAAAATGTCGATCATTAAGCAAATGGAAGCCTTTATATCTCTCTAACCTCTTCAAGTTTCATAAGAAATGATGTCATCCTCCAGATAAGACTCTTGGAGTAAAGACTTCTGAGAAGATTAAGTCTCCAGATAATCTAATAATGGTTAAAATAGACGACAAAACTACTCAAACGAAAACACAACATTGAAACGGCTGAAAATAGATGTCCATAGGTCTTTAGAACCTATCCATACGAGTTGTTGGACACATGATTAAGTTTAGGTTACATTTATGCAATCATAATCAACTTAACATAACAACAAACCTTCCCTAGTAAATTTTGTTTGGAAATTAAAATTGAGGTAACATTATCAATCCCCCTGTTGACCTGTTTTAATTCTCTCAACCCGTAAAGTTTTATAACTTTTTCATTTAAATTCTTATGACAAGTATGTGTGTGCAATCAAAATGTTTGAAGTGTGTTGCATAAATTCATTATGCAGTTTAAATAAATTAGGTTTCGATACATCTTTGTCGTCGCTATTGTCAAGTGGTCAGGATATCGCGTTGTTGCCACGCTAACCTGCATTCAAGTCCCGGCAGCGGCATTCTGAATGGTACATCAGTTGTTCAGCGGCAGAACACTCTCGTCAACCGCGCACCTGGTGCAGGGTTTGGTATCTGGCCGACGTACTCCTAGACTTCACTTGACTGGTTGTAAGCCCGTTACAGACATAAGGTCAGGGGTGAGGCTTACTACTTCAGTCTGTGAAAGTAGCACCATTACTGCTGAAACTTTACAGTCCAAGCTTGAAGTTCTATATTCCACCTGTAACACAAAAGAATACAATTAAAAACGTTGTTTTGTCGAAATGTGATCTATCTCCAAAGTAAATCTCTCGACAGATTTTTTTAAGAATGACCTATTCAGCAGAACCTGAGAAAAAATACCTTCAAACTAATTCAGAAGTCGCGTCAGTGGCACAACGGTAGAATGCTTGCCGACCATGCATGTGGTTCGGGGTTCGATCTCCGGCAACCGACGCACTCACTTACCTACCTAAGCTCGTATTAGTGCCAGCAAATAGGGAAGGTTGGACATGAGGCTGGCAACCCTATCCACTGCTACTGAAACTTCAAGTCTGCAGCTTGAAGCCCTATGTTCTACTGGGAGCCTAAAGGAACAAAAATATTCAGAAGTCGTAAAAAATAAAATCTTTGGATTAACCTGCATGTTCTGAATAAGTTGAGATGTCAAGCCAAGTACTCTTAGCATTTTAAACTAGTATCCATATACGTTGTTAAATCATCTTACTTCTGAACAAATAATATACTGAAAACTACAATCAATAAAGACTGATGACAGTGAACGTCTCATTCATTCCTTGAATTCCAGCTATAAAACGAGAACTCAGCCCATTCAAGTGTCAGTGCTCAACGGCATTGTTATCTTTACAAATTGGTGTTACTTACCTCACACTTAACCTTTGTTCTTATCCTGGCCTGCTGAAAGTCAATAAGCTAGGCGGAGTCTTGGAATGCATCTGTGGGGAATCGAACCGCGGCCTTCAACGTGGCTGCGTAGAATTCTTCCATTGATACGATTTGTGTGTTCTGCTAATAATAACGTACAGTGAAACCGGAGATGTGGCTTATCTGCTTAAGCACTCAGCTTTCAGCCAATGAGTCTAAGATTCGAATCTCACCCCATAGACTTCAAGCTAAGCAGCGGGATTGCACTGCCAGCCTTCACACACAGATATATTAAATTATCTCTTATAAGAAATACTGAATATGTTTCTCTATTCTGTGAGACTTTATCATTCTCGTACTGATAAAAATTAATTATGACAGATATGAGCGCAGAAAAAGAAGATTTTTCAATTAAACAAAATCCTTTTCAGCTCAAGTATGGAAAGCCAGAGAGTATGATTAACTATCATGTACTATAGGCACAGTTTTCATTAGAAAAAACAAACAAAACAGAATGAAACACAAACATGTTCATCAGCCCTTAATTAAATTACATTTCATTTCATTTTACTACCAAGATGCCAAACTTTTGCTTTATTAATTTATTTTTTTCAGAAGGCTAAAAATAAGTTTTCCCAATGATGTAAAACAGAGCACACTCGATATGTATATATGATGTTCAAATAATAATGTTTATGAAAACCATGTAGTTGTGACTTATTAAAAATACAGTTGTATCTCATAAAAATACACTTTCCTTAGCACTACGTTGTACTAACAGCTTAGGAGAATTCCCGATCATAGGATGTCTTTACAAGGAAAATGGTATATATCACAGGAGATTTGTATTGTCTATAGAGTAAAGTGCACTGATCATGAATAATTTTTTATCATTTGATATCTATTATGTAACCTCCGTTACCATCCTCTTAACACACTTATCAGACAAGGATATATACAGTTGCTGTATCTGCCAATCTACAGTGTGATGGTAAACAGGCTTTACTTGCACTGAAGAAATCCTACGGCGGACCTGCGAGCTTAATTTTTATTGATAACCATACTCAACACATCGTCTTATGAAAGACTTATGAGTCTAGAGAAGTTTATTCAGAAGACGGTTGACCTCTGTATTATTACTTATTTCTCTCGTTGACATATTCGCGTCATTTCTACTGTTCAAAGACAAAACTCAGTTGTAGTTCATCGGTTAGGTCAGTAATGGGGAAATAGCCTTCAAGTTTGCCTAGTTTTCTAAACTATTTCATTTGACATAAAGCTATTACCCATCTGTATATTTCAGATGTTAGTGAAAATATTAAATTTGGTGAAAGAAAGGGTTATTAGTTGAACAAAAGATCTTTTTCTTTTTCCTTCACGTCACTCGGTGGAACATAGGGCTTCAAGCTAGTGGCTTGACGTTTCTGTAGCAGTGGTGTTTATTTTTATGGGATGGGGTTGCTAGCCTCATGCTCAAGCTTACCTCTTTGTCAGTTTTATTACTGGCTTGGCGAGGTAAAGGAGTGCGTTGGCCGGGGATCGAACGCCAAACTATGTGCATGGTCGGCGAGCGTCCTAACCACTATGCCACCGACGAAAAAAAAGATCTGCTTGATGTTATTTTAGTAAATGGTAACTAGCAGTCGTCTGAAAATGCGCACGATCCCAGCATAATAGGTGGCTGTTGATGGCCACAGGCATAGTGGATCTAGCCTACCTGCTGGAATCACTGGACTACCGGAAATTGCTTTCCACCAAAATGACAAATTTTATCTGGATTTATCGGTGTTTTAATCGTCCAGTTATATCAAATGACCCATACATGGACTTGCACGCAGGTTTAACTTGCTTCCAAATAAACGCTGCGCAATTCTTCAACGAAATGAAGATATGCCTCAGAATATCAATTCACACGTGAATCTTTCCTGAAGAAAAAAGTATTTTGGAACTAAGTATGCTTGAAATGTTTGTACTGTATGTTTACATACTGTCTAAAACAAACTTTATCATTATTATTATTGACAGCGCTTTGAAGCGTGAAAGGAAAGTCACTGGATTCGAGTATCAGTGGGAACATTATCACTCACTGGTGTTTGCAGACACATCCAACTGCCAAGTTCCTAACACGACAGAGCGTGCATCCTAGACTCTACTACCAGATGTTATGTCGATCTTCAGACACCATCTAATGGACAGTAGTAGGAGGTAACGTAATAACAGACACCAGACATTAAGTTTTAATATAATTAATCATCGGGAAATACAAAATGAACTAAGAAAAATGAAAGATAGCCTCCTAAAATGACTTGTTACTGAACCTAATCAAGTCCGACAAAGTAAAATTTATGAATACGGCATTTAGAAGACGAATTTCGCGAGATGATGGCATCATTTCGTAGTGTATTTACTACCGCTTTAGTACTAACATGGCTCACAATAATAATAAAATAAAATGCATGACAATTACTCAGTTATATAAAAGAAAAGTACATACTAATGATCAATCATAATTAAATAGGTCAAGTAGTCCATGTTAGGCAAAGATTGAAGTCTACTGTTTTTTGTACACATAGTTTGGGATGTATTTGATTAATCCTTTTGCGATTACATTCATAAGCAATGGGATACGATTAATTATTCCCGTCACTTACATTAGAGACGTAATCTTAAGAAATATATTTATATCTAAAATAGAGAAACAAATGCAAGGTATGCTAGTAAAATGTATGCTATATGAACATTGTGTGGATGATACTCTCACTTTTGGTAATAATAGTAAGTTTATTGAAAAATTTATTACTCTATTTAATCATATTCATCGAAATATCTGAGTGACTTCCGAATTCGAATCGAATAACAAACTCAGTTTCTTGGAAGTTGCAATGACTAGAAGAGACAATGGAACGATTAAGCGATCTACGCTTCGTAAGCAGACATAGACTGTACATTATCTTCATTCCATCAGTTTTATTCCTATCCTGTATAAACTTTCCCTAGTGAAACATTCGCTTTCAAGGGCCTACAAAGTATGCATGAGCGACACATTGATGGATGAGCTTCGACACATAGATTCACTTTTATTAACTAATGGTTATCCAGAAAACTTTATCAATTGTTACAGTAAGGATAGACTACATCTTGAAGAGACAGATTATGTACCAATGAAAGCTATCTTTATTAACCTACGATTTAAGGGTGAAGAGTTATGCAATTGGTAGGTCAAAGACTCCGGTCAGCCATCAATCGCACATTCTACGCCACATCTATTTCCCTCACTTCTCAAACATTTTCAATCCTTGATAAAAAATTCTGTGGACTCTACTTCAAACTGTATCTACAAGTTCACCTGCAGTTGCGGTGACACCTATGTAGTTAGAACCAATAGAGTGTTCGAATGTTGTCAAAAAGAACATGTTCAAAGATAGTTATTTTGATGTGATTGTGTTCCCCGAGCTGGATAGTTAATTTGCGAAGCTTTCATCGCCCTACTAGGCGGCATCTTCAGCGCATAATTCAATTTGAAGTGAAGCTCACTTCAACCACCACCACATCAAAATCATCCACCTGAGCTACAAATCTTCTACATCATATCTAAGATGATTATTGAAACATATAGAAAACCCCGAAGCAATTAACCTGAATAGAAATCCATCATCATGATCCATTGCAAATCACTTATTAATGTCACGTCACAAAATTAATATTAATAACTGCTTCCCAATTATTTAATCACATAACTCTAATTCAAGGTTGGTTAATAAAGGTGATGGAAGCACTCTGGATTAATCACATACAGCCTAAATTGTGTGTACGAAAAACAATAGACTTCAACCTTCGCCTACCATGGACTTCTTGACTTATTTAAATATAATTGGTCATTAGTATGTACTTTTCTTCTATATAACTGATTAATTGTCATGCCTTTTATTTTATTATTGTTAACCATGTTAGTTGTCAAGCGGTTGTAAAGAAACTAAGAAATGATATCACCTCGCGAAATTCGTCTGCTAAATGGCTTATTCAAATTTATCAAAAGGAGTTATTGTTTTAATTTTCTAAAATTTATGACTCAAAGAATTCAGTAAAATGGTTTCAGTTTGATATGACACGTAAATCATTTAAGTTTTATCAAGTGATTTACACGATTGATTATGACCTTCACGTCATTAATTTAAGTTAATTGACATCGTAACCATGAAGTACAGAATGAAACTTACAAACATCCAAAGTAAAGTTTTACATTATTAAAAATAGGACAAACACGTTGTTTAAATGTTTTAGTCAGAGATCTATGTATTACATGGTTAGCTGAAATAAAATCGCTGTGAACATTACTTGTCCTCATGATTAATTAGATTGACGTTGAGTCTTGTTGATAAATTATAATCTGGTCAACAAAATTGACATTCGGAGTGATTACAACCGAATAGACCGCATGAAATACAAATCTAATGTCCTAATGAAATGTAGGCAAAGTTCAACAATAGCGTCCCAATGCAACAGTGACCTTGAACCAACCAATCATAAAAATAAGGAATTTTTGCACAAGAAGATGACGTATATTTACTAGAAAATTCATGAAAACACACTAAACAGGAAAGCTTTCTCTGACATGACTTAAAAAATATGTCCCAGTTATAATGAGGATTATCATTTGCTAAGTTAGACTAGTTTCTTTACATGTATTCACTGAGGTGACTGAAGATGAGCTGTTATTGTGAATCTTTTATCTCTCTTATCTTCACGTGCAGTCTTCCCCAAAAGCCCTTGGCTGGACTACTGTGGTTTGCAGAAAGAGGACCGACGACAATTTACCAGGAAAATGGGGATAATAAAACAAATAAAAAGAAATCATATCAACTCTAAATCTATCCCTAATCGTAACCTTAATCTTAATCCTGACGCTAACCCTAGGCTTAACAAGAACCCTAATTACAACCCTTATCATAACCGTAAACCTAACCCTAATCTCAATTATGACCCTGATCCTAACCCTAACGAGCTATTGACACATTGTCCAAACAGTACTTAAAAACATTATCTGAGTGAAATTTGCATCTTAATTGGTGAGTGGCGCTGACATTTCAGTTATGATAATGATAGATGCCGTTAGCCTACGATTAGTATGCATTCAAGGCCATTGGAGCATTCGCACTCCTGAGGCGCTGTTGTTGAAATTCACCGAAATATATTCTCATCGTTATTAAAAATATGAACCTCCACAACGATATAAAATATACCTGTGACACATAGAAACTAGAAGAGAAGAATAACTGTAAGGAAGAGTTCTTTGACTATCTGAAACAGCGGTCGAAACACTTGACAGTCATGTTAAATAATATATACATATATTCAGATTAAACAATAAGAAGACGTAATTTGTCTGGATCATGTAATGTGTTTTCATGCAACACATTTCGAACAATCTGATCACACATGGACTTGTCACAGGAATATGCATAAAATTAATAAAGAACATGTCAGAAATGACGTCACATCCCCCTGTATTTACCATTTTGAGTGTACGTGTCGGCACACATGCACAGGCAGCAATTATCGATCTCTGTGAGTAAGGGCTTCAGAGCATATTCCTAAGTGGCTCCAGAAGCAAACAGAATCTTCAGAACCCATTAATAATGAGATTAGGAGACCTAGCTCCTCTTCTGCAAAACATATTATACAGACACGAGATAAACTTGACGGTTACACATCTCTTAAACATATCTATAAAACGTGTTTGGGGTGTATCTTAAATTTTGTGGAATCCCCAGCTGGCAATTAAGAAGTTTAAATCACTTTTATATGATGAAAGCAACAATTCGTCAACAAACTAAACCTTCCCTGGTAAAAGTGTTTTGATACCATGGCAGATGTACTATTACGTCTGCTATTTGATTTGGTTAAGTGATCTTCATTGTTATTTTGACCTTCAGTATGTCCTTTTAAACTGACCTAAATGTATTTTCTAACCCTTTAATTCTTTATTAATTTCATATATCTATTGCTATGACAAGTCCGTATGTGATCAAATTGTTCAAAATGCGTTGCGCAAATACATTGCACAATTCAGACAAATTACGTCCTCTTATTGTTTGCCTAAATTCATAAGTGGAACTAATTGTTTTATATACATATATATAATTTTTCAAAGATTGGTTTGTAGGGACTTGTGTGTTTCCGGCTAGACCACGGATTGATATCAGTTAGGGAACCATTGGAAAACCAGCTAGGTTGTACTGGACAGCTGTTTCGTCCTAGTTTAGGAATCATCCGAAGTACATACGCACTACCAGAGTTCAAACCCAGGACCTCCCAGTTACAAGGTGAGCTCGTATACCATTCAGCCATTGGGAGCCAAATCAAAGGATAGACCATGAATTCTAACCTCCACCGACCGATGCCATCAGCGGGAAAACAATCCCCACACTTGACTCGTTGGACCTCACTGGTCACAACTTCTCATTAGCATTTCATGGCAACTTCTCCCAGAAGCCAGTCACTAGCGAGCATCAGATTCATTTTCAAGAATTTGTTTGTGGTCGGGCCAAAATCACGAAATTGTAGAAGTTAGGATTAAGGGGTAATTGAATCAGGTCCATTGATCCCCTTCTCTCACCTAAGAATTTGTTTAACTGCAACACTACCTACCATGTCGCTTAACCTAGAGTGACCAATGAAGCGGAGAAACTTCTGGTGGGAAACCTGAAATTTTCCTCTACGTTCTTTCAGCAGCCATATCTCAAGCGTACAGTCGAACGAAAAGAACTGCTCTGTAACACATAAACCTGATACCTGAGTATTTTGTAACATTACGTGAGTTGGTGTATGCGAAGGTATTGGTTCGTAATACTGTTTAGGTTTTCGCGGTAATGAGTCCATGGCTCTGCTGATAGTAAATTTTCAAAACCAGACAATGAGAAAAATAAGACAGAACTGATGGAACAGCAACTGACAGTTGTCCTTAGGAGAATGTAGAGCGACTGCCTCATGACTGACGACCTATTTGAATGCCTGAGAACACCAGGATCAATTATATCTTGACTCTGCGGTTCATCAAAGGTGCAAAAAGCAGGTCTGCCACTTCAACCAATTTTAGACATGGTGGGATCACCATCCGATCCGATTGCCAAATGGCTGTCCGAAATGCTAGAGCCTGTGAGATAACAACTCTCTCCGGGATACTTTTGAGTTTATTGAATGCATAAAAGATTTGAATGTAAATGGCAAACGAATGTTATCACTGGACGTAGAATCTCTATTTACGAATGTGCCTCTCACAGACACAATTTGTTTCCTTTGCAAATATATAAATGACAATAATCCGATCATCGAAATACCAACCTTTAGTGCGTCGGTGGCACAGCGGTTAGGTGGCTCGAAGACCATGCATATGGTCCTTTACCTCACAAAGCCAAAATTAAAAACTGGTAAAGAAGAAAATTTGGGCATGAGGCTGATAACCTCATCCTGTAAAAATAAAGACTGCTACAGAAAATTCAGGCTACTAGCTTGAAGCCCTTTGTTTCACTGGGAGCGTGAAGGAATAATATAAACAATCGGGTCCAGTGGCTGAATGGCCTACGAGCTTGACTTGTAACTGTCAGGCCTTGGGTTTCAATCGTGTTGGGTGCTCAATGTGGATGAGTCGCCAACTAGGATGGAACAGTTGTCCAGTACTCCAGCTGTGGTTTCAATGGTTCTCAAACTTTTATCAGTCCGTGATCTATCCTGAAATATATTAATATATATAAACAAAGAGAGAGAGTTTGATGTGAAATAAACCTGAGCAGTGATAGAAAATACCATGTACTTATGAGTACTCTTGGTAGTTTTGACAGAGAAAGGTCCTCCTGTGTCACACTGTCGTTCTACCGAAATGTTCCAGTCGAAAGAAAAATCATAAAAAGATTAACAGAATTCATCAATAAGCTTTCATTGACAAGTAAAGAAATACTGAACTACTTGTTATTATGGTTGTTTACAGAAATTAGAGAAATTTCATTACCGATATTACCATTATTAGTATTATTATTATCATCATTTACACACACCCGCTTTATACGTTATAAACAACAGTTTAGCCCGCTAAGTACACATCTAAACGTCAGAAAAGAGAAGTAGGGAAGCAGAGGAAGAAGAAGACGGAGTAGAAGAGGGAAAGTATAGTAAACAGCAAAAGGAAGGAAACAGTAAAAAGTAACCAAATTAAAACAACAAAACTCAGATATAAATAGTTATTGTTTCTCATGTTTGTTTATTTATTCTTCTTGTTCTAAGTTAAAAACAAAATATAAGCTGCAGCGATGGGAACAAAATCAATTATTCTAATAGAATACTAGTTTGTGAGAAAACAAAACAACTTCAGTTACACAACAAGGTTAGGGATATTTCTAAATGAATAATGAATAAATATGAACAGTAATGAATAATGAAATTCGCGACGGGAATTTCATCCTGTTTGGAGATTGTCAGCTAGATGAACATGTATCTACAGTGAGTGTTGTTGTCCCCTTTCGGAGTCGAACCCAGCAACCATTTTTTTCAAATGGTAATAAGGTGTTCATTAGCCTATGGGAGCTAATTCATTTTTTAATAGTTACCCATTGTTGACAGTTGAAGACATTTTGAAAACCACTGAAAGCCAGGAAGTACTGAACATTTGTTTCATCCTAGTTTAAAACTCTTCAGGATTTAAACTAAGGACCTGACAGACCCTGAAATCTGACTTAGAATTCCACTTACTCCAACTCCTACCAGTTCGTGATTTTGTTGTTACCATCTGACAGTGTCATCCGCAAGTATTATTCTGATGTTCGTCAGTGAAGACTACAAGACAACGTTCTGAAGAGAAGTTGTGACTAGTGAGGTTCATCAGATCGAGTGTGAGAAGAAATACTCGCCGATGACACTACCTGGTTTTTTTAATTCTTTACGTTTCCAGTAGAAAATTTGGCTTCCAGCTACAGTTTTTAAGTTTCTGTAGCAGTAGTGTTTATTTATACGGGATGCAACTGCTAGCATCATGACCAGTCTTCCCTCTTTACAAATCTTATTACTGGATTAGTGAGATGAAGGAGTGTGTCGTCCGGGGATCGAAATCCGAACTACATGAGGCGTAGAGAGCTAGCATCCTCTCACTATACCACCGACGCACACATACGCTGGCTAGTGACCGCACTAAAATCACCAATCAGTAGAAGCTGGAGTTAATGGGCTGTTGGACTGGGTCCCAGATGTTGAATGGTATCAGAGCCGCAAAGTGACGGGTTCGAAATCTGGCAGTTGAGTATTATCAAAAAATCGTAAACTAGGAAGAAACTCTTGTCCAGTACTCTCTGGTTTTCATTGCTTCTGTAAATGACATCTGTCCGTGATCAAATTTTTATTGGAATAAAATGTTTAGTCTGTGTTGACATTTCGGCTCCCAGGAAGAAAAGATTCAGCGATTCCTTGACGGTGACTAGTTTTGGGATCCAAGATGTGTGTTTCATTCCGACTGGGAGACACCAGACGGATACACCTAAATTTCTAGTTATTTTAGTCATACTTCATAGAAGAAATTTCATAAGTGACTAGTTATTCAGTATCAGTCAGTGTACTTTAAGGGACACGATTCTGCGTCGTTAAATACGCAGACGAAACTCATTCAATTGCCAATTCACTGGTCATAAATATAAGGTTAATTAACTAAAACTGTGGTTTTCTTAACTGCTGGTCGTTCAGAATAACGTCAGTGATGCTTACAAGACATTTAGAATCACTGGCTTGAGCATAGACCAAACACAACTGAAGTAACACAAAATCGTTAACAGTCTGTTATCACCTGATTCTCACCAAAATATTTGTGATTCACTTTTCTTCAAGTATTTCCAACTGCCTTGTCCTAGTATCTGTATATTCTTCAATGTTGCCTTTTTTATACTGTTAAGAAAGTCAACAGATTCGACGAGTGCACTCTGTTGACAAATGCTTTAAAACTGCATTTAGCCCTTCTAGACTACGACAGCACTAAGTGTCATCATCACCAGTGAAAATGTTTTTATCATCTGACAGTATAATGAAAACACAATTTCTGTATATGTCTGTATGCCTTGAGTTGAAGAGGTGTCAATAAATGTCGAAGAATCACTCCGCTTAAAATAGAATAAGTATTAAACAAATTGAGGGATAGAGTTAACTCATCATTAGTTCAAAGAAAAAATAATTGTCACTCACACGCTATTCTGGCTTGGATTTCCGACTGATACACTCACAAACCTTGCCCAGTTTACTAACCTATTACGAGCGTGAGGCTAGCAACGCTGCTATTGAGAACAGCGCCACTACAACTGAAACTATGAAACATGAAACCGTCTATTTAATACTCAAAAAGAAAGGACTGCAAATAGGCATCAAAATGAACATACTGCGCTCTCATAACTTATTATTCGAAGAATTTCACATAATTAAAATTAACTAAAATTCATTCTTGTACGCAAGTGACTTTTATTGGTTCGAGTTTGCTTCTGATTAGGGAAGAAAGCTTAGGCTCACCAAGACTGAAGCTTCTCTCGCGAAATATTTACAGTCTTCGTAGATATAAACACTGACAGTGTGTTTGTTTTTCTTCGGGTAAACTTTCTGTTACCAGACATTTTGATTAGCAATTCAGTCATTACCTTGCCAAGTTAAACTCGGTCTATGAGGCCAAGATATATTGTGGCAGATGATTAACTTAAAGAAGTCCTTATATTTTACAGTTTTATACCCCTAACTCCGCCTAATTTTCTCCTGACATCGGCCTTTAATCTCAAAATAAAAACATATTTCGCAGTTGTAGCCTACTCATGAAGCCTTTCTCATTGACTAATCACTGTTAAAGCCAGGCCCTCAATAGCTAATGATTCTCTAAGCTAACTTGTGAAGTAAGTGTTTGCCAAGGTCCTTTGAAGCCCATAGATTCAACGTCTCTGTCAATTATTTCGGCCATTGTTTCGAAGAGTCAAAATTCTTTTGTCATCAGTTCGTCTTCTCTTCTGGTTTCTTAGTGTCATAGGTAATGTTGTTGTGGTGGCGATAGTGATCGATGTAGCGAATAATGACTGAGATGAATTTCGTTGGGGTACTGGGTTTATATTCCTCATCATCTACACAGTTACTTTGAAAGGCGGTGACTAACAGTGACATTCAGAATGTGCATTTCGTCCTATTTGAGACTCATCAGGTGAATGTACCTGCGTTTTCCAGTGAGTAATGATGTTCCCACTGAGGCTTGAACCCAATACCTAACATTTCAAACACCAAAGCGTTATCCGTTAGACAAATGAAGTAGAAATAAATAATAAATTATTATTTCTCATTAATAGTGTATGTCAATCTAGCTTATCCTGAGGACAATTTATATTCAGAATTTTTTATTTTAGCTGGCAATCAAAGTTATACATCTCTGACGAAAACAATTCCAGGGCATGTTCACTGTTTTCACAATTGTTCTATTTCTCTCTCATATATAAAGTTTCCATTTAAATGTTTTTAAGCTTTATGCTATGCTTGATGATGATGAAATCAGCTAACTTAAATTAAATGACGTCAAATTTGCTACCACTTGTGTGAATCTTATCAAGATACTAAAATGATCTTGAAACAATAAGATAATAACAGTGCTTCATTCTTTGGATTGAGAGTGGACTGCAGGGCCTCATCTGCACATTATTGTCGTACTCGGCCGATTGTCCATCTCGTGCTGCCTGGTATATGGCGTCACTCAGAGGTAGTACCACCGTATTTCTAACCTGTTTCCTTCTTTTGCTGCACATTTGTTTGATGTCAAATTGCTCACTAATGCGCAGTCTGCCTGAGTTCCTCGTTGCCTATCCTTTCCAACCAACGAGGTATGCTACATTATCAAGCGAAGACAGTAGCTGTTGACGAAAGCCTGCAGCAGTCCCTTAGAGGTGTTTTCATTGATGTGTAAAACAACTTTCTGAACCATATAGAAGCACTGATTCACTTGACATTAATGCTGAAACTTTGGATCTCGTTCCTTAGCCTTACTAAAGCAGAGGTTCACACTGATTTCAAAATAATAAACGTCTTTTTTGCTTTCTTACTTCCTGGTTAGCGTTGACATCCTTGAATGTACCATCCTGTAGTTGAAATTATGTCTCATACCTTAGTGAAGCAGACAGCAAATTATTTCAGATTCCTCTCGCTAGATGTTTCTTTGTAATTTTTATTGTTTTTGTTGTCAATTCAGTGTAATTACATGGATTTCTTGTCTTCTCCGACTCTCTTACTAACTTGTTGCTTTTTTATCTGAATATCTCCAGATTTGTTCGACATAAGTTGGTAATCATCTGTATAATTTAGATTGTTCAGGGTCCTTCTTTGGTGGCTTAGTGGTGAGACACTGACCAGCCACGCAAGAGGTCTTCTGTTCCATCCATGACCGACGCATACCTTTACCTCGCTTACCAGTAATAAGCACGGTAAAGCAGGAAAGTTTGGCGCGAGGCTAGCAAACGAATTCCTTAAAAAATACCACTGCTACTGAAACTTTGAAGCTTTAACTTGAAGCCATGTGTTTCACTGACAACTAAATTGAATAAAAAAATTTAATAAAAGAGTCTTATAGTTGATCAAACTTTATCTAAAATAATTTAAATTTCAGGATTTGTACATTTTTGAATCAACTCATAAATAAAATGAACTTGTATATATTGTTTTTTTTTTCCTTTCTGTAAAAACGTATGTGTTTTGACTTTTGTTTTTGTTTACATGGGACTAAAGTAGCCTTCTTCTTCGTTTTAAAAGCTTTCAATTAATAATGAATAACCCGGAAATGTCAACAAAAACAACAACAACAACAGCAACAATGACCGCAACAGAAATGAAAACATAAACCGAGAGAAATTTTTGTTTAGTTTCTTTTTCTTCAGAAAAATTGAAAAAGAAAGTAACCTTAAGGTTGTTGATTAGTTTTATGCTTCCCTAAGTAGAGTTATATAAGCTATTAGCAGCTTTGTCCCATTTCTACAAAGTGTATCTCTGTACCCCTCCTTCACTCCTTATTTTTGGTTTTCCCGGGTTAGTCACATTTCCCAATAGTATATATATATATATGCATATGTTTTCTGAAGGCGTAAGATAAACAACATCCAACCAGTATGCAAACGTGTAAAGGGTATTAACAGAGTTAAATTTATTTGACAATATTAGATAGTTGAAGGCAATCAGCAGGAAGTCTTGGACCTAGGTTTCGTGCTAGCTAACACTCACCAGTCAATAAGGCGTATCTGCAACCTAGAAGGAACTCATGTTCCTTCTGAGATTAGAACCCGCATCATCCAGTGAGAGCTGCACTCAAAGACGTTAACACTGAGCGATTCGGGCACGTAATTGATCTCCTGTAGGTCTGTAGTGGGTGTTTGCATGTGACACTAGTAATCAGTGTGTCTAGTACAGTGTCTAGTCCTTTCTTTGGTTCAGACTGAATTCTATCAGTCAGGTTTGCAATGTGGCCACCATTCTAGAAAGCTCGCCATCACAGTGAACATGGATTTGATTATATTAGATAGACACGTCATACTAGTTACTAGTGTCCAATCAAAATACCCACTATAGTCCCACAGAAGATCGATCGCAAGTCCGAATAGCTCAGTGGTAACTTCTCTGACTGCATCACTGGATAACGCGGGTTCGAATCTCAGAAGGGACATGAGTTCCTTAAAGGTTGCAGATACGCCTGAATGACTGTTGAGTGCCAACTAACACGAAATCTAGGTTGGAGGCTTCCTGCCGCTTGCCTCCAACCATCTGATATCGTAAAATCAATGTGCATCATGGTGGCGAGCTACCTAGAATGGTGGCCACATTGAAAACCTGCTGACAGTATTCAGTCTGCACGAAAGAAAGGACTAGACACGTCACACTAGTTATTTTTATTATTTGATAATGTATATAAGCATATAGTGTATAATGCAGGTATGTGGACATAAACTTGCATTCAGTACGTCTCTATAGAACTTTCATACTGGTCCTACGATTTGCTTACTTTATTTAGATACAATTTTGAAGGGATGGACTGAAACGTTAGCGAATAGAGACGCATATTTCTGCTAATGTTTCCCCTTCACATAACTTTACTACCCTCAACAAGCAAGTAAACTCTTGAAGCTTCTAGGCAGTAAGCAATTTTCACTCTTGAAAGAAAGCATAGGAGGGAACAACAACAGACTACATGTCTTCCATCATGGTAACAGTTGTTAATACAACCAGCTGCAGTGTTTAATAGAATACATGAGAATCATACAGATGAAAATAATTTCAAAGTTTTAAGATGTTAGTTACTTACGACAGTTAAAATTTCTTCTTGTAGCTCATTGAAACATCTAACAGATTTTCCACGCTAAAATGTGTCTCTGAGTCGTGACACAGAAGAAGTTAGTAAACCGAAATGGTAAAATATATTGAACTAATCTTAGCAATTAGATGTTTACTAAATAATTATTCAGTGGCTGTTTGTAATCAGAACAGTTTAAGTCAGTTGCAAGGCGGTTATAAGAGACCCGAAAGAGCATAGTTCTTGCTGATGCGAATAATTGGAAACCTCTCTTGCCAAACAACAGTGTCCGTTGGCCGGATCACTGAAGTGTTCTAAACACCAGATTATCGACTCACTTGTCTGAGTCCAGTCTGTCACCTCATGTATCCGGTTCGATTCAGTCCAGAGAGCCAAATCAGTTCTATTCAACTGATTCCTTGTTTTCTAGTCATGTGAACGTGCGATATATAGAATCGCATTTGTAACTGAGAGATTACTCGGTTCAAAGTAAGAATTTATCACAATTTCCTTTGAAAACCGAAATTATTTAGGTCAAAATATGTGAGTCACATGGTGATCAAGAAAGAAAGTGATTTAATATAATGATGAATATTATTGATTAGTATAATATGATACGTTATCACGTCGGTCAAAAATTATGATCTGATTACAAACCAACTCGTGATAACCAGTCTGATGCTCGCAAGTGAATTGCTACAGGATGAAGTTTCCTGGAGTTCTAGTGAGAAGTCGTGACCAATGAGGTTCATCCAGTTACGTGTGAGGATGCATTTCCTACCGATGACATTGATTGGTGGTCACGCTAAATCACGAATTGGTAGAATTCATGCGCTGGCCACTGGATGGAATCCCATTGGTTGAATGTTATACGAGCCAGCTTGCCTTGTAACTGGAAGTTTCTGGGTTCGAACTTTGGCAATAGGTACGTACTCCCGATGATTCCCAAACTAGGATGAAACAGTTGTTTGTTCAGTACGCCAGTCCTGGTTTTAAATGGTTCTGTAACTGATATCAATCCATGGTCAACTCGTAAAAAATGAATAAGTTTGGTTTCTAAATGATTCCAAAACACATTCTTTCAAAGAACTGGGTAATTCGCTGACTTACACTTTTAAACTGAGCTGACACTTTTAAACTGTAGTCAGCTGAAACCAGTGATAAAGCTGTTCAACAAAAATAAAGCATTGTCAAGTGAACTCATTCTTTACACTGAGCAATGTCTCGTTTCGAAGATCATAGAAATCTGTATCTGACCATATACGATAAGAGTTTGGTCAGAGAAATTAGGAAAACACAAAACCAAACGATGATGTATGTAAACACCAATGGTAAATACTCTTGTAGCTGGTGGGTGCGCAATGATGAAGACTACCCCACTAGTGCAAAACATCTGTCCAGTACTCACTGGTTTCAATGTTCCTCTAAGTGATATATCAGAAAAGTTAAATAATTATAACTTCTTTATTCTGGACAGTTTTCATAAAATGTAAAGAATTTTCAAAGGAGTTTATTCCATGGTATTTTCCCCTCATACAGTATCTTCAAGTGAAACACTAGCTGACAATATATCTGTGACACATTCCATTGCGATATATCTGCTTTTTCCACGATATATTTTGAGACCCCTTGGAAATAACTGAAGAGCAGTTATCTCATGCATTGGAACACGTTGCCACCCGTTCCTCAAGTTAAAGCAGGCCTCCATAATAAAAATAGTTTGTCTCATCTGAACACTGAAACATGTAAACCTTTAAACCACTCCCTTTAATCCTGGGCTATAGCTGAAACAATATACAATGCACTGAGAAACCATAATGTTGAGGGACGACATTCAGAAACACTAAAGTTGCTAAATTCTTTAAAGTATCCATTTTTGAGGAATTTACTCACCTGTTCAACTTATTGATAAGATCTGCTTTCCATTTAACATAGAATTAGAGTAAAATACAATAACATACTATTGAAAATATCTGCCAAATGAGAGATCAAATGGCAATTAGCTTGGCAAAAGATATCATATCTCTTTCAAACACTGTATTCACTTATTTTTACTGTTGTTCGTACTGTTTTCGAAAACTCCGTAGACTCGTCAACTTTATACAACTGAACACTTTCAAGAAAATTACTTTGCTCACAGATTTAATTTGTAACACTGTTTTTCGAACCTATAGAATAGAATATAGAACTCTGCATACACCTGAATTTCCTTCCTCTAGATAAAATAAATAGTTGTGTGTTGAGCACATCAACGAGAACTGCTTACTAGCCAACGAAATCAAAGTGATCGAAATCCTTGACGGTGGTTTCACTCGTGTAGGACCGAGTCTATCAGTGAAGCTCACCGTTTCTACTCAGTTTATTCATTTTTCTTTCAATTTTATTATTCTTTGACTACACACAGCACTTTTGATACAAGTATGGAATTTTCGCCATGTGTGCGTCGACCGTGGATTGAACCCTGGACCATGTGTATGGTTGGCGAGCATCCTAACAATTGTGCCACCAACGCACAGTTAACTTCAAAGGTAATGAACTTCTGGCTAGCTGCTTGCACGAACTGGTGGTAAATTGAATTCTCAATTCTCTATCCAGATCAAATATTGTGATCTGAATCATTCATTGATTTCTTTGTATTTACTCTTGAATGGTTACTACGGAAACCAAACGTATTCTCCATCTCCGTTACACGGAAGGTATGCAGTAAGCAAGTCGCTTAGTGAGCGAAGCTCTGAAGCTCTAAAACAGGGAGGGCTGAATCTAAAGTCCTTATAGGAACACCATTAATCATCCTAGAAACATTTACACTTAGCTGATGAGTCCCAAATAAGACTCATTTGAAAATCACCTTCAGTCAGAAATGTTTTCGCTTATCATATTCAATTATTCATTCGAAGTGGATTCTTCATAATAACAGAACTAATCACACATTCATGGTAACACCAGCTGCTTTTATTTGTATTTTATTAACTACCAAAAGCAAAATACGCATACATTTATCCTAATACTGATGCCATCTGGTCTCATATCATTATTACTGAATTGTAGTTCAGTTGTTTGCTTTTTAACTCAGACAGAAATAACGTGAAAAGGTAAATACTGAATAAATTTTAGAATGCTTTCATTTAACATAAAATATTGTTCAGATCACGGAATGTTGCTTTCTTGAACAGATGTTAAAAAAGACATTTTCTCAAAACAGATTTCTTATGTACCATAAACTTGAAGCCATATTTTTATCGTTAGAAGTCTGATGTCTCTAACCAACTGCCTAGGCTGAATTAGGTGCTTTATTCCGGGACATGTTGATTGAGAACACCAAGTGCTAACACCAATTAGTCATATATCCTGTGTTGAATAAGACGTAAATGTTGTCAGTGACCTCCAATGAGAGCTGATACGTTTAGGAATTTTGATTGATATTTCTCTTTTGTGAATGCAAACCTTTTCTCTCTTGATTTTACTCAGTGTTATAGCTCCTCTGAAATGTGAATAGTTCCAGAAAAGTAGTTGTTTAAATTGAGCCAGTGTGACTGCACCAATGATGAGCTTGATTTGTAAACTGTAAAAGCAATCCTTGAATACGGAGTACAGTAATAACTTAATGTGTGTAACCTAGAGCTAACTACATCCTTTAGTAATATATATTATCCTGCTCGCAACGTACCTTAGGTGCGTCGGCGGCACAACTGTTAGGACGCTCGCCAACCATGCACATGGTCTGGGGCTCAATCCCTGGTCGATGCACTCTCGATATTAATGGTTGGCCTGCAAAATCGGGCTACCGATATTACATGCTGAATCTTCCATTTTTGTATCAAAAGTGCTGTGTCGAGACAAGCTATAGTAAACTTTCCGCTAAATAAAGAGTTCCAAGAAGGAACTCTTGCACTGAGCCAACTAAGAACCTATTGCTCAAAACATGTAGAGAAGGAAATGAATATGGATTGGAGATACACTGAGGAGACTGATAAGTGCGTCAGACCCTCGAGTGGAGCCTGCACGACAAGCATGAATTCGGGCGTGGGTATAGGGATGATAAGGATATCTCTCTTCCGGACTTACTATAGAAGAGCAAACTAGTCAAGGTTGAGAAATGAGCCAGCCACGAATCGAACCTCAGGCGATGAGCATAGTTTGGAGAGCATTCCATATTTAAAACACCGATGTACTAGTTTATTCCACTTAACTGGTAAATTTTAATCACTGCTACTAAAGTGGTTGGAACTTAAATATGATTTAGAAAGAGTCTGAGTATACCATTCTTTAATTCTGGAAGTTATCATTCGTGTTAATTAATTACACTCACATATTCCTCAAGTTTCAAATAGTTGAAAAATACTTCGAACCAAATTAGTTTGTGAGTACTTAATCATCAAAGTTTGATGCTGTTTGCTGAATGTTACAAAATGTTTAGCGAGTGCGCTAAGCAACATAACACATCATTTGATGGACGAACTGTGAGTATGAGTGAATGGTGTTCCTAAACTTCTTGAATTTTGGCAACCGTCTCATAAAACAGCCATTATTAACTTTGCTTCCCATCTAATGAGAGGCATACAGAAGAGAGTAACAAGCCTTATTGTTATTATTGTTTGTTATTATTATTCCACTGGGTTCCGAGTGGAACATAGGGCTTCAACAACACGTCTCCACTTTCTTCTATTTTCCGCCATCCTCTTCAGTCGGGTACACGATAGCTCAAGCTCTCTCATCTCTTCCCGCCACAACCTCTCTATACCACCCTAGGACGACCAACTTGTCGCTTCCCATTTGTATTCCAGTCGAGAGCCTGGCGCGCAGTGTCATTTGACGGCCTCCTCAATGTATGTTTGATCCATCTACATTTTATCCTTCAAATTTCTTGAGCAATCGGCCCTTAGATGGTTTGTTCTCAGCTAGAGTTATTTGTTGCTAATTCTTTGTGGTCATTTGGTCTTGAGTATCTAGTGAAAGCTGCTGTTGGTGAAAGTCTGCGGCCTGTTGAAAATCCTTTTCGTTACACGCAGTGCAAGTTTCTGACCCGAATAAAAGGCCCGACTTCACACTGGTGTTGAAAATCCGAATCTAAACAAGATTTTGAGCGAACAATTGTTTTCGATAACTTCTTCCTCAGGCTCTACAGTTATAAATTCATGAATAATAGAGTACATATAGCCAATAAAGGCAAATGAAAATAATATCAGAAACTGTATTGGGGTGCATGTGTAAGTTGAGATGATAGTCCATTAGTTAACATAATCAATCAAATGTGTATAGGGTGTATAGTCAGAAAAATGTGATGAAGTGTGAATGAACAGTTGGGTGATATAGTGCTGTTTTATAGTCAACAGAATACAAGTGTCATTGGGGTGAGAGAAATACGATAGACACAAAATACACACAAACACACATTAACAAAGGGGACACTGAATGTGAGGGCTGACCGATAATGTCTAATGATAAAATAAAGAGGCTAAATAGTAAATTGTAATAAGATGTTACAGAGTTGGTAGGCTTAGTGTAAAATCACAAAGGTTGACAAAATTAAGGGTAACAATAAGGTGAAATAAACTGGGTGGAGAAATGGATAATAAAGACATGATATCACAGAATGATAATAATGGTAATAACACGGAAAATTATGATCCTGGTGACCTTATAGTGGGCCAGGGTAGACAGAGGGAGTGAATAAGTTTTTTCTGCACACATAAGTCTGGTCTTTGATATAAGAATAAAACTTGGGCACTGTGGTAGAGTGTAATTCCATTATGGGTAAATTTTATTTTGATAGAGTCTCACAGTGTTATACAGTAATATTTACTGATGATACAGTAATATTTACTGATAACTCACTAGTAGAGGGGATAAAATTCACATTTGAATCGGAAGATGAACAAGGAGAGTTGGCTATGCTAGATTGTAAAATAAAACGAATAGAAGAAGGTAAACTTCACACTAGTGTGTATAGAAAACCAACGCATTCTAATAGATATTTAGATTTTAATTCGTCGCATTCGTTAACTGTTAAGGCAGGCTTAGTTAAGTGTCTAACAAACCGAGCCATAGCACTAAGTAGCACAAAAAAAAGACCTAAATGACGAAATAAAACAGATAGAAGAAGCGTTGGTGTTGAATAATTATCCTTTAAAATTCATTAGGAAGATAACTAAAGGCCAGAAACAAAATAAAAATAATTGTGGAACTAGTAATGATCACATAAATAAGAGAGAATATAAGTCATCGACAGTTATACCATATAAAGAGGGGACATCTGAGACCCTACGTAGGATTCTAAATAAAGCAGGAATTAGGGTGGCATTTAAACCTACAAACTCACTCAGGGACAAGCTCTGTAGGTTAAAGGACCCAGTGGACCCAATTAGACAAAATAATATAATTTACAAAATACCCTGCAATGACTGTGAGGTCAACTACATAGGTCAAACTAGTAGGTCAGGAATAGTCAGATTGTCAGAACATAAGAATTTAGCTAAGATAAGAATGGTTGACCCAGAAAAGATAAGTAATTTAGAAAAAAGCTCGGCAATTGCAATGCATGTATTAACACACAACCACACAATAGGGTGGGAGAGGGTTAAAATTCTAAAAAGTAATCTAGGTAGGTGGAGAGAGAGGTTGATTACTGAATCTTTGTTCATCGAATCTACACCCAACACGTGCAATAGGAATGAATCATCACTAATACCCGAAATATGGAAAATAACACTACCAATCAAATCAAGTGGAAATCAAGTGAAAAATAATGGAACTATATAAATGAATTTAGGAAGTCGTGTGATTACCTTGATATGATTATGAGCAATAAATTGTGCTCGAAACGTCATCAGTAAATATTACTGTATAACACTGTGAGACTCTATCAAAATAAAATTTACCCATAATGGAAGTCTGGTCTTTCTCTATTAATCTCTAAAGCCTCAGCTATGGCTAGGAGGCGTAATTGTGTGCCTTTGGGGAGATTGTTTGGTACTCGATACACAACTGTAAATGACTCTTCTACTTTGATGCTGTGTTCGCTATCCACTAGATGAGCCAGAATTGCACTATTTAATGATTTGGTCGCTCTTTTCCCAAGCCAGACCGGGATATGTTCACGAGTGCGTAAAGATAAATTCCTTTGGGTACGACCTACATAACTAGCTCCACAGGAGCAGTTGAATTTATATACACACATTGATGTCGTCATTTTGGGTAATCTATCTTTAATGCACAGTGTCAATATCAGTTTGGTTGAGAAAGTGACATGCAGTTTTGCGGCACTGAAAGTTCTTTCAACTGCCCTCGTTAATCTACGGTTTAATATATCGCTGGATATGTCGCCTTTGAATTGTAAATTTAAGTAAAGCTTTTTCTTACTTACTGTGTCTCGCTTAGTTTTGTGTGTAGTTTCATTGATATACTTCTTTACGAAGTTGGTAGGGTAGTCGTTCTGTAGCAGGGCGTTTGTGATTGATTATGTTAACTAATGGACTATCATCTCAACTTACACATGCACCCCAATACAGTTTCTGATATTATTTTCATTTGCCTTTATTGGCTATATGTACTCTATTATTCATGAATTTATAACTGTAGAGCCTGAGGAAGAAGTTATCGAAAACAATTGTTCACTCAAAATCTTGTTTTGATTTCAATATGGAGATATTTCATTTACTGAAATCCGAATCTTGTTCTTTATGCTGGCTGAGTGAAGATCTTCAGACTGACTTCAGGTTGATGAAGGCGTATCTTGCCTTTCCAATTCTGCCTGCCTGGCTGGCTTTGACATCTTCATCCATGCTGTCGCCTATAGTTGAAGCGATGCTTCCCAAATTAAGTGAAAGAGGCAACTTCTGTTAAATCTCTCCCATTGATGGTGACTGGTGCTGATTAGTTATTTTCATCACCTGTATCTTCTCTGTGTTCACATGCAGTCCTGTTTTCACTGGCTGTTTACACAGTTTGTTGTTTTTTGCTCGCAAGTCTTCAAATTCATGTGACATTAAACACATATCACCTGCGAAATCCAGATCTTCTAGAGTTATCTTATCGGTTGGTCAGCGTATTCTTGACTCCTCACCCCTAACAGTCATACGCATAATCCAGTCCACCACAATTAAGAATATTATCGGTGATAATAGACAGGCAGCCCTGTTTTACTCCTGTTTTCCTTTCGAGCGCCTAGCGGCCTACATTGTAGCAGGCCTTTTTAAAGTCGATGAAGTTGAGGTAGAGACTGCCATTTAATGCTTTGTTAAGGTTTATTGTAGTTAACCCGAATACTGTGGATAATTTGGAAGTGATTTTTACTTTTATCATGAATTAGCCATTTTAAATCATAAGCCATAATTTTCGGTAGATAGATAAAACTACTAGTGTTTTATTTTGTGCTTAAAAAATGTAAATGTTCAATGTACAATCCTTCACTCTTGAACAATCCTGCCCCATTTTGTTGATAAAAAATAACCTTACGACAAAATTTCTTTACAAGATTCATGAGTTTTATGAAAAAAAACTTATCAAATGCTATTGACAATAAATCTCCAGTGACATTCAATACAGAATGATGAATGGTTTCAGCAAGATGTATTTCTTTTTGTTGAGTTTCTATTGTTTTGAAGACAATATCAAATCGCAAAAGGATATTTTTATAAAATCTCTTATATATTAGCATAAGTTCAATATTATACTAAAGGAATATACAAAGCATTTTAAAGGCGTTTAATGTTTCTGTTTGAAGCAGCGTTAAAGGTCTAATTAGCCACGGAACTTCATCTTACTTTATATGATACTGAATAGTTACACAGCATAAATGAAGCACAACAGAATTTTGGTGGAAATGGCAGCCTCCAAACAAGTAGTCAGCAGTTCAGCCAGCTAAGATATGAGACCAAACTGCTGAACGAGTCATTATCTCATAGAAGTAGTCCAGGCAATACTCAGCTCTCATGCCATGGAATGACGGATACATTAGTATCACTTTGTCAATACAGAAATTTGTCATTCATACAGAATGAGACGAGCAGTAGGTCATTAACTGACAGCGAAATTGTCTGAAATAGATCTTAGATGGTAGAACACAGACACAGAAATCATCATTATTATTATGGATGTTCTCATTACGATAGGTAATAGAGTGATACCATTTATCAATACTTGATAATTAATCTGTTTCTCACAAGCTACTAGCTCTATACAGACAGTCACCTAGAGTTCTAGAGAGAAGTCGTAACCAGCAGAGTCCAACAAGTCAAGTAAAAGAACAGTTACTCATCGGCGATTGCTGCAAATATCGAGAATTAGCAGACGTTGAAATTCAAAAGCTACTGAATCAGGCTGTCATTACTGAATGGCCAACAAGCTCAACTAGTAGCCAAAAGTCTTCGGCTCGAATCCCAGTTGCTGCGCATCAATGAAGAGTCCAAAACTAGGACGAAACAATGGTGTGAAACTCCCTGAATTTCGATTCAGCGCTTAGCAGACTTCTCTGACTTCTGAATTTTACATGATTATAATCTATTTCTATAACCAATTAAATCAAGAACCATCGCCTTGTGCCTCAGGTTGTTGACACTGTATTACTGTTTGTGAAATTAGATAGATCGCAAGGTTCTGACAATAATGATAAGCGAAAATGCTGAATGGCTAGTACAAAACTTTTGTTGGTGTTCAATTATTTTTTATTCCTTCGCGATCCCGGTGGAACACAGGAATTCAGGCTTCAGCTTTGGATTTTCAGTAGCAGTGGTGAGGTCACTAGCCATTTGCTCAACCTTCCATCTTCACCAGAATCACCACGGACTAGGCAAGGTTGAGGGGTCTGCTGGCCGGGGAGCGAACCACGGACCACTCGCGTAGTTGTTCAATGTTCTGCCACTACACCACCGGCCCCTGTGGTAGCTGGTCTTCAATTAGGAAAATAAATGCAACATGTATCCCTTTAAACTGTAAATTAAACAAGAATTTCACTTGCCGTTTTGTCATTTAAGCTAACGTGTAGTGTCTAGCATCTTAATCCAGCACGTAATGCTTTAGCTGATTAAATAAACCCTAACGAATAAGAAACATATTGTTTTTTCGCTCTACGGATTAAGAAGCATTACATTCGGATAAGCCAGACGTTGCATATAGTTTCTTCTTTTTATGGATATTTTTTTATCAACCAGTATAATCACCGGATAAGAAGGCAAGATTTATCTACCTTCATAATGGCATTAAATAATCCAAATGACTGTTAAGACACACTGTAATACTAATAAGATATAAAATTACTTTCATTACATATGTGACGAAAAAATCCAGCTAAATAATAATTACGCATACGAATGTAATAAGATGGTTAATTACTAACATACGTTATGCATACTTTATCTCATATTGTACTACACCGAGAAAGATGACTGACTGACTGACTGAACACATTTAAGTGAAGGAAAAACCAAAGCTCAGAGAGACAATAAAGAAAATAACCAGAGGGAAAATTTGTAGAACAGATGTCTACTTTCTCTTTCCTAATTTTAATTAATATGTATAACTGGTCAGTAGTAATGCTATTCAACTGCCTAAATGATGCGAAGTTAGGTAGTGTTCCACTGATCTAATGACCCTTTGCTCAACAAATATGCAGACAAAAATGCAGATGAATCGGATTTATGCTAAGGTGACCGATGAGTGACATCTCGCTCAAGGAAGTTGAGTGGAACTCCAATGGGAGACGAAGACTAGGGCGTCACTTCAAGGTTTTGCATGGAAGAGTTCATTCGAGGAGATGAGAGAGACTATGAGCATTTGTGAGGCCGGCTGAAGAAGGCTGAAGAAGATAGGAAAAATGAAAAGATATGCTGCCAGAGGCCTATTTTCCGCTCGGAACTCAGGGGATAATTAGTAGCAGTATTCTGATTCGTCCTTCTTGAACTAGAACAATTAATAGAAAGTGCAGTTAACCTACCGCTGATAAAGTATCTAAGAATCTCATCAATGCTGCATGCAAAATACAGAATAATGTTGTCGTCTTCTCTTTCAACAAGCACAATGAACACTCCTTCTCAGAACTCATCAGATAAACATATATGCAATCCTTAGTGACTAACTCTGTTCCCACCGAGGCACTAACCCAAAATCCATCGCTTTAGATGATAAAACGTTATCCAATAGACCAGTTGAAACACGGCAGTCATCTCTTCTTCTTTAAGTCAATAAATGGGAGAAACAAAGTCGCAGAAAACGTGGCTCTTATGGCCCAAAGGGTCTAGCGGATAACGCTTTGGCGCTTCAAACGATAAATATTAGGATCGAATCTGTGTGAGAACACACTCACTAATTGGCAACTGTAGACCTACCCGAATTACGAGTCCCAAATAGGATAAAATGCTCATTATGGATTCCATCACCAGATAACATCATGTTAACTCTCAGGCATTATCGACCCGTCCGTAGAAATGTCTGTCATATGAGAAGAGGCCGGAGATATCGATCCGACCAGTAAACAGTTCAATAGAAATTGAATTAAGCAATTCAGTTTTGGTTACATAATTTCATCATGAGCTGACATCATTTGAAGAACCACTGGAAAACTATCTGGGAGTACTTGACAGCTGTTTCGTCCTAGTACCTGGGACTCTTCATCAGTACACACTCACCTCCACATTTCGAATTCAGGACCTTCAACAACACATCTTCACTCTTTTTTATTTTCTACTGTTCTCTTCAGATGGGTCCATGGCTGCCCATATTATCTCATCTCCTCTTCGTAGGATCTCCTCCATGTCACCCTCACACTGAAGAACCACTAGTCACTTCACATTGAGATTCCATTCAAGTGCCTAGGGTGCAATGTCATTTGACGGCCTCCTCAACGTATATCCGATCCATCTGCCTGTAGTCCTACATATTTGTAGAGCGATTGCCCCTTATTTGGTTTGTTCCCAGCCACAGTTTCTTGTTACTAATTCTTTTCGACCATCTGATCTTCAGTATGGAGCAAAGGCAGCTGTTGAAAAGATTCTGTAACCTATTGAAAATCTTTTTCTTGAGCCCCATCCCTCAAGTTTCTGACTTGGCATTAGACTATAACCCTAGAAAGTGTATTTTTCAGTTTGTCATGCTCTCATGAAACATTTGTATTTGCTGCTCTTTTCATGGTATGAACGTTGATTGGTTGCTTACTCATTGAACTTATCACTGGTTTTCATGTTTGTTAAGTTCATTCAAAAGATACAAAGACTTCATTAATCTGCTGTAAAAAAAGTGGTTTACAGAGTATACCGTCAGTGGAAAAGTTTCATTTACAAATTAATCGTACTTTTATGAAGCCAAAACCTAAATACTTATCTGTACATTTCATTTTAGCCTACTTATGTTATTACGTAAAAAAAATTAATATAGTCCGGACGTATTTACGTTTCACTAATGAACGTCTTCCATTACACATTCAGTAAACCAATACTGCAGCAGAAGATTATTGCTGTTCTAATTCTTGTTTGGTGTTAGTGTGTTTTTATGAACTCAACAGTATAACTGTGAAACTTTCTTTTCAGTTAGATCCTCATCTCACTCTGGCTCTACTCTAATATATATCCATAGTATTTTTATTACAATAAACAACAATTTAGCAATCAAGTGGCACTGATATGTTTTTTAATAATAATTAGTCAGTATCAAAATGTTAACGGGGTGATAGTTAACGAAGAAAATTAATACACACAATCAAAAGGTAGAAATGGTCGCAACACATGGATTTCGTAATGTATAATTTTGAGAAAAATGAAGAGTAATTAAGGAATAAGCATGTGCTCAAGTTGATTGCATAACAGACTGTTAGAGAAAAATGAAACGATTTCGACAATGATAACTTGTAACTGAAGATGAAATAGTCAGAAGAAATAATAAAATAATTTGAACAATTATTAAAGGTTTAGGGGAGGGGGGCGAACGAGTCCGGCTTACACATTCAAGTAACGATGGTCAAGGTAAGCGAAGTGGCTGAACAAATTTCTTCGGAACACACAGGTTAGGCTTCTTCAGGTGGATTCTTATTGCCTCAGCTGTAGGTAAGTAGAAAACGAACTCGTAAAGCAAGATTAGGATTAGTAGGAATGCGATAAATAATTCTAAATGCAGTATTAACGTCAACCTTATGCTCACTATCTATGAGGTGTGCTAAAATAGAGCTACAAACAGATCTTATTTGTCCCTTGCTTAACCACGCTGGATGATGTTCGGAAAAACGATGATGAACCTGTCTAAATTTACGCCCGATGTTTCTGGCTCCGCAGCTTCTTACCCACTGGTAGATACACATAGAGGAGGCAGATTAAGCTCGTTTTTCTTATTCCTCGAACGTAAAATAGAGGTGGTCGTGAAGAGACGACGTACCTCTGCTGCCTAATAAGATCTTTTAACTGCATTCTTAAGGCGTTATGTTATTATTTCGCTGATTTTGTCACCCAAGGAACTTCAGTTTTATGATCAATGGTTTTCTCGGAGCTGTTGCTATACTGATTCTCCTAGGTGCTGAATTCATATTTTCCTCAATGGACTTATCTGGATAACCATTTTTACTGAATAATTCTTTAATAATCTTAATCTCTTCATTGAGGCGGTCTTTTGAACAGGTTAACCTAGCTCTATGAACTAGAAACTTTACCAGGTTACCCTTACACTTCAGTGGTGCAAAATTTGAAAAATGGGTGTACTGATCTGTTGTTTTAGGTTTCCTTAGTGTGCCATCTTCTTTCCTTACCCGGAAGACGTCTAGAAATGAGATACTGTCATCACTTTCTTTCTCTATGGTAAAGTTTATTGCTGAATGTGCATCATTAAACTTGTCGAAGATGTTCATTGCTTCATTCTTCATTTTTCCAAAATTATGGATTACGCAATCCATGTGTTGCCAAAATTTCTACTCTTAAATTTAATTGTGTGTGTATGAATTTTCTGCGTTAACTGTCACTGTTGCCTTGACATGTTGATACTGACTAATTACTGTCAACAAATAAATCGCCACTTGATTGGTAAATTGCTGTGTATTGTAATAAAAATGATATATACATAAATATATATATATATATATATTAGAGTAGAGCTTGAGATGACGATCTTATTGAAAAGTAAATATTTCTCCGCTCAATCCTTTTGCTTTCCAAATGTCTAAATGGGGACTTTTTCCAAATGTAAAATTTTCATTGTCTTTCAATGAGAAGTAGTCACCAAATGAAGACGTTGTTAAAAAAGAAGATAATAAGCACTCCACAATCAGACTATCTGAATACCAGTTGATCAAGGATTGATATCATGCAGAGAAACACTGAAAATCTGCAGGGAGTACTGGACAGCCATCTATTTCATCATAGTTTGGAAATCATCTGCAGTACGCACCCACTGGGACTCGAACCCAGGACCTTCCCATCATAAGGCAAGCTTGTATACCATTCAGCCACTGGGACCCCATTCAATGACCAGCCCATGAATTTTAACTTCTACTAATTCGTGATTTAGAGCAACTGGCACCAACCAATGTCGTCGGTGGGACATCAATCCTCACACGTGACTTGATGGACGTCACTGGGCACGACTTTTAACTAGAACTCACTCCAGGAAACTCTGTCCTGTAACAAGTCACCAGCGAGCATCAGATTAGTTTTCTATAATTGGTTTATAAGGATTAGTTTTGTTTTTAGGAGTTGATCATGGATTGATATCAGTTAGAGTACCGATGATTCCCAAACTAGGATGAAACAGCTGGCTGTCCAGTACTCCCTGCAGTTTTTCAACGCTTCTCTAACTGGTATCAATCCGTGATCAACTCGTAAAAACAAAACTAATCCTTACAAACCAATTCTAGATTATATCTAAATACTATTTTGGTTAAGCAGCCACTTAATTTAGATAATGTATTAGTAGTGCAGGCGTGCTTACATCTTGTTTTCTAAATAAACATATCTAACCTGGAATTATACATTACTAACATCCTCAAATGTTATTCTTTTACATATGTATTAAATTCCACTAATATTTAGTATGAAATAAGTAGTCATTGAAGCGGTCATCAATATCCACGTCAACATCATAATTAACTAATATTTCTAATTAATGAATAATTAATTAATTCCTTTCATCGGCATTTCAATCAAAAGAGAGATACACGTGATCCTTCCATCGGCTAATCTATTTCATTTTGAACATATTGCTCAGCTAATCGGAACATCCAAAGCTTCAAGTAGAAGAAGAATGCCTTGTTACTGATGACTGATTTTTCACAGATATTCTGTGTCACTATAATTATGATTTAACTTTCTTATACGTTTATGGTTCACAAAAGGATTCCAACGTCGAGACTGCCTGTGTTAATCGTCTAATTGAGGATGATTGAAGGTGATAATGAAATGTAGAGCTGCAGTAGTATTTCAAAGCCTAACTCTGAATTAGTAGTCCAGGTAGCTATACCAGTTGACCTACTAGACACAACTGCTAACCAGGTCATCATTCCACTACGATCACTCCGAGTAATGCCCATCTGTCATGTAGGTGAATGATGCACTACCTTCTGTTTATCACTGCATTCACTGATTAAGTAGCTCCTTCACTGCTTACCCTGGTCATACTGAGTTAGAAGTAAGAGGAGCAAGTAGGTTAATAAATGATAGTGAGACTATCCCTCAGTAGTCTTGAATAGGCAGGCTCTTATTCATCTAAAGAAGAATGCTTGAAGGTAAAATAAAAACAATCTTCGTCGTGGCAGTGGCATGCGAGGCATCGAACGTTAGTTTGCAATGAATTGCTTGATTTCAAGATTGATCACGAACTTACTTCAGTTGGGGAGCATTTGAAAACAGGCTGAGCCTGAAGGCTGTTTTGTCCTAGTTTTCGACCTTTCAGTAGTACGTAAGCACGACCCCACCGAGGATAGAACCCAGAAGCTTTAGGTTAACTGTCGAGCTGTTTGATCTGAGAAAGACTTCGAACTTCTGCCACAGGCAGCTGGATTCCTTCTCCGTGGCTGAATGATTAACGAGCTTTATCTATAACCTCAAGTTTCAGGGTTCCATCCATGGTTAGATCATTGGTACGTACTGCTAAACAGGACGAAACAGCTGTCCAGTACTCCCTGGTTGGCTTTCCAATGTTTCTCCAAACTGAATTCAGCTCGTAATCTACATTGAAGCCATCCAAATTACTCGTTTGACTCTATCAGTGGTAATATCCGTGAACGGAGAATATTTATGAAACATTAATGTGGAAAGTAACATTTTTTCCTAGATTTTACTCTTAATTATCTCTTCATAAGCTTTTCTCTT
This sequence comes from Trichobilharzia szidati, assembly GCA_944472155.2. Classification (NCBI taxonomy): domain Eukaryota; kingdom Metazoa; phylum Platyhelminthes; class Trematoda; order Strigeidida; family Schistosomatidae; genus Trichobilharzia; species Trichobilharzia szidati. Next base: position 34,385,640 of record OX235276.1, on the reverse strand, counting down.
AAACTTTGAGTCCTGATGCTTACAGAAATCGTTATTACATTGTAAGTGGTTTCTTAAATTCCAGCTATTTCGTTCATGTGTAAGTTGCCTGAGGATTTAAGCAACTTAATTAGGATTTGGTTCACTTGGTTCATTTGGGAGATAGCCAGATTAAGGATTTAGAGTCCCCCAAGTTGAAACCCTGTCACAGGCTACATTTATTATACATCCTCTTTGAAAAGAGAAAATAATTTTTACAAATGGGTCATTTTATGTCTCGAGGAAGTGGGCTTCTGACTGAAAACACTGTGCTGTTAGTTTATTAATTACTGTATCTCCAGTTTGAAATGATGAGGTTTCAAATCTAGGTGAAAAATGATGTAGCCACACTCATAACTGTTTTTTTAAGGATGCCACATACCTTTTACCAGGAGTTTTAGAATTTAAAACAAGCAGCAGATATTAGGGAAGTAAGATCAAATGAATTTGTCGAATTTCAGTGGAACTTTACAGCTGAATACTCCATATACACTGTTATAAATTAAAACGATTAGTCCCTTTGGTAAATTTCAATAAGGCATTTAGAAGACAAATTTGGCGAGATTCCGTAGTTTCTTAACAACCGCTTTACAACTAACATGGTTAACAATAATAAAATAAAGTTCATCACAACTACTCAGTTGAATAAAAACTTTATCACTTGTCACAGTAGAGAAAGACCACATCTCGAAAAGACAGCTTCTATACCAAGGAAAGCTATCTTTACTAACCTACCATTCAAGGGTGACCAGATTATGCAGTTGACAGCTAGCTCAAAGACTTCGGTCAGCCATCAAACGCACATTCTACGCCGCATCTCTTTTTTCTCACTTGACGAACATTTTCGATCCCTGTACCTACGATTAAAGAACGAAATTCTGTGGACTCTATTTCAAATTGTATCTACAAGTTCACCTGCAGCTGCGGTGACACCTAAATAGGTAGAACCAACAGAATTTTTCACTGTCGTCGAAAAGAACATGTTTCAAAATGGCTACTAAATCATATAGGAAATCCCAATGTGAGTAATCTGAATAGAAATCCGGCATCATCCATCTCAAAGCACTTATGAATGTCAGGTCACAAAATCAATATTAATGACTGTTTCACAATTATTTCATATAACTCTAATTCAGGGTTATTGAAGGTTATGGAAGCACGTTAGAGTAATCACATACAGCCTAAACTGTGTGTACAAAAATCAATAGACTTCAATCTTCGCCTACCATAGACTATTTGACCTATTTAAATATGATTGGTCATTAGTATGTACTTTTGTTTTATATAACTGAGTAACTGCCATGCATTTTATTTTATTATTATTGTTAACCATGTTAGTTGTAAAGCGGTTGTAAAGAAACTACGAAGTGATATTATCTCGCGAAATTTGTCTTCTAAATGCCTTATTCAAACTGTCATATATACTATGGGCTGGGCGTGGTGGCGTGCGCCTGTAATCTAGCTACTGTGCGTCAGTGGCACAGTGGTTAGGACTCTCGCCGACCATGCACGTGGTCCGGGGTTCGATCCCCTGCCGACGCACACCTGATATCTATGGTCGCCCTGTAAATTTGGGCTACCGATATCCATGCTGAAAATTCCATACTTGTACTGAAAATACGGTTTGGCATCAAGCTGTAATCAAAATAATAAAAAAAATTTAAAAAATGCACAATTGGATATATCAGTCATAGTATTCCCAATAGTGATAATTTACTACTCATTATAGTCACTTAACTGAGCTGTAGTCCTGATATGACAGTCAATACAACCTGGTAGTTTCTTGCTCTAACAAATTTCCTACCAAGTGGCTTTGCAAGTCTACTTTCCTAATCTCAATTCGCAATGACAACACCATATCACTGACATGCAAAGGAAGAAAAGAAGATAGACCGCTAACAAGAGAGCTTTTACAATCTCAAATCAACAATTTCAAGTCTTGACAGCACTCAAGCATAGATAAGTTCGAAATGACCTTGAAGGACACCGATTTCATTGATAAATTAAAACAGTTAACAACCAATAAGGTTCATTCAAGATTCATAACGCGGAAAATACAAACGTCGCGATACTGCAAATAAAGGGTGTATTACAAGGCTTTGGAAAAATTAGCCGCATAAAACAAATCCGCTGTAATCTTAATTTTGAACCTCTTCAATCTCTTCCACTGGCTGTCTACCTAAACTTAACTAGCAAAACATTTTCATCTTTCATTCTGTCTTGATCAATTCACTGTTTTGTTTAATAACTAGTCACATATCTCCTCACATATTTTATATAACTGCTATGTAGCATTGCATGTAGGGAGTATTCAGCTGAGGGGTAGTTCTACCGAAATTTCACTGTTACATTAAATCCTGCTCTATTGATATTTGTTCCTAATTTCAAAATTCGAAACGAAAGATAAATGTTTCTAACATCAGCACTATTAGTATTCTATAGATAACTTTTCAAATAATCTTTTGAATGACTTTCATCCAAAGAAAATACGTATATGCATGGATTTCTGTCTTTCTTTTGACTTTTTTCAAAAAACAGCCAAATAAATTTAGTAGAATGCCATAAAACGCCACTTGAAACTGTCTCCTACCTTTTTTAGCATGAACATTAGTGTATATGGCACATTAAAATAAAGACACGTAAAAAACATCAGTAAAATCATTCGCTTTACTTCTAAGTGTCTTTCAGTAAACTCCCAGTAGATTTATTAGTTAAGTGAGCAAGCATACATTCATTTGATTTTTAATTTGAAGCTGTCCATTGCTTTTATACAAAAACAATCCAGAGAGTTGATAAATCCTCACTCTTTATCATGTGATGTTTTCTTAAGCACTTTGAACAGAAAAAAATGCATATTTTTCAAGAGTTCTTTTGCAGTGAGATGACCAATTTCAAGATAGATCGCGAAATGTTATCAATTAGGGAATGAGTAGAAACCAGAAAGGACTGAACAGGTGTTTCATCAAAGTTTGCGACTTTTTGGCAATACATATCAATGACCCCTTTAATGATCGAACGCTGGCTTTCACTGGTTTCAATTAGTGATTTCACTTGAAATCGAGCAAATCCCTTAACTGGTCATTAATGAACGATTGTAATTGCCTGTAGTTCTAGTGAGATGTCGTGACTATTGTGTCACATGAAGTCTGATATGAGAATGTGTTTTTGATGTAATTGTGTTCTCTAAGCTAGCTGGATTGTTTATTTGCGAAGCTTTAATTGCCTGCCCTACTAGACAACATCTGCAGCACATACTTCAATTTGAAGTGAGCTTCTAGATTTCTCCTTCAGTTTGTTAGTCATCTCTCCTGGTGAGTGGATTTGAACGTAATTGGTTGTTCTTGTGTGTTTTCACACCCTCTAGGCGACTTGTATTGGAAGTGATTGCTTCCTTGACTTGAATTCTGACCCTTTAGGTGTGAGGGTTTCTTCTTATCGGTTGGTAAAATCTGTCTGTGTCATTATGTCTATTAATTGGCGATTCACTGGAAGGCGAATATGAAGTGCAGAGAATTAGTTGGTCGCCAGTGCGAGGGTGACATGGGGAAGGTCTTTAGAAGAGGAGATGAAAGCATGTGGGCAGACATGGAGACAGGTAGTGAAAACGTTGGTGGAGAATCGAACGCAATGGAAACGCCTGTGGCTGAAGCCTTATGTTCCTCTAGGAACTAAAGGAGACAATGATAACAACAATAATTCCAACTCAGCGACTGGACAGTCAAGGGACTGTCCTCATCACCTGAAGTTGAGTGATGGATTAGTACTACAAAAAGTCGCACACGAGACAGATGTCTAGTTCTCCATGGTTATTATTGATTCTCCAGCTGATATAACCTGACCATTTAATTTCAAAATATGAATAGCTTAAAATCCCACTTAGGCAAACAGGCTTTTTAAATCACAAAAGAGTATTAACTTGAAAATATTTCTACAACTCAAATGTTTCATGGCGCTTATTTAAACGCAAAACTTACTGACTAAAGTTCATCAGTAGTAAAGTTTCGCCTACTCAAGACTGAATGTTTTTAAAAACTTTTGCTCATGCCTAAACGATTCAAATGAACAATGACAGGAACATTATCGGAAATTGTATTCAAAAAACAGTTGCATAAGAAATGTGATTTAGCTTAAATTTCTTAACTCACTTAGCAAAATAAGCTAAACGAGATTCGTGCGTATGCATATCTAGAGTTTAATGACAAATTATACTTACACTTTATAAGATTTTGTAAGTAATCACTTAATACTTCACACGAAATTCAGTAGCTAAAACATGAGTAAACCAAAGCTACTGATGGTATTGTTGATTCCGGTGGACTGGATCTTGTGGCAGGCTGTATTTATTTATTATTTATCTTATCCCTTTAAGTTCCCAGTGGAACAGCTTTAAAGTTCCGGTAGTGGTGGTGTTTATTTTTTCGAGATCGGGTTGCTAGCCTCGTGACCAACCTTCCCTCTTTACTAATCTTATTACTGGCTTGGTGGGATCAAGCAGTGCATCAGCCGAGGATCGAACCCCGAACTACATGAGGCGTAGTTGGCAAGCATTCTACCGCTGTGCCACCGACTGACAAAAGCTGGCAACACCCAATATTCTCAGCCGGTCACACACGCAAGTAGTAACCGGGCCCAACATTGCTTAACTTAAGTGGTCGGACGACAACTGGTGTTTCTTAAGTGATGTGGTTGCCGACAGACAGGTTGTGGGGACCTAGAATACGGAAATATGCTGGGCTGATAACAAAACTCTAGAATATCTGAACTTTGAGCTCGATTTATGTCTAATATCCCGTAAACTGAGTGACTTACAGGCAAAAACAAACTAGCTGGCAGTGTTCGCCAGCTAAGAATCGGACCTCAAACCATTTGCGTAGTTAGTGGTCGTTGCGCCACCAAACTACCGACACTCAATTTATGTGCCTATATGTCTCAGACAGATATCTCATGACTGTGCTGCTCAAAGATTTGCCCACTCTTAATCACAGACTTCTCAGCATGTGTTCAGAAAAACTGAAATAAGCCCCTTCTGTATTTCTATTCGCCTTCAGTACCTACATATAAACTGACAAACACAAAAGGGGAGTTACTAAAGTCAGGATTTATCGGTCAGCCGCTTGACAGAACTAAAATACACGCATGTTTGATATACAAGAATAAATCTATCCTCAGGGGAATACCCTAGCCAGTGGTTTCTTAACTTAGACAACTGTCTTTCAGTTACCACTGCAGTATATCGTCATCAGCTTTTTGTTTGTCATGTGAAGGAATACCTTTATGATAATCCGGATGCAATGACGTTATGTAGTTAGCAGCTCAAGACTCAGCTGGTGTCAAATAAACCATACCATCCTAGTGTGTAACTGGAAAAGTGGAAGTTTTAAAGTTTAACTTAGATATTTCCATTTCCTACCTTTCAATTTGTTTTTTCTTCACCCTCTTTCTCACTACCGTCTCTCTATACAAAGAAGTATTACTGTTTGCAAAACAAAATACTCAAAGTGTGTTTGAGGAAATTTTAAGGAAATAACAATCAGAGTGACGTAATTTTTTGCTTTCACAACAAAAAACAGTTACACGGAAGGAGAGAGATAGAGACAGACAGCGAGATTAGATAAACTTCAGGAGATAGAAAACTGTCACACATATGTAAATATATATGTGGTTTACAAACCATGTACGACACAGGTGTGTGTAAACCTCAGACATTAAACATGCCTATGTTGAGTAACTTTAACATCTAAGGGTATATTCCTTACAAACATTCCTACAAACATACATTTACATAAACACGCATGTCCAGGTAGATAGACGCATATATATATTTATATATATATATATATATGATATAAGAAACTATCAAGTTATCCCGTATGTCTTGAAGATAAACTAAGAGTTAAATAAAATTTCTTAAGCAAAAGCAAAAACAAAATTTTCAAATAAAGTTTTCCTAAGATTTTGTAGTCTATTTCTGTTTCTCTAACACAATAGTAATGATACAGTTCTTCTCTTATCTCACTGATTATGATAACATACCTATGATAAAACTGACTAAATTAGATATTCTGTTTCAGTTCCTGTGTGAAATGCATCATAGATATTATATATATATATATGTCTGTTTACCGTATAAGATGAAACAGGCAGACAGTTTCACGCATCCCAGGCAAAATAAGCCCCCATTTCGCTCCCCTCCCCCTGATTTGATTACGTCACTAATAGTCACAGAGACAGGAAGCAGCTGGATGAAACAACAATGGTAAATATCTATGCATACATCTGTGAATATATTTCTAACCTTATTTATTTATTTAACAGATTAATAATTAGACATAAAAATTGTCTAGATATTTATGTGATAAAGGTGTGAAAAAGTTATTACAAAAAGTCTTTTTATATGTAGAATTCGTTGCAAAACAACGTCAGTTAGAGGGAGTACTTTTGATGTGGTTGTGTTCTCTGAGCTGGATAGTTAGTTTGCGAAGCTTTCATTACCCTAATAAGTGACATCTTCAGCGCATACTTCAATTTGAAGTGAGCTTCTAGATTTCTCCACGAGTTTACTAGTCATCTCTCCTGGTTGATGGACTTGAACGTGATTGGTTGTTCTTGTGTGTTTACACACCCTCTAGGCGACTTGTATTATAACTGATTGTTTCCTTCACTTGAACTCTAACCCTTTGTGTGTGAGGTTTCCTTCTTATCAGTTGGTAAAATCTGTGCCACCGTGTCTATTAATTGACGATTCACTGGAATACCAGGCTTCTACAAATTCTCTAGCATTTTTGTTGTTTCCTCTGTCTAATATTCGAGCATTGTCCCAATCGAATTGATTTCCGTGGTTGTCTGTATGTATTGATATGAGGGAGTGGAAAGCACAGACAAAGTCGCCATGCCATAAATAAAGGATATATCAGAAATCACTGCAAGACTCGTTAAACCTTTAGGAATTGATGTCGCACACAAATCAACAAAATCACTTCACTCATTTTTATGTCAACCAAATGACTCATCAGTGAAAGAAGATAAAACCAACATTATCTACGAAATAAATTGCTACAACTGCGAAAAACACCACGTTGGCAAAAGTGGACGTCCCCTTCGTCTTCGCATCCATGAACATAAGCCAGCCGTCATAAGACATGACATCCACTCCCTCATATCACTACATACAGACAAGCATGGACATCAGTTCGACTAGGACAACCAACGTTCAAATATTAGACAGAGGAAACAACAAAAATGCTAGAGAATTTTTAGAAGCTTGGCATTCCAGTGAATCATCAATTAATAGACACATCGAGATTGACAAAATTTATCAACCGGTAAGAAGGAAACTTCACACACACAAAGGGTCAAAGTTCAAGTCACAGAAGCAATCACTTCCAATACAAGTCGCCTAGAGGGTGTGTAAACACACAAAAACAAACAATCACGTTCACGTCCACCAACCAGGAGAGATGACTAATAAACTCGTGGAGAAATCTAAAAACTCACTTCAATTCAAACTGAATTATGCGCTGACGATGTTGTCTAGTAGGGCAAATGAAGGCTTCTCAAATAAACCATCCAGGTAGCTCAGAGAACACAACCACATCAAAATCATCCACCTGAGCTACAAATCTTCTCCATCATATCTAGAGGGAGTACTACTGCACAGCTCTTTCGCCCTAGTTTGAGATACTTCAGAAGTGTACACCCGTGACTGTCACCATGGATCGAATCCAAGACTTTCAGATTATGAAAGTAAGCTAGTTGATCTGATGATCTATGAATTCTAACTCTGTTAATTCCTGTTGTAGCCCTACCTTCAACTATTGACTTGCAGTGAACATCCACTTCATTATAACGTGGATATCAGTAAAAATCCCTATAAATCTTATTATTTGAAGATGTGTAGATGTTGAAAGTGTTTTTTTATGGGCACATAATCTACTTTATTAAATGCAAGGCGTAGTGTGTTTAAGCTTACAGTTTAAATCGTTTCTCTTCATTCCGAGTGTAACACAGGACTTCAGGCTTAAGCTTTGAACTTCCAGTAGTGATGGCGTTGTCTTGTTTGGGATGAGGTTGTTGGCCTCATATCCAAAGTTCCATCTTTGCCAGGGTCACAAACAGCTAATCTAAGGATTCAAATTCAGATGGTGTGCGTGGTTGTCGAGCATTCGACCACTGAACGACTGATGCATAAATGCAAAGCATAAACCTTGAGATATTTTTTGATTTTATTTGTTTTCCTCAAAGCCAGTACTGTCGTACTGATACTTTCATATCGACTTCTTCAGGTGCTCGAGATGTGCGTGTGTTTGTACGATATAGGCATTCAAGAAATAGAAACCAATAAGTGGTCTTTCTTCTTTCCATGTCATTTGGTTTGACTAACTGAATCACCTGAAAATTACGAAAGACAATGCAGAGTTTATGAATTTATAGCTTTCACAACAGGCAGGATAAGCCCTCAACTGGAGTCCCAATGGGAAGCGATCAGTGGGTCGTCACTGCGAGGGTAACATGAAGGAGATCGTGTGGCAAAAAGGAGATGAGAGATTGTTGGCAATCGTAGGACCCAGCTGAAGAGGACGGAGCCAAATAAACAAGGTAGAAATGTGTTGCTGAAGCGCTGTTCTACTCGGAACCCAAGCGTATAATAATAGTAATACAACAGGACAAGATAGCAGTGATGGTTGGACCTGTCTCTCTTGCAAGCAAAACTCCGATTATTTTAAGCATATTGTAATGGTCGCTGCTGTTTGGAATGTTCGGTATCTAGAGGATTTTGACAATTTACATGTTATCTGACAGATCATAGGAAAGGATACTTCGAAATTAGCATTGTTTCAGGTGATCTTATATCGAGCTATTGATGGTTTTCACGACACCTTTATTTATAGACACTAGTAGGTGCTCCCAGGCTCTTGGAACAACAGCCAATAATAACCGGTTCCAAAGTTGGATTTATAGGTGCAACAAGAGGTGGTTAGCCTAGCTATTCCGACTTTCAATTTCTGAATTATAACTGGTCGTGTGAAAAATGAAAGCTGCAGATCACCAGTATATAAATTTTTTGAGCAATCTTTCTCAACTTGTTGGTCATTATTTCACTTGCAGTCAAATATTTAGAGGTTTCTTGGTTGCAAGATATACCTGCATCCTTAGTGAGCAATGATTTCTCCAATAAGACTGAAATTTCGCATCTATCGTTCTAAGTAGCAATTAAATATTTATTAGGCCAGTGAGTGACGACAATAACTCTTTGAGTAAAGGCTATTCCTTATTACTTAGTGAAACTGTAATTTGAATTTTTCTTTGTCTGGTTTAACTGAGTCGAAATTCTCAGTCTGCGTTGATTATTTCGCTCGTAGTATGGCGTCTTCAATGATGCCTTCAAGCCAGCATGATAATTTTACGGCGTCGTCAAAGCATTTGTACCATGTGGTGAATTGACAACAGACGCCTAGCTATTCAACGCAGTAAAATAACTCAATAGCAAATTGAAAGTAAGTTCAACTCATAGTCAACCATTCTTCTTCAAACTACTATTCAGAACACGCATGATTTCGTATTCAGAGTGACCAGAATTGTCAGGAAGAAATTAGCTGGAAATCTCTTATTAATTTTGCTGTAATTCGTCCTGTGGATTCTGAGAGCACTTGTCTCGGTACTCCGTAATCACTTTCAGCTAGCTCCATGAACGTCTACAGTCTTCCATTTCTCTTCCTCTTCACATGACCTGCTCTCTGTTTCCCTCAAATACCCAGATAGTCATTTACCAGTAGGATTCCACTTGAAGGCTTGTAGTATGATGTAACTAAATGGTGTCTTTAGTGTATAACTAAACTATCTCCGTTTTCTCCTGAATATATTTTGGGCCACCGGTTGTTGGTTGGTTTTGCTGCCTTCCGGAGTTCCTTGTCACTTATCATTCCTAACCAGCTATCAGATCTGTTGATCAGAGCTTGTAGCAGCCTATTGGGAATGCTTCTGGAAACACGTGTGCCAAGTCTCAGAACCATACAAAAGCACTGACTTGACGTTACTGTCGAAACTTCAGGGCTAATGTACTCACAATAAATAAATAATTCCTTAATTACTCATTAAATTAACAATCTGATGCAAACTGTAATGACTGCCGTGATATGACAAACTAGTTAGTGCTTTCATCTTATAACCCAGTTGATATAGAATTAGGTTATTTAATTCGATAGCCACTTCTTGGAATACTGTAACGGTCATAAATTTTGTTTCACTTTCAGTCATCACGCATCGTATTATTCAACTTTTGATGACTGTGAACGCATCTAAAACTGTTGATTTCACACCATCAATAATATTTACTGATGACGTTTCAAGAATAACTGATTGCTCATAATCATATTAAGGTACTCACATAGCTTTCCTACTTCGTTTATAAAGTCCCACTATTTCTCATCTCTTGACTTGATTTGTAGTAGTATTCTCCATATACTAGTTTCACCATTATTTTCATTTTGTTTTCGGCCTTTTCTGATCCTCCTAATGAATTTTATAGGGTACTTATTTCAAAACAACGCTTCTTCTATCTGTTTCATTTCATCACTTAGGTCTTTTCTCGTACTACTGCTAGGTTTGTTAGACACTTAACTAAGCCCGCCTCAACAGTTGAATTAAAGTCTAAATATCTATTAGAATGCGTTGGCTTTTTATAAAGGGTAGTGTGCAGTTTACCTTCTTCTATTCGTTTTATTTTAAAATCTAACATCACAGCTGTTCTATTTGTTCATTTTCCGATTCAAATGTGAATTTTATTCCCTCTACTAGTGAGTTTATATGTGTCAAGAAGCTAGAGAGAGAGATTTTCTGTTTTTAACACTGTGAGTGCAAGTATCATCCACATATCTCCACCATATTTTTGGAGTAGGATTAAATGTATTAAGAGCAATATTTCTTCAGCTGACCATAAAGGTATCTGCTACGATAGGGGATATCGGTGATCCCATTGCTACACTTTCTGTTTGTCTATATATTTTGCCTTGTAATATAAAGACAGTAGAAGTGAGGCATAACTGAATTCCAAAAAATAATTTCCTCAATGGACAGTTTTGTCCTGTGAGAATATTCGGGATCAGCCATTAGTTCTCTTCTAACTGCTTCTAAAGCCACATTGATTGAAATATTAGTATACAGACTAGCTATATCAGGACTAACTGTTCTTGTCATTATTCTCCAAATGAATGTCATTTAGTTTCTTTTCCATCTCATATGAATTAGTTAGACTATAGTGTGAACGATTTCTAATGGGACATTTAATATTAGAGCTAAGTGTTTTGATACTATATAAGTAGGGGTATTTCTGAAACCTACTATTGGTCGTATGGAGTAACCCGGTTTATGTATTTTAATCGTATCATATATTCTACTAGCATTATTAGTTTTAAGGCATTAAATCAAGCCATTTAGATTCATTCGGGGATGGCTTCATTCTGCATATTAAATCCGCCGTAGATCTCTTAATCTTATTCATTATTGTACCTGAAAATCAACACCATGACCTTGAAAAAGTCTGTTAAAAAGACGGTGAAGATACTAACAATAAATGCATTCAAGGAATAAAGTGGACAAAAGGTTTCATCAACTGAAACGGCTGAATTATATCCATGATCTATTTATAATACATACAATTTATATAATGGTAAAAATTTTCATGAAACTTTGAACAAATTAGAAATCCTAATAAAATTTATAATTGGAGTACCATTTTCTAGCCTATTATCTGCTACTGGATGAAGATCCTGAAGTCCTAATTAAAAGAAATGACCAGTAGAGTCCACCATCCCAGTGTGAATGCGATGCAAATCGGTGGGCATTGGTTGGTGGTAGGGTCACATTGAGAAATGACAGTAGTTAGAATCCTTGGGTGGTTATCGACTTTAAACACAGTAGTTGAATGGTCGAGGAGACAGCCTTGCAGTGTGGAGGTGAATTTCCTCTTCAGGAACTGTGATATTCAGTGCAACATCGTTGAGAATACCTTTTTCTAGTCGGCTGTTACTGTCCAATGTACTAAAGGCCAAACACCCCAGCTAACCAACTCTGTGTGCCTTTATTAATCCACTCGCTTTGTAACACCAGAAGGCAAGACATGGAAGCTAAGGTATATTTTTAAGTGATCAAACCGCTATTTATATGTATACAGTTTATATTCTTTAACCAATCTCTGAGCTTGTGATTTTGGTTTAAATTAAACGACATGAAATAGAATGTTCAAATACATAAATATGGTATTCTGTTGCTAATATACTATTGAACTATGTGAATAGTATTCAGACGTAATCCCTAACAAATACAATGAATGATGTTTATTGTGAGAATAATACTCCGTTTGAACCAACTGTCTATATCACACCACCGAAACGTTTGCGGAGCCAGTTATATCGGTTGTTCGATTCAGGTTTTTTCCAAGAGACAACTATTCTCCGTGATTACGGACAGGTGTAAGTGGGGCTATAACAAGCTCAATAATCGAACATCTGGTCAATACTGGTCAACTTGTTTCTACAGCGTCTTCCTTTAAAATAATCTACAAGGCGAAAAATAAATTGCGAAAAACATTACGTTTCCAACTCATCTATACTGCTGAAGCTTTCGTCATCGAAACAGAAAAGGTAGACCTTTGTATACAGAAAACGTTTGTTCGACTACTTCAACCCTCTTAGTTTAATCCATCTATGCTAAAGTATGATAATCCGCATTCTTACTTCGTCTCTACTTATATTTCATTTTATTCATTCAGTTTGTATATCCAACCCTTATAATGTCAGTTATTAGTAATTACACTTTCAACAATTTCCGGTATTATCTAACTCATCAGTCTTATCTTTGCTGAATTCAATATGGGTTTTGCGATGTTGTCTCAGCATAATTACTACTTCATTTAGTAGTGTTTTATTTGCCTACTAGTCCCATTATTTTCACATACACTCCCTTTCAGGTTTATACATTTTGATAAACTACTTTATGAAGTACTACTAATGTTATAGAGAATGGAAATAAAATAATGATGGATAATTATTATTATTGTTTCCTTTAGTTCCTAAAGGAACATAGGGTTTCAGCCACGCATCTCCACTGCGTTCGATTCTCTGCTAACGTTTCCACCTAGCTCCATGTCTGCCCATATGCTCTCATCTCCCCTTCTAACGACCTCGCTAATGTTACCCTCGCACTGACGACCAACTAACTCTCCACCTCCCATTCGGGTTCTACTCGAGCGATGGCCTGACGTGTGATGCATGTCACTTGATGGTTTGTTTTCTCAGAGTATGGCAAATCCACCTCCATTTCTAATTCCATATTTGTTGTACAACTGGTTCCTCCTAGTATAAGAATAAAAATTGTTCACTTTGATTGAGTATAATTCCATTGTGCGTAAAATCTATTTTGATAAAGTCTCACAGTGTTATACAGTAATATTTACTGATGACGTTTCGAGCACAATTTATTGCTCATAATAATATCAAGACCTTGATATGATTATGAGGATTCCTGTTGCTGATCTTTTCTGACCATCTGATCTTCAGCACTGAGTGAAGATAGCTGTTGACGAATGTCTATTGTTTGTTCGAAATGCCTTTCGTGACGCGACGCCAAGTCTCCGATCCGTATAGTAAGTAGCACTGACTTCACATGGGAGTTGAAAATCAGGATCTTATTTTCATTTTCGTGCTGAGTGCTGTTGATCTCCATACTGACTTGAAAGTAATGAAAGCTTGCCTGGCTTTCCGGATCCGTGCTTCCATATCCTCCCTCATCAATTCCGTCGGCCTGTAGTTGAAACGATGCTTCTCAGGTGGATAGATATGTGAAAGAGGTTGCTTATTTCAGATTACTCCCACTTATGCTGATTGTTGTCTGTTGTTGTTGCTGTTGATGTTGGCCAGGAATTTTCATCACCTCTGTTTTATCTATGTTCACATGAAGTCCTATCAATGATGCTTCTTTAATCGCCAACTTGTTGCTTTTCACTTGCATATCTTCCAGTTTGTGGGAAATCAAACATATATCATCGGCGAAGTCCACATCCACTAAGTCTTTTGTGTGGGTTCATTTGATGCCTCTTTCCTCGTTTCCGCTGTCTGTCTGTCGCATTATCCAGTGTACTGCAATCAGAAAATCATTTGAGATAGTAGGCAGTCGGCCAGCTTGTCTAACTCCCGTCTACACTTCGAAGGATTCCGTGATTTTCCCATTGTGGATTACTTGACATGCAGCATTATCGTACAACTGTGGAACGTGGTGTATAACTGTTGCATCGATGGATACTCCTGTCCAAAGCGGAGCTCAAACTCGGTCATCCATAGGACCTATTAATCAGCCGAGCTTGTTATTATTCAAAAAGCCTAAAACATGCTACACTACAAACCTCGAAAGTTCACAAATGATTATGTCACATCCCACACTATTTACCAATTTACACATGTGTGAGCGGACACACAGGGGGAGTAATACCGTTTTGCATGTGAGGGTGGAATAGGATAATCCTAAGTGATTAGGAAGAAAATAAACTTCGGAAAATCAATAGACGCAGGTGTCAGACTACCAACTTCGTCTATAACCAAACACCTAATTGATATGAACCATAAGATTGATGTTAACACAGATCTTAAGGTTAACTATAAAAGGGATCAAAGGAGCCTACTAAAATACGCTGAAATTATAGCTATCAATAAACTTAAGCCCCCGTGTATGTTGTAAAACAACTTAATATTACTCTTAAACTACCCTGGTAACCCTTATCTGTTTAGATAACCAAATATGGATTTTCCAAAAAAATTTTCAGTCTACCGCTGTCCTTCTGTTTTCATTCTGTCTAGACTCAAGTGGTGCATAGAGGTTCAAGCTAGGAATTTGCAGCTTGAGTGATGATGCTGTCGCCTTTTACCGGGTAGGACTGTTGGCGACACACCTAACCTTCCTCCCAAAAGCGAACTACCACATATTTTTATTTAAAAAGTATTACTACTTATGTAAATTTAAGTAATATATGCTTTAAATGCCACTATTTTGTTTAACACCAATTTTATTAGCGACTAAATAATTTTCCTTACCTTATTTTTCATTAGTTTCGATGCGGGCGCTAATGATGGATGTCAATTTCGATATGAAGAGCATCGAGGCAGTAATTTGGTGTTGCAACACATCACTGGACGACGTGGATCATTTTTGTATAGACAAGACACTAATTCAGGTCATTCACACTACAGTTCAAGGCATGAATCAATCACAGGCGATGAATTGAGTAGACAGTAAGTACTTTGGATTAAATAGATTACTGCTCATATTTTTAAAATGTAATTCATTCAGATTTTTTCCAGAAATTAAATGCGGGTGAAAAGGTATTGCTCACCTCACCCTAACAGTGATCACCATGAGGATATCAATGTTAAACTAAGGTGATGCATGTCATGCATATGATAAATCATAAATTCCCATTTTCTCTGTGGTGAAAATAGAGCTGAGAATAAATTCCCGTTGGGTTGCACTTTTTACGTTTAGTCATTCCTAGAAATCACCTTCACTTAATATCACGTACGTACTCTGTAGAATGCTGTTTTCAGCGAAGTGTGGGTGATTTTACGAAACATTCAGAAGAAAGTCAATATTCAGGCATCATGTTATAGGGACTGGACTGAGCTGAAGGGAGATTTCGTGGCAAAGTAAAACTGCGGAATCCAACGTTCGCTGAACAACCATTTCGTCCTAGTTCAGGACTCTTCATTATTGAGAACCTGTGACGTCAAAACCCCTATCTTTAGACTGCAGAGTGATCCGGTTGACCAACCAACTGCCTCATAAGCTGAAAATCCTGGATTCAACAACTAATGAAGTCATAGGTGTACACTGCTGATGAATCAAAATACCAGGAGCAAACAGCCTTCCGGTGCTCTATAGCTTTCAGTAAGTCTCTAAGTGGTGTTTGTTCCTGACAACACTCACCTCTTTAGACAACTACTTATTTGTGGCTTTAGCAAACCTTTTTTGATGCCCCGCATAACACCACTTTTACCGTATTTTTTTAATTCCGTTACGTTCCCAGTGCTGGAACACAGGGCTTCAATCTAGAAGCTTGAAGTTCCTGTGTTAGTGGTGTATATTTTTACGGGTGGGATCTCCAGTCTCATGCACAACCTTCCCTCTTTTATAGTTTTATCACTGGCTTAGCGGGATGAAGGAGTGCGTCGGTGGTCAGGGATCAAACCCGGAATCACATACGTTATTGTTATCTGTTAATTAGGCCTGACTATTCTGTTTTGTTTGAATTGTAGTCGCCTATTGATTCATTTCTGTTGTTCTCATAAGAGACTACTAATTAGTTAACCATCGGAAGTTTTCAACAGAATTGTTAAGACAAAGGATTCATAAGAGAACATTTTAAAGTATACTGATTATTCAGTCGGATACAACTATACTCATGGTTTAAAAATCTATAGAAATCAAAGTTCAGAATGTAAAAAAGTAATGCCTGTAAAATGTTACATCACTGAAGTCAGTATCTGTGTGTGCGCCTAACCTGCAATTTTCATGACTGGTAACTATATAAATGTTCTATCAAAGATTTCTGTGGTTATTTGGGTTGATGGTAACTAACAGTGGAATCCATGACACGCCCGTTTTGCTCTACTTAGAATTAGTCTAGTAGTTGCACCTACAGTCTCAGTGAATGATGACGTTCCCAATGGATTTCGAACACTGCCTCCGCCGTAAGGAACACAACATAACTATTCTGATCGAAATGTAGGGAATCAATCAATGTGTTCTTCTGCATAGCTGACTACACTTCCACGAGTGACTTACAATCCCAAAATGTCTTGATGCTGGCATTAAGGCAGTAATATGCAATAAAATCTGTGATACTATCAAACAATGACAGCATGTATAAAAATTCAAAATAACCTCAACAGTACCCTTAAGCAGCTATACAGTTCAAGAACTTCGCAAAAATACATAACAAATACCGAACAACTGTAAGGAGTACCTCAGAATCAAATGGAATATTCCCAACAAGATTGGATCAAAACTCTGTTGGCAAGAATAAAACACACTACAGAATTCGCGCTGACTGTTCAATGTTAAAAATCCCCAGAGCATAATCTTGAATTCATTCAAGCAAATCTAAATTGCAAAACAATACGTTATGATCAACAATCCACTGTCGTTCAATAGGACTACGCATCAACCACGATAAACCGCACACTATAAATATGGATTGAATCAAAGAAAGACATGTGAACGTTGAAATGATGGTACATTGGACAAGTTAAAAAAGGTGAAAATCACACACTTAGGTAAAAAATATCTTAATAAGCAATAGTATTTTAAATGGACTGTTAAGGAGCGATTTTCCAATCAGTTATTTCGTTGCACTCATGACAGCGGAGACTGAGCATTTCAGTTCAGTGACAACAAAAAATGTACATTAACTTAAACCAAAACTTCTGTTATTTTAACTATTTCTAAAAATCCTCCAGTTTGAATTAATTGAGTTCAGTTGAATATTTGAACTACGAAAATTTCGAAAATTATCAGGAGTTGATTTGTATTGATTAGATTTGTTTCATCGAATTTGATCACAGATTGATATCAATGATAGGACCACTGAAAACCGGCAGGGATTGCTGGACAACTATTTTACCCTAGTTCGTAAATCACTGGTAGTATGTGCTAAGTTACGAATTGGTAGAAGTTGGAATTCATGAGCTGGTCACTGAATCGGGTTTCAGTGGCTGAATGGTATACAAGTTTGCTTTGCGACCGGAATGCCTTAGGTTTGAACTGTAGTTGTGGATGCGTACTGCCAAGGTTTCTCAAACTAAGATGAAACAGCTGTCCAGTACTCACCACTGGTTGTCAATGGTTCTCTAACTGATATCAATCCTTGGTCAAACTCGGAATTCCGAGAATGGTTGATTGAAAAAGTTGAAATAACAAAAGGCTCTTTAATGATTGCATGGTTTTCGCAGTGTTATCAGGATTTTCACTGAAATGAGTAATTTTAACCCAACGTATCTATTCAGTTATATCATTCATAAAACGCTGGACTGTTCTATATATTTCCATTGAAAGAACCCCATGTGATGATTTTTATTACTTCTTTGTTACTACTGTAAATTGGAAACAGTAGTATAAAATCATAGACATAATTAATTGAACAGATGAAATTATCTGTTGCCTTTTTAAAAAAATCTATCCATTAACACTTATTCGTCCAAAGAGAAATGAATAATTTAGATCTGAAGTCTGTAAGACTTAACTCCATGGAACCTGTTCCCTTGATTATAGTTTGAAGGAAGATATGTTTAGAGCATAAAATGTGCATCGGTGGCACAGTGGTTAGGACTCTCGCCGACCATGCACATGGTCCCGGGTTCGAACCCCTGCCGGCGCACACCCGATATCTATGGTATGCCTGAATTTGGGCAGCCGATATCCATGCTGAAAGTTCCACACTTGTACTGAAAATACGGTGTGGAAATCAAGCTGTAAATCAAAAAAAAAAAATAAAAAAAAATAAAACAGCTTATAAGTTTTTCTGCAGTAAAATAAGAGGACCTAGTTTTTCTGAAACGCGTAATGTATTTGCGCAACACATTTCTGACGTCCTGATCTCAAATGTAGTTGTCATAAACAGTTATATGGGAGTCAGGAAGGCATGAATCATTCCAATACAGGTCAGACTGTGTACGGGTCAAGGTTACAAATAATAATAATGACTCCAAGGTCTCAGAAAGAAGGAAAGAAAAAACAAAGAAGGGTGGGGGTGAAAATATCACGAATTCGTTCGGACAGTAGTTCTAGATTGGATTACCAAGTCAGTTTCAAAGCAATGACAAGTAATTTTTGAACATATAAGATAGGTTTAACTCTTTTTATGGCCAAGGCTTCATTGAATTTAAGTATATGACCCAACATTGCTTTATACACATGGGTTTAAAGGCTTAATCAACTTTATGACTTATCTATATAATATGCTTCGCTAAAGATGTTGTTGGACATCCGTTCCCGGGATCACTTGTATTTGGCGATTTTATTTGTTGTTGCAGCCACTTTGAGATATGTTCTGTAGCCTTAACCTGATCAATAGGTCATCCCCATGTGCATCTGTCTACACATACATTATTTATTCGATATTATAACTGTTTGCTTGAGTTCCGAGTGGAACATTGAGCTTCAACAACACATCCCCACTTTATTCCTTTTTCCGCAATCTTCTTCACCTGGGTTCAAGATTACGCAAACTCTGGCATCACTTCCTCACATGACCTCCACCATGTAACCCTAGGACGACACACCCGTCGCTTCCCATTCGGATTCCACTCGAGTGATGACCAGGCTAGAGGGCAATGTCATTCTACGGTCTCCTCGATGTATGCCCAATCCATCTCCACTTTCTTCCAGAAATTTTTTTAAGCAATCGGCTATTGGTTGGTTTGTTCCCACACTTTCTTGTTACTAATTCTTTCCAGCCATTTGATCTTCAGTAAGGAGCCGGAGAAGAAGGCAGCTTTGATAAAAGTCTTCAGTAGCCTCTTCGAAATCCTTTTCGTTACATGCAGTACAAGTTCCTGACCCATATAGAAAAAATGCCTTGACATTGGTTTTCAAAAAAAGAAAATCTTTTTCTTTATGGTGGATGAATGCAGAATATCTTCAAACTGGTTTCAGATTGATGAAGGTGTATCTTGCCTTTCCGATTCTGACCATGACATCATAATCCGTGCTGTCACTTGTAGTTGAAACGATTCTGGCTGACTAGATAAGTGAAGGTCACCTCTGTTAAATCTCAGCCCTTGATGGTGATTGGTGCTGGTTGTTTTTGTTGTAGTGATTCTTTTGTGATCTCCATCACCTCTATCTTCTCTAGTCGACACATACATGCAAAATAATAAAGAAATTGGGATGTGACACTCTTGTTCGCATGCTGTTAAGGTTTATTTCATGGCTTTTCTTGAGTTACAAAAAGCCTAAATATTACATAAGTTATTATATATGAAAATATAAAATGTACTCTGACTCAAAAGGTGTGAATACGAGATAGTAAGTGATCAAGCCGACCATGCACATAGTCCGGGGTTCGATCCCCGGCCGACGCACTCCTTTACCTCACTAAGCCAGATATCTATGGTCGGCCTGCAAAATTCGGGCTACCGATATCCATGCTGAAAATTCCATACTTGTACTGAAAATACGGTGTGGAATCAAGCTGTAAATCAAAAAAAAGAGGGAAGGTAGGGCATGAGGCGGCTAGCAAGCCCATCCTGTAAAAATAATCACCACTGCTACAGAAACTTCAAGCCACTAGCTTGAAGCCCTATGTTCCACTAGGGAACGTGAAGGAAAAAAAGTGATCAAGCAACCCGAACTCATTGAAATATAATACGATGGAAAGAAAGTTCAAGAGAAGACCGTGGAAGTGAAAAGTTTTGAGAAGTAAAATGTATGAAGTGGAAATCTAAATGATGAACTCATTCTAGCGAACGAAATCGAAATTACGCAACAGTTGTGACTCAACACAAAGTGAAATACATACATTTCCCTTTACAGTCCCCTCTCTATTATCTTAACTCTGAAACTCTTGACCATATTATGAGTAAACAAATTCTGGTCTTTCGATAATTAACTAACTTGTATACATATCTCTCACTATAATGCGATGCCCTTTAAGTTGACAAAATTTTATAGTTATGTTGCAAATTTGCATGGCACTATATGATATTTAGGTTACTAATAGATGAAGAAAGACTGGGGAATAGAAGATGAAATCCTACTTTCCCTTCTAAGATTTTAACTTTAAAACATAAAGGATTTAGTGTCGTATTTAATTTCTGATGCACTTCTTTGAATGGTTGAACTATTACTTCAAATTTAGTAGTGTAAAATATTCCCATGTCATGAATTCAAAGTCAATCTGAACGAAAAATATTCTTAAAGTTATAAAATATAATATTTGTTGTCGTCACAGTAATGGCCAGTGACGCGGTGAAATGTCTAAATAAATAGTAGTACTTGTGTGACAAACGTCGTGCTAGGCTGAATTCAATTACAAAATGATGTAAAATGGGAGACAATGAGGGTGCTGATTAGTTGTAATAGATTCGTCGAATGTGTAGTGGGAAAAACTTGCAAGTCATTTCACGATTATACAGAGTGTCAGGTGAGGAGATAGTAAGACTGCAATCAGAAGTTCTTCATGAAATAACCAATATGTGAAATGAAACAGGTGGAGGAATATATTGAGGAAAGAGATAATATCACTAATAATAAGTCCGCATAGTATAAATGGAAAATTCGATAGTATTGAGAGAATGCTTGAATGAAGGGTATAAATTATGACGAATAATAATGATAGTAATTGTAATAATAAGCAAAGGAAAAAAAGCCAAGAATCTTAAGGAGAAGAAGCAATCTTGGTGAGAAGAAGAATCACTAATCCAAGTTTGGCCACGGTAGGAACAGCATCTGCACGTGTTCTTTTTGGATACAAAGTTCCGGTTTAGTCAATCTTATTGCAGCACCTTCAGCTATGTGTAGGAGACGTGGGCGTTTTTTCAAAAATGGCATATTTCTTTAAGGCATGGACTCTATAGAAGTGTGTAATTCCACTTTACTTTATTCAATGGATATATCATACAGTGTGAAATTGTTTCAAACATGCTACTTATTGCTGAAAATCAATATCATCAATTGTAACCTGTACAGCTTGAAAACTCCATTTCCATAGTCGTTACTCTTCACATTTTTCCTTTGAGGAGTAGAATATTGCAGATGTCCTAGACACGTGTTCGACTGAGTACAACCCATATTAGTAAAGAAAAAGACCAATAAACAGCTTTAGTGAAACAGTAAAATAGCAAAATAGTTTAAAACAAATCTATAGTAGGAAATAAGGTATTCCCAAGGGAATATTTATATTTGTGAGGTCAGGTATATAAGTCAAAGCAGTATGTCAGGATCAGATAGTATCATCAGTTCACTCACGTAACTGGCCATAAATTCGGATACTTTTAACTGATGGTTAAGCTTCCTGACCTGAATCAAACCGTGTATACTTAAATTTTGATGCATCACTCAGCGTCAGTTGGATTGATGGAGCACACAAAATTATTGAAATCTAGGAGAAAGCTGAGACACAGGATTTGGACACAAAAATATACAATAGAATAGGAAAATGTTGTAGTTTTAAAGTACTATGTAATAGGGTAGAAGAAGAGATTATTGACTGAAACCTTTGTTATAGTATCGACTTAGAATAAGTATAACAGGAAGGATTCACTACCTGTCCTGGATATGTAGAATATTCTACTACCTCTAAAACAAATGCAAAAGAAACAATGGGAACTATAAATTTGACTTTCAAAGTTGTATAGAGTTGCAGCTTATGATATGGTTATGAACAATAGATTGTATTCGAAACGACATTTAGTAAATAATACTATTTCACACTGTGTGATAATACGTCAGTGGCACAGTGGCAGAGTGCTCGCCAATCACACAGGTGCTTCGGTGTTCGATCCTCGGCCACCGACGCACTCCTTTACCTCACTAAGCCAGTAATAATACAGGTAAACAGGGAAGGTTGAGCATGAGGTGGCTAGCAGACCGATCCTGTAAAAATAATCACCACTGCTACAGAAACTTCAAGCGTCTAGCCTGAAGCCCTATGTTCAAGCACAGGGAACGTAAAGGAATATATATATTCGATCAACAAATTAATGTGGAATGCAATTCATCGATTCTTATATCAGTGATCAACCTGTTAGTTACATTTATAATCACATCAATTTTCTGGAATACCAAAGAGTATTGTGTGCGCCTCCATTCAACTATTAAGAAGGCAGTTTTTGGCGAATAAACTCTTTTCAAAGAATCTATTATCGAGATGCACAATCGTAGATAAATTATTTCTAGGAGACTATATCCCGTAAAACAAATTTAAACAAAAAGTGTGAATATTTTTAATAGTAATAAGAATCGTGGAAAATACCCATCAGGACATTAGAGGGAAAAGAACAAGAAGTTCAGAAAAACAGATAACTTTTTGACGATTTCATTCTCAAATGCCATACAGTCACATTTATATACATAAGTTTACATGGATACAATTATTATTTGTTTAATTCCACATTGTAACGAACTTGATTAAGGGTCATAATAATTTTCAACTGCACATGAAAGTTTGAAAGTGTGAATGTAGATCACAAGGGATTTGGAAACAAAAAATCATACAGGATTAGGAAATAGTTTTTTTCTTTTAACAACTAAAAGTGTGAATGGGATGAGCATGGGAAGAGTTGGAAAGAATAATTTTAAAAATGAAATAAGGGGGAATGAAGAGGATGAAAAAAGGGGAGACAAGCTGAGCTAGATCCATGGTAAATGTAGGGGGTTGGACCAATTTCTTCTGAACACACAGCCCTGGTTTTCTGAGGCATATGGCAACGGCTTCTGCAGCACACCGAGAAGTCGGCAACACACACTGCCTTCAGATAGATTTTTGTACGCTTTTTAAATGACTTTGAACGATGAGTCAGTTGAGATGGCGTGACAGGTGTTGATGAGGTGTTCTAGTACGAAAGAACAGTTGTGCTTATAATCTAAGTTCAAGTTGAAGCGATAAAAAAAAATTGTTTTCCTTCACGTTCCCCAGTGGAACATAGGGCTTCCAGCTAGTGGCGTGAAGTTTCTGTAGCAGTGTTTATTTTACAGGATGGAGTTGCTAGCCTCATGCACAACCTTTCCTCTTTACCAGCATTATTACTGGCTCAGCGAGGTAAAGGATTGCGTCGGCCGGGGATCGAACCCCAGACCACGTCCATGGTTGGCGAGCGTCCTAACCGCTATGCCACTGACGCCTGTATATGCCTATATATAAAATAGTTGATAGAATGTGTAGATCTTGGAAAGGGATGAGAAATTAATAATATTAATGGTCAAATTGCAACATTACGTAACATAGTCAGAACTTTGGAAAGATTGATTCGAAATGATGAATTGGACAAGTGAAATAATACCAGAAACTGTTCACAGTGAGAATAATTGTAATAATAACCGCATTAATAATGAAAAGGTACATAGATTAAATAACAAATACAAATTAATATTGAAATAATGGAGAGGATTCGTAACTCAGAGGGATGATATTGAATAAGTTGTGTTCTCTGAGCTAATTGATTTAACTCCGGAGCCTTCGCCATCCTTCTAGAGGGCATATTCAGCCCAGGTTTTAGTATAGAATCAATCAAATCAAATTTAACCCTTACAAACCAAACTATAGAAAATTAATCTGATGCTCACTAGTGACTTGTTACAGGACACAGAGTTTCCCGGAGTTCTAGTGAGAAGTCGTGACCAGTGAGGTCCAGTTAGATGTCACGTGTGTGGACGGATATCCCAGCAACGACAATGGTTGGGGTAGCGCTAAATCACGAATTAGCACAAGTTAGAATTCATGCGTTGGCCATTGAATCGGGTCTCAGTGGCTGAATGGTATACGAGCTTGCCTTGTAACCGGAAGGTCCTGGGTTCGAGTCCCAGTGGATGCGTACTGACGATGATTCCCAAACTAGGATGAAACAGCTGGTTGTCCAGTACTCCTTGCAGGTTTTCAATGGTTCTCTAACTGATATCAATCCCTGGTCAACTCGTAAAAACATAACTAACCCTTACAAACCAAACTATAGTAAATTCTCTATGAACTATTTAATTGTATCTCCTGGCAATCACTGTCGTAATTAACTGTTAATCTACGTCTCTATTGACTGTTTTATTGATAAAGGGTTATGAGCACCAATTTGATTGGTATAATGTAGAAGTTTTAAACAAAGGAAACATCAGACAGTAATTCCAGAGCATTCCTAGAAGCCTGGTACTCAAGTGAATCAGCCAGCGGTTAACAAACACATTATTACTGTAGACCGAATTTCCCAGCTAATAAAAAGTAAATCACATGACAAGAAAGTTAGAATTCCAAACCAATAAAAGTATGATCAATAGAGACGTAAATTAACAACCAGTCACGACAGTGATTGCCAGAAGAGATAAAATTACATCATTCATGGAAAATTCAAATAAGTTCAATTCACACTAAAACCTTTGCTGAAGACGTTGCCTAGAAGGAGGACGAAAGCTTCACAATTAAATCAACCCGCTCAGAGAACGCAATCAATATATTATACACAAGAGGAAAAACAAATCAATAACTGTTTACTCTCTAATGTCCAGAGTAGAAAAAGAGACTGTACATACCTCTTTTGTAGACAAACGTCTGGCTTAAATTCATGAATGACTAGAACCTCTGCCATTTTAAGAAATTTGAAATTAAGGAAGAAAGACGAGTCGGCATTAATCCGATAGATAATCTTAAAATCATGGTCAAGGTTGGTTGAGTAACTGAAGTCGATCAAGTATTCTAGAATGGAGCATTTCACACACATACACTTTTTCCCTTGAGAAGCCATTATACAATGTGCTCTCGTATCCGTGTGGAAAACGTTCTCTAACTACGGTTGATATACCTTGCCCTACAAGAGCAGGTGAATTGAAAGATGCACATGGAGGTGCCCAGAAAAGAGAATTTATCTTTTATAGAGGAGGAGAACAGCGTATGGCTGATGAAAGTCAGTGATCGTTTACTCTACATATCAGTCAACATAGACTTGATTAATAACTTTGTGAAACTAAGGAGGTGCATAGAGAGAAAAACTCTGTTTACTAAGAAACCTAATCCCAGTTTACATCATATTGTATTTCACTAATTATATAAAATGCATATTCAGAGTGTTTTAGAAATCGATAGCAATGAGTCAGTCAATAGGTTTTTCATATTTAATTAGGGAAACTGTAGTCTCGCTACAAAACCAAAAAGTGGATCGCCAATATGTGAGTGGAAACAATGGTTATAAGAATAATCCAAATTAATTAGTCAAGACGTTTAATAGTAATCATGTCGAACTGTGAATTCTGAAGTCTTCCTAAGCAATGCATTAAGGCAGAACTAATAGCATGGCATAGTTAAAGCACAGAATACAGAGATAATCCAGACATATGGTGAAATGACTTATCCAAGTCTGTATACAGTTACAAAAGATTGTTTAATATCTACTGTGTATTTTAATTTGATCAGTCACAAAAGAAACTGACTAGCTTATATTTTTTTCAATATAATTTGAACTACTGAATTCGAATTATAGTAGTTTAAAAACTCAACAAAAACTCAGTAGGTAGTTAACTGATATACGTTTCTCAATTATTCGTTGTTCTCTGTTAGAGGTAATATTGATTACGTAAAATTATTTTATGTAACAAACATGTAACCAATTATCGAGATAAGGTGTACTGAATATTTCTCTTAAGTTGTCTGAACATAAACTATTCAGTTGGACCCAGCGACTGACACTAACAGATAACCTTTGTAAACCAGGTGGTAGCACGATTTGTCAGAAGTTACTATTCATGGGCTTTTCGACTCTGTTCCAGTAGCTGGAGGCCCAGCGAGCTCATCTTGTAATCCTGAAAGCTTCGTTTCGATCCCCAGTGAGGTCATAGTTCCTACTTCTGACTTGTCACAAACTGTAGAGAATTAGGTATCCACTAATTCTAGGTTTTCAGTGGTTCCCTTACTGATATCAGCTCGTGGTAAAACTGGAAAGTTGCAAAACCCTTGCAAAACCAACACTTAAAAAGAAGCTATTTATATGTTTCTGCCATAATGAACAAGGTGCAGAATAGTGGCTACTTCTGCAGTCAGAATTTAAGTAAGATTTTTAAAGAATGACTTCCTTAACATTCATCGCGCAGTCAGACAGTTAGGTAAAGATTATGAGGCAGGATCAAAAATTAGAAAGGTGACATATAATCTAAATCGGAGAAGTAAAAAGAGAAAAATCAAGAACCCTATATATCTCAATAAAAAGATTTTACAAAACTGTATACTACTGATTAGTTGAGACGAGTAGTTATACACCACTCATAACAACCAGCGGTGTTTGCTTGCTAGCCAGATGGAAGTTAACTGCACACAGGATGGCTGTTTCACTTGTTTGGGGATCAGATCATTAGTGGTGTACTCCAGATGACTCAGGTCAGACAGCCAAAACCGTTCAAACCACCTCGATCTTTAGCCATCCAGCTGTGCGATCTTGTGACACTATTGTAATGGTAGTAGATGAGAAACTTGGTAAAGGAATGTTTATTTGCAATTTGGTATCTCTTTATAATAGCCGAATTATCTACAACTTATCTTCAATGCTCGCATTATTTGCAAAGATCTTCCGCGCTGTACTACTTCTCACCTTCCTTCATAATGTCTTTCTTTGTATTCCTTTCACGTCTTCCATGTTTTGTTGCAACTGTGGTTAATTTTCTCTCTTTCACGTCAAATCTATCTCCCTACTATTTAAAGTATTTTATAACGATGAACGTCTCTTTACATACAGTTGATAAATATAACCAGTAGCACACGTCACACCATAAATGATACATGCAGTTTGCAAATTGTTTTGCAGTTTACACATTTCAAAGTTCACTTTGGAAACTGATAACGAATCTAACATCCCTTTTCTTGACGTTGAGCTTACAAGGAGAGATGACGGAACTTTAAGAAGGTCAATCCATAGGAAACCGACTTGGAACGGACAATTAACAAGCTTCTACAGCTGGGTACCAATCAGTCGGAAAAGAAACCTAATTAAATCCCTTGCCACTCGCGTCAGACGCATCTGCAGCTCCGACACCATGGAAGAAGAATTAAACTTCCTGAGGGAAATCTTCATACAAAATAGCTACCCACCAAGATTTGTAGACAAAAACATCAAACAGAAAAACCAAAAGCAAGAGACACCATCCGTGCCAAAAAAGATACTTTATATGAACCTAGACTTCAAAGGAGACCTACTTAGCGACGTCCTCAGAAGCAGAATTTCCACCTCTTTAGGAAGGACTTTCCCTGCGGCAACACTAAGAATAGTGTTCTCCAGTCGCCCACTGATCTACAGAAACCCAAAGGACAAGATTCCGCACATGACCACTTCTATGTATATATATCAGTTCACCTGTTCCTGTGGAGCCAGGTACATCGGTCGTTCAACGCGCATCCTGTCAAAAAAGGGTCAAAGAACACTACTCAGCGTGGCTACAGAAAGGAAATAATGGCCATATAAGGAGTGCAATAATCGAACATCTAGTCAACACTGGTCATTCCATCTCAACGAACGCCTCCTTCAAAGTGATCTACAAAGTGAAGAACAACCTCCCAAAGACAGTACGATTTCGTCTTCTTTGCATCGCAGAAGCCCTAGCCATCCAGTTGGTGAAACCAGAACTATGTATACAAAAGAAAATTATTCAAGCACTTCTACTCGCATGGTAACAACTCCGTTGATTTGACCCAACTCTTCTTTGTTTGTTTGATTTGACCTTACTTCTGTTTGTATGCTTATTTTTCTAACTTAAAACCCTTGTGTAATTCTGTATATTATTTTGTTTCCATGCTCACCCTTTGAGTACAACTCATTCATCAAACTATTCATGCCATTACGTAACTCTTATTTAACAATCATTTATGACAACTCATCACTTTTGTTACTACCCTCTTATATGAACATCCAATTCACCTGAACTTACTCCTCTTTAACAATCGTTTTTGACAACTCATCACTTTTGTTGCTATCCTCTTATCAACATCCAATTCATTTGAACTTACTAACCGTATTTTGTTTGACAAATTTAATGTATACACACACACACACAAAATGACCATATATATTTGCGATTGTACAGCTTTGAAAATGAATTCGCCGAAAAGAAACTTTGCTGAACTACTTGTCTTTTGTCTACTAATGTCCGAATGGGAATTATTCATGAACATTTCAAAGAGTTGAAATTTCACCAGTTTCATTTGGAAACCGAAATTATTCTAATCACATCATGCGATCTGCTTGATACTATAAACAGTAATCAAGAAGCCAAGTATGAATGCATAAAAATGACTGGCAAGCACTACTATTTGAGTAATATACAACTACTTACCTCCACCAATCATACATAGTTCTATGCATTTATGCTTGCTTTCTTAATTACTATTTACGGTATCAAACGGATCACATGTTGTGATCTAAATAATTTTGGTGATTTTTATTAATTATTCTCTTGAGTTCTGAGTGGAACATAGGGCTTCAAAATTTATGCACATTCCATCCATCTCCATTTTCTTCTAGATATTCACTGAACGATCTGCTGTCGCCTGTTTCGTGTAGCTAATTCTTTCTGGCCAGTCAGCTGGCCATTTGATGTTCAGCAAGGAGCCAGCGAAGTGAGCAGCTATTAATAAAAGACTGTAAATTGTTGGGAATCACTTTCATGATACCTAGTTTCAGTTTCTGACCCATGCAGAATGCCTGACTGACTTCACATTTGTGTTGAAAATCCCAAACTCATTCGTAATGCTGACTGAGGACAGAAGATTTCCAAACTGGTTTCACATTGATGAAGGCGTATCTTGACTTTCCGATTCTGCTTAGCTTTGACGTCTCCATCCATTCCATCGCATGTGCTTGGAACCATGCTTCCTAGTCAGACAAGTGAAGAAATTAACCTCTGTCAAAGCTTCCCCTATGATAATGATTGCTGCTGGTTATTGCTGCAGTTGTTGTTGGTTGATGATCTTCATCACCTATGTCTTCTCTATGTTCACCCGAAGTCCCATCTTCGCCGCTTTTTCAGCTTGTTTGTTGGTTTTCAGCTGCAAGTCTTCGAATCTCTGTGACATCAAACATAAGTCATCCATGTACGAAATCCAGATCTTCTACAAACTGCTTATCGGTCCAACGTAATCCTGTCTTCTCACTCCCAACACAAAGTCTGACGCATAAGACAGTCCCCACAACGACGAACATCATCTGGGATAATAGGCAGTCCTACTTAATTTGTGTGCTTCGCTAAGTCTTACGTCGTGGATCATGTGACACGTGGCACTGTCATATAGCTGTTGAATGAGGTTGATTAAGATTTGGGCAACTCACTCTATAGTGCTAAAATAGTTTCCGAATGACTTCTCGGTAAGCGCTGTTGAAAGCCTCTTCAAAGTCGATGAAGCTAAGGTATCCGTTTGACTTCCATTCTATCCTTTGTTCTATGATGATACATGGAGTAGCAATTTGACCAGCACATGATTTGCCTTCCTTGAATCCAGCTTGTTCCTGTGGGTGAAGTTCTGCCTCCAGTACATTTTTGATTCTCTCTAGAATTACGCTAATTGATGTTTCACTTGGCGTGGACAAGAGCATGATTTCAAGCCAGTTCTTGCATAGGCCACAGTTGCCTTTCTTCCAGTCGGTAAACACCTTTCGTTCCTTCCAAGCCTTTTGCAATAACAGCGTCAGCATATTTGTCACAATCTCTGGATCCATTTACAGTGTCTCAGGGGAATTTCGCCTGGCAATTTTGGTGAATTATGATGAAATTTCATCTCAACTGTGTAAATTACGAATTTAATTAAATGTTTTTTTCTCTGTTAGTGGCTGTTACTTTATTCACTGAAGGCCGGCAAACTCGAGTTCAGTAGTACATAAACACTATGCTATGGATAACAGTGATACCCTTGTACCAGAATACTGAGTGACTTCTAACTTAAGATTCCCCAACAGACAAATGGAGATGTATTTGATATAAGCTGTGGACATATTCAGGTGACATCACATATTCCATACCATCAAGAGAATAACATGTTGGAAGTGACTGGTTCAGCGTCTATGGCTGTCATGTCCCCAGTGGAACTTAGGCCTTCAAGCTTGACCTTTGATGTTTCAGTAGTGGTGCTCTTATTTTCACGGGTTGCGATTGCCAGCCTCACGCCTAGCCTCCTTTCTTTATTGATCTTACAGCCGGCTTAGGGAAGTGAAGGTGTACGCCCACCAGGAGTCGAATCCCGGACCATGTGCATGGCTGGTGAACATTCTACCGCAAAACCACTGACTCATGGATAAAAGTGGGGAGCGTGTGGACAGCCCTGAAGCCACCGGAATGTGATGATGGTATCAAGTGGAAGCTGAGGCTCAATGTCCCAATCTGAACGAAATGAAATGGAATAAGCAGAAGAAGAATGGTTGAATATAAAAGCATAACACTGAGGTTCCAGAATTACACACAATACTTGTGCAATTCACACAGTTCAACGTGAAACTTCACTACGATTTCCTTCGGAAACCGATTACTTCCATCTGGATAGCAAATACCACTGGTTGACGTGGGTGTTATACAACAACTCATCTCAGTCATTCAGTAGCAAATAGCTTCATACAGTTATTTGTGTTTCGCTTCATTCTTCACTCCTCCATTTAAGATTTTTGTAGACGTTATGATACGTACGGCCTATAAGTTATTGACAATAGTTGACAAGATTATTAATGCGATCTATCAGACTACAAGCAATACGAAATGAATCCGCTAAAGAATAGTACTTTCTAATCGCTAACCACAACATCGACTTCCAGTATAACAGCAAAATTATCAACTGCAGGTAAAAAAACAACAACAACAGTAAACAGTTATGTAACTAGAAAGCTTTTACCGGCTTAAACAACAGCCAAAACTGTGACGCCGGCTCTTTTAAATGACGTTTGCAAAAAACATCAAATTCACTGGTATGTTAAAAAAAAGCTGATAGCCAATAACATTTCAGCCGGTTATCAGAAAGAGAGAGAGATGCGAAAACGGCACCCTGAATTCGTCATAACTTCAAAAAATATGCGGTTATTTAAAGGTTATAGGTTTGTATTAAAGAAGAATTAAGGGTATATAAACGTAACACACGTCACACATGCCCAGCATTGTCCATCTGAGGACTAAATGGATTACTGAAAATTCTTGAACCCTTCACTCGTTAGTCAGGTGGAACATGCCTAAATAAAGAATACAGTCCTTTTTATCCTACTGAATTTATGTGCTTAGACATTAAAATGCCCATGGTAATGTCAACATTTACTTAAAAGTACGAAACATTTTGCTATTCTCTTACATACTATGTGAAAAGAATGTTAGCCAAAAAATTTGAGGTTGTAGTGATTTTATCAAATATGTTGGTAACTCGCTTCCGCACATAGGCACAAAACACACACGCTCACACATGTCTACGGAAGTATACACATACACAATGTGTTTGTAAAGTCTTAACAACCTGTTAAGAAAATAAAAATTCCATTTCACTGAACAGCCTGTCTTGTTCCAGTTTTTGTGACGATAAACATTGAACATTCTTTGGGTTTCCGATGTAAAAGTTCTCTTTTCCATTTTTTTAAATATCCACTTCGTTAATTTCTTCTTACATGTATGTAGGTTTTAGTTGCCTCCTCTTATTCCCTTATTTTCCCTGTTTTCCAGTTAGGCGTGAAACAGGCTAAAAGAACTCTTAAAGTTAGCTCCTCCAATTCATCAATCTATTTATCTATCTATGACTTTACTTTATGTTACATCTGACATTTAAATTCTCATTCTAACAATCGATTTAATATTTCCAATATTATGACTACTGTTTATGTTCTGATCAATATGATGTATTACCTGCTTTTTGGATAACACTATTAGTCATTATAAAAATATATATACATATTGTCAAGTTAAGGAAGAGATTAGAATATTTCGAGGATGAACAATTACGTCTTACATTTGTAAAAAATTATATTTGTAAAGTCTCAGCGAGATTGAAATGAGTAATTCCAACGTTTCGTTCGGCAATCTGGTCCGAACTTCTTCAGGGAAATTAATCGAAATTAACATAACATAGGTTTATATATAAAAAGAAACATCACTTGATTTGTAAAAATTTGTCTAATCATGAATCATTCAAAAAAGTATCAACAAGTATAGTAAACAAAATTTTATGAGCTGTGATCAAAATTTGACCTCGGACTTACAGATATTGGTCTACCTTTGTTAAACACATTAAACAGAGTGTGTATGTGTGTGTGTGGGTAAACAGTTGTAAAACATTTCTTAACGTTTCCATAAGAAGATATGGACAGTCCAGAATTTTGACCAAGTATTAATAATTAGTGATACATATCCATTTTTTATTTATTAATAAGAATTTCATATGCATCAGCTAACATCACGCCTTCATGTCTGTTCAAACTGTTAGTATCTAGAATTTTTTTCGATTAATTTCCCTGAAGAAGTTCGGACCAGATTGCCGAACGAAACGTTGGAATTACTCATTTCAATATCGCTGAGATATTACAAATATAATTTTTTACAAATGTCTACTTCTCACTCGGCGCCCAAATATTTTAGAACTATTCTGTCAAATCTTGACGACAGTTCATTTGAATTACGTCTTACCTCTGTTAATTATAACACTAGACAATTACTATCAGTCCTGTTCCCTTGGGTTCCAAGTGAGACATAGTAATTTATATGGACTTCTCATCGTTTCCTATCCAAATTCCACTGGAGGTTGTATCTGGCGCCTGAGGTCATTTCACGGTCTTCTCAATGTGTAACTCATAGATTCTCATAGTTCGATTTGGCGAATTCTTTTTGACCAACTGCGAAGGCAGCTGTTAATAAAAGTGTCCAGTGGTCTGTTGGAATTGCTGTTTGTGTCGCGAATGTCAAGTTACTGACCAATATAGAATAACTTTTTGACTTAACGTTTGAGATGAAAATCTCAATCTTGTTCTTTATTCTGGCTGAGTATAAAGTACTTCCAAACTAATATCAGAGTGACGCAGGATAATAGTGTATAATTGAAGCATTTAATAATAACAATAATAATCTACTTTATTCCAAAAACAGTACTTATAATACAGAATGGAATTCTCAGCATTTGTCATGCATAATATTGCATCTGATTTACTCAAAATATAAAAAAATAAAAATTAAAACAAAAGTAGCCAGAGGAATATGTCCACGTTTACGATATAAAGTTAAACATTTTAGAAGCACGAATTGAGAGTATTAAATATAATAATAATAATAACAGTGAATTTGTTTCAAACAGTATTGTCGATTCAGTTTGGAAATTTCAGCATTTTATAGATTATTGAATCTAATGTTCTGTTGAATATAGTATAGTGAGGGGAAATACAAACTTAACAGTTATAACACAGTTTAAATTATGTCCACTTTTATGAAAAAACAAACAAAACGAAAAAACTGAGAGGATTATAAATCTAAGAAATACAATAACAATAAAATTTGATGCTTTAGGGGTGGAGGAAATGATTTATTTAGTAGTACAAGGAAGGTTAGTTAGTTCATTTCTGACACTATTTTCATCACATAAAGTACGTGTCAAATATGGTATAGTGGAATTTTTATACTTAGACGTACGAGAACAAATTCTTCTGGAAAGACTGCTTGTTTTACCTGAGGAGACACAAGGTTGGAGCTGTGGGTGGAGTGGGTGCTCAGAGTCTGACAAAATTCCTTTAGCGAATTTGTTGCATGATATCAAGTGCCTATCAATGACAATGTCAACGATATGGCCCAATGGGATACCACTCGTCCTACTAACAGTTCTCAGAGTTCCACGAATTATGACATAGTCTTTTTTAGGCAATCCAGGAAAGAATAAGGGTGAACAGTAAAGAAGAATAGGTAAAATTCACGAGTTTACAAACTGTAAGAGGAGGAGTTGAGGTATCCCTGAGTGCCTTAGCTTCCTAATGTAAAATGTCAGACGAAATATTCTTTTAGAAATCGCTAAGACATGGGAAGACCAGGATAGGTCAGAAGAAAGAATTAATCCATGATACTTAAATTCAGACTTGATTTCTATATCAGTATCATCAATTATGCAGCGGTCATAGGAACCAACAGCTTCATTTAACTTTCTTTTGCATTGGAGACTGAAATTAACAGTCTGACATTTGGAAGGATTTATTTTAAGGCCATTATACGAAGACTATTTGCTAATTCTCGATAGAACGCTGTTCATCTTAGTACAGTCAAGCTGGGAGTTAGCAGACATTGAAATAGTTAGATCATCGGCATACTTATCATATGAAGTTGAGTGGTTCAATATACATTCAAATATTCTGATGGTACAGTATTCGGTGGGGTATTTTGTTTTAACTGGACACTAGTTATAGTGCAATGTGTCTAGTCCCTTGTTTGCTGAAGGTGGAAAAACGAGGGCTTCAAAAACACATCCATATTTCATTGTGTAATCTGAAGACATTATCAGCTGGCTCCATAACTGACCACAAACTTTCACACTACACCCCCCCCACTCTCCTAAACTGTCTCCTCCATGACATCTTCTTCTAACATACGCTTAACGCGTCGTTTCCCGTTTGAGTTCCACTCTGAGACCTGGAGCCTGATGCCAATCAGTAGTCTGCTTACTGAGTGTTCAGTCCATCTCCATTTTACGCACTTTATTTGTTGGGCCGTAAGTTGTCAAGTGTTCGTTACTTGTTGTTGTTGCTTTTTGTCCTGCCATTTGATCTCCAATACTCAGCCAGAAAAGGCAGCTGTTGACGAAAGTTTGGAAATGATTTCAGTGGCATGCACCTGCAGACACTTTTAACCAAACAGAAGAACTGAAGTTGGTTAATATCAATGTTGAAAATCTAAATCCTGTTGCTCACGCTTAGAACAGCAGATTTACACACAAATTTCGGACTATTAGAGATCTGCCTTGTTTTCCGATCCTGGTTGGTATTGACATCCTTATATGGGCAGTTGCTGGAATTTTAAGTGTGACATGAGAGAAACATTGTAAAAAAGGCATATTTTTCATCTTTCAAAAGATTTGTAGGTCACCATCTGAAATCAATAGGTCACGAAATACTGAACCACGAGCTTCATTGACGGTCACAGGAAAGATGTCCCATGGTTTTAATGAGAACGCGTACCGGGTGATACCCACCATGTTAGCTACGAAGCAGATGAACATCACACCAGTATCGGTTTTTTGAGATGCTAAATCATGCAAATTGACAGAAGTTTGAATTCACGAGTCAATGAATTTCAACCCAGTTTCTGTCAAAGTTCTGGCTTCAATTGCTGATAAGACTGTGTTTGTACTGCTGAAAAGTCACAAACTGGGACGAAACATCACTTAAGTCAGCTCGGTGAAGAAATCTCTCTCGATATATATCATTCCTATCATCTGTATGCTGTCCTGACATTTCCTTTTGTTTCTAATATCTTTAAACACACTGTTCATGTGGGAAAAATATAAATAAACCTAAATATCGATTTTTTGACTAATGTGTAAACAAAAGAGAATGGGTATTATTATTATTATCATTATTCTGTTTTAGAAAATAATTACATTGTTCATTTGTTTCCTTATTCTTATTTCGTGTTTAGGGAATAGTGGGTGGGGGTTCACAGAATTTCTTTTCTGTCATTTTGAAAGACATACACAACTAGATAAGGTGAAAAAAGATACAAGAAAGCTTTCTAATCGAATTATCTTGTTACATGCAAGGACAGTGAGATCGACATTATACTGTCGTAAACATCGTTAACACTTAATAATAATAATAATAATAATAATAATAATAACAATAATATTTCCTGCTATTAATAGGAAGTAAACAACAAAACCGCCTAAACACTAACTTGTAAACTTAAAAATAGCGCCATTCACAAATGCTCACATTTGATTGGTTAATAGTATCGTTTGAATTTTCAACTCTTTAGTTAGTTAGTTAGTTAGTTGAGCTAAACATCTTTTACCAGCTCACTTCAACCTATCGACTCAATCTATCTTTCATTAAATTTTAAATTTTATTGATCTGCATAACTTGGTAAAAAAATTGCCTGTTTGTTGCTTCCGTTTCAAAATCACAGTTTATTAGGAATTGTTTTGAAAGAACCATAGGTCGATAAAACTTGCTTAATTTTTGATCAAAAAGATAAATGTAAAGTCCTCTTAATACTTGATAACTGACTTCATTTAAGATATTGTACACTTCAGGTGGTCAATCTTTATCTGGAACCATTCTGAGTCGTAGAGGCTTCATTTTATGCAGTCTCATTTCATTGTGTCAGTATGCTATCTCCATTCATGTGGTATGGGAAACGTTGAACTATTGCATAACAGTTACTATCAAGAAAAGGTGGAGTGACCTTTGAAATGACCTTGAGGCGACCAATCGTACCATTAATTACAAATGTTGCTTACATGATCCCGTTCACATTTTCCTCTTGATCTGGTGTTTTTAGCCTGTGTTGACAATATAGTAGTGTTTGCTATGCTTAACTAGGAAACTCATTTTGAAATATACAGATGAGACATGCAGTTTAATAAGAGATGCCTGTAGGGAGTGAAGACAATTTGGAATTACTCAACCTCTAGATTTACAATTGGTTAACTCTTGCATCTTACCTAATGTACTTTACTGTTCCCCCTTATTCTTTCCTGTTATTATTATTATTATTGTTTCCTTTAATTCCTAGAGGAATATAGGGCTTCAGCCGCGCGTCTTCACTGCGTTCGGTTCTCTGCTAGAGTTTTCACCTGGCTCCAACTCTTCCCACATGCTTTCATCTCCTCTTCACATGACCTCCTCCAAGTCACCCTTGCATTGACGACGAACTTGCCGCTTCCCTTTCGGGTTCCACTCGAACAATGGCTTGTCTAGTGATGTCACTTGATGATTTCCTCAGAGTATGGCTAATCCATATCCATTTCTTCCTACAGATTTGTTTCACAATCGGTTCCTGCTGTGTTGGTTCGCTCATTGCCAGAGATCCCTGTTGCTGATCTTTTCTGACTGGCCATCTGATCTTGAGTATTGAGCGAAGACAACTGTTGATGAAGGTCTGTAGTTTGTTTGAGATGCTCTTTATGACGCACAGTGCAAGTCTCTGATCCGTAAAGTAGCACTGACTGACTTCACATTGGAGTTGAAAATCCGGATCTTATTTTTGATGGTGAGTGCTGTTGACCTCCACACAGACTTGAGAGAAATGAAATCTTGTTTTGCTTTCCAGATCCTTGCTTTGATATCCTCATCAGTTCCGCCTGTAGTTGAAACGATGCTTCCCATTTAGGTAGGTAAAGGAGGTTGTTTCTTTCAGGTTCCTCCCATTTATGCTGATTCTTTCCTGTGGTACTCGAAAAGGATATTAAAGGTTGTCAATAGGACAAGTAGTATTTCTATTGTGGTCAACAGACACTTGAACTCATCTCAGAAATCGCTCAAATCCTTATTGTCTGACCTTCAACACTCCCTCTATTCCCAACCCTTCCTTCGCATCTCATCAGGTAGGATTGGAAGTCATTATAAAAGATTAAATGTTCGTACACCCCAAGTACAGAAACTCAGCGTTACATACTTTTTGAACCCCATTCTATGTGATAGTCGGATTGTTGGGTGTGAAACCTACGAATTACTGTGTCACTAGCAAAATAATTGACTACTCTATTCTCGCTTATTTTCAATTTTTGGTGACACTATTTCAATTAAATTATAATTTTAGCTGCTAACATTATGATCATCAGTATTTTACACGTTTTGTACATTTCTGACTTAATTGTCACTGCTAATATAAAAATGTTGTTATTATTAATCGTGGTTACATTTACTCTGTAGTCTGTTAGCTGTTGTTGAATAAATTAGGTGCAACATTGTATCAAATGCTGAGAATCCTATACTGTATCGTGAATACTGTTTTGGAATAAAGTAAATTACTATTATTATTAATAGAAATTCTGAGAAAATCTTCCTTGAAGTTGGTGTGTTAATATTCCTTTGAAAGATTTTAATGATTAGATTAAGTGACTATGTTTTACGTGCGTTACTATTATTAGTATTATTTTCCCATAGGTTCCTAGTGGAACATAGGGCTTCAACTGCACGTCTCTACTTGTTTCTGTCTTCTGCTGTACTTTTCACTTGCATCAATGTTAGTCCATGCTGTTTCAACTCTTCTTCACACGATCTCCTCCATGTCACCCTTGGACGTCCCACTCGCCGCTTCCCTTTCAGGTTCCACTCGAGCATTGGCCTGACGCGTGACGTCACCCAGTGGCCTCCTCAGTGAGTGTCCAATCCATCTCCACTTTCTCCTGCATATTTGTTGAGCGATTAGTTCTTGTTTTGTTTGTTCCCATAGTTTCTTGTTGGTGATTCTTTTATAAACAACAGGCTGTTGGAAATATTCTTTGTGAACCGCCAAGTTTCTGATCCGTATAGACGAACCGACTGACTTGATGTTTGTATTGAAAATCCGAATTTTGTTGTTGATGCAGGCTGAGTGACAGCGGAAGATTTCCAGATTGGTTTCAGGTTGATGAATGTGTTTCTTACCTTCCCGATTCTCGATTTGACATCCTCGTCCGTTCCTCCTGTAGTTGAGACAATGCTGCCTAAATAAGTGAATGAAGTAACCTCTTTCAAATCCCTCCCGTTGATGGCGATTGGCGCTGGATGTTGCTGCTGTTGTTGTTGGTTGGTTATTTTCATAACCTCCGTCATGTCTATGTTCACCTGGAATCCTGTCTTTGCTGCCAGCCTCTTCGACCAGTTTGTCGGTTTTCGCTTGTAAGTCTTCGATTTTGTGTGACATCAAACATAAATCATCGGCGAAATCCAGGTCTTCTAGGTTCTTCACGTTGGTCCAGGGCGTTACTATTACTATTATAATTATTCCTAGGTTCCTATTGGAACACAGGTATTCAACATAACATAACATGCCCACTTCACGTTGTACCCTGTATCCGTCTTCAGCTGGCCCTATGGTTGCCCATAAGCTCTCATCTCCTCCTAACATGATCTCCTCTATATCTCCCGTGAACGAAAATCTAACTCATCGTTTCCAATTCAGGTTCCACTCGAGGACCAGTCTCCTGTGTGCTGACATCTAATGATCTACTCAGTGTGCTTCTAATCTATTTACATTTTCCTCACAACATTTGTTCCACAATAGGTCATTGGTTGGTGATTGGTGTTCAGACATCCTGGTTGCTAATTCATTTCTGATTGGCCATCTAAACTTCATTATGGATTCAAGGAGCAGCTATCGAAAATAGTCTATAGTCTGTTGCAGTTTTTTACATAAAGCATCCAACAATTCATTGAACCATTTGAAAGTAATGATATGACATCAGTGTGCAAAATTCAAATCGTGTTTTTTATGCTGAGTACACCGGATTTCAAGACTGATTTCAGAGTCATGAGGCTGTAGTTCGCTCTTCTTTTCATCTGTGCGGCCTAGATATCATCAGCTGACAGTGATCGGTGCTTGCTTTTGTTGGCTAGTTAGTCAGTTAGTTAGTTAGTTAGTTAGAGAGTTAGTTAGTTAGTTGG
The DNA here is from genome assembly GCA_944472155.2 of Trichobilharzia szidati. Lineage (NCBI taxonomy): Eukaryota > Metazoa > Platyhelminthes > Trematoda > Strigeidida > Schistosomatidae > Trichobilharzia > Trichobilharzia szidati. The sequence goes on along the minus strand of OX235276.1, from coordinate 34,345,330 downwards.
TTAGTTAGTTAGTTGGTTAGTTACTTAGTTAGAGAGTTAGTTAGTGAGAGAGTTAGTTAGTTAGTTGGTTAGTTAGTTAGTAAGTTAATTAATGAGTTAGTTAGTTAGTTAGTTAGTTAGTTAGTTGGTTAGTTAGTTAGTTAGATAGTAAGTTAGTTAGTTAGTTGGTTAGTTAGTTAGTTAGTAAGTTAATTAGTTAGTTAGTTAGTTATTTAGTTAGTTAGTTAGTTAGTTAGTTAGAGAGTTAGTTAGTTAGTTGGTTAGTTAGTTACTAAGTTAATTAGTGAGTTAGTTAGTTAGAGAGTTAGTTAGTTAGTTGGTGAGTTAGTTAGTTAGTTAGATAGTTAGTTAGTTAGTTGGTTATTTAGTTAGATAGTTAGTTAGTTAGTTAGTTAGTTGGTTAGTTAGTTAGTTAGTAAGTTAATTAGTGAGTTAGTTAGTTAGTTAGTTAGTTAGTTAGTTAGTTAGTTAAACAGTTAGTTAGTTGGTTAGTTAGTTAGATAGTTAGTTAGTAAGTTAATTAGTTAGTTAGTTGGTTAGTTAGTTAGATAGTTAGTTAGTAAGTTAATTAGTTAGTTAGTTAGTTATTTAGTTAGTTAGTTAGTTAGTTAGAGAGTTAGTTAGTTAGAGATTTAGTTAGTTAGTTGGTTAGTTAGTTAGTGAGTTAAATAGTGAGTTAGTTAGTTAGTTGGTTAGTTAGTTAGTTGGTTAGTTAGTTAGATAGTTAGTTAGTTAGTTAGTTGGTTAGTTAGTTAGTTAGTAAGTTAATTAGTGAGTTAGTTAGTTAGTTAGTTAGTTAGTTAGTTAGTTAGTTAGTAAGTTAATTAGTGAGTTAGTTAGTTAGTTAGTTAGTTAGTTAAACAGTTAGTTAGTTGGTTATTTAGTTAGTTAGTTAGTGAGTGAGTTAGTTAGTTGGTTAGTTAGTTAGTTGGTTAGTTAGTTAGTTAGTAAGTTAATTAGTTAGTTAGTTAGTTATTTAGTTAGTTAGTTAGTTAGTTAGTTAGAGAGTTAGTTAGTTAGAGAGTTAGTTAGTTAGTTGGTTAGTTAGTTAGTAAGTTAATTAGTGAGTTAGTTAGTTAGTGGGTTAGTTAGTTAGATAGTTAGTTAGTTAGTTAGTTGGTTAGTTAGTTAGTTAGTAAGTTAATTAGTTAGTTAGTTAGTTATTTAGTTAGTTAGTTAGTTAGTTAGTTAGAGAGTTAGTTAGTTAGAGAGTTAGTTAGTTAGTTGGTTAGTTAGTTAGTTAGTTAATTAGTGAGTTAGTTAGTTAGTTAGTTAGTTGGTTAGTTAGTTAGTTAGTTAGATAGTTAGTTAGTTAGTTGATTAGTTAGTTAGATAGTTAGTTAGTTATTTAGTTGGTTAGTTAGTTAGTTAGTAAGTTAATTAGTGAGTTAGTTAGTTAGTTAGTTAGTTAAATAGTTAAACAGTTAGTTAGTTGGTTAGTTAGTTAGTTAGTTAGTGAGTGAGTTAGTTAGTTAGTTAGTTAGTTAGTTAGAGAGTTAGTTAGTTAGTAAGTTAATTAGTGAGTTAGTTAGTTAGTTATTTAGTTATTTAGTTAGTTAGTTAGTTAGTTATTTAGAGAGTTAGTTAGTTAGTTACTTGGTTAGTTAGTTAGTTAGTTAGTTAGTTACTTGGTTAGTTAGTTAGTTAGATAGTTAGTTAGTTAGTTGGTTAGTTAGTTAGTTAGTAAGTTAATTAGTGATTCAGTTAGTTAGTTAGTTATACAGTTAGTTAGTTGGTTGGTTAGTTAGTTATTTAGTGAGTGAGTTAGTTAGTTAGTAAGTTAGTTAGTTGGTTAGTTAGTTAGTTAGTTAGATATTTAGTTAGTTAGTTAGTTGGTTAGTTAGTTAGTTAGTAAGTTAATTAGTTAGTTAGTTAGTTATTTAGTTAGTTAGTTAGTTAGTTAGTTAGAGAGTTAGTTAGTTAGTTGGTTAGTTAGTTAGTAAGTTAATTAGTGAGTTAGTTAGTTAGTTAGTTAGTTAGTTGGTTAGTTAGTTAGTTAGATAGTTAGTTAGTTAGTTGTTTAGTTAGTTAGATAGTTAGTTAGTTAGTTAGTTGGTTAGTTAGTTAGTTAGTAAGTTAATTAGTGAGTTAGTTAGTTAGTTATTTAGTTAGTTAGTTAAACAGTTAGTTAGTTGGTTAGTTAGTTAGTTAGTTAGTAAGTTAACTAGTTAGTTAGTTAGTTATTTAGTTAGTTAGTTAGTTAGTTAGAGAGTTAGTTAGTTAGAGAGTTAGTTAGTTAGTTGGTTAGTTAGTTAGTAAGTTAATTAGTGAGTTAGTTAGTTAGTTAGTTAGTTAGTTGGTTAGTTAGTTAGTTAGTTAGATAGTTAGTTAGTTAGTTGGTTAGTTAGTTAGGTAGTTAGTTAGTTAGTTAGTTGGTTATTTAGTTAGTTAGTAAGTTAATTAGTGAGTTAGTTAGTTAGTTGGTTAGTTAGTTATTTAGTTAGTTAATTCGTGAGTTAGTTAGTTAGTTAGTTAGTTAAACAGTTAGTTTGTTGGTTAGTAAGTTAGTAAGTTAATTAGTGAGTTAGTTAGTTAGTTAGTTAGTTAGTTAGTTGGTTAGTTAGTTAGTTAGTAAGTTAATTAGTTAGTTAGTTAGTTATTTAGTTAGTTAGTTAGTTATTTAGTTAGTTAGTTAGTTAGTTAGTTAGAGAGTTAGTTAGTTAGTTGGTTAGTTAGTTAGTTAGATGGTTAGTTATTTAGTTAGTTAGTTAGTTAGTTAAACAGTTAGTTAGTTGATTAGTTAGTTAGTAAGTTAATTAGTGAGTTAGTTAGTTAGTAAGTTAGTTAGTTGGTTAGTTAGTTAGTTAGTTAGATATTTAGTTAGTTAGTTAGTTGGTTAGTTAGTTAGTTAGTAAGTTAATTAGTTAGTTAGTTAGTTATTTAGTTAGTTAGTTAGTTAGTTAGTTAGAGAGTTAGTTAGTTAGTTGGTTAGTTAGTTAGTAAGTTAATTAGTGAGTTAGTTAGTTAGTTAGTTAGTTAGTTGGTTAGTTAGTTAGTTAGATAGTTAGTTAGTTAGTTGTTTAGTTAGTTAGATAGTTAGTTAGTTAGTTAGTTGGTTAGTTAGTTAGTTAGTAAGTTAATTAGTGAGTTAGTTAGTTAGTTATTTAGTTAGTTAGTTAAACAGTTAGTTAGTTGGTTAGTTAGTTAGTTAGTTAGTAAGTTAACTAGTTAGTTAGTTAGTTATTTAGTTAGTTAGTTAGTTAGTTAGAGAGTTAGTTAGTTAGAGAGTTAGTTAGTTAGTTGGTTAGTTAGTTAGTAAGTTAATTAGTGAGTTAGTTAGTTAGTTAGTTAGTTAGTTGGTTAGTTAGTTAGTTAGTTAGATAGTTAGTTAGTTAGTTGGTTAGTTAGTTAGGTAGTTAGTTAGTTAGTTAGTTGGTTATTTAGTTAGTTAGTAAGTTAATTAGTGAGTTAGTTAGTTAGTTGGTTAGTTAGTTATTTAGTTAGTTAATTCGTGAGTTAGTTAGTTAGTTAGTTAGTTAAACAGTTAGTTTGTTGGTTAGTAAGTTAGTAAGTTAATTAGTGAGTTAGTTAGTTAGTTAGTTAGTTAGTTAGTTGGTTAGTTAGTTAGTTAGTAAGTTAATTAGTTAGTTAGTTAGTTATTTAGTTAGTTAGTTAGTTATTTAGTTAGTTAGTTAGTTAGTTAGTTAGAGAGTTAGTTAGTTAGTTGGTTAGTTAGTTAGTAAGTTAATTAGTGAGTTAGTTAGTTAGTTGGTTAGTTAGTTAGATAGTTAGTTAGTTAGTTAGTTGGTTAGTTAGTCATTTAGTAAGTTAATTAGTTAGTTAGTTAGTTATTTAGTTAGTTAGTTAGTTAGTTAGTTAGAGAGTTAGTTAGTTAGAGAGTTAGTTAGTTAGTTGGTTAGTTAGTTAGTAAGGTAATTAGTGAGTTAGTTAGTTAGTTAGTTAGTTAGTTAGTTGGTTAGTTAGTTAGTTAGTTAGTGAGTTAGTTAGTTAGTTGGTTAGTTAGTTAAACAGTTAGTTAGTTGGTTAGTTAGTTGGTTAGTTAGTTAGTTAGTAAGTTAATTAGTTAGTTAGTTAGTTATTTAGTTAGTTAGTTAGTTAGTTAGTTAGTTAGTTAGTTAGTTAGAGAGTTAGTTAGTTAGTTAGTTGGTTAGTTAGTTAGTAAGTTAATTAGTGAGTTAGTGAGTTAGTTGGTTAGTTAGTTGGTTAGTTAGTTAGTTAGTTAGATAGTTAGTTAGTTAGTTGGTTAGTTAGTTAGATAGTTATTTAGTTATTTATTTGGTTAGTTAGTTAGTTAGTAAGTTAATTAGTGAGTTAGTTAGTTAGTTAGTTAGTTAGTTGGTTAGTTAGTTATTTAGTAAGTTAATTAGTGAGTTAGTTAGTTAATTAGTTAGTTAGTTAGTTAGTTAAACAGTTAGTTAGTTGGTTAGTTAGTTAGTTAGTTAATTATTAGTTACTTGGTTAATTAGTTAGTTAGGTGGTTAGTTAGTTAGTTAGTTAGTTAGTTAGTTAGTTAAACAGTTAGTTAGTTAGTTAGTTAGTTAGTTAGTTAGTTAAACAGTTAGTTTGTTGATTAGTTAGTTTGTAAGTTAATTAGTGAGTTAGTTAGTTAGTTAGTTAGTTAGTTGTTTAGTCAGTTAGTTAGTTAGATAGCTAGTTAGTTAGTCAGTTGGTTAGTTAGTTAGTTAGTTAGTAAGTTAATTAGTTAGTTAGTTAGTTATTTAGTTAGTTAGTTAGTTAGTTAGTTAGAGAGTTAGTTAGTTAGTTGGTTAGTTAGTTAGTAAGTTAATTAGTGAGTTAGTTAGTTAGTTAGTCAGTTAGTTGGTTAGTTAGTTAGTTAGTTAGATAGTTAGTTAGTTAGTTGGTTAGTTAGTTAGATAGTTGGTTAGTTAGTTAGTTAGTTGGTTAGTTAGTTAGTTAGTAAGTTAGTTAGTTAGTTAAACATTTAGTTAGTTGGTTAGTTAGTTAGTTAGTTAGTGAGTGAGTTACTTAGTTGGTTATTTAGTTAGTTAGTTAGTTAGTTAAACAGTTAGTTAGTTGGTTAGTTAGTTAGTTAGTTAGTGAGTGAGTTACTTAGTTGGTTAGTTAGTTAGTTAGTAAGTTAATTAGTGAGTTAGTTAGTTAGTTAGTTAGTTAGTTATTTAGTTAGTTAGTTAGTTGGTTAGTTAGTTAGTTAGTTAGTTAGTTACTTGGTTAGTTAGTTAGTTAGTTAGTTGGTTACTTGGTTAGTTAGTTAGTCAGATAGTTAGTTAGTTAGTTGGTTAGTTAGTTATTTAGTAAGTTAATTAGTGAGTTAGTTAGTTAGTTAGTTAGTTAGTTAGTTATTTAAACAGTTAGTTAGTTGGTTAGTTAGTTAGTTAGTTAGTGAGTGAGTTAGTTAGGTGGTTAGTTAGTTAGTTGGTTAGTTAGTTGGTTAGTTAGTTAGTTAGTAAGTTAATTAGTTAGTTAGTTAGTTATTTAGTTAGTTAGTTAGTTAGTTAGTTAGAGAGTTAGTTAGTTAGAGAGTTAGTTAGTTAGTTGGTTAGTTAGTTAGTAAGTTAATTAGTGAGTTAGTGAGTTAGTTAGTTAGTTAGTTGGTTAGTTAGTTAGTTAGTTAGATAGTTAGTTAGTTAGTTGGTTAGTTAGTTAGATAGTTAGTTAGTTAGTTAGTTAGTTGGTTAGTTAGTTAGTTAGTTAGTTATTTAATTAGTTAGTTAGTTAGTTAGTTAGAGAGTTAGTTAGTTAGTTAGTTAGTTAGTTAGTTAGTTAGTTAGTTAGTTAGTTAGTTAGTTAGTTAGTTAGTTAGTTAGTTAGTTAGTTAGTTAGTTAGTTAGTTAGTTAGTTAGTTAGTTAGTTAGTTAGTTAGTTAGTTAGTCATACTGGCGACCACCCTAAAACCTAGGCTACTAAAAACTCCCATCTCTCTACTGCATTTATTTTCTCTCGTTCCGTTTCTTTCAGTTGACTTGACATGACCTCTTTTGACATAATCTACTCTTGTGTGTTTGAGGAAAGGCCTAACTGTGGATGGCAAGTGTTCCAATATATATCTGTTCTGTAGTTATTTCCTTGGGTCTTAAAATATACTCCTGAACATTTTACAATCAGCTTTCAACTAGATCGATGTCGTGGATTTCTTGAAGGAAGGAGACAAAGCACATATAACAAAGTGGAGTGACTTGTGCTCCAGCTCAGAGAAGATTGTGTCACACGAAGGATAAACTGTCTATTAATATTTCACTTGAAGATATCGTAAGAAAGAAAAAACATTATCCAATAAACTTCTCTGAAAATTCTGTACATTTAGTGAATAGTGTCCAGAATAAAGAGGTTATTAATAGTAGTTTGTTAGTTAGTTACCTACTCACTTACTCACTTACCTACTGACATACTTTTCCGATCCAATTATGTTTTTAATAAAAAATCACGTGCACTACTTAACGCAGCTTTAATAGTAGTATAATCGTAGGAGGAATAAATTTCCTCTGAGGCAGAGAGGATAAATATTTATATATATATCAGGTGACATTTATTTTCTTTGAATGTGAATGAACAGCAAAAACTGAAACGGGACAGAAACAGTGAAACTGTGACAATGATTTATTTGAAAATAAAAAAACTGTTCATTTTTATGAATTTCCCTGCCTTCAAAATATCATGTTTGTCATAAACACCTCTTGTTCAGTATTTTTTTCTCATTTTTCATGTAACTAGAAAGGCAAAGTCGTTGGAGGGGTGGTAGTGGTGGTGTTTTTCTTTTTTTTAAAGAGACTAGTAGAAAGTTTTCTTTTGATTTCGACACGTCAACATAAATAGGTAAAGGTCATTCACAGGGAGAAGACGATGAAAAAGAATTAAACATCTTATGTGATTATCTCATTCCAGGCTAGAGAAAAAACGATATCACCCCAGATGACATTTTCGGTTCCATTTCTTGTTTGTATGTTTGTTTCAAAGGTTTTACAATCTATTTCACTGGAATCGATCGATAATCGGTTAGAATGAAAGAATAACTTCAATTCAAAATGCTGTTTATATGAATAGCACGTTGAATTGCCTTTTTAACGCATTATGTTGTCATGATAGAATTAATGATGTAACGTTTGCTGGAAAGCGTGAAATACACAAGTGGAGATGAGTCTCGGTAGTAGGACCATTGCTCACCAAGAACTCACTGACGAGCTGAAAATAGGTCAAAATGCATATCATGGACTTCACCATTAGCCACTATCAACTACTAAACAGCATCGCGTTAGACTTCTGACATCATTGAAACTTCCATAGTCCAATATGTATTGATCAATGGGAAACAGAAAATTAAATACACAACATGTGAACATGAGTACTGCTTGAGATATTGATTGACAGAAGAAGTAGTGAAGACAGGACTTCATGTGAACTAACCATAACAAGCAACGATCGCTATCAAAGATAGATATTTGAAAGATTATTATTTATTTACTATTCCCTTTAATTCCTAGAGGAAAATCGGGCTTCAGCCACGCGTCTCCATTGTGTTCGGTTCTCTGCTAGAGTTTTCACCTCGCTTCAAGTCTGCCAAAACGTTTTCATCTCTTTTTCACATGACCTCCTCCAAGTTACCCTTGTACTGACGACCAACTTGCCGCTTCCCTTTCGGATCCTACCCAAGCAATGGCTTGTCTAGTGATGTCACCTGGTGGTTTCCTCACAGTATGGCCAATCCATCTCCATTTATTCCTGCAGTTTTGTTGCACAATCGGTTCCTGGTTGGTTCGCTCATCGCCAGAGATCTCTGTTGCTGGTCTTTTCTGATCGGTCATCTGATCTTGAGTATTGAGCCAAGACAACTGTTAATGAAGGTCTGTAGTTTGTTTGAGATGCTCTTTATGACGCACAGTGCAAGTCTCTGATCCGTATAGTAGCACTGAATGACTTCACATTGAAGTTGAAAATCCGGATCTTATTATTTTGATGCTGAGTGCTGTTGACCTCCACACAGACTTGAGAGTAATGAAAGCTTGTCTTGCTTTCCCGATCCTAACCTTGATATCCTCATCAATTCTGCCTGTAGCCGAAACGATGCTTCCCAGGTAGGTAAAGGAGGTTGTTTCTTTCAGGTCCCTTCCATTTATGCTGATTGTTGTCTGTTGTCGTTGCTGTTGCTATTGGCCAGGAATCTTCATCACCTGAAGTCCTATCTTTGATGCTTCTTGTGCCAAATTGTTGCTTTTCACTTGCATATCTTCCAGTTTGTGGGCAATCAGATATATATTTGAAAGAGGTCACTTCTATTCACTTCTCTTGGCAGCATTGTTTCAACTAAAGGCAGATTGGATGAGGGTGTCAACATCAGAATTGACATGACAAAGCACACCTTCATCAATTTGAAGTCAGTTTGGAAAACTTCTTCAGAATTTCTTCGGATTTTCAACGCCAATGTTTAGTCAGTCAGTCATTCAGGAACCTGGTACGTCAGAAAAAGAATTTCCCATAGAACTCAGACTTTTATCAAAAGCCGCATTCACTGGCTCAATATTGAAGATCAGATAACCAGATAGAATTAGAAACAAGAAATTCTAGGAACGAACCAGTCAAGAATCGAATGCTCAATAAATATGCCAAATAACACGGAGATGGATATGATATATGAAATGGAAGGCCGCTGACTGACATCGCATGCCAGGAATAACCTTGAATCGAAGTCGAATGAGAAACAGCGAGTTGAGCGTTTATCTGAGGGTGAGATTGAGGTGATCGTGTAAGCAGTAGATGAAAGCATATAGGCAGTCATGGAGCCAGCTATAGATGATTGCAGAGACCTGGATGAAATGGAGATGTGTTGCTGAAGTCGTATGTCCTATTTGCAACCCATGGGAATAATAGTACTAATAAATGCCTGATTTCTGATGGATAACAGCGAGAATTTAATAAATTTAAACGAAGTTTAAGTATTTTACATTCAAAGCAATTATCTCACCATCCAAAAATGTGTGAAGAGAGGAGCATTAAATGTTGCAAATTTTGTAAAAATTCTCTTCCTTCTAAGTATTTGATATTAACATCTTTTAGAAAAAAGTCTCAGATATCACACTTTCAATTGCTTAGACTTCAACAGCGTTGCAGTATGACTGATGTCCAAGTCATTGATAGAGTATCAGACTTCCGATGTCGCATTCATCAATGAACTCAAATAACTCAATGTTAGCGCCTCTGAATGTAGGATTGCGTGGTGACTATTTGATGCTAGCTGCCGAAAGGATATCAGTTCCTCCAAGTTAATAGATGTGCCTTGCTGACAAGTCCTAGCAAGGGCAAAACATAATTTCACTGCTTCTTACCGGCTGTCACTAATTACCTACTACTAGCAACCAGTCAGTATGGAATTATCCATTCCTCAATGTTATACAGCGTACCTCTGGTGTAACTGCAGAGAACGAAAGACTTGGTGAAGGAATGTTTATTTGGAATTTGGTATCTCCAAATAGCCAAATTATATTAATTTAATTTTTTCAATTTTGATTACAGCTTGATGACACTACGTATTTTCAGTACAAGTATGGAATTTTCAGCATGCATATCGGTAGCCCAAATTTTGCGGGCCGACCATAAATATCCGGTGTGCGTTGGCAGAGGACCGAACCTCGCACCATGTGCATGGTCGGTGAGAGTCCTAACCACTGTGACACCGACGCACACCTTATCTTCAAATCACAATTTTCACGGATCTTCCATGTTGTGCTACTTCTGGCCTTCTTTCATATTGTGTTACTTTGTGTTCCTTTCACTTCTTCTATTTATCTACGCAAGGCTGCATCATGTGCTTACTCTGACATCAAATCTATCCCACCTACTATTTAATGTGTTCATGCTGATGAACTTCTCTTTACATACGTATACTACTATAAAATCTTATCAGTAGCACATGCCACACTATTTCACACCTATAAACTATTTCCATTCGAATGAATAATCCTGAAAACGTCCCTAAAAATTCATATATACTAGCTGACTCAATAATCGATATTTATTCCAAATGAATTTGTTTAACATATAGAGAGAAATAAATAGCCGGTTTACTGGAATTTCCACCATTCCAATTAGTTTGATATTAATAAAAAATTGTCACTTTTGAGGTAAAAAATTTGAATGGATTAACGTTAGACATTTTTTGACTAATAGATATTAGTGAGGGAATCGGGAAGTAGTGAAAAGCCGTTTTCGTCCTAGTTTGAGACTCTTTATCAGTAGGCACCTGTGCCTCCACTGGTGGTCGAACGTAGAACCTCATAGGTAACGAGGTGGTAACGCTACTGCTTAATCACTGATAAGGCGTCAAATGACCTGTGAATTTTAACCCTTGTCATTTCGTTATATCTATTTATCCCTACCTCCAGCCAACTACTGACTGGTGGAGCGGTGGCGATTTATATATACGAATTGGCAAGAGTTAAGTTTCGCACGCGATTTCATCCTGTCCTATTGACTGAATGTTAATATGGTCATCTGGTAACCTCAGAGTCTCTGTGTCGAACTCTCAGTGGGATCACTGGTGAGTACTTTTCAGAGGTGAAACCCAGAGACCGTAAATTCTCATAAGGTCTTCAAGAGACATCCGTCTAATAGTCATAAATGAGGTGCAGGTTGATAAATTAAGTTACGGATTTCTCAGGTAAAGATTTGGATTTATTTCAGTGATGTTAATCACTCTCAGTCTTTTCATGTCAATTACAGACATTTCAGTTTTTTCCGATTGTTTGTTTATTTTTCACAAAACCACATATCATCTATTCGAAGTAAACACTACAATCCCAATGATTAATCAACATCACAATGAGATTGATGAGTTCAATTGGCCCAATAGTATAATTACAGCAAACAAAACAAAACAAAAAAGCGCTATTATCATCCATATTTCTTTTTACTTTATCAACACGAGTGGGTAGATCGCGAATGTGATTGGTCAGTTTCTCAAGGTCAGACAGGTAGAGTGAACAGTAATACTAACATGAGATTGGCAGTTTAATTTTAATCAATATATAATACCAAGAAATGATAGACGACTGACTATTATATATCCAGGTGAAAAAATAAAGGAGACGGACAAACGGACAAACCTTATTTTTAATGTATTGTTGTTGTTAGGCAAATCACATTATGAGATGGATGATTGGATGCTCTAGTCGGTGGAAATTATATTGCTATTGCTAATATTATTGTTATTATGTGGAGAAAAAAAATTTTCTAACACAAAGGAAGAAAACACGGAAAATTTTTATTTCAATCTTTGTTTTTGGGGAAATAATGATGAAAATACGAATAATAATAATAAAAATGTCAACGAAAACAGCGACAGCTATTATTCAGCCTCCTATGAACTCATTATTTTTCACTACTACTAGTGCTGCTTCTAATACATCTGGATATACCACAGATATGCCATTCATCATAAGAGAGAATTCACTTTAAAATCTGGTAATCTCTCTCCCTATATGAAATGTACTCATCCGATCGCAGAAGAACTCACACTACAAAGCCTATATCAATCATTGTCTAAATACTAAATATTTTGTAAGAAAGAAAAAAGCAACGAAAAAAAAGAAAGTAGCAGCCTTCGACATACCTTTGTATTATTCTGAAAGAATAGAAAATCAAATGTGATTAACCTCTCCATGTAGCACGATTCTTATTGATCTCAAGTAGAAACGTGTTGTACTAAAACTATAAAAAGAAACCAAACCAAAAAAAATCGATAAAGTCATTTGGAACTTGGAGAATGTGGATAGTTTGTTGTCGTAAACAACAAGACACCGCTGATGATACTACTACAACTACTACTAAAGGGAATAAATCGAAGGATAAATCGAAACACCGTAAACAGAAATACTCACGTGGACATAATTCTGATAAAACTGACCTGGAGAACAGTAATAATAATAATAATAACAAAAATAATAATAATGAAAATAATGATACTGGCAGCAGTAATATTGATACAAAACTACGCAAAGATTCACACGACAGTTCAATTAATGGATGTTATCCTAGACAAGAGAGACGAAGTCTACCAGACGTTGTAATCCCTTCAACTCATTTAATCCCATGCTCAAATGCTTTCCCATCAAATCAAAGGCCTAGTCTACACATTGATTATGAAACTGGCCGTAGACCAACAATTATGGTGGAGACTACAGCAAAATTAGCGGAATCTGAATCCACTGGTCTTGATGATCACTACTCATCTAGTCTTTTTAATAAAACTTTTCTAACCAATGATTTAAAGGCGAAAAACGAAGCAACAGACAGTGTATTAAACAAGCGTAGAGCACACAGCCTTATTCCAACATATTGTGAAAAAGACCTCCAGGAAACTGGTAATATACGTCAATCAAGAAAGTCAGAAGTTGTACGAAGTGTAGATGATGGAAAGAAAACTCCATTCAAGAAACGTCTTAGTCTATTAAAAGTCAAGCCATTGAAACGTTTCCGTAAATCAAAAGAAAACATTCTCTCAGTGGATGTACAAAAGCCATACATAGAAGAGGGTAAAACAAACCTGCTGTTAACAACAACTCCCGATACACGATTTGTATTTAAAGCGAAATCCTCATTCCGACGTATTAAACACTCAAGGTTATTTTCCCCGGCTAAATCATCCCATGAGAATATATTAATCTCTAAGGATGCTAATACTACTTCTATGAATAATACTACTAATAATAATAATGAGAGTTTTTCTGAACGATCAGAGGATAGTTTAGGTCAGCTGCCTACACCAAGAAATTCAATGTTAAAACGTATCAGTCCACGTGGTACTGATGCTTATACAGATCCTAGAAAGCGTAATTTTCTTGATAATATTCAGCATAACCCGAATTCAAGAAATGCTGTACTAAGACGTGGTTCTCTTTGTATTTTTAGTCAGGTCGATGAACCGATTGTAACACCATTTGCACAAATTTTGGCTAGTTTAAGAAAAGTTCGCACAAATTTTATCCTGTTAACAAATGTAACAAGTACTCGAGAGTAAGTCACATAGTGTTTTGCTCTTTATTTTGTAATAAATTTTAATGTGTATTTATCCTCATTATTTTTGTCAATCACTGTTTTCCCACTCTTGAGGGAATACCTGCAGTGTCTAGTTTTCTAAATGACTTTTTCTTATATATGCCATTTTGGTCGAAAACAGAAACTCAGTGGTTTTTAAAAAAAGAATATTTTCTGCTCTTTCCCTTATGCACATGTCGGTTTCTTCACAAACAGGTGGGCTTGCAGGAATTTAACTGCTTTATAAAATTGTTCACGAACTAACATCATTTAAATAACCCCTGAAAACTACAGAGTACTGGGTAACTGTTTCGCCCTTGTTTGGGGCTCTTCAACAGCTCGCACCTATGAATCTCCTCCCCTACCAGAGGCAGAACCTTGAACCTTCAGGTTAAAAGGCAAGCCACTTCCAACTAGGGATATCTATCTAGCGCAACGGCCAGTCAGTATCATTAGTGAGTATCTGTTCCAACAGGAATCTTGGTGGACTTTCCTCAGGTAACAACTTTCCATTAGAATATTTTTTGATAAATTTTTCTTTTCAAGCGAACAAGATTTCAATGTGTAAAATCATTGTGCATTTGACTCCCATGATCCTGAATTTTGGGTGTAGTTCTGTGTGTGACTTCACAGTGAAGTAAGCAGTGAAGATGGTGTCTAGAAAGACAGTGGAAGCAGCTCGGTTATATGTGATGAGCAGGGTATTGATTATTTTCTTCTTAAAAGAATTCACTATCAGTCATTATCAACCAAAAGACATCATATTCACATCAGGAGGACATCTTTGAAACGTCTGCACTACCAGCCGCCATCTCAACCAAGCACTTCCATTGAATAGAATTCAGTCAGTCACAAGGAATACTCGAAATAATGCTATATATTAATGGTGATTAATTGAATTTTAGATTTCCCCATCGATTGATTGGACCTAAGTGCTCGGTCTCAGGTTACCATTGTCTGTTGGCTTCTTCTGCAGATGCTTCGACGATGTCTGGGCATTTAATTGGTGAATGGTGGTGACTAGCAGTGGAATCCAGGACGCGCATTTCGTCCTATTTAGGACTCGTCATCCGGGTGTACCTGCATTTTTCAGTGATGGGAACATCATTACTCACTGAGAAATGCAGGTACATCCATTTGACGAGTCCCAAATAGGACGAAGTATGCGTTATACTGGATTCCACTGCTAGTCACCATCCACCAATCTAAATATTAATGGTGTGTCTGAAAAAATGATCCTTAGGAATTATGCGACTCAAGAAATACATTTCTGGTCAAACATTAGAATAGCTCTATTTGATTCATGAAATGGACACATCTTTTACAGAGTTTTTAGTTCATTTATAAATTATAAAACAATGTTTGACCTAAAACTGTATTGAATCACAAAGTCGACAATATTTTAGATCAGTATTTGTTTTTATCCCAAAGATTGAGGTTGGCTTATTCAATAGGCAAATCTATCCTAATGGATTGTCTTTAATGGATGCATGGATGGATGAAACACTAGGGTTTAACTTCCGCTAAGTAATTCAAAATATGAATGAATGTATAAATTAGAAATAGCTAAACAAAAATAGCAAAGAAATGAAACAAATTGGTTTAAAAATCCCAGTATTCATTGACATGATAGTAAAAGTGATTGTAAAAGTTTCATTTGTAGGCGAAGCGTCAGTTTCTGCATCTGGATGGCTAGTGGTTGAACAATCCAGAGGAGGCGAAAGCCTACTGCTTTTCACTTTTGAGATCATCATAAAGTAGGAATTTGCTGAGATCCATTGGTCAGTGTAAGTAAGGTGCCCAGTTATTGCCCACCTTACGGAGCTCATCTATGCTAATTTAACGTTGTTCAATGAACGAAATATTCCCATTTTGAGTCATAAGAAAAAGGCATAAAAACAGCGAAGAAAATTTTCTTTTCGACGATTCATTTTCATGAGCTGTACAATCGTAATTATTAATTAACAAAGAAATCTTTAGACCAATCAGATACTGGTAAATTTTGTCCTTGGAAAATTGTATTACATTATGTAAGGTGTAAGAAGGGATGACTAATTGTAAGTTAGAAAGGAGACAGAAGTTGGCATGACGTAATAAGTGTGAGATAGTGAATAATCAATAATCTCGTGTAAAAGTTCCTGTCCATTTTACACGAGATTATTGATTATTCACTATCTCACACTTATTACGTCATGCCAACTTCTGTCTCCTTTCTAACTTACAATTAGTCATCCCTTCTTACACCTTACATAATGTAATACAATTTTCCAAGGACAAAATTTACCAGTATCTGATTGGTCTAAAGATTTCTTTGTTAATTAATAATTACGATTGTACAGCTCATGAAAATGAATCGTCGAAAAGAAAATTTTCTTCACTGTTTGTGCCTTTTTCTTATAATTTAACATTACTGAACACTTTTAGACATGATACGCATCGGAAGATTGATATACTTGACTCCACGGGAGTTGATGAACTGATATGCGCACAAACTAGTAGCTAGACCATTGACCATCTGGAGCACACTACTTTAAGCGTTGTTACGAAGGATGTTCTCCTCAAAGATGGTGAAATTCTTCTCTTAAAGATGTCGCATGTTAGGTCACCCACGATTCTTTCAGAATGTCTAATTCTTCTTGTAGAGCATCAGAGTTGTAGATACATCCGATATCATTAAGTCTCGTTTTTATTCAAGCAGCACACAACTGTAGAAATTCATCAGCTGTCCGTACGATACAACTTTCTTAGGGACAGACTTTTTTAAGGTGATGTCGGCTCTTCTTGTTTTTTCAACTTATAAAAAAGTGAATTTCAGATCCGTTTTCCATTTCAAGCGTGAATTTTATTTCTGTAGGATCTAGTATCATTCACATTTCATGCATACAAATGAAAAATATCAATATTTCAATTGAAGCATAACACATGTGTAAGCTATCACAATAACATACATATGTATACCATATGTAGGTATTTTCCTAGTGAATACCAACTTTTAAAATTTCTAAAATGAAAATATAATTAGAAATGTGTGAAACAATTTTTTTTAAATACCAGTAATGAAACAAAAGAAAAAGAGAAGAATATAATTACAGTTTGCTGTTGACTATAAGTGGTGTTTTCAATTTCACATCTGTTTCATGAGATGAAAATGTAACTGACTGACTGACTGACTGAGTGAGGTTTAAACGTAGAACTTTGCACTTTTCACACTTCATAAAAGTACACATATAACGGTAGAGAGAACAATCAAAAGGAAATATAACGTGAAAGCGAATGTAAGGCTGAAAACATAATGAATCGCAGAGTTCACAGTTGAATGAATGCAGCTGTGTCAGTGAGAACAACTTTTAGGCATTTTTTTATTTCTTTACGTTCCCAGTGATGGAACATAAGGCACTTTTAAGCTAGAGGCTTGAAGTTTCGGTAGTGGTGGTGTTTTTTAATACAGGATGGGGTCGCTTCTCCCTTTACCAGCCTTATTACTGGCTTAGCGAAGTAAAGGAGTGCGTCGGTGGCCGGGGATCGAACCCCGGATCACACATACGTGGTTGGCTAGCATTCTACCGCCGTGCCATCAGCATGCACCAGCATTTTACAGCCATCGGTTCTTAACGTCTTCATGGAACCCAGCAAAGGCAGTCTACACGTGCCTTGAGTGAGGCAAACCAAGAGTCGAAGACTCCATAGACTGATACTGACTCAGTTGTAGGGTTACTGTTTGATAATCGGAAATACTGTTTCATACGTTTCCTCCTGTTCATATTGTTTTGATGGTCTTCATGCGTAACTGGAGGAAAAAAACCAGAAAAGGGAAGAATTAATTTTTATTTGAGTAACCATGAACCTTACACACTGATACCAAAACTCGTTAACAGTAATAATATCATCCTTATCTGTAGTTGTCATTGAATTCTCCTTAGTGTCATCACTTTCTTCTAACGTTCCTTCTTCATTGATTATCCTAGTGCTCATTAATTCCCTGAAGACGACATTCTATTTATTAGTAACATTCACTTATTAACTATAAACTGAGGAAATTTAGAAAGATATATAAGATTATAAACAGTTTTCTTGTAGGAAGGGGTTCACAGGTAGAATAATTGCCAGTCACGCATGTCGTCCGGGATTCAGCCCTATCTTCCGCGACTGGAGCACTATTTAACCTCACTAAGACAGTAGTTAGCCCGATAAAGCAGGAAGGTTTGAGTTAGAGTCTGTAAAAAAACGAAATTCACTGGAACATAAATTTATGGCCTCAAGCCTTGTATTCTAGTCGAAACAGGAGTGAATAAAATAACAATAAATAATAAAATAGTGTGCGTCGGTGGCACAGAGGCAGAATGCTCACCGACCACGCATGTGATTCGGGGTTCGGTGCCCGGCCACCGACGCACTCCTTTACCTCACTAAGCCAGTAATAAGGCTGGTAAAGGGGGAAGGTTGGTCATGAGGATATCAACCCTATCCTGTGAAAATAAACACCACTGATACTGAAACTTCAAGCCTCTAGCTTGAAGGTGCCCTATGTTCCAGCACCGGGGACGTAAAGGAATAATTTTTATAAAATAAATAAACTTGTGCTAATAAGGGCTTTTCATACCCATGAAACTAAATTAGATGGGAATATTCTATTCTAATTAGCCTTTTGTTTTATAAGCTTCCCTAAGAGAGTTTGTTTGGCGTGGTCGAACCAAAAACAAAACATCCCATCAATCCATGAATTGTCTGACTTCTGTTTCGAGTCATGTGGAATCGTATAAAATGTCTGCCTGGAATCCTTGAGACTCTCTAATTCAGTGTCGGTGGAATATTTGTGTTATGGCAGAAATTTATTCTCAACAGATCAGATACATTCACTTTTTTATCTTTCATTATTCTCCTTGCAATTATACTTTCTTCCCCTGACATCTTCCGATATAGTTTCGTCGCATTCCTGGCTTCCTCTCTACTTTTATGTGAAGTTTTACAGAGTGTAACGGTTTGAACTGCTTTACTTTTTCAACGAATCCTACGTTAAAAATTCAGTTCGCTCTTGACAATAATAAAATGATACAATTATCGATCTCTTTAGATTCCGAGTGGAACAACAAATTCCCATTTCATCTTGTTCTCTGTAACCCTCTTTTTTAACTGTCTCTAACAATTGTCTGTAGGTTTTCATATCCTCCTGAAACAACTTCCTCACTACCAGTCTCGAAACCATGCCCAAGTCGTGGTTTTTCATTTTTATTTCGTACAAGGGTCAGTTTGATGTATGATGTCACTCATTGGCCTCTCTAGTGTGTGGCCGATCCGTCTCGATTTTCTTCTGCGTGATTTTCGGTTACTTTCCAGATTTCCTTGTTTCTTATTCTTTCCTAAAGGCCATCTCATTTTCAGCAGGGAGAGAAGGTAGGTGTTGGAAAATAAAATTGTAGATTTTAACAATGTTTGCACAAACGATATCCTTTTAAGTGTCAACAAGTGTATCAAAACCTGTTTTCATTTTGAGAAAAGAGACGCGGAGATACATGATCAATATCACATTTCTTTATTATTATTAAATTATTTTTTCCTTTAATTCCTAGAGCTTCAACCGTGCGTCTCCATTGCGTTCGGTTCTCTGCTAGAGTCTTCACCTGGCTCCAAGTCTGCCCACACGTTTTCATCTCCTCTTCCCATGACCTCCTCCAAGTCAGCCTTGCACTGACGACCAACTTGCCGCTTCCCTTTCAGGTTCCACTCAAGGCCTTGTCTAGTAATTTCACTTGATGGTTTCCTCAGAGTATGGCCAATCCATATTGTCGCACAACTGGTTCCTGCTGGGTTGGTTCGCTCCCAGAGATCTCTGTTACTAATCTTTTCTGACCGGTCATTTGATCTTGAGTATCGAGCAAAGACAACTGTTAATGAAGGTCTGTAGTTTGTTCCAGATGCTCTTTATGATGCACCAAGTCTCTGATCCGTATATTAAGTAGCACTGACTGACTTTACATTGGAGTTGAAAATCCGGATCTTATTTTCATTTTCACACTGAGTGCTGTTGACCTCCACACCGACTTGAGAGTAGTGAAAGTTTTTCTTGCTTTTCCGATTCTTGCTTTGATATCCTCGTCAGTTCCGTCCGCCTGCAGTTTAAACTATGCTCCCCAGGTAGGTAAAAGAGGTTGTTTCTTTCAGGTTCCTTCCATTTATGCTGGTTGTTGTCTGCTGTTGTTGTTGCTGCTGGTGGTGTTGCCCATGAATCTTCATCACTTCTGTTTTCTCTATGTTCATCTCTTTATTCTATGCAAATATATTTCAACCACTTCAACCTAAAAAATATATACACATATTTGCATGAATAGTCCAAACAGTTTCAGGAATAACAGATTTCACTCATCAGCAGGTTAGATGACATTTAGGTCAAGCATACTTGACATTTTAATCCAAAATTCTTCTATAAGTTTATTCTTAAAGAAAAGATAAACAATAGTATTAAGTAGTACATGCACACACTCACACAGCATAAAACTTCATTGAAGACATTCTGTAGACTATGGAAAAGCAAGACATTACTAACTTGACTAGGTAAAGCCAGTAAAACTCTGTTCATTCTTAAATGGAAAGGATGAATGAAGCTCAATTCTTCAAGTAGAAATAAATATTCTGTGAAATTCACCAGATGTTTAGACTGACCTATTATAAACACAGAAGAATTGCGAAAAGTGTATAGAATTAAATTCCTTAAACATTAGAGAATACAGAGTGTTACTTAATCTAGTGACTACATTCCAAACAAAGTCAGGAGGTGGACAGTTTAAATCCAAATAATAACTCAATCATATTCTGTAGACGTTCATTTTATCTCATTTTGTGATTACGAAAGGTTACTGCTGAGTTTGAAAAACATATCAATGTTTTTACTATTAGCGATGAGTTATTGGCTACCCTGGTTGGAACAGGTTCGATTCCCGATTGACGTGTTTCTAAACATAACCCAGTTTTACTAGCCTATTGCTAGCCTAGTAAAGATGGAAGGTTGGGCGAGAGGCTAGCTACCCCAAACCCCTACTGAAACTTCAGAAAGCTAGAAGCCCTATACTTCAATCGAAACAGAAGGAATAACAAAGAGGAACAACCCATAGATTTCCCAATCACGTCTCTATAATCATATTTTCCATAGTTTAATACATCGTTCAGCGTCGATTACTTCGAAAGAATTTTCAAGAATAATCAGACCCAAATACAAAGTGAACCGATTGAACAACTGGCTGTTTTAGTATATCACATACCAATGACTGGTATTAGTTACTGCAAAAGGCTCACATTGGTGATTACTGATCATTAACACAACTGAAGTAATTTGACAAGTACTACTGCTTGACATCATGTGGTTTTCAACTACTCTTTTTCCATCAGTAGTATATGTCTGCTGTCTTCATACGTTTTACACTGTAAGTTAAGTTACAGGTTGTGATCTGATTGTTTTTTTATTTGGAGGGGTAACCTGAGTGAATTCTCACCTTTTCATGTGTAATTTACAAGTGACACGACTGTTGTTCTGTAATTTCAAGGAATAGACAGGTAGGATAGACAGACAATCTGCGGAGATGTAGTCTAAGTACTGGACTTTCGTGTGTCCGACTCCCACTCCACATACTTACATCTGAGCAACTCTTACACAATATACATTGCTTATTACCTGTGAATTGACAGTTCATTGAAAGAATACTTATCAACTAAGCGGCAGGTCTAGCTTTGATTCCGAACCGATGCATCTCTAACTTAATAAGAGCGTTAAAGAGGGAAGGCTGGAAATAGGCCACTAACCACACTCTGCAAAAAAAACAAACCCAACCACTCGCGGAACTTCAAAGCTAGAGGCCCTATGTATCATTCAGACTGACTTTAAACGAAACAATAGGGACTGCCTGATAGAACTATCTGTGAGGAAAAAATGTCATCAGTTAGTTATTTAGTGTCGTTTAATTAAACGTCTGAAATCCATCAGACTTCCATCAGTGTATATTCTTACTCCTGCTTTGTCCATAGTATTAATAATATAACAATAATAATAATAATGTTATGTCATAACGACATACACAACATATATCTGCTGATTTTGCTCATTTGGTGGGCTTCTTTTTCAAACATAGGGATAATTGAACCGCTTCACTGCTCCCTATCACCGCCGCTCTCCCCACCCCATCCTACCCCAGACATTTCACTACGGAAATAATAATCTACTTTGTTTTGTCTTTATGTGTCTGCACGTCTATGTAACAATTGTAAGACTTCAACAACGACAGCAGCAGCAGCAACAACAATAACAACAACATTAGATAAGATAATGTTGAATTTTATTTGACAAAAGGTACTTTGAAGGATTGTAGAAAAAGAAAAAGAAAACGTCTGCTTGTTATGCAATGTTTATTCATTCATTAGGCGGATATGGATATGGGTATATTTAAGTAACAGCTGTTCATTATTTCACACAAATAACTTATTTTTCCATCATATTTATAAAGTATACAATATTTGCACTAATGACGCAAAGTAGAATCAAGCATCCTCCTTATCCATGTGTGTACCTACCATAACTATATAAACACTATGATATTAAGAAAAGTATCTTTGTAAAGTGAAAACAAATCAGCTCTTAATGAAGTATGCTTCCTTTTTTCTGGGAGATATGTAGTTGGATAGCAAATGAAGGAAAAGGTGGGGGGAGGCAGTTGTTGTTGTGTGTGTTCGACAAATTGTAGACTTTCAACACTGAATTTATTTACTCAATGGGAAGCATAAAACAACTTTTTTATGGGGCTGATACTTTTTTAGTTTTGATTTCTTGAGTTTCTAGTGGAGTATAAAGTTTCAGGCTTTTTTGAAGCATCTGTGTTACGGAAGTTTTGCTGTTAGCCTTATGAACAATTTTTCCACTATTCAAGGTTAGGGTTTGATGTAGTATGTCGATCGGGAATGGAATGGATGGTGGTTGATGAGCATTTAACCGTCGAACAGTCACTGACTCCCAATCGATCCGTGAGTGTCACTTTATCTTAGGCTGCTTTTGTGTTTAGCTCATCGCAGTTATCTTTATACTAGTTAGCATTGATTGAAACCAACACAGTGATATGGTGAACCAAAACAATGAAGTGTACACAGATAAGTTGTTCATCAATTATGATTGCTATTCATTTCCAGTGTTCCGAGTAAAACATAAGGTAAAGCGATTCACCTATTCAAGGATAGGTTCTCTGCCAGCTCAATGTCCATAAGCCTCCAATTCCTATTAATGGAGTCACTCCTGGATCCAAGTCGCTTCATATCCTGGAGTACGATGTCTCTTGATTGTCTTCTCAACTCTTTGCCAATCAAATTACATTTCCTTCTGCATATATGTTGGATAACAGGTTACTGAAGGGTTCACTGACACATTTCCTTGTAGCTTGTCCTTTCTGGTCTGCCGTCTATTCTTCAGTATCCCCTCGTTAGCCAATCGATCATGAACGGGGAAAAGAAGGGAGATTGGATATGAAATTGACAGCCATACGCCATAAAAACAGAATCATCACAGAGAAAATAAATTTACTCACCAAGTACGTATCACACGATTCGGTCATCCACGTAGATAGCTGGTATACACTATTATTTGTCATGAGCCGTCAGAAACCACTTAGTTAAAAACCAGTAGTGCTTACAAAGTGCGTCAGTGGCATAGCGGTTAAGACGATCGCCGACCATGCACATGGTCTGGGGTTCGATCCCCGACCACAGACGCACTCCTTTACCTCGCTAAGCCAGAAATAATGCTGGTGAAGAGGAAAGGCTGGGCATGAGGCTAGCAACCCCATCCTGTAAAATAAACACTGCTACAGAAACTTCAAGCCACTAGCTTGAAGCCCTATGTTCCACTGGGGAACGTGAAGGAAAAAAAAGTGCTTACAAAACAGACTGAAGTGATGTAAGTACTAGACAGCCGTTTCGCTCATGTACTTCAGAATGTCTATGGCATAGACGTGATATCCAGCTGTCAACCAATGTACGTGTGTACTGCACGAAGGCAGTTCGCTCTTTCCTCCTTTGTGACTGTGTGACATGGCCACTGAAAGTGTTAGATACGAAGAAACCAGCTGTCTTTGATCATAGATGTTTCTGTTTCATCTCCCAAGTTAAGTGGTATAATAACGTGAGAAATATTGATGTTAGTCACCGGTTGAGTCCCGGGTAAAGAGGGGAAATCAATCGACGACTTTGTGAAGTTACACCGGCTGAGATGGTTAGCACACGTGTTCCACATGCCTGTATAGCCATCGCCTTCCTCGACGGGCAATGTTAGCAGACTGAGGATCAGATTGAAAAAGAGCCAGTGGTGGTCAAACCATAACATGGCGTTAGTTAATGGAATCCACAACAGTTCGGTTAAGCCACGTAGGGAGGCGTAGAATTCCTGGTTGGGGTCTTCGGGATGGTTAAAACCAATAGTTGGAGACAATTTGCAATATGCGTAAAAATCGTTGTCCGTGGGGCAGATGCATCCACTTCTTGTGATTTGTAATATCCAATAAAATGCTCCCACATTACTATTCTTTTTGCCTCATATTTCTGTTTTGAATTGCTTTGTGTATTATATGGAGAGTGTCACCTCGAACTGCTGCACATCTATGCAAAGTTCTACGCTGAAAACAGTCATTCAATTAGCAGCTCAGAGATTCAAATCCTCCGTTCAAACCAGTCGAAAAATCCTTGCTAGCCGAATGAGTGAACTATTTAATACGTGGAATCAAATTCACGTTTTGCACCTTACACAGTTAGAAGTGAAAATTCACCATGGTCTCCTTGAAAAGAAGCCAAACCAATTCACAAGATCACAATATGTGGTCTGTTTGATACTGTTAATGTCAATCAAAAGAGCCAGCATAACTGCATGATGGTGTGTACTTTCAATTGATTGATATGATTAGATGAAAATCATTTAGGCTAACCAGGGGCAATAAATCTATAAATAGATAGATAGACAGATAGATAGATAGATAGACAGACTTTATAAAACTATCAAAGTATAACATGTTACTGGTAGGATCTTACGTGTCACATTCGTCTTAAAGATAAGCTCACACAGTGAATCTGCATCACTGACAGAAAAATTAAAAAACCAGGACGTGTTTAGATGGAGAGTTCACACTCCGACTTGTTAGTGTTCTAGATTCTTAGTTTCATTCTCCGTTCGTGATGAACTCTTGCAAACCAACCGAATTCGTACATATTTTATGTCTAAAAATCGCCTTTTCCTTCTTATATTCTGCAGTTCAACTCATTACTTCATTACTGAAAATAGGAAAATGAGGGATTTAAGTTATTTTCAATTCTCGTTTGATTGAATGTATCATGTCAGTCTGTTTCTGTTGAAACATCAGCTTCTAGTCCTTATACCTCGACAATACCTTCAGACTGACATGATATTATCCGGTGTCCAATGGTAGTTACGAGTGGGATCAAGAATGTTCGTTTCGTGATATTCGAGAATCGTCAGCTAGAGGTACTTGCATCCCCCTGAGACTCGTTTCCAACGCCAAAGTTAGGTTTGAGCCCCAATGGGGACACCATGAGGGTGTCACTAGGGATGCAGTTACATCATGCTGACCAGTCTTAAATACGACAAAACACCAATGTTATGGATTCCACTGCTAACCACTATGAACTAGATAAAATCATAGGAAAGTGAAGTATAAAGAAAGCTGAACTGTGAAACCTTTCAAATAATAATAATCAGGTTAGTTTACTGCTTACTGTGTCTTCAAAAATGACATGTACTAGGAAAGTAATTTCAGAACTTCATCAGCTGACTGAAAAATAGTTCACAGTAAAAATTGTAAGTAACTGGACAAAAATTATGGATCTTAAGTTTTATTTTAAGAATTATCAGTTTTCACCCTCCAAAAAACAATTGGTTATTAGTCACTGAAATGAATAATAGATGTAATTATCAAGTTATGTGCGTCGGTGGCACAGTAGTTAGGACGCCCACCGACCATGGACATGGTCCGGAGTTCGATTCCCGGTCGACGCACTCCTTTACCTCGCTAAGCCAAAAATAACACTGGTAAAGAGGAAAAGTTATGCATGAGGCTAGCAACCCCATCCTGTAAAATAATGAACACTGCTACAGAAACTTGAATACACTAGCTTGAAGCCCTATGTTCCACTGGGGAACGTGAAGGAAAGTAAGTCAAGTTTTGGTTTTCAGAGATTTCATTGGTTACAGGTTTAGTCACGAGCTGACAGCAGACAGAAACCTATGAACCAGAGAGTACTGGACAGCTGTTTCGTCCTAGTTTGGGACTCTTCATCGATGCACACCCACCGCTAGGACTCGAACCAAAGATCTTCAAGATACAAGGTGAGCTCGCAAACCACTCAGCCACTGGAACCCGGTTCACTGACCCATGAACAATCGATTAGCGTATAGTACTAATTTAGATAGTATGAGTAAACATCCTACTTTGAGTATTCTTGATTACGAATCCCACGTGTCATAGACTAACGGATCTATACAAAAGGATAAACTATTGATTTATAATTTAAAATGCTTGTAATTGTCCCTGAATTACTGGTTAACTGACTAATCCTCATGGGAAAAATTTCTTTTACAAAATACGCATTGGTTCAGGTTACCTCTACTACATAAACACTGATGCGATGGAACTATGACAGATTAAAATGTACCGAGGAATGAAAAATTAGCTAAAAATTTGTGAAAGTGTGGTAATTCAATTTCATTTGGTAGATCTCACCACGAAACAACATTACTTAGATAGATCACTGAGAATCGGGGAGCACTAGCCAGTTGCTGTGACCTGGTTTGGGACTCTTCAAAAGTGCAAATGCAAGACCCCACCGGGGAACGAATCCAGAATTCCCACTCACACTCAGTCAATTGGATCATAATTCAATAACCTTTGCATTCATCCCTAGTTCGATCCCTGGTGAGGCAGTGGGTAAGCAGTGTTGAAGAGTACTCAGCATAGGACAAGACGACCGTTCAGTGCTTCCTAGTATTCAATGATCTTTCTAACTGATGATGTTTCCCGATGAGGTTTTACAAGTAAAATCAGATTAATCGATATCCCCACGAAACCATCAATCTAAGTGAGATAACTATTGATTACCAGCGCAACAGTATGTTTCAGTGATTGCTCTACTGATATTCATCCGCATACCTTGCGAGTGAATGACACATTTTCATTATAATAAAGGTTATTTGTATTTCCCAATAAATGAAAAACAAAATGATATTGTTGTTTTTGCTGACGTTTCGCTATTTAACGCTAATAGCTTTATCAAAGCAGCAATATGGTGCGTCGGTGGCACAGTGGTTAGGACTCTCGCCGACCATGCACATGGTCTGGAGTTCGATCCCCTGCCGACGCACACCCGATATCTATGGTCGGCCTGCAAAATTTGGGCTACCGATATCCATGCTGAAAATTCCATACTTGTACTGAAAATATGGTGTGGCATGAAGCTGTAATCAAAAAAAAATATTAAACCAGAATTTACAAAATCTCAGCTTATATATAACAACTTAATCATCGTTCTGAAATAATAGAGAAGATTTGTAGCTCAGGTGGATGATTTGCAATTAAAAGTGTTCTCTGAGCTGGTTGGTTTAGTCGCGAAGCTTTCGTCGTCCTTCCGGACAACATCTTCAGTGCCATATTTAGCACTTCCGAAGTTAATCATCGTTCCTCAGCATGGGGTCAGTTTTCCGTTGTCAAATTGGCCAATTGGTAAAGATAACAAAACCAGGTGTAGATTGTTGTTGGATTTGATAAGTGTGTAAAATTATGAAAGAAGAGTGTGTTTAAATAATGAAATCGCTTATCACATTCGTGTTGACTTTGTCACTTCATGGGGGGGAGAGGTGTTGTAACTAGGTCAAATTCTGTTTTAGTTCATCATTCTTATTTAGACAATTTAGATTCCCTTTGAAATGAAGTGCTTCTGATACCAGACGTTCTTTGTGATTTCTGAAATGCTTTTTCTGGATTATTTCAATATAGTCAAAATCAATTTTGTGACCTGATTTTATAGCGTGTAAACCTATGGCTGATGATTTTTCAAGCTTTCTAGTTCCACTGGATTTCTAGGTGGTCGAACAGAGGCGGCTCTACGGTGTTCATTTCTTCTTATTTTGATTTCTCGCGATATTTGCCCGATGAATATCACATCACATTCCAAGCATTTTATTTTATAGACACAATTAGAGAGAGAATCTTTAGGGATTTGGTCTTTTATATGGACAAGATTGCTACACAGTGCGTCTGATGTTTCAAAGAAAATTCT
Source organism: Trichobilharzia szidati (assembly GCA_944472155.2). Classification (NCBI taxonomy): domain Eukaryota; kingdom Metazoa; phylum Platyhelminthes; class Trematoda; order Strigeidida; family Schistosomatidae; genus Trichobilharzia; species Trichobilharzia szidati. The sequence continues at coordinate 34,318,060 of OX235276.1, read as the reverse complement.
GATGTCGTGCTTATTGAGTACTCTTCTCATATCGTCTGACGTTTCTGATCGGATTGGAATGACAGCTGTTGAGGTCCATGTTTTCGCAATACATTTTTGACCATACTTAATGTCAGTGTTAATTTTGTTGGTGAAGTTCTTTGGGGAGTTGCTTTGCTTGATAGTTTCAGAAATGTTTGTTATTTCTTCTTCTTTTTCCTTCTTATCCGTTATCAAATACTGTGCTTGTCTAAGAGGACTTGAAACAACTGATACCTTTGCGCTGATGGGGTGTTGTGATGATCCGAAGTCTAAATATTTGTTAGAGTGGGTTTCTCCCTGAATATAGATATACTAAAATATCCGTTTTCCCTCCTCTTAACTAGACAGGCAGTCTAGAAATGGTAGTTCACCGACATCTGATTCTGCTTCTGAAGTAAACTGGATTCTGGGAAATAGATTGTTCAGTTTCTCCTAGAATGAACACTGTGTATATCCCGTTTTAGTACTACAAAAGGATCATCTGCGTATCTTAACCTTATTTTAGGAGTGAGCAGGCTTGAAAAGATCTCATCTTCGAATCTATTCATGAAAAGATCAGCGACAATGACACTTTTCTTTATGATGATGCACATCTTTAATAGATGCATCACCTATCTAAACAGTAAGATATTTAAACTTTGATATAAGGAGAAAATTTGCGCACTATGGTAGAGTATAGCTCCATTATGGATAAAATCTTATTTTGATAAAATCACACACTGTTATACAGTAATATGTACTGATGATGTTTCGAGCACAATTTATTGCCGCTCGTAATCATATGAAGGCACTCACACAACTTTCTTGCTTCATTTATATGCCTGAATAAAAATTGATTAGACATTTGAATAAAATCAATATAATAAATATATATATATACATAGAGAGAGAGTCTACACCCAACACAACACATGCAAAAGAAGTGACTCAACGCAAATACCAGAGATTTGGAAGATATTATTACCAGCAGTCAAATCAGAAGATAATAATTAATTTTAAAATGCATTCAATTCGCATGATAACATTCTAACACGCTTCTTATTTTTACTGTAAAAAAACATCCTATTTCCTATCTGATTGTATTTTATTGATAATACTAATACTCGTTCTGAATGTACTTTATCTAATATTGATTTTATTCAAATGTCTAATCGATTTTTATTCATGTATATACATAAAGCTAGAAAGTTGTGTGTTTGTGTGTTTTGATATGATTATGATCGGCAGTAATTTGTGCTCGAAACGTGGTCATCAGCAAATATGTGTACAACACTACGTGATTTTATCGAAATAATATTTTATCCATTGTGGAATTATATTTAAACTTTATTCAGCAGACTACCTGAGATAGTTTTGATTTGACAGAATGATGGATTTTTCTGTAGCTTCATCATTTCGAGTAAACCATTGTTTCTCAGGTGTCGGTTGACAAGGAAATAATTGATCCCAAATTTGACTAAGAACTGACATCAGATACATGACCACTGGCAAGCCAGTGAGTAGTGAACAGCTGTTTCGTCCTAGTTTTAGATTCTTCGTATCAGTACTCACCCATCAGGGTTCAAACCCAGGACCTCCCGATTATAAGGCGAGCTCCTAAACCATTTAGCCACTGGGATACGATGTAATGAGTCATAATATTCCATCCTTCAACAATTAGTGATATGTAGCAGAATTGCCAGTCAGTGTTGTTAGCGTGTAACTGTCTTCTCACCTGACTTGGTCGACCTCACTGTATACGACTTTTTAATAGAACTCCAGATGACCTCCTGAACAGAGGCAGTCACTGGACAACTTCAGCAGTTTGATCGGATATTTAGGTCTGATCACGAACTCTCCTTGTAATTGGGACGTCCGCAGTTCGAATTCTGGGAGGTGGGTACCAATGCAGAGTCCCAAACTAAGATGAAGCAGCCGTCCAGTAAAACCCAGTTTTCCAATGGTTCTCTAACTGATGTCAGCTAGTCATTTGCATTAGAGTAGACACCAGCATCCATCTTAGATTATCATCAATTCACCCACCGCTTTCAAAACTAATAACTGTGAACTAGCATGAATGATGGCAATGTCAGATATCAGTCAAATAAGCTGTCACCATTGTAGTAGACGAGACTCAATTAAAATCCTTTCGATAAGTTTCTCCGTCTATTATCCCAGTAACTTCCAGCATCACCTTGCCTAAAATGGGTTCATAACCATGATTTCTATAATTCAGAAATCAAATACATATTCTTCAGAAATATATATTCTTTTCCAATTTACTTAGCAATCAAAAAATCTATTTGCTGTTTGTTTTGCTTTTTTTAATGAGAGGATTAACGTTAGCCTAATAATTAAATTTGTTCAGATTAATAATAACAATAATAATAATAATGAACATTGAATGCCTTTGGGACTAGTGAAATGAAAACAAAAAAAACCCATAAAGATACATACAAGTTAATCAATATTTATCAGTAACCAATCAATATCTCATTGTTGCAATTATCACCTGATTGGTTGATTCCTACATTCTCAAGGCCACACTCAAATGTATAGAACTTTAATAAACCTATGACATTTTTCCCTTTATTCTATGTTTTCCATTAAATACACGACCTAGTTATCAAAATCAGGTCCTGAATATAATAAAAACTGGAAAAAGGGGTACTGCAAATATCAAGCGGACATCGGTCATGTCCTAACTAAAAAGAAAAAAAATAATAATAAATTAGCCACACCATTCAGTAATTCCTCTTTCTGTAATACCAAACACGTCGTGTATTATTTGGCAGTCTTAGGGGCCTTCAGACTGATCAAATTAAGTTCTGTATTTGTAAGACTATAGAGAAGAGTGTTCTGAAATGAGTAGCGAAAATTTAGATGGTATCGGAGATTTTGTATTCATTTGCTCTACTTATTATTATTCCTTAGGGTTCCGAGTGGATAATAAAGCTTCATTATAGATAAGATTTTATTTTGATAAGTTCCACAGTGTTATACAGTAATATTTACTGATGACCATGTTTTGAGCACAAACTATTGCTTATAATCATATCAAGTCACTTACACTACTTTTTACTTCATTTATATACATGAGTGAAATTGATGATTAGACATTTGAATAAAAATCAATATAGGATAATGTACATTCAGAAATAATAATAATATGAGTGTTATTGATCAGATACAATCAGATGGGAAATAAGACGAGTGTTTTTAAAGTCAAAATAAGTAACTTGTTAGAATGTTATGATGTACTTGAACTGAAATAGAATTTTAAGATTATTTATTATCCTCCTCTGATTTGACTGGTAATAATATCTTCCATATCTCTGGTATTTGCATTGAGTCACTTCTCTTGCATGTGTTGTGTATAGACTCGATAGACCAGTCAGGACTCAGTAATCAATCTCTCTCTCCACCTACTTATATTTCTTCTTAGAATTGTGTGTTAATGCATTCAGTGTAATCGCTGAGTTTTTTTCTAAATTACTTATTTTCTCAGCTTCAGCCATTCTTACCTTAGCTAAATTCTTAAGTTTCGACAATCCGACCACCCCCGACCCACTGGTTTAACCTATGTAGTTGACCTCACAGTCACTGCAAGGCTTCACCAGCACATCCCTATTTCATCATATTCTTTATTGATCCGCTTTAGCCGACTCCACAATTGGGCATAAGCTCCCGTCTCCTGCTCACACAGTATCCTACATGCCAATCTCTAACTCATGACCTACTTGACGTTTCCAGTTCAGGTCCCATTTGAAGGTCAACCTGGTGTGTGATGTCACTCAAATGTATTCTCAGCATGTGCTTCACCCATCTTCATTTCTTCCAGCATATTTAATGGGCAACAGCTCGTTGGTTGATCTGTTCCCGGAGTTCAGTGTTGCCTATCCTTTATGGCCAAGTATGTGATCTTCACAACAGAGCGGCAGCAGTCGTTTGACGAAAGATTTTTATGCAGCCATCTGCAAACTAATGTATCACACAATTATCAGATGTGTAATAGTGATAATAATGCGAATTTTAAAACTCAAATACTAATATTGAATGAAATATTACTGTTTGGACAAAATTATTTCGGCTTATGGGTCCTATCGAAAGGATGCTTCGATTATGCCATGATAAATAACTCGAGATTACTAGGTAGATGGTGGCTGGCAGTGAAATTCATCATATGCGTTTCGTACGATTGAAGACTCGTCATTTGAATGTATCTGCAATACACAGTGAGTGACTGTTTTCTCAATGAGATTTGGACCCAGCAACTATCACTTTAGGAGTTTTTTTTAATTTTATTTTGATTACAGCTTGATGCCACACCGTATTTTCAGTACAAGTATGGAATTTTCAGCATGGATATCGGTAGCCCAAATTTTGCAGGCCGACCATAGATATCGGGTGTGCGTCGGCCGGGGATCGAACCACGGACTATGTGCATGGTCGGCGAGAGTCCTAACCACTGTGCCACCGATGCACGTTATTCACTGGAACCAGGAATGATTTGACACCAGGAATGCATACTTGTGATTTTGACTGGTGGATAATTCTGTGGAATTTGAAGTTATGAAACTGGTTTCCAGAATCAATGGGAATCCCATTAACTCAATGGAGAGAAGATATACACCTAGCCGACGAGTCGAAAGTAGGATGAAACACGCATATCATTGGGTTCCATACCAAGTCACTAGTAAAATAATAATAGCTTGAGAATGAACGAGTTAATGAAAAAGTTCAGTGTATACTTTGAAGTTAACTGTTTTAAAAAGAAGTTATTGATAATTAAGAGTGAATAGTCCAATAATACTTGCCAGCCACACGACAGGTTTGGGTTCGATTCCCGGCCAATGTATTTCGGTGGCACAGTGATTAGGACTCTCGCCGACCATGCACATAGTCCAGAGTTCGATCTCCTGCCAACGCACACCTGATATCAATGGTCGGCCTGCAAAATTTGGGCTACCAATATCACAAGTTGAAAATTCTATACTTCTACCGAAAGTACTGTGTGGAATCAAGCTGTAATCAAACAAAAATACCTCTGCTATTTTAAGAGACGATCTTAATCTCCAGTAAAGAAGGAAGGTTAGACGTGAGGGTAGCAGCCTCCCCATGTCAAAAGACAATACCTCTGGATAATAAAACTTCAGAGGTGGAAGCCTTGTCTTCCATGGTGAGCTAAACGAATGAAAAACAAACTCTAATCAACTGAGGATTCTTGTAGTTGACTTGTATCTTTTGACACATTCAACTGACTACACTTCACTAGCTTACATTGAGGAAATGAGTTATTTGAGATACTTACTGACTTCCACACTGGTCACTAATTACGAGGAAAGATTGAGGGAGAACGATAAGAGAGAATAGGTGGAATACAAAAAATAACAAAATGTAAACGTAGCGACTGAGTGACAGCAAATTATCTTGACTTCCTTACATAAGTTAGATGAAATATCTTTCTAGAAATTATTATGATGTGACCAGATCAAGAAAGATCAGAGAAAAAAATAATTTCTGCAAAAATGCTATTTGGTTAGAGGATTTCATCGTGAGCTGACATCGGTTAGAGAACCAACCTAAGAGTACTGGAAGTCCTGGGAATTTGTGACTAATGGGGTATAGCAGATCGGGCGTGAGGATGAACAATCACCGAAGATATTATCTAGTGGTTGCGCTATGTCATGAAATAGCAATAGTTAGAATTCATTGGTTGACCATTGGGTCCTGTCCCAGTGGCTTAATAGCCTATGAGCTCACCTACTGACCAGAGGATCCTGGGTTAGGATGAAGAGTCTCAAACTAGGACGAAACACCTGTCCAGTACTCACAGGTTTTTCAGAGGTCCTTTAACCGATCTGAGCTCATAGTGAAATGCTGTAACCAATCAATTATATCCCTACAAACCAATATTTAAATACATTGAATAAATTCTGCGAAACGACACGTGTGAATGTTTTCCAGGTCATGTTCATATAGATAAGGGGAAGGAAGAGATTGAAATTAAGATAAAATGCATTACGCGTCAATTACATCACTTAGATAAACAATTATTCATTAGAAAATACACCAAAAGCTGTGAAATGAGCAATAGTAATAGTTATAGTTATAATAATAATAATACTGAAACGAGTAAAGACAATGCTACTGATAAAAGGCAGTTTTAAATGAATCAGGAATAAAGATGAATTAATAATAATAATGTGCGTCGGTGGCATAGCGGTTAGGACGCTCGCCGACTATGCACATGGTCCGGGGTTCGATCCCCGGCCGACGCACTCCTCCTTTACCTCGCTAAGCAAGAAATAATGTTGGTGAAGAGGAAAGGTTGGGCATGAGGCTGGCAACCCCATCCTGTAAAATAAACACTGCTACAGAAACTTGAATACACTAGCTTGAAGCCCTATGCTCTACTGGGTACGTGAAGTAAATAAAAAAATATTAATAAGAGTTAGTAAGTAAAACGTATTACCATGGTACATTCAGAGTGATGACTATTTCCTTTTATACACACAGAGATACCTAGTTTATAAACTCAAATTGCACAAGCCTCCTTTACAATTTCAAACATCTTCCTGCTTCTTTGTCTGCTGACAATAACAGTGAATGACTTGACAGAGTCGATAGATATCCTGTCCACCGTAGTCCACAAGATACTTTGTTATCGAGCTTTTTTGCACTATGACTTCAGCCGCATTCAAATACGATGGCAAATGCTTCATCATGCGAGTAGAGTCACATTTTTGAAGGCAAATAATTATCTACAGTCAATTGTCTAAAAATGAATTTGAAAATTTCTTAGCTCTTTGTTGTTATTGTTTCTTTTTTAATTATGAATCGAAGTTTAAAAGATTTACAGACAGTATTTAATTATATGTTGTTCATATACATATATATAGAACTTATTTACCTAATAGTCTCTTTATTGTCTAGTCTTTTACGAGTTAGTTTGTTGTTTGTTGTCAGTTTGTACTTTTATTGGAATGTTTTCACAGGATGTCAGAAAACAACAACACCATGTGAATACTATTCAAATAATTTAAAACTATAAAATGAAAACAGTTATTGCAAATATTATGTATATTAAAGTGAATTTGTTTATTCCAAAAGTTTTGGTCATGAATTGACATTAGTTAGAGAGTGATTGAAAGGCAAGCTGTTTCGTCCTAGTTTGAGACTTTTCAGCTTTACATGCGTATATGTCCACCACAGATCAAACCAGAATCCTTGAGGTGACGATACCTATGAGTTCTAAATTCTGTCGATTTGCTATACATATATATATATATATATATATTTTTCCACTTTAGTGAACCCATTCGGTTTAGACTTCTCACTAGGTGGACTACAGGCGACTTCATCATGCACTCAGTCACTAGTGAGCATTAGAATTGACATTGGGGTCCAGTTTAAAACAAAATTTGATGTCAGTCAAATCCCTGCAAATTGACACTTGATAATTTTCTATAGTTGGTTTGTAAGGATTAGATTTGATTATACGAGTTGATCAGTCAGAGAACCTTTGAAAGCCAGCACTGGAGTGCTGGACAACCAGCTTTTCCATCCTAGTTTGGGAATCATCGACAGTACGCACCCACCACAGGGAGTTCGAACCCAAGACCTTCCTGTTACAAAGCAAGCTAGCTCGTATACCATTCAAATACTGGGACCCGATTCAATGGCCATCCCATGAATTCTAACTTCTACCAATTCGTGATTTAGGGCAACTGGCACCAACCAATGTCATCGGTAGGACATCCATCCTCTCACCTGACTAGATGTACCCAATTTTTTATGACTTCCCACTAGAACTACTGGAAATTCTGTCCTGCAGCAAGTGACTAGCGAGAATCAGAATGATTTCCTACAATTGGTTTGTAAGGACTAGTTTTGTTAGAGAACCGACGACATTGGTTAGGGTCGCGCTAAATCACGAATGGGTAGAAGTTAGAATTTATGGGCTGGCCATTGAATCGGGTCCCAGTGACTGAATGGCATACGAGCTAGCTTGTCTTGTAACCGGAAGGTCCTAGGTTCGAACCCTGGCACAGGGTGGGTGCGTACTACCGATGATTCCCAAACTAGGATGAAACAGCTGGCTGTCCAGTACTCCAGTGCTGGTTTTCGTTGGTTCTCTAACTGATATCAATCCGTGGTCAAACTTGTAAAAACCTGATGATTTGTTTGTTTGCAAGTTTTATCATGAAATGACTTCATTTAGAGAACCACTGAAAATCAGGAAGTTTGAGATAGTCGTTTCTCTCTTGTTCCAGATTCTGCAGAAGTGTCTGAAGAGATCAGCTTGTAAACTGAAGGTTTAGGGTTCGACCGCATGGGGATCATCGATGCGTATTCCTGAAGAATCTCAAACAAGGATGAAACAAGTCGTCCTTACTCTAAATGAAGCCAGTTAAACGTGATATTAACTTGATATCAATCAAATGCCTGCAAATCAGCGCTTGATAATTTTTTTGTTATTTGGTTGTCGGTGATGGGGGAAATCAGCAGTAAAGTCCACAAGATTCCATCAGCTGCCACCATCACAATCACCATTAACAAGCAAGTAGTATCGTTTTGATGCTAAGGCATCATTGAAGAGTCTGTTGTAAAGAGCTGATTACTCAACAGAAATAAAGCATTTCGGTTGATCCAATGAAAATCAGTGATAGGGAAATCTGAAACGCAATAAATTGGAAAGTAGGCTGAATTCTGACACACGTGTAGAAAGGTTAAGGTTAACAAAGTGACAAAAAATTTCAATGAAAGCTTATGTAAATATATTATTTAATAATTCCTATTGTGACACTGAGAACACAATATTCCATGTAGGATTTCATCAGGGACTGACATCAGTTAGAGAACCATTGGAAAACCTGAGAGTACTGAACAGCTGTTTCGTCCTATTTTGAGAACCTTCATCAGCACGCACCCACCGAGGTTTGAACCCAGGACCTTCTAGTTACAAGGCGAGCTCGTAGACTATTTGAGCCACTGGGACCTGATCCAATGGACCATGAATTCTAACTTCTGCTAATTCATGACATAGCGCGACCATTTCGCAATGTCTTCTTCGATGAATTACTGCCTCATCTTCAAACTGCTGTCCCAAACTAGGACGAAACATCTGTCCAGTACTCTCAGGTTTTCCAGTGGTTCTCCAAATGATGTCAGCTCATGATGTAATCCTCCATGCAATCAAACAAAACCCCTACAAAACCAATACTTGAAGACAAAATATTCAGCGAAGAGAGTCTTTTCAACGAATTTATTATCAAGCTGTACAATTATGTATATATATATATATATATCAAAGGTGTGAATACGTGAAATAATAATTATACTAGTATGAAATAAAATTAAAATATTTGTGATTGTAACCATAGTTAAGTGTCACGTGGTAAAACAATTGATGTCATATATAGAATAATTCATAAGATGTATACATGTTGGAAAGGGATATATAGTTATAAAGTTATTAGGCTAATATAAAATGTTACATAACATGGTGTGAAATTTGATAAGATAGAATTCAATATTGTAAAAAAGGTTTTTTAGGATTTAGAATGACAAGTGGAATAACAAAAAGTCAGTTGCAACGAAGAAAATTATCTCTTCGACGAAGTCATCAACTAGACAGCTGTACATTTGTGTATTTATAATAAATGGGTGGGAAAGATCCAGAATAATTTCCGGTCAAGGGTCAAATTAATAAAATTACAATTAGGAATTAAAATGCCATAATAAATAGGGGGACGGATAAAACTTAAAGTAGCACTATAATTACTGAGATGGTTACAGGATTTCATCATGAGCTGACAACAGTTAGAGAACCACTGGAAGTCCTGGGAGTACTGGACAACTATTTCACCCTAGTTTGGGACTCTTCAGTGGTACGCAACCACCGCCAAGATTCGATCCTAGGACAGGGCGAGCTCGTATACCATTAAGCCACTGGGACCCGATCCAATGGTCCATGAATCCTAACTTCTGCCAATTGACGACATAGCGCGACCACCAGCCAATGTCTTCGGCGAGTATTTGTCCTCACACCCGACCTGCTGTATCCTACTGGTCATGACTTCCCACTAGAACCCCAGGTAACTACCTACCTGAATAGGGTCAGTCGCCAGTGAGCATCTCATTGATATTCAAGTGTTGGTTTGTAGGGATTTGATTGGTTACAGGATTTCATCATGAGCTGACAGCTGTCCAGTACTCCCAGGTTTTCCAATGGTCCTCTAACTGATGTCAGCTCATGATGAAATCCTGTAACCAATCAACCGAATCCCTATAAACCAATACTTGAATTACTGAGATGATTGACATTTAAAGGTCAGACATGTAGAGGTAAAAAAATAGACCAGATGTTTGGATAAAAAATCTAGTGGGATAATCGGAAACAACTCAGAGTGAGAATAGTAATAATAATAATAATTATCGTAGCAATGGAGGAAAGGTACATAGATTAACTAAATAAATAAATGTCTATCCCTCTACGGCCAAGACAGAAGTATGAATTCTACATTCTTCTTTTGTACACAAAGGTCTGGCTTAAATTCATGAATGACCAAAGCCTCCTTTGTTTTTAGAAGTTTATAACGAAGAAAGCACTGCAAGTTAGCATGGATTCGGTAGATGATCTTAAAATCATGGTCAGGGTTGGTAGAGTAACAGGAGTAGATCAAGTGTTCTAGAATAGAGTTTTGCACAACCTTCCTTTCTCCGTTGTAAAACCATGCTCGAGAATATGTTCTCGTATCCGTGCGCAAAACATTCTCTGGCTACGGCCATTGCTCCACAAGAACAGACGAACTGACAGATGCACACAGAAGCGGTCAGACTAGGCAGCTTATCTTCTTCAGAGGTTATATGTAACTTTGCAGAAAAGAACGTTTTACTGACTGATTTAGACAGAAAATTTTCAAGCTTATCTGAAGCTTGATCACCTTCGAATTTCAAGTTCGTGAATATGGTTTTCTTTGGAATTGTGTTAGTGTCCAGTTGAGACTGCCTGTCTTTCGTTTTTCTGTCAATAAAAATGGGCTCGAGTGACTATTTTTTGAAGGTGTAGCTTCTAGGAAGGCGAATTCTGAGTCAATGCAGTTAGAACTACAAAATGTTTTTTTTCATCCGAAAGCGAAGTGAATGAATTAACTTCCTTTTCCTGGCAATAGGCACACAACAATAAAATTTAGTCAGTTTTCCACTACATGTACTTCAGTGATGCATCTTTTGCAAGATCCGTCATTGAGTCTACTGAGGCACACACACCAAGAAAGGGAATGCTTACTTCAGATTCTTTTTCTATGATGAACTGCAAAACCAGATGGCAATTGATGAATATACATATATGTGTATACGATTGTACAGGAGGAACGGACAAGGATGTCCAATCGAGGATCAGTAAGGCGAGAAACACATTCATCAACCTGAAACCAATTTGAAAATCTTCACCACTCAACATCAACAACAAAATCTGGATTTTCAATACAAACGTCAAGTCATTTCTTCTATACGGATAAGAAACTTGGCGGCGGGTCACAAAGAATATTTCCAACAGCCTATTGCAGACCTTTATCAACAGCTGTCTTCGCTCTATACTGAAGATCAGATGACCGGAAAGAATCACCAACAAGAAACTATGTGAACAAACAAAACAAGAACCAATCGCCCAACAAATATGCAGGAGAAAGTGGAGATGGATTGGACACTCGCTGAGGAGGCCGCTGGGTGACATCGCGCGTCACGCCCTCGAGTGGAACGGCGAGTGGGACGTCCAAGGGTGACATGGAGGAGATCATGTGAAGAGGAGTTGAAACAGTATGGAATAACATGTATGCAAGTGAAAAGTACAGCAGAAGACAGAAACAAGTGGAAACGTGTAGTTGAAGCCCTATGTTCCATTAGGAACCCAAGGGGACAATAATAATAATAAATAATGCGATTGTACAGCTCCATAATAAATTCGTTGAAAAATAGTCCCTTCACTAGATACCGTGTTCTTAATTGTGCTTGTACAATAAGTTCGTATTGCTCTCAGTCTTTTACAGTTTGCATATTCGGTCATTTCAACTGGTTTATCCACGCATCAATCAATCAATCAATCAATCAGTACAAATAAATCACCCGATAAATTGTCAATAAAATAAATAGTCAACATGGATAAATGAATAATTAAATTAAATCAAATTAAATTAATAAATTAATGAACCAGATTCTATAAATTATTATTATTGTCAATAATAATAGTAATATAACTTTCTGGATAAACCAGAAACAACTAATACCTTATTGTTAGCATAATAAACAAACAAATAAACGAACTAACAGAAAATGCTGATGATGACGACAGAATATTGATTCCAGTCTTGTTTTTCGTCTTATTCACTAGTCCTGCCTCTTTTCTTTATTTTTCCCATACAACCCAACTCCATCCACCCAACTCCTCTCTGCCTCTGTCGTGCGCACTGGTGCGCATATTCAAATGTTATCCTGATGTGACTGGCTGAGAGTGTTGTTGCTGTTGTGGGTTTTTTCACAAAATCTTTCTGCTATGATATGACTGGCATACAACTACTCATTTCCGTCAATCAGTAGTATAGCAAAAATATTCATTCATACATCTATAAAACACAAAATAATTGAGCCAGCAAAGAATATCCTTTTCGGTAAATTCCTCCTCTTCTGGCTCTACAACTATATACATACACCTTTATATACATAGAATATTCTAGATTAGTAGTCAATAACAATATTAGTGTTTTTTAAATATTATCGATTTGCAAAGTAAGATCAGTAGAATTACAGTTCACTAAAGATGCTTCAATTAATATAATAAAAATAAAGATATAACATCAAATAGGATATTAACTAAAATTAGGGAAAATTCCACAAAAATTCAGGATCATTCAAACCTAGATGGTCAAGGTAAGGATAATGTCTGAACCAACCAACTTCTTCTGGATGCACAAATTAGGCTTGTTAATATGGATCCAAACAGCCAGCTTCAGCAATATTTAGTAGTCGAACTCTTCTTAGGCGAAATTGAGATTCTTTGGTATGCGGTAAATGACCCTCAAAGCATGATTAACGTCAATCTTGTGTTTTGTTTCCACAAAATGAGATAGAAAAGCGCTGCGGATAGACCGTAGAATTATGCATAATTTCGTGATTACTATTTATGGCATCAAGTGGATCATCACATGTATTGTGATGATTGGAGTAATTTCGGTTTCTAAGAAAAACTGTAGTGCAATGAAATAATCACCTTGATAGTTAGGTGTTAAATTGCGATCATGATCTCAGCGGATCGCCAATGTAGCTAGCCAGAAATTGGGGTGGATTCAAACTGATTCACTTGATGTGCTCGACCCCTAACAAACGAAACAACTGCCCAGTGTTTGCATCACATCGATCTGACTGGTTAGGAAACACCACTCAATCAATCAGTAGTACATATTATATACAGGGAACTGTGGTGAATTGATCACTACAAAAAGTGTATAAATTGAGAAATAATTTCCAAGTTCTGAATTCGATTTGTTTTGTACTGTCATTGTTTTCTGATTTCATTTGGTTTGCTTTGTCTATATTGTTTTTCTCTCCTTACCTCATTCTGTCTGTGGCGTTCAACTAAGTTTTTATTTCATTATTATATTCATACTATATCGACTGTATCCGCTATGGTAACATATTACCGAGAGTGGATTGTATGATAATAATGTTTATTATTATTATTACTACTAAGGTTAGGATAATTGTTATATTGGATGGAGGATTTCATAATGAGCTGACATCATTTAGAGAACCACTGGAAAACCTGAGAGTACTGGACAGTCAGCTGTTTCGTCCTAGTTTGGGACTCTTCATCAGTGCGCACCCACTGCTAGGGTTAGAACCCTAGATCCTTTCTAGAAAGTTTGTGGTGAGTGCACGAACCGAGTCTCTAAGTAGGACGAAAAAGCGTTTCATTGGTTTTCAATGATTCTCTAATTAGAATCGGTTCGTGATGGAGTTAATCAATATTTCTACAAAAACTAAAGTATGAATATTTAACTTCAGCTATAATGATAGATTCCTGAAATTCTAATAAGGCGTCCTGAACATTGAGGGTCAGTGAGTTAAAGTGAAATGAACGCTTACCGATATGATTGGCTAGGGGTAGCGCTATTTCGTTAAATGACAGAACCTTGAATCAATTGCTGAATGGTAAGTGGGATGGCCTTGTGATCTAAAGGTTATGGATATAATCCTTTTTGAGGTCTTTGTTTAAACATAGAACTTTGCACAGATGTGCAACAGTTTCCACTCCTCATATAGTACAAAAATCAAGAGAAGAAAGTGAACAGAGAGACTCAAAAGAGAGATAATACATGGTGTGATGGAAAAAGAATAGTGATGTGTAAAGTTCCATTATGGATAAAATTTATTCTGATAGTTTCGCAGTGCTATTTAGTGATATTTACTGATTGCTTTTCGAGCACAATTTATTGCTCATAATCATATCATGGTATTCACACAAATGTCTGAGTTCGTTTATATACATGAGTATATCAGTAATGTGGAAGAACAGTAGAGTTTTATGGGATACGATAAATCACAAAGATTGAATGTATCTGCGCCAATGAAAACGATTTTGAGTCAAATCACCAATTGTCTCTAGCCACTGATTCTTATTATCCCGAAGACCACAACTAATCAGGATGTCTACACGTTCCCACGTGGATTTCACTGACTTATGCTATGTTTTTGTCTGACCATCACTAGCTGTTTTCCAACCTAAGCCTATGTTATATAACATTGCCTCTCAAGGAAGGCGATGGGTAGGTATGTGTAACGCATATCCTAAGTACCTCAATCAATATAGCTTCATGATCACATCGACTGAATTTCCCTTCTTACCTAACACTCGACACCTGACCTCAATTTCGCTCTCCATATTACACTGCCTCACACGGTAGATAGGCAGGCACCTATGGTCAAAGACAGAGAGTCTTTTCGTATCTTCCACTTTCAATGGTCAGGCCTCACAGCCATAAAGGAGGATGGAGCAAACTGTTGTGCAGTACACACGCCCTTTGATCGATTGCCAGTCGGATATCACATGTACGTCAGAGATGGTGTAAATTAGCTAATAAATTCCAAACGAGCCTTCGGTACTCGTGGGGAGATTTCTTCAGCGATCAGCCTGTTGGTGCTGACTGATTTAACTTCCCGAATGATTGAAGTAGTCAAAACGCTCCACCAACCACTTCACTCCTTATCTTTAGGCTAAGGTGAGTCAATTTGGCCAATCCTGTAGACATATCATTTTGCATTTCACGGGAGTGAATCGCATGCTAAACATTCTAATATTGCCGTGCCTTAATGTGTTCAGAAGAATCTGCATTTTTATAGCGTCTCCACCGTACCTGGGGAGGAGTATGTCATCTGTATATTCTGTATATTTGCCATAGTATCTATCGGTCGATGGAATCGAATGACGCTATCAAGTCAAGAAATATGACGACTTTTTAACACCGCCGGAAACTATTCCTATGTTCCAGAATCTGTCTAAGTGTGGGAATATGAACGATACACCCTCTTCCTGGTCTAAAGCCTGTCTGATTTTCTTCTGCTTTTTTTCTCCCGAGCACCATTTGATCCACGCATGATTATTTATCCTGGAACTTTAGATACCATATTAGTCAAGCTAATCCATCCATGATTATTACAGGAAGACTTGTCTCCCTTCTTATATCCTGGGATAATCAGTCACTTACATTAACCTAACGGGACTACACCTGATTCCCAGACGTTGCTTCATACACCGTTGAAGAGTCCTGAACCAGGACGAAACAGTCCTCTAGTATTCTGCTTCTACTAATTCTCTAACTGACGATACTTCACGGTGAAATATATACTGAGACAAACTGAAAAGATTCCATATATCCCTAGTTAACTTCTTACCGCATACTGATAAGGAAGTATCTCTTTTCATGAAATCACCACACCTGCATATACTGTATACTGTGAAGGAAAACTATTCACAACTGAATAAAAGTAATAATGAAACTCTCCTGCAAAACACAAACAAAAAAACAAAGAAAAGTTTCCTCTCAGTTAGTTGACTTACAACGCCTTAGAACAAAAAAACATCCATCTGTTGTAGTTTGTGTATCATCATTTCATATTTCCACTTCAATTTCTATAAATCAAATTAGAGTTACAATCAATCGTAAACTGGTAAAAAAAAAAGCTTTTTATGATTTAATTTTACGCTATTTTAAACAAAGAAAGGAAGTGTATGTAGCACAGGCATGAGATACAGAATCAAAGTTACTACTACCTTTAAAACAAAAATATAATGAAAAGTAAACAAATTATATATTTAGTGTAGTCGTAGTCATAAAAGTAATAAAATGGAAGTTTTGTTTAACACTTAAGATGTTTATTTATCCTTTTTCAATTCTCTTTTTCATTCTTTTGCTTTTCAAGTGAGTGAAAGTATCATTTTTTCTTCATGAGGTGGAGTGGGGTTGACCTTACATCCTGCCTCCTCCAGTTTCCCGAGCTCACTACTTACTAACCAGTATAATAAGACATTATTTTATATAACTTTTATTCTCTCGCGTTCCAAGTGGAAAATAGGGCTTCAACAAGACTTCTCCACTTTATCCTATTTTCTGCTGTTCTCTTCAACTGGACACACAATTGCCCATATTTTATCATTTCTTCCTCACATGATCTCCATGTCACCCTAGAACGACCCACTCATCATTTCCCATGGGGATTCCACTCAAGAGATGGCCTGCATTGAGCTCGATGTCATTCGACAGCTACATATTTGTTGAGCGTTCGGCTTTTGCTTGGTGTGTTCTCAGCCAGAGTTTCTTGTTACTAATTCTTTTCGGCCATTTGATCTTCAGTATGGAGTGAAGGCAGCTGTTGATGAAAGTCTGCGGTATCCTGTTGGAAATCCTTTCCGTGACGTGCAATGCAAGGTTTTGACCTGTGTAGAAGGACCGACTTGACATTGGTGTTGAAAATGCGAATCTTGTTCCTTATACCAAGTGGAAGAGATTTTCAAACTGGTTTCAGGTTGATGAAGGCGTATCTTACCTTTCCATTTCCTGCTGGCTGGTTTTGACATCTTTATTCGTTCTGCAAGTAGGTGGAACGATACCTCCTAAATTAATCAAGAAAGGAAGTAACCTGTGTCAAATCTCTTATGTTGGTGGTGAATGGTACTGATCATTGTTGCTGTTTTTCGTTGGTTAGTTGGTTTGTTATCTTCATCACCTCCGCCTTCTCTATGTTCACCTGCAGGTCTGTCTTCGCCAGTTTATTAGTTTTCGCCCGTAAGTCTTCGACTTTGTGTGACAGTATAATTAAAAGAAGGCTTTGCAATCGAAGCCCTGACCATATGCACGTGGCTGGTGAAAGAGCATTCTATCACTGGATCTCCGATTCACTTAAAATAAGTGTATTAAGCTTTGAAAATAAACCTTTAAGGAATACGAAACACAACCTAAGAAGATATTGTAATCTGAAGGTGCCTTGATATTCATTTCTGTATACACATTGAGAGTACTTTAGCTGGCATTAATCTACGTAACAAGTTCAACCACCCCTGAAAAACTAGAGAGTACTGAACGGCTGTTGCTTCCTAGTCTGCGACTCTTCATCAGTATTAACCCACTGGGGTTCCAGCCCAAGACCTCTTGGTTGCAAGGTGAGCGCGTAGATTACACAGAAACTGGTACCCGGTCCAGTGGCCCATGAATTCCAGCTTCTGACTAATAGCAGTACATGTCGCCATCGCCAGCTAATGTCATCGGATAGTAACTGTTCCCTGGATTTGAACCCTGGTGGGTGCGTACTTGGGCGAAACAGTTGTCGAATACTCCCGTGGACAAACCCGCAACCAATCAAATCCTTGCATAGCAACGCTTGAAAATTAGTCCAGTTACCATTCATGAAAATGACTCAGTTCGAGGCGAGAATTTAACACAGTTTCCTCCAGAAACACCAAAAATATTTATATTCAGATCACCATATGTGGTACGCCTGATACTATAAATGGCAATTAAGAAAGCAAACAAAACAGCATGATGGCATATACTACTGAATGATACAAGTAGTCAAAAACCACTCACATTATTTAGTTGCAATTTGTGAGATGCATGGTGTGTATGAATTTGACACGTTAACTAGAATTATATTTGAATGAGAAAAAATGCACCCAAGTTATTTACTCTCAACCTGGATGGACAACCCATTTCAGTGATATACTCTAAAAGCTCAGTCGCTTACAGTGCTGGAAGAAGAATTGTGAGCTCGTTTGCTCTCTGGCCAAAACTATAAATAACGTTCATGTTTATTACATCACCAGCTCTCATGATAGGACCTAGTTCAAGTAGCAATATAACCAGCTGACTCCTTTGTCTTGCCCATTCTGCCTTGGTGGTGACGATGTTCCTAAAGATACTACTGTTGAAGAGTTTATTTAGGTAAAGAATTAGAAACCATAGCAGGGTACAACTAGCGCACAATTCAACCTCTTCTCCGTTGTCTCTTTAAGTAGTAACTGGCTGTGATATGTCTTCTTCGACCTCCACCACTTACTAAAACTTCACCTGTATTTGCATTCGATGACTTATACCTATTATATTTAGGCTGGTGATGCCGTCTAATTGCCTGAACTTCTATAGGTGTGGTAGAGTTCAAATTTTTGACCCAGTGGTTTAAATTTCAACACTTAACCCTCATTGATACTTCAAAGATAATGTTGTTCGAATCTCAGTGGGATTTACGAATTTATTTGATTCCCCAACAGTTTATGACATAATAGGAAGGAGTGGGCTTAACACGTTGAACAACAATCATAGTTTGATGTTTGTCGAAATGTATTCACCTGAATGTATTACACTTTACTGCATGCGATGGTGCTACAGCGATATAATGATCGCCTACTAAGAACGTCGTCTGCAAGACACTCTTCTAGGCCCTGACTAGTCAGTATCAAGCCCTGAAATGACGGAATATTGGGTATGAAGCTGTTGATCCTACGCCATGTAATAATAATAAAAGCACTCCAAATGAAAATTCAAGGCCTCAGGCCCTACGTTCTACTCGGAATGCAAAGAAATAGAAAAAAGAATGTATAAGTGTCGCATTCATTTGTGTTCTAAAAGTGAAGTCAGCACAGATGCACTACGGTATAACTTAATTCCGTATTAGATTGAATAGTTCGGTAGTAATCATGGATAATGCGTTACACAAAATTTGTTAATTATAGCCACTTTCTAATTTGAATTGTGTAGTCTAACTGTTGTTTCTTCCTCTTTTTATTTGGTTGTTTTCGTCTATATCTGTGATTGATGCAGAATAATCATTCCTGCTGTATATGTTGCACACTGATACGATGAACACAAAATAATAATGAATGCAAGCGTAACCCCATTAGAAGATGTAGGCAGGACCATCAGATGGCTACACGAGTACTTTCTCTATAAAGGTAGAGGATATATGGTGTACACTAGAGTGGGACAACTTTGAAGGGCAAACCTGTTCTTGTTGATACCCTAAGTGATGTCTGTTCTTGATAAAAGCTAGATTGAAATCCTCACACATTCAACATCTCAGTGTGGTCAAATCTATTTAACAATGGAAGGACGTGGAACTCCTCCATCGCCTACATACTTCAGGGCATGATTATATGGTAGTACATGCATAGTAATAGCTGACTACTTATCATAATTTGTGTTAATGATTCTGCTCTTCATTACTTCCTTATGCTGTGATAAATTAGACTGTATATGACTGACGAATCTGACACATACACTTACCTTACAGTTTTCACTCCATATTTTGTAGACATAATTAGCATGTGATTTTGATACCGTTTTAGTTTCAGCTAGATTAGCCGTCTTAATTAAGATTTCTTATGACCTTTTTGATCAGTGGATAGCTCTGTAGAGAAGCTTCTCACTCTAGTAGCTGCTTGCATCACTACTTACATTTTATATTTTTTTTCTTCCTTTACGTTCCCAGTGGTGGAACATAAGGCTTCAAGCTAGAGGCTTGGAGTTTTGACAGCAGCAGTGTTTATTTTCACAGGATGAGGTTGCTAGCCTCATGCTCAACCTTCCCTCTTTACAAGTCTTATTACTGGCTCAGCATCGGCCGGAGACTGAACAGCTAACTACCTGCGTGGTTGGCGAGCATTCTACCACTGTACCACTGACGCACACACATTTTATATGAATGACTAGAAATTCCTAAATTTTGTTGGATATTTAGTTAGCTGATTTATTTCTTTTAAACTTTCTTCATCGCTGTATTCTGTAATGAGAAAGATACAGTTCTCCTTGTTCATCCACTAACTGAAAGTTAAATTAAAATCTTTCTATTACTGAGTATATGTTCAACGAAACTCCAATACAATGCGTTTCTCTATCTTTACCATAAATATACCTTCGACGATTGATGAAATCGTCCTAGTTTCTGACATTTCAGTAGTGCTCACTTTTGATCACACTAGGGATCTAACCCGGAACCTTCAGTTTATGAGGTAAACACATTGACCAATGGAAAGGAATACAAAATGCCTAATAAGTTCTAACTTTTCCTGATTCATGAGATATGATAGAAATACTAACCAGTGTCATCGACAAGTATCTTTCACTACACCCGACATGGTTTAACCTCTCAGGATAAGACTTCACATTGAAACTTCAGGAAGTTCATCCCTTAGTCACTCATTAATAATCCGTATGAAATGTTTTTATATATTTGTGTCTCAGTGGCATGTCTTTACAAAAAAGTCAGCATTGAATATTTCCCTATGAAAATTTACCCAGATATTGCTAACTCAAGGGGAATACTGCTTGCAACACAACTCACCTATCAATGTCCTTAGCTGATGAGTAGATTTTATGTTTATGTGTTAAGAACTTCACGGTGTAAATGTGAACTAAAACTTTTGTTAAAGAACATGCGTATTCTTAGATGGTTGGAGACGATCGGCCGGAGGAAGCTTTCGACCTAGGTTTCATGCTAGTTGACACTCATCAGTCAGACCTCGAAAGAACTCATGTCCCTCTTGAGGTTCAAACCTGTGTAACCCAGTGCTGCAGTTATAGACGCTACCAGTGAGTTATTCTGGTTCGCGATTGACCTCCTGTATGACTGCATTGGATATTTTTAATTGGACACTAGTCAGTAACTAGTGTAATGTGTCTAGTCCTATCTTTTGATGCAGAATGAATTCTACTAGTCACGTTTTCAATGTGGGACATGAGGTCCTTCAAGGTTGCAGACACGCCTTACTGACTGGTGAGTGGTAAGTAGCACGAAACATAGATGAGGTAGGGCTTCCTGCAGCCGATTGCCTCCAACCATCCAATAACAACAATTCACAGTACACCGTGATGGCGAGCCACCTAGTGGCATGGTGGCCACATTGCAAACTTGACTGGTGATAGAATTCATTGTGCAACAAACAGAGGACTAGATAGATTACACTAGTTACTGACTAGTTTCCAATAAATAAACAAGTGTGTTCTGTGTAATGAAACCTCTCCTTTCCTAGATTTGAATATTGCTGTCACTAAGATATCATCATTAGAGACAATTTCTTCTGACGTATAAATTTTTGTTTTCTTTTCACCTCGTATTCTATCATTGATGAAGTACAGATTCGATTTTATGTATTATCAGTTCTCCTGAGTAGCTAACGAGAGTTCAGACAGTTATAACTGATATTCCGGGTGAGTCATTCCTAGGAAAACACTCTAGAGCTCAGCTCTAAACCAGCGAAAAATCTCCTCCTCTGTTTAGATTACTGCCATCTACCAGTTGGCTTGGTGGTTTCCAACTACTCGTTTCAATCAGTAGTATATGTCATCATACCATTCTATTTTCCTTGGATTAAACCTTAGACTAAATATATCACAATAGTTTGAGTTTATTCTATGTGAAAACAAACACGTAGTGTTCAGCGAAGTGCCTCTTTTCGGCGGTGGCGAATTCATTTTCATAGCTGCATAATCGCAAATATATATGAGTTATTTTGTGTGCATGTGTGCATTAGGTTTGTCAAGCAAAAATACAATTGGTTACGGTTATTTTAATTAAACGCGGGGTGAGAATTAGTAAGTTTTGGGTAGAGCTAATTAATACAAAAAAGGTCAAGAAAACTGGGTGTTAGTGAAACTAGTGTAGTAACAAAGGTGATGTGTTGTCATAAACAGTTATTGAAAAAGAGCTACAGAGTAATATGAATAGTTTGATGACTAAGTTGTACTCAAGATACAGTTAGGAACAAAGAAGAGAATACGAAATTACGTAAGAGTTCTAAATGAATACAAGAATCATAAGCAATCAAAAAAACAGGCAAACAAACAAAATTAAGTCATCAAAAATCAACAAAGTTGTTACCATGATAGTAGAAATGGTTGAGTAATTCTCTTCTGTAAGAACAGCTCCAGTTTTTCTATGTAAATGGTCAAAACTTCAGCAATACAAAGAAGGCGAAACTGTATTGCCTTTGGTAGGTTATTCTTGACTCTGTAGATTACTTTGAAGCAGGAGGCGTTTGTTGAGATGGATTGATCAGTGTTAACCAGGTGTTCAATTATCGCACTCCTAATTGCACCAGTATTGCCTTTTCGCAGCTATGCTGGATAGTGTTCTTGAATCCTCTTGGACAAGATGCACGTCAAACGACCGATGTACGTGGCTACGCAGCAGCAGGTGAACTGATATACGCATTGATATATATATTATAAAGTCTCATATAATGCAGATTACTGAGTAGTGAACTCTGTTCACTTAACTGTGATATAATGGAGAAGATTTGTAGCTCAGGTGGATGATTTTGGTGTGGTTGTGTTCTCTGAGCTGGATGGTTTGGTTGCGAAGCTTTCATTGCTCTACTGAGCAATTGCTCAGTAGAGCAATGAAAGCTTCGCAACCAAACCATCCAGCTCAGAGAACACAACCACACCAAAACTTTACTGTGAACATTGAATATGGTTTTAAACACACACCAAACAAACAGTTAACCCCAACATATAGCATTTAGTTTATGCATTGTCATAGATAATTTTATCTAGTAAGTCTTCTGAAACCACTAGGAAATCTAAGATGACGAACTGACATCAGTTAGAGAAACACTGAAATCTTCGAAACACTGAGAAGATATTTCACTCTTGTTTTTGACTCTTCAGTAGCACGCACCTATGACACCACTAAGCATCGGACACAGGACCTGCAGATTACGTGACAAGCCCGTTGACCAATTAGCCAGTGAAATGGAGTCTAGTGGTACATAAATTCTAACTTCTCTAGAATTCGTGACATGTAGCACCACTTCCAGCCAAAGTTGTCGGCAAGTGTTTAACCACACAACCATCAGATTCCTTTCCAGTGGTTGAATGGTCAATATCTTTGTCACGCTGCCATCCTGCATACGATCTCTAGTGGTTTCACTGGAGCGCACTGGTGAAGAGATCCCAGTCAAGACTAAACAACTATCAAATACTTCTTGGTTTTCAGTGATTGTCTAAATGATGCTAATTCGTGATCGAACCTTGAATAAATTCTCTTATGATGTCTTTTGGTAGCTGCTAATGTTAGCATTTATGTATATCTATCAATGTACACTTCGAGTTATATATTTATTTATTCACACAGTCGCCATCATTACTTAATGTTTCTTATTCATTGTGTTAAAATTTAATTCTAGTTCACGATTTGGTGCTGTTCAACCAATGCAGGCAATCGAAGATGGTAACAACTCATCATCCTATTCAGGTGAGTAATCTTATATACATGTTTTGTATGTTCAAACATCTTACATAGTAATTCCATATTATTTTGTTTATTAGATGTATCACACAGCGAAACAGTCGTATTATTTACTGGATAACGTTTCGAACAAAATTTATTGTTCATAATCATATCAATTGTAATCACACGACTTTGACACTTGAGTCTTATAGTTTTCTTTGTTCTCTCCTATTTGTCGTAGGGGTAGTAGAATTTTCCAGATATCTGGGACAGGTGATGAATCATTCCTATTACATGTATTTGCAGTTGATTCGATAAACAAAGCTTCTGTTATCAATCTCTCCCTCAACCCTGTGACATTAGATTTTAGAACTTTCATCTTACCCCACCCGTCCTATTATATGGTTGTGTGTAACTGAATTCAGTGAGTGCTATAGCTGAACTATTCTACAGATTTCTTATCTTATTCGGGTCAAACAATCTAAATTTCGCTAGGTTTTAATGTTCTGCTAATCTGACTGCCCCTGTTCTACTAGTTTGACCTGTGTATTTGACCTGACAATCATTGCAGGGTATTAGATAAACTAAATTAATTCGTTTAGTTGGCTCCACAGGATGCTGTAACCGACAAAGAATTCTGTGTAAGGTTTCCAAAGTTCCTTCCTTGTATGGAATTACTACAGATGATTTAGATCCCCTATTGTTGGTGTTGTCTTCCACATATTCGACATACATGTCGTCATTATCATTATTATTATTATTATCACTATCACTTCTATCATTATTTATTTTATTTTTATTATTACATTTCCTTACATATTTCCTGACTAATTTATCAGGGCAATTATTAAGTTTCAAGGCTCCCTTTATATGTATCACTTTTTGTCTTAGATTTTCCTTGGTACTACTTAGTTTTTGTGCTCTGTCTCTTAAACATTTCACCAATCCTATTTTTACTGACATAGGATGGGATGATCGGAAGTCCAAATATCTGTTTGAATGTGTGCGTTTCCTGTAAGCACAATAGTGTTTAACTTCCCATGTTCTTTCCTTTTTACATTGCAATCTAACATTGGAAGCTCCCCTTCCTGACTTTTTAATTCATAAGTGAATTGAATTGCCTCCACCTTTGAGTTAATCTGTTCGAAAAATCTATCCATATCTTGTGTTCTAAGTGCAGTGAATGTGTCATCTACATACCTCCACCATACTTATTATTATTAAACTTATACTTATTATCACCATACTTATTGTTATTATTATCATTCTGAATATCTCCTTAATTAATTCTATTTTATTGAACTGAAGTGTTCAGTATTTGTTGTCATGTCGGCTGACGGTCTGAATATCTGGAAAATTCCGTCATCTTGCATAGTATTCTTTCAAAATGACCAAACTCATACTACATCCTTGTATCACCTACCAAAGGTTGGTCCAGCATTCGTCTGTCGGCCGACACACTCCTAAACCTCACTAAGCCGGTAGTAAGCTCGGTAGAGATGGGAAATTGGCCGTTAGGCTAGCAACCCCACCCCGTAAAAATAAAAACCATTGCTAATGGAATTTCATAGCTCAGGGTTGAAGCCCTGTGTTCCACTGAGATTGCAAAGGAATAAAATAATTTTTTTTAAACAATATTGAATCAATAGAAAAATTAGATTATGTAAAAAAACTGTGAAATTACCTTCATTGTAAAACTCTGTTTAATAAAAGGCATTATCAAACACTTCCTGAACATTGTTTGACTGAGTCATACATCAAAGGAGAACTTTAGGCATAATAGTATCAGTCCAATTTGCCACATTTTCAATCAAGCACACAAGATAAATGAAGCTTATAAATAATAATAATAATACGAGAAAGAAGCATAGAATGCAATAGTGCGAATAATAAAAGAATACTGTTCAAGATATTTGGTTTGTGATACCCAGTAGTGGGATCCAAGACTCCATTTCCGCTCCCTTAAGGACTCATCAGTTGAATTAACCCACAGTCCAAATGGTGTTCCTACTTGGACGTCATTCATCGGGCAACTAGGTCATTGTTAAGGAGCTCATTTGAATGTGTCAACAGAAAATGAAGATTACACTCCAATATAACCGATTAACAGAAAATGCAAAATAATTCCAAACTAGAAGACTAGCATAACCTTCTGAATATGAAAGACGACAAGAAAACACCTGTCTATGCCACTGTGAATGGTTACCATTTGTCCCGCCGAAAACCTCTAACCTTCGATTTTAAGCCTTCCAAAGACGTTAAAAAATAAATAAACTGGATTGCATGGAGGATTTCATCATGAGCTAACAACAGTTAGAGAATCACTGGAAAATCTGGGAGTGCTGGACAGCCGTTTATATCGTCCTAGTTTGAGACTCTTCAGAAGTACGCACCCACCGGAATTTGAATCCAGGAACCTCAGGTTACAAAGCAAGCTCGTAGACCATTGAGCCACTAGGACCCGATCCAAACGTCCTTGAATTCTAGCTTCTACAAATTCACGACATAGCGCGACCATTTCGCAATGTCTTCCCCTTCGATGAGTTACTGCCTCATCTTCAACCTGCTATACCCTACTGGTAACAGCTTCACACTAGAACTCCAGGTTAACTGCCTGAATATGGCTAGTCGCTAGTGAGCATCAGATTAATCTTCAAGTACTGGTTCTGTAGGGATTTTGTTTGATTGCATGGAGGATTGTAAAGCTTAATAATGAGTGTATTCAAAGTAATTATGGAAACTGGTTGTATGAATTAGTGGGTTAAGCTTAGTGAGTGAAAATCGAAAACAAAGAATGCTGCAACTGAGAACAACAAGACACAAAAGAGACATAGTTACCCTGGTAGACAGAGATTAATCCCACTGTCTTTTTGTTTACAAAGTTTATGTTGAAATTGTTGAATAGCTGACTGATTTCAAATGGATGTCGTGTGTCAATCAGGTGCCTAGCGATTGCGCTCATCAACAAATACGAATACTGTTAGAGATATATTCTGAGTAAATTTGGTAGACTCTCTTCTCTCAATCCCTGATGTGTACTTATCACCGCAAGTAAATTGGTGTTGAAATGAGCAGGATTCCTATCGACTATAGACTGTACAAATGGATGTCTGGTGTTACAAAAAAGAATCAATCTGGTGGCAGGAAATCTTCTTTTCAATGTACCTTTAATTCTATTTCCTTTTCTTCTAGTTTTTCTCACATCCTCCTTGTACTCAATTTAGATAAAAAACTCGTTTCTTTTCAACTCTTACTGGCTTGGATCAGTCTGTTTGGATGTTTCTTCTCTTCCGTATTTCATTGTAAGCTCCTTTATATATATCCGTTTTTCATTCTATTCTTTTAAATAATATTGATTTCTTCATCATTCTGATTTTCTGAACATAACGCTATAATTCTACTGGAACAACATTTTAACCAATTAGACAAAAACTGTGGTAATTTAAGCACTAACTTTATATACTACCGATTAATTGAGGAAAGTAGTGCCTGCTAGCTATCGAAACTAAAGTGTTATAAACATCGGATGACTGTTTCACTCGTTTGAGGATTAGTTCATCAGAGGTGTACGCGAGATCACTTCAGCTCAGAGAGTAGAATCAGTCAAAAGAAACCACCAACGATATAAATAATTCTGCTTTTCAAAGGGAACTTTTGTGAAACTTCACCTCGAAATGTGTAAATTCCGAGTTAATTTTCCAGACAGTGAATTCGATTCAAGTACTGACCTGTTAAAGTTTCTTTTTTTGTGCAGATAGTTTTCTTCAGTAGTCCCAACATTTCCACGTTTTTTTTTTGTTTTGCTAAGATCTGGAAAGCTGAACTAGATTTCATGTTCATAATCCAGTTTAAAACACTAATTGTAAGCGCAATATCGCTTGAAATTAAGTCACGCGTAGATAAAGACTATCCCGGTCCAGAACAAACTAGAAGCCGGTCACTGTTTCTACGGTACTATTAATAAACAAATCAATAATTATATGTACAACAAACCTTAACGGTTTCAAGAGTACAAAGCACAATGCTTAACAGAAAGCAAGTTACCGCTATTAGAGTGGAATAACGTTAAAGCCACAATTGCGAACTAGTCGGAATCAGACACGACCGATCAGGTAAGCAGTCAGTAGAAGAATGAACCCAAGTAAGAGATAGATAGAGCATAGGCACAAAGATAGAATTTAATTGGCTACTTAACCAATCAATAAATAAGATAAACTCGACAGAATAGAACAAAGTAAGACATGGGTCAGCAAAATAACAGTTCACAAAAATACTCTGATTAGGTCATGAGTTCAACTATCTGACTAAACAGATCGAAGTAAAAACACACACAGTTCATTAAACAAGGTGGGATAGACACGTTAGGCATGGATAATTGGGTTGCAACAACGCTAGGCCGATGCGGGACAGGTTGACTTGACTCAAGGATGGGAAATGAATTGATCTTACACTAATTATGTGAGGATGAACTATATTACTTCTTTCAAACATCATTGATGCATCATCCATATTACTCCAAATAATAATAAATATGCCATCAACATACCTGATATAATATACGATCTTCTCTTTCTCGGATTTCAGCTGCGTTTTTTTTTTCAAGATGGTCAGTGAATATGTGGGAACAGTAGGAAGCCGTGACCAGTAGGGTACAGCAGGTTGAAGGTGAGAATAATTACTCATCGAAGATACTGCGAAGTGGTTACACTATGTCGCGAATCGGCAGAAGTTAGAATTCATGAGCTGGCCATTGGATCGGGTCTCAGTGGCTTAGTGGTCCGCGAGCTAACTCACCTTGTAATCAGAACGTCCTGGCGGTGGGTTCGTACTTTCGAAGATTCGCAAGGTAGGACGAAACGGCTGTCCAGTGCTCCTAGGTTTTCCAGTGATTCTGGCTCTCTAAATGATGTCAGCTCATGATGAAATCCTCCAACCAATGAATATGAACAGATTACATCAATAATAATAATAATTTATGTTACTTTTCAAATTGTCAGTAACTGATAAAAGGGTGCGAAATTACAAAATCAGCTCTTTTAAGCCTTTGAAACATGATAATCAACCTTTATCAAATCTTAATTCTTGACTCTCTCCTATATATGTTCACCGTATTAGCAGACTTTGTTTTATTTTTCCGAAACCTTAAAACATGAAATACAAATTGATTTCTACAGGTTTAATCAAGCCTAATTCGAATAAGGGAATAACTGAACAAAGAAGGCGTTCAGTTTTTTTCTTCATTTAAGTCTTGTAGGCTTAAACTAAAATTAAGACGGTAACCCTTTCTTATTTTTTGTTGTTGGGTATACTAAATTTATTCCATTTTTTTGAAGAATTTGCTTGTGGTTGTTTGTCGCCTAACAGTCAGTTTTCACAGTTATGATATTGTTTAAAAAAAAACATGTTAATAAAATATTTCATAGTTTTACTGCCTCTAACTAGGTGTATGTATATTGATTAGTCAGTGGGGTGTGAAGTGTCATGTGTGTGTATGTGTATCTACAATATTTGTCTCAGCATGGATATTAGAATGGTTTATGTGTCATTTACCAATTGATGTCATCCCTGGTGTAGTTGTGATGATATCCAGCTATCAATCAAAGGATTTGTTTTCTGGAAACCAGTTCATTCTATTCTCCTTTATAGCTTTGAAACGTGGCGACTGAAAGTAGGAAATATGAAAAAGGGAGCTGTGTCTTTGACCATAGATGTCTGCATTCAGTCGCCTATACTTACAGGGTATAGTATGGTGAACAATGTTTAGGTTAGGCGTAGAGTGTTCCATAAGGAGGATAAGCTAATTAGTGAGGTTGGGAAGTTACATCGATTTGGATGTCTAACACATGTGCTAAGTATGGTGAATCATCATCTTCCACATCGAACAACGTGAGCTCATATTGGATTAGGTTGGAAAAGAGTTAGGGAGAGAGGTAGGTGGGGGGGGGGGGGTTAAGACTAAAACCTGGCATCAATCTATGTGAAGTCTTAGACAGTTGATTTGAGCCAGCCAGGTTAAGGTTATCGGTATACTAATAACTAATGTCGGTGATACGGCTTAAAATAGTTCTGATTCGTGCACATGTATTCATCCTTTATAATCTTTGAGATCTATTGGACCCTCATGTTTCTCTGTGTTGATATTCTTTCTCTAGTACGTTTTCACTCATTGAAGTTCTTTTGTATTTGTTTTCTCTCTGTCGTTGTGTGCCTTTCAGTAACAACTTGAAGTACTGCACTTCTGTTCAAATGCCTATGTTGAAACTCAGTCAGTTTCTGCTTCTTAATCTTGCTGCTGACTGATTCGCTATCATAGTTTCAGGCAGTCAGTAAGAAGATGTCATCGGCATAGGCTTGCTGTTCTTATTGGCAATCATTAGCAAGATGGGGTTGCAGTGTATAAGCACTTTATGTCCCTTTGGTGATTCGAATCCGCATCACACAGCACTGTAGTTAGAGAAAGAGCTGTTAGGACTATAATATTCTTATACTGATTAATCACTCATGTGTAACCACTGATATGCGTTTAGACCGTAGTGGTGTTCATTGAATCCCACCAGTCAGATTTCTGATTTTCTTCTAAATGACCTATTCCAAAACATAATATCAGACAACAATCGACTTTAATGCCAAGTAGTTACTATTCAGCGAGGCTTCAATGGTAGAATGCTGGTCTACCACCCACGTGGTCCATGTTTGGCTCTCAGTCGATAGACGTTCTCTTAAACCTCACCTAGTTTACCAAGTCAGGAAGAAAGGAAAGATTGTGAGTGATGCTAGCAACGTAATCCGGTAGGAAAAACCAACTGAAACTTCAGAGACCAGGGCTTGAAGTCTTACGTTCCACTCAGAACATCAAGGAATGTAATATTAAATAAATAACTATGAGATTTGAAAGGATTTTTGATTAATTTCATTTATTAAATTATCGTCACGAGCAACAACCAGTTAGCACTGGATGACTGTTTCGCCCCATTTTGGGACTTTTCGGCAGTATGCACCTTCAATTTTCTTCACCGATGGAACATGATTACTCATCGAAGTCATTGGTAAGGGTAGTGTTTTATCAAGAGTTGACAAAGTTATAATTCACGGGTCATTGAATTCCAGCCCAAGTAACCGAATGGTCAACGATCTCGATCTCGTAACCTGATGGTCCCGGGGTTCAACCTCTTATGAAGTCCCAAGATAGGATGAAACAGCTGTTCCTGTTTTTCAATGTTCTCCTCAAGTGATATTGGTTTGTAACGAAAATTAAACAAAGAAAATAACAGGTAGTTGTTGTGATGAAATGGCTGACTTGAGTAGAGAGTTATGAAAGGTTTAATACTGAAATAAAGCTGTTAATTTTCGGGCTGCAGACAGATACACTGTTAGCCATTAGGAAACCTCTGATGACACTTGTTAACTGACCCCTCTTCTAATTATTTAAAGGTGATTCACGACTTGAAATCACTATGTGGAATCATTATAAACCCTGGAGTATTAAATAGCTGTTTTGTCCAATGTCAAAACTCATCAATAGTATGAAGCCATGAGCACATCAGAGATTGTGATTTATTGTACAATCAGTCTATTATTATCTGCTTTAGTTCCTAGAGGAACATAAGGCTTCAGTCGCACATTTCCATTGCGTTTGGTTCTCCACCAACAATTTCACCACCTGGCTACACGTCCGCCCACATGCTTTCATCATCTTCTCCTCAAATCACCGCCTCCATGTCACCCTCGCACTAACAACCAACTCTCTGCTTCCCATTCCGGTTCCACTCGAACGATGGCCTGGCGTGTGATGCATGTCACTTGATGGTTTTCTCAGAGTAAGGCTAATCCATCTCCATTTCTTCCTGCATATTTGTAGCACAATTGTTTCCTGCTGGGTTGGTTCGTTCTTTCCCTGTTGCTTATCTTTTCTGGCCATCTGGTCTTGAGTAGCACTGAGCGAAGACAGCTGTTGATGAAGGTTTGTAGTTCGTTTGAAGTTCCCTTCGTGACGCTTCGAGCCTCTGATCCGTAAGGTGACATTGCCTTCCCATTGGAGTTGATAATCCGGATCTTATTTTCATTTTCATGCTGAGTGCTGTTGATCTACACACAGACTTGACAGTAGTGAAAGACTGCCTTGCTTTCCGGATCTGCGATTTTATATCCTCATCAGTTCCACCCGCCAGCAGTTGAAACGATGCTTCCCAGATAATTAGGTAAGTGAAAGAGGTTGCTTCTTTCGGATTTCTACTAATTATGCTGACTGTTGTCTGTTAATGTTGCTGTTGCTGTTGGCCAGGAACCGCCATCACCTCTGTTTTCTCTATGTCCACATGAAGTCCTATGTTTGATGCTTCTTCTGCTAGTTTGTTTTTGAGAAGTCAGTCATATATCATCGGAGGAATGCAGATCCTCCAAGTGTCTTTGTGTGGGTCCATTTTTTATGCCTGTCTCCTCGTTGCCTGCTGTCTGTCGCATTATCCAGTCTGCCTCAATCAGGAAAATCACAGGCAATAGTAGGCAGCCAGCCAGCCTTTTCTTACTCCCGTCTTCACTTCGAAGACATCCATGTTTAACTGTTCACCTCATAGTTCAATTCGTCAAACTGAAATATGCTTCAGCTAACAATTTCGTTTTATGGTTAAAATATAAATATATACAGCTGGAAATGTGGTTATGCATATGCTAACATTCATTTCTTTGCGTGACACTGTTAGAATAATTAGTCAGACTGTTAAATGTTCGTTTATTGTTTTTTTTGGCTGAATTCATCATATCAAAAGCATATGATCAAAAGTTTTCTATACTGGCTGTAAAGGAGAAGAGGTTGTGTGGTGATGATCAAATCAGTAGGGTCTATCTGACCTATTTATCCATAAACTTATCTTCGTTTATTTTCCTTCTGATTCAGATAGGAAATTTAACTTGTATCCAGATTTCTCAAATAGTTGTTCTGCTTGTTGTTGTTGTTCTACTCGAGATTTTCTCAGTACTTCATATGAAAAAAACAAACTCCTGCACGCAATTTTATTTCACTGTTCTCTGTTTGGTGATTTTAATGTGATAGTTACAAGCTGTATGAATATGTATGTAAACTTTTCATGCCTTAGAATCAGGAAAACTGTAAGGTCAAAACTGAGTGGTATTTTTGACAAGAGTGAGTATAATAAATAACAATATCAACATTTCTCTCAAGTATTGTAGCTAAGTTTTAAAGATGTATGTTATCAGATGAAAATGTAGGGGGTGAGAGTGAGTTTCAGATGTAATTTAATGAATTCTAGAGGTGAGTGACGTTTAAATATCTTGAAGAATTGGTTTTGTCGGCATTTTGTTTGATTGGTTGGGGGACTGCATCATGAGCTGAGAGTACTGGACGGCTGTTTCGTCCTGGTTTGGGACTCTTCATCAGCGAGCTTTCATAGGGGTTAAAACCGGGGTGCTCTAACAGATGTCAGTTCATGATGAAATCCTCCAACCAATCAAACAAAATTCCCTACAAAACCAATACTCGAATACTGATATGATGCTCACTAGCGATTAGACCTATTCAGGCAGTTACCTGGGATTGTAGTGTGAAGCTGTAACCAGTAGGGTACAGCAGGTTGAAGATGAGGACAACTATTCATCTGAGACACTGGTTAGTGGTCACGCTTCTTCATGAATTGGTAGAAGTTAGGTTTCAATATCTGTTGGTATACTTGTGTTCTCTGAGCTGGATTGTATTAGGTTGTGAAGCTTCCATTATCCTTGTTAAGATGGAGATGTTTTCTGGTTAGTTTTGGTTTATGCATGCACAGATATGACAATCTAACTAGACAGTTTTTGATTCGTTTATTTATGGCTTTAATTCCTGGGGATTTGCAATGTCATACAACCAATCAGATTTACTTATTTATGGCTTTAATTCATGAGGTTTTGTAAATGTGATATACCATGTATTTTGCCTTGCAAACATTGTAGCCTTTTGTCATGGTTGACTGACTTTTGTGTCTATCTCAATAGAGGGGCACGCTTCCAGTTGACCGGTTGGTGACAGTGTCGTGTCTGGAGCGACATGAGACGACCTGACTGAGCAGAAACACTCTGGCATAACATATTTTGGCGACGTGGATTGGATTGTTAGCAGTAAACTGAATAACTGTGTCGCCAAAATACTTTATGGATGCACATCTTCAGAACATACCTCAATTTGAATTTAGTTTGTGGAATTACTCATGAGTTTATCCACCATTCTGAAAGTGACCGGTTGTTTCTGGGTATGTTATGTAATCAGGGGTGAACAATAGTGATTAGATAATATGACATGATGAATAGAATGTGCTCAACACTAGCTAAATGACCTAGTAAAAATACTTTTAATCGACTGTGCTTCTCTCATGTTCTGTCAAACTGAGCTGTAGTCAAGAAAACTTGAATGGGTTACCTTTCTTTTACGAGGAATGTGCGTTTTATTTTCCATCGCATAAATTGAGCTGTATTATGGAGAATGATTCCAATTTATTTGTTTGGAAATAAGAGTTTTCGAAACTTATTTTTTTTAACAACTGAATAGTAGCGTAAATTTGTCTTTTTGAAAGCGGCCACTTCTTGAATTACAAGCGAGGAATGGTCTCAGCAGAACATCTCTATTTCACTGCGTTCCCTGCCATCTCTCGTAACTGGCTCCACAACTGACCACAAGCTTTCATTCCCTTTCCATGTGGTCTCTTTTATGTCACTCCTGAACCCACGCCAGACTGACTGCTTCTCCTTCGGTGTCCACTTGAGGGTGTGCCTGGTGTGTGATGTCAAATCAGAAGTCTCTTCAGCATTTTCTTCTGCATACTTGTTGGGCAATAAACAGATTCTTGGCTAATTCGCTGCAAGACGTCCTTGTTGACTACCCTTCCTTGTCGACCAGATCATCTTCAGTAAGAATGATTGAAGGTGACTTTTGAAAAAAGCCTGCAGCTGCCTGTTGGACATACTTTTGATGACCCGCAAGTCAAGTCTCTGAACCAGATCTAATAATGTTAAGAGACCGGTTCTTGTTCCTTGTCCTGAGTTCTGTATATCTCCGCGTCAATTTCAGAGTGTAATTAGCTAATTTCTGGTCATATATACAGTCCTGAGGATTTGATGGTTTTAGATGGTTGGAAACAGTCGGCAGAAAGGCTTGGATCTCGGTTTCATGCTCTTTGGCACTCGTCAATCAGCAAGTAAGACACCTAGGTCAAAGGCTTCTTGCTGATAACTTCCAGCCATCTAATACCAACAGTGCGGCATGCGCCGTGATATCAAGCCAACTAGAATGGTTGCCACTTAGCAAACGTGACTGAAACAATTCAGTCTGCATCAAACAGAGAACTAGACACATTACACTAGTTACTAACCAGTCTCCAATCAAAAGTATTTCATTGTTTTTAAGTTACAAACATTTCACCACGAGCCCATATCAATCATAGAGAAATATTAAAAACTGGACAGTGCCAGACAGGTGTTCCATTTTTCTTCTTCTTCTGTGGAACTCTTCAGCATTACCCACTTATAACTATATCGGCGGAAATTGAACCTGAACTACTTGAATTTCCATCTCAGTTGAACTGATTACAGAACCATCACATTCTGCTCATTATTGTCTTCATGGCTAATTTCTGTTTAGGAGAATATTTTTTCACAATTCATCAAACAATTCTACATATGCTTCATTCTATCTGCAAATGAACAGAAACCTCAAAATAGAAAGTCAGCACATTATAAACTACTATCCACAAATTTTGTTCCTCTTCAATCAAACTGTGGGTCGGTGGCTTAGCGGTTGAATGCTCGTCAACCATGCTTCATACGGTTCGGGGTTCAACCCCCGGCCACCGACGCTCTCTTTTACCTCTCTAAGCCAAAAATAACTTCGGTAAAGAGGGTAGGTTGGGCTAGCAGCCTCATCTCGTAAAAATAAACATCACTGCTACTGAAACTTCAAAGTTATAGCTTTTAGCCCTATGTTCTAGCCCTGGGAACGTAAAGGAATGAAAGAAGGCCCGCAAATTTTGTTCTTCTTGAATCCAGTTCATAGTTTACACAGTTCCAGGTGGTGAAATTTCACTACACTTTCTTTTGGAAATGGAGGCTACTCAGATCGCAATATACTATAAATAGCAATCAAGATAATAAACACAGATACATGATGCTATATACTACTGACTGAGTGAAATGAGTAGTTGCTTACCACCTGGTCAACAACAATGAAGTGATTTAAGCACCGAAGTGTCACCGAATCACCTTGCAAATTGCAAAATCTGATCTAACATATTACTGGTTCGCCCAAGTAG
This sequence comes from Trichobilharzia szidati, assembly GCA_944472155.2. Classification (NCBI taxonomy): domain Eukaryota; kingdom Metazoa; phylum Platyhelminthes; class Trematoda; order Strigeidida; family Schistosomatidae; genus Trichobilharzia; species Trichobilharzia szidati. The sequence continues at coordinate 34,281,989 of OX235276.1, read as the reverse complement.
CTAACCACAGTTAGGGTGGATTTTTAACTGATTCCTTTTTTTAGGCTGAGAGTCTAACGGGGTACACTGTTGGTGAGCCCAACTCCAAACAAGCGAAACAGCTACTTGGTGTTTAAATCAGAAATGATTCAAATACTTATTTCATTGGTTGAAGAATTTCATCAGGAGCTGACATCAGCTAGTGAACCACTGCAAAACCTGCATGGAATACTGGACAGCCGTTCATATCGTCCTAGTTTGGGACTCTTCGTCAGTACGCACCCACCGAGGGTCGGACCCAGGACATTATGGTTACAAGCCGAGCTAGTTCGTAAACCATTAAGTCACTGGAACCCAAATGATCCAATGGTCAGTCCATAAATTCTAACTTCTGTCAATGCTTCTCTAATTGATGTCAGCTCACGATGAAATCCTCCAACCAATCAAAATAAATTCTCTACAAAACCAATACTTAAAAATGCTTATTTGATGAAAATAGCCTGCTTTCTATTCGTCTAATAACATCCTTACAGTATCTCAACGATTCCCTAAGCAAATCTCTAGGGTTTATGTAAGATTATACTTGTTAATTCAAAAATGACCGCGTTTTTTGAACTCAGTTATATACTAACTAGGAAAAGGATCAATCATATCTAGTGTATCAAATATCTTACCCTTTTCTTTCTATACATCCTATGGGAGCGAACGCGATAGCACCACACACGCACGTTCAACATACCGGTAGACAAACGCGTAAGAAATTTTGCAAAACAGTTTCATTGGTCTCACTTGCTTTGAAATCTTATTTTAATAAACTTGAACTTCATTTCCAACCTCCTGCTCACATACATACATAAATACATACACGTTGACACACTCACACATGCACACACGCATACACACGCACACGCAGACACATTAAACATTCTTATACCGCTTTCTCCTTTATTATTATACCACTTCATTCATTTTCGTTGTCTGAGTGAGGCATTTTTCAAAGACTAAAATAATGCTGCAAGCATTTGACAAGTCCGAAATTTCTTTAATTTTTTTGCCTTTATATATTCCTTCTGTGTTTTCCTTCTCTCTCTCTCTCTCTCTCTAATGAAAGTGTGTTCAGATTTGATGAATGTAACCGAATGAGACTGGGAGAGAGACGGTGGTAGAGGGGGTGAGAGCAGTCTGACAGACATTTTGCTGTCTCTTTCTCCGTCTCTTTCTCGGAAATGGCCCTAGATTAATAGGCATAAACTGCAAAAAAATTTAAGTCGTGTTTCCCGTTATAATAAATATAAAATTTTTTTTAAAATAGAATAATCAATGAAAGAAGTAATTTGGTATGTGCACCTGCGTCTGTCTGTATGTCTATGTGTGTGTATGTGCATTTGTGTGTGAGTGTGTGTGTTTGTGTGTATGTATGTATCAATAAGATTCTCTCTATAAATAGAAAATTATGAATTAATCAATATTAATTCGCATTGTTGTTTAATTTCTATTCATAAAAATGAAGCGATTTTATTGATTATTTTGTTATCATTATTATTATTGTTATTGTTATTGTTATTGAATTGGTAAAACAAGCAAGCGAGAATTAATTCACTAGACTCAGGATGTCTTGTTTGTTAAAAAGTAATTCACACAATAACAACTCTTCATTAATTCTGACTGGATGCCTCGTATGCTTCTTTGGTGCAGCGGCAGGGATGCTCATCGTCACATGGTTTAGGTTCGAGCCCCAGCCGAGCGAGACATTCCCATACCTCGTTTAGCCTATAGTATACTCGGTAAGGTAAAGAGAGAAGGTTAGGCGGGAGGGTGGCAACCTCCCACCACAGAAACAGTACTACAGCTGTTGAAAGTACCAGGATAAAGCTCCAGGCCTTATGTTCTATTAGGAAAGCAAAGAGCAAGTTTTCAAGCAGTTTGTCTTATATTAGACCTTATATATATCTTAATATGAAAGTGGTTCTTTACAAATTAGATAGTTTGAAGAGGTCACTAAGGTGCTGATAGTTTGGTTCTAAAGTATCTAACTACACCACTGGATGGTGTGAGTTTAAATCTTAAAGTGGCTATCATTTCTTTCAGAGTTGCCGAAATGTCTTACTGACAAATGACAATAATTACGAAATCATGTCAGCTCATGATGAACATCCTGTAACCAATCAAATGCCTACAAACCAACACTTGAATATCAATGAGATGCTCACTAGCGACTTGCCATATTCAGGCAGGTAGTTACCTGGGGTTCTAGTGAGAAGTCGTGCAGCAGGTCGGGCGTGAAGACAAATACTCGCCGAAGACATTGGCTAGGGGTCGCGCTATGTCGTGAATTGGCAGAAGTTAGAATTCATGGGCCATTGGATCGGGTCCCAGTGGCTTAATGGTATACGAGCTCGCCTTGTAACCAGATGGTCCTGGGTTCGAATCCCGATGGATGTGTACTGATGAAGAGTCTCAAACTAGGACGAAACAGCTGTCCAGTACTCCCTGCAGGTTTTCCAATGGTTCTCTAACTAATGTCAGCTCATGATGAAATCCTGTAATCAATCAAATCTCTACAAACCAACACTTGAATTACAAAATCAGTGTTCAGGAATTTCCGCTAACTGCCTGAATTCTGCCTAACAAAACTCCAAGCATTTTGAAATTTCAGTTGTGTTAATGCTGATGTTTATACTAACTGGGGTTGCTGACTTAACAACCAATCCCTACCTTTTCCTGGTTTGCTTTATCAATTCGTAAACACTGGAGAGAAGTTTAGGAGTTGGTGAACATTCTACCGCGAAGCCACCAACTCAAAGGCACCTTCTGGAAATGGGCTTCAAACAAGAGGAACATCCCGAAGAAATTTTAGGTCCATCACCTTAACCACTCGGCTATCTTAGCCCATTATAATAACAGACAACCCAAAAGTGTTAAATGATCTCGACATCTACAAAACAGCGACTAACATTATATGTTATGTATGGAAGTTTGTTTATCTTGTTGAAGGGTGTTAAAACTTCACGAGCAAGTACGCATTACCCATTGCTTCAGGATACCTCCTTAGAAGTTTATCAGGTTTAACTACCGATTCTCAGAAAGAATTCAGAGAGGCAATAAATAGAAATGTTGAGAATAAATCAAGAGAAAAGGGAATAATGAAGACGTAGAGAGCCAGGAAATTTCAGTAAATGAAATGTCATCAAAATAACCTGACTACCCTCCTCAAGAGGAATAAACAAGCTGCCATATACTTATTATTTAAAGTGTTTTCTGACTAAAAACCTCTCAGATCAGATTGCTTACTCACTTACTATACAACAAAACATTTGAGAAAACAATGCATGACTCAGACTGAGTGAGTTTTTTGAACATGAAACTCTGCACAAAAGTAGGAGGAGGGGGGAAATATTCAGAAGAACTATAACGAATAGAAATGAACGGAAGAAACAATAAGCATGCAGAGAAACTTGAAGATATTACTTGATTTGGGAGATAATAAAGAGTGAATCAGGTGAGTGAAGACTTGCAGGTGAAAACCAGCAAACTGGCAGAAGAGGTAGGTAACCAGCGAAGACTGGACTCCAGGTGAACATAGAGAAGAAGGAGGCAATAAAGATAACCAGAATCAGTCACCATCAAAAAGGTAGATTAGACAGAGGTCACTTGCTTCACTTATCGAGCCAGGAAGCACGATTTCATTCAACTACAGACTGGCGGAACGGATGAAGACGCCAAAGTCAGTCAAAATCAGGAGTGCAAGATACGCCTTCAAAAACCTGAAACCAGTTTCGAAATGTCCTGCTTCACTGAGCTGGCACAACGAACAGAATTAGGATTTTTAACACATATGTAAAGTCAGTCAGTCAGTTCTTCTGTATGGGTTAGGAAGTTGACACGCGTGTCACGTAAAAAGGATTTCCAACAGGCTACTGCAGACTTTTGCCAGCTGTTACCACCTTCTCTGGCTCCATACTGAAGATCCAGTGGTCAGCCAGCCAGAAAGAATTAGCAAGAAGACACTCTAGCAACAAAGTAACCAAGAGCGGATTGTTCAACGAATATGTAGGGGAAAATGGAAATGTATCGGACATACGTTGAGGAGGCCGTCAAATGACGCCGCACACCAGGGTCCTTGAGTGGGATCCCGATGGGACGACAAGTGAGTCATCCTTTTCAGGGTGAAATAGAGAAGATCATATTGGGAGGAGGAGATGAGAGATTATGGACAATCGTGGACTCATCTGAAGTGGACAGTAGGAAATAGAGCCATATGGAGATATATTGCTGAAGCCCTGTCTTCCACTCGGAACTCAAGGGAATAATAATTTGTGCCACTGAGAAGGACTTCCAGCCGCTGACTGTAAGTGTCCAGAGAACCTCAGTCAGATGAAGATAATAAAATGGTGTACGCTGAAGGGTTTTCTTTGTAAACTACTGAATAATCTAAATTTCGATAACCATTACATTTCTAACATCGGGGGTGATTCTGCGAAGTATTTTGGTATTATGTGATTCTATATAATTTTGTTTTTATTAGATATATCACACAATGAAACAACACAATTTGTTGTTCATAATCATTTCATCAGTTATAATCACACAACTTCGAAACTTGAGTTTTACAGTTTTCTCTGTTCTTTGCTATTTGTCGTAGGGGCAATAGAATTTTCCAGATGTCTGAGGCAGGTGCTGAATCAATCCTATTACACGTATTCGCAGTTAATTCGTTAAACAAATAAATAAATATTAATAGCAGTAATAATAATATTAATGACAACATTCCTGGCAAACACTCACAGAGTGGTGACAACACCAACACAATAAGGAATCTAAATCATCATTAGTACTTCGACACAAAGAAGGAACCTCGGAAACCTTACGTAGCATTTTTAACAATGTTGGAATAAAATTGGCATTCAATCTCACAAACGGTGTTGGATAAAAGATTCTGTGGGACCCATAAAAGAAAACCATCCGGTTCATCTAATACCCTGTAGTGATTTTCGGGTCAAATACATAGGTCAAAGTAGTAGAACGGAGTCAGTAAAACTAGTGGAGCTCGAAAACCTAGTTGAATTTAGATTAGATTAGTTGACCCTAATAAGATAAGATATCTGGAGAATAGTTCAACTACAGCACAACATGCGGTTACACAGAACCACACAATTGGATGGGATAAGATAACACTTGTAAAATCTAAAAGAACAGGTTATCGAATCAGCTGAAAACACGTGCAACAGAAATCAACACCTGTCCCAAACATCTAAAAAATTCTATTACCCCTACAACAAAAAGGTGAGAACAAAGAAAACTATAAAACTCAAGTTTCGAAGTTGTGAAGCCACAATGGATGATACGATTAAGAACAGTAATAAATTATATTCGAAACTTTGCCTTCCAGTAAATAATAATAATTAATACTGTTTCACTGTGTGGTTATGCGTCTAATAAGCAAAAACTAATATGGTATTTGTGTATAGCTATTGCATTTTTTCTGAGCAACCAGAGTTTTCATATGATTATGCACTTCATCAGTGTCGTCTTTACTAATTTGTGATGAAAATACATGGTCAATCAGACATTAATTTGCATATATACATTTACACTGATTCCCACTATATGTGTATCTATGGCTTGAATTCGTTGGTAATTCCATGTTAGTTTGTTTATTAGATGTATCACACAGTGAAACAGTATTATTATTTACTGGATGACGTTTCAATCAAAATTTATTGTTCATAATTATCTCATCAATTATAATCACACGACTTTGAAACTTGAGTTTCATAGTTTTCTTTGTTTTCTACTATATGTCGTAGGGGTAGCAGAATTTTCCAGATGTCCGGGTGGACAGGTGTTGAATCATTCCTATTACATGTATTTGCAGTTGATTCGATAAACAAAGCTTCCGTTACCAATCTCTCTCTCCAGCCTGTTAAATTGCATTTTAAAACTGTCACCTTATCCCACCCGTCCTATTGTATGGTTGTGTGTAGTTGCATGTAGTGAGTGCTATAGCTGAACTATTCTCTAGATTTCTTATCTTATCTGGGTCAACCAATCTAGATTTTGCTAAGTTTTATGTTCCGCTAGTCTGACTGCCCCTGTTCTACTAGTTTGACCTATGTATTTGACCTGACAATCATCCCAGCAGGGTTTTAGATAAAGCAGATTGTTTTGTTTTGAAGGCTCCACAGGATCCTCTAACCGACAAAGCTTGTTTCTAATTGAGTTTCAGGGTTTGAATGCCATTTTTTATTCCTGCCTTGTTAAGAATTCTACGTAAGGCTTGCGAGGTTCCCTCCTTGTATGGAAATACTACTGATGATTTAGATTTCTTATAAATAAATTTTGTTTGAAACTTCATCCAGTAAATAATACTACTGTTTCACTGTGTGATACATCTAATAAACAAACTAATATGGGATTACTTACTGCCACAGTGCCCAAGTTTTATACATATATTGAATTCGTTGGGTTGTTATAACCGACATACAAGTGTAATCGAATAATATTTTTGCGTTAATCAACAACCAGTTGTATTTTCATACAATTGTCAATGAGCCACATATATTGTGTTAAGGTTTGGTGATAGTTCTCAGCTGCATCCATGTCTTGGTAGGCGCAGTAGGTCTAGAGTTCGATACCCAGTGGTTGAAAATTGATTACCTAGATCAATGACCCAGTATATATATATATATATATATATATTGCATCAGCATTTCACTGGTAGAATAATCGTCAACCTCGAACGAGATCTGGGGTTCGATCCCTAGCCGACGAATTCGTAAACGTTGCTTAATCGGTAGTATGCACAGTAAAAAGAGAAGGTTGAGTGTGAGGCTAGCAACTATACCTCCATGAAAAATAAACACCTCTGCTGTCATTTGATGAGGGCTACTTTATTCGAATGCATTTGAATAAGTGTTTATCTTTGCAGAATTTTTAAGTTGCGCATAAATTGACAAATATCATATAAGTAACATATTTAGTAAGTTTAAGTGTTGGTTTGTAGGGATTTGAGTGGTTACAGGATTTCATCATGAGCTGACATTGGTTAGACAACCACTGGAAAACCTCCAGGGAGTACTGGACAGCTGTTTTGTCCTAGTTTGGAACTCTTCATCAGTACGAACCCACCGGGGTTCGAACCCAGGACCTTCCGGTTACAAGGCAAGCTCGTATACCATTAAGTTTCAAACTAGGACAAAACAGCTGTCCAGTACTCCCAGGTTTTCCAATGGTTGTCTGACCAATGTCAGCTCATGATGAAATACTTAGTAAGTGTTTCACGCTAGGCATATTTTGTTGAAATTGTGGTATAGTTTGAAACGCATGTATCAGTCATACAGACACACATTCTTTTCCTTCACTTCATTAATCTGTGTTCCGGGTGGAACATAGGGCTTCAAACTGTACACTTTAAAGTTTCAGTAACAGTGGTGTTACTCTGTGTGGTTGGGTTACTAGTCTCAAAACCAACCCTTCCTCTTTTCTGAGCTTACTGCCAGCCAGGCGGTCTAGGAGTGCATCAGCTGGAAGTTGAGTCAAGACCACGTGCAGGACTGGCTGGTATTCCGCCCCTTTACCGCACATAAATGCATGGTGAACCGAAATTTTATTCCTCCATCACCTTTTATAAGATCAGTGTCTAGATATATCCTCTGCATTCTCTCTCCAGTGTTAAACCGTATATAATATAGTGAGTAATATTGAGGATAGGCATAGAGTGTTAGTTAAGAAAGCAAAAGTCAATCGATAAAGTTGTAAAGCTGTATGGATTGAGATGGCTAGGTTTGGAAATGGTTAGTGATTGTCAAATCAAAATATGTCATCAGTCTATAGAGTATTTCACTTCTGGTTTGAGCCACATGGTGAGGTATAGACTGCTTGGTTGAAGTCTTTGAGGTTCTAAAAACTAACAGCTTGAGATTTAGTTTTATGGCCCTAAATCGTTCACAGTTGCACAGTGGTGCAATCAATCTTTGCAACAAATTCTCATGTTTCTCTCTGTTGATTTTCTTCCCGCCGTACATTTCTCCTTCTTACAGTTCTTTCGAATTCCCCCTCTTTCTCTCTTTTGTCCATCTTTGTGTGCCATGTTCAGCATTGTTACTGGGACTGGTACACTGCTGTGCAAGGTTTTTTGCTGAAAATCACCCAGTTAGATATGTTATTAAGTGTTGGAGTTTATAGCGAACCTAGTAAGAGCGTTCTGCGTCGGTGGCATAGCGGTTAGGACGCTCGCCGACCATGCACATGGTCCGGGGTTCGATACCCGGCCGACGCACTCCTTTACCTCGCTAAGCCAGAAATAATGCTGGTAAAGAGGAAAGGTTGGGCATGAGGCTGGCAACCCCATCCTGTAAAATAAACACTGCTACAGAAACTTCAAGCCACAAGCTTGAAGCCCTATGTTCCACTGGGGAACGTGAAAGAAGAAAAAGTGAGTGCGTTGGATTTAGCTGTCTTGTGACTTTTTTCGAATAACTACGAGTTGAATGTTTGTCATTAATCAAAACGAAGGCTGCTTAAAACTGCGAAACCCTAAACATTCAGTGGATTTTAGCAAACTAGTCAGCCTAAAAGATGTAAACTAATTTAATGCTACTACATTGATTGACGTTTAAGATCACATAAGGCTATTTCACATTGATGTGAATGAGAGAAATAGCATGGCAGAATATACTACTGAATAACTGATATATGAGCAGTTGGAAGCTACTCACGTGACATGGTAGTCTTGGCTAAACAGATCAAAGTGATCTGCAAATCATTTCACTGATCTGATTTCCTGAATTGATCAATTTAATGCTTTTTGTAATTGACTTGTTTCTTGTTTTTGCCATCGGGATAACAAATACAGGTTTATTTTGTAAAAATAACCTAGAGCAGTTTGTTGTCTTTCTTTCTTGTTCATGTGAACTATTTCGATGAAGACCTTAGTCGTTGAAACTCCTCTGTACTTTCTAAGTACATTCAAATATTCATCAAACAGACATACCGAATCACTCTGAACAAACCAATCAGAGTGGAGCCATGTAAAAATTCGTAAATTTGTCAGTCATTTGTAAATTTAAATGCATTTTACTGTTAAACAGGGTACTAATTCTGTCCTATCATAATTCCTAAACGTAACAAAATTACAAAACCAACTAATCAGTAAACTATGGAAGCGACATGTATGATGCATCTGAAGCTAGCTAGTGCCGTGACTGGCTCCCTTCAAGGCCATTCTGAAGATTTTCAATGGCGGCTACTATTTGTCTTATACCTATCTACAGATATGAATTATAATGAATTATAAAAGCATATCCCATATGGTTAATTTCGGTTTCGTCAAAAGAGAAGACACATCGAAAGGCTGGCTTCCTGGCTTGCGTCATTCTGTCTCTCCGATTCCAAAAAAGAATAAGAAGTTTTTATCTTTTTTCTGTTGTGTAAAGTTTCTGTGGTGGTTGGTCTGGTTTTCCAAGGTAGGACCGGCTAGTAATTATTATCATTATTGTTTCCTTTAGTTCCTAGAGGAACATAGGGCCTCAGCCACGCGTCTCCATTGCGTTCGGTTCTCTGCCAACGTTTCCACCTCGCTCCAAATCTGCCCACACGGTTTCATCTCCTCTTCACATGACCTCCTCCATATCACCCTTGGACAACCAACTCGCCCCTTCCCTTTCGAGTTCCACTCGAGCAATGGCCTGGCGTGTGACGTCACTTGATGGTTTCCTCAGAGTATGGCCAATTCATCTCCATTTCTTCCTGCCTATTTGTTTCACAATCGGTTCCTGGTTGGTTTGCTCCCAGAGATCCCTGTTGCTGATCTTTTCTGGCCGGCGATTTGATCTTGAGTATTGAGAGAAGACAGCTGTTGATTGATGAAGGCCTGTATTTAGTTTGAGGTGCTCTTCATGACGCACCAAGTCTCTGATCCGTATATTACCACGAAATTCACATCGGAGTTCAAAATCCGGATTTTATTTTTCATGCTGAGTGTTGACCTCCACACCGACTTGAGAGTAGTGGAAGCTTGTCTTGCTTTTCTGATTCTTGCTTTGATATCCTCGTCAGTCCCACCCACCTGTAGTTGAAACGATGCTTCCCAGGTAGGTAAAAGAGGTTGTTTCTTTCAGGTTCCTTCCATTTATGCTGATTGTTGTCTGTTGTTGTTCCTGGTGTTGGCCAGGAATCTTCATCACCTCTGTCTTCTCTATGTTCACCTGAAGTCCTATCTTCTCTGGATACTTCTTCTGCCAACTTGTTGCTTTTCGCTTGCATACCTTCCAGTTTGTGAGAAATCAGACATATATCATCGGCGAAGTCCAGATCCTCCAAGCTTTTTGTGTGAGTCCATTTAATGCCTGTTTCCTTATTGCCCACCACTGTTTATCGCATTATCCAATCTACTGCAATCGGAAAAAGCATTGGCGATAGTAGGCCGCTTTGTCTTACTCCTGTCCTCACTTCGAAGGATTCCGTGAGTTTCCCGTTGTAGATTACTTGGCATGCAGCATTGTCGTACAGCTGTTGGATGAGATAATAATTGTCGGTGGCAGTCCGTAGTAGCGAAGTAGTTTCCAAATCACCTCTCCATCGACGCTGTCGAAGGCCTTTTCAAAGTCGATGAAGTTGAGATAGAGAGGTGACTGCCATTCCAAGCTTTGTTCAATGATGATCCGTAATGTGGCGATCTGACCAACGCATGACTTGTTTCTCCTAAATCCAGCCTGTTCCGGTCAACATTTTTTCATCCAGGGCATGTTTGATTCTCTCGAGGATGATGCGGCTTAGTATTTTGCTTGAAATGGACAGGAGCATAATTCCGCGCCAGTTCTGGCATTGACTTAAGTCTTCTTTCTTTGGTAGTTTGAATAAGTATCCTTTCCTCCAGTCCTCGGGTACTTTGCCTTCTTTCCACGCCTTCTCCATCAGTTGCGTCATCAAGTCCGCTGTTGTCTCTGGGTCCATTTTCAATTTTTCTGCTGGGATTCCATCTGGTCCTGACCGGCTAGTAAACTTGCACCAATCCCTATCAATGGAAGAAATTTGAACGAGGAAACTTCTTTCACCTTATCTGGGTGGCAATATTTCAACTACATGCAGTAGTGTGTGTGGATGCAGAGGCGATATCAAAGCCAGAGACCATCATAAAAACAAAACAGATCTTCACTGGTCTGAATTCAGTGTGGAAGATGGCTGCAATCAGCATAAAGAAGAAGAATAGGATTTTCAACACTAATATTGAAGCAGTACTTTTATAAGGTTTGGAGACTTCACGTATGCTTCACTGAAAGCATTTGCAGAGGACTTCAGACTCTTATCATCAGCTGCCTTCTCTGGCTCGATACTGAAGACCAGATGGTCACAATGGAATTATACTCTGCCACAGTGCACAAGTTCTATTCTTATACCAACAGATTAATTTAACCATATTCTATGCATGCAGTTATTTAGGTCTTCAAAGCCTAACAATAAACCTAATCTTTCCTGCACCTAACTCTAACGTGAACATATCTATAAACTAACTGTAATCGAACTCGAACCAACTCTAATGTCTCCTTTATTAAGTTAACCTAACCCTAACTTGTCCTTGGCCTAAAAAGTAAATTATTCCTTCCCAAACCTAAGCTGCAACTTGCGAGATATCCGACTTAATGGCATAACACTTCGATGAGCATATTTTATTGATGATGACAACATTATTTACCAGTTAGCGTTACAAGTTCATTAGTGCAGTCGAACTCCACTGGTAGTTAGTGGTGCTTAAAGTTTAATTTGGCCAAAACAAGAAATCCTACTAACGAATCAACCAAATATGCTGAAGAACATGGAGATGGATCCGGCATACTCTGAGAAGACACTCGGATGGCATCGCTCTCCAGGCCATCACTCAAGAAGAATCCGAATGAGAAACAGAGAGTCGGACAAGGGTAGGAGTGTAACAACACAAGACAAGGGCCAGGCAACAGAACGTTTATTACGGAAAATCAACACATATTTATAGATTTTAATGTACATTATTGTAGATTATTGTTAGTAGAAAATGCAGTCTGTTGATTGGTTGTTTCTCCCACAAAGTTAACCTTGCATCTCTTGTGGCTGTGTCACTTCATTTATATGTTAACTGTATCCGCCTGTCCATCTTGACCTTGTTTTCACATGACTAACATTGACCTCAATTACTGTCAACCAATTGGCTAGTAGACAGCTCTCACCTCAGGAGGGTGACATGGAGGAGATCGTGTAATTCAGCGATGGCAGACTATGCTCAGTCGTGGGGCCAGATAAATGGAACTTCAGAAGACAGGAGATGTGTGCTGTTGAAGCCGTATGTTCCACTCGGAACCCAAGGGAATAATAATAGTAACAATAATAAATTGTATAATGCTAAGTGAATAAATGTTGGACGAATCGATAGAATCTATGATATGAAATCAGTTCATCTCGGTGTATGCACGCACACACACACACACACACACACAAACACATACATAGATCTTTTCTTGAATATGACTTTGTCCAACAGAAAAAAAGGCATATTCTTTGTAAATGTCATATAATTATGTTCCCTAACCAACTGAATAGCTTATACATAAGTATATATAATGAGAGTTAGTTAATGTTTGACAGATTATACCGATTGTTAAGACGCTTTTTAGCCATCTAAGTACCATATATATGTATGTATATACACATTAATCATGTGTGCACAGATCCCAGCAAGCCCAAGTAGAAGACATTTCACAGATTTAAATCGGTTTTAATGTATTTAACAGGGGTATGTAGTACGCATGTATGTATTTCAACAAAGGTGGGTGGGGTATGTGTAAACTATTCAGAAAAAAAAGATTTTTGTTTTTTTTTTTGTACAGAATACAGAGTAGTACACAATATTCAGTGAAGAAATTCTTCCCAACATATATATATATGTTATCAAGCTGTACAATCGTAGATAAATGACTTTTCAGAAACTATGTGTATATAGTGCGAAAATTTTTAACAATTGATGTGAATGAATACTTATAATAATAGGAATATGAAATGTGAAAAATCAGTTTTTGTAATTATAATCTCAGTTCAATGCCAAATTGTAAAACAAAATCATGTTATATATAGAGAGAATAATTGATAGAATGTTTAGATTGGTTGGAGGATTTCACCATGAGCTGACAGGAGTTACAGAACCACTGCTTTGCCCACCTAGGTTGGGAGTCTTTAGCAGCACGCACCCACTTCCTAAGGGTCGAAATCAGGACCTTCTGGTCAAAAGGCAAGTGAGCTTGTAGACCATTAAGCCAGTGGGACCCAATCCAATGGCCATCCCATGAATTCTGCACCCTACTGATCACCACTTCCCACTAGAACCCCCAGGTCACTGCCTGAATAGGGCCAGTTGCTAGTGACCATCAGATCGATTTTTAAGTATAGGTTTTGTAGGGATTTTTGTTTGATTGGTTGGAGGATTTAATCATGAGCTAGTAGCTTGGGTCCCAGTAGTTGAGTGGTTTACGAGTTTGCTTTGTAACCAGAAGGTCTTGCGTCCGATCCCCGGTGGGTGCGTACTGATGAAGTGTCCCATAGTAGGATGATATGAATATCTGTCCAGTAGCCCCTGCAGGTTTTCCAATGGTTCTGTAACTGATGTCAGCTCATGATGAAATTCTCCAATCAATCAAACAATAATCCTTACAGAATCAATACTTCAGAATGCTTAGATCTTGGTAAAGGGGAATGAAAAATTTATTAGGATTAGGAAGATTAGTAGGCAAACAAAAAACATGTCCCAGTATAGTTTGCATGCGAAAAAGGAAGGGTATGAGAAGCTGTGATGGAGTTTAACCTACGTCACCTGTGATTACTGCCAGTGCCATCGACACTGGAGCTGAGGGAAAGATTGCGCGTCTTTTTATTTGTGATGCGAGCTGGTCCAGTGACTAATACAATACCAGAACAATTCGCTCTGAATAGTTGCTTCTTATGAATCGGAACAACCTGTGTGCTTCGTACATCACAGCACTGGAAAATTTAACCAATGACCCTTCCGCACTAAACACAATGCATCCCGTCTCATGGGTACAAGATCCCGACCGTCAGTCCACTTCTGACTGGCCATCATGCCAACTGCTCTTCCTCCAATCCATGATGGGGTTACTGAGTCATCCACGACCACCCGCTAACTGTGAGTCACAATTCTCACACCTCTCCCTCATACTTACAGTGATCTAGGTCCACACTGAGCCCTAGGGTTTTTTCCGCGCAGTCTATTTGAGCTGACTAGCCAGACGCAAATGTTGTTCATGCCTGCAGCAGCGCTTAGCTTGGGCCCAGTATAGTTGAACCCTCCCCAGTGGACGCTATGTGGAGGAGGCTATCGCATTTAACCCGATTCTCACTTCCGCTACTATCCGTGCCCAGGTGAGTTTCTCCACGTTGATACTCAGAGCACCAGACGGAATGTACCCGTTGAAGTCTGAAAAACCAAAAGGAGACTTTATATTCAGAGATGCCAATTTCAGAGAAGTATACGATGGTCAAAGAGTATCAAATCTATCACCGTATACAGGGCATTCCAGGGTTGAGCGAGGGGATATATATATATATATATAGATGGTGGAAAACACCGATAACCGGCTATGTACAATAATCTAGGATTTTCACGTCTCTCACTGAACATACAGCTGTCCTAAAGGAGATATAGTTACTCCTTCTGAAACTCTACTCTTCAACACTCAACCTACCCGATCGCGATTTCAAAATCGTCTATCAAACTCATGCTAACTTGCTGAGTTTCCTTCCTTTCGAACTTCTAAAGACAACAGAGGCTTTGGTTATTCATGAATTCATGCCAGACATTTTTGTAGAAAACAGTATCTGTAGTCTCTACATCCACCTTTGCCGCTGAAGGATAAACGCTGATCGTTTATTTCGTTGATTTAATCTTTTCACCTTCCCTAAATGTCATTATTTTTCAAAATTTTCCACTACCTAATGTTTTATTTGTCTACTAATCCTGTTAATCCTATCCATTTCACCTCCTGTCGCATGATCTATACATTCTATGAACTAATTTGTAAACTTGAACAAAGCAAGAACAACAATTGTACCAGGATAATATGAGCTCATTTTTTATTATTTCGAGGATTCTTCTCAACTGGTTACAACCTGAACGATGAAAAATATGAATTACATTACATTAAAGATTTGAACATAATTTTCCACGATCACAAGGAGTAATTGGTAGGAAGTAAAAGTAGCATTAGTCCGGAATGATTTAACTAATTAAGAGTTACAAACACTGACTATTTATAGAATAATTCAAATGAACTGTGATCAATAATTTGTAAACGATTTGATATGATTCGTTTTATCGCATGGTGTTGCAGTGAGATTATAATCACAAACATGTTATCGTGTCTCATTCACATTATTAAAAGTATTCACATCAGTTGTGTAAATTTCCACATTGGGGTGCATTCGGCTTGATGGTAAAATCGTTAAAAAGACTATCTTCACTAAAATACTGTGTTTGTTTATGTTACGATGGGGGAATTACTAGATTATACAACGTAGATGATGAGTTTATGTGGTTTTATTTTTCTTAGCGTCCTTGTCGATGATATTATTGGTGCTATATATAACTCTCATTGTGTACAGATAGACCTTCGTACTTTGACTGCTCACTGGAGAGTAGCCAATTTCATGAGTATAGTGGAGTGGTTATCTTGAACAAAGCGGATTACTTTGAGAAGATGAATACTATTCTTAATGATAATTCAAAATTCCAAAAAATCTCCTCTTCTCTGGATCCGGTTGAAAAGATAGAGATGCAGTTGGCGGAAACACTGAAAAGACTGAAACAACAAGGCTTCATCTCACAGAGTCAGTACACGTCACTTAAACCCACTGGAACGTTCACACCAAGACTATATGGCTCGCCTAAAGTGCACAAAAATGGTGTACCGCTACGACCAGTATTAGATATGCTAAATTCACCATACCATCCGGTAGCCAAATGGTTAGTTGAACTCTTACAGCCCCTTCATACTGAGGTGGTGAAACATAGTGTAAAGGATACATTTGGATTCGTTGAAAGGATAAGAGATTTAAATGTTGATAACAAATTTATGATATCATTTGACGTATCTTCTTTATTCACCAATGTACCTCTCATGGAAACAGTGGACTTTATATGTGAAGAACTCAAAAGACGAAACATCGAGATTGGCATTCCTATAGCTTTCATGAAGGAGCTTCTCTTGAAATGTACAATGAATGTCCACTTTTTATTTAATAAGGAACTGTATAGACAAATCGACGGTGTGGCAATGGGGTCGCCACTAGGACCCATTCTAGCCGACATTTTCCTGGTGAAACTAGAAAATGGGCCTTTGAAAGATGTTATTAATGAACTCGAATTTTATTGTTGATACATGGATGATACTTTTTTGATTATGAAGAACGAAAATGAGGCAAAGGACATCCTGGATAAATTTAATGAGGTACATCCTGCAATAAATTTTACTATTGAGAAAGAAAAAGACTCTAGTATTTCATTTCTAGACGTCCTTATGACCAGAAAAGAGGATGGCACAATACGAAGAAATGTTTGTAGAAAACCTACATCAACCGGCCAATACACACATTTTCTCAGCTTTGTGCCCTTGAAATACAAACGCAATCTAATAAAGTGCTTGGTCCACAGAGCAAGAGAGATTTGCTCGGATGAATGTCTTGACGAGGAGCTCAACAATATTAAACGTTTGCTAAGTGAGAATGGTTATCCGGAAAAGTTTATTGATAAGAATATGAATCTAAAACCAAAACAATCCAAGGTACCAACAGTTCCAAAGAAATCCTTGTTCTTGCAGATGCAGTTCCTAGGAGACAACACAAGTGAAATACTAACACATCGCCTCAGAAATGCGGTAAAAAGAACATTCCCTGCTGCTCAATTGCGCTGTATCTTCAAAACCACTCCTCTTCTGCTTTCGGGAATAAAAGACAAACTGCCTAATTTCGCCTCTTCCATGTGTATCTACCAATTTAACTGCTCCTGTGGAGCCAGTTACATAGGCCGTACAATTAGGCGTGTTTCTCGTCGAATTGCCGAACATCACCCTGCCTGGTTAAGCAAAGGTCAAACAAAATCTATTCGCAGTGCTATTCTGGCGCATCTTGTGGAGACAGAACACAAGATTGACGTTAATCATGCTTTCAGGGTCATTTACCGCATACCTATGAATCTAAATTTCGCTTTAAGAGTTCGACTTCTAAATATTGCTGAGGCTGTGGGGATTCATATTAATAAGCCTAATTTATGCACCCAGAAGAAGTTAGTCCAGTCATTATCATTACCTTGGCCATCCAGGTTTGAATGATCCAGAATTTTTGTGAAATTTCCCTAATTTTAGTTGATATTCTATCCGCTGTTATATCTTTATTATTATTATAATTTAAGCATCATTAATGAACTGCAATAGCATTGATTATACTTTACAAATCGATATTATTTGAAAAAACGCTAATATTGTTAACAACTACTAATTTAAAATATTCTGTGTATAAAAACATATATATAATTGTAGAGCCTGGAAGAGGAATTTATCGAAAAGAATATTCTTTGCTGGATTATTTTGTTTTTATAGATGTTTGTATTCAGTCAAGTTTGAATTGTCATCACCACTCTAGGTTACTCACCAACTTTGTGCGCACTGAAATGATGTAAGATGGTCGGTGACAATCAGCATGTGATGGCGAGTCATCTAACGTGGTAACCTAACTGCAAACTTAACTGAGAGGACCCAGTCTGAAACAAGCAAAGAACTAGATGCATGACGATGGATACTACCCCGTTGACTATTTAAAGTATCCATTACAGCCCTATAGGAGGTTAATCTTGAGTGAAAATTACCTAGTGGTAACGTCTATGACTGCATCACTGGGTGACACGGCTCCAGATCTTAGAGTTGGCATCAGTTTCTTCCAGATTGGAGATACATCCTGATAACGAGTGCCAACAAGCATGAGACCTATTTCTAAGGCTTTTTGTCGATTGTCTCCAACCATCTAACACAAACATTTCTGTTCAAGTGTTGGTTTGTAGGGATTTGATTGGTTACAGGATTTTCATCATGAGCTGACATAAGTTAGAGAACCATTGGAAAACATGGTACCAGCAAGCAAGTATTATAACAAACTTATTATGCATCTCTGTAAAGCGATAAAATGTTCGTTACAAAAAACTTGACCGCATAGTGTTGCTCTTTCAACCTTGTAAAAGTCGAATTGCTAAAGTGTGAGTTGATTTTCTATAAACTTAATACTTAAATACAACTGCAACAATCCAATGACACACAAAAGGAGTTGTATACAAGTATTATTAGAGCTGGCCGGGACTCATTGTAGCACTCCCACACTAAGGAAAATTGAAGAAAAATATCTCATAGACGGAACCTCATCAAAATACATCTGTCGACAAACCAACCTACCAAAATCAAATGCCCCCAAGCAAAGCACAAGGAAAATCACCCTACCATATATGAAGGACATCTCAGAAATCACTGCAAGACTCTTCAAACCTTTAGGAACTGATGTGCCACACCAACCAACAAAATCACTTCACTCAGCTGGCTCCGTGTCATCCAAAAGACTCAACAACGAAAGAAGATAAAACCAACATCATCTACAAAATAAGTTGTAACAACTGCGGAAAACACTACATTGGCCAAAGTGGACGTCCCCTTCGTCTTCGAATCCATGAACATAAACTAACCGTCAAAAGCATCATATCCACTCCCTCATTTCGCCTCACTGCATACAGACCACCATGAACATCAGTTCGACTGGGACAACGTTGAAATATCAGACAGAGGAAACACAAAGAATGCTAGAGAATTTTTAGAAGCCTGGTATTCCAGTCAATCGTCAATCAATACATACATAGACATAGACAAAATTTACCAATCGATAAGAAGGAAATCTCGCACACAAAGGGTCAAGGTTCAAGTCAGAGTAGCAATCAATACCAATACAAGTAGCTTAGAGAATGTGAAAACGCACAAAACCAACCAATCACGTTGAAGTTGACCCATCAGGAGAGATGACTAATAGACTTGTGGAGAAATCTAAAAGCTCATTATAAATTGAAGTGTACACTGAAGATGCTGTCTAGTATGGCAATGAAAACTTCGCCAATAAACTATCCAGCTCAGAGAACACAACTACATCGAAATAATCCACCTGAGCTACAAATCTTCTCCTTCATATCTAATGAAATAAACTACATTGAATCAATCATACAAAACGATACGTATGAGTGTTTTTCTTGCCATTTACAGATAGATAAGTGGAAATGGGTTATGACAGAATAAAATTCAGATAATAATGCATTACAGTTCAGTTGCTTCAATTAAATAAGAAATTGGTTATCAGAGAAAGAACATGAAAATGCAACGAATTGCAAATTGACTGATAGTAGTTCTAATTGTAATAATAACAATAAAATCCAGTTAAAGTAATGTTACTGACTCAGGATAGTTTCGAATGAATAAAGGATAATAATAACAGGAGATGGAGTAATAATGCGTTACAGATATTGCCCTGGCTGCATCATAGTGACCATCATCTCCTTCTGTATCCAGAGAACAGGTTTATAAACTCTAATTTCATAAGTCTCCACAAATGCAAGCATCTTTCTGTTTGTGGGACTGATCAGGACGTTGAATTTCCATAGTCTATAGGATGCTTCGTTATTGAACTTTTTGTTACCTTGACTTCAACTCTCCTCAATGTCCCATCATGAGAGTAGACAATCGCCTTTCTGTATGCGATCTATGTATTTGCTTCTACAAACAACTGAAGAATTCCATCAAAATTTGATAAATTCCATTAAATCCTACTTTACTAACATTTGTTTAATAGTTTTAAAATAGTCTATCACGCTACAAACTACTGAATAACTGATATGAGTAGTTTTATACCACTCACACCAACCAGCAGTGCTTGCTAGACAGCCCGATGAAGGTGATCTAGGCACTGGACGGCAGTTTTGCTCGTTTGCAGTCAAGATCGTCAGCAGTGTACTTGGTTTGACTCATCCCAGAAAGCCATATCACTTCAAGCCACGTTAAATTCTGCCCAGCAACTTGGTTGAACTGGTCGTACCATAAATCAAAATCACAATATGCAAATCAATTTGCAATTTTCATAGTTCAAGGTGATTATTTCACCATAGTTTCCTTTGAAAATGAAATTGCAGCAAGAATGTTACTCTGCATAAGGTAAAGCGATCGGGTGTATCTGTTGCTTTTAGACATAGAGGTTTTATTTCAGGTCTCGAATAGCCAATACTTCTTCTGTGAATGAGCGGCATATTCATGTTTTCACTGCACGTATCACTTTCTCTGGTGAAGTTGTCGCACCTCATTCGTTGAGGTTTGATTCCAGGCCAGTGTAGTTAGCCTAGAAAATAGACACGGTTGAGCATAAGAGATCAGTGACTCTATCCCATAGAAAAACAACACCACCACCAATGAGATCTCACAGCTTGAAGCCCTAGATCCTATTCCTAACGCAAAGGAATAAAAAAAATCTCCTTTAAAATGCTGTTTTTCTCTCCTCTCATTAAGGAAAATTTATTTTAGACTATTTCTCATGAAACTTTCTTTTTTTTTATTTTTTTAAAGAACTCAAAATTGGTTCTTCTGGACAGGCAAAAGTGACAGCTACTGAAACTCTAGAGGAACTTGAATGGTGTTTAGAAAGACTGGAAAATATACAGACTCACCGATCCGTCAGTGATATGGCATCAAGTAAAGTAAGTGTTTTCTGTGATACGCTGTATATTTATGCTTGAATTTTACGTGTTTGACCATGGATCGATATCAGTTAGAGAACCATTTAAAAACCTTGGAGTACTGGATAGCTGTTTCATCCGAGTTTGGGAATCATAGGCAGTACGCACCCGCCGCCAGAGTTCGAACCCGAAAACTTCCGGTTACAAGGCAAGCTCGTATACCATTCAGCCACTGGGACCTGATTCAATAGCCATCCCATGAAGTCTAACTTCTACCAATCCGTGATTTAGCGCGACTGGCACCAACCAATGTCATCTGTGAGACATCCATGCTCACACTTAACTGGATGGACCTCACTGGCCACGACTTCTCACTAGAACTCCCGGAATCCACGGAATGGTATAAGAGCTTGCCTTGTAACCTGCAGGTTCTGGGTTCGAACTCTGGCAGTGGGTCCGTACTGCCAATGATTCCCAAACTTGGATGAAACTGCTGTCCAGCACTCCCTGGTTTTTAGTGGTTCTCTAAGTAATATCAATCCGTGGTCACACTCGTAAAAACAAATCCAATCCTTACACACCAACTCTTGGAAGACAGGTTATTATTCAAAAAGGCTATTTATTATTATAATACAGACTGTTTACATGAAATAACAAACTTTTGAATATCTTTCACCGAGTGAATAAAAATATGTGACGTTATTTCTATCATGTAATCTCGACTCCATAATACCAAATAGTTTTATTTAGAGACTTGATGATATGTTGCTTTTTTGTTGACGTCAGTGAGCCATAGAATTCAGGATGTGCGTCAGTTTCGTTTAGTTAAAGACTCGTCAGCTAGACGTACCTGTATAACGACAGAAGACAAGGGCCAGGCAACAGATCGTTTATTGAGGAAACCAAGATATATGTATACATTTTTATGTATATTATTATTCGTTATTACTAGCAGAGAAACATCATCTTCTGACTGGTTGTTTTCTCATGGGAAGTTAATCTGTCATCTCTTTGTGGCCGTTTCTTTGATGGTCAGATCATATATCTGCGAATCCTATCCGCCTACGCAAAGTCTTTGTTCTTGTTTTTTTCTCATGACCAAGATTTAGGAAGTAAACACTGACGTAAATTGCTGTCTACCAGTTTTGGTTAGCAGACAACTCTCACCACAACTGCATCCCTAGCGAGTGAAGGAGAGTTTCCACTCAGACTTGAAAACCACATCCACTAGGCCACTAGTAGTCCACGATGCATCGTAACACTATTTGACAACCAGGGGCATGTAATAAAAAGTTGATGTTTAAATTACTACTCCTTGAAGTGTTAAATGTTCCAATATCTATGTTCATTTTTAGTTATCATTATTTCTCTACCTTTTTCTTTCAAAAATAGTTTAAAAAGATGTTGAACAAAGAATTGAGTCAATTCGCTGATGGTGGTCAAAGCGGCAAACAAATATCAGAATATATCTTTTCAACATTTTTAGACTCTAAAGAAAACGATCCGCTGAATAGTCCTTCATCCATGATAACAACTACACCGCACAGTAGTGGTGGAAGCAATACACACGGTGTATGCAATAACAATAATAACAGCAATAACTCAGAAATGACGACATGTTCCTCTTCACCTGCTACAAAGAAATTAGACTCATCTGGGATACATATTGCAACAAGACCTATTGAATTGGATCATGTAATTCCCGCGGTGACTACACTTCCTCACTCAACAACAGCAACAACAACAAATATTACTGATGGGCATACAACAAATAACAGTCTGTCTACCTCAGTGGGTACAATATCTGGATCTACTTCAGTGGTCAATTGTTCATCATTATCAACGACGGTATCTCCGCTAGCATCATTATCAGTTGCATCATCAGGAATTGATGAAATTAGGAGTAGCAGTGGAGATGATAAAAGTACTGGGAAATATCAATGGCATACTTCTGAGAGTAATAATAATCCTTCTATTTTCGTCCCTACACCCAGTCCTTCTGTTCATTTTCATAATCAGCATAATCAACATCAACACCAACATCATCATTATCATCACGAACACTCTAGTGAGAATAATTTGCCAACTTCAATTGTACCGTATATAATGAATTCGAAAAATCCTGCTAGACTTGAAGAAGTAAGTTGTTTCAGTTAAAATAACCTTCTTCTACTTTTTTTAACATGATTATCGATTAGTTTATTTCTTTTAGGTGCAGGGGTTAACGTTTGTTGTTCGATGGTTGGAGGTGATTGGTGTGAAGCCCTAGACCTACGTTTCGTGTTCATTAAAACTCATCAGCATGGCCTACCTTCAGCCATGAAAGGAATTGATTGCCCCACTGAGATTTGATCCTAGGTCACGCAGTACCGCAGTCAAATATCTTATCACTAAGCTGATGAGTGGTAGCCGGCACAAAATCTGGATCCAGAGCTTCAAATTGACTGAATTCAAATAACTAAAACTGATTCCAAATGAAGGCATGGAATGTGTAAATTCAGATAGTTTGTGCTCTAAACAGTGGTCGTCGGTGGCTTAGTAGTATAATACTCGTCAACCGCGGCTCACTTGGTCCAGGGTTCTATCCCCGGCTGACGTAATCCTAAACCTCTCTTAGCCAGTAGGCAGGGGCATGAGGCTAGCATTCCTATCCCGGAAAAGGAAAAAATTAAAATTTCGAAGCTTAAGCTTGGAGAATTATATTTCACTCGGAAAGCAAAGCGGTAAAATAAGTATTAATAAATTATGCTTTAAACGAATCATCAGTCAGTCAGTGACCAAATCAATATTCTGGAAGAAGATCCTTTCAAAGACTGTTTTACTTCATCAAGAACCACTGAAAAATAAAGGACATTAAACATCTGTTTCGTCCTAATTTGGTGCCGTTAGTGAGGACCGTGACAAAGGACTGATGAAAGAGCCTAAACTGGGACAAAACAACTTTCCACTGTAACAACAGAAGACAAGGGCCAGGCAACAGATCGTTTATTTAGGAAATCAACACATAGTTATAGATTTTCATGTACATTATTATAGATTATCGTAAGCAAACAAACACAGTCTTCTGATTGGCGGTTTCTCGTTGAACGTTAATCTTTCATGTCTTTGTGGCCGTTAATTGAAGTTCAGATTATCTATCTGCAAATTGCATCCGCCTTCGCAAAGTCTGCTGTAATTGCTTGTTGTTGTCTTTGTTCTTATTTTTCTTATGACGAATATTACGGACATAAACATTTACGTAAATTACTGTCTACCAATTTGGCTAGCAGCCAGCGCTCACCACACCAGCACTTCACGGTTTCCAGCGTTTCTCTAACAGATATCATTTCGTGACGCAAACTACAACGAAATCAAGTCTCTACAAGTCAGTACTTGATAAATTGTGTGGTTTGAATTGGTTCGGCTTTCTAAGCTCAGTCAGACTGAGTACACCTCCGATGAACTTAGCCCTAAACAGCCGAAATGGTCAACCAGCATTTAGGTCACCTCCGTCTGACTGTTTAGCAAGCCCTACCAGCTGATTTGAATGGTGTGCAACTACTCATCTCAATCAATCAGTAGTATATGACTTCATGTGAAGATGCTTGTTTTCTTGATTATTATCCATGTTATCAAGCACATCACATACTGTGATAGGAATAATTCTAGTTTCTGAAGGTGGCACAGTGGTTAGGACTCTCGGCGACCATGCACATGGTCCGAGGTTCGATCCCCTGCCGGCGCACACCCGATATTTATGGTTGGCCTGAATTTGGGCTACCGATATCCATGCTGAAAATTCCACACTTGTACTGAAAATACGGTGTGGAATCAAGCTGTAAATCAAAAAAATAAAATAAAAAATAAAATAAACTGTGGTGAAAATTTCACCCCTCGAACTGTACACATTGAAAATTGTGGATTTAATGTACTTGGGGATACCTTATAAGTGCTTAAGATGTTATCATTCTATTTACTACTATTGTAACGACAGAAGACAAGGGCCAGGCAACAGTTCGTTTATTGAGAAAATTAAGAGATACTTATGTATTCATATGTACATTATTTTCGTTATTATTAGCATAGAAACGACGTCTTTTGATTGGTTGTTTTTCTGATGAAGGTTATTCTGTCACCTCTTTGCTGCCGTTTCTTAGACAGTCCGTGGATATATCTGCAATTCGTGTCCGCCCACTCTAAGTCTGCTGTGATTGGTTGTTGAGTTCCATTGTTCTTGTTTTTTCTCATGACCAAGATTTACGATGTAAAAATTGACGTAAATTACTGTCTACCAATTTCGGCTAGCAGACACCTCTCACCACACTATGAATAAAGTAGAATAAACGAGCGGTGAATAGAATGCATTTCCTGAATAATTTTTTCACTTGCACAATTTCCTTATTCTTATGACTGGAAAAATCCTACAAACCATCATATTTGATGTCAACGTGAATGTAAATAACACTATGCTAAAGCACTGTGTTCAACGTTGAAACTGAACAAGCTAAATGGGTCAAAAGTGAATTCAATAAATACAGAATTAGAGGAGAATAGTTTACATGCAGTACAACCAACATATTGATTGGTTACCTGTTAATGACCAGCATCATATGTCTAGTCTTTAGTGTCGGTTCTGAGTGAATTCTACCAGTCAAGTCTCTTGAATGGTCACCAAGTCAGATGGCTCACCACTGAGGTGCGCTTTCTGAATCAATGTTAGGCCTGCTGGAGGTTAAAAGAAAGAAATTCTCCACCTGGAATCTGTACTTAGTAGCTGACTCCTTTGTCAGATACATGAAATATTATAGGAATCAATATTCATTCTGACACTGCAACTCATACCACTGAATGTTGTAATCAGAGACGTTAATACGGATCTATTTAGGTTCAGAATATGTCTGGTGAATTTCAACCAATCACTGAAATTTTTACTTTTCTCGCCTTCGTTTTACACTTTCTGCACTGGTTCATAATTTTCTTTATTCTCAACTGAATCCCTTCTTTGACTATTCAAGATTTTTGTAGAGGATATCACACACAAGATACTGTATTCAAATTTTTGTCAGCAGTATACATCATACTAGACGGAAATCCATCAAACTAAATTAACTGACCTAAAGGCGACATTTGATTCTGTCGACCGAGAGGTATTGTGGCTATGCTTGCCTGTAAAGGGAATACATCCCACTGATCAAAGCACTCTACTCAAACTCACGAAGTCAGCCAGATGAAAGCCTATAGATAATTGTCATCTGAAGTGGTGACAACTAGTGGTGTCAGTCAAGGATACCCACTGTCCTCATTTCTATTCAATTTCATCGTAGATGTACTAGTGGAATTAACCCTAGGTGACTTCGGCGACTCATGAATCGACTTGTTACCAGAGAATAATCTCGTTTACTTAGAATATGCAGATGATATAGCTCTTCTAGGTGAGGTGAAGACGCTGAAAAAATACAGAGTCATTTGAACACCTTGAGCTGCAATCTGCGAATGTTTGGAATGCGATTCGCCTTCGTCAAATGTAAAATAACCAGGCTACCGGACTAGACTGCATTGACTCACATCTAGCTTAGAGATAGGGAGTGAAGTGGTGGAGCGTATTGACCACTTCACTTATTTTGGAAGTTGCATAATCCTATGCCAACTGGTTGATCGCTGACGAAATCTCAGAACGGATACAGAAGGCTAGCTTCGCATATACCAGTTTACGCCATCTCTATTGTGATATCCAGCTATCGACCGAAGGGCGTGTATACTGCTCATCAGTCCACTCGGTCCTCCTTTATGGTTGTGAGACCTAGCCACTGAGAGTGGAAGAATTGAAAAGGCTAAATGTCTTTGACCGTAGGTGCCTGCGTTCTGTCTCCTGTATGAAGTGGTATAATAGGGTGAGAAATATTTATAGTAGGTATCGACCGACTGCCAGGTAAGTAAGGGAATTCAATCGACGAGATTGTGAATTTACATTGATTGAGATGGTTAGGACATATGTTACGCATGCACGACTAGCTATCACCTTACTTGACAATAGGCAATGTTAGCTGACATAAGGTCAGGTTGGAAAAGACCTAGTGGTGGTCAAACCAAAGCATGACTTCAACGCCAGTCAATGAAATCCACAAGAGTTAGTTTAAGCCAGCAAGTCAGCCAAGTAGAGAGGTGTAGACTTACTAACTGGTCGAATCTTCGGGATGGTTAAAACCAATGAAAGCTGGAGACAATTAGTGATATCGCTAAAAACCGTTCTCATATCCACTCCTTGTGACTTATTATACCCAATAAAACCACACAGTTCTTCGATTTTACTATTCCTTTTGCCTCATACCTCCGTTTACTGCCTCTGTTTCGCATTTCATTTTACTTTCTTCTCTTTCGTTGTGTGCTATATGGAGTGTGGCGACTCGAACTGCTGTACATCTGTGCAAAGTAGTTCTACGTTGAAACCAGCCGGTCAGTCAGTCAAAGAGTGAAATTAACTGATACGTTCTACGTATTTATTCATAAACAAACAGCAGAATAATGGTCTGTTAAGCAGAAAACAGGATATCTATCTCTAATCAATAAATATATCATACCATCTTATTCAGCCTTGTTTATCTCTATACAGAACGCAATGATTCATACCGGAATAAGATTTAGTCAAAGTATTGTCAATAATAAAAGAGGAAGTTTACAGTGAGTAAATAAAGAGTGTTATAGCTGAATAAAAGAAACTAATCCTTCAGCGCATAAAATAAGTTCAAGTATTTGTGAAAATTTTTTGTGAAATGTGTTGAAAACAATAAAACACAAAAATTAGAAAGACAGGATAGATTTAAAAATAAAAATTGAATGAATGCAAATTATTAGAGCGGAAATTATAAAAATAACAGAGATACAGAGTTTATAGTTGTTATTTATGTATCCATAAATAGTGTTTTAGTTTAGCTATAGGTAAGTAGTAAAAAATGTAGATCTCTGGAATAGTTTATATTTTAACTGTGGATATTAAGAACACGGAATATGGGATTCTGGATAGTCTATTTTCCCTGGTATTTCCATACTAGTTTGTTTATTAGATGTATCACACAGTGAAACAGTATTATTATTTACTGGAAGACATTTCAAACATAATTTTTTACTGTTCATAATCATTTCATCAATTATAATCACACAACTTCGAAACTTGAGTTTCGTAGTTTCCTTTGTCCTCTCTGATTTGTCGTCATTGGGGTAATGGAATGTTTCAAATGTCAGGTTGGACAGGTGTTGAATCATTCCTCTTACACGTATTTGCAGCTGATTCGATAAACAAAGCTTCCGTTATCAATCTCTCACTCCAGCGTGTTACATTACATTTTAAAACTGTCATCCTATCCCACCCGTCCTATTATATAGTTGTGTGTAACTGCATGTAAGGAATCCAAACCATCAGTAGTAATTCCATACAAGGAAGGAACCTTGGAATAAAAGTGGCATTCAAACCCACAAACTCAATTAGAAACAAGCTTTGTCGATTAAAGGATCAATCCTGTGAAGCCTTTAAAACAAAACAATTTAGTTCATCTAATACCCTGCCAGAACAACTGTCAGGTCAAATACATAGGTCAAACTAGTAGAACAGGGGCATTCAGACTAGATGAACATAAAAACCTAGCGAAATCTTGATTAGTTGACCCGAATAAGATAAGAAATCTAGAGAATAGTTCGGCTATAGCACTCACTACATACAATATGACGGGTGGGATAAGGTGACAGTTTTAAAGTGTAATGTAACAGGGTGGAGGCAGAGATTGATAACAGAAGCTTTGTTTATCGAATCAACTGTACACCAACACGTGTATTAGGAATGATTCAACACCTGTCCAACCTGACATTTGAAACATTCCATTACCCCAATGACGACAAATCAGAGAGGACAAAGGAAACTACGAAACTCAAGTTTCGAAGTCGTGTGATTACAATTGATATGATTATTAACAGTAATAAATTGTGTCTGAAAAGTCATCCAGTAAATAATAATACTGTTTCACTGTGTCATACATCTAATAAACAAACTAATATGGAATTACTTACTACCACAGTGCCCAAGTTGTACACACATATATTCCCTGGTATTGTTCAAGCTGGTAATGAACTTGCCTGCATAATTCAATATAATCAGCCTTACCAGAGATACACATTATGTGTAGTCATGATTTCCAGCAACAACAACAACAACGTTGATTGTGTAGAATAATATAACTGTTTGGAAGATATGGATGTCAAACACTAGGGCTTAACACTCAGACTTTGGGGACTTAGACATCGGATACATGATTTCGCTAGTTTTAGGCGGACTTCAGTAACCAGGTACTTGGATCAGTTCAAATCACCAGAATTGTGCCATGATATTTTGTTTGCTTGCTCTCTCTGATTGCCATTTATGATATCAGGGGAGGCGTTAATATGTGTGATCTTCTAGGTAGAATGAATTTCTTCAAACTTCGAATGATGTCTTATTTTGTAGGATATCTCAAACCTAAACTAACTAACCGACTTTATCAGTTGATGAAAGAGCTCAAAGAATACCAATCATCTACCAAGTTGGATTTATAAGCTACAAATATGTGCGTTTGTTTACCGAAACGCTATTTATGCACAAGTCGTGTGATCATTCTAGAACAATAGAGATGATTTCATTAATGTACCACACCCAAACGGTTAATTTTCCTATTATTACTAAAACTTTTGTATTATTTGTTTATTTATGTAATTTATTAAGGCGTTGACATATTGATGAATAAGGATTTTTGCTGTTTTGTTACTTCATATGAATACCATGTTGATTTGGGTACTTTTTTATATTAATTTTATAAAAAAAAACCAAAACAAAAAACAAACAGTACTCCCAGCTGGTTTTCCAATGGTTCTCCAACTGCTGTCAGCTCATGATGAGACCCTTCAACCAAAAAAACAAAACAAGTAGTTGAACGAAAAAACTATTTTTAGCTATCCCCACTTTTGTTTGCGTTGGATCACAAACTAGTATCATTTGGAGAACCAGTAAAAATTGCTAAAGGAATACTGAACACAGCTTTGTTTCGTCCTAATTTGGTACTCTTTATCAGTGCATACCGACAACCTCATCAAGGGTATTAAACTATGGATAGAAACAGAGCTGCTTAGTTTCTACCAGTTCTTCAACTACCTCCGCTTTATGGACGAAATCTGCATTGGAAAATAATAGAGGTGAATTCGAAAAAAATAACAAATTCGAGAAGATATGTAGAAGAGCAAAGCGCTTAAACTCATTAACCCAACTATACGTGATGCTTATGAAATAACGCAGAGATTAACTAACTGGAGACACTAACTTTATCTACTATTCATGCCAGACTTTTACTTAGATTAATAAATAGTTATTTATTTTCAGGGTTTTAGTAGGATTTTTATTATTATTATTACTCCCTTGGGTTCCGAGTGGAGCGTAAGGCTTCAACAACACATCTCCAATTTCTTTTATTTTTCTGCCATTCCTCTTCAGCTGGGTCTATGACTGCCCAAAATCTCTCATCTCTTCCTCAAACGATCTCCTCCATGTCACCCTTGCGCCGACTAATCACTCGTCGCTTCCCATTCGGATTCCACTCGAGTGATAGTCCTCACTGCGCACGATGTCATTCGACGGCCTTCTCGACGTGTGCCCGATCATTGCATCTCCATTTTCTCCTACGTATTTGTTGAGCTGTTTCTTGTTCCTGATTCTTTCTTGCCAGCCGACTGACCATTTGGTCTTCAGTATGGAGTCATCGAAGTGGGCAGCTGTTGATAAAAGACTGTGACTTGTTGTGACGTGCTGTGCAAGTTTCTGGCCCATATAGAATAACTGACTGACTTCACATTTGTGTTGAAAATCCGGATCTTGTTCTTTATACAGGCTGAGTGAAGAAGACTGATGAAGGCGTATCTTGAGTTTCCGATTCTGCCTGGCTGGCTGACTTCGACATCTTCATATGTTCCGAATGCCTGTGGTTGAAACCATGCTTCCTAGCCGGATAAGTGAAGGAAGTGACCTCTGTCAAATCTCTCCTATTGACAGTGATAGGTGCTGGTTGTTTTTGCTGTTAGTTGATTGGTTGTCTTCATCACCTCCTTCTTCTCTGTGCTCATCTGGAGTCCTGTCTTCGCTGGTTACTTCTTCTGCTAAACCGTTGGTTTTCGCCTGCCTGAAAGTCTCCCACGCGTAAAATCCAGATCCTCAAGATTCTTCTTATCGGTTCAATATTTTCTTGTCTTTCAAGCTCCCCAACAAACTGCCGCATGATATAATTCTCGACAATTTAGGGTAGCATAGGTGATAGTAGGAAGCTTTGTTTTACTCCTGTCTCCAAAGTTTCACCGAGATTTCCTTTGTGGATCATCGGACACGTGGCATCGTCATATGGCCAGCTGTTGAATGAGGTCAATAAAGACTTGGTGAAAAACTGAAATCTCATTACACAATTTGCAAATGTTCAGCAACCTACAATGAACCCGATTCCAAGGGTGAGATTTTAATCGCAATTCCCTTTGGAAGCTTAAATTATTAAGTTCACAGTGTGTTAAGAGCTGTCTGCAAGCCAAAATTGTAGACAACCATTCACGTCAGTGTTCCTGTCCCGAATCAGGACCATGAGAAAAACAATACACAAAGCTTAACCTTGGGAAATCACTAGCCAATCATAGAGGAGTTAAAGTGTGGAAATTTGTTTCACAGATAGATGACTTGATTTTCTGAGAAACGGCCACAAAGAGATAACAGAATAACCTTCAGCAAGGAAACAATTAATCAGAAGAGTTTGCTTCTCCGCTAACAATAAATCTAATAATAATGCGCATAAAAATCTATAAATATGTCTTGATTTCCTCAATAAACGATCTGTTGCCTGGTCCTTGTCTTCTGTCGTTACAACAGTATGTGATCCACTTGTTACCATAGATGGTTGTCAAGAGATCATGTATATTTGTGTAAAACTATATACTACTGACTGACTGAGATGAGTAGTTGTATACCGATCATATCAGCCAGTAGCGCTTGCGAGACAGTCAGATGGAGGTGATCTAAACATCCGACGGTCTTTCCACTCGTTTAACTTGACATATTACCAGTTCGCCTGCTTTACTGATTACCATTCACAGTATCAAGCAGATTACACACTGTGATTGGAATAATTTCATTTCCTAAAGGAAACTGTGGTCAAAATTTCATCTCTTGAACTGTGTACATTGCTAACTGCTGACTAATTTTCAAATGTGTGAATGCGATTTATGCTGTCACCAGAAATCGTATGGTCTAAACTGATTCGGCCCTATTAGCTCAGTCAAACCTGGTACACGCCCGATGAATTCAGCTTCGAATGAGTGAAACGACCCTCCATTGTTTAGATCAATTCAATCTAGCTGGCTAACAATTACCACTGGTTGTTGTGAGAGGTATTCAATTACACATCTCAACCAATCAGCAGTATATAATTGTTTGCAAAGAATTTCGTTTTATAAGTAACTAGGTATACTGGGTAATGAGTAGTTTCACATGGTATCATGACCTTAAATATAGATGTATGCCTTGTAAAGTAGGAAATCCGAATCCTCAGTATTCTTTACTTTACTTGGTTGGTAGTCAGTAGCTGTGGAATCTTAGGTCCTCCCACATTTCGTTCTATTCAACAACTATCATCTGGATATTTCGTATATCCTTACTGTAAGTGATGATTTTCTCCCATACTGAGACGCGAAACTAACTCCCATTATTTCAGACGTTTCAAAGTAACGCACAGCTCCACTACGAAGACCTTCTACTGACAGTTTACCTGAGTACAGTAAGCACAAAATCACACCTCAAATGATATATTATTATTCCTACTATTATTAATAATATTTTTTATTATCTTCTCCTTTTTGTATTCAAGCTGTTGCAAAATTCACTCGATCTATGGGGGATTGATATTTTTGAAATTGACCAGCTAACAACACATCCTCTCACTTGTATATTTTTCAATATTGTACAGGTAAGCAGTAGTATGTAGTAAGTAGTATATAGTGCGATTTTTTTCGAAATTGTGACATTTTACAGATACATATTTATGTTGTATGCATACTAATAAGTATTTAATTTGCATATATACATAAATAAACAGTGATGCTGCCATCTTATTCATAATTAATTATCTTTCCTGTTTCTAAAGACTGTTATGATAATGGTACCAGGTCTGGTGATGACAGTGTCTTGTTTTCTTATCTGTCTATCCGTTTAAGTGAAAAATTACAAATTTTAGCAACAATACTACTGAAAAGTTGCATACAGACTAGTCAGTAGTAATGTTATCTTCTACTGTTATTTTAGCATTGGAGGTGATGAGTCGGTCATAAGAGTAGGCCATACATTGTCCTTGGCCATAGGTGTCTACTTTCTGTTGGGCGGTAAACTATAGCCATTAATATTGATAAAGGGAAAATTTATCATTTTGGTTTTCGCTTTACATCGGTTCGGATATCTAGGAAATGTGTTGAACTGTCGGCCTCCTCGATAAGCAATACTAGCTGAAAAGTGTTACAGGTGGTTAAATCAATACGCATGGTATCAATCCATGAAGTCAGTAACTATTAGTTTGGGAGGGGGAAGTTTAGACTGTCTAGCTGAAGTACCTGAAATGCTAAGAACCAGCGTCTGGAGACTACTGGTGACATATCTTAAAACTACGTTCAATGGCACAGAAGCATCCATACTATATGACTCCACATTGCAATGCACCTTTTCACAATAAAACACAACGAGTCGACCTACAGAATTTTGTAAACTCAGAAATATAAGTGACATCGATTATTGAGACGACGTATATATATATATATATATATGTGCATTAGTATCTCATGACATCTCATCCAACAGCTGTGCGACAATGCTGAATGCCAAGTAATCCACAGTGGGAAACTTACGGAACCCTTCGAAGTGAGGACAGGAGTAAGACAAGGCTGCCTACTATAGCCAATGATTTCCCTGATTGCAGTAGATTGGATAATGCGACAGACAGCGGGCAATGAGGAAACAGGCATAAAATGGACTCACACAAAAATCTTGGAGGATCTGGACTTCGCCGATGATATATGTCTGATTTCCCACAAACTGGAAGATATGCAAGCGAAAAGCAACAAGTTGGCAGAAGAAGCGTCAAAGATAGGACTTCAAGTGAACATGGAAAAAACAGAGGTGATGAAGATTCCTGGGCAACACCACCACCAGCAACAACAACAACAACAGACAATCAGCATAAATGGGAGGAACCTGGAAGAAACAACCTCCTTTACCTAACTGGGAAGCATCGTTTCAACTACAGGTGGGTGGGACTGACGAGGATATCAAAGCAAGAATCAGAAAAGCAAGACAAGCTTTCACTACTCTCAAGTCTATGTGGAGGTCAACAGCACTCAGCATCAAAAATAAGATCCCGATTTTCAACTCCAATGTGAAGTCAGTCAGTGCTACTTACTATACATTCGGATCAGAGACTTGGCGCGTCATAAAGAGCACATCAGACAAACTACAGACCTTCATTAACAGTTGTCTTCGCTCAATACTCAAGATCAGATGGCCAGAAAAGATCAGCAACAGGGATCTTTGGGGGCGAACCAACCAGGAACCGATTGTGAAAGAAATAGGCAAGAAGAAATGGAGATGGATTGGCCATACTCTGAGGAAACCATCAATTGACA
The DNA here is from genome assembly GCA_944472155.2 of Trichobilharzia szidati. Classification (NCBI taxonomy): domain Eukaryota; kingdom Metazoa; phylum Platyhelminthes; class Trematoda; order Strigeidida; family Schistosomatidae; genus Trichobilharzia; species Trichobilharzia szidati. The sequence continues at coordinate 34,247,539 of OX235276.1, read as the reverse complement.
TCACTAGACAAGCCATTGCTCGAGTGGAACCCGAAAGGGAAGCGGCGAGTTGGTCGTCAATGCAAGGGTGACTTGGAGGAGGTCATGTGAAGAGGAGATGAAAGCATGTGGGCAGACCTGGAGCCAGGTGAAAACTCTAGCAGACAACCGAACACAATGCAGACGCACTGCTGAAGCACTATATTCCTCTAGGAATTAAAGGAAACAATAACAATAATATAGTATCTCATGACGGCAGAGCCCAGAGGACAACTGTTTAAGGCAGGTCTCATTCAATCTGTTCTTCGAGTTGTGTCCATGCAAATAGCTTACCACCGGCTTACAGACCACAACAGTTTAGCCGGAATTTATAATTTTTTGGGTTGAACTCTTCTAACTCCCTCCCCCCGAATTCAGTAGCGGAGGGGCTAGTCATCCAACAGAAACACTCCTTTTCCTTAAGTCCTCAACTTACTACAAACGATTTTCACTAAAATCGAAACTGGTTTTCGGCTAACTGTTATCCAAAAGACCTTTCTGATAATAGGAGGACCTGCAGGAACACACTTTGCAGCCAGTGTAGCTCATCACGTAATTGTAACATACAAGCCTGATGACTATGCTAGTGTAGCAGCTATTGTTTGGAAAATATCTGTGCACACAAATCATGTTTCTTTAAACATGCAACTGTGATAACAGCTTAAGTAGAAAAAAGAGATAACTCATTGTTATATATATATATATATTAATAGTGGAAATTCAGAGATATAAAGAAACATTAAAGAAACGCTAACTGTGTATGAGGACATTAAGAAATATACTATTTACAGCAATATAACACTGAAAAGTAACCTGAACTAAGCATTATGCTATCTCTCTCTACCTCTTGCGCGCTCATTCTGGCATGTATATATACATATTTCCTTTCTAACTCAATTCACCTATTTCTTTCATCAGTTCATCGATCGCCTACTTTCTAATCCATTTTAAACTGAAATCAATCAATAAACTAGAGAGGTAGATTGGAGAGGGAGAGAGTAATAGATGGATAGTGGACAATTCTCTGATTGGATGTTTGACCTACCTGTAAATTAGAGTAGTTAATTCTCCTCCTCCATTTTGTTTTACTTTATTCTGACATGGAAATGAAAAGAAAACTAAATTATTGGGTTAATATGTTTGTTTGTCTTTTCATGTATCTGTTGTTGTTGTTGTTTTTTCTTCCTTTTTCAGCTAACCTATCTCATAGCTGGTTCTAAACGATATTGACAGCTATTGTTTTGACTGCTTTATTATTATTATTATTATTCAACAAAACTGAATAAATGATTGCATGACTCTGTATACTACTGATTAGTTGAAATGAGTAGTTTTGTGACTAGTCATATAGAAGTGATGTGAACACGGAATGGCTGAGCTCATCATTAGTGTACCCGGTTCAACTCAGCTCAGATAGCTCAATCGGTTCAATTCACCCAATTTGTGATCTTCGTGGGTACTGATGAAAGGGCTAGGGGTCGCGGTATGTCGTTAATTGGCAGAAGTTAGAATTCATGGCCCATTGGATCGGGTCCCAGTGGCTTAGGGGTATACGAGCTCGCCTTGTAACCAGAAGGTCCTGGGTTCGAATCCTGGTGTATGCGTACTGCTGAAGAGTCCCAAACTAGGACGAATCAGCTGTCCAGTACTCCCAGGTTTTCCAATGGTTCTCCACCTAATGTCAGCTCATGATGAAAATCCTGTAACCAATCAAATCCCTACAAACCAACACTTGAATAGCAATAAAATAGTTTTGAACTTCTCATTTATTGTTCAGTAGTGCGTGCTAGCTGGGTTGCAGCGACCTAAACTCCGAAGGATCATTTTGTGACATGGAAGCTATAGATTTCCACGATCTGTGTAGTTTACCGTTATACCCAAGAGGGACTGACCGGATTTTGGATATTTTGAACCATTTTGACTCTAATTGGGTATGCTTCTGGTGAACTTGATCTCAGATGATTGAAGAGGACTTTGGCGTATTTAGAACACTCCTCGTTGACTACCCACAGCAATCGGTAATATCTGGCATCATGTAATTTTAATATACCGGTCACGATACCTAAAGACTTGTGACAACAGGCTACAGGAGCGATACATTTGAAAGAAGATTACCTCCTCCACTGGAGCTCTCCCGAAGTTTTGGTATTCAGTACGTGGTAGCAGTATTCCTATCGGAATCTTAAAAGCTGTTAGTCTCTACCCGCGTCTGAAATGTTACCTAAGCAACATTTTTTATAGCATTTGAAACGAAATAACGTCTGACAATTCAAAACTTACATCCGTACTGTCATGGACGTTCTGTTAGACTACCGATCAGGTGTGAAGTATGCCCGTTGGAATAGGAAGATATGAAGACACTAGCTGTCTTTGATACAGATGTGTTTGCGTTTAGAAGCCTGACATGGTGAGTAGTGTTTAGGTCAATCAAAAGCAGCAAATCAATCAATGGCAATATGAAACTGCGTCAACTGAGATGTGTACTAAGCCATAGAAACTCGCGTCAAGCAATGTTATCCAATATATGATTAGGCTGGAAGACAGTTAGAGGTCGTTAAATCGAAAACCTTTTCTTTCGTCGCAAGGAGACTCATCGCACTAAAGTTTCTGTAACAGTTTTGTTTACAGGGTGAAGTTGCTAGTCTCACGTCCGACGAGGAAGTTGTTACATATATGTTTGAGGTACGGAGGAAAGACATTTCGGGTTTCTCTCTTTAGAATCAGGAAAACGAGAAATAAAGCAATCAGAACAACAACAGCAAAAACATCACGACAGGGAAAGGCAACGGCAACAATAACAAGAACTGCAGCAGTATTATTACTGTTAAATACAATTACCAAAAATGACATGAAACCATAGACTCACTGACTTGGGTCAACTTGGGCTTTTAAATCCAATAATATGTACAATTATTGATATTAGTTAGCGTTAAATAGTTACAAAATGTCAAACAGTCAGTTATAGGTATTACTAGTCAACAAGATTATAAACACAGATTCACTGTTCGGAGGTAAAGGAATTACAATAAATTCTACAGCTTCGTGGCCAGAAACACCAAAGAGATGTTACCCTAAAAACTAAAGGAAACAATAATAATCAACCGGAACCTGTGACTTTTACCTCGAGGCAGTCAAACTGGAATGTTGTGACGTCGGTGGCGCAGCGGTAGAATACTCGCCAACCACGCAGGTGGTTCGGCGTTCGATCCCCGGCCACCGACGCACTCCTTCTTTACCCCGCTAAGCCAGTATTAAGACTGATAGAGAGGGAAGGTTGAGCATGAGGTGGCTAGCAACTCCATCCGATAAAAAATTAACACCACTGCTACCGAAACTTCAAGCCTCTAGCCTGAAGCCCTATGTTCCAATCAGAACATAAAGGAATGAAAAAACTCTGACTAGAATCTTGAAGACATTAAGAGCCATTGGCTTGAGACTGGTAATATGGGTCAAAATCGTTTTCAGATTGTGTCAGATGTATTCATACTTTGTCATCGATTATCCTCTTGTTATTCTCCTTCCCCTCCTCCACTTATACGTTTATTAAAGTTTCTTCCTTTATTCTATGCCTTTACGTGTGTGCTTTTATCAAGCCTGACACCTTGGACGGCTGCACTGTTGTCCATAATTCCGCGTTAAGAATCCAGTCACTCAGTCACCTGAGTTTGTTCACATGGTGTCATAAAGTGATTACAAGTATTAAATATTATTTATCGAATACTCCAGCCACTTGTTTCCTTCTTTTATATCGTTGTTGTTTGTTTGTTCTCTTCTCCAATAGAAAAGAAATCTTTTACAACGATTTTCTATACCTGAACGTAATTTAATTTTATATATGAATGCTGTAGAAGCAAAATACAATGACAATCCATATCATAATTGTATTCATGCAGCTGATGTTGTCCAATCAACACATATACTGTTAAATGCTCAGTCATTAGAGGTGAGTTGTTTGTTTTGTTTTGTTTTAAATATTTTCCTTGTCTAGTGATGACTATGTCATTAGTGTTACTCTTGTTACGCTTGTTGTTGTTGCGGTTGTTGTTGCCACTGGTCTGAAAAAAAAAGAGCCAACTGGGGCGGGGAGGAGTAGAGGTGTCTGTCGAGTGATTGAGCCACAGGATAATACTACATGTTGTCCCTGTCTTACGAGAGGCTGAGATGAGTCTGTTCGGTTCTTCCCGAAAATCAGTGTGTGAAAAGCATCGTTAGTTCAATGGCCGAATGCTCTCCAAACACACATGTCGTCAGGTGTTCGTCTCATGGCCGACGAACTTCTACACCTCACCTAGGTTGCTAGCTCGTGGTAATGATTGTGTGTGAGGCTGACAACCCAATCCCATAAAAGTAACACAACCGCTAGTGGAAGTTTACGGCTTGAATCGCGAAGGATTGGGGACAGGAATGAAATCAGTTTGGTTTATATAGGCAAACAATCAATTTGAGGTGTAAGTGAGCTTACCTAGACAATCTCTCGTTGGGGTTCTACATGTATAATATTTTAACAGCAGAAGGCAAGACACGGAAGTCAAGGTATATTTTCAAGTGATCAGAAAGCTATGTGTATCTATACAGTTTATATTCTTTAACCAATTACTGAGCGTTTCATTTTGGTTTAAATTAAACGACATGAAATAGAATGTTCACATACATAGATTATTATACTGCTAATGCAGTAGTGAACTGAGCGAATAGTATTCAGATGTTAACACCAACAAATACAATGATTATTACTGTGAAAATAATAATATTCCGTTGGGACCCACTATCTGTATCACACTACCACAATATAACCAACATAATAAAAGCTGATGTCACGAATCCGACTAAGCCAGTCCATCAATTCCATTTAACATCGTCTTCTATGGCGATGAGCTGATTTATAATTGGTAGGACATTCAGACACCAATGGCGCTTGGTTAGTGCTAATCTGTGACACAATCATGATCTTTAAGGGATAACAGTCACTCGCTTTCCGGTAAAACAAAAGCTTAAGTGATTCCATGTTAGTTTGTTTATTAGATGTATCGCACAGTGAAACAGTATTATTTACTGGACGACGTTTCGAACAAAATCTAATGTCGCAGGGTGGAGGGAGAGATTGATAACGGAAGCTTTGTTATCGAATCAACTGCAAATACGTGTAAAAGGAATGATGCATCACCTGTCCAACCAGATATCTGGAAAATTCTACTACCCCTACGACGACAAATAGGAGAGGACAAAGAAAACTATGAAACTCAAGTTTCAAAGTCGTGTGATTATAATTGATGAGATAATTATGAACAATAAATTTTGTTCGAAACGTCATCCAGTAAATAATACGACTGTTTCACTGTGTGATACATCTAATAAACAAACTAATATAGAATTACTTACTACCACAGTGTCCAAGTTTTACACATAGATTAAAAGCTTAAGTGCATAGTATGGGTTCTAACAATCAAATTTTGACAAACAAGGAGACTGAGTGCAGGCAATCAATCAAAGGGAAATTCAAGTGATAACTTCAACAAGTAACAACTAATACACATTGCACAAGAGGTGGTTCTCACAGCCCAGTGAATAGGTCTTTGATGTTTTTGAAACGATGGGCACTGAGTTCGAGTCTTAGTAGGAATTCCTATCACTCAGTAGTGATGAAGGCATACGCAGGTGATGAGTCCTATGTGGGTCGAAACACAAGTGTCCTATATTCCGCTATTAGCTTCCACCGGACTGGCAGCATCATGGAATATTTAGGTTCTCTGTGAGTCTGCAATACAAAAATTCTTTACACCTAGAGGTCAGTTATCTAGTTCCTCCTAAGACCATGGTTTCCTTACCATACCACTTTTGTTAGTAATATATTATATTAGTCGTTAAAAAAGGAACACAAACTGCTAAAGCTGTTGTTTTCTTGAATCTGAAGAGAAATACAAAGCACAAGTTTTTACTCTTGTTTTTAGTTACTATTGTTCAACCAGATAAATCTAAACAGCTTGGTACTGAACTTAAGTTGTCAAGTAAAATTCTTTAATACGTGCACATGGCAATGAAAAGGATCAAGTTTAAAAGAACAGTGTAAGCCAGTAAGCAAGCAACTGCTTCTGTTCATTCGTCTGTAGGAGAAAATGCACACAAATACCTCGTACCATAGTTACACTATATCGATAACTGATAAGCGTGGAAATCATTTCAATTTGACCCCAACCTAGTAGGTGAATCATATAATATTCTGACCTCAAATTCTGCTACTTTCAGGCTCAGTCGCTCCTAAAATTGTCGGTGCGTACTACTGAAGGGTCCGCTTCGTCCTCCTTTATGGCTGTGAGACCTGGCCATTGAGAGTGGAAGACATGAAAAAATTAGCTGTCTTTGATCATAGAGGTCTGCGTTCTATCTCCCACGTGAAGTGGTATAATAAGGTGAGCAATATTGAGGTTAGGCGTCGACTGCTAGGTGGCTGGGAGGGGAAATCAATCGACATGGTTGTGAAGCTACATCGACTGAGATCGTTAGGACATGTGTTACGTATGCCTAGTCATCGCCTTCCTTGACAATGGGCAATGTTAGCTGATATAGGGTCAGGCTAGAAAACAGCTAGCGGTGGTCAAACCAAAACATGACACCAGTCAATGAAATCTACAACAGTTAGTTTAAGCCACGTAGGAAGGTGTAGACTTCCTAGTTGGGGTCGTCCTTGAGGCGGTAAAAACCAATGGTTGGAAACAATTGGTGACATGGCTCAAAATCGTTCTCAATGGCTAGCGCAGATGCATCGACTCCTCTTGACTCATGATTTCCAATTAAACTGTTTTGTTCTTCGTTATTATTATTCCTTTGTCTCACGCCTCTGTTTACTGTCTCTAATGTGCATTTCTTCTGCTTTCTTCTGTTGCTTTGTGTGCTACATGGAGAGAGTGTGGCGACTTGAACTGCCGCACATATGTGCAAAGTTCTATGTTGAAAACCGACCGAAAATTGTCGGTGCGCACTACTGACGGGTCATAAACGCGAGGGTGATACCCCATCGGATCATGAAAAACATGTTTACCTTAATATCAGTATATGTATTGTGTGAGATTACCTAAGAGAAGAGTGAATACCGACCACAATCAGCTGATCAGTTCTGATGTCAGAAAACTGAAATCTACCAGTTAGACAACGTGTAAGTTGTCTACACTAGATTACAGCAGCGTGACGCATATGTAATTGTTCGCAACTTACACGTCCCCCATTTATTATGTCTATCTAAAGTCGCCTAAGAGAGTGAAACAATATTGACCTCTATTCAGTAAGTATGTTTCACGTTTAAGTGTCTAAAATTGGCAAATTTTGTTAAAATTTAATTAAAACCTACTGCATTAACTTTATCACTGCATTGTACATATAGATAAATTTAGTTTTCAAAATAACTTTTTTCTAAATTTTGTTCTTTTTGTCTCATTCTACTTGCCCCAAAATATGTTATCTCTTATCGCACAACAATGGTTACATTGGATTGTTTTGAACATATTGTTTTGAATATGCTGAATAACCTTCACTGTCTCCATCAATTTCAACAGTCGGTTTTTACAGATTTAGAAATTTTTACCGTCCTGTTTGCTTGTGCTATTCATGATGTTGGGCATCCAGGCGTTACAAATCAATATTTAATCAATACAAGTAAGTTTCGATTTTTTTCATTGAAGAAAATATTGTTAGATATGGTGACAAAGATACTGGCAACAACAAGTTTGTTCTTTGAGTAGTCTAATCATGTGTGTGGTATTCAGCATGTGGACAACCATGATTGGTCAGAACAACAAACAACCTTGCTGTTTCTAATGTCCTTGAAAGCCTCTTAGAAGCTAATAATTTAGAGGCTTTAAACTCTGATCAAGATTTGGCCAGATAGTTCTACAAGCATAGGGCATCGTGTGAAAAGTAGACACATGCGAAAAGTATACTTGTGTAAATCTCAACGGACCAGATCGTTGTGTGGCGTAGCGCAGACTGATTGGAAGCAGCGCACAAAAACTGACTGTAGATGTAGAAGTGTTTATTCTTTAAATCTGGATTCAGTTTGCGTTGTGGACATGAAATAACCTCATTGGACAGCTTGTTTTGCCATTGGGCCAATCACTAACCAATCAGAAAAGTCTATTGTCTGCTGACCTAGCCAAACTTTAATGTAGCTAAGAATACATAAATATATGATGTGTTTTTCTTTAATAAAGTTCCTTTACCAAGTCCCTTATCTTTTCCCGTTAAAGTTGGAGGAAATGTTGGAATTATTTATATCAGTTTCTGTAAGATTTATAAAAATATAGTATTTAAATACCTCTCGGATAATTTTTGCACATTCTTATTATGATAGCTTGAATTTTACCAATATCAAAGATACACACTCGTGTCTGATCAATAGTCCCATGAGTAAATATCATTTCGTGGTAAAATCCACAGATTGCCAAAATCTCCTGTTTACTAATGGCTACAGAATAGTTTTCGATTTGACTAATCTGTAAGTTGAAAGAAGCTGAAATTCACGGAACACAGAACCCCAACGTGCTAGCTGAATGGTTAGTGAGCTGACCTCGCAACCTAGAGGTTCTCGGTTCGATCCCCGGTGATTTTGTGGGTGTGCACTACTGCAGAGTTATAAACTAAGATGGAATGTCACTTCAGTATCCCCTCATTCTCAATGACTTTCTGATTGGTGTCATTTCGTGATGGAATCTCTACAGAAATTGACTATACTGTATTGAACTGATTAAAAATGCCCATTAAAATTTTCAAAAGAATGGACACGAAACAAAGAGTACTCTTTTCGACAAATTCATCATCAGGCTCTACAGTTATATATATATTATAGTGAATCAATGAATTAGTGCTATGAACAACATTAATGCTGTTTAAATAACATCAAATCAATAATATTGATAGATTACAGCTGAATAGCATCAACATAAAATAAGCTGAATGTCAGAAGAATTATGAAAGTTAATAGTACAAATTCATGAGTTTATAGTCTCTACTGAGGGCCAGAGCAGTAGTAAGGGCTGGACTTGTTTCTTTTGGACACAGAGCACTGGTTGTTTCAGGTGAATTACAATAGCCTCTGCAGTTTGGAGAATGAGGTGCTTCGACGATTTAGGTGATTTGTTAGGTACCCGGTATATTATAGAGAAGGATTCTTCTACGCTGGCTTTGTGACTGGTTTGCACCATATGGTCTAATATCGAGCTGTTAATAGTTTTAACTACACCTTTACTTAGCCATAGTGGGAGATGTTCTCGAGTGAGCACGAAAAATCAAGTTCCTAGAGCAACAGCGGCCGATATAACTCGCTCCACTAAAAGCGCAGTTGAGTTGGTAGGTACAATTTGAAGTGGCTAGCTGCTAGTCTAGGTACTTCATCTTTCAGTTGAGGTAGCACCATCGGTCGTGTAGAGAATCATACGTGTAGTTCGCCAGCATTAAACGTTCTTTGAACTGATTTTCTTAATTTCTTCGTATATTGTATTGTACTATGCCGTGGTTACGTAATAGGATGACGTAAAATTATACTAATTAAAAAATTAACGTTTGCTTTTTCCTTCTCTCTCTGTAGATGACAAACTGGCAATTTTATACAACGATTCATCTGTACTCGAGAATCATCATTTAGCTATTGCATTTTCCCTACTCGGTCAACCGGGTCATGATGTTTTTGAGAATTTTCCAAGGAAACAACGACTCAGTTCTAGACGTATGATTATTGATATGGTAAGTGATGAATTTGAAGAGTGAAAATTTGTTTATAAATATCTCAATATTGTTGTTATATGGTCGGAGGTGACCAGTAGGAAACCTTACCTGACCTACGTTTCATGCTTGCTGGCACTCTTCATATAGATTTATCTATATATATTCTTAAAGGAACTCATGTTCCTTCTAAAATTCGAACCCGTTTCACTTAGCTATTCAGGCTTGCGACTGACTCTCTGTAGGATTATAGTGGATACTTTGTTTGGGCACTAGATATGAACTAATACCATGCGTCTAGTCTTTTATTTGGTCCCCATAATATTATTGAGAATAATAATAGTTGGAGCGAATCACTACTTTCATCAAGTCCTTATTCAGACCCTGTCGTTTTAAACCTCATTAACGTTAGTTAGCATACAATAGCCAGTAAAAGCAAATCTAAATTATATTATTATTATTGTTCTCTTGGGTTCATAATGGAACATAGGGCCTCAACTACACGTCTCCTCTTGCTTCTGTCTTCTGCTGTACCTTTCACCTGCATCCATGTTAGTCCATACTGTTTCAACTCCTCTTCACACGATCTCCTCCATGTCACCCTTGGATGTCCCACTCGCCACTTCCTTTCCGAGTTCCCCTCGAGAGCCTGACGCGCGATGTCACCCAGCGGCCTCCTCAACGAGTGTCCAATCCATCTCCATTTTCTCCTGCATATTTGTTGAGCGATTGGTTCTTGTTTTGTTTGTTCCCATAGTTTCTTGTTGGTGATTCTTTCCGGTCATCTGATCTTCAGTATAGAGCGAAGACAGTTGTTGATAAAGGTCTGCAACAGGCTGTTGGAAATATTCTTTGTGACCCGCCGCCAAGTTTCTCATCCGCGTAGAAGAACTGACTGACTTGACGTTTGTATTGAAAATCCGAATTTTGTTGTTGATGCTGAGTGACGAAGATTTCCAGATTGGTTTCAGGTTGATGAATGTGTTTCTCGCCTTCTCGATTCTCGATTTGACATCCTCGTCCGTTCCTCCTGTCTGTAGTTGAGACAGTGCTCAGGAACTATATTATACCACTTTGTCGTGGAAAGGAGTAACCAGGTCAAAAATCAATGACATCCTATATCATTTAGCGGATAGGAAACTACGGATCAAGATAGAAGAAGCATCAACTGCTTAACGATCTCCCTTAAGGTACACGATGATGTCTCTCAGCCATAGCAGTTGTGTAAAAGTACATCCATTCTGTATGCCTATTTCAGCCTACTATTTAGTCATCAGGAACGTAATCACCGCCTTCTAATAGCCTTCTACTCCATACCACTATTATCACAGGTATTTGCGATCCCTCCTACGAACGTTTTTTAGCATACCCCATTTGTTTGTATATTTCTCGGTTATCATTCATAATTTCTCACATATCGTTGACTACATGTCACCCTTTACGATGTACAAGCCCGTCACTTAATAGTTAGTTCCCTATTATTTTATCCTATAATCTTAATGACTGTATATTGTGTTGTATTTAAACGATAACCAAAACTATCGGGTTATAATTATTCCATCTTGTATATGTACTACTCAATACAGCGTTTGATATATTATTTTAATTTGCCTTTACTGACACCATTTGCAGTTAATAGTGTTCTCTGAGCTTGTTGATTTAGTTGCGGAGCTTTCGTCATCCCCCTGCTGGACAACATCTCCCTTCAGCGCAATATTTAGCATAAAGTGAAATGATTTAAATTTCTTCATGAGCTCATAGAATTGCGTCTCCCGGTAACCATCTTTACATATGTATTGACCATTTTCTATTGACTTGGATTTTAAACTTTCTGGTCACATGTGATTTACTTTTGATTAGTTGGTATATTTAGTCTATATTAATGTGCTTGTTAATTGCATATTCGTTTGAGTACCAGACTTCTAGGAATTCCCTGACTGTACTTTTGATGTTTCCTCTGTCTATGATCTCGACGTTATCCCAATCATCAAACTGATGTCCATAATTGTCTACATGCATTGATGTAAAAGAATATATATCGTGTCTTTTCACAGCTGATTTGTGTTCCTGGATTCTGATTTGAAGGGGACCCCCACTTTGGCCGATGTAATGTCTGTTACGGTTCATACAATTTACTCTGTAAATGGTGTTAATCTTATCTCGTTTTTCTGTTGGATCTTTTGGTTTACATAATATCGAATTAAGCGACTTGACTGGCTTGTGCGCTGTATCTGTATCAAGCGGTTTCAGTAATTTAGCTGTTATTTCAGAGATATTTTTCATGTATGATAGAATGAGTTTTCTTGTGGTCTTTGATGGTGGTTTCTTGTTGGTGTTATGATTCGATTTTAAACACTTTTTGATGAAATTTTGTGGATAACCATTCTTTCTGAAGACCGTTTGTAGGTATTTTTCTTCCATTCTTTTCAACTCTGGAGTGCTACAATGTGTTAGAATTCTCTTAAACAATGTCTGCACGCAGCTTCTTTTGTGGGTAACTGGATTATTACTAGTATAGTTGAGTATTTGATCTGTTTGCTTTGATTTTCTATATACTTGTGTTTCTAAATTTCCTGTGTTGGTACTCTTGATTAAGACATCTAAAAATGGGATTTTGTTATCTAGTTCTTCTTCTCTTGTGAATTTGATGTCTTCAAATATGTTGTTTATTAATTTATGAGTATATTCTAAATCATTTCTCTTAATTATTACAAATATGTCATCAACGTAACGTATCCAGATTTTCGGTTTAATTATAGTAGGCTAAATATCACAATGGATTTAAAGTTGTAAATTCTGAAGAAAACATTTGCTGGAAACAATTGTCCTCACACACCCCTGCCTTCGCTAGCTATTCTTCTTCTAAATTAATCTATAATTGAATAATGCAGCTTAACTTTTAAATACATATGTTGATTATTTAGAAATTACGTCAAATAAGCATACCCGCTCATACTACTACCTCTGCTACCCAGTCACATATATTAGTAGTATATAAAATCAATGATAATATCTTCATTGGATGAGGGGTGTCATCATCAGCTGACATCAGTTAGAGAACCACTGGAAAACATGGGAGTACTGGACAGTTGTTTGATCCTAGTTTTGGACTCCTCTAGTGGCAAGCCGTGACCAGTAGGGTACAGCAGGTTGAAGATGAGGCAGTAATTCATCGAAGAAGACATTGCGAAATGGTCGCGCTATGTCGTGAATTGGGAGAAGTTAGAATTCATGTGCTGGCCATTGGATGGGGTCCCAGTGGCTCAACGGTCTACGAGCCTACCTTGTAACCAGAAGGTCCTGGGTCTGACCCCCGCTGGGTGCGTACTGATGAAGAGTCCCGAAACTAGGACGAAACAGCTGTCCAGTACTCCCAGGTTTTCCAGTGGTTCTCTAACTGATGTCAGCTCATGATGAAATCCTTCATCCGATCAAAATAAATCCCTACAAAACCAATACTTGAAAATTTATTTATTAGCCTAAAAACAACACTACACATCCTCTGTACATTCACACTTACACAGAGGGAAACATTCATATCTACTACATCTGCTCCAACAATATATGTACAGCACAGCAGTAGAATGCTTGCCAACCGCATAGGTGGTTCGGGGTTCGATCCCCGGCCGCCGACGCCCTCCCTTACCTCGCTAAATCCAGTAAAAGGCTAGTAAAGAGGGGAAGTTGGCCATGAGGTGGGTAGCAACCCCATCCCATAAAACATTAACACCACTACTACCGAAACTTCAAGCCTCTAGCTTGAAGTCCTATATTTCATTGGGAGAGTAAAGGAGTTTTTTAAAAGTAATAGTGACATATGTCAAGTTATGCACAACGAGAAGCTAAGCAAGGCCTTTGAAGTGATGACAGGAGTGTAAAACAAGTTTACCCATGATGATCGATTATATTTTTGACTTTTGTGGACTGGATAATGTGGAAGACTATAGAAAGCGAGAAAACAGGAATACATTGGACCAACAGGAAGACTTTGGAAGATTTGGACTTCGAGGAAGATTTATGCCAAATGCAATACAAACTTGAAGACATAAAAGTAAACATCAACAATTTGGTAGAAGAAGCAAAGAAGAAAGGACTTCAAAGGGACACAGAGAAGACAGAGGCAGCACTACTACTTACAACTACAGGCAGGAAGGATGAGGCTATTAAAGGTAACTAGAAAGGATCGGGAAAGCAAGGCGGACTTTCACTAATCTGAAATTAGTGTGGAAGTCTGTTCCACTTAGCGTCGGTGGCACAGTGGTTAGGACTCTCGCCGACCATGCACATGGTCCGGGGTTCGAACCCCTGCCGGCGCACACCCGATATCTATGGTATGCCTGAATTTGGGCAACCGATATCCATGCTGAAAGTTCCACACTTGTACTGAAAATACGGTGTGGAAATCAAGCTGTAAATCAAAAAAAAAGAACAAAATCCGGATTTTCAATACTTATGTCAAGTCAGTTAGTGCATCTATGTAGTTCATAGACTTGACATTTCTAGATGACGGCTGTAGACTTTCTCCCCATAGTGAAGATCTGATGACCAGCCAGAAAGTATTGGCAACAAGAAACTGTGAAAACAAACCAACCAACAGCCTGTTGCCCAAAACATATGCAGAGAGAAATGGAGATGACTGGAGGACACACTGAGTAGACTTTTAAGTGAAATCGAAGGTGAACGTGTGAGCAGAAGATCAAAACTTATGGTCAATCATGGAGTCTGGTAAAATAAACTTCAGAGTACAGGATGAAATAGAGATGTGTTGTTAAAGCCCTATATTCCACTTGGAACCTAAGGGAATCAAAGTAATAATAGCCGACATTCCGGGGAGAAAATAGCGCCTCAACAGCACTTCTCCGTTCTCTTCTATTCTTTGCAGTGCTTCCTAGCTGGCTCCATGATTCTCCATATGGTCTCACCTCCTCCTGACACGATCTTCATCATGTCACCTATAAATCCATGCATGATATCACTCAACGGTCTCTTCAGTGTGTCCCCGAGTTACCTCCATTTCTCTCTGTATATATTTTAGTTGATAGATTGTCGGCTGGTTCGTTGTCAGAGTTTCTTGTAGCCAATAATTCCTGGCTGGTCATCAGATCTTCACTATGTAGAGAACGAATACAGCCGTCGGCTGGAAATGTTTTTGACGATGCGGACGTCAGGTCTCTGAACTACATAGATGCACTAACTGACTTGACATAAGTATTGGAAATCCGAATCTTGTTCTTTATGCTAAGTGTAGTAGATTTCCACACTGATTTCAGAATAATGAATTCCTTGATTTTCCTATCCTGGTTGGATTTGACGTCTTCATTCCTTCCGCCTGTAATTGAAATAATGCTGCCTAAATTAGGGAAAAAAGTGACCTCATCCAATTCTCTCCCACCTGTAGGGATTGGTGCATATTGTTGTTGTTGTTGGTGGTGGTGGTGGTGGTTAGATATCTTCAGCATCTCCGTCTACTCTATTTCCCTTTGATTTCCTGTCTTTAGTACTTCTGCCGCCAACTCGTTGATTTTCACCTGTAGATCTTCGAGTCTGTGTGACACTCGACACAAATTGTCCGCGAAGCCTAAGGCATCTAGTGTCTTCTTGTCTCCTCGTTACCTACGGTCTGCGACATTATCCATTCCAGTTGATATTTGGCACAGCTGATGAATTCAACTTGACCCTAATATAGAAATCCTCCAGTAAACTACTTACACTCCAGCAATGTTCACCAGCCGCATAAAGTATTCTAAATGACCCTTAAACTTAAGTTATCACAGTAAATACGATAAAAGTACACACTGAAGTTAGCGCTAAAGTTATGTTGCTCAGACAAGTAATGAAAGCTTAGCAACTATAAATTATGCCGCTTTGAGAATGCAAAAGAACACCATGAACACCCAAATGAGTTTTTAAAAAAAGCCTTCTTATTAGTTGGAGGATTTCAGCATGAGATGACATCAGTTAGAGAACCATTGGAAAACCAGTCAGCGAGTACTGGACGGCTATTTTGTCCTGGTTCGGGAATCTTCATCTGTACGCACCCACCCCACGGTTCGAACCCAGGACTTTCTGGTTACAACGCGAGCTAGACCATTAGGCCACTGGAACCCCATCCAATGGCCAGTCCATGAATTCTAACTTCTCCCAATTCACGACATAGCGCAACCACTTCGCATATGTCTTCTTCGATGAGTAACTGTCCTCACCTTCAACCTGCTGTACCCTACTGGTCACGGATTCCCCCTGGAACCCCAGATAACTGCCTGAATAGGGTCAGTCGCCAGTGAGCATCCATTATTTGAAAAATACGACATAAACCAGTTTACTAAAAGTCTACCAAAGGATACCACATCATACAGAACTGACAAACATCTTAAGATGCAAAATACTACCGTATTCATAAAGTGGCACAAAGTGTTCAATCACCAACCCCTACAGATTATCTCTTGTCAGCCTGTTGCAAAAGGTGGAATAATTACCTCCAAAATTGATACAAGGATACAACCTGGGTACTGTGATAGAGTATAACTCCATTATGGATAAAATTTTATTTTGATAAAATCACACAGTGTTGTACAATAAGTAATATTTACTGATGACGTTTCGAGTACTAAGTAGTACAACAAAAAACCTAAACGATGAAATGAAACAGATATAAGAATAGCTGGTTGCCGTTAAATAAATGTTCTATGAAATTCATTAGGAATATCAAAAAATAAAAATAATAATAAATAAATAATAATGATAACATAAATAAGAGAGAATATAAGGCATCTACAGTAGTTTTACCATATAAGGAGGGAACATCTGAGGCCCTCCTCAAGTAGGATTCTCAATAAAGCAGGAATTAGGGTGGCATTCAAACCCTCCTACAAACTCACTCACAGACGAGCTCTGTAAGTTAAAGGACCTGGTTGACCCAATCAAACAAAATAACATAATTTACAAAATACCTTGCAATGACTGTGAGTTAAGTCAACTACATAGGTCAAACTAGTAGATTGTCGAAATATAAGAATTTAGCTAAGGTAAGAATGGTTGACCCCAAGAAGATAAGTAACTGAGAAAAAAGCTCAGCAATTGCACTGCATACATTAACATACGACCATACAAATGGGTGGGAGGGATAGAGTCAAAATTATGAAAAGTAATATAGGTAGGTGGAGAGGGAGAGAGACAGAGAGATTGATCACTGAATCCTGACTGGTTCATTCAGTCTACACCCAGCACATGAAACAGAAATGACCCAACGCAAATACCAGAGATCCGGAAGATATTATTACCACCAGTCAGTCAAATCAGAAGAGGATAATAAATAATTTTAAAATTCTATTTCAATTCACGTACATTATAACATTCTAACAAGTTACTCATTTTTACTATAAAAAAACACCTTATTTCTCATCTGATTGTATCTGATTGATAACAATAATACTACTACTATTTCCCAATGTACTTTATCTTACATTGATTTCATTCAAATGTCTAATCATTAATTTCACTCTTGTATATAAATGAAGCAAGAAAGTTGTGTGAGTGAGTACCTTGATATGATTAGGAGCAGGAATAATTTATGCTCGAAACGTGGTTGCATCAGTAAATATTACTGTATAACAACACTGTATGACTTTATCAAAATTAAAAATTTTTACCATAATGGAGTGTTACCTGTAAACTTGATCAATAAATTTTAATCAGTATTACTGAGATGTGGACATGAATTACTACTGACCAATCAGTGAATAGTGTTGAACAGACTTATTGATTTTTATGACTGTTGTTGTTATTATTTTCCAAAGCCAATTAGTTTAAATGTTATTCGCATGATAAAAATTTTGCGACAAAGAACCATGAAGACAAAGTAGGAAGTTCTTAGTTTTGACAAAACACAGATAGAGCCACATACACGCAAAATACAATGCGTATTACGTAATAACACGATAAAAAAAAGTACACACACTTGTAGAATAAATCAAATATAGTCGGCTGGAAATGCTATCGAGATGTGTATTACGTAAGCAATAAATGTAAAACGAATTTTTCTTAAAATGCATGGTTGCAAAGTTAAGATTGTCCGGGCTTCGGGGAGGGGAAGGGGGTAACGGTGGAGAAGAGAATAAATAAAGCTCTGTTCTTAATCGTTTCAGTTATTTTCGTGTCTGAAATGACATTTTTAGTAATAACATTTTGTTTCATGTCATATTTCATGATTCTTTTCTCCTTATTTTTTGATTCCCTGCATTCTAAATGGAACATAGAGCTTCCTTCAAGTTTGTAACCTTTGAAATTTCATTAGTGGTGATATCTCGTCTATTTTTACAGGATGGAGTTGTTAATGTTACATACAGGTTAGGCAAGATATAGGGTTTATAATGAGCTTTCCTTTTCATTAATTTGCATCCCAGGTATAACACATATGGTTTCAATTTGATTGGACAGTAGTAACTAGTGTGACGTGTCTAGTCCTTTCTTTGATGCAGACTGAATTCTATCAGTCAGGTTTGGAATGTGGCCACCATGCCACCAGCTGGCTCGCCATCATGGTGCACATTGATTTGATGATATTAGGTGGTTGGAGGCAATCGGCAGGAAGCCCTGTGCTAGTTGGCACTCAACAGTCAGCAAGGCGTATCTGCAACTGCGTTGAAGGAATTCATGTCCCTTCTGAGACTCGAACCCACGTCACCCAGTGCTGCCTGCAGTCAGAGACGTTACCACTGAGGTCTTCGGGCTGCAAATAAATTGTACGATATTACTACGTATTAATTTCGGTTTTTCACTTGTTATATCAATACAATTCATATCAGGGCACACAACAGTGCATAAGCCTTTGATCTGGACTTCATTCATGAGTACATACACGTTATGTAATACACTGATCAGAGTTAACCGAGGAAAGGGAGTCTAATAAGTACTGATGTTTAAGGCCTATCTAGAGGTCAGCTTGGGCACTTACAGGGTCATGGCTGCTTACTGATGAAGGGTTCCAAACTAGGACGAAACAGCTGGGTAGTGCCCCCTGGCTTTCCAAAATTTTCCAACTGAAATCTCTTCGTGCTCAAATCCTCAATGAATTATACATTATTGACGAAAGACATATTTGTGCATATCTGACTTAGATAGTGTGGACGGTCACTTATGTGTTTAACTAGTGTAACCTTTGAAACGTCTTCCTGCATAAAGCTAAAGTTGTAGAAAGATGTCTGATAGTAAAGAATAATAATTAAATAAGCTAGACGGTTTAATTGCAAACTTTTCATTATCTTCATAGAAAACATATTCAGTGCTTACTTTAATATTATTATTAATGTTCCCTTGGGTTCCTAGTGGAACATAGGGCTTCAGCTACACGTCTCCACTTGCTTCTGTCTTCTGCTGTACTTTCCACCTACATCCATGTTAATCCATACTGTTTCAACTCCTCTTCACACGATCTCCTCCATGTCACCCTTGGATGTCCCACTCGCCACTTCCTTTCCGAGTTCCCCTCGAGAGCCTGACGCGCGATGTCACCCAGCGGCCTCCTCAACGAGTGTCCAATCCATCTCCATTTTCTCCTGCATATTTGTTGAGCGATTGGTTCTTGTTTTGTTTTGTTTGTTCCCATAGTTTCTTGTTGGTGATTCTTTCCGGTCATCTGATCTTCAGTATAGAGCGAAGACAGTTGTTGATAAAGGTCTGCAACAGGCTGTTGGAAATATTCTTTGTGACCCGCCGCCAAGTTTCTGATCCGCGTAGAAGAACTGACTGACTTGACGTTTGTATTGAAAATCCGAATTTTGTATTATTGCCCACAATTGTTATTGTTATTATTTACGCATTATTTATCATATGTGTTTATTTGTTTTGCGCATATAATTTAGGTTTTAGCTACAGATATGTCAAAGCATATGAGTTTACTGGCTGATTTAAAAACAATGGTTGAAACAAAGAAAGTGGCTGGATCTAGTATTCTCACACTGGAAAGTTATATTGATAGAATGCAGGTAAAATAAGAGTGTTTTAATTTAATTACTTTTTTCAATCTATATTTGTATTTTTACTTTTATTTTCTTTAACTATTAAAACATCGATGCTACATGTACAATAGTGAGGTTTTATGATATGGAGAAATGAGAAATGGGTACTGTGTTTCACTAGACTCTAATTTACCCACTAAGTGATAACGTACTCAACTCTGTTGTGTGGCGACTCCATGCAAGCCTAGCCCTGCATAGATTTGAGCTACTACTAATGTCTAACCTAGAAGGAATCATCATTCTTTGGACCTATCGGTTCACAAAGCTAACTAGGCCTTTCCACTGTGAAACGTCAGTCAACTTGATATTTGATGTAATACCGAGTTGTAGCATGAACGTGTTTTATGACTACAGTTAAATAACCATAGATATTTTAGAACATAGAAGTGGACTGTGAACTTTTGAATGTGTTAGAATGAACTCCACACAGTCAATGGAAGATTAATCTTGAGGTATTTGTAACTTATAAACTTCTTGTTTGTCCACTTGGCGCTACAAATTCGCACGCTGACATGCTATTTCCAAGTTAGTGCGCTGACTGAAGAACTATTAAAGTCTTAAAAATGTCTGAACAGCGTAATATAAGCAGTAGATCACAGGAGCTGAATAAATTTGCTACAAGTGCATGACGCTATTTAATACTCATTGATCGATAACAACGGCTGAATACCATTCATATCAACTAGTGATGGTTGATGGCTTGATCCAAGGGAAATGAACACCAGACGGCTGTTTCGCTTGTTTGGGATCTAGGTCATCCCATATAAGATAAGTTTATTTCAAATATCACACAGTAACGTCTAAACTACCCAATTTCGAGGTTAGCCACTTGGGTGAGTTGTAGATTTGATTTATGGTATCACTTGATGTTTACCTTGAAATAGTGAAGATTTGTTTGCTTTCGTTTACACGTCAACCCTTCACTGTCCTTCTACATAACATCTTCAGCGCTTACTTCAGTGTGAAGTGAGTCTTGGAAGTTCTCCATGAATGAAATACTTCTCTCACCCGATGACCTTAACTGTGATAGCTTGTTCCCATGGAATTCCTTTTGATTGTATCCTGAATGTATTGTTACTGTTTCTCTCATTGACGTGATATTTGATCTTTCAGTCGTGTGACCTATTTCGGCATCCAGATTTTTACAAATTGTGAATTGATTTGAGTATCAGGCCTCTAAGAATTTCCTGTCTCATTTTTTGCTTAGATTACGGGTTTTATAGGGATTTGGACTGATTTTCACGTGAATTTTATGACGAACTATCACCATGTACAGAATCATTGAAAATCAAGGAGTACACACTAGACAGTTGTTTCGCTCCACTCATATGAACTGTGATCAAGATTTGACCGAATAGTTCTGATGAAACTATATTTTTCTTCGTTATTACTATTCCTTTGGTCTCATATCCTTATCTGCTGTCTCTACTTTGTATTTCTTCTACTTTCTTCTCTTGCTTTGTGTGCTGCATGGAGTGTGGCGACTCGAACTGCTGCACATCAATGCAAAATTCTATTTTTGATTGGACACTAGTAACTAGTGTGACGTGTCTAGTCCTTTCCTTGGTGCAGACTGAATTCTATCAGTCAGGTTTACAATGTGGCCACCATTCTAGGTAGCTCGGCATATTTGGTTGATGATATTTGATGATATTAGATGGTTGGAGGCAATCGGCGGCAGGAAGCCCTACCTGACCTAGGTTAGCAAGGCGTATCTGACGTCTCTGACTGCAGCACTGGGTAACGCGAGTTCGAATCTCAGGAGTGACATGAGTTTCTTCAAAAGGTTGCAGATACGCCTTGCTGACGAGTGCCAACTAGCACGAAACCTAGGTCAGGTAGGGCTTCCTATGGCCGACTGCCTCCAACTATCTAATATCAGCAAAATTCTATGTTGAAAACAGGCAGACAGTCAGAGAATAATTAGGCACCGAGTGAGAAGTAGACATTTGTGAAAATTATATTTGTAATATCTCAGCGAAATTGAAATGAGTAATTCCAACGTTTCCTGTATTCGGCAAACTGGTTGCAACTTCTTCAGGGAAATTAGTCAAAATTAACATAACAGAGGTTTTTTATATATAGAAGGCACATCTTTTGTTTTTAAAAACTTTGTCCAATCATGATTCATAAAACAAGTATTAACAAATATAATAAACAAAATTTTATGAGCTGTGATCAAAATTTGACCTCAGACTTACAAATGTTAGTCTACTTTTTTAAAAGATTTGTTAGTTAGCCTCTCCATAAGAAGATATAGACAATCGGGAATTTTGACCAAGTATGATTTATTAGTGATACATATCCATTTTCTATTTATTAATCAGGATTTGCCATTCATCAGCTGACACCACACCTTCACGTCTGTTAAAACTTTTGGGATTCACCCATAAATGCAAAGCTTCTGCGGTTAGTCTTTCTTTATACGAACCAAAAACTTTCCGTAGAACCTTAATCCTATCAAAGTCAATTTTGTGTCCCATTTCTATCGAATGCAGTGCAATCGGTGATCTGTTTTCTAGCTTCTTTAAATCTGCAGAGGTCTTTGGAACCACCTTTAGAGATTGTTTATGCTCCTTCACTCTTACATTTACCTGTCTGAAATTTTCCCCTACATATAACCATATGATTGGACAAAGTTTTTTTCAAGACAACAGATGTCCTTTTTATGTATAAACCTCTGTTATGTTAATTTCGACTAATTTCCCTGAAGAAGTTCGGACCAGTTTGCCAAATTCAGGAAACGTTGCAATCACTCATTTCAATTTCGCTGAGATTTTACAAATATAATCTTTACAAATGGTTTGCTCTAGTTTAGAACTTTTCAACAGTTTGTTTACTTTTGACCACACGAGGAATTGAACGCGGGACCGACTACTGGTTATGAGGTCAGCCCACTGAGTCGGAATTCGATGACCTATGAATAATAGCACTACCACTAACGAATATCATTGATAAGCAATCATCCACTTCACTCTGATATCATGAACTCCACTGGCAGTGACTTCTGCTTAGAACTTCAGAACGATTATCCAGTAGTCACTAATAAACAGGAGATTAATATTGAGTATACGTATTTTCTTGTGCTTCCGCCGTCTTGCCTACTCTGTGGTGATGATACTGATATAGAAATCAAGTGCGATGCTAAGTATCTTTGACTAATTATTTCTTCTGACCTATCCTGGTCTTCCCATATCTTAGCGATTTCTAAAAGAATATTTCGTCTGACATTTTACATTAAGAAGTTAAGGCACTCAGGCATAGCTCAACCACTCCTCTTATAGTTTGTCAACTCGTGCATCTTACCTATTCTTCTTTACTGTTCACCCTTATTCTTTCCTGGATTGCCTAAAAAAGACTATGTCATACATCGGAGAACTCTGAAGACTGTCAGTAGGACGAGTGGTATCTCATTGGGCACTATCGTTGACATTGTCACTGACTGGCACTTGATTTCATGCAACAAATTTGCAAAAGGGGTTTTGTCAGACTCTGAGCACCCACTCCACCCACAGCTCCAACCTTGTGTCTCCTCAGGTAAAACAAGAAGTCTTTCCAGAAGAATTTGTTCACGTACGTCTAAGTATAAAAATTCCACTATACCATATTTGACGGCACGTACTTTATGTGATGAAAATAGTGTCAGAAATGAACTAACTAACCTTCCTTGTACTACTAAATAAACCATTTCCTCCACCCTTAAAGCATCAAATTTTATTGTTATTGTATTTCTTAGATTTATAATCCTCTCAGTTTTTTCCTTTTGTTTATTTTTTTCCATAAGTGTGGACATAATTTAAGCTGTATTATAACTGTTAATTTTGTATTTCACCTCACTATACCATATCAACAGAACATTAGACCCAATAATCTATAGCATGCTAAAGTTCCCAAAACGGAATCGACAATACTGTTTGAAACAAACTCATTGTTATTATTATTATTATATTTAATAATCTCAATTCATGCTTCGAATATTTTTAACTTTATGTCGTAAATGTGGACAAATTCCTTCAATTAATTTTGTTATAATTTTTAATTATATATATATTTTGAGTAAATCAGATACAATATTGTGACAAATACTGAGAATTCCATTCTGTATTATAAGTACTGTTTTTGGAATAAAGTAGATTATTATTATTATTATTACTATTATAGTTCTTATTTTCATAAATTATATTTTCTTTCTTTTTTTCAAATTTCAGATTTTACAAAATATGGTACATTGTGCTGATTTAAGCAATCCAGCTAAACCATTAGATTTGTATAGACAATGGACAGGTCGTGTTATGGAAGAACTTTTCCGTCAAGGGGATAAAGAACGTGAATTAGGCATTGATATTAGTCCAATATGTGATAGAAATACAGCGACTATAGAAAAATCACAGGTAATTAATTTACTTAATATACTTTTGTTTGTTTGTTTCTTATTTAAATAAAAACTATTCTAGTTCATTTCACATTGAATGAACATTCAGCTCTGTTGGTGATGAATGGATGTATGACCTATATTCATGTATTACATTATGAGTAGATGGCAAAGTTAAACTTTAAGCACTACTAACTACCAATCAGCGAATGACATCGAAAGCACCAATCACGTGAAGGAGGCATATTTTCGTGTATGGCATACATATGGAGAAGTTCAACAACAACGTCCCAGGAGTGCGAACGCTCCAATGACCCTGAACGCATGCTAGTCGTTGGCTCTCAGCTTTAGGCTGGAGTATCAACAGAGTATAATTCCATTGTGGGTAAAATTTATTTTGATAAAGTCTCATATAATATGGTAATATTTACTGAGCTATAAATTTTTTTTCGAAACGTCATTAGTAAATATGACTGTATAACACTGTGAGACTTTATCAAAATAAATGTTACCCACAATGGAACTGTACTCTACCACACTGCACAAGTTCTATTCTTATATCAATAGAGTAATTCAACCACATTCTATGCATGTAATTATTTAGGTCTTCTAAACCTAACAATAACCCTAATCTTTCTAAAACCTCGCCCTAACGTGAAAATATCCCTAAACTAGCTGTAATTAACTCGAACCAAACCTACTGTCACCTTTGTTAGATTAACCTAAACCTAACTTGTCCTTGGCTTAAAGAGTAACTTAATCTTTCCTAAACCTAAGCTGGAACTTGCCCAATATCCCATTTAATAGCATAACACTTCGATGAGCATATTTTATTGATGATGATAACATTATTTGCCAAGTTTCACTAACTTGCTCAGTGAGTGTTTCAAGGTCATTGGTGCGGTCGCACTCCATTGGTAGTCAGTGGTGCTTAAAGTTTAACTTGGCCGAGTAGATTTTCTGATTGTTGTAAGAAGTTTAAAACCATCCACTTGAACAAGTAGATGGAGTTGGGGCTTGAAGAAATTATCCATTATTCACAGTCAAATGTGCGTGTGTATGTGTGTGTGCGCGCGCCAAACTAGGATCCGAACTGCCCGCACACAGCGATAGATTACTGAACTGCTGTTACATATACACACCATATCATGTTGTCTGTATAAACCAATACTCCTTCCGTTTATAAAACCACTTTTGGAGAATGCAGTAGATGTCTGTTGTAGTGTTTCAAGTCAATAAATAAACTAAAAACGATCTCTTTAGTGTTTAACATTTACATCATCCCCCAAACTAACAATAACTATTTCTATAACCATTCCGATAGTTTTCAAGTATAGGTTTTGTAGGAATTTTGTTTGACTGGTTAGAGGATTTTATCAATGCTATGATGCTCACTAGCAACTGGTCCTATTCAAGCAGTTAGTTACCTGGGGTTTTAGTGGTGAACATAGAGAAAACAGATGTGGAGAAGATTCCTGGCCAACAGCAACAGCAAGAGACAACAATCAGCATCAATAGGAGAAATTTGAAAGAAGCAACCTCCTTTACCTACCTGAGAAGCATCGTTTCAACTACAGCCCGATGGAACTGATGAGGATATCAAAGCGGGGATCGGGAAAGTAAGGCAAGCTTTCATTTATCTCGAGTCTGTGTGAAGGTCAACAGCACTCCTCAGCATGAAAATGAAAATAGGATCCGGATTTTCAACTGCAGTGTGAAGTCAGTGCCACCTACTATACGTACGGATCACAGACTTGGCGCATCATAAAAAGCACCTCAAGCAAACTACAGACCTTCATCGACAGCTGTCTTTGCTCGATACAACTCAAGATCAGATAACCGGAAAAGATCAGCAACAGGGGTCTCTGGGAGAGGACCAACCAAGGAGGAACCAATTGTACAACAAATATGGAGGAAGAAGTGGAGGTGGATTGGAGGCCATACTCTGAGAAAACCATCAAATGATATCACAAGATAGGCCCTAGAGTGGAACCCAAACGGGAAGTGGCGAGTTGGTTGTCTAAGGGTGACATGGAAGACGTCATATCAGGGGGAGGTGAAAGTTTATGGTAAATAGTGTGGCCAACTAGAGAGGACTTCTGAGAACAAGATTAAATGGAGATGTACTGCCGAAGCCTTATATTCCACCCAGAACCTACGGGAATAATAATAATAACAATAGCTCTGGCTTACTCTATTATATGGGTTTGTTGGTGAGTACCTTGTAATGCCTAGAATTTCTGATCTCTAATTCGCTCACCTTTTTAGGGTCATTCATTCTAGATCTAACTAAATTCCTGTCTTCTGATAGACCCTTATAAAGAGCAAATTCGAAGAAAACTGAGCCAGTCCTACAAGTTCTAAAGGGTTATGTGGTTAAGTGCAGAGAGTGGTTAACCAGTCAATCTGTGTTCATTATTCCTCACATTCTGATTGAAATATAGGGCTTCAAGCTTAGGAACTTCAGTAGCGGTGGCGTTACTAACCTCATACCCAGCCTTGCCTCTTTACCAGGCTCGCTGACTACTATAAGTAAGGCTTAGGAGTGCGTCAAACGAGGAATCAAACTCCGGACCACGTGAGTGGTTGAGAAGCATTTTAACACTAGCTCACAGTGGTAAATATTACTCAAAAATAAACTAAAATTCACATTTGTCTTCTTCTGTAATTTAATTTTCTCTGAAATAACAACAATAATAGTAATCATACCCATTCTGTGTCTCATGATTTCTAACATTTTACCTTTTTTTTCCCACCCCATTCATACCACACATACACAGGTGAGTTTCATCGATTACATTGTTCATCCATTATGGGAAACCTGGTCCGATCTAGTATATCCAGATGCACAAAATATCCTTGAAACACTAGAAGACAATCGTGAATGGTATTTCAGTCAAATTAATGAAACCAACAACGGTGATATGGATAATAATGATAATGATGATCATGATGATGATAATAATAATAATACTAATGATAAAAATAATCCTAATACTGCTACTACAGAGAATGAAGAATAAACCCGTGCGACCAAAATGAGGAGAACTACAAATTATGATTAACCATAATCAAGCTGGAAAATTGCCAAATGTCATCCACACATACATACATACATACATAAACATACCTAATGAGAATGTGATATATATATATATATATACGCATTCTCTGTATTTATGTATTTCTCAAAAAGTGTTTCACGTGTGTCCATGTGTGCCCGTGTGCGTGCGTTAATTTGCATTTCAATTGGTTTGATTTTATTTGATTTCCAAAAACACTAGCTACAGTCAAACAGACAGGGATATGCAATGCATAACTGTGAATTGAATTAACATTTCTCTGGTATTATCATTATTACCACTACTCTTATTATTATGATTATTATGCATCCAATTCTATCAATAATAATAATGATAATAAACTTAAAGTACTGTTCAAAGTAATCCCTATGAATTTTGTTTTCTCCATACGTTTTGAAATTGTCAGTCCAATGGGGTATTCATTTCTCCACCCCACTCCACCCTACCGTAACTCAACCCCGTCTTCCCAACTTGTTCCGTACACGTCTGCTGTATGCAATCCTTTCTTTTTGTCATTTCCTGTGAACAATTAACTGGTTTTATCCCTCCCCTTTGTCCCTCTCTCTCTCTCTGTTTGTCAACTTTAAAAATCAATAATATGTATGTATTACATCATAGGATGATGCTGACAATTATTTGAGTTTTTGATGTGGAGTAAGCATAAAAAAGACAAACTGTTTATAAGCTTATTATGTATCTATCAGTCAAGTAATCTATGCATATATTTATACATATATATATATATTTATATACATACAAATATGTGCTTGCTCAATTTCTGCATTTCTCTTACTGTGAAACCCACGCACTCACCCACTCCAGGCCGCCACTGCCACCGCAATATGGAGGAATATTGTAATCACATACAAACATAAGGGATCTTTATTTCTCTCCCTACACTTTACACTTTACAAATAAAAAACAGTTTGATCCTAGAGTCTTCCCATGACAATGATCATTTATTCTTTCTGGTATCACATTTATTTCTGTTACTAGACAGTACAAATTGACTCTCTGAAAATTTGATTTTCTTCTCTTCTCTTCTCTTTCTTGTGATATGTTGTATCATTCTTTCTTATTTTCTAAATTTTTTGGTTCATATTGCCTAGTACACACACACACTGTTTTTGACTACTTATATACATTTGTTTGTAAGTAGTAAATGAGTGAGTGGGTGGGTGAGTGAGTGAGTGAATGATCGAATATATATCTATGTATATTACCCTTATTATGATGAAGCTTGTATAAACTGAGAAACAGGCGGTCGGTCATATATTGGATATGATCCAATGATCAACAACGGCAACAACAACCACAACAACTAGATAATGCTGTTTAGTGTTCTACTTCAACCCTTGTCTTAAATAAATTATCAGTTAACTAAGGAACTAACTAACTAGCTATAGCAGCTGATTATGAAATATTAATCAATCATTAATCAATCAGTCAATCAATCAATAAATCAATCAGTCATACAATATTATACAGTGAGTATACAATCACACACATGCACACATACAACGAAAACTGAAATGGTCCTTCTGCCAATAAAAAATGGTGTATATCACTGTCTGCTGCTTTGTTTACTCTCCCACCTTAAATTTCTCCTCATCACACTGTTGTTGTTATTGCTGCTGCTGCTGTAGTAGTCGTAGTTGTTGTTGTTGTTACTGCTGTTTTTGTTGTTGATGATTTTTTTTCTCTTTATTTATTCGTTTCTTTGTTTGTTTTTCATACACACAAACAAATGAACGAATCAATGAAAATGTAATAATAATGCAGAAATAAGTCATAAATAAAGACAATATTGAATCATATATAGAAGCAGTAAAAGTGAAGCATATATATACATATATATATATATATATATACATTAGTAAACAATAAGAAAAAGGAAAAATCAATAACAACAGACTTTTTGTCATCATCATCAGCATCTTTATCCTCATCTACATCATCTCTTGCTCCCTCTGCCTCTCTCTCCTTGTCCTTCTCTTTATATCTTTCCCCCTTTCCCTTTCTCTCTCTGCCTCCATTTCTATTGTATTTGTTTGTTAATAATAATAATCATTTATTAAAATGATGATGAAACAGCTGTCCTGAATTTATTGATTTTTTGTTTCGTTTTGTTTTGTTTATTTGTTTTTTTTGTTTCTTCCCCTCATCCCCAACTGCCACCCTCCCCCCACCCCCAAAAAGAAACATAATATAACAGAACAGAACAAACAAACAAACAAATCAATATTAAAATTGAAGAATTGTACAAATCACTATACAGATACACATATACACAAACATTTATAATATGCAATAAACTATTGTTGTTAATTGTAGAAATTCTATATTATGTTATCCTGTCCTATCCAGTCGTTTCAGAATTAGAATTAGAAAAAGTCTAATTCCCCAGGTGATGGTAATACACCATTATGACATAGACTGTATAATCGGCTTTCAATACTGCCTAACAGTGAACTAGCTCCAAATCTCAGATAGTCAGGATTCATCCATTCTGATCCAAGAATATTGTTCATTAATTGAAGATAGTCAATAGCATCTTTAGCTGTACGTAGACCACCGGCTGGTTTAAATCCGACCTGTATATTTCCGTGAAAGAAAGAAGAATAAAAATATTCGGAAATGATATTTGTGTTACTCGTAATTAATAAGTAGTATGATAAGTATTCGAGAAATTTCTGACTTACGTCAACGTACTCTTTGTACATCAGTGTGCGTTCAACTTTAACCTTGTGATTCATAACACTTAAAATTCTCTGGCAAGTATATTTGTCCGTATGATTCTAATTATTTCATGTTCCTAGACAGGAGAGTGGAAATTTTTACTGACAACAAGCTGTACACTGACAACCTAATGAATTTAAACACATTAGGAGTTTGAATGGATTTTGTAGCACAATAATCCAACCAACCAACTATACTGGCTGGAATGATGAATGTTCCTACAGGTCTTACCATGTTCTCCAAAAAGGTCGTTTGAACACCAGTTGGATTACATGCAATTATATCATCATAGTGCAAGTGGTTTACGCTATGTTGGGGTTCTGTGGGTGAAGTCATATTACTGGTGAATACCGGCATAATGACAGTAAGATGTCACCCACAGATGACCAGAAAGCCAGCTATGCTGCCACTCCAGTTTGAAAACAGGGAGCTTTGAAATGATCATTACGGAAAACTACAGGTCCTGACTTACCTTGTAGAGATCAGTAACTACCGATAAGGACACAACTCAGAAATCACTTGAAAAGGTGGGTATGTTGCCAATGTGAAGGCCGAAAGGATGAAAATGTCAAAGCGGGCCAGAATCAGAGAGGCAAGATACGCCTCCATCAACCTGAAACCAGTTTGGAAATCTTCTGCATTAACTCAACAGTGAAAATTACAAGGTTCGAATTTTCAACACAAATGTGAAGTCAGTCAGTTCTTCTATACGAGTTAGGAACTTGACCAGTGTGTCACGAAAAGGATTTCCAACAATTTACAGACTTTTATCACCAGCTACCTTTGCTGACTCTTTACTGAATATCAAATAGCCAGCCGAACAGCCAGAAAGAATCAGCAACAAGAAACTGTGGCAAAGAACCAACAGGCGAGAGCAGATTGCTCAACAAATACGTAGGAGGAAATGGAAATGGATCGGGCATACATTAGGGAGGCCGTCGAGTGACATCGCTCCAGTGGAACCAGAATGGGAAGCGACGAGTGGGCCATCGGTGCGACGGTGACATGGAGGAGATCGTGTGGGGAGGAGCAGATGAGAGATTATGGTCAATCGTGGACCCAGCTGAGTAGGATAGCACCAAATAGAACAAAGTGTTCCACTCGAAACCCAAGGGAATAATAATGATACCAACCCGAAGTAATGTACATTTCAAGAAGCAGTTCAAATTAGGTCAAATGCATGATAGTGATGCATTTGAGTTCTCTGAGCAGGATGATTTAGTACTCTACTGTTACTCTGTAGTATCACGAAACTTCAACTGAAGACTTTTACATTTCACGCGTTACTGATGTATCTACTTACAAGTGTTTAACACCGACTGAGCTCAGACACATTAAACACCGATGACTACCTATTTATGAATAAACTTTAACACTTCATCAATTCGTTAATACCTCCTTTGGTGATTAGGGGCTTGAATCTAAGTTTAATGATTGTGTCTCACACGTAATCAAGGCGTGTCTGTAACTTGGAAAGAACTGATATCTGTTCACAGATTAAAAAAAACCCGCCTCACCCACTGTTGCAATCAGAGACGCTGCACCATTGGGGTACTCGGACTCTAAACATACTGTATTCTATATAATAAGTAACTGACAATTCTGTCACCTACATTTTAGGCTAAACTTTTTCAACAATCAAAAATAACACTCAATCAAGATATCTATTCTGTTCCGCCATTTTTGTATCGACTACTATAAGCCTTTATTTCCTCCTACATTAGATGTCACAGACGTTTTCATATTCTATGCATAAGTATGATATAAGATAGGTGACTTTATTGATTCTTCTTTCTAATCATTTCTGTTTACAGATAAACCCTCACTTTGATGTAGTTGTGTTCACTGAGCTAGCTAGATGGTTAATTTGTGAAGCTTTCATCGCCCGTCCTACTAGGCGACATCTTCAGCGCATACTTTAATTTGAATTGAAGTGAGCTTTTAGATTTCTCCATCAGTTTATTAATCATCTCTCCTGGTGGGGGACCTTGGAAGTGATTGGTTGTTTTTGTGTGTTTTCACACCCTCTAGGCTACTTGTATTGCTGTTGGTGTTGATTTTTTCCTTGATTTCAAGTTTGACCCTTTGTGTGTGTGAGGTTTCTTTCTTATCGGTCGATAAATTTTGTCTATCTCGATGTGTTTATCGATTGATGATTCAGTGGAATATCAGACAGTCTTCTAAAAATTCTCTAGCATTTTTATTGTTTCCTTTGTCTAATATTTGAACACTGTCCCAATCGAATTGATGTCCGTGGCTGTCTGTATGTAGTGATATGAGGGAGTGGATGTCATGTCTTTTGACGGCTAGCGCATGCTAGAGAATTTTTAGAAGTCTGTCTGGTATTCCAGTGAATCACCAATCAATAAACACATCGAGACGGACAAAATTTATCAACCGATAAGAAAGAAACCTCACACACAAATGGTCAAACTTGAAGTCAAGGGAACAATCAACACCAACAGCAATACAAGTAGCCTAGAGGGTGTGAAAACACACAAAAACAACCAATCACTTTCAAGTTCACCCACCAGGAGAGATGACTAATAAACTGATGGGGAAATCTAAAAGCTCACTTCAATTCAAATTGAAGTATGCGCTGAAGATGTCACCTAGTAGGACGGGCGATGAAAGCTTCGCAAATTAACTATCCAGCTAGCTCAGAGAACACAACCACACCAAAATCATCCACCTGAGCTACAAATCTTCTCCATTTTATAAAGTGAAGAGAAGTGAAACCCATCGATCGACAATATCCTTTAATACATCTTGTGTCAAACAAGTCCACTAATCACTGTGTAGATAACTTCCTTAGGAAGATGGCTGCTACTGGTACTAGTCTGATAGTTCTACACAGAAACAATGGAAACATGACTCAGATCATATGATTTGCAGGAAAAACGTGAAACAAACCTCGTTATAGGTTAGTTCTAAATTTTAATATAATGAACTGCGTGAGGATATTCTTCAGGAAACACCATGGTGGGTAAGTGTCATGAATATTGTGTCTTTACCCGTGTCGTTTCATAACAAGCTCTAAACTGTTGCCAGTATTAGGACCGGGAGAGGGATAACAGAGCATATTTCAATGCAAGCAGAGTCAGTCACTGTAAACAGCCCCTCCTCCACTCTGTCCGGATTTTTTTCTTTATTTTAATATCCCTTGGCATCTCCCCGAGGCTATGAAATCAGGAACATCTTATTAGGACTCTTGCGCATCGGAGACATCCTAACATGTCTCGTGGAAACGAGATCCCACATCCAATCCACGATTCACACAACCTCGCTTTATCATATACCTTGGCGGACAGTGTATGCCCCTACGACTGTCCTATTAGGGTCACCAAGGTCTTATGACCCATACTGGCCATCATTCAGTCCACATACATACTACGGCCTCCAACCTCTGTGGCTAAGATGGGTAAGTGTGATGAATATCCTCTAGAGAAAGTGAGTTAGTTCCGTTATCGAACTTCAGTCACTCTGGAAAAACTATGCCTAACATAATAATCTCACGAACGTGTACACTTATCGTTCAAGGAAGAACAGTATTCCATGGTTTTATCATATGATCAAACTAATAGTCTATTTCACTTATAGTTAATTAGTGAATATACATCAGTAAAATCAATAAAAGAACTTGAACTTTCATTCGTATACATTGATGATAATAATAAAAACACGACAAGTTCATTATTAACAATAAAAGTCGATAAATACGTCTACATTTATTTTTGTTTAATGTGAATGAGAGGGAGCTATTTTTCATTTAGTAACATAAACATAAGTATAACTATAAAATTTTAATTACGCTAAATGAATTTGGAATGTGAATTTTTTTTAGATAATAATTATTGAATATTCTATAGGACGATAACGGTTATGATGACGGTGATGAAAGGTTTTTGTGACAGAATGTGATGTACACGAACACATATTACTATTACATATTGACTCCTTGTGTTCTGAGTGAAATACATCTTTATGCCACTCAGACCTACCTCTACCATCACTTTCAACTGGTGCCATGACTGCTCAGAAGCTTTTATCTCCTCTTTCTTTTTGGGTTCCTCTCGACGATCTGGTGTGTAATTCTTCTACTCAACGGTATGCTAAATGTATATGACAAGTGGCAATGGGTTCCCTATTTGGTTTGGTGAAAACTTCCTGTTGTTCCTTCTTCCAGGACGAAAGGGCTAATCTTCAGTATCGAGTGAAGGATGACAGTTGTTGATGAAAGTCTGCAGTAGATTGTAGTTAGGAATGCTTTTGATGACGCCAACTGACTGAATGACTGACTGGCTGGTTTCAACAGAGAATTACTTTGCACAGATGTGCAGGATTTCAAGCTGCCACTCTCCATATAATTTTTAAGTATTGGTTT
This sequence comes from Trichobilharzia szidati, assembly GCA_944472155.2. Lineage (NCBI taxonomy): Eukaryota > Metazoa > Platyhelminthes > Trematoda > Strigeidida > Schistosomatidae > Trichobilharzia > Trichobilharzia szidati. Next base: position 34,213,219 of record OX235276.1, on the reverse strand, counting down.
TGTAGGGATTTTGTTTGATTGCATGGGGGATTTCATCATGAGCTGACGTGTGGGAAGCCGTGACTAGTAGGGTACAGCAGGTCGAAGATGAGGCAGTAACTCATCGAAGAAGATATTGCGAAATGGTCACGCTTTGTCGTGAATTAGAATTCAAGAACCATTGGATCGGATCTCAGTGGCTCAATGGTCTACGAGCGCACCATGTAACCGGAAGGTCCAAGGTTCGAACCGTGGGGGTGGGCGCGTACCGATGAAGAGCCCCAAACTGGGACGAAACAGCCGTCCAGTACTCCCAGGTTTTCCAGTGGTTCTCTAACTGATGTCAACTCATGAAGAAATCCTCCATGCAATCACTTTCCATATAACACAAAATGCAAGAGAAGGGAGTAAAGAGAGATAATAAATAGAATATGAGGCAAAAAGAATTGTAATATGGAAGAACAATAGAATTTTATTGGATATTATAAACCACTAAGAGTGAATGCATCTTCGCTAGCCATTGAGAACGATTTTGAGATGTATCACCGATTGTCTCCAGCCTCCGTTGGTTTTTACCATCCCGGGGACCCCCTTCAGAAAGTCTACACCTCCCTACATGGCTGGCTGGTTGGCTTAAACTAAATGTTGTGGATTTCATTGACTGATGAGGCCATATTTTGTTCTGACCACTATTAGCTCTTTTCCATCCTGATCCTTTGTCAGCTAACATTGCCCGCCTACGGTGGCGAAGGCTAGGCATGCTGACACAAAGTGTCTGAATCACACAGAATTACTGGTTTGACATTAGTGTCATATTTCAACGGCAAATAACTGCTTCAGCCTACAGCCTAATTTATCATTCAAAGGTGGATACGCTGACACCTTCACTTTTCAAGTCGACTGGTAAATCTGAAAAAGGTACATAGTAAAAAACCCACACTATTTGGTATGCACACGTGTTACTTTTAGCCAGCCCTGAATACATCCCAGCTTAATAATATCGATCCTGAAATATGTTTCGAATTCTGGACGATTCAATTATTGTTCTGATCTTCAACTTAATAACTGTTTCTCAGTTAGCATCAAATAAGTACATTTTGGCTGGAGGATGACATATGCGTTTACTCCTCGTCAACCCTATAAATGCATCATACATAACATTTGGCTGTTACTCTGAAGGTTACATTATACCTGAATTAGATAGAGAATAATCAACTCGATGTGTAATTACATTAGAATTGTAGAAAATCAAGACAAGTGATTCAGCGAAGAGTCTGATTTCACCTAAGGAACTCTTCACTGAATTAAAGAGTGGCACAGATTCCTCGACAGTAAAGTAACCTAATGAGTTCCTTCGTTATTCTGTCAAGCTCTCTGTTGTGAATGCGAAGATTCTTCTTCTTGATGAATGTATTAGAAGGCATGAATATCCCAAATGGTTTTGGAAAGCGCTTCGAAGCAAGTATATATATCCTAGCGAAAAGTATTTCAAGAGACACACACTGGCCCTGGTCGTTCACGTAAGCCTGAATTAGAGAGCCTTCCGCGCAACCATCCCCCCCCAGCTGAAGACAATCCTGTGCCTAGGTAAAAATTCTTCACGTAATGAAACGACATTTATTCTAGAGAGTAGTGGAATTATCTGTTCGCATAAGCCACAATGGAACGGGATTCAAACTCAGTAAAAGTCGATTGATTAGCTCCATAAACCATACTCTCTTAATGGAACTTCTCCGTAGAGAACTGTTCAGTATAAACTACTGTGCCTTTGACTTTTATAAAACAGCTTAGTAAGACCTATACTGTGATAGAAAACTACTGTTACCTGTACTTAATCTACCAAGGGGTTGGGGTTTGCTAATTAAGAATGCATAAAACAACAAAGCAGTTGGTTCTTGCTTAGTTAATACTCCCTCTAGAGGCTCATATCTTTTTCAGTTATGAATAACGTAACACCACAATGAAAGTATTATCAATCAAACACTGATGACTGGAACAATCTACAATTTCTGAACCACAAACCACTACAGTAAGAGAGATATAGTGAATTTCATTAAACATAAAAAGACATGTACACATGGCTCACCTTAACGTTGTATACATCTTTAAAGTCTAGTATTGCTCGTGCCATAACCAAAGAGACTGGAAGAGTTGCGTTGACTGTTTCTTTCCCAGTAGATGTTTTAATAAAATCAGCACCAGCTAACATACAAGCCATTGAAGCTTTATAGACATTATCATAACTGCCTAGTTCACCTGTGGCAAGAATTGTTTTCAAGTGGGCTCTATCTCCACAAGCTTTACGCATTGCACAAACTTCATCGTAAACGCCTAAAATATTTTTTTTAAACATGAAATATAATAAAAGAAGTGTAATTAACACAAAAATGCATCACTGAGATGACTAGTGTGACATATGTTTTATACTACTAGGGATATTCTGTGGTATGATAGGGTGAACAATATTGAGGTTAGGTGTCGATTGCTAGGCAAGGGGGGAAATTAATCAACGAGGCTGTGAAGCTACATCGACTGAGATGGTTAGGACATGTGTTACGAATACCTAGCCATCTCCGTCCTCCATCGACGGGCAATGTTAGCTGACATAGGGTCAGGTTGGAAAAGAGTTAGCTAGTGGTGGTCAATGAAATCCACAACAGTTATTTTAAGCCACGTAGGGAGGTGTACACTCCCTGGTTGGGGTCCTCGGGATGGTAGAAACCAATGGCTGGATACGATGGGTCATATGGTTCGAAATCGTTCTCAATAGCGTAGATGCATCCACTCCTTGTGACTTATAATACACAATAAATCTATATTGTTCTTCGATATTACTATTCTTTTTGCCGTATATCTCTGTTTACTGTCTCTATTTTGCATTTCTTTTTACTTTCTTCTCTTGCTTTTTGTGCTGCATGGAGTATGGCGGCTCGAACTGCTGCACATCTGTGCTAAGTAGTTCTATGTTGAAACCAGTCAGTCAGTCATTTTGTTTACAACAAGTGCAAAGATTGTGTAAAACAGCTATAAACATAGTTCGATGGTAACTTCTCTGAATGAAGCACTGTTTGACGCAGTTTCAAATCTCACACGGGATATCATTCCCCTAAAGGTTGTATGTATGCCTTTCTGACGATTGCCAACAAGCACGAAGCCAAGGTCGACAGCTTCGTGCCAAATGCCTTCAATCAGCTAGCATCCATACCCAACTTAAACACCACTTATTTCAAAATCAATTGTTAGTAAAATGAGTAGGATTACAAGAATAATTACTGTGTACAGTCAATTATAAAATGGATACACATGCTAACGATATCTTTTATTCGTAGTGTTAAGAAGTATCTTAAGGCGATTATCTATGTTTTTCCCTTGGTTGGTGATGGCCAGCAGTGAAATCCAAGAAACGCGTTTCAGTCTATTTGAGATCCATCAATTGGATGCACCTGCATTCCCAGTGAGTGATGATATTCCCAATCGAACCCATCACACACTGTTTTGAACACAGTGTTATGTACTAGGCCACTAGACCACGGGTATGAGCTGTCATTTGGTTGAAGCTATTTTAAATTCCCCCATTGGACCGAAATGCACTGGCTGCCCTTGTGTAGACAGTAGATTGTTTACAGTAATAATTGTCACTCACTTATTGAACCAACCTCAGAGCTACATTAAACACACAAACATGTTAATTAGTTTTAAAACAAAAAAACTCTTACAGAGTTAGGCAAAACTAGTACCCAGCCGCTTAAACTGGAATTTACTTTCACCATCATCGTTAGCCCTAACCACTTTTTAAACGAAAGGCGACAAACCAACCAACAACCTATCGCGCAAAAAGACCGTTGAGTGACATCACTGGCCAGGCCCTACAGTGTAAGTCGAAACGGAAACGACTAGTTGGGCATTTGAGAGTGGCATGGAGGCGACCGTGTGAGGAGATAGTGAAAGCTTATGCGAAGTCGTTAAACAAGACAGAAAATACTGCAGACATCATGATGAAGTGTAGATGTGCTGCTGAAGCCCCATATTCCACTTGAAGCCCACGGAAATGATAGTGATGGTAATAATAACAGTAATAATAATAGTAATAAGTGGAGACTGATAAAATGCAATCTTCTCTACACAATGACTGATGGCGAATTGATTCAAATGACCACATATACCAAGGGTTCGTCTGGCATTCTCCGGTTAGTGAGTACAGAAAATTATAAGCTTCCACTTACTAAAGTGTTTGCAGTTTATAATAGAAAAGCCGGGATTTGTCGAACATGCAGCTGACTGTTTAACTCAAAAGGTAAGAGGGACGAAGTCATAAAAAGTGGTTGTTTTGTACAGACATTTCAACGCAATAACTCAAAATCGATTCTTAAGTAAAAAATACAATCTGAGTGGCAGTAATAGTGACCAGTCACCGCAACATCATACCTTTCCAAATATCTAGGAACCTTTATGTTACAATGTCTCGTGATTTCAACAAGAAACTACCTCATGTCAAACATACTCCTTCACCGTTCCATTTCCGTTAGAAACATTCCAAATTAGGAATTTGTATCCAACTCTAAAAAAGTATCCTTTAATGCAGAATAAATTCCAAATAACCTTGGTTATACAGTGAAATATAAGTGGCCATCAGAGTGTGGTATAAAAATTTTGCAGAACACTAATGATTAATTGGTAATACATACCTTGCCAATCACCTTGTACTGCTAACGACCGATTGATTACTATGTCGATTTCATTTGCTCCATCAATGATAGCCGATTTGATTTCCATCAAACGTGTATCTAAAGGATACTGTCCTGAAGGAAAGCCAGTGGCAACTGATCAACAGTCAAACAGAATGTTAATAATAAAATCAACCTACCTGAGGCAATGTTGAAGTCAGGCAATTTTAATTTCTTAAAAGTCTCTGTACATGTTTTAACCTGATAGGGATAAACGCATACAGCAGCTGTTTCTGTATATGATTAGTTGGGGGAACCAAGAGAAAGTGGTTTATTACTTAAGTCCTGTAAATCCAAGTTGTACATAGTTTCAATCTTCTTTAAGAGACATTCACTCAACGGATGAGCAGCTTTTACACAAAGTCTATGGACATTAACAGGTGTATCGTCACCAGCTAATGTCGTTAAATCAATAAGACAAATTGCTTTCAACAACCATTCAACCTAGAGTAAAAATACGTGGCTCGAATTAACGGAAGCTCGCCAATAATACTTACTTCAATATTTGCTGGTAGTTTTATATTTGTCAGCTCCTTAGCTAACTGTATCACATTTGAAGCTTCTACGCGATCATAGGTGAGCATAGAAGGATCTGGTATATTTTTTTTAGAAACATTTATAATTCTTTTATAAGATTACCATATGGCTGAATTTTTCTGACATCCATTACTGATTCTACATTGAAAAGAGAGATAAATATTAAGGACTACTGAGATTAACAGCAGAAACTTAAGATCTTGTGCTATGAATAAAATGTGACTGGCATTATTAAAATGGTCAAATCCTAAGGGACATATTTTAGTAAATACGTGCAAATAAAGACTAACCATATGGCTGTGATTTTAGGTAGGATGAAATAGTTGAGTATGTCATAAATTACAGTGGACATGCATTTAAATACTGAAGATGACGATGAGACTTGGAGGTGGGGTAACAGTGAATGTTGTGTTTTACTTGCATACACCTTGAAGTATTTAGTTTTGTTACCGCTACAGAGTAGACAGCAGTTTTAAATCGTTTGAACTGAGTAGTTATCAGAGTAAATTTAAATGAGAAGTTACTTAATCTGGTATTCGCAGACATTCATGTAGGACTAACAGGCGCAAATTGCTGAACTATCTCGGTTAGTAATAATAACATACAGAAGAGTGTAAAAGGTGAAATGTTGCAACTGTATAATGATCGTAACTTTCACGTTATACAATTCTAAATTTTTCAGGACTTAAAGATAATTCTCGAGAAAACCACCAAACATTGGAGACTGGGAAAAACAGCGACCTTTATACTGTTTTCCTAAATTTGCATTAATTTGACCAAAAAAACGTTGATGGAATGAACTTCCTCATGAAGGGAGTTCTTGGAAAAGAACACTATTCTAAACTGTTAGCAATCTTCCATCATCTTTCCCCTTGCTTACTAGATTTACCTTGTAATATGAGTGCTCAATTAATTGAGCACAACTTTAGAGCGGGGAAGCTGTGCAACAAACTGCATTCATGTTCGTGAAATCTTAAACAATGCAGAAACTATTTGGTGAAGTGAGAAAATGTGGAAAATGCTGACTAACTTTGTTGTGTAGATTACTGTTGTAGGATCCTCAGGTCTGACACGACAAGATGATATAATAGACAAAGCAAGCGGCTGAAAAGGTGAGCTCACACGTCCTTGAACAGCATCCTAATCTACGAACATCAAATATCCAATATTGAGATTTCAGATTTATTGGTTGGGGATAGAAGGCTTGGAGCCTTTGTTAATCCTTTTCTAACAAATTTCTGGGCCTGTCCAAACCTTTCTTAAATGAATCAGTTGGGGTTGCAGACACTACTTCTTCTGTGAGCCGGTTCCAGGAGTTTATGACTCAGTATGGGAACCAGTAATCCACAGCAACATGGTTTCTTCTCGGCTTTTGAACTCTCCTCCTATGTCCTCTAAGGTGTTCCAACCTGGTAGTAGTCATTATTTAAAATTTTAAGCATTGTAATTAAATCTCCTCTCTGCCTACAGTATGATAGGGAGAAGAGATTTAAACTGTCTACTCTTTCATTATAATAAAGGTTTCTGTATTTCCCAATGAACGAAAAACAAAACGATATTGTTTTTACTGACGTTTCGCTATTTAATGTCAATAGCTTTATCAAAGTCTAGTCTTTCCTCACATTATAAATTGTCCATGCCGAGAATCACACGTGTTGCCTTCCTTTGAACCCTCCTTTAAGACAAGGACTGGCTGCCTGGATACAGTTTTCTAGTCTTGACCCCACCAGAGATGAATATAGAGAGGTGAACATGTCTCTGGTGATTGTAGTATAGGCTCTACGAATGGCCCGTGCAGCCACCGCTTGACAGTGTGCTGTATTTTTCAAGTCGTGACTCACTATGTCTCCTAAATCCATATGAGTCTGGACTGACAGGGTGTTACTCACTCTAGTTTGTGGGAGCTAGACTGTTGCGTGTCTAATGCGCATGGTTGCACATTTTGCTAGAATGATCGGGCGCATCAAATTTCTGTACCACTCTAACAATTTGTTGAGGTCTTCTTGCAACGTGAGCGTATCACTGTCCCCTTCAGCTCTCTTCAGACTTCTTAGTCACCTGCGAATAGGACTATTTGGTAATCCGTGAGCACAGATAACCCACTGATATACAAAATAAATAGGAGAGGTCCGAGTGCCGCACCTTGTAGCACTCTGCTACACACTGTTTTCCAGGAGGAGAGTTTCGAGTTGTTCCTGACCCTCTGTCTCCTATCTATGAAGAATTCTCTGATCCAGTTTGGTAAGCTGCCTTTGATACCAAGACTTTCCAGCTTGGTGAGTAGTCTTTTGTGAATAACTTTACGAAAGCTTTGCTGAAGCCTATGAAGACGAAGTCAATGGGTCTTCTTGCCCCTTGATTTGGCTATCTCTTGCAGTGAGAAGATTGGACAAGCATGAGAGGTTTCCTTGGAAGCCATGCTCTGCTCTGGATAACAAGCTGTCTTTTTCCAGATATTCCATGATAGTTTTCTTGGTGATTCTCTCCGATTTCTTGATTAAGGTGATGGCGAAACTAATAGGCTTGTAGTTTGAAGGGCTTTGTCTGATCTTCTTTCGTGGAGGGGGTCTACTGTGGCGTCTTCCCAGTCACTTGGTAGCACTTCGTTTAGGAAAGATCGCTTTAAGATCATGGCCAGTGGGCTGGTCATTTCAGCTGATAGCTTCTTGAGAAGTCTTGTATGAAGGCTATAAGGACTTATTGATTTCCTTGCATCTAGTTTATTAGGCAGCTGAGCACGTCTTGGTCGATGACAGCGGAGTCTATCCTGTGTTCCCCTGATGCAGCCAAAGCTGATCCTATGGGGAGTGACAACTCCCGTGTACAGACTTTGGAGAAGCAGTCTGCTATTGCTTCTGCTTTTCGTGGGTCTTCTTCGTTTGTATCATTGTCAATAGTCAGGTTTGGGTCACCATTGGTTGCCTTATACCTGAAGTCCAAGTAAGAGGCAAACCTTTTAGGTTTCGCCATTGCATTTTGAGGTGGATTTGCTTCAAAATTCATCCCCGATTGACGGATTTCTGTAATGGCTTTGTTCCTAGCGGTGTTGTATAAATCTCTAGTCTTGGGAGCCTCATGTGTGGTAAACAAATTCCAGCGTTTGTATTTATGTCTGAGCAATTAACGGATCTCTCACTTTATCCAATGGGGCAGTGTTTCTGACCCTTTTGGACAGACCGAGGGATGAAAGGTTCGATTCCCTGGGCGTAAAGTTGTTTGAACTGGTTCCATGTGGCTTCTATTTCGGACTCTGGGTTTAATGTACCATTTCAATCAGTTGACTGCTGAGACGATCACACTTATATCTATTCTCCAAAAGTTTGGTCGAGCTGTGGTTTCGGCCGATGATACTGCTCCTATGAACTTGAAAGTGAGCTCAGAGTGGTTGCTTCTTCCTAAAGGAGAAAGATATTCTGAGGTCCACATCCCTAACATGGAAAAACACTAGGTCCAGGGTTGAAGAGGAGTGATGTGAGTCATAGCACGTGGGCTATTTGACATGTTTGACTAGGGCTAGTGATATACTAGATTCCAGTAGTTTATGATCAAAGGAGTTGATAGTAATATAATATATATATTTCCTATCTATGTAGGACACACAGTGTCACACACATCTGTTAGAGCATTGAAGTCACCAACCACGAGGCCTCGACATTTCGATGTCCAGGAGCCTAGCTTCTCCAACGGGAAGCCTTCGGCATCGCAGCCAGGATTCCGATATACAACAATGAGGTCAACTTCTTGGCCTATTCATTTGAGCCTGCAGCGTAGAAGTTCGCACGTTCCAGTTTCGTGTGCGACAGCTACAATGCTACGGACGGTTAGGAATTTTTTGAGGTAGATGACTACACCACCTCCTTTGCGGCCTAGTAGGTCCACCCCATACACTACGAAGTTTACTAGGCTAACTTCGTTATCAGTGACACTGAATGTGGGCTATATCTGTGTTATGATAATTACATCCGGATTTCCGGAGTCTATCGCATTGCCCAGCTCAGCAGGCTGCAGACATCCGTATGGAAAACTGTTAACTCAGTTTGGTGCTTCCGTGGCCTACCCAGAGAGGTTCCAAACTTTGACAACCCAAAAGCCTTTAATCTTAAGGTTTTGACCTTGGCGGCCTGTTTGAACATTTTGGGCTACCATATTCCATGTACTTTTTGCATCTATTTACTCAGATTTTGTTGGTGTTTACATTTAAAATTATGCATTCTAACCGTATCATTCACTCTCGGGATTATATAAAATGCTTAAAACCTAAAAACTTTCATATCTGCAATAAACTCAAGAAAAAGCACCATGGTGGTTGGCAACGTGCTTTAAAATCTACACCCATACATCAAACCACTTTTCCGGTTATCGTTAGTACCAACTGCCGGTCACTGCCTAACAAAATTCTGGACTTTCAGTCCCTGTTGTTATCCGAAACTTATCACAATACTGGTATTGTCACTCTACGAGAAACCTGGCTCCATGTCTCATATGATGACAATATAGTATCTTTAAATGATATTAATGTATTCCGACAAGACCATGTTTGTTCCAAGAAAAAATGTGGCGGAGGTGTAGCTACATTTGTTCACTGAAAATGGTCCATTTCTAACAAAGTTTGTTTCAAATTCTCGAATGACTACATTGACTGCATCACCGTCAGATGTCGCCCGAAACACTTGTCAAAATACAAATTCATTTATATTTCTAATGTTTATGTCTCTCCTGGCTGTACCACATCGGATTTATCTATATTCGCAGATGAATTCACCGCTTTTGCTGCAGCTTGCTTCGAGAACTCCTTATCAATAGTGACTGGCGATTTTAACTCATGCGATCACTCCTTCCTTATATCACTTGGCCATGACAATATTGTTAAATTTGCTACCCGTCTTGGAAAAACACTAGATCTAGTATTCATCAATGATGCTGGTATATATGAAACTCGCAAACGTGCTCCTGTACTGAACTCTGACCACTGAATCATGCGTGTACTGTCTAAAATATATTCCAAATCACACAAACGTGTTTTCCCTCACCACTACAGTAAATTTCAACGGATATGCTACTCACAAGACAACCTAGGCAAGCTCAGATGCATGTTGAAAGACACTAACTGGGACCTATTTACAGAACAAACATTAAATGACACAATCACAAACACTACACATTATCTTAAACTGTTTCGAAGTATGTTGTCCTAAAGAAACATTATTCACTCGATTTGACCGTTTCCCTTCTCCATATCTCAAAAAGCTACGTAGAGATAAAGAACTGTTGTTCAAAACAAAAGTCAGGTGTAAGAAAGTTAAATACTCTGATAAAACTCGAAATGCAAAGACTAAATGTTTTATATAACCAAAGATTCTTGTCATGTAAAACCCCTTCTAGTTTGTGGAAACTTTTTAAAGAAATAACTAGCGGTAAGCGGTGTATTTCTTTCCAATCTCTTAATGTTGATAATCTTCATAGGTCTTTCATACGCTCTTCTGTCAATATCCTTCCTAATGATACAAATCACGTAGACAATAATTTTAATGGTTTTAATACCCTTGATGTACTTAAATGTCCCCGTTCTCTTGAGCCTTCACAAAGCCTTGGTCCTGATGGCGTACCTGCCATTGTGCTCAGGAACTGTGCTGATATTTTGTGTCACCCTCTTACTAATATTTTTAATGCTTCCTTTTCTAGTAATGTTCTACCTTTTGCGTGAAAAAACCTTAAAATTATCCCTATACCAAAACAATCTTCTGGTACCGATATTAAATTTAGGCCTATTGCAATTACTTCTCCTTTTTTAAAATTGATGGAAAAACTACTTTTACTTCGTCTTGTACCTTCATTGAAACCCTTTAATGATCCTAAGCAATTTCCATATAAACATGGTAGAAGTACCTTGGATGCTGTAGTTGTCTTATATCATAATGTTGTTTCTTGTTTAGACAAAGGTGCCAAATATGTTCGTGGTGCTTTCCTAGACTACACATCTGCGTTTGACTCTGTACCTAGGGGGGCCTTTTATTAAATAAGCTCCCCTTGACGCACACAGCATACTGGGCTAAGAGTTGGTTGCAATCTTATTTTTCTGATAGAATGCAGTATACTGCATATAATGGCAAATCTTCTTCTGCTTTGCTTACAAAAGCCGGTGTTCCTCAAGGTGCCGTCCTCTCTCCTTTTCTTTTTTCTTTCTTCCTACACGACCTGCCTCATTTAAACGAAACTAATTTTGTCAAATATGCTGATGATCTGACTGTATCACTGCCTATCACTTCTGAGTCTGACTGCTCCAAACTTAATAGCTTTCTGTTGTACATCAGCAAGTGGTCTAAGTCGAACGGTATTATGTTAAATCCTTCCAAATGTCAGGCAGTTAACTTTACTTTTAAGCATCCTCGTGACATACATGAACTAGTTAGTTCCCATGATGCCTGTGGCATAGATGGCACGGAAATCGAAACCAAGTCAAGCATTAAATACCTTGGGTTAGTTCTTTCCTCTGACCTTTCATGGTCATCCCACATCTTAATAATCTCTAAGAAAATGTTTCGTCTTACCTTATACATTAAAAAGTTAAGACAATCAGGTATCAACCAACCTTCAGTTCTGCAATTTTTAAACTCCTGTATTTTACCCATTGTACTCTATTGTTCTCCATTAATCTTTCCTGGGCTTCTTAAAAAAGATTATGTTATATTACGAAGGGTATTAAATGCTGTGAGTAGGGCTCGTGGCTTGCCACTGCGTGAGCTCGCCAATACTGTAGTCAAGAGACACGTAAATTCCTGTACAAAGTGGGCGAAGGCCGTACTGTCAGACCCTCTGCACCCTCTTTATTCACAACTATCCCCTAGTATCTATAAATAAATAAATAAATAAATAAATAATAGTATATTCTCATTTTGTACATGAGGGACGCCAGTTTACAGGCATCATCAATATGATAAATTACATATACGATTAGTAAGCATATTTAATAATAGCAATTTAATAAAATACATTTTTTCCTACCTGTGTAGGACACACCAATTGTACAGGCATGGATAAGTATTATTTAAATTACATAAATTTGGTTCATGGTAAAATTGTAAGGTTGCAGTCATTTTGTCTATGGGAACAATATGATAACTAGTCATTCAATGGAGCACATCAAGAAATATAGAAATATTGTCTTCAGTTAGGACGAGAAGTCAATATGAGAAGTTATATGCTCGAACCACTAAGTACAAAAATTCTACAATACCGTATTTAGCCCGTATTTTATGTGATGAAGACTCTGTTAGACGTGAAACATATAAGTTACTATGTAATTAGCATAGTGAATCGACCCTTTCATTGTTCATCCTTCTGTAATTTTATGGTGTCACCCTTTATATCGTTTAATTACAACTTTGCTATTTTTATTTTAGTTGTTATTACTATTATCACTATAATTTTATACTTTGTGCGTATTTTTCTCCGTACTGCTTACAATAATTTGCTAAATAGCTGCTAGAAAAACGTTTTGTTATCATTATTATGTTATGATTATTTATTTTATTTATTTTTTGTTATTGTCATTTTTGAGTAAATTAGATGCAATATTGTACTGAATGCTGAAAATTCCTTGCTGTATCATTAGTACTGTTTTTGGAATAAAGCAAATTATTATTATCACGCTGCCTGAATCTTGTTTGTTCCCTGTATTTATTGGTGATAAGGGCAGAGAGGAGAGTACCATTCTGTGACCACTACTGGGAAATCTGTTACCGACATGGGCGGAGACTGGGATTGTGTCATGAAAAAACACAATGTCCAACATGTTGTCACCACGGGTAGGTGTCTGGACGTGTTGCTGCCATCCATAACAGTCGATAGTGGCAAGTATTTCGTCGAAGCGTTGGAGACCGATGCTCAGAGCACTCACAGTAATACACAAACCCCCTATAATTGTCATCACTGAATCTTAGTGTAAATCGAACATAATGGATGAAGAGATAAGCTTAGATAACTACACACACTTTCGGTGTAACAGGGAAGGTGGTAAAGGAGGGGGTTGTCTCATGTACTTTCTGAATGCACCTACTGTATCACAGCTAGAAAGTAGTACACTTAACACGCCTGAGACTTTATGGGTTAACTTACACTTAAATAATGCAATAGTATTATTTGGATGCACCTACAGAGCACCTGGTACCTTTAGTAATTACGAGACCCAACTTAATAATACTCTGGAAAAATTATCCACCTTACAATACGATCATATGTGAAAGCAGATGGAACGGGAATGGACTCACCAAATTGTCAACGGGTGAGTCAGTGATCTACTCCGGTCACCCAGAAGATAACCACTCGCACACCGAGGGCGTGGCTATCATGATGTCACCAACGGCAACGAAGGCCCTGATGCAATGGGAGGCGATCTCGCCCAGGATAAAAACCGCCCGGTTCAACTCCAAGGGAGGGAAAGTGTCAATTATACAATGCTGTGCACCGACCAACAGCGCAGACCTCGAAACGAAAGAAGAATTCTACAGACAACTATAGGCAGCAATAGACAATACTCCAGCTGGTGACATTAAAATACTAATGGGAGACATGAACGCTAAACTGGGATCAGACAACACAGGAAGGGAACTTATCATGGGTAGAGAAGCTCTGGGAGAAATGAATGAAAACGGAGAACTCTTCGCCGACTTCTGCGCCTTCAATGAACTAGTGATTGGTGGCAGCGTATACAAACACAAGGATATCCACAAGGCTACATGGGTGTCACCAGATGGGCGAACCAAAAACCAAATCGACTTCATCTCAATCTCAAGGAAGTGGAGGCGCAGCCTCCTGGACAAAAAAGTAAGAAGAGGAGCAGACATTGGCTCAGACCACTATCTCGAACAAGGGACAATCCAAATCAAACTAAAAGCTTTCAGAGAATCAGGAGCTGCAGATAGGCCACAAGCCAAGTTCAACACTCAAAAACTGAAGGACCAGGACGCAAAGGACATCTTCGCTGCAAGTATAAAAGACAAAGCCGAGACACAAATCCACACTGGCGAAGAGGTCAGCGTCGAAAAGCACTGGAACAACTTGAAGACAGTGTGGAGTCAAACCTGCATGGAAGTTCTAGGCAGAAAGAAGAGACAGGACAAACAGTGGCTCACTACGGACACTTGAAAACTAATAGAAGAGAGAGGGATGGAGAAACAAAAGATTCTCCAGTGCACCGATGAGCAACAAAAACAGGATTTGAATGCAGGCTACAAGACACTGAACAAAAGAGTAAAGAAGAGTGCCAGAGAAGACAAAAGAAAGTACTGTGAAACCATGGCAAGTGAGGCAGAACAAGCTGCAGGCAAAGGAGACCTCGCAACACTCTACCAAACAACTAGGTACTTATCGGCAAACGTTTGACACAAATCAAGCCGGTGAAGGATGACAACGGAAAGTCACTCACCAAAGAAGTGGAGCAAAGGAAACACTGGACTGAACACTTTAAAAGACACCTAAATCGACCACCACCTACAACGCGCCCAACAATACCAACAACGGAGACAGAGCTACCAGTGAACACCAACCCCCCGACGAAATCAGAAGTCCTGAAGGCAATCGAGATGCTAAAAGCTGGAAAAGCAGGAGGACCAGATGGAATCCCAGCAGAAGCATTGAAAACGGACCCAGAGACAACAGCGGACTTGATGACGCCACAACTGGAGAAAGTGTGGAAAGAAGGCAAAGTACCCGAGGATTGGAAGAAAGGATACTTATTCAAACTACCAAAGGAAGGAGACCTAAGTCAATGCAAGAACTGGCGCGGAATTATGCTCCTGTCCATCCCAAGCAAAATACTAAGCCGCATCATGCTGGAGAGAATCAAACATGCCCTGGATGAAAAACTTCGACCGGAACAGGCTGGATTCAGGAGAAACAAGTCATGCATTGATCAGATCGCCACATTACGGATCATCATTGAACAAAGCCTGGAATGGCAGTCACCTCTCTATCTCAACCTCATCGACTTTGAAAAGGCCTTTGACAGCGTCGATCGAGAGGTGATTTGGCAACTACTTCGCTACTACGGGGTGCCACCGACAATTATACATCTCATCCAACAGCTGTACGACAATGCTGCATGCCAAGTAATCCACAACGGGAAACTTACGGAATACTTCGAAGTGAGCACAGGAGTAATACAAGGCTGCCTACTATCGCCAATGATTTTCCTGATTGCAGTAGACTGGATAATGCGACAGACAGCGGGCAATGAGGCAACAGGCATAAAATGGACTCACACAAAAAACTTGGAGGATCTGAACTTCGCCGATGATGTATGTCTGATTTCCCACAAACTGGATGATATGAAAGCAAAAAGCAACAAGTTAGCGGAAGAAGCACCGAAGATAGGACTTCAGGTGAACATAGATAAAATAGAGGTGATGAAAATTCCTGGGCAACACCACCAATAGCAACAACAACAACTGACAACAATCAGCATAAATGAAAGGAGCCTGAAAGCAACAACTTCCTTTACCTACCTGAGAAGCATCGTTTCAACTACAGGCTGGCGGAACTGACGAGGATATCAAAGCAAGAATCGGAAAAGCAAGACAAGCTTTCACTACTCTCAAGTCTGTGTGGAGGCCAACAACTCTCAGCATCAAAAATAAGATCCAGATTTTCAACTCCAATGTGAAGTCAGTGCTACTATACGGATCAGAGACTTGCACTGCGCGTCATAAAGAGCATCTCAAACAAACTACAGACCTTCATCAACAGTTGTCTTCGCTCAATACTACAAATAGGCAGGAAGAAGTGCTGGTGGATTGGATTGGCCATACCCTGAGGAAACCATCAAGTGACATCACTGGACAAACCCTCGAGTGGAACCCGAAAGGGAAGCGGTGAGTTGGTCGTCAGTGCAAGGGTGACTCGGAGGAGGTCATGTGAAGAGGAGATGAAAACGTGTGGGCAGACATGGAGCCAGGTGAAGACTCTAGCAGAGAACAGAACGCAATGGAGACGCACAGCTGAAGCCCTATGTTCCTGTAGGAATTAAAGGATACAATAATAATAATGTAGAGACTTTAACTTACTTGAAATCAACTGGGATATACCCACAGGCCCAACTAAATTTGATAAGTTCTTAGGCACACTGGATATACTTGGCTGGAAACAAACTGCCACTACCCCTACAACAGGTAGTAACGTACTTGACTTAATCCTCTGCCACAGTATAAGTCCCTTTTCTACCCTAATAGGTTCTGAGTTTTCAGGTAGTGGCCACAAAATAGTGCTGTGTGCAACGCCACTCCCACCAAGTAGCAATGCAGCCCCTACCCCTACTTTACAACAAATAACATGCAGGAACTACAGTAAGACAGACTGGAATTTAGTGAAATCAATGTTAAGATCCTCAGAATGGAGAGAGTACTTTTATACTGATAACCTCTCGAAAGCTCTAGGCATCTTTTACTATAACAACACATGCTTAGACGCTGTGATCCCAATGCAAACAATAAAAGTCTCAAAATTTAAGAAGTAATTTATTCAACCAAAAGATCGCACAAAACTGAAAAGACTGTCAACAAGTTACTTCAGACGACACGACTTTAGTACACTAGGGTCAATACTTAGTTCTCTTATCTCCATCTCACAAGCTCATAACTTGCGTTTGAGAAATGAAGAATGCACTGCACAAGCCAGCAACACCAAAGTAGGTGCTCTCACAGAAATCCTAAAGAAACGAATGAATCACCAAAGCCATAAAATTTCCCCCCTTATAAACAAGGGCAAACTATACAGCAACCATGCAGACATGTGTGAACTGTCTAACGAGACGTTTGCAGCTAACTACCTTAAGCCCGCAAGTCCACTTCTCGGTTTAAAATCTACAGTGGAACTCCCTTCTTCTTCAACGCCGAAACAAATCAGTACAGTTCATTTCACTTATTCTAATATTAACCAAGCCATTAATACTCTTAAAAGCTCTAGTAGTGCTGGTTTAGACGGTATACCATCGTATCTTTATAAACACGGTGGTTCTGACATTTCCGTTTTATTACTTAAGATCTTTACAATGTCCCTAGAAAGCCAAACCTATCCAGATAAATGGAAAACCACATTTATAGTACGCAAACACAAATCCGGATCAAAAACTGAAGTCAACAACTATAGGCCAATCAACATTACACCCATAGTATCTAGAATCATTGAAAGAATAGTTAAAGATGATATTCTCAAACATATGCTCAGCTGCAATATTCTAAGTCCCAACCAACATGGATTCCTAAAATCCAAATAATGCATGACATGTCACCTTGACTCCTTTAACTATATAACTATATAACTAGTACTAGTCATCTACTTCGACATATCCAAAGCGTTTGACGGCGTTGACCATTTGCTTCTAATAAATAAGCTGAACTCCTTAGGAATACGTAACCCACTATTAGGATGGATTGAATCAAACAATAGGTCCCAAGTCGTTAGACTGGGGTCTGTAAATTCTAAGCCTAGTCCAGTCACTTCTGGAGTAGTTCAAGGTAGCGTCTTAGGCCCCCTTCTATTCACTCTATATGTCAACGACATATGCAGCTGTTTCTCACTTGGTAAACCATTCATCTTTGCAGATGATCTTATAGTAGCTTACACATTCCACTGTGATGACTGAGAGTACTTTCAGAAAGCTGTTCAGGAAGAACTAGATAGAGTAACTGCATGGTCCTCCACATGGAACCTAAAATTCAACCTTAAAATATGTGGCTGGATCTGTTTCGGTGCACCCTCAATAAATGTCAAACTGGTACTTGAATCTCTTGACTTGCCTAAACTCCAAAGTGTTGTTGATCTAGGATTCAGGTACTCTAGTGACCTGACATTTTCTGAGCAAGGGGCTACACAGACGCGTAAATCGAGGATGCTCTTAGGATGCATACTCAGGAATTTCCACAACTACGAAACGAAACTTATATTATATAAAACATGTGCCAGACCACTACTAGAATATTGTCCATTTATTCTCAGCAGCACTCGCGTAAGTGACAAGCTTAAAATAGAAAGTGTCCAACGACACTACACGTCTAAACTACCGCGATTTGACTGCGAAAAGGACTACACATTGAAGTGTATAATTATAGGTATCGACCCACTCTGGATGAGACGACTCAGCATTAATCTAACATTCTTCTTTAAAGTCTGCATAAAATATCACTCTCAGAGAGCAAGGAGATACAGTTCTCACCGGAAGGCTCCTGCATAACCAAACGTGCACAGTATCTAGGAAAAGCTGTAAAACAGCACTCCGTGCAGACTTCTTCATAGCCATGTATTCTAAGATCTGGAATAGTTTACCGCTAGAAGTAAGGACCTGTCACCCTATTATGACCTTTAAATGCTTGCTATATAAACTGTTGCATCCCAATGACTATCCCAACCAGACCGCACCACTTAGTTCTAAAACGCATCAGTTATTAGAACTTTATAAAGCTTAGACTCATTACTATATATTATGACACTAAATAACTCCAAGACTTCGCAAAAATATATGAAAAAACAACTAGAATATAGGTAATGTTTACTATACAGTGTAATACAATTTATATAAACATTTATATACGCATAAAACATTAATGTTCTTTTCATGTTCACATACTTTCTCCTTCTGGTATTCTCTGGTCGAGATCGAACAACCCACATTTAAACTGAAATGAATCTGAACTCCAGACCATTTAACTCATAACCACTCAAATTCCATGAACGATCCCATGCTACCACTTGAAGACGCTGGCAAACATTCTGTGCAAGGACTAATCATGATCTGACATAAAGAAGTAACTGGTTTTCAAACAGTTTTCAATGCATTATTCAGCTTACGTGTACAGTCTGTCATGCTGAAACAAATGGCGCCAACAGATAGTTCTGGAATCGACCTCGGCCCATTCCATGCAGTAAAATAATCCAACATGATCTAATGTAGTTTTCGTATCCACGATCAAATTTCTTTCCTATTATAAAATTACGATTAGACTGCTGGAAAAAAATGGAATAAATGTATCAGTGATCTCAACATAATACATCAATGGACATTGAGCCAAGGATGCTGTTCACAACAAAGTTATATAGGAGAATTGACTTCAAGCTTTATTTTTCCCAGATATTTGTACTACATTCACCTGATGTCTGGGTTTTTTGTTAATGCGAAGACTATTTCTATATCTCTTTATGTGTTACACAGACAAACTATTTTGCAGACTGTTCTGACTGACTCTAATGTTAGATTGAACAAACAAACTGTAAATTCAGCATACATCGAAATGTGTAATTTATATTATAACTTATCCATGCCTGTACAGTTGGTATATTCCTGCATTAAGAGGAACAATAACATTATTAAAACTAAGGCTTTCTCCAGTATAAATCACTATATTATAGTACTTACATAGGGTATAGGACACAGAAACCTACTATCAAACATCCGTAGTAATAATAATAATAGTATATTCTCATTTTTTACATGAGGGACGCCAGTTTACAGGCACCATCAATATGATAAATTACATATACGATTAGTAAGCATATTTAATAATAGCAATTTAATAAAATACATTTTTTCCTACCTGTGTAGGACACACCAATTGTACAGGCATGGATAAGTATTATTTAAATTACATAAATTTGGTTCATGGTAAAATTGTAAGGTTGCAGTCATTTTGTCTATGGGAACAATATGATAACTAGTCATTCAATGGAGCACATCAGAAAATATAGAAATATTGTCTTCGCATTAACAAAAAAACCCAAGTATGTTTTGGATGGATTACAAATACTTGGGGAAAAAATTAAGCTTGAAGTAATTCCTCCATATAACTTTGGTGTGTACGCATCGAGTCCTATTCTTGATTTATATCCAAATTTGATAATAATTTAAAATAAGTAATGCACTTGTATACTTTTGTCAGCATTTTCTTCGTAACATCACAAGTGAATAGTACTCAAGGTAGGCTAATAATAATGACAGTCTGTATTTTCTTATAAACGGGTGTTTACAAGAAATGCAAGCTATTTTTGCAGACAAGATCAGTTATGTTGTAAGTTACAATCGTGAAGTATTATAAATCAATGACTTTTCCTCTCTAACCGGAAAATACCTATTTTGTGAATTATCCGCTCCGGAAACCTGATCCTCCTAGCCGGTGAATTAAATTCAACCATTACTTACATATCGAATCTCTGTGTGGTAAGTCCAGCTGTCTCGAACTACTGCCAAAGCTTCAGGTGCTATTTTTGTAGCAGCATCTTCCTCACTCGTTCAGATAAACAAGACTTGTTGGTCTACCACGTGATTGCTGTGAAGCCGATCATCCAGAAAGTACTAGGTAAAGTCGAAAACCTTTTCTTTTCCTTGTCTTGTACTTTTTCGGTCTTATTCTTGTTCTTGTGGGTAGATACTGTTGCACTCTTATTCTTATACAGCATAAGTTTTAGCGATAGTTCATATGGCTGTAGAAAGTAACCTTAGAAATGGCACCAAAACACCTTACTCTGTAGTCACAAGGGCTTCAGCCAGAGAAGGCAAAAACGCAGGGACACCAACCCCAAGTCGCATACCCATCCTAACGACCCGTGTAGGACTCGTCTGTCCTGATACTATGCCTACATTGCCACAGTCTAGTACTGAAACGGCGCAGGCAATACTAGGGGGACAGGATACTACACCTGCACCAACTGAAAGCCAATGTGTGAAGTAAAACAAACCTAAAAGGAAACTCTCAAGACGTCTTAAGACCTCGAAGGCATCACCAAGTAAGGGAGACGAATGCCAGGCATGCAATATCATTGTTTCTAAAGCTGACTCAGCTTTCGAATGCAATTTTTGCAAACGGTGGGTGCAATGCCGTTGCGACAAAGAGGTACCGAAATCATACTACGAGTTTATGAGAAATAACCCGTGCCCATGGTTTTGGTACATCTGTCCACTCTGTCACCCTGGCGTAGTCACACAGAGCGTGTCTGCAGTTAGCAGAAACAACACGCCACCCTTGTGTCCCAACACGGTCTTATGTAGCTCCCCACCTGCTAACATCACATTGCCGAAACTTGGCACAGACAGTAAGAAGGACACTCCAGTCCTACTGACCGAAAATGCCAATTTTCACAAGGTGAAGATCCCCAAGGTTGGACCTAAAACATCAAGGAAAGATAGAATTAGAGAAGCGCCACTTGCATCCACAAGCAAGCTTGGTAACACAATAAAGGCTGGTCAGAACCCGATGAAGCCTAAAGTTGCTGATGCTGCAAAGGAATACGAGAAGCCAAAGGCCAAACCTGAGTGTGAGGTTAATCAGTCTAATTCGCTCATCCTCTTTAACGTGCCTGTGAGCAAGGACAGCTTACTTGAACAGCGGGCCCTGTTTGATCAGGAACAGTGGTCCAACCTGTGCAATAAACTAGGTCTGAATATTAATTCAGTGAAATTGTGCAGGCTGTACAGGGGTTTCCATACACCTCAAGGTAAGCCACCCCCACTACGGGTTACACTGGACTCCGCCGAAGAGGCCGAAAAGGTACTATGTGATGGCTCAGGTACTGGCCATCGACAGAAGCTCTAACATAAGGGTGAGACAAGACAGACCATGGGCTGTCAGACAAATGGCGAGGGAGTCACCAGAACTTTTGCCTTCTATCTCTATGGTAGTACACGGTGTGCCGGGGCTGGAAACGGGCACTGCCTGTGAAAAACACATGCATGACGTACAGCAGTGGAGATGGCTGTCGTCTCAGATGGCCCTTGGCGCTTCTGGAGCCATCTCCGTTTACCGACTACCTCGCCCCGCTCATCTCACACTGATTAGCTCCCCAAAGTTGCTAAGTGTCACATTCAACTCCCCAGAGCAGTTGGCCATAACACTTCAACGGGGGTATGAGATCAAGGGGAAATTGGGAGGACACATCCGATGCTGCGAAAGCAGACCTCGAACCATAAGGAGGCAACAAACGGAGGCTTTAATACGTCCCCAAGCTTCAGTGACACTCGAGCGATGCAGTTCTGAGAATAACAGTCTGTGCCACCCAAGTGTCCTGCCTAAATCCAAGGGAAAAAACCACAACGGGCCGGTTCCATCGGAACTGGCCAACTAGTCCCAACACTAAGTTCCCTACCAGCAAACAGCTTCACGTCAACCACCCCACAACACGCTGAGGTTGTAAGACTCCCTGTCAGCTGCCTGTATAGCAATGTGAGGGGGCTGAGAGTAAAAATAGGTGAACTCCGAAATCTTCAAGCACACTTACAACTGAAAGTGATCATTCTCACCGAAACATGGCTAACCCCCACTATCGCCGATAATGGAATCAGTATAGGTGATATGGTTTTGGTCAGGAGAGACAGGGATAATAAGGAAGGAGGGGGAGTTGCCATATACTTTGATAGGCAACTTAAATGTGTGCGCGCAACGGATCCACCACTTATTGAACTCCCAGACTCCATATGGTGTCATTTCACCGTAGGCCACACCAAGCATTTACTTGGTGGCATATACCGATCTCCCACCTGTGGGGCAGAGCACAATCAGCTACTGCTCAGCACTATCACAGGGATACGAGACTTGGGCTATGACCAAATCACCATTGCTGGAGATTTCAATGCTCCATCACTGAACCTTGGCTCGGGGTATGCTAAGGGAAAATTCGGCCGAAATCTACTGCAAGCTATTCGGAACACGGGACTGACTGAGAACGTTGGAGACGACACTAGGTGGGGCCCTAGTGGAAAGTCATCAAAACTAGACTACATCCTAACTAGTGACCAACTACTCGTCGAAAAGGTCCAGGTCATGACTCCTCTAGGAAGTGGTGACCATGCAGCCATACGTTTCGACCTCGTTCTCCGTGAGCACTTGCAGTGGGACGCTACGCAACCATGTCTGTGTTATAGCAAGGCTGACTATGCTGAAATGCGGAGGCTCTTGTCTGATGCAGACTGGCCCTTAGCATGGGATGAGCTGTCTGTGGATGAACACTGGGAAGCGGTAAAAAGGATTATTCATACAGTAATCTCGGATACCGTCCCTTTAGTCACAGCACAGCCCAAAAGAAAGTCGTCATGGTTAAAGAGAGGCACGCAGCGTATTCTGCAAGCAAAGCGGAAGGCTTGGCTTACGTGGCGCGCATCTAAAAGCCAGATCGACCATGATGCATACCTGGAACTCAGGAACCGGTGCAATGCAAAAGTCAGGAGGGACAGAAGGCCATTCCGGGCTAACCTTGCTAAAAAGACTCCTGGCAAACCCGAAGAATTTTACCGATTCATGTCGGAAAGGAAACCAACCAACCAAGGGGCTTGCGCCTTAGTAGGCCAAAACGGTCAATATCTCACTAGTCTGGAGGTGGCTGAAACATTCAGTTTAGCCTTCGCCAAACAGCTAAACAGCAATGTGGGTATTGCCGTTACGAACCAAAATGGTGGCATGACTATTTCACAGGAGGAAGACCAAATAGCCACCCCCCAAATAAACCCTGCAATAGTACTGAGAAAGCTGCAGCGACTCATACCTGGGAAGTCCCCAGGTTGCGATGACATCAGGCCATCTGTTCTGAAACAGTGCGCCGAAGCTCTCTGTAGGCCTTTATGCGACTTGTTACAACACTCCATGCAATCGGGGAATCTGCCAAAGGAATGGAAAAGAAGTATCCTTTCTCCGATCTTCAAGGGTGGGGATAGGCAAAATCCCACCACTTATAGACCAGTAGCTCTACTCCCAGAGGTATCGAAAGTACTGGAAAGTATTATTGATGATCACATCAGGGAATATCTGGATAGGTCTGAAATACTCCATGAAGCCCAACACGGTTTCAGGAAAGGAAGATCCTGCGTCACTAACTTATTATCAGCTTAGGACGACTGCACATCATGCTGGGATATGAATGTTCCTGTCCATGTGATCTTTCTAGACTTTGAGAAGGCATTTGACACTGTTCACCATGACCTTCTCCTACACAAAATAAGCCAGGTAGGTGTAGGTAAACCACTTCTGTCATGGTTGAAGGACTACCTAACTGAAAGGCAATTTCGCACCAAGGTCAATCGAGTTCGATCATCTGGGCACAGTTCGTCATCAGGAGTGTCGCAGGGTTCTATCCTGGGACCACTGATGTTCTTGATTTTTATCAATGATTTACCATGCCGTCTAAGCTGCCCGACTCTTCTATACGCTGATGACGTAAAGATATGGAGGGCGATAAAGTGTCCGGAGGGCTCAGATAGACTGCAGGCAGATCTAAGGCTTCTGGAAGACTGGGCGGTAGCCAGTGGCATGACTTTCAACCTGAAAAAGTACAAAGTAGTGAAGTTACGCACCTGTAGACTGCAAAATGCAAGTTACACCCTGTGCAATGAAAGCTTGTCCTGCTCAACGTCGGGACGTGACTTGGGTCTAGTTCTAACGGATAAAATGGACACAAGCGTAAATTACACGGGGGATGCAGCGAGGGCATATGCGGTCATACACTTTACACATAGACAATTAGGTGCACTCACTCCTGAGCTCTTTCTAAGGTTGTATAAAACATACGTCAGACCGCATCTTGAAGTGCATAATATCATTGCATCCCCACTGCTTAAAAGAGACGCCAACCTCTTGGAAAGAGTCCAACGACGGGCAACAAAAGGAGTGGTTGGTCTCCGAAATAAACCATATGACAAAAGGCTGAAGAAATTAGGCCTATTCACACTCAGTTACCGTCGCCTGAGGGGGGGGATTTAATTACTGCCTACAAAATAACAAATGATCAGAATCACCCAAACAAAGGTGTTCTGCCATTGAGTAGGTATAGGCTTCCTCGTGGAAACCCTAGAAGGATAGCTCATCAGAGGGCAAGGACCCGGGTGCGCTCCCACTTCTTTTCCCTGCGGGTTTTCCGTCCCTGAAATTCCTTACCGGCAGATGAAGCTATGGCACCATCTGTGGACGCCTTTAAGCGAAGGCTGGACAACCATGCAGCGACACAAGGACTTCATCCAAATGGCCTATCCCCTTAAAATCGCATATACCATTCAAAGGTAGACAATTAAACTGGTCGTTTTACTTCTTCACATTCCCTTCAGTCTTACTCTCCTGACAGCTTTAACTACACCTATTATTATTATTATTACTGGCATATATGTATATATATATATGTATACCGGTTGACTGACTGTTGTTACGTTTTCTTATCCTTTCTCTGTCTGTTAGTCTGAATACCTTTACTAATTATGTCTATTATTATTGTTATTATTATTATCTCTTTTCCATTGACGACGATACCGAAGGACTAACTGGTGAAAGGATCAACTCCATTCACAGTAGTAACAGTCTTAACACACTTCACACTACAAATCCCATATAATTAACCCCAGCACTACTCCTGTTGGAGTCAACCAAAGCTACGACAGTCGAGTGGCGGGACGAGCTACACAGACGTTTACCGAAGATCAGGAACCTCTACCTCACAATCAAGAGGTGAGCACAAAGAAATCAAATTGGTTTATACTAGCTCGTAAAAACGATATTGGATATTTCACAACTGTAATCCAGGTTGCGTCGTTGGTGAAGGCAATGCGCAATTCACGAGGGAATTGTAAGATATGGGATCAATAATGTTTGCAGATCATTTGTCATTGTAAATAGGCAAATATCTACATTCTTCATTCTCATTCAAAAGGTCAAATGGAAGCTGAAATGGTGAGAGACAAAAGAAGACAAACAACAACAACGCAAAAGAAAGCAAGTGGAGTACTTAGGGAGTGATTAATATGTATATATACATTTATATTCTGTTTAGTAATTATAGTTATTATGGTGCACTAACTAACTATTCCCATTAGGCTAACCTTTATATTGTGTGAACTAATACTATTGTCCTGTGTAAAAATGTCTATCATGTACTTACAATAATATAAAAATTTATAATTGTAGTTTGTTGTAACTACACGTTTAATGAACTTAAAATATCTATGTTGGGTGAAAAGTGGGTGTAGGATTCAGACGCAGAAGTGCACTGTCATGTTTGAGCAGTCTGGTGACTGAGGAGATGAACACTGCGAGTGTGTTTGCATCGCGCACATCAGCTGGTAGTCTATTCCAAATGACTGAAAACTTATTTAAGAAGAAATTATACCGCATGTAAGTCTGACAATGCTCTATAGCAGCTAGGTTGTGGTGATTTCCAAGATTGTAACTGATGACAGCGGTAGGTTTAATTATTGGCTCGGAGGAGTGCACGAGCAGATTAGTTAGCTTGTAGTATTTTCATATCCCTCAGATCCAGTGGTCACTTCCGGCAAACTAGGTGGATTATATCATCAACATACTGTAAGTTAATGATACAACATATTAAGTTGATGAGACTATTTTCTGATAATAATAATAATTTATATTTTCATATAAACATAAATTTACATGAAAATGTATGCCATTTTTACAGGCACGATCAAGTATGATATAATGACAAATAGTAGGTTGTCTACAAGTTAATAATGTTTGAACAGCTAAATATTTGATATATATAAATACACTCATTTTCTGACCCATGTCGTATTGAATTAAACAGTAGTCCTCCAGGTTGCGCAGGAAAATCGACTTCGTTTCGTTTTCAACCCGTAGTTGTAGGCATACGATAGCCAACAAATATTGAGGTAAGTACAACGTTTACAGGGGATAGTAAGATTATCACTTTTTTTAAAAGTTCAAATTGTTGAATTATATAGTACAAGCAATCGGAACAGATCCTTATAATTGTTAATTTGTAAATCTCTCACTAAGGTCTCCATCAAAGTTGAGTGAGACAACCCAAACTTCGTTCCATTTCCTGATGATAGTAATGGCCCATCGACAAACAATATATATATATGATTGAGTACTGTGACCCCACGTGCTTGAACGCTATTTCAGGAAGAGGAGAAAATCCTGCACAGCTACAAAGTGATATAAAATGCAATCATGAATAATACATTATTGGAAGTATATTTACAAGAAAAATACAAGAATAAGCTATACAGTACTTGATATGATAGTGCACATTTGCAATGTATGATGCTAACCATATTGGTCTTACCGTAGAAAACTATGACGTTTTCTATGAAAATAAAGTTATTCTCAAACATTAGTGCTGTTGTTATGTTTTTTATTTGTTTTTTTACCATCAGAGGAACCGAACTTTATGCGAGAGAAGAGTGTGAATGGGAAAAAAGAAAAACAAAAGAGTAAATTTCAGCTCTACTAAAGGCCTAGGAAGTTGAGATAGAATAGAGTATAATAGTAATTAGGTAGAAGGATCATCGTGAGGTATATAAGTGACATTTCAGAGAGAAGTGGCTAGTAGGATTAGAACCTGTTCGATATGGTGACCTGTAGGATGTTTGGCGAACTTGTGTATGGCCCATAGGATAGAATCTTGACAAGAAACTGAGCAGGCTTGATAAGTCTCCAAAGTCAGTTACAGACCATTTTAGGAATATATGTGCGATGGAATTGAACTGAAATAAGGATGATAGTCTCAGAAATCAGCCTTATGTTACATCCCACTTGGAAATGTGTTTTCTCGCAGAATTCACAAATAGTATTAGGTGAGTGGAAAACATTCTGTAGACTTTATGAAACTCATAAACCGATGCACTACTTTTGCAAGCAACGTAGTGTTTCCTCATTAGAGTGAGAAATGCATGTTTTGGCTTCGTCAAATGATAAGTGGCATCCTGGATATACTAATGACAACAAATCTCGGAATAATAATAATAATGATTTACTTTATTCCAAAAACAGTACTTGTGATACAGAATGGAATTTTCAGCATTAATCACAATATTGCATCTAATTTCCTCAAATTATAAATAAAATTAATCACAGAAAATTTTTCTACATTTACACAAGGGGTATTATCAAAAAAACATGCAGCATATAAAATGAAAATGATAATAATGATAGCAGCTAAGGTAATGATAATAATACAAGTGGAAATTGCCGTAGGCTTGTTTCACACAGTATTGTCGATGCGGTATACAAATTCTTGCATGATTAAAAATATTGAATATAATTTTCTCTTTACATGATATGGTGAGGGAAAAAAGAAAGATTACAGAAGTCATCGAGATAAGTTGGTGTTTGCAGTTATGAAAGTAAAGACAAAGAATCAACAGGACCATAAATATGGTAGAAATCATAAAAGTAAAACTTGAAGGTATATAAAGATGGATGGAGGAGATTGTTTATTTACTAGATGAAAAAAGGTTAGTCAATTCTTGCCTGACATTATTTTCATCACATAAAATACGTGCCAAGTATGGTATCATAGAATTTTTATACTTAGACGTGCGAGCATACAGTTTTCTGAAGTTACTTCTTGTTCTACCTGAGGAGATGCAAGGTTAAAGCTGAGGGCGAAGTGGATGCTACAATTCAGAAAAAATCCCTCTAGCAAATTTATTGCACGAAGTCAAGTGCCTATCGACAACGAAGTTAACTATGTGGTCCACTGGGACAACACTCATCACCCTATTGACAGTCTTCGGCATTCTACGAATTGTGATATAGTCCTTCTTAAGCAAACCAGGAAAGAATAAGGGTGAACAATAAAGAGGAATAGGTAGGATGCAAGAGTTTATGAACTGTAAGAGAAGGGGTTGAGTTATACCCGAGTGCCTTAACTTCTTGATGTAAAATGTCAGGCGGAATATTTTACTGGAGATCGCTGAGACATGGGAAGACCAGGAGAGATCAGAAGAGAGAATAAGTCCAAGATACTTAATTTCTGATTTAATTCCTATATCATTGTCATCAATCTTACAACTGTCATGAGAATCGACGGCTTCTTTTAACTGTCGTTTACATCTTAAGCTGAAATTAACAGTTTGACATTTAGAAGGATTCAGTTTAAGACCGTTAGACTCAGACCATTTACTGACTTCCGACAGAAAGCTATTTATTTTGGTACAATCTAGCTGGGAGTTAACAGCCAGTGAAACAGTTAAATCGTCAACATACTTCACAAAGTTTATTTCATCAGACTGAAGCAAGTCATGTAAGAAGAAAGAAAAAGAAAAGGATAAAGGACAGCGCATTGAGGGACACCAGCTTCAGTCGGCAATGAAGTGGAAGACTTCCCTTTAAACACGGTGTACTGCTTTCTTTCTGAGAAATAGGAATGTAAGCAGTTAACAGCCCAACATTCTGTTTGACTTACAGCAAGTTTATTTAATAAGATGTCCCTAGGGACCGAGTTAAAAGCAGATGCATAGTCTAGGAAGGCACAACGAACAAATTTAGCCCCTTTGTCTAGACTGGAAGCAGTGTTATGATATAAGACGGCGACTGCATGTAAAGTGCTTCTACTGTGTTTATAAGCAAATTGTTTTGGGTCATTGAAGGATTTAAGAGAGGGTACAAGACTAAGTAAAAGTAGTTTCTCCATAGTTTTCAAAAAGGGGAGGTAATAGCAATGGGTCTAAATTTGACACATGCTCCAGTAGACGATTTAGGTATGGGTACAACTTTAATGTCTTTCCAAATGGCAGGCACAATATAACTGGAAGAAGATTTGTTAAACAGATCAGTGAGGGGGTAACACAGAATATCAGGACATTTAAAGAAAATTATACTAGGTACATGATCTGGACCTAAGCTCTGGGAAGGGTTCAGAGACTTGAGGCACTTTTGAACATCACTTGTGTTAAAACCTGGAAAGGGGCTATTATTAACACTAGTGATACTGGAAAGCATGGAATTTGAGGGAGAATAAATAAAAGATTTATTAAGGGTACATACATCAGAAGAATACGGAATATTGTTTACCTGCTAACCACCAGTGATTTCCTTAAATAGTTTCCACGTATTAGAAGCATTTTTGCAGGATATGAATTTCTGGTCATATATAACAGTCAACTTCTGCACTTCAGACTTAACAAGGAAGTTAGTTCTTTTTACACCACTTTTATCTTTCATTTTATATAGCTCTTCCTTCTCTCTACGAAGCTTTTTAAGTTGAGGGGGGAGAAACGGTTGAATTTGACGAGTAGTATTTCTTTTGGGCAGCAGATTTCAAAACAGAATTTCAGATAAGATGTAATATTAGAGATAGTGTTATCAAATGAAACATCATTAAACAGATCCCATCTTGTGTCACGGTGCATGTTTCTAAGATGTTGTACGTTCTCATTTGAGTAACATCTGTGAACAACTTCCTTGGACAAGTTAGAGAAGGCTTTTTTGTGTAACTTTCCGTAAACTTTGGGTAGAACTCGCACAATACAGTGATCAGAGTTTAAGAGTGGAGCTCTTTTACGAGCTTCGTATATTCCAGAATCATTTATAAATACTAAATCAAGTGAAGTATGTTGTCGAGTTGGGAAGTTAACCACATTTTTATGAACCAGCATTGTGATAAAACTGTAGTCGCTGGCATTGAAGTCACCAGTCACTACGGACAAGGAGTTACCAAACGAAGCAGCAGCAAAAATAGTGAATTCGTCGGCAAAGATCGATAGTTCTGAGGGACTGCAAGAAGGTGTGACATAGATATTTGTGACAAAAATGCAGCTATACTTAGATAAGTGTTTAGGTCGGCATTTAATAGTTATACAATCAATATTGTCATTTGAGAATTTGAAGCAGACGTTGTTGGCAGTAGACCACTGAGAATTAATAAAAGTGGCCACACCTCCACCTCTCTTCTTCTTTGAGCTACATCGGTCTTGTCTGTACATTGTAGAATCAGGTAAAGAGACCAAATTATCGTCATATGAATCGTGCAGCCAAGTTTCTTGAAGAGTAATTACAGCAGTGTTACAGTATACATTTGAGTATAATAGAGAATGCAAATAATTAATCTTGTTTGGTAGAGATCTGCAATTTGTGCTCATAATCACAGGAACAGTCATCAAATGCATCGGAGTACGCTTTAAAGCTCGTTGCCATCCACCATGAGGCTTTTTTAAAGTTTGTTAGAAACTAGTAAATCAGCCGGTTGGAAACGTTTTAAATAACCGCGAGAGTAAACAATACGATTATGACACATAATTGAATGATTAAAATAAATCCGAGGAAATAGATGCAATATATAGGATGGAAATTTTGGTAGCCCAAGATTTAATCAGGCCACCAATATTAACTACAACTTTTACTTTATTGAAAACTCCAGCAGTTGTTAAATGAATACTTGACAAAGAACAAATTTATACGGGAAGTGAGTAAGATTTAGTAAAGTACAAGCACTTTTGGTTTCGAGAAGAGTTCTCCATGCCGAATTTATCACCAAAGACGCCCAAATAGATTACATCTTCACTTAAATAACACTGAGGTGGAAGAACTTCTATTCTTCATTACTGAACTTAATGGAAGGAATCTTGTTAAGTAATTCCTGTATGCTGTTAAATTTCTTACTCTGAAAAGAGAAGCAAAGCATTCGTAACCTTTTACTTTATGTAAATGCCCAGTGCAACTCGATATGCAATAGCATTTATACAAATAAACTGCGAATTATGGTCTTCCATGCCTTCCGAACAACTTGTCCTTATTCAGACTAAAGTAATAACCTGGTTTCACATATGAGGCTAAGTTTATGAAATCGGAATCTTACGGCATTTACATCACTGCCCAAAATAAAGGCCGTTTGAAATACAAGTTCACCACAAAGGTACACATTGTGTTCATAGTGTTGATGCCTTGCGTTTTAAAAGGGAAAGTAGGCTGCGCAAAGAATATAAAAACAGAAACTAATCCTGAAATTAAACCGAGAATGCTAACAATTAATAAGCCAATTAAGACAACAGTGTTTCATCTAATAGACCAACTATACCAGTATGTTTTCGTGAAAATTCAAGAATATACTCTTACATTTTGAACTTACTGCCATTTTCGTCCACTACACAGCGCAGATATCAGTATCGAGAGACATTTTCGCATGCAAGGCCAGCAAATGTAACGTAATTAGAGTACATTAAGCCGCAGATATTAAATGCGTCAGAAAAGTGTTTTAATGCAAAATTTCATTTAAAAAGCATATAAAAACATAACATGTTACTAAGCCAACGTAGCAACGGACACCAACGCTACAATCAGTGGAGATATGCAATAAAGCCACTCGAAAACCTGTTTAATAATTATTCATGTCAGACTTTCAGCCCCGTTACCCGACTAAAGGGCAGGTTTATCTTCCTGAGCCAGACTGTGTGTGTCTTCTGTAGTGTGAAGTAAGATAAAATTACTGGGCATCCTAATGTTCTTACTAATTTTGTGCTCACAGCAGACAAATCTTGAAGGAAAGAAGAGACGGATGTAATGGATTATGAACAACAGGTTTGGGGAGCCACAGATTCAAGACAAGCGCTATTACTGCCATAACTCACAACCGTAGTAAGATCGTCACCCAGCACAACAAAGCAGGCTTAGCCAAGATTATCCCTTGAGTGCTGTTAATCAAGTGGCGAAGATATTTCTTGTTTTGACACCATAACTGCAAACTAATATGTAATTATTGCAAAAGTAAGTTAATTATGGAGAATGGGTGGATATAATACAGCTTGAGTCATCCTATATCAGAAAAATGTCATACGGAATGAGTGTCAAAACACTTTGGAGGAAATAGAAATAAACGAAATCAAATGCCTTCTGAGCCGCATGAAAAACCCCTTGATAGCAACGAATAAACGGTGATAACGTTCGGTCGAGCACTTTGTGAGCATTAAGTATGATTTTTGACTTAAATATTTACGTCACCAAGGGGCTAGATAGAGTGAAATATGCGTTTGATGACATGTTATCCAAAAATTTCAAGTCCCTGTCAGTCGTTGAATAATGAAAACTAGTGAACGGAATTATTGAGACAGAGAATTTCTGACATCATCACCCTAGTGGCACTGAACCTCATGAATTCCACTTAATTGTAATATTATTAATATATTTATCACCTTAACAGTTAAATTTGCATGAAATTTAGGTCCTTTTAACAGGAATGCAAGCGAAATGTACCGTCAAAAATACACTTACAGAGGATACACAAAAAGGAGCAATACAGTCCCTAGAATGATGTGTTTTTGCAATGTATAATGCTCACTGTGGAAACTATGATGTCTTCGGTAAAAATATACCTTTCCTGTCACAAAGTGTTGTGTTTTTCTGCCAATAGCCAAGCTTTAAGAGAGCAGCGAATGCGAATGGAAAGGATAATTTTTATCTTCATCAGTGGCATGTACAGTTAAGACGTATCAGAGTGTAGTTATGCTCATGGTTTCAAAACAACTCTTATTAAAATCATACGGGCATATATTTTTTGCTTGCTTTGTCGTATGTATCGATGTTTTCCACTACTGATGTACTATCATTTGCAAAGGCCGTACTCACCGGGCCTTTTATGCGTGCATGTGAATATATACATGTGTGGTTGTGTTATGGGGCAACCAGATTTACAGGTAGTGCAGCACTAGCCAACAAACCATCTACGAACATCCATAGTTAACAAATCGAATCTCCACTTAATTTTTTTTGTCGCTTATGTATCTGTTAACCTAGGTCCACGTAATACTCTGCAGATATGTTCTTGTATTAACACAATCTGTTTCAACCCACTTCATTAAGTTCTTCGCCACCTGATAATTGTTCATTAGCAGTAATTTTGTTTTTTTACCATAGTTATTACTGCATGATCACTCCCGTTATTCATAACACTCATGCTTAAGTCTGACTTATTCCACTTACCGGATTATTTCTTTGTCCTATTAACACTGTCTTTCACGCAATTTACATCACTTACTCCCCGAAACATGCAATTTTTGTTGATTGTAAATGCACAAACACTTCGTGAAATTATTTTATTCTGTTTTGCCTCACATTTATCTTGAACATACGGCCCTGAAAGACCCGAAGAGAAGAATAGAAGCAAGTGTGGCTATGTATACACAGCGAGAAGGGGTACACTGCACTATAAACCATGCGCAGGTGGATGACTAAACCCCTCCTGAGGCTCTTCTTGACACTATGTTAACTCCATTATCTACTCAAATTTTATCAACTTCTCTTCAGCATTGAAGGAAAATTGGATATCAGGAAGCAAATTGGAAAATTACAACATGAAAGACCAGCAAATATTAGCAGCTTTTTCCTGACCACCTAGAAGTAGAAGCAGATAAATCAATCTGGTATATGAAAACCACCCCCACCCACAGCACTCAAATGAACTATGACTACAAAGAAGATAGATCTTCTGTGCCGCAATCCATTTAAGATATAGGGCCATTTAATAGCAATAAAGAGAAAAAAGCAAAAGATCAGCAGGTTTGTTCAACTTCGTCACAAGGTTACTGACGACTGGAAATGGGACATTGGACTAAAATTGAATAAATTTGACGTCAACGTTACTTATAAAAAAGTAATACGTTTTTAACTTATTTGTTTTTTCCTCACTACCAGTAGTAATTTCGTCACTCGTTGGCTAGCCAGAAATTGCACCTTAAAGATCAATGCAGCATGACGAATTCCTCTTTATTTCCTCTTTTTATTATTGTACTCGAGTGATCTTACGTCTCCTTGACACCTTTTCTTTTCCTTGATAGGATGTCCATTTCGTTCCCTATTGTCTTTATTCTTCTCATTTACCTAATTTTCTGTTAATATATGTTTCAATGAGCTAGTATTGGATAAACTGCACCTTACCAATCGTAAATGCCAACCAGAAAAAGATATTTTAACGCCGCTTGGGTATTCTAAAAAGAATATAGTGTAGTCTCAGTGCAAATTCCACAGTAGCTAAGGATGCTAAATGTGCTGAACTGAAGTGGTGTTCTCCTAACATCCTGGCTGCAAGATTCAATAAAGTTAATTGGGAAAAGAAGTTACGCTTATAGTGCTGAAAAATCCATATAGAGTTTCGCACAGATTTATCCCAGTTTACTTTGTCACACTTCATAAAAAAGATTATAGCTTTAATAGAAGTGGTTTTACGATGCCAACATTTCAATCGCGAATTTCAGAAGTTCTTTAATAAAATGTAGATACTTTATCATGATGTGCAGCTATTCCGAGAATGTCTCTATGTTCGATTTTTAGAATACTAAGGTGTTCGTCTGTTTACTTAGTGGTGCAATAACAAGGGGACTCAATTTTTTAGAATTTGTTTAATCCAGACAGCCAATATGAGAAACTAAAGTAGCTGCGCTTTGAGATTTTCGTCCAATAGCGTGACAAAGAATCCCAGTGGTTTAATGATTTTGTTTCTTAAAGATGTATCTTATGTCAAACGAAGAGTCCATCTCTGTTGGTTACTTATGAAGTATGCAGTTTACTAAGATCATAATCAATTTCAGTAGTCCAAAGCTCTGTTTCCCAACCTTATTTTTATAAGACAAAGTCTTTCCTCGTGATTATGTTTGTAAAATTCGTATCCTAACTCGTATGAAAATAATGTCTGAAAGACTATTTTCATAAATTCATATTTATTCTTTAGCTATTTACAATAATTGTTGTATGCTATTCATATTCTTCATTGGAACTATTTACTGTGGATCTTCCATTCCTGGAAATGTTTGCTGTCTTCCAAACTTAATTGATCTTCATTTTTGTAAGAGTCCACAAGTATTGGCTTATTTTCATAGGTACTTAAATTAATCAAGTGGTTTTTTCTTCAAGTAATCATTAATGGTCATTCTCATTTTTCTTGCCTTTGTTTGAAAGTGAAGCATTTTTTTATCTGTAGAGCCTCATAGTGCTTCATACTGGCTCATATTTAAAGCTTTAAACGTTGGAATTGTATACATTAACATATTGACTTGGCTGCGAAATATAAATTTGTAGGTAGTTTATAACGAAACGTATAGTATTTAAGTTTATTTTTAAAGTTACTCTGCTGATATACTTTTATGATTGCATATGATATATTCATTAGTCTTTGTGTTTTTTTTCTAATTTGACATAGTCGGTCATGTACTCAAGGATGCGTGAAGGTAATCAATAATTTATGCCATATTTCTAATGTGGTGAAAATTATTTTTAATAGGTCAGAGAGTTTACTGCTGTTCGAATCGTCGAAAATGTCGAAATAATATAGCCTTTTGGTAATATTTAAATATTTGGAAAAAGAAGCATATATTTCTACTGTTTCAGGTGTTTTGGTCTTGGCAACAATTTTTCCTATGTGATAATGTTAAGCGCAGCAGTGGATATTATTCGAAGACAGGAAAATGTAAGATTTCTCTTTGATAGAAGTTTTTCACTTTTATGTCTGTATAGGTTTTAGATTAAAATTTCAATGTTAGTTGTACTTTATGACTTAATCTTTGGTGCATATTAGTTAATAAAATTTGTGTCGATGTTTTACTGGTAGAATACTCACCAACCAATACACGTGCTCCGTGCCAGATTCCTGACTAACGCATTCCTAAACCTCGCTTGTTTTGGAAGTCTAGAGAAGTGTTTTATTAGAGCTTAGCTTTTAGGAACTGTAATTACTAAGTTAACAGACTAAATAAATCCTAAATATTAGTCTAGATTTTGATCTGTAGAAAAGTCATGGCAATTTAATTGATGAAATCGTTCACATACCTCATCACTTACTTTGGTATAGCTTACTGGCTAAATTCAGCTTATGTCGGAAGAAACTAAGTGTGTGGTTGATCAAAACATGGCATCAATCCACAAAGTATCTAATGGTTGATGTGAATTCTGTAGAAAATAGGGACTGTTTGGTTGGAGTTATTGAAGCGTCCAGATGATTAGTGGCTTTCTCTGACAACCCAGTGGCGTGATTGAATATCCATTTAACATATTTATTTGTATGTACTACCTCTGCTAGTATTTTTTCTGTTTCACTCATGGTTTGGTGTTTCATTTCACTGATTGTGTGAGGGCTGAAATACTGCCTGGGCGCCAAGACCGAAGGAGGTGCTTGTTTTAAGGAACTATTACCCGAGCCTTTGAAATGGTGTCTAATTCGCAAAGCAACGGAGAAGCCTCAGGAGTTAGTTTCCCATAGATGTCGGTAACTAATATAGGTTCATACGCCATTAGATCCGATTGGATTCTGGAGCCCATGTACCTCATAGTAACTGCTTTTAGTCCAACCGCTATCCAAACAACCTTCCCGGCATGGTAGTGCCTGCAGGAACATAAGTCCCAGCTAGTGTAGCTTGTTGGGTCACTATAGTATTCAAGCTCGACCATCACGACAAGGTAGCAGTTGTCGGCAAGGAAGTCATCGTGTGAGTAACTCTAAGGCCTGGCGGCGTTTGTTTGGACACAGTGGAGATCACTTCATAGTGTCGTCATCTGGAAACACGGGCTCCGGTGGCTTGGTCTAATGCTACGAATGTCATCCTAGAGGCTCACGTATCGTTCTCTATTCGCTAGCCCTGGGACTGGATGGAGAAGCGGAGACGTGGTCAGCCCATGACGTGGTATCGTGGGATGAAGGATATTTGTGGTAGGTTTGCATCGGCTGGTGCAATTTGAATCCCTGGTTGGGGTCCGAGAGATAGCTCAAATCGGTGGTTCGAAACGTTATCAGATGTGCCCAATAATCACAACCATCAATGGGGAACATGCTTCAATTTCCTTCTGTCTTCCCTTTCTGAAAATAATTCGACGAATGCTGTTTAGTCTTGTGAAGTATAACTGCCTTCTTCCCAGATGAAGTCCTTTATTCATTTTCTACCTATTTTTATTTTTCGTATATTATTTTATTATTGTTGTGTGACGCATATTTCTGGTACCATATTGTACCAGGTTTTGTGTTTTAAATAAATAAATAAATAAATAAAAATAATTTTGCTGTTGACCTTAACATCTTTTCTGTTCTTTTATTTATACCGTTGTTATATTTGGTTAACGAAGATTAAAGTGAACCAACTTGTTGATGTATAGGCTATAGAATGGTAATATCAATTTTACCTGCCTCATTTCTAACTTTACTAGCTGCAGCTAGTCAGTTCATAAAATATCTTATGTCGGTGTTGTAATGCATGATAATAAGTCGGGCTCTAGATGATTCGTTTTAGTCTCTCTCTATCAGATATTTTAATGCAACCATGTTTTTGTGGGACAGAATAAACTGTAGGCTTTGAAGTTTACTTCAAATGACATAAGTATACTAATCAAGAATCTGTAGTTATCACTTGTTGTTCCATTAGGACAGATACGGTGATCGACATTTAGAGAGAAAATAACAAGAAGTTCAGCAAAGATGGTAATCTTTTCAGAGATTTCACATTTTCGAAAGCTGTACAATCTTATTTGTATACATAAGTTTACATAGATACAATTATTATTATTTATTTAATTCCACATCATAACGAAGGAGGAGATTAAAGGCGACAATATGAAATTTCAAGAGTTTGAATATAGATTACAAGAGGGTTTAGAAACAAAATTACACAGGATCAGAAAGTAGTTTAAAAAAAATATAGATGTGAATGGGATAAGCATGAAAATAATAGTTTTTTTAATAAGTGAAAAGTAAAACAATAAAGGGAATGAAAATAACAAAAACGGAAACTAAGGAGTCAAACCGAACTAGACTCATGGTAAATGTAGAGGTTAAACTAGTTTCTTTTGAACACCTCCCTCCAGCTTTTCGATGCCTATGGAGAGGGCACCTTCATCCACCTTCGAAAGGTATTAGTGCTTGATAATAACAGTAATTATTATAACTTTCAGGTAATTTGGAAGAATACTGCATAAAAGACTACTAGAGGATGATATAATCACAAAGGATCAAAGCCTTGACTAAACAGAGTTTGCATTGAAAGACTATACTTCTTTTATCTTTAATATTCATGCATGCGAAGCAGTCAACTAGTTCAAAAGTGTCTCCTAAAGAATACTTAAGTACTTCATTCCAAGCTGGGTTCAAAATTTTCTCTTATTGCTTTGCCACTTTATGTATAACTGATTGTAGTCATCCTGAAACATCGGTTTCTGTGGTTTAGATATGTGCCAATAGTATCATCGTACAGGCTGCCGAATCTTTCGCTGTTTGCTCTAGCCCTGGGACTAAATAGAAAAGTGGGAGGGGTGACTAGCCTATGACGGCACCGTAGTATGAAGAATAATTGTGTTTTGTTAGTATCCTTTGGTACGTTGTGACTCCCTGGGGGGGGGGGGCTGTCGGAGAGATAATTTCAATTGGTGGCTCGAAACGTTATCACTTTCGGCCAAGAATCTCAATCATGAACTAATGTGCTACAGTTTGCTTCGTTTTTCCCTTT
Organism: Trichobilharzia szidati; assembly: GCA_944472155.2. Classification (NCBI taxonomy): domain Eukaryota; kingdom Metazoa; phylum Platyhelminthes; class Trematoda; order Strigeidida; family Schistosomatidae; genus Trichobilharzia; species Trichobilharzia szidati. Next base: position 34,173,793 of record OX235276.1, on the reverse strand, counting down.
CTGAAAGTAACATGGAGTGATGAATGTTGAATAGCCTTAACAAGTATGCTTACTGGCTTTCTGGAGGACATCACTCATTTATTCTACCCCTATTTTTCTTATATATTTTTGTGCAGTGCATTTCTTGGTGCCCATTATATACCAAGTTTGTATTTTTAATAAATTTAATCGATAATCACAGAAAATACCAACTGATTCATGAAGAAAATAAAAGACAACTCAGTCAAGAAAATTTTCTGGGATTCGATCCTCTGCCGACATACACCTGATATCTATGGTCGGCCTGCAGAATTTGGGCTACCGATATCACATGCTGAGAATTCCATACTTATAGCAGGAATATGGTGTGGAATCAAGCTATAATAAAAGGAATAAAATCATCTTCACAGGCTGTACAGTCGTATTTATATTTACCAAAACTCTAAAGTAGTCCATTATTGAGTAGTAGGGAGGGGTGACATAGTTGATGTAATTACTTAGAAGTGGCTTCAAAAGTAAAAATTAAAAGTTGTAAATTACGTAATACTCAACGGCACAAAGGAAGGAAGCGTTAGAAACTTGATAAGGTTAAAATTGTTATTGAGTGAAAGTAAAGGTAGTCGAGTGTGAAGAGGGTGAGAAAACGTACGAAAGGAACATATGGGAGTGATAATAGTGAATTAATTATTAAAGTAAAAGCGAAGTAATCATTGGCGAATTGTCAATGCTGCCGTCACACATAAATGTAGAAATCTGACGCCCTCTGTACCATTTGGCCTCACCCTGTAGATGATCTTGAAAGACGACTCTGGTGGAGCTACGTGGCTTGAGTTCACCAAGTACTCGATAACTGAGCTAGTCACTGTCTTGCATTGTCCTTTTGCTAACCAACCATGCTGCATAATGTTCACAGATGCGCCTGGAAAGTGTGCGCTTTTTGCGGCCAATATAACTAGCTCCGAACGAGCAGGTGAATTTATAAACGCACATTGAAGTGGCCCAAAGTGGCAGGAGTTTATCCTCCACATATCAATTGATCATTTGTCAGCTGTAAAAATTGATCCGTAGCTCATTTACAAAGAAGGCTTTTCTCAATGATCTGCATGAACGATTCTTCAGGATTTCAGCTGCGGTGTCACCACCTTTAAATTCAGCGTTCATAAAATGCAGTTCCTTCGGAACCGTCTGGGTTCTTTCAGGCTTTTGCTTTAACTTCATGTTTTTTCGATGAATCTCGGAGGATATGGATTTTCTATGAAGACTTGTCTGAGTCGCTCCAGTTACCCAATAATCGATGTACAGGAGAATGATACATTGGCAGTATTGAACTTAACGGGGACTGTTAAGTCTATGAATCTTAATCAATCCGTATAGATGCCCAGAAGTTTTTATAGAATAAGATTCTTTTTTTATTAATAATGCTCATATTGTGAAGCTTTACTAGATTAAATATCACTTTAATCTGCAATTTTTTAATCTCATCTGATAAGATATCCGCTACAAATTTGTTTTCATGGCACAAAATGGATAACATTTTACGAGTTGATCACGGATTGATATCAGTTAGAGAACCATTGAAAACCAGCACTGGAGTACTGGACAGCCAACTGTTTCATCAGCCTAATTTGGGAATCATCGACAGTACACACCCACCACAGGGAGTTCGAATCCAGGACCTTCCGGTTACAAGACCTAAAGTTACTAGTGGGAAGTAGTAGTGACGACCACCTTTGGCATGAAGACAGACCCTGACCGATGACATTGGTTGGCCATCACGCTATTTTGGAAGTCATCTTCAGTAGGCACCCACCACAGGGAGTTCGAACCCAAGGCTTTCCGGTTACAAGGCAAGCTAGCCCGTATACCATTCAGCCACTGGGACCCGACTGGATTCAATGGCCAGCCCATGAATTCTGACTTCTACCAATTCGTGATTTAGCGTGACCACCAACCAATGTTATCGGTGGGAAATCCATCCTCACACTCGGTTGGTGGTCGCGCTAAATCACGAATTGGTAGAAGTTGGTAGAAGAATTCATGGGCTGGCCATTGAATCCGGTCGGGCCCCAGTGGCTGAGTGGTATATGAGCTTTTCTTGTGACCGGAAGGTCCTGGGTTCGAACTCCCTGTGGTGGGTGCGTACTGTCGATGATTCCCAAACTAGGATGAAATAGCTGGTTGTCCAGTACTCCCTGCTGGCTTTCAATGGTTCTTTGACTGATATCAATCCTTGGTTAAACTCAAAAAAACAAATCTAATCCCTACAAACCAACTATTGATAACACTTTAACTTCACATGCGTTCACACTTGCAACCAGTCGCGTAATCCTATATCAGGCTTTAGAATAAGTATATAGGCTCTGTCACACTATCCATACTTATTTGGTAGATTAACTGTTTCAGAAATATCCTACACTTATTCATGCTTATAGTGTTTTTAAAAAAAAATTCATAGTTCGGTATGTTTTCTGTTTTTGTCTGTTTTAGCCTGAAATCAAGTCTACTTCAAATATCGCTGAGAATCGTATAAACTGTACACAAATTGGGACTGGTGTAGGTCCTATCTTCGTTTAAAGATATTAACTCTATCTTCAACATTATAGAGTGTTCTACTGGCTGATATACTTCCCAGTATGCTTTTCAAGTTTATTGCTCCAATGTTTATACACCGGCTTCATTTTCAGTGAGTTTATTTATATTGTAATGAATTCAGTAAAAGACTGGCAGTAGTTTTGAATATTTCGATTCCCATTGATCATTATTTTTTGAGTGAAAATGTACTATATGCCAAATGTTTAGAATACTTCATTGATCTCAGTCCATGAGGTGGTTTTTTTGTATTCCTGTACGTTTCCAGTGCTGGAACACAGGGCTTCAAGCTAGAGGCTCGAAGTTTCAGTAGCAGTGGTGTTCACTTTTACGGGATGGGGTTGCTAGCCACCTCATGCCCAACCTTCCCCCTTTACCAGGCTTATTACTGGCTTAGTGAGGTAAAGGAGTGTGTCGGTAGCCGGGGATCGACACACTGGACAGTATGCATGTTCGGTGGGCATTCTACCGCTGTGCCTTGCGACGCATTTTTCACATAATGGTACACCCATTGACTGGTTATTGGTTTTCAGGAAGACCGAACACACCTATCTCTCCCTGTTGCGAGATGAGACTGGCATGCAGTATCATCCTGTGGTGCAACCACTCGAGAGGCCTCTCCCTCAGTGGTGGTAGAATAGGATAATCATAGCTTCGACTGTTAAGTTTGACAGTGTTATTGAAAGTGAAGGGAAATAGCTTTTCCTTCAAATCTGCTAGTGGGTAGAAAGGTCCCCTTGGTGAAGATTTCATCCTTTATCATGGTACTTCAAGTTGTATAGCTATTTATGTTAGAAGCAGTGGCACTCAGACAAGTCATGTGTAACTGGTCACAAGCAGTGTTTTCCTTAGCTTTGCGGCCGCGCAACGTTAGTGCTTCTATTTCAGGTACCCCAACAAGGAATTCACTTTCATGGTGTAGACAGACGGGAAGTAATAACTGTTCATACACCTCGATAAGCGCATAAGGCTTTCCCGACCATTAACCACGTTCATCCACTTCCATAACAGTTGACAGGAAAGGCAAATCATGTGATGATCAAATTGCAACTCTACGCATCGTCATCAAAGAACAAAGCATAGAATGGCGGTCAAACCTCACTCTACCTTGACTGCATTGACTTCGAAAAGGCCTTCGTCAGACAATGTTGACCGAGAAGTGATTTGGAAACTACTTCAACACTACGGCGTACCTCAAGTCTTTGTTAACCTCATTCAACAACTACTTGACAATGCCACATATCAAGTGATCCACAACGGAAAACTCAGTGAAGCGTTCGAAGTACATACAGGAGTAAGACAAGGCTGCCTATTATCACCGATGATATTCTTAAATGTGGTGGACTGGATTATGCGTCAGACTGTTGGGGGCGAGGAGTCAAGAATACGCTGGACGACCGATAAGAAGGCTCTAGAAGATATGGATTTCGCAGATGATATATGTCTAATGCCACACAAATTCAAAGACTTGCAAGCGAAAACTAGCAAACTTGCTGAGGAGGAGGCTGGCAGTGAAAACAGGACTGCAGGTGAACATAGAGAAGACGGAGGTGATGAAGATAACCAACCACCACCGACAGCAACAACCAGCACGAATCACCATCAACGGGAGAGATTTAACAGAGGTTGTCTCCTTCACTTATCTGGGAAGCATCGTTTCTACTACAGGCGGAACGGACGAAATCTTCTGCACTCAGCATAAGGAACAAGATTCGGATTTTCGACACAAATGTTAAGTCAATCAGTCAGTTCTTCTATACGGGTCAGAAACTTGCACTGCATGTCACGAAAAGGATTTCCAACAGGTTTCAGACTTTCATCAACAGCTACATTCACTCCATACTGAAGATCAAATGGCTGACCAGAAAGAATAAGCAACAAGAAACTCTGTCTGGGAACAAACCAACCAAGAGCCGATCGCTCAACAAATATATGTAGGATAAAGTGGAGGTGGATCCGGCATGCATTGAGGAGGCCGTCGAATGATATCGCACGTCAGGCCAATACTCGAGTGGAATCCAAATGGGAAGCGACGAGTGGGTCGTCGGTGCGAGAGTGATATGGAGGAGGTTGTGTGTTGGTTAGCAGGAGATGAGAGAGTTTGGTCAATCGTGGACCCAGATGAAGAGGATGGCAGAAAACAGAACAAAGTGAAAATGCGCTGTTAAAGCCCTATGTTCCACTCGGGACCTAAGGGAATAATAATAATAACAGGTGACATGGATGAAGGTATCAAAGCCAGGATCTTGAAAGCAAGACAGGCATTTATTATTCTGAAATCAGTATGGAGATCTACAGCACTAGGTAAAAGGAAGAAGAATCGGATCTTTCACACTAACGTCGTCAAATAGGTGCCTTTATATGCTTTATAAATTTGGTGTGTCATCTTAAGTATTTCCAGCAGGCTAAAGACTTTTATCAACACCTCGATAGTGAAGATCAGATAGCCAACCAGAAAGGTTAAGCAGCAAGGAACTCTTCAGGCAGCCCATCAGCCGCGAACCTATTGCTTAACAAATATGTAGAAGGAAATGGAGATGGGTTGGACATACACACAGCGAGGAGACATTCAAGTGACGCCACACAGTAGGTATGCCCTAGAGTGGAACCCATATATGTAGCAATGAGTATTAGTATGCTGTTGACCAGGTTGATTATCGTTTTCCAATAAGTGTTCTACACATGTAGAAGAAACCACAAAGAAAACAAGCTACAACGGAATTTGTAGTAGGTGAACAATAGGTGATAAGTAATGGAATGGGAAGTTGGGTCCTGTTTAGCATATGCCATCTGTGAGATTGTTTTGTATAGGCAATAATATGCAAGGCTACGAGTGAATTTTTTGATAACACAATGCAACAGCAGTCTCTCTTAGAAACACATAAATCAAATACTGGTTAAAAAAGGGTTTTGAAGACCGCGGAATAACAGTTTAGATAAACTATCGGTCGTTGTACTTTTCGTTCTACCTCGAACTTATCATTAGGGGATGTGCCTGCGCTCACAGTTTGTACTTGTACTCAGTCTAATTATTAAGTTTCCATATTACAGATGGTCATCAATAGTGGGGTCACATAAAACTTTCTATTGTCTAACTAATATTCATCGGTCTGGTAACGGATTATTTGAATGGGGTGATTGTTGGTGTTGAGCCTGAATGAAAATAGGGACGTTGGAAATGAATTAAACTATAAATAACAAGTCTGAAATCCAACTAGCAACCATTGTGGTGAGAGCTGTCTGCTAACCAAAATTAGTAGACAGCAATTTGCGTCAATGTTTACGTCCTAAATCTTGGTCATGAGAAAAAAACAACAAAAACGCAGACTAACCTTGAGGAACTCAACCAATCACATCAGAGTTAGCGTGGGCGGATACCATTAGCAGATATATCACCGGTCTGTCTAAGAAAAGGCAACAAAGAGATGACAGAATAACCTTCAGCAGGAAAACAACCAATCAGAAGACGCTAACAATAACGAATAATAATGTACATAAAAATCTATAAATATCTGTTGATTTTCTCAATAGGCTATCTGTTGCCTGGCCCTTGTCTTCTGTCTTTACACTATTACCACATATACGATTCGGAACTTTAATATTTCATTACGATGACCGACCTTTAGGCTATTAACGGACTGTATCAATTGTTTCTATGTGGTTTTGGTAATGGTGTGACTAGGTTTCAAATTTGGAATCGAATGCTGTTGGAAATGTTCTTTAGTTACTTAACAGATTAATTTGTTTATTGCATTCCTGGGAGTCATTTTGCTGTTCAAAAATAACTCCATCGGTATAGAAGAGATTCTTCTTGAGACCCTCTCTCCATGTTGACTATAAAGCGAAAATATTCATTCAGACATTTAGCCAAAAAGAAATTGAGCAAACAGTATCCTTTTCGATAATTTCTTTTTCTGGCTCTACAATCACATATGTATGTTTATGTACATAGAATATCCGAGAATAGTCGTCAAATATTATCGATTTGTTAAGTAAGCTCAATGGAATTACACTCCAATAAAGACGCTTAAATCATAATAAGAATAAAACGTAATAGTAAATAGAATATCAAATAAAATTAGGGAAATTTCCACAACAGTATGAGCATCATTAAGACCTTGATGGCCCGGGGTGGGTGGGTAAGGAGAGTGTCTGAACCAACTTCTTTTGGATATATACATAAGTTAGGTTTCTTAATGTAGATTCCAACAGCCAAGCTCAACAATATCTTGCAGACGAACTCTTAGGGCGAAATTGAGATTAGTTGGTATACGGTAGATGAATCTGAAAGCTTGGTTAACATCAATCTTGTGTTCTGTATCCACAGGATGAGATGGAATAGCGCGTTGAATAGATTTTGTTTGTCCTTTACTTAACCACTATGCAGGGTGATGTTAGGAAATCCGGTGATAAACACGCCTAATTGTACGGCCTATGTAACTGGCTCCACAGGAGTAGTAGAATTTGTAGATACATATAGCAGAGGCGAAATTAGGCCGTTTATTTTTAACTCCCGAACGCAAAATAGGGGTCGGTTATTTTGAAGACACAGCATAATTTAGCAGCACTGAATGCTCCTTTTTTGCCTCCGTACTCTCTAGGCGTTGTGTTGATATATTACTGATTTTATCCCTGAGGAACTGGAGTTGCAATAATAAGGCCCTTTTCGGAATTATTGCTACCTAGACTTTCTTTGAAGAAATCAAAAACCACGCAAATTAAGAAATTCAACAAATTATTAGAAGAAAAGAACAGAACAGTATATGAAGATGGTGGTACTTTGACGTGCCGTGATCGATGAACTTCTCTGGGCTACCATTCTCACTCTTCATTAAGACATTCATCAGGGCAGATTGCTCATGCTCTGTGGATGAAGCACATTATCAGATCGCGTTTTTATTTCAAAGGCATGAATCTGAAAAAGAAATGAGTCTATACACTTCTTGGTGTGTACCGTCCTCTTTTCTAGTCTTAAGGACGTCGTCTAGGAATGAAATGCTAGAGTCTCTTTCTTTCTCGATGGTAAAATTTACTTCAGGATGAACATCGTTAAATTTGTCCAGGATGTTTTTTTGCTTCATCTTAATTTTTGTTGATCAGAAATGTATCATCCATGTACTGACAGTAGAATTCTAGTTTATCAAGTGCATCTTTAAAAGGCCCACTCTATAGTTTTGCATGGAAAATATCGGCTAGAATGTGTCCTAGAGGTGACTATCTCTATTTTTTTGTATTCAGAACCGCTGTTATAGGGAATTTTTATTTTTACAATACACTTTCCATGTGTAATTTAAGCAACCTAGTGAGTTGATATTGAGGTCGTCATTAGGTTGCCGTCATACTTTTTCATGTTTAGTTTGAATCTTTAAATATCTCCATTATTTTTTTCAAGAGTTGGTCTCTAAGGATTAGATTTGCTTTTACGAGTTTGACCACGGATTGATATCACTCAAAGAACCATTGAATACCAGCACTGGAGTACTGGACAGCCAGCTGTTTCATCCTAGTTTGTGGTTCATTGGCAGTACGCACTCACCACCAAGGTTCGAACCCAGGACCTCCCGGTTACAAGGGAAGCTAGCTCGTAAACCAATTAGCCTTGCGTCGGTGGCACAGTGGTTAGGACGCTCGCCGACCATGCACATGGTCTGGGGTTCTATCCCCGGCCAATGCACTCCTTTACCTCGCTAAGCCAGAAATAAATCTAGTGAAGAGGAAAGGTTGGGCATGAGGCTAGCAACCCCATCTTGTAAAAGTAAACACTGCTACAGAAACTTCAAGCCTGTACTTTGAAGCCCTATGTTCCACTGGGAACGTGAAGGAATAGAAAAAAACTATTCAGCCACTGAGACCCGGATCCAACGGCCATCCCATGAATTCTTCTACCAACTTCTACCAATTCGTGATTTAGCATGACCACCAACCAGGTGTGAGGATGGATTTCCCACCGATAACATTGGTTGGTGGTCACGCTAAATCACGAATTGGTAGAAGTCAGAATTCATGGGCTGGCCATTGAATCCAGTCGGGTCCCAGTGGCTGAATGGTATACAAGCCAGCTTGTCTTGTAACTGAAAGGTTCTGAGTTCGAACTCCCTGTGGTGGGTGCCTACTAAAGATGACTCCCGAAATAGCGTGATGGCCAACCAATGTCATTGGTGAGTGTCTGTCTTCATGCCAAAGGTGGTCGTCACTACTACTTCCCACTAGTAACTTTAGACAACTTTATCTTGTAGTGAGCTACTAACTAGATTAATCTTCAATCCCTTAATCTAAATTGAAGTCCATCAAATCCCTACTAATCAATACTTGAAAATTAGTTCCTATTGTGTTAGTTTAGTCTTATTGTATAGGTCATTTAGTATTAGAACTGGTGATCACAAAGATATTAGTTATTGGTCTGGCGTTTCACCAGGTGAGCGATTGACGAAACCCATTTGGTGATCGATCAGATCTTTGTTTCACTTGGACGGTGAGAGTTTCGCTAAGTTGTGAATTCGATGCTTATTAGTTGGCAAGCTGGATCTTGTAGAGTCGTCTGTGTGGCTACGAGTGAATAGACTAAAGGCTTTATATGCTTTGAATCGTGAGGCGGATGTGGCTTTCGTTTAAGCTTCAATTATAAATCTATTTAGATATAATCATAGGTGGTGTTTAGATAGATTTATTTGTCAAAATAAAAATGTGTGAAGAATTTAAAAAAAAAATCATTATGAGTAGTTGGAAGATTTCATCATGAGCTGACATCAGTTGGAGAACCATTGGAAACCACTGGGAGTACTGGACAGCATCCGCCGTCCGGGTTCGAACCCAGGACCTTCTGGTTACAAGGCGAGCTGGCTCTTAGACCATTAAGCCACTGGGACGCGATCCAATAGCCAGCCCATGAATTCTAACTTCTACCGATTCATGACTTAGCGCGACCACTTCGCAATATCTTCTTCGATAAGTTACTGCCTCACTTTCAACTTACTGCACCCGACCGGTCACAGCTTCTCACTAGAACCCCAGGTAACTACCTATCTGAATAGGACCAGTCGCTAGTGAGCATCAGATTAATTTTCAAGTATTGGTTTTTGCAGGGATTATTGTTTAATTGGTCGGAGGTGTTCATCATGAGCCCCGGTGGGAACACACTGATGAAGAGTCTCAAACTAGGACGAAACAACTGTTCAGTACTCCCAGGCGGTTTTCCACTGGTTCTCTAACTGATGTCAGTTCATGATGAAATCCTCCGACGAATGAAATGAAAATCCCTACAAAACCAATACTTGAAAATCGCTATTAATAGTTACGTTGAAATACTTGTAATGTTATATATATATATATATATATATATGTATATGCATGTATATATATAATCTCCTTGCATATAATTGTTAACCAAGATGTATTTTTGGTAAATGGACTTATTTGCATCTATATATTTTCTATTTTATTCACCTGAACAGTTTTAAAATCATTTGTGCCGTTCTCTTGGCTGTCAATAGTTTCCTGATGGTCTCTTTCTCGCAGTCCTTTTATATGAGTCTTTTAGGTAAGTCTCTTCTTTTATCGTATAGAAACTGCTCCCAGCTCTTTTTCCTGTCAACATTTTGGTTTGATATTATGTGAAAAATACAACGACAGCTCACTTATAACGTTTTGGTGATTTTGATTACTGGGTGGGCAAAATTAAACTCTAAGCAACAGTAAATACTAGTGCGTCGGTAGCGCGGCGGTTAGGATGCTCGCTGACCATGCACATGGTCCGGGGTTCGAACCCCAGCCGACGCACTCCTTTACCTCGTTAAGCCAGCAATAAAAGCTAGTAAAGAGGAAAGGTTGGGCATGAGGCTAGCAACCCCATCCTGTAAAAATAAACACTGCTATAGAAGCTTCAAGCCTCTAGCATGAAGCCCAATGTTCCACTGGGAACGTGAAGGAATAAAAAGAACAGTAAATACTAACGGGCAGGTGACCTTAAACGCATCAACCACATGATCAAGGTGATTTCTGCGTATAAAATACATATTAGATTCATGAAATTAATGGATTAAAAGGCATGACATTGTTATGAAAGATACCTTCCTCTGATGTGTGAGAAAAATACGTTTCTGTTTTGGATTGGATTATCAACAGAGTAATTTAACCACATTATGTGCATGTAATTATCTAGTCTTCTAACCGTAACAATAGCCTTAATCTTTCATTAAGCTAAATCTAACGTGAAAATATTCATAAACTCACCCTAATCCATCTCAAACCAATCCTTATATCGCCCTCATCAGGTTAACCTAACGCTAACTTGTCCTTAGTCTAAACCTGAACTCAGTCTTTCCCAAACATAACCTTAAACTTGCCAGATATCCCATTTAATAACATAACGCTTCATTGAGCATATTTTATTCATGCCTACAATATTATTTACCAGGTTTCACTAACTTGCTTGCTGAGCGTTTCAAGACCATTGGTGTGCAGTCGCACTCCGCCGGTAATTACTGGTGTTCAAAGTTTAACTTGGTTACTGGCTGCCGAGCGTTTGAGATTCGGTGGAGACACCTTTTCCTTCATGGTTGCATATAAACCTTGCTTGAAGAGTGCCGACAAGCGCTCCTACCGATTACCTCCAACCTCCGGATATACTGGCTATCTCTCCTACAATCGCGTTCACAGTTTGCACCTAAGTCTTGGTGACCAGTCAATAGTTGCATCTTGAGAGTATGCAGTTTCACTCCGATTTAATTGATCATATTAAATAACTTTTTCTAGACTAAGAATTATTTCCTTAACTGAGATATCTAATTGTAATGGTTAATGAGGAAGCTGCATTAAGTTGTATCCTATAATTTTTTCTCTTGCGTTTCGAGTGGAACATGAGGCTTCATTGGGACATCGGAATACATTCAATCATCTTCTATCACTTTCAACAGGCTCCACGACTTCCCAGAAGCTTTGATTTCTTCTTCACATTGTCTGCTGCATGTCACCCTCGGACGTAGGCCCAACTCGTCGCTTCCTACTTGGGTTCCACTCGAGGACATACCTTCTATGGGACATCACTTGAATGTCTCCTCGGTGTGTATGTCCAACTCATCTCCATTTTCTTCTACATATTTGTTAGTCAATAGGTTTGTTGCTGATTGGCTGTTTGCCAAAACTCCTTTTTGCATAACTTTTGTGGCTAACCATCTATGTTGTTGAAAGTCTGTAGTAGCCTGTGGGAAATGCTTTCAGTAAGGAGTGCACCAAGTCTTTGAACCACATATTTAGTACTATAAGGTCGCTTCTGGAATGACATATTAAAGTATTTAGCTTTCCCCTGTTATTTGTAAGAATGAGTATTTATTACTATTATTCCCTTAGATTCGGAGTGGAACATAGGGCTTCAACAACACATCTCCACTTTCTCCTATTTTCTGTCATCTTTTTCACATGGGTTCACGATTACCCATAATCCCTCATTTCTTCCTCACGCGCTCTCTTCCATCTCACCCTCACATTGACGGCCCATTCGTCGCTTCCCTATTGGATATCACTCGAGCGATGGGCTGCATTGTGCGTGATGTCATTTGACGGTTACCTCAATGTATGCCCAATCCATCTCCATTTTCTCTTACATATTTGTTGAGCGATCGGCTCTTGGTTAGTTTGTTCCCAGCCAGAGTTTCTTGTTGCCTATTCTTTCTGGACGGCCGGCTGGCCATTTGATCTTCAGTATGGAGCCAGTGAAAACCGTTGTCGATAAAAAAACTATAACTTGTTGGGAATCCCTTTCGTGATACGCCCGCCAAGTTTCTGACTCGTATAGAAGAACCGACTTCACATTTGTGTTGAAAATGCAAATCTTGTTCCTTATGCTGAGTGCGGAAGATTTCCAAACTTGTTTCAGGTTGATGAAGGTGTATCTTGCCTTTCCGATTCTGACTTTGACATCTTCGTCCGTGATGCCGCTTTTAGTTGAAACGATGCTTCCCGAATAAGTGAAGGAGATAACCTCTGTTAAATCTCTCCCGTTGATAGTGATTCGTGCTGGTTGTTGCTGTCGGTGGTGGTTGGTTATCTTCATCACCTCCGTCTTCTCTATGTTCACCTGCAGTCCTGTTTTCACTGCCAGCCTCCTCAGCCAGTTTGTTGGTTTTCACTTGCAAGTCTTCGAGTTTATGTAACATTAGACATATATCATCTGCGAAATCCAGATCTTCTAGAGTCTTTTTATCGGTCGTCCAGAGTATTCTTGACTCCTTACCCCCAACAGTCTGCCGCATAATCCAGTTCACCACAATTAAGAATATCATCGGTGACAATAGACAGCCTTGTCTTACTGCTGTATGCACTTCGAACACCTCGCCGAGTTTTCCGTTGTGGATCACTTGATACGTGATATTGTCATATAGTTGCTGAATGAGGTCAACAAAGAATTGAGGTACCCTGTAGTGTTGCAGTAGTTTCCAAATCACTTCTAGGTCTACGGTTTTAATATTTGTCTCCTTTTGTGTGTATAGCTTCTTATCACTGTTGCTATAGTAGATTGGATTTTTAATTCGGATAGGCGTTTTTGCGGCTGTTGTGCCCTCATAGTTGGTTAGTATAATCATCAAGCTTTCATTATCTTCTTAGGTAACAACGTAATTGTGAAGGACAATGTTAAAACTTCACGATTTAACTATCTTATCATTAGGTATTTGTTGTTTTTGTTGTTCCCGACCGATAGCTGTTACCTTGATGTGGTGGTCGGGCATGCATATCGCAATGACCCAACAAGCCACACTGGCCGGAACTAATGTTCCTGCAGGTCCTACCATGCCAGGAAGACTGTTAGGGTAACGATTAGACTAAAAGCAGTTACCGGAATAGTGTAAGAATTTTTTTTCACACTATGCTGGGGGTCTGTGGGTGAAGTCGTACTGCTGGGGAACAGGGATGTAACAGCAGTGAGGTGTTTCCCTCAGATGATCAGCATGCCAATCAGCTATGCTGTCTCTCCACTCTGAAGAGAGTGGGTTGGGAAAGGTTGACTACAAAAATTGTAAATCCCGACTTACCTTACGGTGGTCCGTAGCCGGCGGTAAATTTACTAATACGGAACCAATTCAAGAAGCCAGTTCGTACAGGCCTTGTGTGAGCGGCCTCAAGGAGTTGTCCCCTGGCCTCTGTAGTCAAGCAATACTAACCTTTCTGTTTCAGGTACCCGAAGAATCAATCAACTCACACGGTGTGGGCAGCTGGGAAGTAACAACCACCCACACACTTCCAAAAGCACACGAAGCCCTCCTAACCATTCTCCTCCTGTATCCCTGTCCTATTTTTGTTGTTAATAATATGACGGCTCTTCACTTCTGGAGATCCGATTGCTGTTCACTGCTGAAGGGTTCAAAACCGGAAGGAAAATATCTGTCCGGTGTTCTCCTTTTTTAAATATCTCTGTGATTGGTGTGTGTTCATGATGAAGTCCGTCTAAATTAAACTACTTTCTTTGTATTTTTCGCTTTTAGGCATTGTATCTGCAAGTTTATCATCAGGAATAGGAGATGTTAGTTTTCTAAGCATGTTAGCATTCTTCGACAAGTAAGTCATTTGACGTATATATATATATATATATATATATATATATATATATATATATAGCTTCCCACAGTCCTACAATAAGCATTTTATAACATTTTCATACCTAAAAATGACTTGGCGGTGTATCAACAGTGAAATGTTCCCCTCGAACGACGAGATATGCTGCCTTGATGCTCTGTGGAGTAGTAGGGAGGGTTAGAAAAGCTCTGCCGCCGAAATTGTACATCTCGCTATACCCTGCAGCAGTCCCTAACCGGTGGTCTGTTCCTGGTGACACAACACACACTAATCAACTTCCTGGATATGGACATCTTGGAAGGATCGATTGCGCTATGTACTTTCACTAGCACATAAAGTATTTTCTCTTCGTATGGTTAAATGATACTGATATTACTTTGTATTTTGTTTGAGGAGTCAGTTGTCTTCATAATTTTGGGCATAAAACATAAGCGTATATAAGACTTGGAGAATCTACTGACATGAAGAATTTACGACTATCCTATTCTATCCTCCTATAAGTCTGGATTATGCGTAGAACTCATTAGCCTACATGACAGCTCTTACAATTGTGCATTGCTAACTGCTTGCTCAAACATTATTGAATTAGTTGTGTTCTGTGAGCTGATTGATTCATTTGAAAAGCTTTCGTCGTCCACCTTCTAGACAACATGTTCAAGTGCAGGTTTTAGTATAAAATAAACTCATTTGAATTCTCCCTCCATGAATGATGATATAATTGTCTCTCCTCCGACAACCATTGCTTTATATTATTATTATTATTCCCCGTGGGTTCCGAGTGGAACACAGGGCTTCAATAACACATCTCCACTTTCTTCGGTTTTCTGCCATCCTCTTCAGCTGGGTCCACGAATGCCTATAATCGCTCACCTCTTCCTCACACGATCTCCTCCATGCTGCCCTTACACTGATGACCCACTCGTCGCTTCCCAATGGGATCCCACTCGAGAAATGACCTGCATTGAGCGCGATGTCATTCGACTATTTCCTTAATGTATACCCTATCCATTTCCATCTGAGCGATCTGAACTTGGTTGGTTTGTTGCCAGCTAGTTTATTGTTGCTTATTCTTTCTATCTGGCTGGCTGGCCATTTGATCTTCAGTATGGAGCCAGTGAAAGCCGTTATCGATAAAAGACTATAACTTGTTGGGAATCCCTTTCGTGACACGCCTGCCTCGTTTTTGATCCGTATAGAAGGACCGACTTGACATTATTGTTGTTGTGATTAGTTGTTAATTTACGTGTCTATTGATCGTTCTAATTGACTCTTGATTTGAACTTTCTAGTCATGTGATTTACTTTTTATTAGTTGGTAAATTTGGTCTGTGATCGTGTGTTTGTTAATTGCTAATTCACTCGAGTACACTTGGCTTCTAGGAATTCCCTGGCATTACTGTCTGGTGTTTCCTCTATTTACAATTTCTACATTATCCCAATCATCAAATCGGTGTCCATAATTATCTACATGCATTGATATGAAAGAATATATATAGATATCATGTCTTTTCACAGCTGATTTGTGTTCCTGGATTCTGATTCGAAGGGGATGCCTACTTTGTTGACCGATATAATGTCTACTACAGTTCATACAGGCAATTTATTTTGTAAAGGGTATTAATTTTATCTTCTTTTTCTGTTGGATCTTTTGGTTTATACAATATCGAATGAAGTAATTGCCCTGGATGGCGTTTGTGTGGTATCTATTTCAAACGCTCTTAATATTCCAACTGTTATTTTAGGGATATTTTTTTTATATATGGTAGGATGAATTTTCTTGTGGTCTTTGATGATGGCTTCTTGTTGGTGTTATAACTTGAGTTTAAACACTTTTTGATGAAATTGTGAGGGGGATATCCATTCTTTTTGAAGACCTTGAGTAGTTATTTTTCCTCCATTCAACACCGGAGTAGTGCTACAGTACTTTTCAGCTCTTTTAAATTATGTCTGCACACAGTTTCTTTTGTGGGTAACCGGGTTATTTCTATTATAGTTGAGTATTTGGTCGGTGTGCGTTGATATTCTGTATATTTTTGTGTTTCTAAATTTCCTGTATTAGTTCTCTTGACTGAGACATCTCAGAATGCGATTTCTTCCTCTAATTCTTCTTCCCTTTTGAATGTCTTCAAATATGTTGTTTATGAATTTGTGGGTATATTCCAAATCATTTCTTTTAATTATTACAAAAGTATCATCAACATAACGTATTCAGATTTTTGGTTTAATGATTGGTAGGGCCATTAATTCTAATCTTTTCATGACTGATATGGGCGATGATGCCGTCGGTGTTCCTATTATCTGTTCTTATATTCGATTAACCAAACGAAAAGATCCAACAAGAAAGGAAGATAAAATTAATCTTCTTTACAAAATAAACAGTATAAACTGTAATAAACATTATATCGGTCAGCAAAGTGGGCGTCCTCTTTGAATCAGAATCCAGGAACACAAATTAACTGTGAAAATACATGATATATATTCTTTTATATCAATGCATGTAGATGATTATGGACACCGATTTGATGATTGGGATAATGTAGAAATTGTAAATAGAGGAAACATCAGACAGTAATGCCAGGGAATTCCTAGAAGCCTGCTTGGTACTCAAGTGAATCAGCCAGCGAATGATAAACACTTTATTATAGACCAAATTTACCAGCTAATAAAAAGTAAATCACACGACAAGAAAGTTCGAATTCCAAGTCATTGAAAATAATCAATAGAGACGTAAATTAACAACCAGTCATGAAGATGGTTGCCAGGAGACATAATTATATCATTCATGGAGAATCTAAGTGAGTAAGTGATTTTGTACTACAACCTCCTCTGAAGATGTTGTCTAGAAGGAGGGCCGAGGAAAGCCGCACAATTAAACCAACCAGCTTAGAGAACACAACCAAATCAAAATCATCTACCTGATCCACAAATCTCTATTATTTTTAATTTACGTTAGTTTGTCTTAGATGCAATTTTCAAAGTCTTATTGTCTTACTTATGCGTAGTATTTAATTTAATTTTTCCCTCTTTTATTCTTGATATGAAAAAAACACACAACCTGTTTAGATCTTGTGTTTCAGCTTGGTCTTCGGGTACCGGTGCAGCTGGTCTAATTGGTTCACTTGTCTACGTGGGTTTAACAGCAGTAGTTACACCTGAGACAACACTACGCATTATAATTATTGTTCCTTGTGGTATACTAATTGTGTAAGTTATGTGTATTAGTAGATGAATTTCTGTGTGTGTGTGTGAAAATTCAGCTTGTACAACTTTTCATTACTATTATATTATCATTATTATTCCCATGGGTTCTGAGTGAACCATTGGGTTTCAGCAATACACCCAATTTTACCGTGTTCTCTGCTGTCCTTCTTAGCTGGCTCAGCGATTGATAATAAGTTTTCATCTCCCTGCACGATCTCCTCCACGTCACCCTCAGATGGCCAACTGGTCGTTCCCCATTCAGGTTCCATTTCAGAGACTAACGCGTGAAATCCTTCAACGGTCTTTTCATTGTGTACCCAATCCACCTTCATTTCCTACGGCATGTTTCGACAGCACAATAAAAAGACACGTAGTTTATCTGAAATGTGTAATGTATTTGCGCAACACATTTCGGACATTCTGATCACACACACGTACTTGTCATACACAGTTTTATAGAAGGCAAGAAGGCATGATTAATTACAATACAGGTCAGATTGTGTGCAGGTCAAGGTAACAAACAATGGGTAGGGAAATGAGTCAAAGGTGTCGGTAAGGAAGAGAGAAAATATCATTCAGTAAGTCGGACATTGGTTCTAGACTGGATTACCAAGTCAGGTTCAAAGCAATAAAAATTGATTTTTGGACGCATAAGACAGGTTTAGGCCTTTTATGGCCAAGGCTTCAATGAATTTAAGTATGTGACCCAACCTTGTTTTATGCAGAGATGGGTTTAAGGGCATTATTGAAATCAACCTCATGACTCGTCTCTATAATGTGCTTCACTATAGATGATGTTGGACATCTATTTCTGGGATCAGTTGTATCCGGCGGTTTTGCGTGTTGTTGCAGCCACTTTGGGGTATGCTCTGTGGCCCTAATCTGCAGAGACTGATGGGTCCTTTTCGCCTTCTGTATAACTGTGTATGACAAGTACGTGTGTGTGGTCAGAATGTCCGAAATGTGTTTCGCTAATCCATTACACGTTTCAGATAAACTACGTGTCTTCTTATTGTGTTGTCGGAATTCATAAAGGGAATTAATTACTTCAAATTCAACTTATTTGCGGAGAAATAGATTCTTGGTATGTTCGCTGCTTGCCAGTGGAAGACATGAAAAGCCTGGCTAGCTGTCTTTGATCATAGGTGCCTGCGTTATATCTCCTGCGTGAAGTGGTATAATAGGGTGAGGAATATTGAGGTTAGGCTTCGGTTGAGTGCTAGGTAAGGAGGGGGAAATCAATCGACGAGGTTGTGAAGTTATATCGATTGAGACGGTTAGGATATGTGTTATGGCACGCACGACTAGCCGTCGCCTTCCTCGACAACGAGCAATGTTAGCTGACATGGGAAAAGAGCTAGTGATGGTCAAACCAAAACATGGCTTCATCAATCCATGAAATCCATAACAGTTAGTTTAAGCCAGCCAGATACGTAGGAAGGTGTAGACAACCTGACTGGCTGGTCGGGGTTCTCAGGATGCTACGAACCAGTGAAGGCTGGAAACAACTGATGATACGGCTGAAAATCGTTCTCAATGGTTGGCGTAGGTGCATTCACTCTTAGTGATTTATTTGCCATATCCAATAAAACTCTATTGTTCTTCTATATTACTATTCTTTTTGCCTCATATATCTGTTTAGATTAGAAATCAAGTGGTAGGGCACGTTGACCGCTTCACTTACTTGGGAAGTACCATCAGCCCCAACGGGTCGATCTCCGACGAAATCTCAGCACGAATACAGAGGGCTAGTTTCACATATGCCAGTTTACGCCGTCTCTGGCGTAGACGCGATATCCGACTATCAACCAAAGGGCGTGTGTACTGCTCAACAGTACGCTCCGTCCTCCTTTATGATTGTGTGACCTGGCCATTGAGAGCAAAAGACATGAAAAGATTAGCGGTGTTCGATCAAAGGTGTCTGCGTTCTATCTCTTGCGTGAAGTGGTATAATAAGGTGAGCAATATTGAGGTTAGGCGTCGGGTGCTAGGTAAGGCGGGTAAATCAATAGACGAGACTGTAAAATTACATCGACTGAGATGGTTAGGACATGTGTTGCGTATGCGTAGTCATCGCCTTCCTCGACGGGCAATGTTAGCTGATATAGGGCCAGGCTGGAAAAGAGCTAGCGACGGTCAAACGAAAACATGGCACCAGTCAATGAAATCTATAACAGTTAGTCTAGGCCACGTAGGGAGATGTAGACTTCCTGGTTGGGGTCCTCGGGACGGTAAAAACCAATGGTTGGAAACAATTGGTGACATGGCTCAAAATCGTTCTCAGTGGCCCAGATACATCCACTCCTTGTGACTTATGATTTCCAATTAAACTGTTTTGTTCTCCGTTATTACTATTCCTTTGTCTCACACCTCTGTTTACTGACTATATTATGCATTTCTTCTACTTTCTTCTCTTGCTTTGTGTGCTACATGGAGTGTGGCGACTTGAACTGCTGCACATATGTGCAAAGTTCTATGTCGAAAACCGACCGACCGACCGATATATCTGTTTTGAATCTCTCCTTACTCTCTCCTCTTGTTTTGTGTGCTACACGAAGGGAGTATGGCAACTCAAACTGCTGCACATCTGTGCAAATCAGTTCTGTGTTGAAACCAGTCAGTGAGTCAGCTGCCTGCTAGAGTTCCCCTTGTTGCCTATCCTTCTCTGCTAGTCATCTGTTTTTCAGTATATTATGTAAGAAAACATCATTCACTCTTTGTGATACCATAGATCTATTAAATCCTTATTATCCTCTATTGAATTATTTTTCTTCGTGGACGTCTTCGGTTAAAAATATAGTTTCTCTGATATCTCCTGTTTAATAAGGTGTAACTACACTTAAACTGCTCTACTCTAGTGTAAAGTAGTTCTACATTGAAAAAAATTCCATTCAGTTCACAATATTACAAATCAATTTGCCAATTGGTGGTTGTACTTTAGTTTACTCTAGCTGAAAATATAAGTTGTCTCTTGTGAAATAAGGTAATGATTTTACGTTATTTTACGTTACACATATTCTCGCATTTTCGACACCTTAAATACAAACATAACATATTATTGGACTTTGTACATTGCTTTCTGCATACTTTACCATATATATATATATATGTATATATATTCTATAGTTTGGTTTGTAAGGGTTAGTTTTGTTTTTACGAGTTGATCACGGATTGATATCAGCTAGAGAACCATTGAAAACCAGCACTGGAGTACTGGACAGCTGTTTCATCTGCCTAGTTTGGGAATCATTGGCAGTACGCACCCACTACAGGGAGTTCGAACCCAGGACCTTCCGGTCACAAGGCAAGCTCGTATACCATTCATATTTATATTTTTTTTCAAAATGTTTGGTCAGATTATCTGTGGTAGTTGTTCAAAGCCTTAGGAGAAGGAGGAGGAGGAGGTGATGGCGGGTTTTCTTTAGTGAAGTAATCAATAAAGTCGAGTGATGTCTTGAGTTTTATTGATTATGTAACATTTCAGTATGAGCTATTATCAAGTGGTATATGCTGCTGATGTGAGTATTTGAAAACTGTTCACATCAATGAGTAGTGTTGGCGCATGTCAAGTCACCTGAGTCTTCGATGAGCAATGTTCGCTGACACTGGATTAGGTTGGAAAAGAGTTAGGGAGTGGTCTAACCAAAACCTGACATCAATTCATGAAGTTCAATTATTGGTCTGTAGGGATTTGATTGATTGCCTACAGGATTTCATCATGAGCTGACATCGGTAAGAGAATCATTAGAAAATCTGCAGGGTGTACTGTACGAAATAGATGTCTAACTTTAACCATAACCTTACCTTAAACCTACCCTAACCTTTACCCTAAATAAGGATAAAACTTGCAACGAAGATTATGACATGTGTATGCGTTTTTCTAATACTGAGCAATGGGATTGGTTGACTCAAAGTCGTCTGACTTTGGTGTCTATTCTTTACTATTGTCACTATTCATTATTAACTCGGAACTCAAACGAATAAAATACTTTTTTTTTATGTTTTTAAAAATAGATGAATAAAACAAGTAGTGGTTTTACACATAATGTTTAACTTATCTCGTGAAAAAAAGTAGGCGAAATAAACAATTGACCGACTTATATTTGGAAAACAAAAAGATTGAGCGAAGAAATATTTACTTTTCAGTTAGATCCTCTTCTTTGGCTCTACTCTAATATACATGTATAGCATTTTTATTACAATACACAACAATTTACCAAACAAGTGGCACTGATATGTTTGTTAACAATAATTAATCAGTGTCAAAATGTCAATGGGTTGATAATTAACGCAGAAAATCAATACACATTTAAAAAGTGGAAATGGATAGAATAAATTAATTTTACAAGAATAACTCGTAATTAAAGATGAAGTGGTCAAAATAAAAATAAAATAACTTGGACAATTATAATTTAATAGGCGGAGGGAGGCGAAGTAGTCCTGTCTTGTAACGATGGCCACGGTAAGGAAAGTGGCTGTACAAATTTCTTCTGTACACATAGGCTTGGTTTCTTCTAGTGGATTCCGATTGCTCCAGCTGTCTGTAGAAGACGAACTCGTAGAGCAAAGTTAAGATTAGTCGGAATGCGATAAATAATTTTAAATGCAGTATTCACATCAACCTTGTGCTCAGTATCAACAAGGTGTGCTAAAATAGAGCTACGAATAAATCTTGTTTGTCCCTTGCTTAACCACGCTGGATGATGTTCAGAAATACGACGATGAAACTGCCTAATTGTACGCCCAATGTAGCTGGCTCCGCAGCTGCAGTCAAACTGGTAGACACACATAGAAGAGGCAAATTTAGGTAGTTTATCCTTATTTCTCGAACATAGAATAGGGGTGGTTTTGAAGAGACAACGTACTTCTGCTGCATAATAAGCTCTTTTAACTGCATTCTTCAAGCGCTGTGTTATGATTTCACTGATGTTGTCACCGAGGAACTGCAATTTTATGAACATTGGCTTTTTCGAAACTGTAGCAATACTGACTCTCTTTGGTGCTGAATTCATATTCTTCTCAATAAATTTATCTGGATAACCATTTTTTCTAAGTAATTCTTTAATAATCTTAAGCCCCTCATTGAGGCAGTCCTCTGAACAGATTTACTTAGCTCTATGAACCAGACACTTTTATTTATTCGATTATATAAGAACAATTAAAGGTGATCGATTTTCATACGAAATACACCCGAATTTGTGTTATTGGCAAAGGCAAAATACGTATCAATGTGGAAATTAAAGGTGTGAAACACACTGTCTACAAAATGTAACTAGGCGGTCCCACCAGTCAGACAGAAGCAGTTCGAAAATCAGACAGCCTTTTCGTTCACCTGGCGTCGACTCCACCATTGACATATATATAAATATGCATGCTGATTATTCGCCAGTCTCAGAGAAATGATCTTTTCACACCGATAAACATATGTTTATTACCAGTTCATAACATATATATTATATGCTTTCGTGTTAAACAAATCGCTAATTGTGATATGATTATTCTGGGTCATTGAATTCAAACCCAAGTAGTTGAATGGTCAATGAAATTTATCTCGTAACCTGAAGATTTCAGGCGCTATCCCTCATGTAGTCGTGAGTAAACAGTCGTGATGAGTCCCAAACTAGGACGAAACAGCCCCGTCCAGTACTCTATGGTTTCCAGTGGTTCTCTAACTGACATCAAACCGTGATCAAGCTTGAAATAAATCAAACCTGTACTAACTAACTGTTAAAAATTTGATGGATATAATAATAATAATAATTATAACAATGATAATAGCTTTATTTCAAACAGTACACTTAACACAATGGAGTTCTCAGCATGTATGACTATATTCCATCCAACTTTCTCTTCACATGACATAATAAGGAGAAAAATAATTCACAAGACATTTACATTAATAATAATGTCAACAAAAATTTAGATGTTAAATTAAATAGAAATAATGACAACAGGATGTTGATGATCGAAAGAATAAAAAGTTCCGTTTATTTACTATTTCGAAGTGAAGACGGGAGTAAGACTATCTGGCTATCCGCCTACTATCTCCAATGATTTTCCTGATTGCTGTAGACTGAACAATGCGACAGACAACGGGCGGCGAGGAAACAGGCATAAAATGAACCCAAACAAAAAACTTGAAGGATCTGGACTTCATCGATGATATATGTCTGATTTCCCATAAACTGGAAGGTATGCAAGTGAAAAGCAACAAGTTGGCGATAGATGAAGCATCAAAGGTAGGACTTCAGGTGAGCATAGAGAAAACAGAGGTGATAAAGATTCCTGGCCAACAGAAACAGCAACAACAACAGACAACAATCAGCATAAATGGGAGGAATCTGAAAGAAGCAACCTCCTTTATCTACCTACTTAGGAAGCATTGTTTCAACTACAGGCGGATGGGACTGATGAGGATGTAGAAAGCAAGGCAAGCTTTCATTACTCCCAAGTTTGTGTGGAGATCAACAGCGCTCAGCATGAAAATGAAAATAAGATCCGGATTATCAACTCCAATGTGAAGTCAGTGGCACCATACGGATCAGAGACTTGGCGCGTCACGAAGGGCACCTAGAAATATTTACAAACCTTCATCAACAGCTGTCTTCGCTCAATACTACTCAAGATCAGATGGCTGGCTAGAAAAGACCAGCAACAGGGATCTCTGGGAGCGAACCAACCCATCAGGGACCGATTGTGCAACAAATATGCAGGAAGAAATGGAGGTGGATTGGCCATACTCTGAGAAAAGAAAGTATCAAGTAACATCACAAGACAGGCCCTAGAGTGGAACCCGTACGGGAAGCGGCGAGTTAGTTGGTCGTCAGTGCGATGGCGACATGGAGTAGGTCATGTGAAGAGGAGATGAAGGCATGTGGGCAGACGTGGAGATAGGTGAAAACGTTGGCGGAGAACCAAACGCAATGGAGACATGCAGCTGAAACCCTATGTTCCTCTAGTAACTAAAGGAAATAATAATAATTTACTATTTCACAGTAAGTTAGCAGTCCCACGTATAACACCTTTCTCATCCCTTAAAAAGTGTTCTGAATAAGGTATCGTAGAGCTTTTAGATTTAGTTGTCTAAGCTTAAAGCTTCCAGTCCTATCTGGTAAGTTCCACGTTGATAGCTGTGTATTGAAAGGGTGTTCACAGTTCGACAAGATGGTTCTTACCACTTTCTTGCATGGGTTCAAGTGTCTGTCTCCACAACAGCATGAATGATTTGGCTTTTTGACTGCCTACTGTTTGCAAGCTTCTAAGAATTTACTGGCATTTTCTTTTCTCTTCATTTTGAAGCTGACACTGAGGATGTTTCCTAGGAAGACTATGGAACGTTCATAATTAAAAATTCCTAATAGTTTGATTCTTTTCGTAATTCATTAACTTTCTAGGACTATATATGATTTTACTGTTGTTTAAGATACACGAATAATCAAGACAGTCCTGTTTATTTCCTGTATCCATAGGTATTTCTTCATTCTGAACAGACCTCATCACTCAAAATTCAGATGTGGCATAAATTATACACCTTCTTCAATTAGTTCCAGAAGACCAAGTCAGGATCTGAATACACTAAACGCTGACGATGCTGCTGAATTGGTCGATAGTGAGTTTTAAAAACAGTTTGGTATTTTCAATTATGACCACAGATTTCTATCAGTTAAAGAACCATTGAAAATCAGGGAGTATTGGACTGCTGTTTTGTCCTAGTACGCGCTGGTAACTCCCAGGTCTTTCAGGTTACGAGGCAGGCTCGTTGACCATGCAGTCAATGGGATGGAATCCAGTAGTCCATGAAAATTTTCAAGCTAGGAAGAAACAGCTATCTAATGCTCCTTGGTTTTTACTGGTTCTCTAATTGATATCAACCCATTACCAAACTTGAAACGAGTGAAGTCCCTACAAACTAATACTTGAAAATTTAGGAAGTTTATTTTAACTACTCATGAGTAGACGATATGATTTTGCAAAATACTTTTCCACTTATTACAAAATGTCACCAATCTGAAGGTTTCAACACGAAAAAGATTTCTCCGCAGTCTATGTGTAGTAGATACATGTACATGCTAATGATGGATCCTAAATAGGGAAAACCGGCACCTTAAATTCAATTCGTAGCTGTCATCAACCCAATAACAGAAAGCAAGTTGTCTTGTTAGTATTATTGATTAAGTGTAATACTTGGCACTATCACATTCTAATAAAGAGTTTTAGGAGAATTTCTGCAAGTCTCTAATGATACTTGTAGTGGGAATATGCGTTTTGTAAATTTTAGATTTATTTCTTGTATTTGTTGCAAGTCTGATGCATTGACGTGTTAATATTTGTGAAAGAAACTTCCAAGGAAGGGACGCTTGTAGGCTGGTGGTAATAATAGTAATCGCCTTAACCACTCTGAATGCCTTCCCTGGAATTCTAGGGATGTGACTCACTAGCTTAAGCACTCGAATTCCAGTAGATGATTTTAGCGTTTGAAGCTCGCTGGGTCTGTTTAGTTCCAGGCATGTGCGTTGTATCAGTTGTCCTCACACGATAAGTGTGGACCATAGCCCGGTACCGGTAACTGAGATTTGAATAACCTTGAAAGAAGAGTCGGTAAGCTAATGCTAAGTCTACATAGGTTGCTAACTAGAAAATAAACAGCACGTTATATTTAGTACTTAGTGTTCGCGCTGAGTAAGTGCTATCAGTCAAGTCTGTAATGTGGTCACCAAGTTCGGTTACTTCTGTCTGTCTCTCTGGATTCAACATAGAACTTGGCACCGAAGTGCAGCAGTTCGAGTTGCCACGTTCCAAATAGCACACAAAGGTAGACAAGAAAATGAGGGAAGAGAATCAATAAAGTTTTGACAAGTATAAGAGTGAAACAGAATGAGTAATGGTAGAAAGGAATATGAAAGATTACAGAGACTGAATACATCTGCGTAAGCCATTGACAACGATTTTGAGTCATGTTACCTATTGTCTCGAGCCATTGATTCTTAGAGTCCCGAGGGCGGGCCCCAACCCGGAAGTCTGCATCTCCCTCCCTACCTGACTCAGGTTAACTGTCAAGGATTTCACGGTTACTTACCGTTACTGTGTACTTTGGATTTATATTAGAAGGTTAGGTGGTTAGCGACGTTCAGCAGAAAGCCCCGCACCTAGGTTCTTTGCTTACTGACAGTCATCTGTAAGGTGTATTTGCAAACGTAAAAGAATTGTTGTCCCCCCCCCCTGGGAAATTTCAACCTGTATCACCCAGTTCCATACTCAGTGCTGTCACTGCATGGTATAAATGATGGCATCTGTCATAAATCGTCAAACCCACAGTAATGTTGGGGTACATATATCCTTTTATATCGCTATAAAAAAATTACATAACCTCCTGGCTACCAATGGTTCTTGATAAAACTTACATTCGAATCAATCAAAAACCCTGTGAAACTTGAAATCTCAATATAAGTCTCCACCTCATTAGTAGCTACTAGATAGATATCTTGGAGTTCTAATGAGAAATCGTGGCCGGTCGGGTCCATTATGCAGATGTAAAGTGGATACAAATCAATGGAATTCGTTTTCTGCAGCGCTATATCACGAAATGATAGAAGTTAGAGTTCAGGGATCATTGAATTCCAACGAGCAGGCCACGTAAACTGAAGGCGTTGGATTCGATCCCTGCTGCGGTCAACAGTGTCTACTTCTGAAGGGTCTCAAGGTACTTTTATAGGACACCAGTCAGTAACTAGTGTGATGTGTCTAGTCCTTTGTTTGGTGCAGACTGGATTCTGTCAGCCAAGTTTGCAATGTGTCCACCATGCCACTAGTTGGCTCGACATCACAGTACACTCCAAATTGTGGTTATAAGATGGTTGGAGGCAATCGACAAGAAGCCTTTGACCTTGGTTTCATGTTTTTTGGCACTCACTAGTCATCAAGGCGTATTTGATGTCTTGAAGAGACTCACCGCACTTCTAAGGTTCGAACTTGGTTCACGCAGTGCTGCAGTCAGAGACACTTGATTGATTGTGATGTGAGTAAAGGAGAATGATGTTCGAGGAGGCTCCGTGTGCTCTTGGAATTGTGTGGGCGGTTTTTACTTCCTGGCTGCCAACACCGTGGAAGTTGATTGATTCTTCGGGTACCTGAAACAGAAAGAGGGTTAGTGTTGCGTGGCCACACAGTCCAGAGGACAACTGCTTGAGACCGGTCACACACGACCTGTACGAACTGGCTTCTTGAATTGGTTTCGTATTAGTAACTTACCGCCGGTTACGTACCACCGTAGGGTAAGTCAGGATATACAGTTGTTGAAGTCGACCTTTTCTAACCCCCTCTCTTCAGAGTGGAGAGACAGAATAGCTGGTTGGCATGCTGGTCATCTGAGGGAAACACCTCACTGCTGTTACATCCCTATTCCTCAGCAGGACGACTTCGACCACAGACTTCCAGTATAGTGTAAAAGCAATTCTTACACTATGCCAGTGGTAACTGCTTTTAGTCTAATCGCTATCCTAACGATCTTCTTGGCATGGTAGGACCTGCAAGAACATTAATTCCAGCTAGTGTATCTTGTTGGGTCACTGAGATAGCCTAGCATGACCACCACGTCAAGGTAGCAGCTATCGGTCGGGGATGGTAAGAAGTAGTGGCTGGTGCAGATGCATCCACTCCTTGTGATTTATAATTTCCAATGAAACTATATTGTTCTTCGTTATTACTATTCTTTCTGTCTCGTATCCCTGTCTACTGTCTCTATTTTGCATTTCTTCTTCTTCTTTCTTCTCTTGCTTTGTGTGCTACATGGAGTTTGGTGACTTGAACTGCTGTACATCGATGCAAAGTTTTATGTTGAAAACAGACAGACAGGCAGGGCACTTGATTGGACTCCCATAGGACTGTATTGGATACTTTGATTAGGCACTAAGCAGTAAATAATGTCATGCGTCTAGTTCCATCGTGTTAGTGAAGACTAAATTCCTTCAAGATTGCGGATATTCCTAACTGACGAGTGTCAACAAACACGAAACGTAGGTAGATTGCCTACAGCTCGGTCAGTCGGTCGGTCGGTTTTCGACATAGAACTTTGCACATATGTGCGGCAGTTCAAGTCGCCACACTCCATGTAGCACACAAAGCAAGAGAAGAAAGTAGAAGAAATGCATAATAAAGACAGTAAAGAGAGGTGTGAGACAAAGGAATAGCAATAACGGAGAACAAAACAGTTTAATTGGAAATCATAAGTCACAAGGAGTGGATGCATCTGCGCCAGCCATTGAGAACGATTTTGAGCCATGTCACCAATTGTTTCCAACCATTGGTTTTTACCGTCCCGAGGACCCCAACCAGGAAGTCTACACTTTCCTACGTGGCTTAGACTAACTGTTGTAGATTTCATTGACTGGTGCCATGTTTTCGTTTGACCGCCGCTAGCTCTTTTCCAGCCTGTCCCTATATCAGCTAACATTGCCCGTCGAGGAAGGCGATGACTAGGCATACGTAACACATGTCCTAACCATCTCAGTCGATGTAATTTCATAGCCTCGTCGATTGATTTCCCCGCCTTACCTAGCACTCGACGCCTACCCTCAATATTCCTCACCTTGTTATGCCACTTCATACGGGAGATATAACGCAGACACCTACGATCGAAGACAGCTAATCTTTTCATGTCTTCTGCTCTCAATGGCCAGGTCTCATAGCCATAAAGGAGGACGGAGCGGACTGTTGAGCAGTACACACGCCCTACAGCTACTGAACAACAAGTCCCAAAGTCAAACGAAACAGCTGTTAGAAAGTTCTTTGTTTTACTTTGCGTAATAAAATCTACCTTAAAATCACTAGGATTTATGCTGGATTAACAATGTACGAAGCTTACCAATGAAATTTAGCGTTTTTACTAATCCCCATCACTTTCATCAATACCAAAACGGTAGCGTGCATGACTGATTGTTCATTCCAGCGAAAAAAATCGATTGCATCTGATTACCTACTTAACCTTCACAATGTAAATTGTCTTTCACAACCACCTACTAATTATCGATTTGTTTTTGACAATATTGATGGTATATCTGAGGATGAAAACAATAGCAATGCCGCTGTATTCATGAATAATGAAGGCTATATGCAGTTGACAGATGCAGACGAATCAATGTCACCCGCCATTCCAAGTGTTCTACAACAGTTACATCCTAATTGGTTAGTGAAATTTCAATTATTGAAGGTAGGTCTCTGATTCTGATGAAAAATATTATAATAAATCTATTATTCATTTTATGTAATTCTGCTTTTTCCTTTAATACTGGAGATTACGGTGAAAGTGTATTCAAACGCACCGATTTCTTTTACAATTCTCGCTTTCCTACTGCAAAAACGGTGGAAGAGGAGGGGTTTGGGGTCAAGTGGTGAGCTTTTAAAGTTTCTGTTGTGGTGGTGCTGTTTTACTATGAAGTGGAGCTGCTAACTGAACATTCAAACTTCCGTCTTTTCAGAGCTTACTACAGACTGGGTGAGGTTTAGGAGTGTATTTGTCGCTGATCGAATCCATTGTGCGTGTCTTTTTCCCAGACACGCATTCCATACAAAGAAGGAACCTCTGAAAATTTACACAGAAATCCTTACAATGCAGGAGTAAAAGCGGCTTTCAAACCTACAAACCCAATTGGAGAGAGATTATGTCGGTTAGACACTTCCGTGGAGCCCATTAAACGAAATGATTTGGCTTATATATAATTATTACCCTGTAATGATTGTCAAGTCAAATACATTGGTGAAAGTAGTAGGACAGGGTCAGTCAGACTAGTAGAGGACAAAAACCTAGCCAGGTCTAAGTTAGTTAACTCTAACGAGATAAGGAAGGAATCTAGAGAATAGCTTGGCTATAACCACTACATGCAATTGCACACAACTATATATCAGATTGGGCTAAGATGACAGTTTTAAAATCTAATGTTACAGGATGGAGGGAGACATTGATAACCTCAGCTTTATTTATCAAAAGCCACTGGGAATATGTGCAGTAGAAGTGATTCAACACCTATCCCAGACATCTGAAGAATTCTGCTAGTTACAAGACAAATGGAAAGAAAGTAATTATGAATAATAAATTATGTTCGAAACATTTCCATCCAGTAAAATAATACTGTTAATGCGTCAGACAGTGGGAAAAGAGAAGACAGGGATATCCTGGACCGACGTGAAGAACCTAGAAGACCTGGATTTCGCGGATGATTTACGTTTGATGTCACACAAAATCGAAGACTTACAAGCGAAAACCGACAAACTGGTCGAAGAAGCAGCAAAGACAGGTGAACATAGACAAGACGGAGGTTATGAAAATAACCAACCAACAACAACAACAACAACAGCAACATCCAGTGCCAATCACCATCAACGGGAGGGATTTGAAAGAGGTTACTTCATTCACTTATCTAGGGAGCATTGTCTCAACTACAGGAGGAACGGACGAGAATGTCGAATCGAGAATCGGGAAGGCGAGAAACACATCCATCAACCTGAAACCAATCTGGAAATCTTCTTCACTCAGCATCAACAACAAATTCCGGATTTTCAATACAAACGTCAAGTCAGTTCTTCTATACGGATCAGAGACTTGTTGGCGGGTCACAAAGAATATTTCCAACAGCCTGTTGCAGACCTTTATCAACAACTGTCTTCGCTCTATACTGAAGATCAGATGGTCGGAAAGAATCACCAACAAGAAACTATGGGAACAAACAAAACAGGAGCCAATCGCTCAACAAATATGCAGGAGAAAGTGGAGATGGATTGGACACTCGCTGAGGAGGCCGTTGGGTGACATCGCACGTCAGGCCCTCGAGTGGAAGCCGAAAGGGAAGCGGCGAGTGAGACGTCCAAGGGTGACATAGAGGAGATCATGTGAAGAGGAATTGAAACAGTATGGATTAACATGGACCCAGGTGAAAAGTACAGCAGAAGACAGAAGCAAAAGGGAAAACGTGTATTTGAAGCCCTGTGTTCCACTAGGAACCCAAGGGAACAATAATAATAAATAATACTGTTTCACTCATTATGCGATATTATCCAATAAACGAATTAACATTGGATAGACACTTGTTAGTGAATATAGATTTAAGTGATTAAAAATACCCATTAAAATTTTTCAAAAGAATGGTTACCGAACAAAGAATACTCTTTTCGACAGCCTGTTCTTCATCAGGTCCTACGGTTATATATACATTATAGTGAATGAATTAGTGTTATGAATAACATTAATGTTGTTTAAATAACATCGAATCAATAATAATAGTGTGAGTGGGTTACAGTTGGGTAGCATCAACATAACAATACACTGAATATCAGAAAAATTAGGAAAGATAATAATACAAATCCATGAATTTATAGTCTCCACTGAAGGGCTGGCCAAAACAGTAGTAGTGGCTGAACTTGCTTCATATGCACACAAAGCGCTGGCTGTTGCACGCTAATCGCGATAACCTTTGCTGTTCGGAGCATGTGGTACCTCGATGTTTTTGGCAGTTTATTTGGTACCCGGTAGATGATAGAGAAGGATTCTTCAGTGCTGGCTCTGTGGCCGGTCGTTTTGAACTTGGTGGTCTAATATCGGACTGTTGATGGTTTTTACTACACATTTACTCAGCCACACTGGTAGATGTTGCCGAGTGAGCATCAGCCAATATAACTCGCTCCACAGCAAGCGCAGTTCAATTGTTAGATACAGTTAGAAGTGCCTAGTCTAGGTACTTCATTTTTAAATCGAGGAATCACCATCGGTCGTGTAGAAAACATTACTTATAGTTAACCAGCATTAAAAGTTCTTTGAACAGATTTTCATACCTTGTCAGTAATTATTTCACTAGGTGCGTCACTCTTGAATTGCAGTCATTTATTTATAAAGGCTTTTTATTTAGAGATGGAGAATAGTCCTTATCTGCTTTCTTGGTCATGCGTTTCTTGATGAACTTAGCTGGATAGCTATTTTCAATTAGGATGTCATACACAAACAATCCTTAGTTCTCCTTCAATTACCTCTTCTGAGCATATATAGCTCTAACCGTGTAGCTGAAGGTCCTTACTAAATTTCTTTTGTACTGGACAGGAACGAAGTTGTGAAAATATGTGTATACTGTCCTGTCCATGTGCGTTTCCTATGCACATGATTTCTCTTTATACTACCATCTGGTTTTCTTGTAAGGAGGATGTTTAAAAAAGCATTTGCATTTCGGCATTCCTCTTCGCATGTGAATTTCATAGCAGAATCTACATCATTGAATTCAGTTATTATTGTGATGCTATCCGAATCATTATCACAAAGAATTTATAAATTTTGCTTTATTCCTTCGCGCCCCGAGTGGAGTTTCAGCAGCAGTATTGGCTCTCCTGGTTTTGTACAGGGTAAGGTTGCTAACCTCACACCCCACCTTTCCTCTCTACCGGTCTTATTACCAGCCTAGTGTGAGGTGTGAGGAATGCAGAAGGATTGAGTGAAGAAATATTTACTTTTCAATTTGGATCCTCAACTCTGGCTCTTTTCTAATATCTATGTAGCATTTTTATTACAATACGCAACAATTTACCAATCAAGTGATGAGTTGCATAATTTTGGAAAAAAAATGAAGAGTAATTAAGGAATAGTTGTGTGCGTAGGTTGATTACGTAACAGATAATTAAAGGAAAATAAAACGATTGAGACAATGATAACATGTAATTAAAGATGAAGCAGTCAGAAAATTATAATAAAATAATTTGGGCAATTATAATTTTTAAAGGTTTAGGGGGAATAGGGGCGAGGTAGTCCGGTTTATACATTCATTCATGTAACGATAGTCAAGGCAGGGAAAGTGGCTGTACAGGTTTGGCTTCTTCAGGTGGATTCCTATTGCTTCAGCTGTAGGTATGTAAAAGACGAACTCATAGAGTAAAATGGAGGTTAGTAGGAATGTGATAAATAATTTTAAATGTTGCGTTAAGGTCAACCGTATGCTCACTACCTACAAGGTGTGCTAAAATAGAGCTACAAATAGACCTTGTTTGTCCCTTGTTTAACTATGCTGGATGATGTTCGGAAATGCATTGGTGCTCAGGGATCGAGCCCGCTGAACTACCGACGCAAGTGAGAGCATCAGTGAGATAATGAGAATAGAATTTATTCGGTATTATTACTATTATTATTCTATGTCGCATGTTTATTGTTTTTTCCCATTCTAATCATTTGCTTCTTTGTATCTTCCCTTCTTTAAATTTCTCTTTCTATACAATTTCATAAAAGGTTTCTCAAGAGTTTGGTTTATAAGGATTAGATTTGTTTTTACGAGTTTGACCACGGATTGGTATCAGTCAAAGAACCATCGAATCCTGCAGGGAGTACTGGACAGCCAGCTGTTTCATCCTAGTTTGTGCTTCATTGGCAGTACGCACCCACCGCTAGAGTTCGAACCCAGGGCCATTCAGTTACAAGGAAGCTGGCTCGTATACCATTCAGCCACTGGGACCTGATTCATTAGTCAACACATGAATTTTAACTTCTACCAATTCGTGATTTAGCGCGACTAACAACCAATGTCATCCGTTGGGACATCCATCCTCGTACTTGACTGGAAGAATCTCCACTGACCACGACTTCTCATTAGAACTCTAGGAAACTTCGTCCTGTAGCGAATCGCTAGCGTACTGCCGATGATTCCCAAACTAGGATGAAACAACTGGCTGTCTAGTACTCCCTGGTTTTCAATCGTACGAATCAATCAATCAATCAATCAATATCAATCCGTGATTAACTCTCATTACTCTTTGGTGTTTTTTTTGTTATTGTTGTCACTTGACAGTTTTGTTTCTTTTTGTTTTTCTCTTTTTCTTTTAGACAATGTTTGGTACGCTGGTATTTTTAATTTCAGTTTATTTCTTCGAATATCTGATCAATCAGGCTTTTGTAAGTGTTTTCATTTTCATGGTTAGTTTTGACATTTTCAGTTTATACACACGTATATCAATAAATATGGCTATGGAGGCAGTCAGAAACGAAGTCATTTCTGACCAAGAACTCGAACTTAGGACAAAAGTGCCACTTGAGGACATAATGCTGGGAGTGCAGCTATGCCTGACTTCCACAGTATTTAAATTTCAAGGGAAAATATACAAACAAACTGAAGGAGTTGCCATGGGATCACCAATATCCCCAGTTGTAGCAGATATATTCATGGATAAGTGGGAGAACATAGCGATTAAAACGTTCACCCCCACCCCAAAAGTATGGTGGAAGTATATAGATGACACATTCACTGTACTTAAAAAACAAGATATAGATAGGTTTTTCGAACACATCAACTCGAAGGTTGAAGCAATTCAATTCACTTATGAATTGGAAATTCAGGCAGGGGACCTTCCAATGTTAGATTGCAACGTAAAAAGGAAAGAAGATGGGAAGTTAAACACTAGTGTTTACAGGAAACCCACACACTCAAACAGATATTTGGACTTCCGATCATCCCATCCTATGTCAGTAAAAGTAGGATTGGTGAAATGTTTAAATGACAGAGGACAAAAACTGAGTAGTACCAAAGAAAATCTAAGACAGGAAGTGATACACAAAAAAGAAGCTTTGAAACTTAATAATTACCCGGATAAATTAGTCAAGAAATATATAAGGAAATGTAAAAGTAAAATAAATGATGATAGTAGCAATAGTGACAATAACAATAATAATGATAATAATAATATTAATGACGACACCAATAATAAGGAATATAAATCATCATTAGTAATTCCATACAAGGAAGGAACCTCGGAAGCCTTACGCAGAATTCTTAACAAGGCAGGAATAAAAATGGCATTCAAACCCACAAACTCAATTAGAAACATGATTTGTTGGTTTAAGAATCCTGTAGAGCCTTTAAAACAAAACAATTTAGTTTATCTAAATACCCTGCTGGAACAACTGTCAGGTCAAATACATATGTCAAACTAGTAGAACAGGGGCAGCCAGACTAGTTGAACATAAAAACTTAGCAAAATCTAGATTGGTTGACCCGAATAAGATAAGAAATTTAGAGAATAGTTCAGCTATACCACTCACTACATGCAATTACACACAACCATACATCATAGGATGGGATGGGATAGGATCACAGTTTTAAAATCTAATGTAACAGGGTGGAAGGAGAGATTGATAACAGAAGCTTTGTTTATCGAATCAACTGCAAATACATGTAATAGGAATGATTCATCACCTGTCCCCGATATCTGGAAAATTCTACTACCCATACGACAAATAGGAGAAAACAGAAAACTATAAAACTCAAGTGTCAAAGTCGTGTGGTTACAACTGATATGATTATGAACAATAAATTTTGTTCGAAACGTCATCCAATAAATAATACTGTTTCACTGTGTGATATATCTAATAAACAAACTAATATGGAATTACTTACTACCATAGTGCCCAAGTTTTACACATATATTAATGTTTTCATTCTCATTCCTGAATTTTCATTCTTCTTCTTCTTCATTCTTTGAATCCCTAGTGGAACACAGAGGAGGGCTCAAGCAACTCATCTCCATTCCACTCGTTACCCTATCCTACCATCACTTTCTATTGGCTCTATGATACTGTAAACTTTCATATCTCCCTTTTCATAGGATCTTCTCTGTGTCACCCTAGGAAACTAAAAATCTGTTGCTGCTGCCATATTTTCGAGTTCCACACTCGGGAGCCTGCTTAGCATGTGATGTCGCTTGAATGTCTCTCTTCAGCGTATATGTCCAGTCCAACTGGTCATCTACTGCAGATTTCTTTATTTCTTATCCTTCTCAGTCAACTATCTGATCTCCAATATTGAAAGAAGGCAGCATCGTTTCAACTACAGGCGGGACGATTGAATATGTCGAAAGGTGGATGGGATAATCAGAGTGGGAACCTGCTACATTCAGCATAAGGAACAAAATTCAAATTTTTTACACTAATGTTAAGACTGTGCTTCTATATATATGCTCCAGAGATTTCGCGTTTGCGTCATGCAAAGCATTTCCAACAGGCTACTTCATAATTTTATCGACAGTTGTCTTCGCCGGCTCCAGACTGGAGTTCAGATGTCTCGCCAGAAAGAATTGACAACAAGAAACTCTAGCAGCGAGGTCAATCAACCAAAAGTCTATCGCTCAACAAATATGCAGATGGAAATGGAGGTGGATTTGGATGCGCCTTGAGAAGACGGTTGAGTGACATCATGTGCCAGGCAGACCTAAAGTGGAACCCCAGTATGGAAAACAAATTGTGCGCGGGTTCGAGGGTGACATTAGTGAGATCATGCAAGGAGGAGGGGGAGGAGATGAACGCTTATGGGCAATCATGGAGTGAGCTAAAAGGGACTACAGTGAACCTAATGAAATTGAGATGAACTACTTAAGTCGTGTTCCACTCCGATAACAATGTGTTTATGAATGTCTGCAGTAGCCTGTTGGGAATGCTTCTGATGACGCGACATATATTTATCATGAATTAATATTATTATTTATTTCATTTTGACTTGGAATCTGTGGAACCTGCCAATCTGATGTTCTTGTCTGTATTCAAGTTTGTAACAGCTTGTTCATACGGAAACTGGAGACCTGACATTTATCAATTTAGAAATAGCTTCAGGGTGATTTACTGCTTGTTGGTTACTGATGCTGGTTTTGATTCCTAGTACAGCAGCATGTACGTCGGTGGCATAGCGGTTAGGACGCTCGTCGACCATAGATATGGTCCGGGGTTCGATCCACGGCCAACGCACTCCTTTACCTCGCTAATCCAGAAATAAAACGCTGGTAAAGGGTAAAGGTTGGGCATGAGGCTTGAAGGAATACAAAAAGTAGTGCAGCATCCCTCTACTCCCAAAAGATGTGAAATAATGACCTTACAGAGGTGTCTATATGTCATACTAGCCAAAGGGAATTGATCACATTAGTTCGATGAATTGGCAGGGCGCAAAATTAAGAAATCTATTACCAGTGACCACACACACACACAAACTGGTTCACCAAATCCATATGGCAGGATATGAAGATGGAAATTCAGTATGTATATGATTTAAAGCTGACGACTTTTACTTTTCACACTGACCTAACTGTTTCGAAAACCTGAAATCACTTAATTCAGGTCGTATTCTTTTCATCTTCTTGCATGACTAAAAGTTCAAGTGAAATCACGAACTGATATCAATTCAGGAACCGTTGTAAGCCAGGAGTTTCTGGGTTGTTTTTTCGTCCCATTTCGAGACTCCTCATCAGTACGCACCCATCAACAGAAAAATTTCTTAGCAACGAAAGGAATATTTCCAAAGATGTATCATTAGAATTTCAAATTTTAAGTAACAATTAGGTAGTACAGAAAGTGTTAAACGGGAAGAAACTGAAATAAAATTAACTAAGTCAATTGAGTGCCGTAATAAAATTGACAGGATTGAGTAGAGGTCAAAGTGGGGTCATTGAGTCGTTTCACAGCGAATGAATTGTCTAAGACGTTGGATTGCAACCGAAAGGTTCTAGGTTCAAACCTCAGTGGCTGAGTACTGTGGATAAACCCCAAACTAGGATAAAGCAGCGGTCCAGTACTCTGGTTTTCCAGTGGTTATCTAAATTATGTCAGCCCGCGATGAAACCTGTAATTAATCGAATCCATGCAAATCGACATTTGAGAAAAAAATTAGTGTGGAGTTAAGAATAGCTATTATAAGCAGTAGAAATATCATATTATTTGGGAGGGGAAGAGAACAATAATATAGTTAAGAAACATGAGAATTATATATCCCATGTTATAACAGATTAGATTCGTAGTATATTTGTGGTGAGTGCTACTTATAATCCGATATAAGTAGTATATCAGAAACGAAGTAACAATATGTTTGGCACACTGGACAGAGCAATCAAAGAAGAGAACCATGAGAAGAATGTTGCCATATGATGCAGAATCCAAGAAGCTATCGAATGTGACGATATTCGACGAATTCGTCAAGGATGTGTTAATGATGTGCAAATGGCCGGTTGAGAATATGGTATACCAAATTTAGCTATGTACCATACGTTTCACCAAATTAATATTCTTTTCAGCCTCCTTGGTCTTTTCTTCTTTACATATTGAGTGACTGAACGAATTTCTGTATGCTGAAAATTTACCATATATAAACATGCGACTGTAAAGCTTGAAAATGATATTGCTGAGAAAAGAGTATATCTTTTTGATTGGACACTAGTAACTAGTGTGACGTGTCTGGTCTTTTCTTTGGTGCAGACTGAATTCTATCAGTCAGGTTTGCAGTGTGGCCACCATACCACTAGGTAACTCGCCATCACGGTGAACATTGATTTTATGATAACAGATAGTTGGAGGCAATAGGCCACAGGAAGCCTCCCACCTAGGTTTCGTGCTGGTTGACATTCAACAGTGAGCAGGGCGTATCTGCAACCTTGAAGTAACAAATCATATCTCTCCTGAGATTCGAACTCGCGTCACCCAGTGAGAGCTGCTGTCAGAGACGTTCCCACTGAGCTATTCGGGCTCGCGATCGACCTGCTGTTGGTCTGTAGTGGGCATTTTGATTGAACACTAGTAACAAGTGTCGGCCAGTTCACGGTACATATTGCCATCGCTAGCCATTTTCATCGGCAAGTGTTTGTCTGAGCACTAGATCGCTCACAACTTCTGATTAGAACTTTAAGAAATCCATCCACTTATGTTTCACTATGATTCATTCACTGTATTATATTTTATCTTTTTGCATTCCAAATGCAACTTAGGACTTCAAGATTCAGCTTTTTTAAGTTTCAGTAGCACTGGTGTTTTCTAACCTTCCCCATTTTTCCGGCTTGCAACCGAATAAGGTGGGGAGGGGATGAAGGTGTGCGCCGGCTAAGAATCGATACCTGGACCA
Organism: Trichobilharzia szidati; assembly: GCA_944472155.2. Classification (NCBI taxonomy): domain Eukaryota; kingdom Metazoa; phylum Platyhelminthes; class Trematoda; order Strigeidida; family Schistosomatidae; genus Trichobilharzia; species Trichobilharzia szidati. Next base: position 34,134,573 of record OX235276.1, on the reverse strand, counting down.
CACGCAGGTTTGGCGATGAATTGACCATCGACACACAGAAGTGTGTCTCGGAAGGGACACCTAGTTTATTTACTAGTCACATATCTCTTTAAATATTTCGCAAAGTATACACATATGTTACACTGTATGTAGGGAGAAAGAGTATTCCGCGGATGAATTTTTCTGCGAAATTTAATGAATTGATTAGTTATCAAGTGTCAGTTTGCAGGGATTTCATTGGTTACGGGATTGATCACGAGCTTACATCAGTCGGAAAACCCATTGGAGAGCCTGAGGGTACTAGCCAGCTGTTTTGGCCTAGTTTGGGACTTTTCAGAAGTACGCATTAAGCCGCTGGGACCTGATCCAATGGCCATCCCATGAATTCCAACTTCTACCAATTCGTGATATGTATTTAGTACAACCGTCAGCCAATGTCACAGGCGAGTAACTGTGCTCTTGCCTGAAATGATGGACCCCTCTGGGTTCGAACTCTGGTTGTCGCGTGCCGATGAAGAGTCCAAAACTAGGACGAAACTGCCGTCTAGTAATCCGAAGTTTTCCAATGGTTTTCTGACTTTTGTCATCTGGTGATCAATTCTGTAATTCATGAATTCTTAACTTCATTTTGTTACTTATTTTTAAAAGCTGAAATTCTTTAAAAAAATTTCCTAAATTTTTTTAATATTTTTAGTTTGAATTAATGTACTTTCAAAATTCACATCTAACTGCACCAGAACAATACAGATGGTAAGTGTTAATTTTTTTGTAACTATAATACTTACTATTTCTATCCAAATGATGTTCGAATAAAATGAATTTTTAGTAATAAATTAAGAGTGAATAGAAATGAAAACGTCGGTTGCTTGCTGAATACTTTCAGTGGAATCAACGACTCTTGTTTCGTCTTAATTGGGGTTCTTCAGCGTAATATACTTCCCCATCCCTTGTAGGTGAGTAATACTGTCCCTATCGATAGCTGTGTAGAGAAATGGCTCATTACTCTAAGAAACTTGACTTCCAGCCGGTGGGTTCCAAGTTCGAGTCCCATTCCACTCAGTTCGCCCTAAGCAGCTGAGTAGGATCATCAGACGTCACACAGTAAATGTGGCTCATGGGCTGGTATTTAGTAGCAGTGTCATATTTGTGGGAATTGTACCTTACAACCGTTGTTTCGAATGGCAGAGCGTTCTTCCCTAGGTGACTGGGGATAGTAGGCACTTGCATAGTTGCAACACAAGATGAGACTGTATACAGCTTCAAGTATTGGTTCTTAGAATCCCGTGGACCCCAACCACTCAGTCTACACCTTCCTATGTGACTCAAATTAACTATTAAAGGTTTCATGGAATGATGCCATGTCTTAGTTTGACTACCACTAGCTCTTTTCCAGCCCAATCATATATTAGATAACATTGCCTGTTGAGGAAGGCGATGTTTAGGTATGTGTAAGACATATCTTAACCATCTCAATCGATGTAGCTTCACGATCTCATCGATTGAATTCACCTCTTCACCTAATACTTTTAATATCTTCCACTTCCAATGACCGTTTCTCGCTCACAGCCCTAAAGGAGGACATAGCGAACTATTGTGCAGTTCACACGCCCTTTCATCGATTGCCAGCCGGATATCACGTATACGCTAGAGATGGTGTAAGTTGACAAATGCCACATGAACCTTCTCTGTCTATGTTGAGGTGTCGTCTGCGATCAACCCGCTGGTGCTGATGCAACTTCCGAAATAAATGAAGTGATCAGCATGCTCTACTACTTTACTCCTGCTTATCTTTAAGCTATGAGTCAATGTAGTCCAGTCCTGTGGTCTGATCATCTTACATTTGACAGGAGGCAATCGCAGGCCATACATCCTAAGATTGCTGCTGTATGTGCTCAGAAGACTGCTTTTCTAAGTCATCAATATTATTCCCTAGTAACAATTGAATCCCTGAATCGCTGACATCAGTTAGGGTTAATTCCATTAGTACATCTATGATGAAATTAAACAGAAATGGGGACAGTGGGCATCCCTAATGGATACGACTAGTTGTCATCACTTCAGATCACAACTCTCTGTAAGCTCTCATCTGACTGACTTCGTGAGTTCGAGTAGAGTGCCTTGATTAGTGCGATGTACTCTCTTGACACTTCCTTCACGGCTAAACATTGCCATACTAGCTCTCAGTCGATGGAGTCGAAGTTGTTGGACTCTGGTAATAAGTAAATCTATGTTCCAGGATCTGTCAAAGAGTGATGTGATGTGATCATTGGAAAGTGATAACAGAGAATATAGTGGAACGGGAATGTGTCCTAGCTATCTATCTCAGTCGAAGATACTTCACCCACACCTCTTCTATTGGTTATCCCTCTTTAGAACAACACATTTAAGCGAACAATATTGTTTTCAATTAGATCTCATCAGGCTTAACTCTAATATATGTAAGTTTACAAATAAAAATTCTAAATATAAACCAATCATGGTGTTTTGTCTATAGAATAATACGATGGTGAATATAAATTGTGCAATTAGTCATAATAGTAGTAATGATAATAGTAATAATAGTAATAATAAATATGGTCTTGTCAATGATAACGATGAAAAGGTGAGGCAATCTGTGATAACACGTATAAGGAAAAACAGCATTATTAAACAAACAACTGTTCAGGTGGAAGTAGTCGATAAAGGCTAGTAAAAACGAATGAACCGATTAACTAATGTTAGATTGTAAGGGAAGGAAATGAAACACGTTTATAATGAAGATAAGATTAAGGGATGATAAGCAAGGGGTTGAAAATATAAACAAGGTGTGGTGGTGTAGAAGTCATTAGTTGGTTATGTCTTAATAGGCCAATAAGGGAGGGATAATGGCTGTGTACGAACTTCTTTTGAATGCATAGTTTAGGTTAAATAGTTCGAATGCCTATCGCCTGCCTCAGCTGTGTGCTGCAGCAGATGAATACGAAGTCTATTGGAAAGATTCGGTGGGATACGATGAATTACTTTGAGGGCTCTCGTTTTCTCGATTACATGACCACTATCAATTAAGTGTGACAAAATTGAGCTACGAATTGTTTTTGTCTGTCCTTTGCCAAACCACGATGGGAGATGTTCAGTGGTGACACGTTGGATAAGCTGTCTAGTAGTACGCCCGATATAACTGTCACCGCAGGTGCATCTTTCCCTCTCTGATATAGATCCTAACATTAGGAAACTACATATTGAGGCGTTTCTCCATCCTTCTATTTCATTTTTATGTTCATTTCAGAAATATATATGTGATGTATGCTAACTCTGAATATTATGTAACTATTTAAAAAGAAACCCCATATTCTTTCATAGTTAATTAAATTCACCCTCATTTTAAAAGCACTTTCAACCTTACCGCGAGGTTTTGTATATTAATAAAAACAAGATTTTAACATTGAATAGCTGTTTTCATCCTCACATAAAGAGAAATCAGGGAACTGAGTGAAAGTCTAGTAAATTCTTCAAATGAAAAGTCATTTGAAATGTTGACTGTATTAAGCATTGTATGTAAGGTGGTATTTGTGACTGTACTGTATTCATGAATGAAGTTTAATGACAGCTACACACATTTCATCTCTTATCATGAAGCGAGAGAGACTGCAAACTTTCATTCCCAGATGAATAAAGATTATTTATTTATTTTTCTTCTTATATACCATTAGTGGTAGCAGTTTGAGCAGCAGTTTTCCTTCCTTTTTTTGTATAGCCAAGACGTATTTTTTCTTGAAAGCTGCTATCAACCTGAAATCTGTATGTGTTGTTGTACATTTTATGATAAGGCGTTAAAATGTGGATGGTGAGCTGGGTTGGATGGGTGGATGCTTGGATGTCGGGTTGGGGGATAGTATGTTGTGGTTGTTGGTCTTTTCTTTCCTTAGAATATTCATTTCTTCTCATTATTATTATTATTCTTGTTTATGAAATGTATATTTTTTAAAAACGGATTAGAAATGTTACTATTTCATTATTATTCCCATGGGTTCCAGTTGGAAAATAAGCCCTAAGCAGCACATCTTCATTTTAGTCCGTAGTCTACAGTCGTCTTTAGTCTACTCTTATCTCCTCTTCAAACGATCTCCTCTATGTGTCACTCTCAGCTGATTAACTTGTCGTTCCCCTATTCGGGTATCACTCAACGACGGCTTCAGCGTCGGTGGCACAGTGGTTAGGACTCTCGCCGACCATGCACATGGTCCGGGGTTCGATCACCTGCCGGCGCACACCCGATATCTATGGTATGCCTGAATTTGGGCAACCGATATCCATGCTGAAAATTCCACACTTGTACTGAAAATACGGTGTGGAATCAAGCTGTAAATCAAAAATAAAATCAAAAATAAAATATCCAGTCCCTTTCTTATTTTTCACAATATTGGATGACAAATTATTGATTGGTTTGTTGCAGTAGTCCTCTGTTGCCAATCTTTTCTGACTGGCTATGCGATCTTTAACAGAGGTGATGAAGATTTCTGGCTAACAGCAACAGCAACAACAACAGACGACAATCAGCATAAATGGGAGGAATCTGAAAGAAGCAACCTCCTTTACCTACCTAGGAAGCATCATTTCAACTACACGCGGAACTGATGAGGATATCAAAGCAAGGATCGAGAAAGCAAGCAAAGCTTTCATTACTCTCAGGTCTGTGTGGAGATCAACAGCACTCAGGATGAAAATGAAAAATAAGATCCGGATTTTCAACTCCGATGTGAAGTCAGTCAGTGCTACTAAATATATGCACGATCAGAGACTAGGTACCGCGTCACGAAGGGCAGTTCGAACAAACTACAGACCTTCATCAACAGCTGTCTTCGCTCACTACTACTCAAGACCAGATGGCCGGCCAGTAAAGATCAGCAACAGGGATCTCTGGCAACGAACGAACCACCCAGGAACTGATTGTGCAGCAAATATGCAGGAAGAAGTGAAATGAAATTATTAACTTAGTTGACTAAAGATACACACTAATTAAGTATATAAATATTACCCCTTCAATCACAAATGACACATTATATACTATCACAATATAACGTCAGTGTTTCTCACGATGTCTATTGACATGCATGCGGATTTCATCTTGTTTCCTTTAGAGATAAACAATATTATATATGCATATATTTTACACTGGTATATTATTTATTATATTTGTACTTAACATGGAATGAGTTATTTAGGCGGTTAGATTTTATTTTGTTCCCTCTTATGCACATCCGCACCACCTACCCACCCCGCCTCCACCCCTCAACTCACCCGTCTGTTTGTCGTTTTCTCCAAGAGAGGCTAAAAAACACAACTGTAGTGTTGCTTATCATTTTTACTACTCTATGTGTTCACACGGAGGCGAAATCTTTCCACGTTTGACACTTATACGTATATTTTCAAGTTATATCATGCCTTGTTAGTATTATTATTATTATTATTGTTATTAGGATTGACGTGATGCCTTTTCTAGTATGCATTGCCGTGATTTCAGTAGTAAATGAGTGAGTGTCTCGTACAGATGATGTCATGATATATTTGATATACTACTAATAAAATAATTGTAGTAATATAATGACAACTGTCAGATAGAGTTGTACTTTCATGAGAACTACTCATTATTATTATTATTTCTTATCTTGACGATTTGACTGATTGAACTGACAGTTGTTCAGCTTACGCTTCCTGTTTTTTTGTTGTTGTTCTTCTGGTTGTTGTTACTGTTATTGTTATCTTGACTTGCTTTCTGTTTTGTCTATCTATTTTTCTCTTTTACTACTAATATCAAACCGTTAAATTCGTATCTTTTTGAAGGCTAAATTTTGTTTTAACTGAGATAGTAGTCCAGTGAAAGCAAGCACAGTTCATATAACTTTAATTATAGTAATAATAATAGTTTTATTGCAAACAGTAATATTATTATCGCCTCCTTTAGTTCCTAGAGGAATATAGGGCTTCAACCGCACGTCTCTATTGTGTTCGGTTCTCCACCAAGGTTTTCACCTAGTTTCCACATTTATCCACATGCTTTCATCATCTCCTCGTCGCATGACCTCCTCTCCCATGTCACCGTCACACTGACGACCAACTAACTCGCTACTTCCCATTCGGGTTCCACTCGAGTGATAGCCTGTTGTGTGATGTCACTCACTTGATGGTTGGTTTTCTTAGAGTACGGCCAATCCACCAACTGCATTTCTTCTTGCATATTTGTTGCACAATCGGTTCCTGTTGGGTCGGTTCTTTCACAGAGATCCATGTTGCTGATGTTTTCTGGCCAGCCATCTGATCTTGAGTAGTTTTGAGCGAAGACAGCTGTTGATGAAGGTGTGGCCGTCGTGACACACCAAGTCTCTGATCCGTATTGTGAGTAGCACTGACTTCACATTGGAGTTGGAAATCCGGATCTTATTTTCATTTTCATGCTGAATGCTGTTGATCTTCAAACAGACAAACACCATTTGCAACAATTTAATATTAAAAGAAAAAATGAAAAGAACCGTTTGCCAAGTGTTTCCCAGAAAGGCAGGCTGTAGTGTCATACTCTACACTTTTATCATCACGTGAATGTTTGCCAAATACGGTATCTTAGTCGTCTGAGTATAAAGGCCTCTATAGTTGCTTCTAATTCTGCCTACCTGAGGAGATGCAGGATGAAAGTTGTGTATAGAGAGGATCCCCAAGATCAATGAAATCCACAACAGTTAGTCTAAGCCACGTAGGAAGATGTAGACTTCCTGGTTGGGGTCCTCGGGACAGTAAAAACCAATGGCTGGAAACAATTGGTGATATGGCTCAAAATCGTTTTCAATGGCTAGCGCAGATGCATCCACTCCTTGTGACTTATGACTTCCAATGAAACTGTTTTGTTCTTCGTTATTACTATTCCTTTGTCTCACACCTCTGTTTGCTGACTATATTATGCATTTCTTCTACTTTCTTCTCTTGCTTTGTGTGCTACATGGATTGTGGCGACTTGAACTGCCGCACATATGTGCAAATTCTATGTCGGAAACCGACCGACTGACCGACAATATAGCATTTGCTAATTCCTTGAATGAATTCATGGGTGTATTTGCAACAGTATTAACAAACTGGTTCAGTGACTCCCCACTTGCCCTACTGACAGCTTTTAGTACCCATCTCAGTGTAACAAAATGTTTCTTAAGTAACCTAGGAGAGATTAAGGTTGGGGGAGGGGAGCAATGAAAAAGAAAAGGTAGAGTAGAAGAATGAACGAACTGTAGTAGTAGAGAGTGAGTGTGCTACCAAATTGTCGTAACTTCCTTAGTTAGAAGGTTAGATGAAATATCTTTCTAGGCATCAACTTGAAATGGGAAGACCAGGAGAGATAAGAGGAAGTAGACAATCCAAGGTATTTAACATTCGACTTAGTTTCAACTTCAGTGCCTTCGGTGGTAAAAGACGAATTAGTTCAAGTAAATCACGTTTGTTTCTGAAAGCAATAATTAACAAACTGACATTTCGAAGCATTTAGCTTAACGGCATTGGACAAGGACCACTGAGTAATTTCTGATAAAAAGTTATTCATTTCCGAGCAATCTGACTGAGAAGTAACCGGCTTGGAAGCAATCAGATCATCAGCTTCCTTGATAAAATTGGCCTCATCAGAATGGGGCAATTCATGTAAGAAGAAAGAAAACAGGATTGGGAGATAGAACAACACCTTGTGAGGAACATCAGCTAGAGTAGGTGAAGCAGTGAAAGCGTTCTCATTAGCTACAATGTACTGCTCTCTATCAGAAAAGTAAAAAATACAACCGTTTATTAATCCAACACCCCACTTGTGTCTCAGCAAGCTTGTTTAGCAGAAGAGTCCTAGGTTGAGAGTCAAAGGCAGATGTGTAATCACGGAAGGCACACTGAACATATTTAACACTTCTGTCTAAATTAAAGGCGATATCATGATGTAAGACATCAATAGCATATAAAATACACCTACTATGTTTATGTTTTTGGTTATCATTATTCATATTATTACTGGTCATCTAATTTAGTAAATCCTCAATAGAGAATGGAGGTTATTTCTTGTCTCTGTAGAGTTGTTTAGGCGTTATGCAATCAAAATCCTGATCAGCAGTGGGCGCGTTGTAATGTGGAAACTGTATAAACTTAATTTGTTGCTTGGTACTACCATTTATAGTAATATACATGAGTTGACATCAGTTAGAGAACCATTGGAAAATCTGGGAGTACTGGACATCTGTCTCATCCTAGTTTGGAACTCCCCACCAGTACGCACACCCTGAGGTTCGGACCCAAGACTCCCTGGTTACAAGGTGACATCATAGACCATTCAGTCACTGAGACCCTTTCCAATGGCCCATGAATTCCATCTTCTACCAATTTCTGATTTATATATATATATATATATATGTATATATATGGAAGAGTGTGTATCGATCATATCTTCACCTCTGACAGATTCTAGAACATAGGCATTCCTACCGGCGTCCAACAACCATTATATTTCTTGACCTAAAGGCGGCATTCGATTCTGTCGACCGAGAGGTTCTCTGGCGATGCTTGGCTGTAAACGGAATGCCGAGAAAATACATTGCACTGATCAAGGCACTCTACTCGTACTCATGCAGCCAGGTGAGGGCTTACTGCGAGTTGTCATCTGAAGTGGTGACGACTAGTGGCGTCCGTCAAGGATGCCCATCATCCCCATTTCTATTCAACTTCATCATACATGTACTAATGGACTTAACCCAAACTCACTTCAGCAACTCAGGGATTAACTTGCTACCAGGGAGGTTAGGCGTCGAGTGCTAGGTAAGGAGGGGAAATCAATCGATGAGGCTGTGAAATTACATTGACTGAGATGGTTAGGACATGTGTTACGTATGCCTAGTCATCGCCTTCCTCGACGGGCAATGTTAGCTGATATAGGGACAGGCTGGAAAAGAGCTAGCGGCGGTCATTCGAAAACATGGCACCAGTCAATGAAATCTACAACGGTTAGTCTAGGCCACGTATGAAGGTGTAGACTTCCTGGTTGGTGTCCTCGGGACGGTAGAAACCAATGGTTGGAAACAATTGGTGACATGGCTCAAAATCGTTATCAATGGCTAGCGCAGATGCATCCACTTCTTCTGACTTATGATTTTCAATGAAACTATATCGTTCTTCGTTATTACTATTCCTTTGTCTCACACCTCTGTTTACTGTTTCTAATATACATTTCTCCTACTTTCTTCTCTTGCTTTGTGTGTTACATGGATTGTGGCGACTTGAACTGCCGCACATATGTGCAAAGTCCTATGTCGAAAACAGACATATATATATATATATATAGAGAGAGAGAGAGCAACCACCAACCAATGTGGTTTGGGGTTCGGCCACCGACACATTCCTTTACCTCGCTAAGCTAGTAAGTAATAAAACTGGTAAAGACGGAAGGTTGCGCATGAGGTGGCTTGCAATGCGATCCCGTAAAATCCAACACCACTGCTACCGAAACTTCAAAACTGTCACTTGAAGGCGCCCTATGTTCCACTGGGAACCTAAAGGAATAAAATAAATAATAATAATGCCAGTGTCATAGGCGAGTAGATGTTCTTTTACCAGAATTGATGGATCCCCCTGGTTATGACTCCTCATCTGAACTGCAGTTAACTTCCCGTGTAGAACCAGTCGCTAGTGGGCGTCAGATTAAGTATCAAGTGTTGTTTTAAGGGACTTTGATTGGTTCCTGTCTTAATCACGTGTCCACCAAGTCATGTAAGACACAGTTACTTGCCCGTGATGTTGGCTTGCGGTCGCGCTATATATATCTGTGCTCAGGTGGTTCAGTGGTAGTATACTCATCAACCACACACGCTGTCAAGAGTTCGATTCCCGGCCGCCGATGCATTCCTTAAACTTGCTTACCTGGTGATGGAGGGACAAATGTGGCGAGTGTTATTGATAAGATTTTTCAGTAGTATATAAAAAGAGCTCCATCGGCTGGCATAAAAACATCATATAACAAGGAGATACATTTGATGTCAGAGAAGGCAAATTATGATACAGTATTGTAGAGATACATGGTAGACTAAGTGAAAGGAATACAAAGAAAGACAATATTGAAGGAAGGCGAGAAGTAGCAGGCACAACACGGAAGATCTGTGTGTAAATGGTCTGACGTTAAAGATAAGGTGTACATCATTTGGCTGTACAGAGATACCAATTTCCATAAATAAACATTTCGTTTACCGATTCTTCGTCTACTACCGTTTCAATCAGTTTACATAGATACAATTATTATTATTTATTTCCACATAAATAAAAACGAAGGAGATTACAAAGGGCTTAGAAACAAAAATACACGAAATTAGGAAATAATTGAGGAGTATGTTAGATATTTTTTAGCGAAGACAGATGTGGAAGGGATGAACATGAAAACAAATTGTGAAATAATAATCTTTATAACTGATGGGAATGAAAAAACCCATAAAAAACGAGTCGAACCGACCTAGATCCATGTTAAATGTAGTTGTTGGACTAGTCTCTTTGAAACACGATACTCCGGCTTCTCGATACACAAGTCAGGCGACTTCTGCAGTCGTCCACAGAGAAGTTGGAAACACACTTCTTTTGGTAGATTACTTATTTATTACTGTGTAAATGACTCTGAATGATGAGTTAGTTGAGATACTGTGACATGTAAGTAGGTGTTGACTAGGTAGGGCGTTGAACGTCTTGTTCTTTCCTCTCTAATGTTTTTTTAAATTTTGATTTGTTTAGGTACCAAGTACTTTATCAACTTGGTGTATTTATTTCACGATCATCTGTCAGCTTTATTCATATTGAAAACACTTGGCTGTTGTCTTTGTTACAGGTAAGTGGACAGTTTATAATGCGCACATAGCTTTCAATTTATATTATTAATAATATCTATTTCATACAGGCTTATTTATCTTCTGGTGCAGCTTTTTAGAATTGGCGGGATACCCTGGACCTAGATTTTGTGGGAGTAAGACAAGGCTGGCTGCCTACTATCGACAGTGATTTTCCTGATTACGGTAGATTGGATAATGTGACAGGCAGCGTGCAGCGAGGAAACAGGCATAAAATGGACTCACACAAAAAACTTAGAGGATTTGGACTTCGACGATGATATATGTCTGATTTCTCACAAACTGGAAGACATGCAAGTGAAAAGCAACAAGTTGGCAGAAGAAGCATCAAAGATACGACCTCAGTTCAATATAGCGAAAACAGAGGTGATGAAAATTCCTGGGCAACACCACCAACAGCAACAATCAGCATAAATGGGAGGAACCTGAAAGAAACAACCTCCTTTACCCACCTGGGAAGCATCGTTTCAACTACAGACGGAATTGATGAGGATATTAAGGCGAAGATTGAGAAAGCAAGGCAAGCTTTCATTACTCTCAAGTCTGTCTGGAGGTCAACAGTACTCAGCATGAATAACAAGATCCGAATTTCCAACTCCAATGTGAAGTCAGTGCTACTATACGGATCAGAGACTTGGCGTGTCATGAAGAGCACCTAAAACAAACCACAGACGTTCATCAATAGCTGTCTTCGCTCAATACTTCACCCAAGATCAGATGGCCGAACAGAAAAGATCAGCAACAGGGATCTCTGGGAACAAACGAACCACCCAGGAACGGATTGTGCAACAAGCTGAAAGAAAGGGAGGTGGATTGGCCATACTATGAGGAAACCATCAAGTGACATCACTAGACAAGCCATTGCTTGAGTGGAATCCGAAAGGGAAGCGGCGAGTTGGTTGTCAGTGTGAGGGTGACTTGGAGGAGGTCATGTGAAGAGGAGATGAAAACGTGTGGGCAGACGTGGAGCCAGGTGAAAACTTTAGCACAGAACCGAACGCAATTGAGACGCACGGCTGAAGCCCTATGTTCCTCTAGGAATTAGAGGAAATAATAATGATAATAATAATAGATTTCGTACTTGCTGGGATTCATCAGGAAAGCATATCTCCAACTTTGAAGGAACCCTTATCCCTTCTAGAAGGGGGTTTGAACTCGCATCATTCAGTGTGGCAGTAATAGAGTCAGAAATTTTCACTGAGCTATTTGAGATCACAACTGACCTCATGTAGAAGTACAATGGATATACATATTAATTGCCTCCAATCACTTAAATATCGGTGTGTCAGTGTTTCGATGATTGAATGCTTTGCAACCACTCACGTGATCTGGGGTCGACTTCCTAGCCAGTCATTTAGCTTGATAAAATTCTGTTGGCCCCCCCAAACACTATGAGTGTAGACGCATAAAAAATAATTTCTTCCTAATAACGTTTAATCAATGTTTTCTTCGATCAATTATTATTGTTCATTATTGATTTGTCACATTTTACTTGTTGATTTTAATTTGTTTCTTTTTCTTTTATTTTTCTAACCTTCTAGGCTATAAATTTTGTGATATTTTTATTACAAGTAATGTATGCCTACATTCCATATATATGGATTGTATTTATATTGATATTTTATGAAGGCTGTCTAGGTGGTCTAACCTATGTGAATACATTTTATAATATTATACAACGCGTAAGTTTTTAAACTGTGTTTGTTGTCTCTGTATTTTTATGAGAAAAACAATAAAATATTTGGTTACAGGATTTCATCATGAGCTGATATCATTTAGAGGGCCATGAGATGCTCATTAGTGACTGGCCCTATTCAGGTAGGTACTTATCTGGGGTTCTAGCAGTGGGAGGTCGTGACCAGTAGAGTACAGTAGGTCTGGAGTGACGACAAGACCTTTGCTAGTGGTCGCGCTGGGTCGTGAATTGGGCCATTGGATCGGGTTCCAGTAGGTTGATTGTTTACGAGCTAGCTCGCCTTTTAGTCAGAAGGTCCTGGGTTCGAACCCTGGAGGTGCGTGTGTACTGATGAAGAGCCCCAAATGAGCTAGGACGAAACAGCTCTCCAGTACTCCCTGCAGGTTTTCCAGTGTTCCTCTAACTGATGTCAGCTCATGATGAAATCCTGTAACCAATCAATCAAATCCCTACAAATCAATACTTGAATAAAATATTTATATACTAATGTATCATATGTTTAAAGCTTGAACACTGTGGTGCCATTTAATTTTATAGTACAGGTTTTATAATCAGCTGGCATCAGATAGAGATAACCATTGGAAAACGAAGACATATTGGACAGCCGTTTCGTCCTATTTTGGGATGGGAATTAAACTCAGGATCTTCAGGTTACGTAGCGAGTTCGTAGAGAAATCGTGACCTCCGGGGGGGGGGGTCAACTAAGTCTGGCAAGAGGACAGTTATATGCCCGTGACATTGGCCAGTGGTTGCGTTGTGTCTCAAACTGGCAGAAGTTGGAATTCACAGGCCTGTCCTCTGAATGATACTGCGAACTCGCCTTATAACCAGAGGACCTTGGGTTCGAATCCCAGTGGGAGCGGACTGATGAAGCGTCTCAAATCTGATTTAACAGCAGGGTGGAGGGAGAGATTGATAACAGAAGCTTTGTTTTTCGAATCAGTTGCAAATACCTGTGATAGGAATGATTCAACACCTGTCGATCCAGACATCTGGAAAATTCTACTACCCGTACAACGACAAATAGAAGAGAACAAAGAAAACTATACAACTCAAGTTTCGAAGTCGTGTGATTATAATTGATGAAATGATTATGAACAATAATAAATTGTGTTCGAAACTTCGTCATCCAGTAAATAATACTGTTCACTGTGGGCGATACATCTAATAAACAAACTAATATGGAAGCAAAAGTAATTTAGTCAATTCTTGATCTGATCTATTTAGCTTGCATTTCAAAATGATGTTCTGTAGTCGGAAACTACTCACTTCAGTCAGTAGTGGTGCTTACTAGCCATTGAACGCCAGCTTCACTCGTTTGGCACACAGTTCATCAGTGATAGGCCCAGCATAATTCAGCTTATTAAGTCGATTCAATGCAAACCACCTGAATTCTGGTTGACTTCTTGAGCGGACTGATGATACACCCGACCGAAAGCTGCTCTTGTGGACTTAGAATATGCACATGCCATTGTCCTCTTAAGGGAGGATGCTGACAAAATGCTGAATCTTCTGAACACCTTGGGCAGCAATCTTCGTAGGTTTGGTATGCGGTTCGCCCCTGTAAAATGTAAGATGTTGCTACAGGACTGGACTACGTCAACTCCTAGCTTAATGATAGGGAGTGAAGTGATAGAACGTGTTGATCACTTCACCTATTTGGGAAGTTGTATCAGCACCAACGAACTGATTGGTGACGAAATCTCAGCACAGATCAAAAAAGCTCGAGTTGCATTCGCTAACTTACACCATCTCTGGCGTAGGCGTGACATCCGACTATCAACCAAGGGACGTGTGTACTGCTCAGTAGTTCGTTCAGTCCTTCTCTATGGCTCTGAAACATGACCAATACGAGTTGAAGACATGAAAAGGTTGACTGATTTTGATCATAGATGTCTACGATCTCTTTCTCACGTTAGGTGGTATAATAAGGTAAGTAATGTTGACGTTAGGCGTAGAGTATTGGGCAAAGAGGAAAAATCAATCGATGAGGCTATAAAGTTACATAGATTGAGATGGCTAGGTGACGTGCTGCGCGTGTCTAACCATCGCCTCCCCCGATGGGCGGTGGTGGCCAAACAAAAACATTGCATCAATCAATCCATGAAATCCCTGACAGTTAAACTGAGTCAGGTAGGGAGATGCAGACTTCCGGGTTGGGGCCCGCCCTCGGGACTCTAAGAATCAATGGCTGGAGACAATAGGTGACGTGGCTGAAAATCATTGTCAATGGCGCAGATGTATTCAATCTCTGTAATCTTTCATATTCCTTTCCACCATTTCTCATTCTGTTTCACTCTTATACTTGTAAAAACTCTACTGATTCTCTTCACTCGTTTTCTTGTCTACCTTTGTTTGGTATTTGGAACGTGGCAACTCGAACTGCTGCACTTCGGTGCCAAGTTCTATGTTGAATCCAGACAGACAGACAGATTGATGATATATATGTGGAATCGAATTCACAATTTTACAAATTATACAGTTCCATTTGAAATCCGAAGTTACTCAGATCACAATATATGATTAGATTGATACAGTTTATGGTAACCAGGAAAGTAAGCAATTCACCATGATGGTATACACTACTAATTGACATGGAAGCGCATATTTTGATCTCAATGATCTTGGTTTTTAAAAGAAGTCGTAGTCAATTCCTATGATGAACTGTGAAATTTGTTTTCAAATTGATATTCAGCATGCTTCAATAATATCTTGATTTCCCCCTTTTTTTGTTAACCGTTGTCTCTATTCATTATCCTAGACGAATACTGTTTATCGAGAGTATGCAATGGCAATGGCTGCTGTCTCTGATTCAATTGGTATCGCTGGAGCTGGTTTCTTGGCGATACCACTGCATAATTGGCTATGTAATCGAATGAAGTAAATCTACCCTATTAGAATTTGGAAGTGTTATTCGTTTTGTTATCAAAATTCAACTGCCTTTTTTTTTACCTTACTAATATTCTTATAATGATTTTTTGAGGAAAAAAACAAAAGATATTTTCTATTCTGTGTTTTTTTTTCTTGATTTTATTTGTGATGTTGATTATCTCAAGAGGTGCGCTGAATAAATTTGTTTGCATGTGATAGTAGTTATATTAGTCATACTTATTGTGTGCGGTAATAGAAACCGGGATTCATCGGTTGAAGAGTGTTGAATGCGAAAACTGATGAGTCACAATCCCACTTCTATTATGTGTAAAATATGCTGGTTCTTTGTTTTATTCGGTTGGAAAAAATAAGAATTTATAAAGACAAATTTCTCGAGATGATATCATTTCGTAATTTCTTTACAACCGCTTTACAACTAACATGGTTAACAGTAATAAAATAAAGATCATGACAATTACTCAGTTAAATAAAAACATAAGTACATACTAATGACCAATCATATTCAAATAGGTCATGTTGTCCATGGTAGACGAAGATTGAAGTCTATTGTTTTTTGTACACACAGTTTAAGCTGTATCTCATTAATCCACAGTGCTTCCATCACCTTCAATAACCAACCTTAAATTAGAGTTATGTGAAATAATTGTGAAACAGTCATTAATACTGATTTTGTGACCTGACATTAATAAGTGTTTTGCAATGGATGATGATGCTGGATTTCTATTCAGATTACATGCATTGGGATTTTCTATATAATTTAGTAGCCATTTTGTAACATGTTCTTTTCGACGACGACATTGGAACATTCTGTTGGTTCTACCTATATAGGTGTCACCGCAGCTGAAGTTGAACATGTATATACAGTTTGAAGTAGAGTTCACAGAATTTTGCCCTTTAATCGTAGGTACACGGATCGAAAATGTTCAGCAAGTGAGAAAAAGAGATGTGGCGGCGTTGAATGTGTGTTTGATGGCTGACCGAAGTCTTTGAGCTAGCTGTCAACTGCATAATCTGGTCACCCTTGAATGGTAGGTTAATAAAGATAGCTTTCTTTGGTACAGAAGCTGTCTTTTCGAGATGTGGTTTTTCTTTACTGTGACAAGTGATAAAGTTTTCCGGATAACCATTAGCTAATAAAACTGAATGTATATGTCGAAACTCATCCATCAGTGTGTCACTCGTGAATATTTTTCGGGCCCTTGCGAACAAACATTTCACTAGGGAACGTTTACACTGGATAGGAATTTTATGCTTCAAATCAGTGAAATTTTCCATTAAGTCATGAAGAAAATAAAAGACAAATTCAATGACGAAATTTTTTTTTCATCGACAAAATCATCTTCATAGAGGCTGTACAGTCGTATTTATATTTACCAGAAATGTATAGTAGTCTGTTATTGAGTAATAAGGGGGGTGACATAAGTGATATAATTAATCAGAAGTGGCTTTAGAAGTAAAAATAAAAGTTGTAAATTACGTAATACTCAACGGTACACAGGAAGAAAGCATTAGAAATTTGGTAAGGTTAAAATTGCTATTGATTGAGAATAAAGGTGATGCTTGCTAGTGACTGACTTGTTACAGGACGGAATTTCATGGAGTTCTGGTGAAAAGTCGTGACCAGTGAGGTCCACCCAGTCAAGTGTGAGGATGGATGTCCTGCCGATGACATTGGTTGGTGGTCGCGCTAAATTATGAATTAGTAGAAGTTAGAATTCATGGGCTGGCCATTAAATCGGGTCTCAGTGGCTGAATATTATACGAGCCAGCTTGTCTTGTGACCGGAAGGTCTTCGGTTCGAACTCCTTGTGGTGGATGTGTACTGCCAATGAACTACAAACTAGGATGAAACTGCTGGCTGTCCAGTACTCCCTCGTTTTCAGTGGTTCTCTAACTGATATCAATCCGTGGTCAGATTCGTAAAAACAAATCTAATCTTTACAAACCAACTCTTTAGAATAAAGGTAGTTGAGTGTCAATTTAACAAGTGTAAAGAGGGTGTGAAAATGTACAAAAGGAACATGTGGGAGTGCTAATAGTGAATTAATTAATAAAGTAAAAGCAAACTGAAAGTAAAATTGAAAATCTAAAAAAATCTTTTTTATAGGGAATGACTAGTGAAGAGGTTAAGACCATGGTAGAATAAGAGACTGGATAAACCTTTTCTGTAAACAGAGTTCGGGTTGTATGGACGAGTGCTAAAACCTTACGCCCTTTGTACCACTTGATCTCACCTTGTAGATGATTTTGAAAGACGACTCAGGTGAAGCTCCGTGGCTTGTGTTATGTCTGCACCTGCTAATTGGTAGTAACCGTAATGAACTCGACTGGTACCCTAATATGCCCACTTGTCTGTTGTGCCTTCCGATTCACTGAGCTACGCAAATATCAAAAGACAAAGGCTGGTCTGTGACTGTCAGATACTGTACTGCATATTTATTAGGAAAAAGTCACACGGTATTTATACATTTTTTTACAACAACAAAGTCGGCTCGCAGCAATGAGAAATGATTGATCGCACAATCAATCACAATATGCGTGAGAAATGATGATATACTATTTTATGCGGGATCCTATCACTTGAGTTCACCAAGTGCTCGAGAATTGAGCTGGAATTTATGCATTAATTGAATTGAATTACTATCGGTTATTGTAGCAACTAAGACTAACATGAAGTTTGTCTGAATGCAGGTAACTAGGGTTGCATTCTTCTGTCTGTATAGCTAATCAAAACTTCCTGAGTTGCTCACAGTTTCCAAATGTCTCGACGATATGAATTATTATTATTGTTTCCTTTAATTCCTAGAGGAACATAGGGCTTCAGCCGCGCGTCTTTATTGCGTTCGGTTCTCTGCTAGAGTCTTCACCTAGCTCCAAGTCTGCCCAAATGCCTTCATTTCCTCTTCACATGACCTCCTCCAAGTCACCCTTGCATGACGACCAACTCGCCTCTTCCCTTTCGGGTTCCACTCGAGCAATGGCTTGTCTAGTGATGTCACTTGATGGTTTCCTCAGAGTATGACAAATCCGTCTCAATTTCTTCCTGCCTATTAATTTCACAATTGGTTCCTGGTTGGTTCGCTCCCAGAGATCTCTGCTGCTGATTTTGAGTATTGAGCGAAGACAACCGTTGATGAAGGTCTGTAGTTTGTTTGAGATGCTCTTTATGACTCGTCAAGTCTCTGATCCGTGCGTATAGTAAGTAGCACTGACTGACTTCACATTGGAGTTGAAAATCCGGATCTTATTTTTGATGCTGAGTGCTATTGACCTCCACACAGACTTGAGAGTAGTGAAAGCTTGTCTTGCTTTCCTGATCCTAGCTTTGATATCCTCGTCAGTTCCACCTGTAGTTGAAACGATGCTTCTTAGGTAGGTAGGTAAAGGAGGTTGTTTCTTTCAGGTTCCTTCCATTTATGCTGATTGTTGTCTGTTGTTGTTGTTGCTGTTGGTGATGTTGGCCAGGAATCTTCATCACCTCTGTTTTCTCTATGTTTACTGGGAGTCCTATCTTTGATGCTTCATCTATCGCCAGCTTGTTGCTTTTCACTTGCATATCTTCCAGTTTGTGGGAAATCAGACATACATCATCGGTGAAGTCCGATGAAAAAGATGGTTATACGCAATAATTTCTGGGCTACTATCGAACAACATTGACATATAAAAATGCAAAATTACCTCAACAATGCCGGTAGAGGTAGTTAAAAGTTAAAAGTTTCTTGAGGACAAACAAGTACTGTAGAATTAGACGAGTTAACTGAAATTCAAACATAAGAAGTACCTGAGAATCAAGTGGGACATTTTCAAAAAGTTGGGATCAAAACTCTGTCCGCAAGAATCACACAGCAACTATTCTCTCAGACAGTCCAAGGTCAGAATGATATTGATTCACTCTAACATTACCACAATCGTACAAAAAATACATTATCAACACCACTGTGGTGGTATGATATGGAAAATATGTTCTAGCGGAATGTTATTCTCACATATTCACACAGTTCAACACTAAATTAGCAACGTAATACTTTCTATATACTTTTGCGCCGGTGTCTCGCCTTCTGCTGTAACTTTCGGTGTCGCTGCCTCCCGACAAATGGAAAGCCTATGCCTTGCAGTTTTTGAAGAAGGAGACATGTGGATCTTCTTCCAGGACTTCAAGGCTGTTGAGGAGTTGAGTGGTGTTCAAAATCCGTCAGCGAAGGGGTATTTACTTGGAACGCTTCTGAGAGGTCGGGCGAAGGCAGCATATGATAGTGTGAGGCGAAACACTGGTGAATATGCACTAGGGGCACATAAACTGCTTCCAAAGCTGGAAAGACCATGTATAGTCACCGTGAGAGGGGGTCACGTATATATGATCAGAAATGCAAACAGAGAGAAGCGGGTGAACGTCAGTAGGCTCCGAAACTCGATGCAGTAAGACAAGCAAATAAAGACACCAGCACCAAAAGTATCGAACTGACTTCAGTCGAAAGTATTTGATGGGGAGGGGAACGAGTGTTATGGTATGATAGAAACAATGTGTTTCAACGGAATATCGTTCTCACATGTTCCCACAGTTCAACACTGCACTAGCAACAGAATACTATATACGTTTGCTCCGCTGTCTTGCCTTCTGTTGTTATACCATCACACAACCTCAAAGAGAAGCATCTAAATTAGAGATTAGACAAGAACAAAGACAAAAGAATGAGGATCAAATCAAAATATATCAGGCAAAAGTTAGAATACTAATATACGGACTAGAAGTAAAAAAGGAGTTAGTTGAAATATCCAGAGAAGTTTCAATATTGCAAATCGTCCTGCAGGCATTTTCCAAACAGTTATTTGGTTATAGTTATCACATAATGAGGAGTTATGGATTTAGTACTGTCGCTGAGCATAATGTCATAAAATAAGACTCAATGGTAACGTAAATATCCCCCGTTTAGCATACGTAATTGGTAACTTATGATGAGCATTTAGGCGTAAATGGTTATAAGGGCTAAAATCTAAGAGTGATTTGGTGTTGTTTTCTCTCTCTCAGTTTCACAAGAAACTTCAGTTATGGCTAAAATAATTGAGTACATGGACTTCGATACCAGCTTTTATCTTGGCAGGAATGCGTACCATCCCTTTGTTGTAGATGTAATGTATCTCTTTGATATGAGTTTCAGTTAATCGCTAAATTGAAGGTCTACCAAAACTTATTGTAGATTGATTTCTTTCCTCGGAAAGTAACAAAGGCTTAGCCGAAGTAATCGTTTCGTTGAAGTATTATAAAGGAAGTTAATCATCTAAAAAGGTTAAAGGATGTTTTCAATTTAAACCAATCATCCAAAGCGTCATTTCTCATACTCTAAGGCAGCAGGGAATCAAGGTCACACTAAAACAGATTTTAAAAGTTCGGGGATGTTCAACTTTCAAGCAGTGTTGAAAGCTCATATATATATATAAATGTATATGTATTTTCAGTTATTTAATTTTGATGATGTGTGTCGATATTGTAGTCTTAGAATTTGTTGTCGGACCTTAAACCCAATGGGTGTTTCATAGACTTATCGCTGAAAATTCTAAAACAAGAAAATTAACAAACGATAGCTGATGTAACGACAGAAGACAAGAGCCAGGCAACTGCTTGTTTATTGATAAAATCAAGAGATATTTATATATTTTTATGTACATTATTATAGGTTATTGTTAGTAGAGAAACAGCGTTTTCTGATTGTTTATTCTCTCGCTGAAAGTTCTTCTGTCATCTTTTTGTGTCCGTTTCTTTGAAAGTCAAACCATATACCTTCGAAGTCTTTGTTCTTGTTTTTCTCATGAACAAGATTTGGGACGTAAACAGTGATGTAAATTGCTGTCTACCAATTTTGGCTAGTAGACAGCTCGCACCACACTGAAACCTACCTCACAAGAGGTGGCTGTCGTGACCCATCAGTGATTCTTTGTCAGCTTAGACTTATATCACCTAGCATTGCTCATTGAGGAAGCTGATGTCTTTCTCTCTCTCTGTATATATATATATATATTTCATTGGTTCCCTAACTAATATCGTGCGTCGGTGGCACAATGGTTAGGATGCTCGCCGACCGTGCACATGGTCCGGAGTTCGATCCCCAGCCGACGCACTCCTTTACCTCACTAAGCCAGAAATAAAGCTGGTAAAGGGGAAAGGTTGGGTATGAGGCTAGCAACCCCATCCTGTCAAAATAAACACTGCTAAAGAAAATTCAAGCCTCTAGCTTGAAGGTGCCCTATGTTCCACTGGGAATGTGAAGGAATTAAAAAGACTAACTAATATCAATTTTTCATCAGACGGATTCGAAGCTACAACCGGTGTGGGTATAATTACTAACGGTAATTACAGATAAAGTAGAGGATAGGAAATGCAACAAAGTTAACTCCAGCTGCTCACTTCAACCTCAAACTCTTATTACGTAATAATTTAGCCGGTGAAATAAAAAAAGGACTATCGATAAAATGGGATAACTAATAGATTCTGTTTCCATGTCATAATAGTTTGGATCTTGTCTATTATCTGTGTTTATTTTTATCTGTTACTTCATTCCTCTGCTTCCCAAGTGGAACGAACATAGGCTTACAGGTTTGAGCCTCGAAATTCCTGTAGCAATGATGTTGTTGTTTAAACGGTGCAAGGTTATTATCCCTACGCCAATTCTTTCGTCTTCATCGAACTTATAACCGGTTAAGCGGGGTTTAGGAGTGCGTCAGTGACCGGGAATCGAACCTCGCGTCATATATATATATATATATATGTGTGTGTGGCTAGGGAGCATTCTACAATTGAACCATCAACGCCAGGCTTATACACAATCCATAAATAACTCAGGTACCTTCTGCTATTTGAATCCGGGTCACTCAGTTATGTCTACAGTCAGAAGCGTTACCTTACTGAGCTATTCAGGCTCTTTATGTCTCTGTACTTTTATGAGAAAAACAATAAAATATTTCATCACAGGATCTCATCATTAGCTGACATCAGTTAGAGAACCATGAGATGTTCACTAGCGACTGGCCCTATTCAGGTAGGTAGTTACCTGGGGTTCTAGTAGTGGGAAGTCGTGACGAGTAGGGTACAGTAGGTCGGGCATGAGGACAAATACTTGCCGAAGACATTGGCTAGTGGTCGCGCTTTGTCGTGAATTGGGCCATTGGATCGTTTTCCAGTAGCTTAGTTGTTTACGAGCTAGCTCGTCTTGTAATCAGAAGGTCTTGGGTTCAAACCCTGGAGGTGCGTGTGTACTGATGAAGAGCCCTAAATGATCTAGGACGAAATGGCTCTGCAGTACTTCCTGCTGGTTTTCCAGTGTTCCTCTAACTGATGTCAGCTCATGATGAAATCCTGTAACCAATACTTGAATAAAATATTTATATACTAATGTATTACATGTGTAAAACTTGAATACTGTAATACCACTTAATTCTATGGTAGAAGTTTGATAACCAGCTGATTTCAGATAGAGAGATAACTACTGGAAAACCAGGGAATACTGGACAGCCGTTTCGTCCTAATTTGTGATGAGGTTTGAGTCCAGGATCTTCGGGTTACAAAGCGAGCTCTTGGAGAAGTTGTGATCTGAGTGGGTGTCCACCAAATGTAGCAAGAGTATAGTTACTTGCCTGTGACATTGGCTGGTGGTTGTGCTGTGTGTCGTGAATTGGCAGAAGTAAGAATTCACAGGTCCTTGGATCAGGTCTCGTCGTCTGAATGATATACGAGCACTTCTTGTAACCAGAGGACGTTAGGTTCGAACTCCAGTAGGAGCGTATTGATGAAGCGCCTGAAGCTGGGAGGAAACAGATTTGCATTACTAGTACCCTCTGGCTTTCCAGTTGCCTTCTGACTGGTGTGAGCGCCTGTTCGAACCTGTGCGTCTGTGGCACAGCTGTTAGGATTCTCGTCGACTTATGCCGACGCACACCTGATATCAGTGGTCGGTCTGCAAAATTTGGGCTCTCGATATCACATGCTGAAAATTCCATACTTTTACGAAAAATACTGTGTAGTTTCAACCTATAATCAAAAGTAGAAAATAAATAAATGTTTCTGTAATTGTTTTTATGTTTTCTCCATTGTTGATCGATCATCCTAATGAGTTTGTTGTTGTTTTTTGTTGACGTCTTTGTCATCATCTTATGAAATAGTACTTATCATGAATTACTGCACAATCGTCATTTGTTGAGATTGTATTCTAGTATATAAAAAACACTATCAGAGAATAAATTATAAAAACAGCACTCGTTTCTTCTTCTTATTTTTTCAAAACTATACTCACTGTTATGCTTTCGCCAACTTCAAATTTATTATTTTTATGATTACACATTATATACGTATGCCACTTAAGAGTTGACTCACACTGATTGTGTTTCTTTTTTTGCCTTGTTGTTGTTGACGTAAGTGAGTCTACACTCCAATGATGATAGCAGTAATAATAATAATAACAATAATTTGATTTAGAGTTCATCTCCTTGCAAAGCAAATATTTTTGTTTATCAAAAACACACTACTATGCATCATATTTGTTTTTCTCTCGGTGTATGTCATGGTCTATGTGAAGTTGACGTAAATTTTTTTATGACTTTCATTGCTGCCAATTACTACTGACTACATCTTTAGATTTGGATTAGATTGTTTTTGAGTGTAGACATCATCAAGACTCAATATCATTTAGATTACTAAAGAGCTGTTTTGTCCCAGTTTAGGACTCTTCATCCGCGCTCATCGATCAGCTTATCAGGCACCGAACACAGGAGCGGCAACTCTAAAGAATAGGAGCCCAAACCGAAACAACCTACGAACGCACAAACGACCTTGAGAAACCAATCAGCTGATTGTGTTTCTTCTAGAAGTAATTATGGATGCTCTACACCTTTTGTGTTGTAAATTCGCTCTAGATCTTGTTTTTGATTACTGTTGGATAAGGGACTGATTGTAAGGTCGAAAATTTGTCAGTGCGGAGGTGATATGCGTATACAAAAATACACAAAGTCCATTGATGGGTTTGTGTACAGGTGTAATGAGTGCTGGATGAGAAAATCAATTCGACAGATTACGAGCAAACCAACAATGGATATTGGGTGTCTATGACACCACCCTCCGAAAAGGATATATCGAGTTGATTCCTAATCGCAGTGCAGGTGAATTATTGTCTATTATCCAGTGCTTAGTGCTGCCTGGGACCACTATTCACACAGACGAATGGAGAAGTTACGGTCAATTGTCGAATCTCGGATATATTCATCATGTAGTCAACCACACAAAACGGTTTTTGCAATCCTTTGGATGGGCCTCATACTAAATCAATCGAAAGTTTCTGGAGTCACCTAAAAAACGGATTAGATTGGTGAATAGATCTAGAAATCCAATGATATACAGTTATCTTGATTAGTTTAGTATAGAACCTGGTTAAAAATCAGTATGAAGACACCTATGAGAAATTGGGAGCTTTTTTTGCAACATATACGAGAACGTTATCCATTGTAACTATTTTTTTAACATTGCATTACTTTTATATAAAGGATTTTTACAATTATGCGCCGACTTTTTGAGCCTTCTGATTGGTCGAATTTGTCCTTGACAAGGTCATTTGTGCGTTCGTAGGTCGTTTCGGTTTGGGCTCCTATTCTTTAGAGTTGCCACAGGAGCTTCAGGTTATGAGCTCAAGTTTGTTGATCATTCAACCATTTGTGTCGGAACCTAGTGACCCTTGAATTCTAAATAAAGTCTGTCAATTCACGATATACTGTTGTGGTGAGAGCTGTCTGTTAGCCAAATTGGTAGACAGTAATTTACGTCGCCAATATTGGAGACAAAGACTGATTCAACAACCAACCACAGCAGACTTTGCGTAGGCGGATACAATTCGCAGATAGATAATCTGAACTTCAAGAAACGGCCACAGAGGGATGAAAGATTAACGTTCAACGAGAAACCACCAATCAGAAGACTGTGTTTGTTTGCCTACAATAATCTATAATAATGTACATGAAAATCTATAAATATGTGTGTTGATTTCCTAAATAAACGATCTGTTGCGTGGCCCTTGTCTTCTGTCGTTACACTGTTACCTTTAACCAAATGGTTTCAATGAATATCCACGAATCATTTCAATTAGCAAAGCGATAAGAGTGGCTTCTTAATCGTCTGGTGGTGTCGGGGGGAACAAGCTTCTGTTTTTGAGTCGTAATTGATGCAAATGCTGTCATGATAGCCTTATTGCACAACTTTGATTAGTTTATTGATTAATTCATTTTCTGAGATCGAAATATACTCATTTATCAGAAGTTTTGTTGTTGTTCCGGTCATCAGTCTTACAGTCTGACGTTTGCATTTATCTCAGGGTGGGAAATAATTTCAAGAGCTCAGTTGGTTATAATGTTGCTTTCTAGTCAAGCTGGACTAACCCACAACCCAATAACACTCCGTGGGAACATTGGATATTGTTTGAAAAAAAATTATATTTAAGATTTTCCGCTGATATATCTGGTGTAATTTTGGCATGCGAGGTTTTTTGAACGGACAGCTCGATATATCTGTGTCTTTCGTGGTTAAGCTAATCAAAAAGTGATCATAGTGAGCTGCAGCGTCTTGCGCACTATCTATCATAAAACTAATATCACAGTAATTTAGTTTCCTAGTGAATCCTTTACATTTACCGGTAGTGACTGTTCTTTATATTGGCACTGCAATAGTGAGGTAACTTTTCAAGAGGGAGGTAAAGGTGATTTTACATGTAGATTTTATCACGACTGACTGACCGAATATTCAATGCAGGACTTTTCACAATTATGAACCATGTCACAGAAAATTTCCACTACCTAAAGAAACACAATCAAGAAGTTTACACCTTCTGACGTGGGTGGTTCAAACCAGCATTTAATGTTGCTATGAGTCATTCTGAGTAGCGTAAAGACAACCAGTTAACGTCATCATTAAGTCCACTGCGTCTAAAGTACTTCAACACAAGACATTCAAGTCATTTTCACATTCCGACCAACTGAAAACAAAATATTTTTTAAGTGATGTACCTTAGATTACTTATAAGTAGTAGATGTGATTACTCTACAATTTTAAACTCAGTTTTGCATTACGTCGATACACTGACATAGACAAAAATACTCTAACTATACACCAGTTTTATTTAGAGAAAAACGCTGATTTAGGATTCATCATAAATGCTAATCTAATAAATACTTTGCTCCAGTTCTACAGCATGATGTAGCTTCTCGATTAATGGGTACAAATTGTGGATTATTTTCTCTGTGGTCTCCAGCTCGTGGGTATAACCCAACCATTCTTCGCATTTATTGGCGATTCCATAGTATCATATTGAGCTCGGAAAAGTTAATGAAGCGTCCGAAGTAAAGGTAGGAGTTAAACAGCTCGGGCATTGTGGTAGAGTATAACTCCATTATGGATAAGATTTTATTTTGACAAATCACACAGTGTTCTACAGTTATATTAACTGATCACTTTTCGAGCACAAATTATTGCCACTCACAATCATATCAAGTGACTCACACAAATTTTTCTTCATTTATATACACGAGTGAAATTGATTAGATCCTGTACTTGCGTTCGCTGGCGAAATCCAATTATGAAGTTGTGAAAATGGTCTGTACCCGAAGAGATTGTTTCTGCTTGAAATGCCTACGTCTGTTCCTCACCGAAGAGTTTCTCTGTGGTGGACAGTAACCCTCTTTATGTCCAAAACGGTGATACTTGCGGCATTTGTGTATCTTGAAACGACAAAATACCAAGAACCACAGTGCCAACACAAGGACGGAGGTTTAGCTGAGTTTTGAGACTGACGTGTTGTGTGCTTAAAGGTGATCGGAGGAGTTTTCACTGTGTTAATTGAACTAAAATCAGACGACTGTGGTTTGTACTACACCATAGTAGTGTCGTGCTTTAAGCTGATCAAGCGTTGGCATTCTGCTGTCACCATTTGTAAAGTCGTTTTCTGGTCTTGTCCCATGATTGACAGAAGTCAATTTCTTATGTCAGCATCTTCTGGATTCTTCAAACCACAAATAAAAATCAAACACTTGAACAGATCTGGTGTCATTTCGTGTAGTTTGAACCTTTCGAATTCCTTGTTCACCTTACCAGCGTAAATGAAATTATCATCGGAAGGCATTTTTTCAACTGAAAACATTGATACCGAATATGAAAAATGGATGACTGTTCACCAAAAATTTGCGGTATAACGGTGACTGTCTCATCGAAAGATAATTCACGTGGGTTCTTAGGCAGAATGAAATTAACATATCTGTTGTGTTCAACACTACCAGCAGCATCATGAAACATGGAGCATTCAATACGGTAAACGTCTTGATAACGGTTGAACGACGCATCAAATACGAGGCTAAATATTGGGTCGTAGTTGAACTCACTGATAGAATTTGAGATGCTTTCATATTCGTCTGAGTGAAATGTTGAGGGAACTTGAATGGACAGCTTCTGAGTAGTAGCTTCGATTAATTGTAGTTGACCTGCTTCATTCTTAACTTGCTTACCATTCAAGGGTGATCAGATTATGCAGTTGACAGCTAGCTCAAAGACTTCGGTCAGCCATCAAACGCACATTCTACGCCGCCACATCTCTTTTTCTCACTTGCTGAATATTTTCAATCCCTGTACCTACCTACGATTAAAGGACGAAATTCTGTGGACTCTACTTCTAACTGTATCTACAAGTTCACCTGCAGCTGCAATAACACCTATATAGGTAGAACCAACAGAATGTTCCAATGTCGTCGTCGAAAAGAACATGTTCCAAAATGGTTACTAAATCATATAGAAAATCCCAATGCAAGTAATCTGAATAGAAATCCAGCATTATCATCCACTGCAAAACACTTATTAATGTCAGGTTACAAAATCAATATTAATGACTGTTTCATAGTTATTTCATATATCTCTAATTCAAGGTTATTGAAGGTGATGGAAGCACATATGTGGATTAATCACATACAGCCTAAACTGTGTGTACAAAAAACAATAGACTTCAATCTTCGCCTACCATGGACTACTTGACCTATCTAAATATGATTGGTCATTAGTATGTACTTTTGTTTTTATTTAACTGAGTAATTGTCATGAACTTTATTTTATAGTTGTTAACCATGTTAGTTGTAAAGCGGTTGTAAAGAAACTACGAAATGACGAAATTATCTCGTGAAATTTGTCTTCTAAATGCCTTATTCAAATTTATCAAAGGGACTGATTGTTTTAATTATTTTAAAGAGTAACACAGAATCATTAAGATCAGAGTTCCAAAAGTTATTTGTCAATAGATTGGTGTTAATAGATCATAGTCCAAAATATATGTGTGTATGTGGTCATATGTATTATTCTATTAATAAATTGAACATCAATATTACAAAGTAAATGATTGTGAATGATAACGAATATATAATAATAAATTCTCATGAGCAGTGTTCATATTAATTTGCATACATTTATCCTGATTATAAAATCGGATGGATGAACGGTCATGTCAAGAATGTGGGTAGAGAAAAGATTTTTTGACGGGTTGGAATTTATGTACGTTGTATGTGTGTCAGTGTGTAAGTTAAAAACGACGCTTAATTTGGGATTCATCGGCAGAACGCGCCCATCACAAGGAGTTCGAACCCAACACCTTCCGGTTATAAGGCAAGCTGGCTCGTATAATATTCAGCCACCGGGACCCGACCCGTTTCAGTGACCAGTCCATGAATTCTAACTTCTACCAATTCGTGATTTAGAGCGACCACCAACCAATGTTATCGGTAGGAAAACCATCCTCACAGTTAACTCGATGGACCTCACTGGTCATGACTTCTCTCTAGAACTCCAGGAAACTCCGTCCTGGAGCAAGTTACTAGTGAGCATCAGATTAATTTTCAATAGTTGGTTTGTAAGGATTAGTTTTGTTTTTACGAGTTTGATCACGGACTGATATCAGTCAGAGAACCTGAACAAAGCAATAACTACAGTTTTTGCAGAATAAAGTGGTATCATCATTGCTTATTTCGTTGCATTCTCGTCAGCTGCGTACAAGCCAAAGACATTATTAAATATATCTACAAAAACAATTTCGACATAATTGCACAGAGTTAATTTTAAACAAAAATCAATCGATCAATATATGCATACAATAATATATATATATATATATATAAATATATAATTAAACACTATCCTGAACAATAATAATCATACACAATGGAAACTTTTCAGCATTTCGCATTCGGATGAAAGAGAGATGAAAAATATCCAGTTATCAGGTTGGCAAAGAAAGACTGATAACCGTTTCTTTCTGAACGCTTAAATCAGGTTTCAGGCGCTTGATGGAAATGGCTTCAGCGAACTTGAGGAGAATTGAGCTCTCTTGCTTATTGATAATTTTGAACGACTTTTGACGTCCACCTCATGACCCGTGTCGAAGGGATGCCTGGCGATGGCACTGTTTAAAGTATTTGTTCCCTTCAGACATAAGCTTTTTGGTACATGTCCGGAAAATCGTAGATATGCCCTTCTTTCTGTTCTTCCAACGTAACTGCTCCCGCAGATACATGGAAATTTGTATATACAGCTGGAGTTAACATGAGAAGGATGGATATCTATCGATTTTTGATTGTACCAAAGAACAAGTTGTTTAATAGATGGGGACGAGCTTAGCTGCAGGATAGGCTCTGGTTAGTGATGTACTCAGCCTTCTGTTGATCACTGCTGCAATGTTTTCACCATTATAATCAAGGTGAATGTAGATTGGCTTTTGTACTTCTGTGATTTGTTTTACATTTATGACTTCAGATCTTCCATACCTGTTGATGAACCTTTGAGGGTACCCATTGCTCTTCAACATCTTTTTTATAAGAAACTCAAATTCTTCCTCTAATTTCTTTAGAGAGCATATTCTCCTCGCTCTATAATACAGAGTCTTGACTAGTCTGCGTTTCAAGCTATATGGACAAAAGCCATTAAAATTTAAGTATTGTCCTTTCCATGTAGGCTTTCGATAGATTGACTTCTGAAGACTACCGTCTTGAAGGCGTTGTACGGCAATGTCGAGGAAGTGGAACTTTCCATCACTTTCATGTTCCATAGTACTGGAGTACTGGATAGCTGTTTCATAGTGAATTCTTGGTCGACGTGCTAAATCACGAATTGGTAGAAGTTAGAATTCATGGGCCGGCCACTGAATCGGATCCCAGTGTCAGAATGTTATACGCACTAGCTTGCCTTGTAACCGGAAGGTCCTGGGTCCGAACTCTGACGGTAGGTGAGTACTGCCAATGATTTCCAAACTAGGATGGAACAACTGTCTATTACTCCAATCTGGTTTTGAATGGTTCTTTAACTGATATTAGTGATAATAATAATAATAATTTGCTTTATTCCAAAACAGTACTTGTGATACAGAATGGAATTCTCAGCATTTTTACTACAGTATTGCATCCAGTTAGTACATTATCAATAAATAGAGTTCTACATAGATTAAGGAAATCTCAGTTCATTATGACAACAACATATTGACATGTCGGTAGAAAAGCCAAAGTTGAACAGTGTTTGAAGGCGTTAGAAAAGTAAGAGCTGTCATATTTACTGGCGTAAGCGAGAGAAAGAAACAAAGCAGCACATAACGGAAAAAAGAGAGAGAGGGGATAGGAAAAGAAAATGTTGTACCTATAAATGATATGAGTTGGAAAGACGAGATCCAGTTGTACTACTGACTATTTAATAATAATAATACTAGCATACCGTATCCTAAGAAATGATTTTGGAGCAAATTTATCTAATTTATTTCTTCCTTCTAGCACCAACCAATTGCGAGGACATCACCTAAAGGTTCAAAAACCACGGTCGAATCGTCTGCGTTTGGAGATCCGTTTTTCGTATCGGATTGTGAACCATTGGAACTCCCTACCGGAACACGTCGTATCAGCGCCATCCGTTGATTCATTCAAGGCGAGATTGGACCTCCTGTGTGTAACAAATCGAAAGGATTAACACAGGCATATAGCGTACTATCCTAAATAAATTGTAAACTGTATCACGCCTAATACTTTCTTTGTTGCACAGAACACGAGCTAAGTAGGGTATGGTTGAGTTTTTGTACTTGCTAGTGTGAGCATATAGTTTTCTGTATAGACTTCTGGTTTTGCCTGATGAGATGCAAGGGGAGAACTGTGAGTGAGGAGGGTGGTGTGAGCTAGATAAAATGGATTCGGCCCGTTTTTCACATGAGTCCAAGTGCCTGTCAACCGTGACACGTTGCTTGCCCTGCTGACAACCTTTAACATTCTGCGTAATATGTTATAGTCTTTCTTCAGTAGCCCTGAAAAAAATATAAGAGGGAACAATAGAGAATAATATGCAGAATGCGAGAGTTAACGAATTGTAGGAGTAAGGGTTGGGTTTTACCAGAATTTCCTAACTTCTTGATGTAGAAAGTAAGACGGAATATTTTCTTAGAAATCGCTAAGATATGAGACGACCAGGAGAGATCAGCAGATAGAATGACACCTACGTATTTGATTTCCGACTTGGTTTCTATTTCAGTGCCATCTATGTTGCACACCTCGTGAGTGATAACCAGTTTGTTTAGGTCGGATTTATGCCTAAAGGTGAAATTGACTGTTTGGCATTTGGAGGGTTTTAAGGTAAGACCGTTTTCCTTGGACCACTGGCTGATTTCTGACAGAAAGCCATTTAGTTTAGAGCAGTCACTCTGACATTTGATACGCAAAGATACAGTCAGGTCGTCAGCATATTTGACAAAATTAATGTCATTTGAAGATGATAAGTCATGTAGAAAGAAAGAAGAGAGAAGTGGGGAGAGTACAGCACCTTGGGGGACACCAGCTTCAGTGAGCGCAACAGAGGATGATTTACCCTTGTATACGGTGTACTACATTCTGTTAGAGAAGTAGGAATGCAAGCAGTTAGTGACCCAGAGAAGAATTCTGCGTCTTATTCCTCTCCATTTCTTTTTGTATATTTGTTAAAACATAAATCTATTATTGGCTGCCAGAATTCTTTTTCTGACCAACCTTCTGATCTTCAATATCGGGGGAGCGAAGAAAATAGGTGTTGATGAAAATCTGCAGTAGTCTGTTGAAAACGCTTTCGGTGATGCGTGCGTCAAGTCTCGTCAACATATAGAAGCACTGATTGGTCATAATACTCCTAAGAAAGCAGAAAAATATTCTATCCAATTTACAGGAATTTTGATGTAGTTGTGTTCTCTGAGCTTCACAATGAAGTATACGCTGAAGATGTTGCCTAGTAGGGGGCAATGAAAGATTTGCAAATAAACCATCCAGCTAGCTCAGAGACCACAACTACATCAAAATTATCCATCTAAGCTACATACAAATCTTCTACATCATATCTAAATTCACAGGAATATTTTGTTATTATTATTTTAAAAGATATCAGGTATAAAACTCAGATCATAACGCATTCAACCACTGAGACCCGTTTTTTAATGGCTCATTAGTTCCAACTTCTACCAGTTCACCATATGTATACTGTAGAGAAGATTTGTAGCCTAGGTGGATGATTTTGAATTTAAGCTTCGAAGTTAAATCAACCATCTCAGAGAACACACACAACTAATTCAAAATATGTCCAGTGTAACAATCAGCAGCGAGTAACTGTTCACCTACCTGACTTAGTAGGTCCTGCTAGTTGCGAATTTTTAAACAGGACTTCAAGTATTTTCCTGTATTAAGTCGGTCACTAGTGAGCATCCGATTCATGAACAAGTGTTAGCCTGCCAGGATGTGATTGGTTACAGGTATGATCACAAGCTGACATCAGTTGAAGAGCCATTTCAAAACAAGAGCGTATTGGTTTATGACTTTTCAGCTGTACACACCCAGTGCGGTTCGATGTTGCAGGAGCTGACATTGGTTAGAGAACCATTGGAAAACCTGGGGGTTCGATGTATTTACAATCTGGAGAACTTCGTATTGATGATGTATGCAAATTAATATTTGATATAAATAGTTGAAAATAAATCATATCAGCCATAAGTGGTGCTGACAGCCTTATTGCCTGTTCTTCGCATTGCTGACAAAATGGAGAGTCTTCTGAACACCTTCGAGATGCAATCTGAGTATGTTTGGCATGCGATTCTCTCCCTTTGTCAAATGTAAAATGATCAGGCTACAGGACTAACTGGACTACATTGACTCCTAGCTTAGAAATAGGGAGTGAAGTGATACAGTGCGTTGACCACTTTACTTATTTAGGAAGTTGCATCAGCCATTACCAACGGGTTTATCGATAACAAAATCTCAGCACGGATACAAAACGCTCGTTTCACGAATGCCAGTTTATGCCGTCTCTGGCGTAGATGTGATATCCGGCTGGCTATCGACCAAAGGGCGCGTGTACTGCTCAGTAGCGCGCTTCCCCTTCCTGTATGGCTGTGGGTGAGACCTAGCCATTGAAAGTGAAAAACATGAAAAGCCTGGCTACCTGTCTTTGATCATAGGTATCAGCGTTCTATCTCCCGTGTTACGTGGTGGTGTAATAGGGTGAGCAATATTGAGGTTAGGCGTTGGTCGCTAGGTGAGGAGGGAAAATCAATAGACGAGACTGTAAAGTTACACCGATTGAGATGGTTAGGACATGTTTTACGCATGCACAACTAGCCATCGCCTTCCTCGTCAATGGGCAATGTTAGCTGACGTAGGATTGCTCAGGTTTGTAAAGAGCCAGTGGTGGTAAAACTAAAACATAGCCTTGTCAGTCAATGAAATCTACAACAGTTAGTTTAAGCCAGCCAGCCAGCCACGTAGGGAGGGGTATACTTCCTGACTGACTGGTTGGGGTCCTTGAGATGGTAAGAATCAATTAAGGCTGGAGACAATTGGTGATATGGCTAGCTCAAAATCGTTCTCACTGGCTGTTGCAGTTGCATCCACTCCTTGTGACTTATAATATCCAATAAAACTATATTGTTCTTCCATATTATTATTCTTTCTGCCTCATATATATGTTAACTGTCTCTATTTTGCATTTCTTTTTACTCTCTTCTCTTGCTTTGTGTGTTACAAGGAGGAAATATGGTGACTCGAACTGCTTCACATCGGTGCAAAGTTCTACGCTGAAACCAGTCAGTTAGTCGTCACATTGCCTACCATTGGTGTATCTGCTTATATTGGCTGGCTTTCTTTATTATAAAATGACTGAGAGAAGAAATGCATTTACTTATCAATTAGATCCTCATCCATGGATCTGCTCTTACATATATAAGACTTCTAATACAATACAAACATATTTTCTCCGATCTACTGGTGATAATAATTAGTCAATGTGAACATGTCAAGAAGTGATAATTAAATTTTTTTTTTTAAAGTTAGTGAAACAGTTTAAAGGTAGTTTAGAGGCTGACGGTATTGACGTTCGCGGATTGTATGGAGTACACTAACGCAAGATCTAATACCCACAACTTCTATAGTATTCATTCCGCGTAGACCAAAGGCAAGACAAAACACGACAATTAATCGTCCAAATTACGAGATATATTTCGGGACCGAATCGCAGTGCTAGATTGATTGTTTAGCTGGCTAATTATCGTGCACGAACGTGACATGACGGAGTACCAGATGGCGTGGATGCTTGACCGGAAGCCTTCAGCTAAACAAGTCGAGTTAAACAGTGAGGGTCAGCAACCAATGTTCAGTGATGAGTGCTGCGGTCAATAATTTTGGGGAATTATTTACCACTACAGTAGAAATAATTGCAAAATTAGGGAATAAATGAGTGTTCAAGTTGAATGCATAGTAGGCAATTAAAGATGAAATAGTCAGAAAAGTAAAACATGTAGGACAATGATAACTTGTGAAAGGTTTAGGGGGAATTATCATCTCCCTACATTCAAGAAATGATGGTCAAGGTGTGAAAAGTATCTGTACGAATTTCTTCTGAACACAAAAGCTTAACTTCTTCAGATGGATATTACTTTAGTTGTTTTATGACCGGAACTACGGCCTAGTAGACTATAAGCGGAAACTAAATTGATGCACTGGCTAATCTGTCCTAATCACACGTCAATAACAGCAACAACAATAGCACCGCTGACACGCAAAGACGTAAGAAAAGACTGGAGGTCGATAAGAGAGCTTCTACCGTTTCAAAACAACAGTCAAAATGCTAGACAGAAACTCTGCATACATATACAGTTAGAGTGACCTTGAAAGTGTAGTAATTCTTTGATACACTAAAAGTATTTACAGCCAATAGGAATCCAGCAATCCAAACAGAAGGAAAAACAAAGGGCTGCCGCCAGTGCGCGATAACTCCTTAAAATATTTATTTTAAAGTTCTAGGCGAAACTAGATGTACATAACAGATTAGAGTACTTTAGTTCTCAAAGAAAGAACCGTGATAACTAATGACCACAAGGCGTGTAATTTATAAATCACGAATTTCGTGGCGGTCTGCTTAAATCGCTAGGCTACCAAAATTTTCTACTCATCAAAATATATTGTGCGTACTCTATGTTATGTTATATTGTTTTAGTCATCGAAATACCACGATAATTCGAAATCTTTACTCAAGCTCAATTTTTAAAATTGGTTTCTAGCTATCTCTGGGAATTTTTCGAGGAACATTGGGCAGTAGTATTGGAACATGCTTCAGATGATGCATTATCAGTTATTATACTACTTGAAGATTCTCCCCACAAGGAGTAAATACCCTGCTTCCTATGACACTCGCTAAAATTTCTGTATTGTTTCTAAATACACTTTTCAGAATATTATTATATTATTATTGTTTCCTTTAATTCCTAGAGGGACATAGGGCTTCTGCCGTACGTCTCCATTGCGTTCTGTTCTCTGCTAGAGTCTTCACCTGGCACCAAGTCTGCCCACATGCTTTCATCTCCTCTTCACATGACCTCCTCCAAGTCACCCTTGCACTGACCACCAGCTCGCCGCTTCTCTTTCGAATTCCACTCGAGCGATGGCTTGTCTAGTGATGTCACTTGATGGTTTCATTGCTCAGAGTATGGCCAATCCATCTCCATTTCCTCCCGCTTATTTGTTTCACAATCGGTTCCTGGGTGGTTTGATCGTTGCCAGAGATCCCTGCTACTGATCTTTTCTGGCCGGCCATCTGATCTTGAGTATTGAGCGAAGACAACTGTTAATGAAGGTCTGTAATTTGTTTGAGATGCTCTTTATGACGCGCCAAGTCTCTGATTCGTATGGTGAGAAGCACTGACTTCACATTGGAGTTGAAGATCTGGATCTTATTTTTGATACTAAGTGTTGTTGACCTCCACACAGACTTGAGAGTAATGAAAGCTTGTCTTGCTTCCAGATCCTTGCTTTGATATCCTCGTCAGTTCCATCCGCCTGTAGTTAAAACGATGCTTCCCAGGTAGGTGAAGGAGGTAGTTTCTTAGAGGTACCTCCCATTTATGCTGATTGTTATCTGTTGTTGTTGTTGCTGTTGGTGATGTTGGCCAGGAATCTTCATCACCACATCGGTTTTCTCTATGTTTACCTGAAGTCCTATCTTTGATGCTTCTTCTATCGCCAACTTGTTGCTTTTCACTTGCATGTCTTCCAGTTTGTGGGAAATCAGACATATATCATAGGCGAAGTTCAGATTCTCCAAGTTTTTCATGAGGGTCCATTTTAAGCCTGTTTCCTCATTCCCCGAAAGCGCGTGATCGAGGTGGGAATAAAGCTATTATTAGTATTATTACTATTATTGAATTTGATCCTTTTTGTGTATGTGTGTGCTTGTGTGTTTGTATGTTAAATTATCTGAACAGAAATCCGAGTGTCGGAAATTTTGCGTGTTAAACTACTATAACCCATCCTTTCAAGTTGGAAATTGTTCAAGCCTGTATACTATTCAGTAATCATTCCCAGCA
Organism: Trichobilharzia szidati; assembly: GCA_944472155.2. NCBI lineage: Eukaryota > Metazoa > Platyhelminthes > Trematoda > Strigeidida > Schistosomatidae > Trichobilharzia > Trichobilharzia szidati. The sequence goes on along the minus strand of OX235276.1, from coordinate 34,097,236 downwards.
TGCTTTACCTCAAAATAATCTGCTGACGGGGGAGGGGGGGGGTGGATAATCAAAAAATTCCTCTTATATGAAACATTTGCTTTAGATATATGTTGTATGTGTGAATAAATATTTTATACTAATGTAATTTATACCTACCTCATAGGAATGCTGCACTTAGAACTTCGGTCTGCTTCGTTACTTAGTTAGTTAGTTAGTTACCCACACCTAACAGTGAAGGGGAAGGTATTCTGTAATCGTATATACACGTATTCGGCAGGTTAGACTTTATTTCATCTTTCAGTGAATGATGGACTGATTCGTGTAAAAATGTAGGTTAGATATCATCTGATAATATAACGTCTTCTTCTTCCTCTTCTCTACATGTATCTATATATGTATATGTTGTGTATATGGCGTTGTGTATTCATCATATTGTTCTAATAGATTATATTCGCTTTCGCTATTCAAAGAGGTTCACTTTTGTTAAGAAAATGTTTTTTGTCGATTCATTCTCTTCTAACCTTGACATTTAACTGTATTTTCTTTTTGTGATACAAAACAAAATACTTTGTTTTGTTTTGTTATTCTGCTTTTCCTCCTAATAATAAAATTGATTACTTTCAAGGTCAGTCAGCTGCATTTAAAATTCAAATCGAATCGATATCATTTAGTGAATGAAATATGCAGAATTAAGGAAGAAGAAGTCAGATAGTTTCTTTTACTTATGAGAGTATTACTTACTTACAACTTTGAATATATATAAATCGATTTTATGCATGTATGTATGTCGTTGGGATTTTTGGAGATAATCGTGTACAGTTAAAAATAAGTGACAACAAATAAGGCTTTTATGGATCATGGAGTTAATGTTATCGATGCATTTAGAGTTATCAATCGAAAAAGTTGGTGTTTTTTACAGACAGCAAAATAGAGAAGCGTGCAGAAATCGAATCTATGTATTCGGAAGAGATTTATTTGTACAGTCATTGCATTCCTTACCATGGTCATCTTAACATGAAAAACAAATTGATTTAAAGTTCTCAATAAAATCTTGAAGTTTGAAAATCGTCAAAGTAAGAAAAATGATGATTTTGATGTGGTTGTGTTCTCTGAACTAGCTGGATGGTTTATTTGTGAAGCTTTCATCGCTCCAACACTAGGCAACATCTTCAGCGCATACTTCAATTTGAATTGAAGTGAGCTTTTAGATTCCTCCACGAGTTTATTAATCGTCTCCCCTGGTGGGTGAACTTGAACGTGATTGTTTGTATTGATGTTGATTGTTTCCTTGACTTGAACTTTGACCTTTTTTGTATGTGAGGGTTTCTTCTTATCAATCGGTAAATTTTGTCAATCTCGATGTGTTTATTGATTGATGATTCACTGGAATAACAGGCAGGCATGCAAAAATTCTCTAGCATTCTTGTTGTTTCCTGTGTCTAATATTTGAACGCTGGTTGTCCCAGTCGAATTGATGTCCGTGGTTGCCTGTATGTAGTGATATGAGCGAAGGAGTGGATGTCATGTCTTTTGACGGCTAGTTTATGTTCATGGATACGAAGACGAAGGGGACGTCCACTTTGGCCAATGTAGTGTTTTCCGCAGTTGTTACAATTTATTTTGTAGATGATGTTGATTTTAGGTTCTTTCACTGTTGAGCCTTTTGGTTGACATAGAACTGAGTATAGTGATTTTGTTGATTTGTGTACGACGTCAATTTCTAAAGGTTTGAAGAGTCTTGCAGTGATTTCTGAGGTATCCTTTATATGTGGTAGAACAATTTTCTTTGTGCTTTCCTTGGGGGCCTTTGACTTGATAGGTTGGCTTGAAGGTATATGTCTTTTGATGAAATTCCGTGGATATCCATTCTTTTTGAAGATGTCCTTGAGATTTCTTTCTTCAATTTTCCTTAAGGTGGGAGTGCTGCAATGAGTCCTGACCCTCTTGAATAGTATTTGTATGCAACTCCTCTTGTGTGTTATTGGACTGTTGCTGTTGTAATTCAGTATTTGGTCTGTTTGAGTTGATTTTCTACAAAACATTAATCAATAGACAAACCGAGATAGATAAAATTTACCAACCGATAAGAAGAAACCCTCACATACAAAAGGTCAAAGTTCAAGTCAAGGAAACAATCAACATCAATACAAGCAGCCTACAGGGTGTGAAACCACCCAAAAAAACAATCACGTTCAAGTTCACCCACCAGGGGAGACGATTAATAAACTCGTGGAGAAATCTAAAAGCTCACTTCAATTCAAATTGAAGTATGCGCTGAAGATGTTGCCTAGTGTTGGAGCGATGAAAGCTTCACAAATAAACCATCCAGCTAGTTCAGAGAACACAACCACATCAAAATCATTCTCACCTCAGCTAGAAATCTTCCCTATCATATCTAAGATGAATAATGACCTGAGTGGGCATTCTTCTTCGACCTTCGATATTTAGAAGTCGTGGATGGAAAACGACTTTGATGAAAGAGATAGGTGGATCATATTTGCAATTTGTAATTTACACAGTTCGAGAAAGCGGAACCTCCTTTGGAAAGCAAACTGTTAAACGTACAGTATGTGATGTGCTTGATGACACAAATGGTGATCAAGAAAACAAGCAAATATTTGCATAAAACTATATAGTGCTACTGATTGACTCATATGAGTAGTTCTATGCCATTTACATCAACCAGTAATACATACTGTCAAGGAGCTTAACCCTAAGTTCCTATTATTTGCGAAGACGCCGCGAATCGATAGTTACTGCAATCAATTATCGACTTTAACTCCAAAACCCATGGACCAATAAGAGATTATATTCTTCGGCAGTTAAATTCGATCTATCAAGCAAAGTGTATAAACAAATATTTTACAAGGAATTTATTGTACTTTTATTCGTATTCTTTCTTCTTCTTCCAACTTTCTACACGATTGAATCATTCGCGCCTTCGAGTTGCCCGCCAATGGCGACCTAGGTCAATGAACCAATGCTCAGTGTTCACATTCATTTACACTTACTGTCTAGCTTGAATCTATGTGATCTAAACGACGAATAGCCGCTTCGTTTATTCGAGGCTGAGCTTATCAGCTCTGTAGCCGGTTTGACTCAGTAGAATTTTCTTAAAAGAACAGAAGATATTGAAGAATGCATGATGTACTGGAAGTTGCATAACTTCCTTCTGTAAGTTTAACCACCCAGGTAGTTCAGCATAGACAGATCTTTGATTGAACACTAGTAACTAGTGTGGCTTGTCTAGTCCTTTCTTTGGTGCAGACTGAATTCTACCAGTCAGGTTTGCAATGTGGCCACCATTCTAGGTAGCCCACCATCACGGTGCATATTTATTTGATGATATTAGATAGTTGGAGGCAATTGGCCACAGGAAGCCTCCCACCTAGGTTTCGTGCTAGTTGGCACTCACTAGTTAGCAAGGCGTATCTGCAACTGCTTTGAAGGAACTCATGTCCCTTCTGAGATTCGAACTCGCGTCACCCAGTGAGAGCTGCAGTCAGATGCAACTTCTCAAATAAGTGAAGTGGTCAACGCGCTCCACCACTTCACCTCCTATTTCTAAGCTAGGAGTCAGTTTAGTCCAGTCAGTCCTATAGCCTTATCATCTTACATTTGACAAAGGGAGAGAATTGCATGCAGTTGAAGGTGTTCAGAAGACTCGGTATTATGTCAGCGTCCTCATCTAGAAGGGCTATAATATCTGCATATTCTAAGTCAACGTGATTATTCCCTGGTAACACGTCACTTATAGTTAATTCCATTGGTATATATACGATTACATTGCACTGAGTCTCGCAGGTTCAAATCTCAGAAAGGACATGAGTTCCTTCAAGGTTACAGATACCCCCTGCTGACGACTGCGAACTAGCACGAAACCTAGGTCAAAGGCTTCCTGCCGATTGCCTCCAACGATATAATATAGACAGATCTGTTTTTAAACGTTTGATAGTGATTGCTTTTTAATAAAGCGTAACAATACCTGACGTCATGTACTGTTCTATATCTCTTGTTCTGTTTTTTTTTTTTTGAAAAAAAACTTTATTATTTCTACTGAACGTCATTCAACTTACTTTTTGTTCTCTTTTTTGTAAAGTTATATTTTGTGTAGCTTCGTTGATAGGCGAAATTTTTTTTAACTCTGCCTCTTTCTTTTCAAGCATATTCGTCTAATTATCCCTAAAAATAGTCACTTCTTTTGACTTTTAATAATTCCAGAGTTGTGTGACTTACTTATAATTTCTATTATCAATTACTCTTTCTCATCTCTACTCAAATCTTTTACTTCATTTATATTTTTTGTATTATTCAGGCTGTAGTAGAATGAGAAGAAATCATGAAATTATAATGAATAATGAGCTGGTACATGTGTGTTATTCTTGCTTTGTTCAATTTTACTAAAGAGAGGAGAGAATTGTATCAAATAATGAAAAAAACTTTGGAGTTGATTGTAGTCAACTCGAAGTAAATACTATCATTTATGTACTCCTTGGTGTTAAAGCTAACTGATTTAATGGCAGTCAAGTTTTGCAGTGTGGACATCAAGCTAAATAATTCACCATCCATCAGCATAATGAAATGATTTGTGGTGGTTGGAGGTAATCAAGGCTTTCATCTTGTTTAGAAACACATATAAATGCACACCAGGATTCTGTTTACTGAGATATTTGTTCATTATACCTGTGATCAATTTCAGTACTTAATTGGCTTTAGGCCATATTCTGTCGATTCTATTTTGTAAATTTCAGTAATTATTTTTTTACGGTGTATATTTCATAAGAGGTTTGGCTGCGAAGGGAATGCCGAGAAAATATAATTCACTGATTAAGACACTCTACTTGAACTCATGTAGCCAGACAGGTGAGAGCTTATGGCGAGTTGCTATCTGAAGCAGTGATAAGTAGTGGTGTCCGTGAAGGATGCTCACTGTCTCCAATTCTGTGTAATTTCATCGTAGATGTACTAATGGAATTAACCCTAACTGCTGACTTCATTGACTCAGGGACTGACGTGTTACCGAGGAATAAACTTGTTGACTTAGAATATGCAGATAATATAGTCCTTCTAGATGAGAGCGTTGTCATAATGCAGAGTCTTCTGAACATCTTGAACTGCAATCTGCGAATGTTTGGCATGTGATTCGCTCGCTTTGTCAAATGTAAAATGATCAGGCTACAGGACTAACTGGACTACATTGACTCCTAGCTTAGAAATAGGAAGTGAAGTGGTGAAGCACGTTGACCACTTTACTTATTTAGGAAGTTGCATCAGCCAGTGCCAACGGGTTGATCTCTGACGAAATCTTAGCACGGATACAGAAGGATGGTTTCGCATATGCCAGTTTGTACTGTCTCTAGCGTAGAAGTGATATCCGGCTGGCTATCGACCAGAGGGCGTGTGTACTGCTCAGCAGTTCACTCTATCCTCTTTTATGGCTGAATATGAGACCTGGCCATTGAAAAGGAAAGACATGAAAAGCCTGGCTACCTGTTTTTGATCATAGGTATCTGCGTTCTGTCTCCCGTGTTACGTGGTGGTGTAATAGGGTGAACAGTAATGAGGTTGGGCGTCAGTCGAGTGCTAGGTAAGGACGAGGCTGTGAAGTTACATTGATTGAGATGTTTACGACATGTGTTACTGATGCACAACTAGCCATCGCCTTCCTCAACAACGGGCAATGTTAGCTGACAGGCGATCGATCAGGTTGGAAAAGATCTAGGGGTGGTCAAACCAAAACATGGCCTCGTCAGTCAATGAAATCCACAACAGTTAGTTTAAGCCAGCCAGCCAGCCACGTAGGGAGGGGTATACTTCCTGACTGACTGGTTGGGGTCCTTGAGATGGTAAGAATTAATTAAGGCTGGAGATAATTAGTGATATGGCTCAAGTTTGTTCTCAATGAATATCGCAGATACATTCACTCTTTGTGGTTTATAATATCCAATAAAACTTTATTGTTCTTCCATAGTACTATTCTTTTTGCCTCATATCTACGTTAACTGTCTCTATTTTGCGTTTCTTTTTTACTTTCTTCTGTTGCTTTGTATGCTGCAGGGAGTGTGGCGACTCGAACTGCTGCACATCAGTGCAAAGTTCTATGTTGAAACCAGTCAGTCATTCATAAGAGGCTTATTTCAGAGTTGAGACAGTGTCTAAGGTGGTTTTCTGTCTCTGTTCTGATAAATATTATGAGTTTGTGCAGTTATGTGCAAAGAATTCACTAAACCGTCAAATATATCATAAATGAGCTGATTGAGAAATTGTCAAGCATACTATGTTCGACTTAAATATTAATAGCAACTGAACCTACCACTCTTTAATTCAAACGATTTGATCTTATTGCAGGTATTCAGTGGTAGAAGTGGATCTCCAGAATATCTTGGGACTGACTTCACTGTCTGTTGTCTGACACTAACAAATAATTTTCTCATTTATCAGAAATAAGAATCACTGTCACCCTAGGATCATAGTTTAATTAGACTATGGCTCTGTGTCAGTGTTTATAGTGCTCGCCACCCACTCACATGGTTTTGGATTCGATTCCCTGCCGATACACTCTTAGACTTCACCTAGCATACTAGCCAATAGTAAGTCTGGGAGAGGAGGAAGGTTGGATTTCAGACTAACAATTCAACCCCGTGAAACGAATACTACGGCTACTGAAACTTTGCGACTTTGAGTCTGGAGCCTTGTGTTCCACTCGGAACGTAAAGGGATGAAAAAGCAATGAATGACTATGCAATGATGTAATTAGATGTGCAAAATAAGCACACTGGGGTGGACTATTTATCTGAATACCTTATGGTAATGTTGATAAATTTGGAATTGAATTAGGTGTGTTTATTTTAAATATCACACAGTTATGCAACATTAACAACTGGATAACGTCGGAATCAGAGATAAACTCGGAATTCGATTTTTTGGATTTTTTCCTAAAAAGAAGATCTGATGGTTCTTTTCAAAGATCGATCTACAGGAAACCAACTAAGAATAGGCAATACACGATTTTTCATTTTTGGATGTGTGACAGTGATATAGTCGACGGGGAACTGGAGCGACTCAGACAAGTTCTCAATGAAAATGGATATCATCCAAGATTCATCGAGAAAAAACATGAAGTTAAAGCAAAAGCCTGAAAGAACCCAGATGATGCTGAAGAAACTGCATTTTATTAACGTTGATTTTAAGGGTGATACCGCAGCTGAGATCCTGAAGAATCGCATATGCAGATCACTGAAGAAAGCCTTCGTTATAGCTGAGTTACGGATAAATTTCTACAGCCGACAAATGATCAATGGATGTGTGAAGGATACACTGCAGCCTCTTTGGGCCACATCACTGTGTGTTTGTAAATTCACCTGCTCGCGTTGAGCTAGTTATATCGACCGCATAAGGCGCACACACTTTCCAAACGCATCTCTGAACATTATGCGGCATGTAACTGGTGGATGGTGACTAGCAGTTGAATCCGGGATGCGCATTTCGTTATATTCGGGACTCGTCATCTGAATGTACCTGCATTCTCCAGTGGTTGGTGATTTTTTAGCCTCGATGGGAACATCATCACCCACTGAGGAATGTAGGCACATCCAGATAACCTGAAAATCATTCCAGCAGGGTATTAGATAAACTAAATTGTTTTGTTTTATTGGTTCAATAGGATTGACCCTTTAACCGACAAAACTTGTTTCTAATTGAGTTTGTGGGTTTGAATGCCACTTTTATTCCTGCTTTGTTAAGAATTCTCCATAAGGTTTCCGAGGTTTCTTCTTTCTATGGAAGTACTAGTGATGATTTAGATTTTTTTATTGCCGGTGCTGTCATTATCCTGCGCATGTTTGACATGCATGTCGTCATTAATATTATTATTATTATCACTACTATCGTTATTTATTTTATTTTTACACTTCCCTACATACTTTCTGACTAATTTATCAGGGTAATTATTAGGTTTCATAGCTTCTCTCATGTATAACAGAGTCTTTGTTTATCGAAACAACTGCAAACGCGTGTAATAAGAATGATTCAACACCTATCCAGCCAGATATCTGGAAAATGCTACTACCCCAACGACGATAAATAGGAGAGAACAAAGAAGACTTTGAAACTCAAGTTCCGAAGTAGTGTGATTATAAGTGATGTTATGATTACGAAAAATAAATTGTGTCCGAAACTTTGTCATCCATTCAATAATTCTGTTTCACTGTGGGTGATATATCTAATAAACAAACTAATTACTTACTACCACAGTGACCAAGTTTTACACATACATTAATTGATCCTGTTGCCAGTTCATCTATGAAAGCCAACCAGAAATCGGATGCTTTAAACTAAAATAGCCCTCTGAGCCGAATAAAACCGTGTACACCACTGATAAGCTCAGCTCAGAACCGGTGAAATGGCTACCAGGTGTTTATATATTATCTCGATCTGGCTAGCCAGCGTGCAGTACTGGTTAATATGAGTGGTGTCCAACTACTCAATTCAAATAATCAGTAGTATATAATTTCATGAACTCAAAAACCTCATTTCACATTCAATTTAACACTGATAATGTTGTCTAGACGGAGAATGAAATTCATCAATACAAGCAATACAATCTCAGCCACATAGCTTATTTCGATTACAACTGCAGGAAGTATGCTTCAATACATATTTTAAAAGCAATAGCTCTTATTTTTTCTTAACAAACTTCAAAACAAGTATTCTATTTTTTGTCATTCAGCCAACTTTCTGTTTTTTTTTCTCTGGATAAGTTGACGAAAAATTAATCGATTCGTCGACTGAAGAACATCTTACGAAAGGACAAAAAAGCAAAATGAAATTTAGAACAAAACAACAGCAAAAAAATACAACAACATATTATTCTTTCGAGGAACTTTTCAATGATTACGAAGAGAGCGAGAGAGAGAGAGAAGAATTGACTTAAAACACTTTTTTTTTCTGAAAAAAAAATTCAGTTTGCGTGTTTATTGCCTGCACGTCTTAGAGACAATTATTTATTATTTCTTTCTTTTTTGTCTATTCGCTAACCAAATTGCCTGAAGCAGACCTAAAAAAATAGTTACTCAAGTGCTTACTTACTATTTTTTACTATTTATCTGTATGAGGATAAATGAAGGAACTGAGATATTGAGACACAGTCAGAGGGAGAGGGAGAAAAAGGCAGAGGATTTTGATGGCGAAAAAATTGACTTGCTAGTAAGCTTTCTTTGCCATTCCACTGTCTATATTTGAAAATAAGTTCTGCGTGTCATGACGTATATATATATATATGGTATGTTGATAAATTTGGAATTGAATTAGGTGTGTTTATTTTAAATATCACACAGTTATGCAACATTAACAACTGGATAACGTCGGAATCAGAGATAAACTCGGAATTCGATTTTTTGGATTTTTTCCTAAAAAGAAGATCTGATGGTTCTTTTCAAAGATCGATCTACAGGAAACCAACTAAGAATAGGCAATACACGATTTTTCATTGACTTGCTAGTAAGCTTTCTTTGCCATTCCACTGTCTATATTTGAAAATAAGTTCTGCGTGTCATGACGTATATATATATATATATATACATATATGGTATGTATGGTTGGCACTCGAGTATAACTCAACCTCTCCTCTTACATTTCACAAACTCTTGCATCCTACCTATTCTTCTTTATTGTTCACCCTTATTCTTTCCTGGTTTGCTTAAAAAGGACTATGTCACAATTCGTAGAATACTGAAGACTGTCAGTAGGATGAGTGGTGTCCCAGTGGACCACATAGTTAACGTCGTTATCGATAGGCATTTGACTTCATGCAGTAAATTTGCTAGAGGCATTTTGTCTGATTTGGAGCATCCACTTTACCCTTAGCTTTCACCTTGCATCTCCTCAGGTAGAACAAAAAGTAACTTCAGAAAACTGTATGCTCACACGTCTAAGCATAAAAATTCTATGATACCATACTTGGCATGTATTTTATGTCATGAAAATAGTGTCAGGCAAGAATTAACTATCCATCCATCCTTATATACCTTCAAGTTTTACTTTTATGATTTCTATTATATTTATGGTCCTGTTGATTCTTTGTCTTTACTTTCATAACTGCAAACACCAACTTATCTCTATGACTTCTGTAATCTTTCTTTTTTCCCTCACCATATCATGTAAAGAGAACATTATATTCAATATTTTTAAACATGCTAGGATTTCTATACTGAATCGACAATACTGTGGGAAACAAGCTCACAGCAATTTTCACTTGTAATATTATTATTATTACCTTAGCTGTTATCATTATTATTTCCATTTTATATGCTGCATGTTTTTGACATTACCCCTATTGTAAATGTGGAGAAATTTTCTGTGTGATTAATGTTATTTATAGTTTGAGGAAATTAGATGCAATATTGTGATTAATGCTGAAAATTCTATTCTGTATCACAAGTACTGTTTTTGGAATAAAGTTAATCATATATATATATATATATATATATGTACCTTTTAGTAGCCTGATACAGCTAACTAACTAAATTCTACTCGATTGTGGAATGCGAACCCAAAACTTGTTAGAAGGTAAATTAGCGCAGCTTCGAATTACAGGGATGTCAAATTAAAAAAGAAAACAGTCGGAAAGCAGGCATCGCAGACCTTCATCACTCTGAAACCAATCTGGAAATCTACTAACCCCACTCTGCAGCATAAAGAAAGAAAATTTAGCATTTTCAACACCAATCTTATGTCAGTTGTTTGTTATATATGGGTCAAAAACTTGGTGTGCGCGTCGCGACTTTTGTTGGCACCATACTGAAGATCAGATAGTTGACCAGAAGGGATTAGCGGACAAGAATTCTTGGAACGAACCAACCAAGAACCTACTTCCCAACAAATATGTAGGAGAAAATGGAGATGCATCGGATACAATCTGAGGCGATCGTTGGGTGATATCGCACAGCAGACCAGTCCTCAAGTGGAACACGAAAAAGAAAAGACGAGTTGGGCCTAGTGTGAAGGGTGACATGGAGGGGATTGTGAGAGAAGGAAATGACAGTCTATGGGCAACTGTATGGTCAGCTAAATAGGACTGTTGAAAATAGAACAAGGTACAGATGGGCTGTCGAAATCCCATGTTCCATTCGGAACCCAAGTGAATGATAATATAATAATATTTCAGCATCAAGACTCAACTTTTAACCAGGACATTATTTCACTACGACTATCATGCAATACATATGCGATACATCATATGAATGGGTAATAAGTAAGTGACTTTTACTGCATAACGTCATTATAACGCTATCAAATAGGCTTTCTGGAGGTAATATGAAAGTTTGCCTGGCTTCCAACAGTTCTGTAGATAAACTTGAACAAAGCAAGAACAACAATTGTACCAGGATAATATGAGCTCATCTTTTATTATTTCGAGGATTCTTCTCGAATGGTTACAACCTGAACGACATTACATTAAGATTTGAACATACTTTCCACGATCACAAGGAGTAATTGGTAGGAAGTAAAAGTAACATTAGTTCGGAATGATTTAACTAATTAAGAGTTACAAACACTGACTATTTATAGAATAATTAGGCAGTTAGGCTTGGAAACAAAAAAAGTCGATTACGTAACTAAAGAAAATTTTTTATTTAATAGCTAATAGAAAAGAGGAAAGAACAAGGTTGAGTGAGTCATGTTTAGATGAGAGAGTAGAGTTTTCTAAACAAGAAAAAGGGTGATTCATAAAAGTTGTATATTTTGTTATCACCAGGGCAGTGCAAAATTCACCACTGTCTTTTTCTGCGTACATAGATTTGGTTTCAGTCGTCTGATAGCAATTGCTTCAGCAAAGCGTAGCAAGTTGGGTTTCTTTTGCTTGTTGATTATTTTGAATGACTTCAATTTGTCTACATTATGACCAGTGTCTAATAGATGACGCGCAATTGCACTGTTTAATACTTGTGGACCTTTCAGTCTCAGGTTCTTTGGTATGTGTTCAGAAATGTGGACAATAACCCTTCTCTCTGTTCTTCCGATGTATGTGCTTTGGCACGTACATGTAAACTGGTAGACACAGTTTCAGGTAACATGAGGTGGGTATTTGTCCACTTTTGATTGTCTCAAACAACTAGTTACTTGATAAACACATACAAGCTTGGCGGCTGGATATGTTCTTTTCAGGGCAGCGTTCAGTCTGCATCTTATTCTACTGGCAGTATCATCACCTTTGAATGCAAGCTGCAGAAAGATAGGCTTTTCCTCTACCGTGCTGCTTTTCACTTTTTCAACATGACGTCTCCCATACTTGTCGATGAACTTTTGTGAGTAACCGTTCTGTAGATGATTTCAGTTCGTCGAGTTAGATGACAGAATGATATCAATATAGCGCAAATATTCATTCAAACATCTATAAAACACAAATTAATTGAGCGAAGAATATCCTTTTCGATAAATTCCTATTCCGGCTCTACAATTATATATATATATATGTTTATGTACATAGAATATTCTAGATTAGTAGTCAATATCAATATTAGTGTTTTTTAAATAATATCAATTTTGTAAAGTAAGATCAATGGAATTACAGTTCATTAAACATGCTTAAATCATTATAATAATAAAGATAAAGTAGGAAATAGAATATCAACTAAAATTAGGGAAATTCCACAAAAATTGAGGATTATTCAAACCTAGATGGCCAAGGTAAGGATAATGTCTGAACTAACTTCTTCTGAATGCAACGCTATTCTATCTCATCTAGTGGATACAGAACACAAGATTGACGTTAATAATGCTTTCACGGTGATTTACCGGATACCAACAAACCTCAGTCTTTTGCCTTAAGGGTTCGACTACTAAATATTGCTGAGACTGTTGGGATCCACATTAAGAAGCCTAATTTGTGCATCCAAAAGAAGTTGGTTGATTCAGACATTATCCTTACCTTGGCCATCTAGGTGTGAATGATCCTCACTTTTTGGGGAAATTTCCCTAATTTTAGTTGATATTCTATTCGCCACTGTATGTTTATTATTATTATTATTTAAGTATCTTCAATGAACTGTAATTGCATTGATCTTACTTTACAAATCGATATTATTTACAAAACACTAATATTTTTATTGACTACTACTTTTAGAATATTCTATGTATATAAACATACATATAATTGTAGAGCGAGAACAGGGGGAATTTATCGAAAAGGATATTCTTTGCTCAATTAAAATGATATCATTTGCGGAAACAATGGAATTGGAGGTGGTTTGAGATTCTTAACCTGTATTCACCCATCACTCTACCGGGGATTAAACAAGGGACCTTAAGGTTATATAACGAGCTTGCTGACTATCCAGCCACTGAGACGGAATTCTTATTCCCACCATTTCGTTATATGTACCCCTCCAACCGAGACCCAAGGTCACTGGCGAGTAACTGTTATCACACCCGACTTGGGGAACCCCACTGGTCAAAACTTCTAAATAGAATTCAGGATGGCGTCATCCTGTAGTCAGTATTTTATGATTATAGCTTGAAACCACACAGTATTTTTGGTACAAGTATGGAATTTTCACCATGTGATATCGGTAGGCCAAATTTAGCAGGCCGACCATTGATATGGGGTGTGCGTCGGCAGGGTAACGAACCCCGGACCATGTGCATGGTCTGTGGGATTCCTAACCGCTGTGCCACCGACGCACCAGTGAGCATCAGATCAATTTTCAAGTCTTCATTTATAGGGATTTTATTGATATCAGTTAGAGAACCAATGAAACCCGGGATTCGATCTCAGTACGGCCACTTTTATGATTCCTTTAGCACGTACTTTCAGCTGATACAATAAATTAAGCTTCTGTCATCAATCTATCCTCTCACCATGTTTTATTAGATTTTAAAACTGTCATCTTATTCCATCCTATTTTATAGTTGTGCGTAATTGCATGTAGTGATATAGCTGAGTGATTCTCCAAATTTCTTATCTTATCAGCGTCAACTACCCCCTTCCTACGACGAATAGAAAGGAATTAAGGAAACCATAAAATGTAATTTTCCAAGTTGCGTAGTTATAATAAGTGATATGATTATGAAGAGTAATAAACTGTGTTCAAAACTTCGTCATCCAGTAATTAATCCTGTTTCACTGTGTGATATAGCGAATAAAGAGGAAACTATTGAGTCGGTATGTGAAAGATGATATGTAATACTGAGTAACATCTGTGGTGTTGAGTACATTGGCTGTGCCATGTGACTGCTTGTAAAACGTTCTCGTGGATACTTTGCAGTTTGGCTAGCAAACAAAGAACGGAAGGACATTTTCAGTTCAATAACAGAAAATCTGAATTCAGAAAACATCTCTTCATCAGAGATCCAACCAGATCTGTCAAAGGAAGTGAGGTGAAAATATCTGGATATAATTGAAGCAGTAAGGATTTAGAAGATTCAAGCCAATGGTGTGTCTTTCTAAAAAATAGTCTATTCAACCATTGTCTTTTAATACGATTATCATAGCTAGTCTATCTAATCTTCAGGGAATAGCTATTGTCTAATTATGTTTACTCTTCGAACTTCATGTTTATAGTCTGATTTTATTGTCTACTTTGATTAAACAACTTCATCCTACTATTCACTGTGGCCTGTGACCGAATTTTTCCTACTCCTTTGTTATATATGTGAGCGAATGTACAGTCTAGTTGGTGATTTCGTCGAAAATAAAAAGAATTTTCTTCGATGCAACCGACTGTTTATTTCTCGATGATCTAATGTTTATATTTCTCACCATGAGTAAAACTTTGAATTCAACTTTCAACATAGGTTAATTAATTAACTATTTGAGCAGTTATTTTAGGCGAACTCATCAATGAAAATTTCCTGTTCTTGTAAATCTCGACAGCAGAAGAGGCAGCAAAGACAGAACTCCAAGTGAGCATAGCAAAGAGAGAGATGATGAAGACACATGGTCACCAACAAAAACGGGTTTCAGTCACCATCAACGGGGGGAATGTGAAGGAGGTCACTCATACATATCTAGGAAGCTTTTTTTCTCAAATACATTCGGAATGGATGAATATGCCCAGGTCAGGAGTGGAAAAGAATAACGGACCTTCAATAATTTCATCCATTATTCCTCTTAATGAATTTGAAAAAAGCAAGAACTACAGTTTTTGCAGAATAAAGTGGTACCATACATTATTTCGTCAGCTGCTTACAGGTCAAAGACATTATTAAATATATCCACAAAAACAATTTTAACATACTTGCACAAAGTTCATCTTAAACAAAAATCAATCAATCGATCAATATATGCATACAGTAATAATATATATATATAATATTAAACACTATTCCGAACAATAATAGTCATACACAATGGAAACTTTTCAGCATTACTCATTCAGATGAAAGAGGGATGAAAATATCCAGTTGCCAGGTTGGCAAAGAAAGACTGATAACCGCTTCTTTCTGAACTCACGAATCAAGTTTCAGGCGCTTGATGGAAATGGCTTCAGCAAACTTAAGGAGAAATGAGCTCTTTTGCCTATTGATAATTTTGAACGACTTTTTGACGTCCACCTCATGACACGTGTGGAGGAGATGCCTGGCGATGGCACTGTTTAAAGCATTTGTTCCCTTTAGACGTCGAAAAGTCGTTCAAAATTATCATTAGGCAAAAGAGCTCAATTTTCCTCAAGTTTACTTAAGCCATCTCCATCAAGTGCCTGAAACCTGATTTATGCGTCCAGAAAGAAGCGGTTGTCAGTCTTTCTTTCCCTCTGTAACTGGATATTTTTCATCTGAATGCGTAATGGTGAAAAATTTTCATTATGAATGATTATTATTGTTCGGAATAGTGTTTAATATTGCATATATTATTAGTGTGTGCATATATTGATCGATTGGTTTTTGCTTAAAATGAACTCTGTTCAATTATGTTAAAATTGTTTTTATGGATATATTTATTAATGTCTTTGGCATGTAAGCAGCTGATGAGATGGCAACGAAATAAGCAATGATGATACCACTTTGTTCTGCAAAACTGTAGTTCTTGCTTTGTTCAGACCTTCAATAATCTGAAATCCCTGTGATAATCTACTGCAATTGACATAAAGAACGAGATTCTCATTTTCAAGAAAGTTCTTCTGTATGGTCTAAAGACTTGGGACGTATCACTAGAAGCATTTTTCAGCAGGCTGCTTCAAACTTTTGCCAACAGCTGCCTTAGCTAAATAATGAAAATCAGATGGCCAACTGGAAAGAATAAGTAACAAGGAATTTCGGTGACGTACCAACCATGAACTCATAGACCAATACATGTGGTGAAGAAAATGAAGATGCATTGAACACACGCTGAGAGGACTGCTGACTGACACCAAACGCTGGGCCATTGCTCAAGTGGGACTAAAATAGAAAACGGCGGACTGGTTATGGATCCGAGGATATCATGGACTAGGTTGTGTGAAGCGGAAACGAGAAGCTATGGGCAATCTGGAAGCAATTTAGAGAAGGTTGTAGGGAGCATAGTGAAACGGAAATGTTCTTTTGAAGCCCAATATTCTAATGTGGAACAATAGTGATAACAATAAATAATTGACCTCAGCAAGAAGCACAGGTGACACCTTTTTCAGTAGAATTTCGTAACTCCAAGATACTAAATCATTGAATGTTGAATAAGTAGGTAGACATTTGTAATCATGAATGTCTTACATAGACACATCAAGATACAAAGAACATGCTTTACAATTCCTTAACTATTTTTTATGTCGATTATAGGTCACACAAAGTTTCTACCTCTATATACCTTCTACTGCTTCTATTACGCTTTTAGCATTGCTATCTTAAACATTTGAAAAAATTATTATGCAAACGATAATCTGTCACGCATTGTTCATGTTCACATTTTGAGATAATGTCACACAAAAAACACTTTTCAATCTTTCAAAACAAATCGTTAACTAGTTTCATGTGTTTTTCAGAATTTATCTTTTATTATTATTATTTATTGTTTCCTTTAGTTCCTGGAGGAACACGTCTCCATTGCATTCGCTTCTCTGCTAACGTTTTCACCACCTGGCTCCACTTCTGCCCACATGCTTTCATCTCCTCTTCACATCACCTCCTCCATGTCACCCTTGGACGACTAACTCGCCACTACCCGTTTAGGTTCCACTAGAGTGATGGCCTGTCGTGTGATGTCACTTGATGCTTACTTTTCTCAGAGTATGGCCAATCAACCCCCATTTCTTCCCGCATATTTGTTGCACGATTGGTTCCTGGATGGTTTGTTCGTTGCCAGAGATCCCTGTTGCTTGTCTTTTCTGGCCATCTGATCTTGAGTAGTATTGAGCAAAGACAGCTATTGATGAAGGTCTGTAGTTTGTTTGAAGTGCTCTTCATGACGCTCAAAGTCTCTGATCCGTACGTATAGTAAGTAGCACTGACTGACTTCACATTGTAGTTGAAAATCTGGATCTTATTTTCACTTTCATGCTAAGTGCTGTTGACCTCCACACAGACTTCAGTGTAATGAAAGCATGTCTTACTTTCCCGACCCTCGCCTTCATGTCCTCGTCAGTTTCGTCCACCTCTAGTTGAAACGATGCTTCCCAGGTAGGTAGGTGAAGGAAGTTGCTTCTTTCAGGTGTCTCCGATTTATGCTGATTGTTGTCTGTTGTTGATGTTGTTTTCATTGCTATTTCTGTTGGCTAGTAATATCCATCACGTCTATTTTCTCCCTGTTCACCTGAAGTCCTATCTTTGATGCTTCTTCTGCCAACCTGTCGCTTTCTCACTTGTATATCTTCCAGTTTGTTGGGAATCAGACATATATCATTGGCGAAGTTCAAATTCTCCAAGGTTTTGTGTGGGTCCATTTTATGCCTATGCCTCGCTGCTCGCTCTCTACCACATTATCAAGTCTACCTCAGTCAGGAAAATCATTGGAGATAGTAGGCAGCCAGCCAGCCTTGTCTTATTCCCGTCCTCACTTCGAAAGATTAGAATTTTTCTGTTATTTCATGGTAATTGATTTGATCAATGGAGGGTTGCAGAAGAATCAAGGATATGCATTTCGTCCTATTTAAGACAGGTTACTGGTATGCATATAGCTGCGCTCTCGAAAAGCGATAATGTTTCCACTAAGCCTCGATACAATCACCTGTGGTTTCAGACGTTAGAGCGTTATTCACAAAGGCCACCACTGAACCTAACTGACTTCAGCGACTTAAGGATTGACTTTTTACCAGGATACAGTCGTGTTTACTTAAAATATGTGGATGATATAGTCCTCCCAGGTGAAGATGATAATAAATGAAGAGTCTTCTGAACACTTTGAGGAGAAATCTTCTAATTTTTTGGCGTGCCATTTCCTCCTGCAAATGTAAAATGATCCTAAGTGACTGGACTACATCGACTCACTCCTAGCTTAATGATAGGGGGTGAAGTGGTAGTTTTAATAGTACCATACATTCTACCATTTAGACTCACCCAACGACGGCTTCATCCTGAGTATTAAATCCGCTGTAGATTTCTTAACCTTATTCATTGTTGTATCTACGGGCTTCTTAATTTCCTCATATGGACCCATTTCAATATGTTCAGTGACTTTCTTGATATAGTCAGATTTGTCCAAAACTACTGTAGAGTTTCTTTCATCATCGTTTGCTATGACAATGTTTTTATCCTGTTTTAGACTAATTAGAGCTAGTCTTTCCGATTTTGTTAAAGCTTCTCTTTCCAATTTTGTTAAGTTTGATTTTGCCTTCTTTTGATTTTTCAGGGTTAATGCACATTGTGCTCGAACCTCTTCTGCTGTTGTCTTATCTACTGAACTTAGTGTTACTTCTGTGTTAAGAATGACATCCTCTGGTTCTAATTTACTAACTGTTACGTTGAAATTTATTCATTTCTCAAGTACTTTTATCTAACTAGAGCTTAGTTCCTTTGATGATGAGAGGTTGATCACCCATTTTGTTCTGTTAGTAGAGGATGAAACGCTGGCGTCGATTTCATTTATTGCATTGTCTTCTTCTATTAGTTTGTTGAATTTTTTGATTTGTGTGTTTTTTGATTTTCTTAATGCTGATTCTCTAGCTTTTTTGGATGTTTCAACAATAATTACATAATCTTTGTCACTGACCATATATTTAAGTTTGTGTTTGAGTTTTTAAAATTTCATTTCGTCTATTATCTGGTTTTACAGCAATTCGATGTAGTTCGTCTCTGAGACATAATCTGCTGATATGTTCGGCTGCTGATGTTATTTTATTCTTGAAGTAATTGGAGTACATAGGCATAAATATTTTGGAATTATACGATTTTTTAAACATTGACTGTTAAAAGTCATCGGATTTTCAACAGTAAAGTGGTCGAACGTGTTAACCACTTCATTTATTTAGGAAGTTGCATCAGACCCAACAGACTGATTTCCGATGAAATTTCACCAAGGCTGGTTTAGCATTCGCCAACCTACACCATCTCTGGTATAGACGTAATATCCAGCTGTCGACTAAAGTATGCGTGTAATCCTCAGCATTTCGCTGTATCCTCTGTTATAGCTGTGAGACATGGGCAATGAAATTGGAAGACATGAAAAAGTTGGTGTAAATGAACGTGAACATTGAACGTTTGTTTATTGGAACTGGTAGCCATTGGCGGGCAACTCGATGGTGCGAATGGTTTAATCGTGTACAAGTTGGAAGAAGACGAAAGAATACGAATAAAAGTACAATACATTCCATGTAAAACATTTGTTTATAGACTTTGTTTGATAGATCGAATTTTACTGCTGAAGAATATATTTTCTTATTACAAGTCCTTGTGTTTCGGAGTTAAAGTCGATAACCATACCTAGTAGTTGTCGATTCGGAGCGGCTTCGCAAATAATAGGAACCTGACAGCTGGCTACCTTTAATCATCTGTGCATGCATTCAATATCCCGTATTAGGTAGCATAATAGGGTGAATAATATTGAAATTATGCGTCGAATGTTAGGTACAGAGGTCAAGTCAATTGATAAGGTTATGAAATTGCATCGGCTGAAATGGCTAGGATTTGTGTTACGCATGCCTGACCATTACCTTCCTCAATGGTCTGCGTTAGCTGACATAGGATAGATCACATTGGAAAAGAGCTACTGACGGTTGAAACAAAACTTGGGATCAGTCCAACAAATCTTTAACAGTTAGTCTGAGTCACGTAAGGAGGTGAAGACTTCCTGGTTAGGGTCCTCAGGGTTCTAAGAACCAATGATAAGAAACGATTTTTGACATGGATCAAAGTTGTTCCCGCTTTCCAAGATGTACTGACTCTCTGTGATCTGCCATATTGAAAAACACTTTATTATATTTCTGTGTCATTCTTCTTTCTTCCCCAAATATATGATTGTTATATCGTTCTTTCGAATCATTTTTATTCCTTTGTGTACTTCATGGAGTGTAGTAACTCCAACTGCTGCACTTCTGGGGTGCGTTCTACATTGAAACCAGTCAGTCACCACTGGCGCAATGGATACCACTTATTATTTGTGTGTATATTTTTTCGTGTTTTCCGTTATTCAAAATGGATGACACTCCAGCATTCTAAAATTTAACGGGTGTGTTTTGAAAGTAATTGTTCCATACCTGTGAGTTGCCATGGATATTTCTAGACCTGAAACATGATTCGCTTTATTTAAGCATGTGGAGGACACCCTGAAGGAGATGTTGTGGTTACCAAACAAATCACATACAGTCAGTAATTTAGGTAAAATCCAGCTGATGAGTCTTATGCAGCGCGAAACGAACCTTCTTATTCCCGCTGCTAGCCACCACTAACAAAATAACAAGAAGACGACCTAAATCAAAATCAATGATGCATATCAAAAGATGATCACTTTATAATCGGTCATCGTTAGTTCAGCGATAGAATGCTGGCCAACCACGCATCTGATTCGCCGCTCGACGCGCGAATGACGCACTTCTAGACCTCTATTAGCCAGTAGTAAGCGCAGTAGAGAGGGAAATTCTATTGTGAAGCTAGTGTTACTGAAATTTAAAAGCCTCAAACTTGAAGCCCCATGTCCCACATGGAACGCAGAGGAACAGAAAAAATTACAAGCAGGCGAACAAATAACTGGTGAGTGGCCTAACTAGAGTGAGAGAGCGAGAGAGAAAAAGAAAGAAAGGGAGGAGAAAAGCAGAAATGAATAGAGTGGAAGAGTGTCTAGGAAAGAAAAAGAGAGGGCAGTAAGTGAAGGGTAGTTAATCAGTTGATAGTGGTTAATGTTCCTCGCTTGTATCATAAATAAATGGCATTTGATGTGTTTTGTCTTGTAAATTGTAACATATTTTAACCATCATTAACGTTATTTTGTTGATATTGTTGTTGTTATATTAAGGCATACGTGCCTAACGACTTCAGTATACAAGTTAATGTATATTTATATATACAGTCAGCGCTATACACCTTACGATCGTTGATGCATCACAGTAGTATCGAAGAGGGGAATGAGAAATAATGAGAAAAACAACGAACACGTAAACAAGTTTCTTTTCGACAATAAAAGAATTCACCAAGCGAATCACCTTTATTAAGCAAGCTATTAAGAATTTGTTTTCTTTCGTTTAGACATTGTTTTTTCGGCGCTATAATTCCATTTTGGTTATTTGATTCTATCAGTATGTATTTTAGTTACATTGTGGGAAACGTATATTCACTATTGTCATAGTGAAGGCGGGGAAGCGCTTTATGTCTCTTTCAGAACTTGAATTCGTTACACAGGATACCCAGTATACATGAGATGGCTTTCATAATCCAGTGTTTGAGTGATTAACAATCTGATTTTTTGAACAAGGAATGTTTGATTCGAATCCCGACGGGAACAACATCATTCAAGGGGAAACAGATATATTCAGAAGAGGAAACATTCCTCCTGGATTCGGGAGTTAACCACCATGAGTCAGATAAGACTATGCCAACTTCATGGCATCACTGGGACGTCCGTACTGGTGACTGACATGTCAACGGAGACTGGTCATTTCAGTTCAACAGGAAATTCAAAATAGTTTCAATAAGAACAGAAGCCGGTTATTTCAAAACTGGAATGAAACTGGTTAGAGCGATAAAGCATTTTGATTTGTAAATTACTTGTAATTCGTAAGATGATAAGCGTTATAACTTAGATATGAGTATAAAGTATAAGTGTAGGAATTCAGTTCTGCCTCACATCTACTATCTTTAAATTCCAAAGCAAAATATATAGACAAACTGAAGGTGTAGAAATGGCATGGATCACCAATATCCCCTATCGTAGCGGATATATTTATGGACAGCTGGGGAAATACTGCCCTAAATACATTTAATCCTTCTCCGTAAATATGGTGGAGATATGTGGATAACTGACACTTTCACTGTTTTAAAAACAGAACATATGTCTTGTTTCTTGACACATATAAACTCACTAGTAGAGAGCATAAAATTCACATTTTAATGGGAAGATAAACAAGGAGAATTAGTTGTGATGTTAAATTGTAAAATAAAACGAATAGAAGAAGGTAAACTGCACACTAGCGTTTATGAAAAACCAACGCATTCTAATAGATATTTAGAATTTAATTCATCTCATCCTTTAACTGTTAAGACAGGCTTAGTTAAGTGTTTAACAAACCGAGCAATGGCACTAAGTAGCACAAAAAAAGACCTTAATGATGAAATAAAACAGATAGAAGAGGCGTTGGTTTTAAATAACTATCCTCTAAAATTCATTAGGAAGATTGAAAAACGCCAAAAGAAAAATAAAAAGAATTGTGAAACTAGTAATAATAACATAAATAAGAGAGAATATAAGTCATCTACAGTTATACCATATAAAGAGGAGACATCTGAGACCCTACGTAGGATTCTTAATAAAGCAGGAATTAGGGTGGCATTTAAACCTACAAACTCACTCAGAGACAAGCTCTGTAGGTTAAAAGACCCGGTGGACCCAATTAGACAAAATAATATAATTTACAAAATACCCTGCAATGACCGCGAGTTATGTGAACTACATAGGTCAAACTAGTAGATCAGGGGTAATCAGATTGTCGTGACATAAGAATTAAGCTAAGGTAAGAATGGTTGACCCCGAGAAGATGAGTAATTTAGAAAGAAGCTCAGCGATTGCACTGCATGCATTGACACACAACCACACAATATGGTGGGAGAGGGTGAACATTCTAAGAAGTAATCTGTGTAGGTAGAGAGAGAGATTGATTACTGAATCCTGGGTCATTGAGTCTACACCGAACACATGCAACAGAAATGACTCAATGCAAATACCAGAAATATGGAAGATATTATTACCACCAGTCAGCGAAATCAGAGGAGGATAATAAATAATCTTAAACTTCTATTTCCATTCACGTACATCACAACATTCTAACAAGTTGCTTATTTATTTTGACTATAAAAACACTCGTCTTATTTCCCATCTGATTGTAATTGATCAATAACACTCATATTATTATTATTTCTGAATGTACATTATCCTATATTGATTTTTATCTAAATATCTAGTCAATTCCAAACATATATAAATGAAGGAAAAAGTTGTTTGAGTAGCTTAATATGATTATGAGCAATAGTTTGTGCTCGAAACGTCATTAGTTAATATTACTGTGTAACACTGTGTGACTTATCAAAATAAAATCTTATCTATAATGGAGTATTATAATTTAGCACAGATTAAGAATATAACCCTGTAGATGAATTTCTTTTAGAAATAAAATCGTCAAGAGTGTACAGTAGGACAGTAATGTTGATATCACTAATGTCACCGGAGAGTCTAGTGAGTTTAGAAAACTTACCTTTATCAAATGGTTAGAAAATAATCAATGCTAATCGACAGTCTCCTATGATTAACTGCCTTAATCACTTTCTTCTGAACGCTTAGTTCAGTGGATTTATCATGAATTCTTTTTGAAGAGTTGGTTTGTAGGGATTTGATTGTTTTCAAGTTAGAACACGAAATGATACCATTTAGAGAACCATTGAAAATCAGGGAATATGAGACAGTTGTCTCGTCCAAGTTTGAGACTTTTCATCAGTACGTATCCATGACTCCTTTGGGGATAGAACTCAGTATCTTCACATTACGAGGTGAGCTGATTGCTTTCTCAAGCACTAGTACAGAATTCAATCGGATTTTAGGATTAAATTACTAAATCAGTTGAATATTATTATTATTCCCTTGGGTTCCGAGTGGAACATACGGCTTCAACAACACATATGCACTTTCTTCTATTCTCCGCTCTCTTCTTCACCTGGGTCCACGATTGTCCATAATCTCACTTCTCCTCCTTAGATGATTTCCTCCATTTCACTCTAGCACCAAAGATCTACTCTTCGTGCGCGATGTCATTCAATGGCCTCCTCAACGGACGCTTGCTCAATGCATCTTCACTTTCTTGAGCAGTAGGCTCTTAGTTGGTTTGTTCTCATCTAGCCAAAGTTTCTTGTTGCTTATTCTTTATGACTGGCCATTTGATCTTAAGTATGGAGTCAGCGAAGGTGGCAGCTGTTGATGAAAGTCCGTAACTTGTTAGAAATCCTTTTCTTGACACGCAATGCAAGTTTCTGACCCATATGGAAGAAGTGATTGACTTTACATTTATGTTGAAAATCGGAATGTCTTTGTTTATGTCGAGTGAAGAAGATTTCCAAACTGAATTTTGGTTGATGATGGCGTATCTTGCCTTTACGATTTTGACTGGCTGATGTGGTGACATCTTCATCCGTTCCGACTGCCTGCCAGCTGGATTAATGGAGGAAGTAACCCCTGTGAGATCTCTTTCGTTGGTGCTGATTGGTGTTAATTGATTGGCTATCTTCATCACCTCCGTCTTCTCTATGTTCACTTGGAGTCCGGTCTTAGCAGCTTCTTCTGCCAGTTTGTTGGTTTTTGCCTGTACGACTGTATCCATGCTTTATTGCTTTATTGCCGTTTATTACACGATACTCCAATAATTTCATCGACACCAATTTTCATGAAAGATTAATGTATAAATTTTGATCAAGAATTGCCTTCATTTAGAAAACCATTGAAGACCAAAGAGATCTGGACAGGTGTTTAGTCCTAGTTTGTGATTCTTCTGCATTTTGCACCCATGACTGCACTGTGGCTCGAATCTAGGACCTTCGGGTTGAAACTCGAACCCATTGGTTATTCAGTCACTGTAAGGGCGACCCATGGACCAAGAAAAACAGTTTTCTAGTAGACAATGGTTCTCCAGCTGATGTCAGAATGTGACCAATAATAATAATAATTTGCTTTATTCCAAAAACACAAAATCGAAGACTTACAAGCGAAAACCGACAAACTGGTCGAAGAAGTAGCAAAGACAGGACTCCAGGTGAACATAGACAAGACGAAGGTTATGAAAATAACCAACAACAGCAACAACAACAGCAGCAACATCCAGCGCCAATCACCATCAACGGGAGGGATTTGAAAGAAGTTTCTTCATTCACTTATCTTGGGAGCATAGTCTCAACTACAGGAGGAACGGACGAGGATGTCAAATCGAGAATCAGGAAGGCTAGAAACACATTCATCAACCTGAAACCAATCTGGAAATATTCGTCACTCAACATCAACAACAAAATTCGGATTTCCAATATAAACAGCAAGTCACTTCTTCTACACGGATCAGAAACTTGGCGGGTCACCAGAAATATTTCCAACAGCCTGTTGCAGACCTTTATCAACAACTGTCTTCGCTCTATACTGAAGATCAGATGGTCGGAAAGAATCACCAGCAAGAAACTATGGGAACAAACAAAACAAGAATTAATCGCTCAACAAATATGCAGGAGAAAGTGGAGATGGATTGGACACTCACTGAGGAGGCCGTTGGGTGACATCGCACGTCAGGCCCTCGAGTGGAACCCGAAAGGGAAGTGGCGAGTGGGACGTCCAAGTGTGACATGGAGGAGATCGTGTGAAGAGGAATTGAAGCAGTATGGATTTACATGGATGCAGGTGAAAAGTACAGCAGAAGACAGAAACAAGTGGAGACGTGTATTTGAAGCCCAAGGGAACAACAATAATAATTATTATTATTCCAAAAACAGTGCTTATAATACAGCATGAAATTTGCACCATTTTCCTCAGTATGGCATCTAATATAATTTCATCAAAATATAAGTGAAAGTAACCACAGGAATACGCCCACATTTACAGTAGGAATAATGTTAAAACTTTGCAAAGTACAAAATGGGAATGATATTTCTAATAATGATAACTGTGATTTTGTTTCACACAATATTGTCGATACAGTATGGAAATCTTAGTATGCTAAAGAATAAGTATTGAATTTATTGTTCTCTTGATATTGCCTGGTGAGGGAAACGAGGGAAAACGAGAAATAACAATTATTACACAGCTTAAATAATGTTAACATATATGAGAAAATAAACAAAACAGAATGAGTGGACCATGAATGTAAAAAGAATAATAATAGTAAAGCTCGATGGTATAAGGATGGTTAAAATCGTTTATTTACTAGTGGAAAGAAGGTTAGCTTGTTCGTGCCTGACACTATTTTCACCACATAAAATACTTGCCAAATATGATATCGTAGAGTGTTTTTTGTACTTAGACGTGCGTGCATGAAGTCATTAGAAATGACTTCTTGTTTTACCTGAGGAGACACAAGGTGAAAGCTGTGGATGCTCACAGTCTGACAAAATTCCTTTCGCTAAATTGTTACATGAAATCAAATGCCTATCAATGACAATGTCAACGATATTACCCAATAGGATAACACCACTCGCCCTACTGACAGTCTTTAGAGTTCTCTGAAGTATGACATAGTCTTTCTTAAGCAACCTAGGAAAGAATAAGGGTGAACAGTGAAGAAGAATAGGTAAAATACATGAGTTGACAAACTGTAAGAGGAGAGGTTGAGTTACGCCTGAGTGTCTTAACTTCTTAATGTAAAAAGTCAGACGAAATATTCTTTTAGAAATCGCTAAGACATAGGAAGACCAGGATAGATCAGTAGAAAGAATTAATCCAAGATACTTAACTTCAGACTTGCCTTCTGTATCAGTATCATCAATTTTGCAACGGTCATAGGAACCAACAGCTTCATTTAACTTTCTTTTACTTCGGAAACTGAAATTAACAGTCTGATATTTGGAAAGATTTAGTTTAAGACCATTAGACGAGAACTATCTGCTAACTCCTGATAGAAAGCTGTTCATCTTAGTACAGTGTAGCTGGGAGTAAACAGACATTGAAATAGTTAGATCGTCCGCATACTTAACAAAGTTCATTTCATCAGAGTGAAGCAAGTTATGCAAGAAGAAGGAAAACAGAAAAGGAGGAAGAACAGCACCTTGAGAGACATCAGCCTCAGCAAGCAACGAAGTGGACGACTTTCCCCGACATACAGTGTACTGCTTTCTTCCTGAGAAATAAGAATGGAGGCATTTGACAACCCAACATTCAGTTTTAGTTTCAGCAAAATATCCCTATTTACTGAGTCAAAAGCAGATGCATAATCTAGGAGGGTGCAGTGAACAAATTTGTCTACAATAGAGACGATGTTATGATGCAAGTTTGCGGCATTGGTATAGGTACAAATTTCGTGTCTTTCCAAACGTCTGGCACGACATTTCTGGAAAAAGATTCATCAAATATGTCAGTGACAGTAACATCTGTGCACAGTTTTCTTGGACAAGTGTGGAAAGGTTCTTTTGTGTAATTTTCCATAAATTCTAGGTAAAACCCATACATTACAATGATCGCAGTTCAACAATGGGGCTCTTTTACGAGCTTCCTATATTCTGCAGTCATTTATAAATACAAGATCAAGAGAAGTATCCAGTCGGGTGGGAAAGTTAACGATATTTTCACGACCTACACTGTAAAAAACTGCAGTCACAAGAATTAAATGAGATGAAGTAATTTAATTTAATGATGTATGTGTATCCGTATAAATATAGTCAACAGAAAAATACTGGTTTCTAGAGTGAGTGTAATCACAGTGGTGTGTGAGACAATACGAAAATAAACCAACGAATATGGCGGACTAGACATCAAATGGGAAATTGAGGCTGACATTCTAAAATGTCGACTAAATAGAGCATTTGAGAGAATGTTTCATACAGCCTAACTGGTACTCAACTTCTCAACTAAACCAGTACTCACACAGCAAGTCAAATACAAATTACCAAAGATGGCCCCATCAATGCACATCTATGAATTCAACTACTCATGTGGAGCTAGTTACATTGGCAGTACTCAGAGGGCTTTATCCATGAGCGCTCGTGAATATGTACCTGTATGGTTGAGTAAAGGGGTAACCAAATGCGTAAACAGTGCAATCTTAACCCACTTGGTAGATACTGAACACCCGATAAAACCTGACCGGGCATTCTCATTTATTTACCGCGTTCCCAGTAATTTATCTAAAGGAGCTCGACTACGTCTTCTATCAGTATCTGAAATGGTTGCAGTTTATACCAACTCCTTGTATACAAAGGGTGTTCAACCACTATGTTTGCCTTGGTCTACAATCCTCCATAAACATTAACACTATAAGTTCATATCACAATTTTCTTCTTCTATTCCTTTGTTTCATTGACAAACGTTCATTTTCGACTTTTATGATTTCATGACCTTTCTTATGATTTTATTACCTTAGATTTAAGTAGTGCTTTCCTAACTTGTTATCGTATTTACAAAATCCTGTTCATTCCACTTCATGATATTCATTATTATTATTATTTGACAATCATTCATCAATAGCGCTTGTAATTTTACACCATATCATCGTTATTACTTTACAATCATTATTATTGTCGTTATTTTCAACCTTGAACTTATGTCTAGACCGCCCCATTCGTTGGTTTATTTTCATATTGTCTCACACATCACTGTGATTACACTCACTCTCGAAACTTGTATTTTTCTTTTCGATAAAGAAAGGAAGACGAAATTTGCAGTAAAAAATGATGTCATTCTATTTCAAAGGTTCTCATCAGCTGCAGGCTACCTGAAATTATAATGGTTATTTAGATATGATAATAACATACTTTAATGTTTGAGTAGTAGTAGAGAAGAGATAAAATTGACGCATACAAAAAAGAATGAAAGCATTACAATTTTTCGTCTAAGTTATCATAATCAATTTATATACTTTTAAGGTTGAAAAGAGGGGGGAAGGGTACGATAGAAAACAGAAAAATTGATTAACAGAAACAGTGTTAGCTTGTAGGTTCACATAGCAACTCCAAAAAACAAAGGTGGTTACAGTTTATGAGATTAAGATTTGTTCAGTGAGTTGAGATCACTGAATTAGATCAGTAATTAATGTAATCAAAATCAAAATTCAGTTACCAAGGGAGTGAGAGGTTAATCACACTCTCTTTCTGTATGCATAAGTCTGGTTTAAATCGTTTGATTGCGATCCCTTCGGCAAATAGTAGTAAATTTGCTGTCCTTTGTC
This sequence comes from Trichobilharzia szidati, assembly GCA_944472155.2. Lineage (NCBI taxonomy): Eukaryota > Metazoa > Platyhelminthes > Trematoda > Strigeidida > Schistosomatidae > Trichobilharzia > Trichobilharzia szidati. The sequence continues at coordinate 34,067,804 of OX235276.1, read as the reverse complement.
TTTTTAATATTTTGAAGGACTTAGAAATCTCTACGAGATGTCCGGTATCAACAATATGTCTGGTAATTGCACTCTGAGAATATTTGCTTCATTTCAGGCATAGGTTTCTTGGGATATGTTCAGAAAACCGGATAGAAGCCCTTCTTTCTGTCCTTCCAATGTACTTGCTCCCGCAAGAGCACGTAAATTCATTTCCGCAGTTGGAGGTGACATTAGCAGAGTATTTATCCAGTTTTGAGTGGATTATAGAAGGAGTGGTGTTGTATACTGTCATGAGTTTTGCTGCCGGGAAGCTTCTATTTATTGCTGCTTTCGATCTTCTGTCAATCTTTTGCGACACTGCATCTCCTTTGAATGGGAGACAAATAAACACTTTTTTCTTTTCTACAGTTGGGTTTTTTCCTTCTTATCTTTTTCTCCACTATACTTCTGTATAAATCCTTTAGGGTATCCATTTTCCCTCAGGCATTTCTCGACGAAATCTAGTTCTTCTTCGACCTTGTTTGGTGAACAAAGCTTCCTGGCTCTGTCGTACAAAGTCCTCACTAATCCACATTTATAGCTTATGGGACGAAAGCTGTTAAAGTGAAGATATTGTCCAGTCCAGGTTTCTTTTCTATAGATGGACTTTTCAATCATGCCTTCGTTTGTTCTTTTTACATTCAGATACAAGAAATTGAACTCATTTTTATGTTCATATTCCATGGTGAATTTGATATTTGGATGGATCTCATTTAGGCGATCATATAATGCCGATGCGTGATCCATGTCATTGCAAACAAAAAATGTGTCATCAACATATCGGCGATAGTAGATTGTTCCATTGATAGCAGAACTTAGTTGTGTCTGTTCAAGGTAGCCCATGAAGATATCAGCCAGGATAGGTCCCAGAGGTGAATCCATAGCGACCCCATCAATTTGTCGGTAGAGTTGATTGTTGAATTTGAATTGTATATCTTTTGTGCAGAGCAGCAGTAGTCGCTTCATCTCTGTTTCCGGTAACGGTAATAGATACGTTTGTTTACAAATGATATCAATCGTTTCCATCAGTGGTACGTTTGTGAACAAGGAGGTCACCTCATACGATACTATGAGTTTGTCTGATATGTCAATATTGTCAACTTCCTTGGAAAATTGGTAGCTATCCTGCAGGCTATGGGTTGCCAATTTAATTCGAATTAGCTCTATAGAATCAGCTAACCATTGAGCTAACTATATTTATATAGCTACACATACATTATTAAATCATTTCATCTCATTTTATCTCATGATTTCATTTACCACGCATATTAAAAAAACTATCTGACTATTGTTCCATACCATTTTATACTTGTTCCACAATACACTTTCTGATATGATTCTAATTTGCCTTTACTGGCTATTGTATGCTTAAATTAATGGATTTATAATTGTAGAGCCTGAAGAATAATTTATTGAAAACAATTGTTCTCTCTCATTATTTTGTTCTAATGAATATAAACCAAAATGCATAAATCATAGCAAACACAAAAAGGTGAGAATATTTCACCAAGACAATAATAAATAAAATAGCAATCATAACACTTATCGAAGTGAAATTTACTCCTGTGGTAGACTCATAGTGATCACGGGTTTCCTTTTATACACAGAAATCGGGTTGTTACATCCTTTTTGCGCAAGCCTACGCAATCACACGCGTCCTTTCGCTTGTTCGCCTTTTGACAACAGGGAATAACTACTTGATAACATGAATTCCATGTCCATAGTCTATCCGGTGCTTTGCTGTCTCGATTCATTGGTATCTTCGCTTCAGCTTGTTTGCACCATTCGGGTAGATGCTTGATCATTTAAGCAGATGGTCACCTATCGGTGCAACCACAAGGGAAATCAAACTGACAAACACAGTTACAAGTGACGGGTATTGGTATTTTAAATGAATATGAAAATTGAACGTTGGTTCATTGACCTTGGTCGCCATAAGCGGGGAACTCGAAGGCGCGAATGATTCAGTCGTGTACAAGTTGGAAGAAGACGAAAGAATACGAATAAAAGTACAGTACATTCCCTGTAAAACATTTGTTTATAGAGATTGTACGATAAGAATTTAACTGCCGAACAATACGATTTCTTACAAGCTCTTGTGTTTTGGAGTTAAAGCCGATATTCGTACCTAGTAATTATCGATTCGAATCGTCTTCGCATATAATAGGAACTTAGGGTTAAGTTCCTCGACAGATGTGTTGTACAGTAATACTAAGTGATGACCACCTTTCGAGCACAAATTGTTGCCACTCATAATCATATCAAGTCACTCACACTGCAGTTATAACAAATAAGCGACGACAGCTTTTATTCTGTTCAGCTCAGTTATAACACATTTTCGACTGTGTTAATTAGAATCCACTTAAAATGCTTATCTCTCTGGTTGATCTCAAATCCATCGTGCAGCAGCAGCAAGTTAAAAATGAAGCAGGTCAACTGAAATTAGTTGAAGCTATCACTCAAGAACTGTCCATTCAAGTCCCCTCAACGTCTCTTTCAGACGAATATGAAAGCATCTTGAATTCTATCAGTGAGTTAAACTACGACCCAATATTTAGCCTCGTATTTGATGCGTGGTTCAACCGTTATGAAGACGTTCACCGTATTGAATGCTCCACGTTTGATGATGCTTCTGGTAGTGTTGAACACAACAGATATGTTAATTTCATTCTGCCTAAGAACCCACGTGAGTTATCTTTCGCTGAGACAGTCACCGTTATACCGCAAATTTTTGGTGAACAGTCATCCCTGTTTAATATTCGGTATCAATGTTTTCAGTTTAAAAAATGCCTTTCGATGATTATGTCACTTACGCTGATAAAGGGAAGAATGAATTCGAAAGGTTCAAATTACACGAAATGACACCAGACCAATTCAAGTTTTTGATTTTTATTTGTGGTTTGGAGAATCCAGAAGATGCTGACATAAGGACTCGACTTCTGACACTCGTTGGACAAGACCTGAAAGTGACTTCACAAATGGTGACAGCAGAATGCCAACACTTGATCAGCTTAAAGCACGACATTGCTATGGCGGAGTACAAACCGCAGTCGTCTTATTTTAGTTCAATTGACACAGTGAAAACTCCTCCGATCACTGTTAGTCACACAGCACATCAGTCTAAAAATTCAGCTAAACCTCTGTCAGTGTGCTGGCACTGTGGTTCTTGGCATTTTGTCAAGCTTTGTCCTTTCAAGATACACAAATGCCGCAAGTGTCACCGTTTTGGACATAGAGAGGGTTACTGTCCACCACAGAGAAACTCTTCGGGGAAGAACAGACGTAACTTTTTCAAGCCGAAACAGTCTGCTCGTAGACAAACCATTTTCACAACTTCCAAAGTCGATTTTGCCAGCGAACGCAAGTACAGGATCTAATCAATTTCACTTATGTATATAAATGAAGAAAAATTTGTGTGAGTGACTTGATATGGTTATGAGTAATCATTTGTGCTCAAAACGTCATCAGTTAATATTACTGTATAACACCACTGTGTGATTTATCAAAATAAAATCTTATTTACAATGCAGTTATACTCTACCACTGTGTCCAAGTTTTATACATATATCAATAACAGATTTAAAAAGTTTATAAGTTGTTTTCAGACATCTGACGTACGAGCGTAAATGATTCTTGTGATGTTCCTTCTGCTTTACCTGAGGAGATACAAGGAGAAAGCTGAGAATAAAGAGGATGTTTGATATCAGACAAGATAACTTTAGATAACTGCTTGCAGGAATTAAAAAGCTTATTGAAAACAATGTCAGTTAAGTGAGCCAAGGGCACACCACTAACCCTACACTAACAGCCTTTAATGTTCAACGTGATATGACGTGGTAATTTTTGCGAGAATTCCACCAGAGAAAAAATAATGGCGAACAACAGAGGAGAATGGGCAGAATACATGAATTAAGAAACTTTCAGAGAAGAGGTTCAGTTATGCCAGCAGAAAGTCCCAAATTCTTCAAGTGATAAGTAAAACGAAAAAGTTTCCTCAGAAATCAACAGGACATGAGACGATCAACAGAAATTTGAAGAGAAATTGATGACGAGATGAGAGATATTCGATTTACTCGCTGTCATGGATATGCGTTGTTGGCACAGTGGTTAGGACTCTCGCCGATCATGCACATGGTCCGGGGTTCGATATCCTACCGACGCACACCTGATATCTATGGTCTGCCTACAAAATTCGGGCTACCGATATCACATGCTGAAAATTCCATACCTGTACCAAAAACTACGGTGTGGAGTCAAGCTGTAATCAAAAATAAAAAAAATAGTGACTAAAACCCACGTGTTTTGATCTGAACGCGGAGAAGCCATCTATGCGTCCTACTGAAAAGGCGATCAGTACCTCCTTAAGTTACTCACAGTTATAAAATACCCCAACGACGGCCAAAAGGCAGCTATTTGCGATAAAATCTGCTGTACTCTTCAACAGTAATGATGATAATACCTCCAAAATAGCAAAATTACTTCAACAATGGTATCAGACAGGTGTACAGATCAAATCAGACCTCAGATACAAAACAGGTACTGTACAATAAAATTATTTAACCAAAATCAAGCGTATATAGTACTCGCGAATCAGGCAGAATATTCCCAACAAAGTGTGGGATCATAAATATGTCAGCAAGATTCACGTACCAAATAATTTTCACGGACAGCCCGAAGTCCAAATGACCCTGATGCACTCAAATAAAGTTCGTAATAGTTAAACAGCATACGATCAATGTCAGTACACAACCACAAAGAGAATCAAAAAAGTCAGAGATTAAATAGGAATAGAGACAAATAATAAGGATTAAGTCAACAAATGCTATGCAAACGTTAGGACAGTTATATACAGACTAAAAGAAAAGAGGAAAATAGTTTCAAAGCTATTCATATGAATTGTATTCAAGATTTGACCGAACAGTTCCAAAATAACTGTATCAAAATTTGACCACAGACTTTCAAATGTATTAGTCTACTCTTGTTAAATACTTTAAACAGAGTGTACTTTTTCATCAGATTATGTTCGACTAAAAGTTCATAGTCGTAGATAACTGAATATGAAAATATATGCGTGTATGTAATATATAATGTTGTGTGTATGAGTAAACAGTTGTAAAACATTAGTTAACCTCTCCGTAAGAAGATACAGACAATCGGGAATTTCGACCAAGTATGATTAATTCATGATACATATCCATTTTTAATTTATTAGTCAGAATTTGCCATGCATCAGCTAACATCACACCTTCACGTCTGTTGAAACTGTTGGGATTCACCCATATATACAAAGCTTCTGCAGTCAATCGTGCTACATACGAACCAAAACCTTTCTGTAGAACCTTCGTCCTATCAAAGTTTCTTTTGAATGTGGTGCAATCGCTGATGTGTTTTCTAGCTTCTTTAAGTTTGCAGAGGTTTTTGGAACCACCTTTAGACATTGTTTATGCTCTTTCACTCTTATATTTACCTGTCAGGAAGTTTCTCCTACGTATACGACGTCATAGTCCCCACAACTGGTCCGGTACATACAATTCTATTGGTTTTCTTCTATTTTATCCTTAACCTTTACCGGTGATCATCGTATGGGGTCCGTTGCACGAAAATACAGTCTTCTGTCATGAATTTTAAGAATTCCTTTTGTCTCATCCAATGTTTCTTTGCTGTAAGGAATCACCGCTACACTAACCCAATTCTTTGCAACAGATTTCGATTCATCCTTATCACAACAGTCAAATCTTGTTCACAGTTCACATGAATCATGTTGATACCTGTTTCATGAATCATATGATGGGACAAAGTTTCTGAAAACAACAGATGTCCTTTTCATACATAAACTTCTGTTATTTTGATTAATTTCCCTGAAGAAGTTTGGACTAGTGTGGCGAACGCAGGGAACGTTGGAATTATTCATTTTATTTTCGCTGACAATTAACAAATATAATTTTTACAAAAGTTACAAATCTAGTTGAAATTTCTAAGTAGGTATTAGTATTGCAATTAGATCGTCCAGGAAGGACTTCCCAGAAATTATTCCGCTACAATAAGAACAAAGCTCTTGAAGTGTATTTACTGTTCTTTCCATAAAAGATGTCTTTATGTGCATGGTTGATTCATCAATACTTGTCTCTTTCCACGGCAATCATAATATAGTTCACCCAAAATGTCTGATATTAATGATCAGGGATTTCAAAAATCTACCAATTGAATTGTTACATCTGTACATTTATTCCGCTTTATAATTTGAATAAAGCAAGAACAACAGTGTTTGCAGAATAATATGGTAACATCATTTATTTCATCGCCTTCTCATCCACTGCTTACAGCCCAAATAAATTATTATTATTAAGTTCATGCACAGAAAACTTTCAGCATTCTTGCAAACTTTACATTATGTCAGTTGACAGGGATTTCCGAACATGGTGAACAGTGATCAGAAAATCACGCTTTCATAGTTTCTACACAACTAGTTCAGTTTTGATCGAAGTAAATGTATGCATTCAATGGTAAAGGCGTTAGGTAGTAAAGATGCGAGATGCGTAAGATGGTGAGCAACCAAATAAACTGGATAACAATGTAGTGAGATCAACTCAAACCACAGAAAAGAGAGACAACCGAAATTACACTATATCAAAGGGAAGGGTCGAGGTTAAGGCCGGAGATCACATAATCAAATGAACTAGAGAAGGACAATAAAGAGATGCATTTACTAAGATAGCCAAGGAAATACTGATCACTGCTCATTTCATAAACACATAAATTGGGTTTCAGGTGCTTGAAAGAGACTGATTCGGCAAACTTTAAGAGAATTGAGAATGTTTGTCTATTGACAATTTAAAAGAATTTCGCCATTTCCACCTCATGACCTGTATCAAGGAGATGTCTGATGATGGCATTATTGTAAGCGTCTATTCCTTTGAGACGTAGGCTTTTCAGTACATGTTCGGAAAGTCGGAGATATGACTTTCTTCTTTCTGTACACAAAATTTAACTGCTCCCACAGACACAAGTAAATTCGTGTATACAGTTGGAATTAAAATAATAGGAAGGGTATCTTTCAACTTTTGACTGAATCAATGAGGAGCATGTTTTCCGATAGACGGGAACCAACTTAGCTAGCTGCAGGATGGGCTCTAGCTAGTTACTTATTCAATCTTCAATTCTGCTGGAAGACAAAAATTTGTTTTAAGACTGCCATAGATTCTCACTGATCTAAGAATAGAATTTACATACTGTGGTAGAGTATAATTCCATCAAAGAGTAAAACCATATGTTGATTGAGTATTATTTACTGATAACTCTTCAAGCGAAGCTTATTGCTCATAATTATGTCAAGACCCTCACTTACATTTCGACTTCGTTCATAAAATTTCGTTACTTTTTCTTCAACTGTACTAATACTACTATTTCTCATATTTTTGGTATTGGTGACGAGTAATTTCTATTACCTGTATTAGGTATTGATTTGGTGGACAAAGATTAAGTAATCAACCTCTCATTCCATCTACCTGTGTTATTTCTTAGAGGTGTTTCTCCGTCCCACCCTATTGTGTGATTGTGTGTTAATGCTTACAGTGCCATGCATAGAAACAAGAGGCAAACAAAAGTAGTACAAGGCTTAGAGAGGCAGATAGAGAGGGGAAAAATACTGGACTTCTTACTTCATCTGGCTTTTTAGCCTACGTTTTTATGCACTATACACAATAAAGATATTTGAAATTCAAGTATTAGTCTGTAAAGATTTGATTGATTGGTTACAGGATTTCATCATGAGCTGATGTCAGTTAGAAAACCGTTGGGAAACCAGTTATGGAGTACTGAATTGCTGTTCATATAGATCTAGTTTGGGACTCTTCAGCAGTACACAACCAATACAGGGAGTTCGAACCCACGACCTTCTGGTTACAAGACGAGCTTGTAGACCATTAATTAACCCCCGGTGGGTACGTACTGCTGAAGGGTCCCAAACTAGGACGATATGAAAAGCTGTCCAGTACTCCCTGGCAGGTTTCTTAATACCAATGTCCCTGTCATTTATCTTACAGTTGTATAACTTGTGATAACTCATACATTTTTCTAATAGTATAGTGATTATAACATGAAAAATGGCAGTATTTTGATTAACTGATTATAAGTTGCCTAGAGATTTTTATTCATTTCTTGTCTATTGTATAAATGACCTAAGGAAGTAACAAATGAACAACAATGGAGTTAGAGACAACTGAAACACAGAGAGTGAGTAGCATACACATATATATCTGCATATGTGTATTTCACTGTTGTCAACTAACATAGTTATCTTACTTCCTGTCTGATATCGGTAAAATCTGACATAATGGTTACCGGATAAATAATGAGTAGGCAGGATAGCAGTTCTCTTTCATATCTTGTGAATAGTCATTTCAATTTGTAAATCTACATATATTTATATCCGCTGATGATAATAATTATAATCAGGTATTACAAAATAAATGAGATAGGGGAAACTATAACTTACTAAGCTGAAAGGATAGTGCAGTGAAAAAGACGTGAAACCATAACCGATACTGGTTAGACAATTATTGAAAACCATAAGAGCTCCTATGCTTCTGTGCTACCTAGAGACTCTTCGGCAGTGCGTAACCATGATCCCACTGGGCGACGGGACCTAGGAGCTTCATATTCTAATGACAAATCGTGGGCAGTGATGCTACTCATCCAAGTCGTTGGTTAGCGGTATCTGTGCATCGTGGATTGACAGAAGTGACTTGAATGGAGAATGAAGCGACATCTTAGCCTGAAGAATGTGGATTTGTCCTCTGATGGGGTTATGTTTGGATACTACCGAAGAGTCCTAGATTAGGACTTAACAGTTATTCAGTGATCCTGTAACTGACTCCGATTTGGAAGAAACAAAAATCAGAATCTAGGATTAACTGGTGATCAAGAATATTTCACCATGGGGGGAATAACTTCTATTGCTTACACCAGTTGCCTTCTGAATTATGGCCTACCCAATGCAGGACTAAATAAGCACAGTTGATATAATGTGTAGTACTTTCAGTGGGTGATCTTGCTCTAAGTAACTGGAAAAAGATAGAAAGTACTACAAGATAAATTTGTTCACTTTCTACATAATGATAGTGTGTGTTTGATTCAAATTTTGACGTGAACTGGTAGCTTATCTTATTCTAAAGTGGAAACGGAGTGGTGAAGGGTAATTACAGTTTGTTATTTTTCGATAGTGATGTTTTCCTAATGATGTTTAGGCAAGGATTAAGGTGCAAGAATCACAGTAATTTTATTATTTATTGTAACTTTTCTTCCTTTCTTTTGAGTTGAATCTTGCTGTCATAATCTTGGATGAAATTAGTTGCCACTGGTGACATCACGAAAGATGGTCACTACCTCAGTGTGCTTGTGGTTGTCGTCTGGGTGACTAGTTGACAATTTTGACTGTCAACATCCATTCCATCTGCTCTCGTAAATTCCAAGCACTTCCAGACCATATCTTTGCATTTCTTTAGCTAACTGGGCAGCCTTCAAAACCAGTCCCGTACGCTGTACAGACATTCCACGTCTCCATTCTTATCCTTGCTTCCATCGACAGAGAGAGAGAGAAAGAAGACGAATCGGCTGGTTGACTGGCTTGCCGAAGGCTTTCACCAGCCTGCTCTGTCATTTCGCCTCTCCGGTTCCAGCGAAGAATAAGATTGTCATTTGAGTTTTTTATATTTTTAATATATTTTTTGTGCGTTGAAGTTTTTTTTTTAGCAGTTTGTTAGCTTTTGTGGTGTAGGGTCGCTAGCCCTACGTCCAACCTTTTCTCTTTAACCGGGCTTGGAACCAACTAGAAACCTAGCGAGATAGTGAACTAGGTGAGGTTAGAATCATAGTAACAACAACTGCTTTATTTCAGACAGTAGGTTTAATACAATGTGGAATTTTCAGCCTGTAGTACAATACTGCATGTAGTTTTTTCTGCTTACTCTCGCCTTGTATCTCATCAAGTAAAACCAGAAATCAGTATAAAATAATCTATGCTCGTACAACCAAGTACAGGAACTCAACGATACCATACTTGGCCCGTGTTCTAAGCGACAGAGACAATGTTAAGCGTGAAACTTATGACTTGCTCTGTTATTAACAACATAATTTTAGGCTCTTTCATTTCTCTCTTATTTTGTATTCTTTAGTGAACTCCTTCTCAAACATACTTAGCTACCTAAAGTATTAACATTGGCTTCCTTTTTTGTACTTTACTATATTCCTTCTATTGTGAATCCACTGGTTCCGACTCTATTAGCACTATCAGTACTACAAAATTGTCCTGTCATTAACCATCATGTAATTATTAGTTTTGTGGCTGTTTTTTCTTATTTTCCATACTTTTCGGCAATATTAAACTGACAATCATTGTTTGTGAACGCCATAGTCACCACTTTAAAAAATTTTATATTAATCAGGATTACTCACACTACCACCACAAACACTGCATTAGACTTTGGTAGACTTTGGTACTTTTTCGCATTTATAATTATTTTGTGTTTATCCTGTTTTTTTTGCTGTTGGTGTCTTCAGATTTATTTTTTTTGTTTGTTTAATACTTATTTTAAATGTCTGTAAAATTAGATGCAAATTGTAGATATGTGCTGAAAATTCCACACTGTACCACTAGTACTGTTTCTGGAATAAAGCATATTATTATTATTATTATAGTGTGAGGGCAATTAGTTAGCAGGTATTTTGCATTCAAATTAATATCGAATAGGATATGTGTTCGATTTCCGGTCGGGGAGCTGGCTTTCGTCGATGGCTTAGCGGTAGTGTAAGGAAGAAAAGTCAGATAAGGCTTGATGGAATGTTTAATAGGCAAAACTGACTGTAGGTACATAAATTTCGTATACCATATTTCCAATGCTTCATTTGCACATCACTTGCAAATAGGTCGATTATCACCATATTCGATAGGTTGTTGGATTCTGCACAGTGTTCCTAACGTTCTTTTCACAGTTCTGTTCTTCGACTGCTTTTCCTAGTGTCGGAAAAATATTGTTGCTTTTCGAAATTCGTTAACTGATACTCACTACAGTAGAACACCGGCCAACCGGTCAGATTGTCCGGGATTCGATCTCTGGCCGGTACACTCCTTTACCCTGCTAAGCCAGTATTAAGGTTGGTAAAGAGGGAAGGTTGGGCATGAGACTAGCAACCACATTCCATGAAAATAAGCACCACTGCTGCAGAAACTTCAAGCCCCAATCTTGAAGCTCTATGTTCCACTGGGAACGTAAAGGAATAAAAAAAGAAGAATATGTGTAAAATTAAAATTAAATGTTAACAGAAATAGTAGCAAGAATGTGTTAATGATAGAAATAATATAAATGGTCATTTACTTACCATCTTGAAGTAAATTAGTTGTTTCCTACCTAACACTTTTTTCACAACATAAAAGGTGTTCCAAACACGGCATCGTAGAGTTCTTGCACTTATTCGTCAGAGCATCAAGACTTTTATGACTGCTTCTAGTCCTACCAGATGAGAATCAAGGTGAGGATGTGTTCAGAGTCATACAAGATGATATTCTTGCATGAGTTTAAGTGTCTATCCACAACAATATTCACAAGTTTGTTTAGCGGTTTCCCAATGGATACATCGATAGCTTTTAGTGCCCTTCGCAGTGCTACAAAGTCCTTCTGAAATTCACCAGGAATGGTTAAGTCGGAGCAATCAAAGTGAATTGGAAGAATATAAGAATTGACAAATTGTAAATGTAGAGTCTCGCTGACACGAGATTGTCTTAACTGCCTTGAGTAGAAGGCTTGGTGAACTATCTTTCTAGAAGACTAGGAAAGATCAGAAGAAAGCAACAAGGAATAATGTGAAAATTCTAGTCAGATTATTCTTATATGAGATCAGCATGAAGTTCGCACGAGATGAAATGTGAATATCCTGTCAACTTCCACTCAATCATAACGCCATCTGGTATATTCCAAGGTATACATAACTGTTTAAGGGCTCTAAGGTTTGATGAATGAGCAGAGTTGTAAGAAAGGACTAGATACTGAACTGGTGTCCAATCAAAGTATCTAATACAGTCCTACGGGAGGGAATTCAATCGCTCAGTGGTAACGTATATGACTTCAGCACTGGGTGATGCCGGTTCGAATCTCAGAAGGGACATGAGTTCCTCTAAGGTTAAAGATACGCTTTGTTGACTGGTGAGTGGCAACTAGCACGAAAACTAGGTTAGGAAGAGTTTCCTGTGTCCGACTGCCTCCAACCATCTAATACATCCAGAAACCCTTTAAGATTATTGACTAACAGCATTCTTCCTTAAGTTTACCAAAGTAATCGCTATCAAACGTTAGAAAGCTAAATGTTTGTACTCAGAAAGAAGCAGTTTTTAGTCTTTCCTTACTGTGGCACTTCTATTTCTTTACTCTTTTCTTTTTATTTGATTACGTAATCTTTTGCCTTAAACTTTTTTCCTTCCCCTACTATGTAATCTTGATTTTCATTGTTCCTATGGTTCGAAATGAAATCACCGCATTGTTGCGTGACTTATAAGTTAATTATCACCTACCTATCCACTTCTTGTGTTTATCACTCAACTCCTTTTCCAATGTTTGTTGATGTTTTAAAAAACAAGATATGTTCTTTTTATCTATAAACCTCTGTTATGTTAATTTCGATTAATTTCACTGAAGAAATTCGGACCAGATTGCCAAACGAAACGTTGGAATTACTCATTTCAATTTCTCTGAGATTTTACAATATAATATTTTACAAATGTCCAATTTTTTAATAGATAGCTGTCTCTTACGAGTAATTTCGAGATCTGTAGTTCATCCTTTCTAACTGCTTCCAAGGTTAGTATAAAGACTAGTTATATCAAGTCTAACCATATTTGGTTTTCATTATTCCCTATTTGAATGTCATTTCGTTTCTTTTTCGCCTCATATATGAATTAGTTAGCCTTTATTTTAAAACGATGTCTGCATGGGAAACGCAAATGTATTAAATAAGGCAGATTATAGCGGCGAACACTAGCTAGTCATCAGCTATTCATCTTATTAAATATGCATATTGAACAATTGAACGCATTTTGATATTAGCTAACAATACTCTTTTTTTCAAAAATATAATTCATTCAATAATTTATTCAAACAAAAAAAAACAGGGAATTGAACATTGAACAATGAGAGAAATAAGAATTGACAACAACAATAACAGCAACAACAACAACAACAACAACCAAGAAAAAGCTGTCATCTATTCACATTCATTTCCGTCAAGATTGAAAAAGCAGTAGCTTATTTCTTTCAGTGGAATTCTTATTCATGTGGAAATAATATTTGATTATATTTTTTAAAATTTCAACTGCTTTGAGTTCATTGAATTATTATCATTAGGAAAGTGATGTTATACCGCCGACAGGGATAAGTTTATCGTTTTGTTTTCTGTTTTCTTTTTTCATTGTTTATGGAGAAAATGAAGAGATGTTTATAGATTTTTATGTAGATTACTGTCAGTGGAGAAGCGACGTCTTCTGATTGGTTGTTTTCTTGTTGAAGGTTATTCTGCACTGCTTGTGACCGTTTCTTAGAAAGTTAAGCCATTCACCTGCGAATCGTATTTGCACACGCTAAGTCTTCTGTGATTGGTTGGTGAGTTCCTCGAAATTAAGCTTTCTTCTTGTTCTTTTCTCATGGCCCCGATTCGGAACGTAACATTGACGTAAATTATTGTCAGCTCTCACCACAAAACTACTCATGAGCTCCAGGGTTTGAATTCAGGCAGGGGCACTTATTTAAAAAATCCCCCTAACTTAAGTATTATTATCATTTTTGTTCCCTTGGGTTCCTAGTGGAACATGGAGCTTCAACTGCAATTCTCCACTTGCTTCTGTCTTCTGCTGTACTTTTCACCTGCATCCATGTTAATCCATACTGTTTCAACTCCTCTTCACACGATCTCCTCCATGTCACACTTGGACGTCCCACTCGCCGCTTCCCTTTCGGGTTCCACTCGAGCACTGACCTGACACGCGATGTCACCCAGCGACCTCCTCAGCGAGTTTCCAATCCACCTTCACTTTCTCCTGCATATTTGTTTAGTGATTGGTTCTTGTTTTGTTTCTTCCCATAGTTTCTTGCTGGTGATTCTTTCCGGCCATCTGATCTTCAGTATAGAACGAAGACAGCTGTTGATAAATGTTTTCAACTTGTTGAAAATATTCTTTGTGACCCGCCAAGTTTCCGATCCCTATAGAAGAACTGACTGACTTGACGTTTGTATTGAAAATCCGAATTTTGTTGTTGATGTTGAGTGACGAAGGTTTCCAGATTGTTTTCAGGTTGATGAATGTGTTTCTTGCCTTCCCGATTCTCGATTTGACATCCTCGTCCGTTCCATGTGCCTGTAGTTGAGACAATGCTCCCTAGATAAGTGAAGTGAATGAAGTAACCTCTTTCAAATCCCTCCCGTTGATGGTTATTGGCGCTGGATGTTACTGTTGTTGTTGGTTGGTTGGTTATTTTCATAACCTCTGTCTTATCTATGTTCACCTGGAGTCCTGTGTTTGCTGCTTCTTCGACCACTTTGTCGGTTTTCACTCGTAAGTCTTCGATTTTGTGTGACATCAAACATAAAACATCCTCAGTTAAGTATTCGATAGCAATCCTAGAAAGGAAAGCGTATTTAGTTGTGTGCATGAGGATGATATTCTTATCTCTGTAAGAATAAAATCTATGTCTGCTGGAAATTCAATAAGTGTCAAGCATGAAGCTTTGGGTTTTACTTAGAATGCAAATGAATGAATAACAAAAAGGTCTATAAATGAAGATATATATATATATATAAAGTTGCTGATACAGTGAACTTTTCATCAAAGTATCTTGCAGAAATCACAATGGATTCTTCTCTTCAGGTTGATACAGTTGTAAATTATATAATGTTTGTTATCGTTGTTGAAATAACTGCCAAATATACGGCATATACATACATGTTTACGTGGAATAACGGATTCTTTGTAACGATAAACCAAAACGGCAAGAACGCCAGAAAGAGAATTTGTTGGCAAGAACATTTTGTAATTGATTAAAACTGCACACTGAAAGGAGACTTAAGTCAATGCAAGAACTGGTGAGGCATTATGCACCCATCCATCCCAAGCAAAATACTAAGCCACATCATCCAGTAGAGAATCAAACACGTCCTGGATGAAAAAGTTCGACCGGAACAGGCTGGGTTCACGAGAAACAAATCGTGTATCGATCAAATCGTAACACTACGGATCATCATTGAAGAGGGCTTGGAATGGCAGTCACCTCTCTATCTCAACTTCACTGATGTTGCAAAGGACTTGGACAGAGTCGGTCAAGTGGTGATTTGTAAACTACTTCGCTACTACGGGGTGCTGCCGACAATTATGCATCTTATCCAACAGTTGTACGACAATGTTGCAAGGCAAGTAATCCACAAATGGAAACTCACTGAATCCTTCGGAGAAGTGAAGATGGGAGTAAGACAAGTCTGGCTGTCTGCCTATTATCTTCAATGATTTCCCTGACTGCGTAGACTTGATAATGCGACGGATAGCGGACAACGAGGAGACAGGCATAAAATGGACCCACACAAAAAACTTGGAGGATATGGACTTCGTCGTTGATATATGTCTGATTTCCCACAAACCGGAAGATATGCAAGTGAAAAGGAACAGGTTGGTGATAGAAAAAGCATCAACGTTAGGACTTCAGGTGAACAAAGAGAAGACAGAGTTGATGAAGGTTCTTGCCCAACAACAACACCAACGGCAGTAGACAACAATCAGCATAAATGGGAGAAATCTGAAAGAAGCAATCTCCTTTACCTACCTGGGAAGTTCCGTTTCAACTACAGGCGGACGGAAGTGACTAGGATATGAAGGCGAGGAACGGGAAAGCAAGACAAGCTTTCATTACAATCAAGTCTGTGTGGAGGTCAACAGCAGCCAACATGAAAATGAAAATAGGATCCTGATCTTCAACTCCAATGTGAAGTCAGTCAGTGCTACTTACCATACGTACGGATCAGAGACCTGGCGTTGCGTCACGAAGGACACTTCAAACAAACTACAGACCTTCATCAATAGCTGTCTTTGCTCAATACTTCTCAAGATTAGAAGGGCGGACAGAAAACATCAGCAACAGGGAGGCACTCTGGGAACGAACGAACCAACCATTTCAGCAGTAGCCGATTGTGCAGCAAATATGCAGGAAGAAATGGAGGTGGATTGGTCATAATTTGAGAAAACCATCCAGTGACATCACACGCCAGGCCATCGCTCGAGTGGAACGCGAATGGGAAGAGACGAGTTAGTTGGTCGTCAGTACGAGAGTGACATGGAGTAGCAGGTCATGTGAAGAGGAGATGAAAGCATGTGTTCAGAAGTGAAGGCAGGTGAGAAAGTTGGCGGAGAACTGAACGCAATGGAGATGTGCCCTATGTTTCACTAGGAATTAAAGGAAACATTAATAATAATAAAAATTCCTAAAAACTGATTATTGAACAAAGACCATTATTTTCGATAAATTCCTTATCAGTATCTACAATTATGCGACTGTAATAATTATAGAACTATTGTTAATAACAACATTAAAGTCTTAAGTTACTTTACATTGTTAAATTACAGTTTATAGGCAACTGGTAGGGATAATGTGCACCAATACAACACTAAACTGAATATCGAATAAATTGAGAAAAGTAATACAGAACTTGAATAAGGCATTAAGAAGACAAATTTCTCGAGATGATATCGTCATTTTGTAGTTTCTTCACAACCGCTTTACAACTAACATGGTTAACAATAATAAAATAAAGTTCATGACAATTACTCAGTTATATAAAACGAAAGTACATAATAATGACCAATCATATTTAAATAGGTCATGTAGTCCACGGTAGGCGAAGATTGAAGTCTATTGTTTTTTGTACACACAGTTTAGGCTGTATGTGATTAATCCAAAGTGCTTCCATCACCTTCAATAACCAACCTTGACTTAGAGTTATGTGAAATAATTGTGAAACAGTCAATAATACTGATTTTGTGACCTGACATTAATCAGTGTTTTGCAATGGATGATGCTGGATTTCTATTCAGATTACTGGCATTGGGATTTTCTATATGATTTAGTAACCATTTTGGAACATGTTCTTTTCGACGACGACATTGGAACATTCTGTTGGTTCTACCTATATAGGTGTCACCGCAGCTGCAGGTGAACTTGTAGATACATTTTGAAGTAGAGTCCACAGAATTTCGTCCTTTAATCGTAGGTACAGGGATTGAAAATATTCGGCAAGTGAGAAAAAGAGATGCGGCTGCGTAGAATGTGCGTTTGATGGCTGACCGAAGTCTTTGAGCTAGCTGTCAACTGCATAATCTGGTCACCCTTGAATGGTAGGTTAATAAAAATAGCTTTCTTTGGTACAGAAGCTGTCTTTTCGAGATGTAGTCTTTCTTTACTGTGACAAGTGATAATGTTCTCCGGATAACCATTAGCTAATAAAACTGAATGTATATGTCGAAACTCATCCATCACTGTGTCACTCGTGCATAATTTTCGGTCCTTTGATAACAAACATTTCACTAGGGAACGTTTATACTGGATAGAAACAAAACTGGTAAAATGAAGATATTGTCCACTCCATGTCTGTTTACGAAAAATAGATCGTTGAATCGTTCCATCATCTCTCCTAGTCATACAGAGCTGATGAATTTATACGTTCAAGAGAAGGCTACGGTAGTGAGAAATATTTGATTCGTTTCTTTTGCACACACACACACAGAGCTCCAGTTGTTATGAATGAATTATAATCGTCTCCACTGTTCCAAGTATTCGGTATCTACACGCTTTTAGTAATTATTTCAGCACTGGATAGGTGATGAATACAATACGCGTAAAGTAAATGGAACTCTGTGTACAATGGAAACAAGTTCAGCTACTATTGTTACCCTGACTTGCTGTGAAATCTATGAACTCATAAATTCTCTATTACTACTTTCATTAATTAATCTGATATTCAGTTTTGTCAAGGGAACTTATTTTATGAAACATTCAGTTTCATATATGGATGCGTTTAAACCTCCATCCTCGGCCTCCTACAGATTGTCACTAACCATCAGACAGAAGTTAACGACGATTCATTACAAGATTAGTGAGGAGTTATTCATTAGTCTGCTCCTCAAAAAGGAATAAAACGCCTTAAATATGACAAATACGTGGGATGAAAACTTTTTCTTATCCGGAAGTAGGGAAATCATGCATGAAAACCGAAAATTCTTAGTAATTATTTTACATGATCAATAATATGCAGGCTATTGTGACTGGTTTCATATGGACACATGCATTCACATTGATTCGATGTTTCGATAATAAGGTATAGTCAAGTCATTTACATTTGCTGTCTCAATAATTCGTTTGTCTAAGAGTGCGTCATAAGTGGTAAAGCAATTAGGTAACACATTTTTAGCTATCCATCAGGAGACTAGTAATTATCGACATGCACTCAAGTATTATTATAATATTACTATTGTTTCCTTTAATTCCTACAGGAACATAGGGCTTCAGCCGTGCGTCTCCATTGCGTTCGGTTCTCTGCTAGAGTCTTCACCTGGCTCCAAGTCTGCCCACACGTTTTCATCTCCTCTTCAGAATTGGTTCCTGGTTGGTTCGCTCTCAGAGATCTCTCTTGCTGACCTTTTCTGGCCGGCCATCTGATCTTGAGTATTGAGCGAAGACAACTGTTAATGAAGGTCTGTAGTTTGTTTGAGATGTTCATTATGACGCGCAGTGCAAGTCTCTGATCCGTATAGTAGCGCTGACTGACTTCACATTGGAGTTCAAAATCGGGATCTTTTTTTCATTCTGAGGATGAGTGCTGTTGACCTCCACACAGAATTGAGAGTAATGGAAGTTTGCCTTGCTTTTCCGATTCTCGTTTTGTTATCGCCATCAGTTTTGTCCGCCCGCAGTTGAAACGATGCTTCCCAAGGTGAGTAGGTAGGTGGATGAAGGAGGTTGCTTCTTTCAGGTTCCTCCCATTTATGCTGATTATTGTCTTTTGTTGATGTTGTTGCTGTTGCTGTTGGCCAGTAATCTTCATCACCTCTGTTTTCTCTATGTTCACCTGAAGTTCTGTCTTTGATGCTTCTTCCACTGCCAACTTGTTGCTTTTCGCTTGCATATCTTCCAGTTTGTGAGAAATCAGACATATATCATCGACGAAGTCCAGATCCTCCATGTTTTTTGTGTGAGTCGCACTCAAGGATTATTTCAAATTAATATTTACAAAAAGAAAATATGGTTAAAATATGATTTTTCACATTTTATATTATTCAGTCTGTTTTATACGTCGGTGGCACAGTGATAGAATGCCTGCCAACCACGCCTCATTTAGTCCTTGGTTTTATCCCTGGCCACCGAAGCACTCCTTTACCTCGCTAAGGCGATAGCAAGATTTGTAAACAGGGAAGATTGGGCATGAGGTGGCTAGCAACCCCAACCCGTAAAAATAAACACCACTGTTCCAGAAACTTCAGACCTCTAGCTTGGAGGTGCCCTGTGTTCCACTGGGAACGTAAAGGAACACAAAAACTGTCTTGTGATATCTACTAAAATTAAGATAGGTATGGAAAACTCAACAACATGTTTTTAAAAAAATGGTAGCAGCATTATTCTAGACAAACTGTCTACCAACAGTGTACAGAAATCTCAGTGTAGACTTTTTGAATGATACTCACTTCTAATCCATGATGTTCAAGGAGAATAGCAATCTATGATAGATCACATGACACACAGTATTGCTTGATTTAATATATTAGACTAATCCCTCTTGACATTTTTACTTCATCTCTGAGAAATACACACCAGTGGTTTGAAATCCAAACAAAACTTTTTGTGAGTACATTTCACGACGCACGCGCATAACTGAATTGTTAAAACAATCAGAATTAAAGAAAAAATATAATGCAGTGTGTCAAGGAACTTAATCCTATGATCTTGTTATTTCTGAAGACACTAGACACTAGACAGAGCAGAAATCTATTTTGATTCGAAAACACAATAGATGGCAGGAAATTTTATTCTTCTATTGTGTCAAAAATCAATACTATGTTTACAGTTTGCAATTTATTTAGGATAGTAGGCTATATGCCTGTGTTAATCCTTTCGGTTTGTTACACACAAGAGGTCCAATCTCGCCTTGAATGAATCTAAAGATGGTGCTGATAAGACGTGTTCCGGTAGGGAGTTCCGATGGTTCACAATTCGATGCGAAAAACGTATCTCCAGACGCAGACGATTCGACCGTGGTTTTGAACCTTGAGGTGATGTCCTCGCAATTGGTTGGTGCTAGAAGGAATAAATAAATTAGATAAATTCGCTCCAAAATCATTTCTTAGGATACGGTGTGCTAGTATTAGGTCACCCCTAAGTCGTCTGCATGACATTGGAAATAAATCCAGTCGACTTAACCTCTCCTCGTATGAGAGGGTTGAGAAACCCTTTATTAGCTTAGTTCCTACTCTTTGCACCCTTTCCAATAAGTCTATTTCGTATTTGAAACACGGGCTCGCTGCCTGGATCCCATATTCCAAATGAGGTCTGATATAAGTCGGATATAATACACGAAATATATCAGCGTCAAAGTTCGCAAAAGCCTTGCGTATGGCCCATAATATTCGGAAACCCTTAGTGGCTGCAGCTCTACAGTTTGTTGCTGTTTTCAAGTCATGCTGCACAACCACTCCCAAGTCCTTGTACTCAGTGACCACTGGGAGAGTAATGCCATTCATTGAGTAATTGTGCACGTGACTATGAGATACATGCATAACTACACTCTTGCTTAAGTTAATCTCCAAGGCCCAGTGCTTACACCAATCACTTAACACGTTTAAATCTTCCTGCAAAGCAAGTTGATCACTGTCATCGTATAAAGCTCTACATATCTCGATGTCGTCAGCAAACAGTAAGCAGGATGACTTAACTACCGATGGAATCTCATTAACATAAATCAGGAAAAGAAGTGGGCTTAGAATTGTACCCTGAGGAACGCCACTCTTAACCGATCCCCATGTTGATAAAACCCCGTTAACTCGTATTCTTTGTCTTCTGTCCTTTAGAAAGTCTTGAATTCAGTCAGCAACCACTTTATTGATTCCCAGACTACCTAAATTGACTAGAAGACCTGAATGAGAAACCCTGTCAAACGCCTTCCTAAAGTTGATGAATATGGCATCCACCGGTATATCAGTAATAAGTTTTTATTCATATTCTTTCGTCTTCTTCTGACTTGTACACGATTAAACCACTTGCGTCTTCAAATTGCCCGCCAATGGCGACCAGTGCCAATAAACAAACGTTTAGTGTTCATAATCATTGACAACTGTGTTGTACGGAAATTTAAACGAGTCAGATGATTCAAACAGACCACCAGGTTTAGTGTAAGCTTTTTCCAACTAGGTATTTCATGACAGTAGTTCTCTATAAAGGCGTTGGTTAAGTGTTTATTTAAACGCATTCACCGTATATGTACTGCCGATACAATTGAAGAAGAAAGACAACACGCCACTGAAATATTGTTGGTTAACAATTACCCGGAAGTGTCAACTGAAGAGCTGTACCAATCCACTCAGTTCCGAAATAGGATGTTGATATATCTTTAATATATGCGTAAAACTTGGGCACTGTGGTAGTAAGTAATACCATATTACTTTGTTTATTAGATATATAGCCCACAGTGAAACAGTATTATTTACCGGATGGCAATGTTTCGAACAAATAATTACCCGGATAAATTAGTCAGGAAATAGGTTAAGAAATATAAAAATAAAATAAATAGTGATAGTAGCGATAGTGATAATAATAATAATAATAATGAAAATAATGATGATAATAACATTATTATTAATGATGACACCAACAATAAGGAATCTAAATTATCAGTAGTAATTCCATACAAGGAAGGAACCTCGGAAACCTTACGCAGAATTCTTAATAAGGCAGGAATAAAAGTGGCATTCAAACCAACAAACTCAATTAGAAACAAGCTTTGTCGGTTAAAGGATCCTGTAGAGCCTTCAAAACAAAACAATTTAGTTTATCTAATACCCTGCTGGAACAACTGTCAGGTCAAATACATATGTCAAACTAGTAGAACAGGGGCAGCCAGACTAGTTGAACATAAAAACTTAGCAAAATCTAGATTGGTTGACCCGAATAAGATAAGAAATCTAGAGAATAGTTCAGCTATACCACTCACTACATGCAATTACACACAACCATACATCATAGGATGGGATGGGATAGGATGACAGTTTTAAAATCTAATGTCACAGGGTGTAGGGAGAGATTGATAACAGAAGCTTTGTTTATCGAATCAACTGCATATACGTGTAATAGGAATGATTCAACACCTGTCCACCCAGATATCTGGAAAATTCTACTAACACGCCTACGACGACAAATAGGGGAGAACAAAGAAAACTATAAAACTCAAGTGTCAAAGTGGTGTGATTACAATTGATATGATTATGAACAATAAATTTTGTTCGAAACGTCATCCAGTAAATAATACTATTTTACTGTGTGATATATCTAATAAACAAACTAATATGGAATTAATATATCTTTATCATTCAGGGGTGATAAATGAAGTCTGGTTACTAAACAAATACTCAAGGCGGCAATTAATAGGACTTATTATGCAGCTTAACTTATCTTCATAGAGAAGTCGAGAACTATGCTGTCGTGTAAAGCCTCGCACTATCCGAACGATAGTGTCAAATCCCATTGTGTTTATCAGTTTACATGTATATATGGACATAGGTACATAGGGTGGACCCATCGGTCTATGCAGGTTAGGGCTACAAAACGTTTTCCAAAGTGGCTGCAACAACAATTAAAATAGCCAAATACAATTAATGTCCAACATCATCTGTAGCGAAAAACATTATAGAGACAGGTCATCAATGCCTTTAAGCCCATATATAAAACAAGTTTGGTTCACATACTTAAATTCATTGAAGCCTTGGTCATAAAAAGACTTAAACGTGTCTTATGTGTCCAATAGTTATTTGTTATTTTTTTAAACCTGCCTTTTTAAGAAACTTCATGCATTTATTCCCCTTGATGAATTTAAATAAAGCAAGAAAAACAGCGGTTTATGCAGAACATTGGTGAAAACTGCTCAGAAAATTGTGCTTATATAGTTTTAACACAGGCAGTTCAAGTCAAAATAAATGTATGCATACAATCGTAAAGGAGTTACGTAATAAAGACGAGAGGTGAGTAAGATGATGAGTAACTAATATATTTGGTAACTATGTACTGAGTTCAAATCACGTCATAGAAACAAGAGACAAGTAATATTACAGATTATTAAAAAAGAGGGGTGAGGTTAAAGACAAAGATTACGTAATCAGAGTAGAGAATAAAGACATCCAGTTACCATGGCAAGAAAAGACTAATAACTGCTTCTTTCTGAACACATAAATCTGGTTTGAAGCGTTTGATAGAAATTGCTTCGGTAAACTTGAGGAGAATGGAGCTCCTTTGTCTATTGATAATTTTGAACGACTTTTCGACGTCAACCTCATGACCCATGTCGAGGAGATGCCTGGCGATGGCACTGTTTAAAGAATTTGTTCTCTTTAGACGTAAGCATTTTGGTTCATGTGAAGAAAATTGTAGATATGCCCTTCTTTCTATCCTTCCAATGTAACTGCTCCCGCAGATACATGTAAATTTTTATATACAGTTGGAGTTAACATGAGAAGGATATCAGTCGATTTTTGATTGCACCAAAGAGCAAGTTTTTCGATAGACGGGAACGAGCTTAGCTGCATCAACCACTGTTGTTCTTGCTTTATTTAAACCTGCCTTTGTAATCCAACTTAGAAGTAAGGTTCAATTTCCTTCTATATCCCTGTGTATGACAAGTACTCGTGTGTGGTTAGAATGTCCAAAACGTGTTGCGCAATTACATTACACGTTTCAGATAAACTACGTCTTCTTATTTTGTATTGTCGAAATTCATAAAAGTAACTAATTGCTCTAAATTCTCCACCGTATGATTTTCAAATACAGAATCAAAATATTTTAGAAAGAACAATCAATGAAAACAGTAATGGTGACTTCATTTCAAACTATGAAATTTTAAATATGTTACATATTGTAACAATTTTGATTTTATTTTCACAAATATAAAATTAGGTGGATTAGTCGAAATGTGGTTAGTCTGTACTACCTGACTCAAGGATGGTTTTATTTGATTTATGTGTCTCTATACGCGGTCTTCATCACTTCTTGTCGCCCACTATGATATTCTCTTTTGAGTTTATAGTGAGCCGAGAAATCAATAAATTATGATATCTTGAGAAGTACTCGAATGAAACTAACCACGATATGTTAACATTTTTGATTGCTTTAAGTAGACATAAAAGGAGTAACTTCTAGAAATATCTGTATGATGGGAGAGATCATTTTGGTAGGATCCTTTAACTTACAGAGATTGTCTCTGAGTGAGTTTGTAGGTTTAAATGCCACCCTATTTACTGCCTCTAAAAAAAGAATCCTACATAGGGTTTCAAATGTTTCACCGCATAAGGAGGGGGCATCTGAAACCATACGTAGGATTCTTAATAAATCAGAAATTAGGATGGCATTTAAACTTAAAAACTCATTCAGAGAGAAGCTCTGTAGGTTTAAGGACCCTGTTGACCCAGTCAGACAAAATAATATGACCTACCAAACACCTTGCAACGACAGTGAGTTAGGTTAGCTACATAGGTCTAACTAATAGATTGGGAGTAGTCAAATTTTCAAATGAGTCAGTGGCAGAGCAGTAGAGTGCTCACCAACCACGCAGGTGTTCCGGGGTTCATTCATCAGCCACCGACGCACTCCTTCAACTCGCTAAGTCAGTAATAAGACTGGTAAATAGAGAAGGTTAAGCACGAGGCTCACAACCCCATCTCTTAAAAATAAATGCCACTGCTGCCGAAACTTCAAGCCTATAGTTTGAAGCCCTATGTTGCAGCATTGGGAACGTACAAGTATGAAAATAAATAATAAAGTTAGATTTTAAGAAAATAAGAATTCAGCTAAGGCTAGAATGATTGACCCCGCGAAGATAAGTAATTTAGAAAAAAGCTCAACAATCACACTGCATGCAATAACACACAACCGCACAATAGGGTGAGAGAGATTTGAAACTCTAAAAAGTAATGGAGGTAGGTGGAGCGAGAGTTTCATTACTGAATCTTTGTTCAACACGTGCCTTAGGAACGTCTCGTCACTCACACCGGAAATATGGAAAATACTACTACCAGTCAAATCAAGCGATGGAAAATAATGGAATTATATAAACGAACTTAGAAAGTTGTGTGAGTACCTTGGTATGATTATGAGCAATAAATTACGCTCGAAACATCATCAGTAAGCATTACAGTATAACACTGTGAGACTTTATCAAAGCAAATTTTACCCATAATGGAATTATACTCTACCACCACAGTGCCCAAGTTTTATTCTTATATCAGTGATTTCAGGATAGTCAATATTCGGCTTATTTCCTAACACACTATTTTGACTGAACCTTAGTCAGTGACTAGTGTAATCTGTCGAGTCATACCTTAGTTGCAGACTGAATTTCATCAGTCAAGTTTACAATACGGTCACCACGCCACTAATTGGCACTTCATCACGGTGGAATATAAAATTTTTGGTTTCAGATGGTTGGAGGCAATCAGCAAGAAACCAACTGGCACATAACCTAGGTCAAAGGCTTCCTACCAATCGCCTCCAAACATCTAATGCCAACGTCTCACAGAGCACCGTGATGGTGAACCACCTACCTAGTGGCATGGTGGCCACATTGCAAACTTGACTTATAGAATTCAGTTTACACCGAAAGATAGGACTAGACACAGTACACTAGTTACTGACTAGTGTTCAATCAAAAATATCCAATAAAATCCTACAGGAGGTCAGTCGCCAGTCTAAATAGTTCAGTGGTAATGTCTCTGACTGCAGGCAGCACTGAGTGACGCGGGTTCGAATCTCACAGGAGGGAAATGAGTTCCTTCAAGGTTGCTGATACGCCTTGCTAGTTTATGAGTGCCAACTGTCACGAAACCTAAGTCAGGTAGTGCATCCTGTTGCCGATTGCCTCCAACCCTCTAATTTCTACCACAATGTCATCTACATATCACAGGACTCATGGGACTGAATAAATCTGACTGGAATAACCCTGAGATGAAAGTCAGTTCAGCAGTGAGACATGATTACTGTCATTAAGAGGGGTGGATGATGGGGAATTGCATTATTTTGATAGATGTGGTTTCCATTTATATTTTATTCTACAACTGATTATTCTATTCCGTTTGTTATTATCATGATTATTATCATTTACGTTACAAGTTTATACGCTACAGTAGAGAATACCCCCCTTTTCTTGCCTCAATTTATATGTTTATCCCAATGAAACAACCAGTAAGGAATGAAATTTTGTTTATCATTGAGAATGAATATGTTTATTTATCATTATTATCATTATTATTATTATATTTACCTCGTAACAATATACATTCATTCGTGAGTCATTATTTCAAACAAACCATGATGTTCAGAGTGTTCAATAGTAGTTTCTTTATGATAGAATTTATCCTTATTGGAGGGTAAGGACAAAATAAATTCAGCAATAATAATAATAACAAACAAAGAAGAACAATGTTCACATCAGTCAATCAGTCAATCAGTCAAGGATTCTATTATAAATATAATCCTATTGCTTTTATATCATGATAATTCAATGTTCCAGTGTCTTATACATCATCGTCCTATGGGATGAAAACCTAATAAAACTCTAATATTTATTTACAATACTTATTGATTAATGATTAAGCGTAAGAGTTATTTTGTTTGGGTATATTTATCATCTGGCCAGGAATGCTAACTGGTCATAATTACATTAACCAGCTTGTTAATATTCTGGTTGACAGGCACTTGGACTCATGTCAAAAATGGGCTGAATCCATTTGTGATGAGAAGCTGGACCTTGAAAACTTACTTCAAATCTTCAACAATCCCCCCCCCCAAACATAGACTTTACACCTGAGACTAAATCCGACGGAATGTTCCACTTCCTGGAAGTCCATCTGACAACAACTCTTTGAAAAGGTCCATATTACAAAAAGCCTACATGGAATGGACAATTCATCAACTTTCAAAGCTTCGTGCCCCTAAGCAGAAACAGGAACCTGATATACACTCTTTCCGCGAGGATTCGGAAGATATGCAGCGAGGAAGTGATTGAAGATGAACTGTGTGATCCCCGAAAAACCCTGATGGAAAACGGTTTCCCACCCAGGTTCATAGACAAGAATCTCAAATCTAAGAAGACTTACGAACAAGTTCAATCCGTTCCAAAGAAAACACTTCTGCTTAATCTAGAATTCAAAGGTGATAATGAAGCAGAAATCCTTCGCAAACGCCTCTCCAAATCGCTGAGGAAAACATACTTCGCCGCGAGCCTACGACTGACGTTTTCCTGCAACAAAACTGTTCAACCAGAACGCGAAAGACAAGGTGTCACATTGGGCCACCTCAACGTGCATATACCAGTTTACTTGCTCTTGTGGAGCTGGGTACATCGGCCGTACCATGCGCTGACTTGGAAAACGCGCTCGCAAACACTACCCAGCCTGGTTAGTAAAAGGAGACCGAAAACGTGTATACAGTTCAGTGACAGAACATCTGGTCAACTCAGGACATTCAGCGCCATTCGAAAAATCCTTCAAAGTAATACACAAGATCCAATCAAACCTATCGAAGGGAGTGAAATCAAGACATCTGGGCATAGCTGAGGCGTTAGCTATCCAAAAGCTGAAACCCACTCTTTGTATCCAAAAGAAATACGTCCAATCCCTGTCCCTGTCATGGCCATCATAAACAGATAAATTTTTTAATAATGACAATCTCATCGCCTTTCTTATCTAAACTTCCTGTTTATTCATGTTATTTTAAGTTTTTCTTAATCCCTGTCTACACTACCATATTTCCATATCCACACTTCCTGTTTATTTTGCCATTTTACTATTTCTACATATTTAATCTCTGATTGCATAAACAATTATTCATCACATTAGTTTTTTATCCAAACATCTTGTCTATTGTTTTTATTTCTACATTTCTAACCCCAATTGCACAATGTCAATCTTCTTAGTTATTATGCTACTTTGTTTGAGTTTAACCCGTCCCCCTGTTTATTATGGCATTCTAATTCCTAATTTTAATTTTATCAATCTATCCCTTAACCGGAAATTATTCAGGAACTTTCCCATCCATTTGATATAAATACAAGAATGTACAGCCTAGATGATGACTTCGTCGAAAAGAAAATTTTCTTCGCTGCAACTGTCTTTTTATTCCCTATAAATCCATTTTATCTAACTCACACCACCCTCTTAATTCACAACTCTCCCCCTTGTATCTCATCAGGCAAAACCAGAAGCCTATATAGAAAACTATATGCTCGCACTAGCAAGTACAAAAACTCAACCATACGCTACTTAGCTCGTGATACCTATAACTTATTAAATAGCCAGTAGAACAAATGGATCCCGTCTTTCCAACGCATATCACTTATAGGTGCAACGTTTTCTTTCTTTCTTTTCCTTTGGTCTTTTTTGTTGTTATGTGCTGCTTTGTTTCTCTGTTCCTTACAAACCCTATTTAAAACATTTTTCTTCGTTCTTTCATACTCTGTATATCTCGACCTTTTTGTTACCGCTTATGCCAGTAAATATGCTAGCATCTACTTTTCTAACACCTTCAAACACTCTGTTCAATTTTGGCTATGCTACCGACATGCCAATATGTTGTTGTCATTATGAACTGAGATTACTGTAATCTATGTAAAATTTTATTTATTGATAATGTACTAACTGGATGCAATACTGTAGTAAAATGCTGAGGATTCCATTCTGTATCACAAGTACTGTTTTGGAATGAAGCAAATTATTATTATTATTACATTATTATCACTTTCAGTAATCTTATTCCATATTAGATAAGTTTATTTTAAATATATTAGAGGGAAAAGAACAGATAGTTCAACAAAGATATCTGCTTTTCCGGCGATGCCTTTTTCAAAAGCAGCTGTACAGTCTCATTTAAATGCATAAATTTACATAGATACATGGATTTTACACAATTACGAAGGTGAATAAAGGGTGACAATTGATTTCAACTTGATATGGATTAAGAGAAGAGGCTTAGAAACAAAAATTATGCGAGAATAGAAGGAATTACAAGTGTGTAAGGAATGAGCATGGAAACGAATCGAAATGTCAATTTTCAACTTGAAGTAGAAATTAGGAGGTGCAAATACAGATTACAAGAACCTTAGGAACAAAAAATTACACAGGATTAGAATACAACTGTAAAAAGGTTATTGTAAACGAATTACGAGTGTGAGCAGGAGGAACATGGAAACAAACTTAAAATAACTGTTCTTATAAGTGAAAAATATAGGATGGACTGTAGACAAAGAGAGAAAAATACGCACACAGAGAACAAAACAAAACAACCAAAGGCTAAGGAAACATACCGAACTAGGTCCATAGTAGTTGTAAACGTTGAACACACAGCTCCGGCTTTTCGATGCATACGGCGATAGCTTCTGAAGTACAAAGAAGTTGGAAACACAATGCCTTTGGCAGGTTTTTGTTTACTTTGTAGAGGACTCAGAATGATGAGTCAGTTGAGATGTTGTGACAGGTATTGACGAGGTGTTCAGTTTTGGCCCTTCTGAGTGAACCCATGCCTCCTCTTTTCAACCATGATGGTTGATATTCTCTTACACCTTTTGAGTAGACCCGCATAGAACTACTAGTGTATCTAGCTCCGCGCAAGCAGGTGAAATGATATATGCACACTGAAGTGGTCATATGTGGAAGTTTGTCCTTCAAGTTGCTCCGAAGTAGTGGGTGGCTAGATTGTAAAGCTTTGGAAAATGAAATCACCGAAAAGATATTTTAAATATCACACAGCGATGCAGCAGTAACAAATGGATGACGTTTCGAGCGTTAATTAGTGCCCCTCATAGTCATATCCATTTTAGTCACATGGCTTCACAATTTGTCTGATATATATTTCCCTCTTTTTGTCTCGTCAACTTCCCTTTTTCGTTTGTCGCCACTTTCGATATCTCATGTATAGGCGGCATTGTGTCATTCCAATTGCACGTGTGCAGTGGTGAATCGATAAACAAAGATTCAGGGATTAGCCTCTTGTCCTCTCTCCACCTAACTCTATTACTTCTTAATAATCTCACCCTGTCCCACCTACTCTATTTTGTCATTACATGCAAGTGGATACAGTGCAGTGGCTGAGCTTTTTTCTAAGTTATTTAATTTAGCAGGGTTAATTATTCTAGGTCTAGTTAGGTTTTTACGTTCCAGAAGTTTAGCTGACCCTGATCTATCAGTTTGACCTATGTAATTGACCTCACACTCATTACATGCATGGTCTTTGGTAGATTACATTATTTATTTTAAATCGAATCTATTAGATCCCCAGGCCAAGAAAGTTTATCTTTGAGTGAGTCGGTTGGTGGATTTAACTATCACTCTAATTCTTGCCTCATTGAGAATCCTATGGAAAGCCCCTGACTTTCCTTCTCAATACGGTAGTACTACAGAGGCTTTGAGTTCTATATTATTTTCGTTAATTTTGTCATTTTTGTTATTAATCTTCGTTTTTCTATGGTTCTTCATAAGTTTTTGAATAAATTCTGGTAGGTGGTGTATCCTTCACCAGTAATACTCCATTTGTTCGATTTCATTATTTAAATCTTCTACCTTATTAGTTAGACTTCTGACCCGATTGTATAGACATTTAAATAAACTACCATCTTCACCTATTATGGATGGGATGAATTAAAGTCTAAATATTTATAAGATTGTGTGTTAGTTTTTTAATAATAATAATCTACTTTATTTCAAAATCAGTACTTATAAAACAGAATGGAATTCTCAGGTTTTGTCACAATATTTCATCTGCTTTACTCAAAATATAAATAAAATTAAAAATTAAAACAAAATTAACCAGAGGAAGTTGTCCACGTTTACGATATAAAGTCAAAAATATTCGAAGCACGAATTGAGAATATTCATTAAAATAATAATAATAATAGCAGTGAGTTTGTGCGTCGGTGGCACAGTGGTTAGGACTCTCGCCGACCATGCACATGGTCCGGGGTTCGAACCCCTGCCGGCGCACACCCGATATCTATGGTATGCCTGAATTTGGGCATCCGATATCCATGCTGAAAGTTCCACACTTGTACTGAAAATACGGTGTGGAAATCAAGCTGTAAATCAAAAAAAAAAAAACAGTATCGTCGATTCAGTTTGGAAATTTCAGCATGTTATAGATTATTCGATCTAATGTTCTGTTGATATAGTGTGGTGAGGAGAAATACAAAATTAACAGTCATAATGCAGCTTAAATGATGTTCAGACTTATGAAAAAATAAACAAAAAAAACACAAAAACTTGAGAGGATTATGAGTATGAGAAACACAATAACAATAAAGAATGATGCTTCAAGGGTAAAGAAAATAGTTTATTTAGTAGTGCAAAGAAGGTTAGTTAGTTCATGTCTGACACTATTTTCATCACATAAAGTACGTGCTTAACATGGTATAGTGGAATTTTTATACTTAGACGTGCGTGCATAAATTCTTCCGTGAAGACTTCTTGTTTTACCTGGGGAGACACAAGGTTGGAGCTGCGGGTAGAGTGGGTGCTCAGAGTCTGACAAAATTCCTTTAGCGAATTTGTTGCATGACATCAAGTGCCTATCAATGACAATGTCAACGATATGGCCTAAAAGGATACCACTCGTCCCACTGACAGTCTTCAGAGTTCTACGAAGTATGACATAGTCTTTTTTAAGCAATCCAGGAAAGAATAGGGGTGAACAGTAAAGAAGAATAGATAATATACACGAGTTGAGAAACTGTAAGAGAAGTGTTTGAGTGCTTCAACTTGTTAATATAAAAAGTTAGACGAAATATTCTTTTAGAAATCGCTAAGACATGGGAGGACCAGGATAGGTCAGAAGAGAGAATTAATCCAAGATACTCAACTTCAGATTTGGTTTCTATATCAGTATCATCGATTTTGCAAAGTTCATAGGAACCAACGGCTTCATTTAACTTTCTTTTACATCGGAAACTGAAACCAGCAGTCTGACATTTGGAAGGATTTAGTTTAAGGCCGTTAGACGAAGACCATTTGCTAATTCCTGATAGAAATTTGTTTATCTTAGTACAGTGTAGCTGGGAGTTAACAGACATTGAAATAGTTTGATCATCGGCATACTTAACAAAGTTTACTATAAATGCTTGTATTCACCCACCCACCATCTTGTTTTCACTTTATTCTACAGTCTAGCGTGGCCAACTCAGCCTGTTCGTTCAGGAATAAATAGGATTACTTCTGCTACTGAGTTCATGTGCGTGTAAAACACGGATATGCTTAGATTTCTACACAGTTAATGTGTTATCCACAAATCTCCACCATATCTTAGAGGCGGAATTAAATGCTCTAAGAGCCTTATGTTTCCAACTGTCCATAAATATATCTGCCACAAGTGGGGATCTTGGTGACCCCACTGTCACCCTATTAGTTTATTTTGAAATTTCAATACAGTGCAGGCTTGACATAACTGAACACCTCATATTATTTCATCAACCGAGAGCTTAGTTCTACTTTCGAGTCCAGGATCAATGTTCACTTCATTCCTAACTACCTCTAGAGCTGTATTAATGGGAATATTAGTATATAAACTGGTTATGTCAAAACTAATCATTTTTTCATCTTTTTCTAATTGAATGTCTTCCAGTTTCTGTTTCTTCAAATAGGAATTAGTTAGCCTGGAATTTAAACTATCTCGAATGGAGCATAACACTCATGCTAAATATTTAGATAACTCGTACGTCCCGGTGTTTCTAAAGTCAACTGTTGGTCTAATAGAGTATCCGTCTTTATGAATTTTTATAGTCTCATACATTCTACTTGGATTATTAGTTTTAGGCGTAAGCTAAAACCGCTTTGACTCACCCAAAAATGACTTCATACGGCTTACTAGATCACTAGAAGATTTTTGGTTTTATTCATAATAGTATTTACTGGTTTTTTTAACTTCCTCATCTGGTCCTGTTTCAATATGTTGACAGACCTTGATTATGTAATCTGATTTGTCCATGACTACTGTTGTACTACTCTTGTCCGACTTTGCGATCACCATGTTTTTGTCGTTTCTCAAGCATTTTAGAACTGGTATTTGTTTTTGTGATAGGCTGCTTCTTCCATTTTTCTGATGTTTTAGTGTCAAGGCACATTGTGCTCTGACTTGTTCCACAGTAGTTTTGTCTATTTCACTTGATGCTAATTCTATACCAGGAATGACTTATTCCGGTTGTAATCTGTTAATAGCTACATCAGAACTTAAGAATTTTCTTGAGGTGTTAATTACCCACTCTGTTTTATCGATGACTGACGGCGTTTCATTGGGGAACTTTTTTTCTCTAACGGGGTATTTTTCTTCCATTTATCTGTTGAAATTCTCAATTTGAGTATTTCAATAATCTTCTTTAAAAAAGGGCATGGAATGGTATTCCAGAAATGGATGACTTATGGCCACAAGTACAAGTTATTTTTCTGCAAGATGCATGAGAAATACAAGTGCTATCAGCTTGTATTTTTGTCTGAGACAGATCAGTCAGACAGACTTTCAACTTGAGTGATGCATTACGCACCTAATGCAGCTCCAGTTGAGGATAAAATCATATAAATGATAAGACAAGACAGGATTGGTGAACTGTTTAAGTGACAGAGCACAAAAACTAAGTAGTATCAAGGAAAATCTAAGACAGGAAGTGAGACTTATAAGAGTAACTTTGGAACTTCATAATTACCCTGATAAATTAGTCAGAAAGTATGTAGGGAAATTTAAAAATAAAATAAATAATGATAGTAGTGGTAGTGATAATGGTGATAATAATAATAATGATAATAATATAATAATAATAGTAATATTTTTGACGACATGCGCAAGACAGCACCAACAATAAGGAATCTAAATCATCAGTAGTAATTCCATACAAGGAAGGAACCTCGGAAACCTTACGTGGAATTCTAAACAATGCGGGAATAAAAGTGGAATTCAAACCCACTAACTCAATTAGAAACAAGCTTTGTCAGTTAAAGGATCCTGTGGAGCCTTCAAAACAAAACAATCTGCTTTATCTAATACCCTGCTGGAATGATTGTCAGGTCAAATACATATGTCAAACTAGTAGAACAGGGGCAGCCAGACTAGTTGAACATAAAAACTTAGCAAAATCTAGATTGGTTGACCCGAATAAGATAAGAAATCTAGAGAATAGTTCAGCTATACCGCTCACTACATGCAATTACACACAACCATACAATAGGACGGTTGGGATAAAATGACAGTTTTAAAATCTAATGTCATAGGGTGAAGGGAGAGATTGATAAGAGAACCTTTGTTTATCGAATCAACTGCAAACACGTATGCCAGGGATGATTCAACACCTGTTCAACCTGACATCTGGAAAATTCTACAGCCCCTACAACGACAAGCAGGAAAGAACAAAGAAAACTATGAAACTCAATTTTCGAAGTCGTGTGATCATAATTGATATGACTGTGAACAATAAATTTTATTCGAAACTGTGTCATCTAGTAAATAATAATACTGTTTCACTGTGTGATACATCTAATAAACAAACTAATATGGAATTACTTACTGCCACAGTGCCCAAGTTTTACACATATATTAATAAGACAGTTCTCACTCAGTTAACGAGGCGTTGTTTTTGAAAGAGAGAGAGAGAATGATACGAACAATTTTGATTGAACTCTGAGTCAAGATAAGCGACTTAATCGCCTATTTATTTCATGATAAGTAATACTGTTTAAAACTAAACTTGTTATATAAGATGACAGGTTAGATTGTAGCGTTGCTTTGTCTGAAGATGATATCACACATCACATTTCGGTGGAAGTTTTCAGTTGTATCATAAAACTGATTATCATCTGTCAATCTCTTTGTTCAGAGAAAAAAAGTTGGGTGAAAATCTCATTACTGCATTTATTATTATTCGGAAAAAGGAAAAGCGTAAGATAACGAACGCTTGGATAAGCTTCTACACTGCAGTTTGTAAATGAATTCGCGTCTGGTAGTTGATGCGGTTAAAGGAGAATTTTCACCACGTTTTCTTTCGGAAACCCAACATTAATCAGACCAAAGTTTGTGACCTGCTTGATACCATGAATGCATGATGTTATATCCTACTGATTGATAAATAGTAGTAGGTGAATACCATTCATCTCAACTAGTTAATAGTACTTTCTGGCCAGCTGGAAATAATCTAAATACCAGACTAACGTTTCTCGCATTTGACGCTGACTTCATCATCTGTTTGCCCTACTTAAAGAGGTCACTCATTTCTAACCACAAGAATTCTGGCTAGTTACTTGGGTTGAATTGTGGTGAGAGCAAGCTGCTAGCCAATTGGTAGACATTGATCTACGCTGATTGGTAGAAATTAATCTAGGCTGATTCAAGGACCAATCACAGCTGACCTTGACATGGACAAATATGATTCGCAGACAAGTGGCTCGCATTTCCGAGAAACATTGAAAACGAGAAAGCAGAAGACTGCGCAAACAACCAATCAGAAGACCGCCTTCTTTCTGCGGGCAGAGCCTTATTGATGTACGTAAAATACATATAAATACCTGTTGGTTTTCGTAATAAAACGGATCTGTTGCCAGCCTTGTCTTCTGTTGTTACATTTGGTGTCGCTGCCTCCGGAAAAATGAAGATCCCGTGGCCAGCTGCGTTTGAGGAGGGAGACATACGGAGCTTCCTACGTGATTTCGAAGCCATAGCTGAGCTGGTGGGTGTCAAGGAGCAGGCGGCGAAGGCAGTTGTTCTGGGGACGCTGTTGAGAGGCCAAGCGAAGGCGGCATATGACAGCGTAGACCGGTCAAACGGCGCAGTGTCTTGGAAGAAATTGGTTGAAAATTTGGTGTCGGAGTTCGACAGCGCAACAGACAGGCAGCTAGCGATGCAGCAGTTCCGATCAACGAGGCTGGGACCTGATGGAGACCCGTTAGTATTGGCGGTGAAATTGACGAATTTACTTCGACGGGCGCTTCCCACGTTGGATAAAGAATCAGAAGAGCAGTTACTATCTTCCCAATTCATCGAGAGTGTACCAGACCACATTTCTCAGCAGTTAAAACTGGTGAACGCAGCGCAACCGATGGATATTAGTGAACTAGCGAAGGTGACCAGACAGCTGCTGAGCACGACTGTAGCCGCTATAGAGCAGCCGAAACCAAATGAATATGAGGAGCAAATTGAAGCATTGCAGCGGGAAGTGGCGGCGTTAAAGTTGGGTAATAGAAAAAACCGATGTTTTGAATGCGGCAAGCCAGGACACTGGAGAAGAGACTGCCCAGAAAGACAGAAAAGGAAAAATTTCAGACGGTATAATGCTTGTTCTTTCTTTCGTATGAACCTAGACTTAGTGGGGGCGATTGAGAAAGGGGCTATGTATTCGAAGTTGCGAGTAAATGATCGAGAAGTAGTATGCTTAGTAGATACAGGAGCGGCCGTGTCGTTGATAGATAAGAATTTATGTAAGAGCCTTAGTCCGTGTTCTTTGACAGTACAAACAGTAGGCGGGCATGTGTTGCGTATAACGGGTAGGTCGAACTGTACGATTGTTGTTGGAGGGTGCGAGGTGACGTTTCCTTTCATTGTTGTGCCCGAACTACAGCGAACGATATTAGGAGCGGATTTTCTGCGGGAGATTGGTGCAATAATTGACACGCAAGCGAAAGTGGTGCTCACGAAATACGGGCGTATCAAAATGTATGAGACCAGCGAGATAGCAGCGGTGAACCTGTCGACGGTATAAAACATGACAGATTTAATTAAGAAATACGATCATCTGTTCACTGGAGATGGCGATCCATACGGTTATTGCGACAAGATGAATCATGAAATTCCGTTAACTAATCCAAAAGTAATGTCATTTACATCACGAAGAATACCATGTCATCTGGAAGGCGAAGTGAAGCGGCAAGTGCAAGAGATGTTAAAAGACGATATTATTGAAGAAGCTGATAGCCCGTACAACTCTCCAGTGCTGTTAGTAAAGAAAGCGAATGGGAAGTATAGATTCTGTGTTGACTTTCGACAATTAAACAGTATGACAGAGTTAAAACCGTGTGCCATGCCAACAGTGGTGGAAACTTTAGACCGCCTACAAGGCGCGAATGTGTTATCCGTTTTCGATCTTCGCTCAGGGTACTGGCAGATACCGATAAAACCAGGTGATAGAGATAAGACGGCATTCAGCGTGGGCCAGACACAATATCGATTTAAACGCATGCCATTTGGACTAGCAGGTGCACCGTTCACGTTCAGACGAATGATGACGCTATTACTTAAGAACTTGAAAAACGTTGAGGTGTACGGTGATGATCTCGTCATATATAGTCAAAACGAAAACGATCATGTGAACCATGTGGAAGCCGTGCTGCGACGCATCGAAGAGTTTGGACTGCGCGTCAACAAAACCAAGTCTCAGATAGCCAAAAAGAATGTAACTCTTTTGGGACATAAAGTGGGAAGTGGTGAGATTAAACCACTACCGGAGAAAATCTTGACGATAAAGACGATCCCGGCCCCAAATTCAAAGAGGAAATTGAGACAATTCTTGGGTAGAGCGGCGTTTTATAGTCGATTCGTGAAGAACTTCAATGAGATAGCAGCCCCTCTGTACAGGCTACTAGGTGAACCGAAGTTTGTTTGGTCGGAAGAATCGCAGAGGACATTTGACAGAATTAAACACCTGTTCGACCACCAACAAATGACGCTAAAACTACCTGTACCTGGAAGACAGTTTACAGTATGCACAGATGCCAGTGACTACGCCATAGGTGCGGTCCTAAGACAAGGTGATGGAATCGTTGAGTATGCCAGTCGAGTTTTAACACTCACAGAGAGAAAGTATTCAACGATAGAGAAAGAATGTTTAGCAATGGTATGGGCAGTCGACAAATGGCGACCTTATTTACTCGGCCGGCGGTTCCACATCGAAACTGATCATAAGCCGCTACAATTTTTAAAGACAGTGAGAGACCCACGGGGGAAATAGTCACGGTGGATTTTGCGTCTTCAGGAGTACGATTTTACGATCTCACACGTTCCTGGAGGTGAAAATGTCTTGGCAGATTTGTTATCGAGACCAGAAGACGAGCCTGAGTTGCCCGAGGTCGCTTACGGAGTGCATGCTGTAGAGCAAGACCCACTAAAACTTGCACGCAAGCAAAGGTTGGATGATACGCTGAATACAGTGATACAGGTGATAACCAACGGGATAGAAGTAGATCAAGCTACGGCGAGTAAGGAGCTAACCACACTACTCAGACAGAGAGATCGACTAAGAGTGAATGCCTACGGGACTCTGACCTGGCGAGAGAACGACGGAAGCTGGCTGGCTATCATACCTCAGTCCTCGCGCCACAACATGATAGAAGAATGTCACCAGCTAGCACATACAGGCGTGGCCAGAACAACTGACCTCCTAAGACAAAGCATGTACTGGCCAGGTATGAGAGAAGACGTAGCAAGATACGTACTTGGATGTCCACGGTGCCAGCTAATGAAAGGCGACCGGTGCATACGACCACCGCTTCAGTCGATTCCAGTTACGGCGATAGGTGACTTGTGGTCCGTAGATGTTATGGGTCCATTTCCTCAGACATCTAATGGTAATCAGTACCTCCTGGTGATGACGGAACACGCGACACGATGGGTAGACGCCGTAGCGATCCCAGATCAACGTGCAAAGACCGTGACAGACGCAGTAGTTAAACACATCGTTGCAGACCACGGCGTACCAAAGACGATACTGACGGACCAAGGTCCCTGTTTCGAAAGTGAAGAATTTACTTCCCGTTTGCAACAGCTGGGCATCAAGAGGATCAGAACGACCCCATATCATCCACAGACGAATGGCCTAACGGAGAGAAACAACCGTACACTGAAGGAGTGGCTGGCCTCGAAGGGCGGTAACTGGGAAACGGAGCTTCCACTGATTTTACTGACGCATCGGGCTACCACTCAGGAAACAACGAAGAAGTCACCCTTTCAACTGATGTATGGTAGAAAACCACGATTACCGATACACAACGAGACCTGGCCCCTTCACCAAAAGTGGAGTACGACGAAATTAAAAGCAGAGCGGAAAGAGGCCGTCAAGAATGTAATACGGAAGCAGCGGAGTGATGTCGCGAAGTCTCGGATGAAAGAAAAGACGCGGTGCATCACCTTTGCAGTCGGGGACCAAGTGAAGTGTAGAGACAGGAGATATACAGTTGGAGGCGGGCCAGGTTCACGGAAACTCCTGCCAAAGTGGGAAGGACCATACACAATCACAAAAAGACGGGGTCAAGTATATACCGTCCGAAGAGGTGACAAACAGAAACGCGTTAATGCCAGTCAGCTCCAACGATGGGTACAGTGGGACAAGCCGATCAGCAACAATCCTCAACTAGAGAATGTAGCACCAAGAAGGTCGGAACGCCTGCGTACGAAGCTATTTGACGGGGGGACGAGTGTGGTGAGAGCAAGCTGCTAGCCAATTGGTAGACATTGATCTACGCTGATTGGTAGAAATTAATCTAGGCTGATTCAAGGACCAATCACAGCTGACCTTGACATGGACAAATATGATTCGCAGACAAGTGGCTCGCATTTCCGAGAAACATTGAAAACGAGAAAGCAGAAGACTGCGCAAACAACCAATCAGAAGACCGCCTTCTTTCTGCGGGCAGAGCCTTATTGATGTACGTAAAATACATATAAATACCTGTTGGTTTTCGTAATAAAACGGATCTGTTGCCAGCCTTGTCTTCTGTTGTTACAGAATTAGTAGCCTAGATGGTCCACGTTGATTTGACTGGCAAATAATTCTGGTTGTTGTGACTGATGTTATAATACTCATATCGCCAATTCAGTAGTATACGACGTCCTTCAGTGATGTTTGCTTTCCTGAGTGTTATTTAAGGTGGCAATCAGATCACTTAATGAGGTCTGAATAACTTCGATTTAGATAGGATACTATGGTCTGAACTGAGTAAATTCCAAACCTGATTCAATCGGCTGATACTTCGCCAGGATTTTGGTGGTTTGGACTGATTAAGCTCTCTTGGCTGAGTCAAACCACGTACTCAGCCGGTGAGATAGGCTCCAAACGAGTTGAACGGCTGTCCAGTGCTCAGATCAATTACAGATCGTTAGCAAGCGCTACTGGTTTCGAGGTGAACTATATCTAACTACTCATACACTAATCGATAAGTAGTTTATGTCATAACTATACGAAGTGGACTTAACTTTGCAATTTCACACACACACAAAATCCTTCAATGAATTCAGATGAAGCAATTGTAGCACATGAGATGGGACAA
Organism: Trichobilharzia szidati; assembly: GCA_944472155.2. NCBI lineage: Eukaryota > Metazoa > Platyhelminthes > Trematoda > Strigeidida > Schistosomatidae > Trichobilharzia > Trichobilharzia szidati. The sequence goes on along the minus strand of OX235276.1, from coordinate 34,027,177 downwards.
AATGGATCATCAGTATCTTTTAAACTGTTTATAACCTGAACAATGAAAGTAATTAGCTGTGTTTTTGGTTAACCTTTGACTGGCTGGTTCAGCTACAGATTAGCGCATATTCCTAATCTGTTAGCTCCAAATGTATGTATCAATTCACGTGTATAGCTGCTGAAGCGGAAATATTGGAAGACCAGAAGAAGGGCTAATCTTAGATTCTCTGAATACATATGCAAGAGTCTGCGACTCAGAGAGAGAGGATCCTTGTTAAGTTCATTCATGTGATATCTGGTTAATAAAGGATATCAGACAGACTTCTTGGATTATTCGAAGATACTGAAGACCATCAAGTCCAAGCCCCTTGAAGTTCGTCGAGGTTATCGCCATTGTACAGTTAAAACCTGATTCATGTGAAGAAGGAGGGGCTCTATTTAGCCTTTCTCCAGCTTAGTAACTTGGCTCTTAAATTTTATTGATCTTTTTCATCTTTTACTAAATTTAAAAAGTTAACGAAATGATTAGTAGAGACACTGAATTGTACGGTGTCAACTGTTAGCGATAAAATGTTAAACTAGGAGGAACTAGATGAGAATAAATAATTATGAATACTTTTCAAAAACTAGCACAAAATAAGAGTGAATCATCGACTTACAACACAGGTAGTCCAACCACCCATGTGGCCTGTGTTTGACTTGCACCAGATTTACTCCTAAACCTCTCTTAGTAGTAAGGCCAGAAAAGTGAGATTTTTGAGAATGAGGCTAACAAACTCCTCATGCAGGAGTTGGGAGGTTTCATCATAAGCTGACATCATTTAGAGAACAATGGGAAAGCCTGCAGGGAGTAGTGGACATCTGTTTCATCCTAGCTTATTTGGGACTCTTCAGAGTACTCATCCACTGGGGTTCTAGTAAGAAGCCATGACCAGTAGGGTATGGCAAGTTGAAGGTGAGGCAGTAACTCATCGAAAAAGACATTGAGGAGTGGTCGCGCTATGTCGTCAATAGGCAGAAGTCTGGAATTCATCGGCTGGTCATTAGATCGGGTCCCAGTGGCTTGATGGTCTATGAGGTCTCCTTGTAACCGGAAGGTTCTGGGTTCGAACACTGGTGTGTGCATACTGATGAATAGTTTCAATGAGTTAGGACGAAACAACTGTCCAGTGCTGCCAAGTTTTCCAATGGTTCTCTAACTGATGTCAGCTCATTATGAAGTCCTCCAACGCAAACATTTTCAACGTATACTAAGGAACCTGAGATTAAACAGCTCTCAGGCACTAAACAGTTCGATTGCCGACACTGGCCATGCTATGAACGCTCTGAAAATGTTTAAAATAATCAATACGGAAAAGAAACTTAGGCCGCTACATTTGGCTTAAACGAGATCCATCAAGCGAATAAAAGCCAATCTATACGCAAGTCAAGGACATCTCAATACTCTGGTTACTAAACTTCCTAAACAAAGTTGTACTATTTTTATTACGTCATGCATTCTTCTATATATCTTCTGGTCTGTCTAGAAAATATTGTTGTTTCGTTCGAAAGTCACTCACCTTAATCCTTTTTTCTTATTTTTATTAAAAACATTTTCTTGTAATTACGTAATCCATTTCAGTGATGTACTTTCCTGGCCTGACTTTGTTTCTACACGACATTTTGAACTCTGCCAGCCCTTTTTTCAAGAAAATTCGTCTAATTGTTCGATGTATAGTCAGTCCTTTTAACTCTTAATAGTGTAACAACTTGCATCCTTCCGAAATAACTTCTGTTACTTAAAGTGCCTGTCAATTACTGCTTGTAATCACGAAAAAAGTATGTTTTAAACCACTTTTGTAATTATTTAATTGAATTTTAGATTTTCCCATCGATTGATTTGACCGAAGTGATCCGTCTCAGATTGACATGTCGGCTTCTTGTGCAGATGCTTCGACGATGTCTGGGTATGTAATTTGAGGTTAACTGGTGGATGGTGACTAGAAGTGGAATCCAGGATGCACGTTTCGTCCTATTTAGAACTCTTTGTGGTATTTGGATGTACCTGCATCCCCCAGTGAGTGATGATGTTCCTACCGAGGCTCGAACCAAGTGCCCATAGTTTCAAACGCCACTAGAACACTTGGGCCATGAGAGCCACCTCTTGTGCAACGGGTCAAATTAAATATTGAATTGAATTTGAGATTTTATCGTCGACTAATTGGATCGAAGTGACTGGTCTCAAATACATCCAGAGTCCCGGAAAAAAGTAAATGCGAATCCTAGATTCCACTGCTAGTCACCTTCTACCAATTAACACTCTTGTAATTTATATTTTTGTATTATTCAGGTTGTAGTTAGCTGAGGAGAAATCATGAAATAATCAATCATGAACTCATCTTATCCTGATAGATTTGTTATTCTTGCTTCGTTCACGATTGAAAATTTATCGGGTAATGATATGATGTGAGACGACCTCTGAAGTCCGATTGACCTTGAACGCAGTTGTTAATATTAATCGAAACATCAGGGAATAATAACAGGAGTGTGAGTTGCATAATCAAATTCAATGGGTGAATTGCAATTCTGATGCATGTAGAAACAAAAAAATATATAAAATAATGTAAGAATGCTGATGAATGCGACTTTGGTAGAATTTCTTTTAAGAATGGTTGAACAGAACAGATTCCCTGCCCTGAAAATAAAAGTGATTAAAAAATCCTCTCTTGTATACACTGTCTCAGTTTCTGCACCCGAATGTTTAGCGTTTCACAAACGCAAAGGCGACAACAGCTTATTGTTATCGAGAGGCTGATCTTCACTTTGAAGGTCACTTTAAATGGGGTGTTTTTAGATAGAATGGCCGGTTTCTACGAGATGTTCAGCTCGCATGAAGCCACTGCCAGCTTTCTTCAATCATGCGGAATAGTTTCCTCAAATTCTGATTCCATAGATGCAAGTCAACTGAAAAATGCATATTGAAGTCGTCAGAAGCGAGATTTTGTATTCCAGCCTTCTTCAGAGCATTGGGTAACTGTGAAGAATGTTCTTCTCAAAGTTTATGAGCTTTTTCTTTGAAGAATATGATCGATAATCGATCAAGTTGGAAGTCGACTTGTCGGATATTCACTAACAGCGGCCTTTATGCTGAAAATCTAGTTTTGTTCTGTCTTATAAACTTTAAAGTCATACTGTTGAGGGCGCGAATTGAATTTTTTTTCAAAATCACACTATCAGTTTTCACAAACAAATCTTGATGAAAGGTAGAAATCTCTAGTGTATCAAATATTCCCCTACGTAAATTCAAATACACAAACATACATTTCCTAATTTGTACATAACAAATTCTGTTAGACTGAAAACTGTTTTCCCCTGCTTTCGTTAGGATGATAAATGGCAAAGCATAAGAAAAAAATGTTACTGAAGAATGACAACCAGTCAATCAGTCAGTACAGGAAAAGCAACACAGTTTATCTTCAACATTTCCTAAGGCAATGCTTGTTTATCACTAGCGTCCATTGAACATCATTTCCTAATACAATATAAAAAACAACTTCCCTATTTCCTTATATATAAATCTGTATACAAAATGAAGTTGTAAACAGATAAGTGGATAGCATTCATCTGTCAACACATAAACACTTCAACTTCCCTTCAAAACAAATTCGGAGTAAATATGAATGAAAAATGATTGTTTATTTTTTCTTAGAATACTGAAATGATTAAAAAATGTAGATTTCGCCAACAGCAGACATCAGTTAGAGAAGAATTATTGAAAACTGGTGAGTACTGGATAAATATGTCGTCAGCTCAGTAGTGCTCACCTATAACCACACCAAGGATCGAATCCATGGCCTTTACATTTGTAAGGCCAGATGGAAGGAACTCTGTGACCAGTGAATTTCAGTTTTTGTTTCAATTCGGGATATATATCTCGCTACTTCTCACTCACGACAATGGTCAGTACTCACTTCATTGTGATACGGTTGACGTTAATTTCCATGATTTCCTATTAGAACTCAAAGATATCTAGCCAGTGGGCATTAATGATTTAGAAACTTGAATTCAGATTATTGATTTTTGTGGAGGCATGGATTAATTTCTATTACTTTCAATGGTCATCGATTTCATTAGTTGACGGTAGAGCTATATCACGAATGGAGCGAAGTTAGAATTCTCTGTTATGGTCATAGTAACAAACTACTAAATGCTCCCAATCAGCATAAACGGGAGAAATTTGAAAGAAGCAACCTCCTTTACCTTCCTACCTACCTACCTGGGAAGTATCGTCTCAACTACAGGTGAATAGAACTGATAAGGATATCAAGGCGGGGATCGGAAAAGCAAGGAGAGCTTGAATTTCTATCAAGTCTATGAGGAGATCAACTGCACTCAGCATGAAAATGAAAATAAGATCCGAATTTTCAAATCCAATGTGAAGTGAGTGCTACCTACCATACGGATCAGAGACTTGGTGCCGGAGACCTTCATCAACACCTCTCTTCCTTCAATACTACTGAAGATCAGTTGGCCAGAAAGGTCAGCAATAATGAGGGATCTCTGGGAGCGAAACGAACCAACCAACCCAGCAGGAGCCGATTATGCAACAAATATGAAAAAAGAAATAGAGATGGATTGGTCATACTCTGAGAAAACAAACCATCATCAAGTGACATCATTCGCCAGGCCATCACTCGAGTGGAACCCAAAGTGGAAGCTACGTGTTAGTTTGTCGTCAGTACGAGAGTGACATGCAGGAGGAGGTCATGTGAAGAAGAGCCATGTAGTGAAGACGTTGGCAGAGAACGGAACGCAATGGAGACATGTGGCTGAAGCCCTATGTTCCTCTAGGAACTAAAGGAAACAATATCAATGATAAATGCTCCCAAACTAGGATGGGAGAACTGTGCAGTACTTTCGGGATTCCAACACTTCTCTAGTGTACAGTCATTCGTTGCAAACGAAGATTTAACAACCGTTTCGGTTTACCGGGGAGAATGACACGGATTACAACTGAAAAGGTTGTCTCTATTTATTAAACTGACTCAGGAACTACTGGTATAATTCAATTCATAAAAACGAAGTGAATCCATAGGTCAACATCAATGTCATCTCAAGATTAGGCAAGAATCTTGTCAACGGTGTACAATTCAAGCTGTTTAAAAACTAGAGAAGCTATGGTAATCCATACGTTAGATCTTGAATTCTGTATACAGAAGAAGTTTGTTCATGAACAACCCCCATCAAGAGATTCATGAAAACAAAACACGTAGTTCAGCGAAGAGTCTGTTTTCGCTGGCAAATTCATTTACTTAACTGTACAATCGCAATTATATATACTCAGTTTTGTATGTGCGTGTGTGTACATCAGGTTTGTCCGATAAGAATAAAAATTAGTTAGGGTTATTGTTGTCAAGACATTTCAAAAATGTGACGAGTAATCAGACTGTAGCTGGGTTGGGGGGTGAAGATTGGTAAGAGGGTATTGATGATGTGTTGTCAAAAAACCATGGCTATTAATGCGTGATACAGTTACGTAATAAACTGAATACTCTGATGAACGAGTTGTGATTAGGGTGTAAATAGAAACAAAGGAAAATGTAGAATTATGTGAGAGTTCTTAAAGCTACATATGTTATAAGGAGTTAGAAAAAAACAACAAGCACACAAACATTAAGTCAGTAGAAGACAACACGCAGTTGTTACCGTGATAGTAGAAAGTGGCTGGATGACTTTCTTGTATAAATAGTTTTGGCTATTTCAACTAAATCGCCAAAGCTTCGGCAATACAAAGGAGACGAAAATGTGTTGCCTACTTTAGGTTACTCTTCACTTTGTAGATCAATTTGAAGGAGGCGTTTTTTGAGATGGAATGACCAGTGTTGACGAGATGTTCGATTATCGCACTGCCTATACAACCACTATTGCCTTTTTTGTAGCCTAAGGGGTAGTGTTCTTGAACCCTTTGTGGCTAGGATACGCGTCGAACGACCAATGTACCTGGCTGGCTCCACGAGAACCGGTGAACTGATATATGCACTTATAGTTATTTTAGTAACTGTAATTAAAGTGGACCTCATTAGCCTATAGATTTGACGTATAATTTCCTAAAATTTCAATTGGTCTCTTTTCTAACTATTGCACTTCTAAACATCATGATACCAATCACGACCTTACATTCTTTCACTGTTAGTTGAACTGTACCCAGCTCTGTCGATTATTTTATGTTAAACAACTTACTCATTTAACTTTGCTTTAGTCTCTACCTGACTGACTTTTTTCTATTACGTAATTTCACATCTTTTGATGGCTATCTAAACCTCGAAATTTCACTGACACAACCATGTAAACACTCCTCTCGTGGCAACGAAAATGTATTATATATAAATATATGATTGTAAAACTTGAGAATAGTATCGCTGAAATATGTTACTTGTTACCGAATATGTGTTCTTGTTTTTTATCCCTTCACGTTCCCAGTGGAACATGGGGCTTCAAGCTAAAGGCTTGAAATTTCTGTAGCGGAATTTATTTTTACGGGATGGGGTTGCTGGCCTCATGCCCAACCTTCCATCTTTATCAGTCCTATTTCTGGCTTATCAAGGTAAAAGAGTGCATCGGCCGAGGATCAAACCCTGGGTCGTGTGCATGGTCGACGAGCATCCTAACCGCCGTTCCACCGACGCACAGTGTGTTCTTTGGTACGACATAATGAGGATTTCTACTTCATTTTAATGACTTTGAGGTAACATGACTGACTTGAAGTATGAATTTGATACCTTCACAGGTTATGAGTAAACAGTGCTTAGAATTTTTGTACTTAAGCGAAAGGAAAACAAATTTTTCACCTATATACAGTACTATGATATTAACATTTATTCTGATATAGTGCTAGTATAAAATGAAATTTGTATTTTCAATTTCTTTTGATATTTTGATTGACGACTGGTTAGTGAATAAGTGTAATTATAAAAATGAATAATAATTAGCCAGCTGAAGTCGGTGGTTCAGTGTCAGGATACTCGCCAACTACGTGCATTATCCGGGGTTCGATTCCCAGCTGACTCACTCTTAAACCTGGCTTAGCTGGTAGTAGGGTAGGTAAACGGGAAGGTTGGGCGCAAGACTAGCAATCCAATGTCGTAAGAAACAACGAACACCACTGTTAGTAAAACCGTAAGGCTCAAGGCTAAAGCATTGTGTCCCACTCAGAATGCAAGGATAGCCTTGTAACTAGGAGGTCCTGGGTTCAAACCTTGGTATGTATTTGCTGCTGAAGAGTCACAAACTAGGATGAAACAGCTGTCTTGTACTGACTGATTTTCCGATGTTTCTCTAACTCATGTCATCTCGTGACCATAGCTGGCATGTAAAGTTTATGTCTTACTGTTATATATGGATGGAGATGATCATTCGGAATCTCTGGATGTACATGTTTCACTTACTAGCGCTTACCTCTGGCTGAAACAGTGGATGACTTTGATGAAGGTTTCAGAAGAATCTTCAATTTGGTCAGATAAAATCCAGTCAAATATGAGTATTAATTGCAGCAAATAATAGTGAGTACTTATTGAGCAAGAGAAAGCTTGCATGACCTTGATTGAAGTTCGAATCCTTGCCTATCGATTACATCAATTCATCAGATGTTTGCCTTGATATGAATTGTTTGGAGAAGATCAGCATGAAGACACGGACATAGGTTTCATGTTTGTTTTGTTGGCATTCGTCAACAAGGCACATCTACAACCTCGAAGGAAGTAACGCTCCATTCATATATTTGAGTCTGCACCACCCAGTGCTGCAATCAGAGATGTTCCCACCGAGTTCTTTAGGTTGACAGGATTCTTTAATCTTCTCTATTTGCTAGACTATGTCGATCAGTCACAAATACTTCTCATTACTTGATTTTCGAAGTGTAATACAGGGCTTTAAACTTTGAATTTCGATTAGAGGGTAGAGTTACTGGCCTCACAACCAACCTTCTGTCTTTTGGTTTCTAAGGATTTGACTGGTTACAGGGTTTCACCATGAGAACCATTGGAAAACCTGGTAGTACAGGACAGCTGTTTTATTCTAGTCTGAGACTTCTCTTCAGTACACATCCACTGGAGTTCGAATCCAAGACCTCCCGGATACAAGGTGAGATCGTAGACCATTAAGCTACTGGGACTCGATTCAATGGCCTATGAATACCAACTTCCACCAATTCACGATATGGCATGACTTGCACTACCTAGTGTCATCGGTCAGTATTTGTTCTAATATTTGATTTGCTGTGTCTCAATAGTCACGACTTCCCATGAGAACCCACCCACCTGGCCTTATGACCAGAGGGTTCTGGGTTCGAACGCCGGTGAGTATATACTAAAGCTAGGATGAAACGTCTGTCCAGCACTCCCTGAAGGTATTTCCAATGGTTCTCTAACCAAACTCAGCTCATGATGAAACCCTTTAACTTCGCATCTTTTCCAGGATTACTACTGATTAGTAAAGTAGATGAGATTTAGCATTATATCGGACCACTTGCACCGTTGTCAAGCATTCCAACATGGAACCATAGATGAGTATATTCCCAATGAAAAGAGCAATTTCTCGTTTAAAATTATTTTTTGCTTGAATGTAACAAAGTTGAATCGTTACAACATATATATAACTGATTAAATAACAAGATTTTTATAACATTTTTCAGAAGAATTGTTTCCTTCTCCTCTGTCTTCTGTATTTGAAGTTTTATTACACTTAAATAAAACAACAACAAGAAGAAGAATTGTTAATGTATCCGTTTAAGTGGTTTTGGAATAAAACGAGTATTCAAATTTGCTCTGATAAAAAAAGAAACCATTTTAGAACAAAATGACTATATACTGGGATAAATTGACATAATTTCTCAACAATAAAACACCAAGTAAAGATTTATCCTTGTCTAGACACATGCCTTTTCAAACGTACATAAATTTAGTACGTATGGAAACACAATGAGATCTTCATTCTTTAGCACAGAGGTAGAATGCTCACCAACTAGGTATGTGGTTCGGTGTTTGGTCTTTGGCCGACGCACTCCTTCAACTCTCTAAGCCGATAATAAGACTGGTGAGGAGGGAAGGTTGGGCATGGGGCTAACAATCTTTCCCATAAAAATAAACACCACTGCTACCGAACCTTCTGGCCTCTAGTTTCAAGCCTTATTTCCCCTGGGAAAGTAAAGGAATTTTAAAAACTAATGGTTCCTCTGATAAATTTCGATAAAATAGTTAAGGAGATAAAAGGATGACTCCCTAGTTAGCTAAGGACAATGTATGAATGACTGGAAGTAATACAACAGTGTGCCCAATGACCTGGATGCTTGCACGCGAAACTTCAGCTTGGCGTGTCAAGTTAACCAGCGAAGGTTTGCATTCAGTGTTGAGTGACAAATACTACAAACTAATAATTATGGGAAATTACTTACCACAGCCATCAACCTTATTCAACAGTTGTATGACAACGTCACATGTCAAGTGATCCACAACGGAAAACTCAGCGAAGCGTTTGGAGTAAACACAGGAGTCAGACAAGAGTGCTTATTATCACCAATGATATTCCTAATTGTGGTGGACTGGATTATGCGTCAGTTAGTGGGAAACGAGAAGACAGAGATATCTTGGACCGACGTGAAGAACCTAGAAGACCTGGATTTCGCGGATGATTTATGTTTGATGTCCCAGAAAATCGAAGACTTACAAGCGAAAACCGACAAACTCGTCGAAGAAGCTGCAAAGACAGGACTCCAGGTGAACATAGACAAGACGGAGGTTATGAAAATAACCAACCAACCAGTAACAACAACAGCAGCAACATCCAGCGCCAATCACCAACAACGGGAGGGATTTGAAAGAGGTTACTTCATCCACTTATCTAGGGAGCATTGTCTCAACTACAGGCACATGGAACGGACGAGCATGTCAAATCGAGAATCGGGAAGGCGAGAAACACATTCATCAACCTGAAACCAATCTGGAAATCTTCGTCACTCAGCATCAACAACAAAATTCGGATTTTCAACACAAACGTCAAGTCAGTCAGTTTTGCTATACGGATCAGAAACTTGGCAGGTCACCAAGAATATTTCTAACAGGTTGCAAACCTTTATCAACAGCTGTCTTCGTTCTATACTGAAGATCAGATGGCCGGAAAGAATCACCAACAAGAAACTATGGGAACAAACAAAACGAGAATTAATCGCCCAAGAAATATGCAGTAGAAAGTAGAGATGGATTGGACACTCGCTGAGGAGGCCACTGAGTGACATCGCGCGTCAGGCCAACGCTCGAGTGGAACCCGAAAGGGAAGCAACGAGTGGGACGTGCATTGTGACACTGAGGAGATCGTGTAAAGAAGAGTTGAAACAGTATGGATTAATATGGATACAGGTGAAAAGTACAGCAGAAGAGAGAAGCAAGTGGAGACGTGTAGTTGAAGCCCTGTGTTGCACCAGGAACCCAAGGGAACAATAATAATAGGAGCTTACCACAGCAGCAGGAAACACTAAATTCACAACTATACAGTGGTGCAATTATACATCACCAGATTCTCAATACGTCAGTCAACACTGGATAAGTACGCTGATGATATTACTTCCAACTACGTTTATAAATTTATAGGTATTTATGACAGTAAGCGTAGTGAAGAGACAGAAAGAAGGGCTTCTAACCGGTTTCTTGAGTGTATTACAGGAAATTTATGTTTAAAGTGAAACTGGTTTTCACAAAATGCGATTGTCAGATACCTTAAGAATACGGGCTACTTCATTGAGACCTCTAAATAGTTCAAAATATTAGATATACAGAGGACACTAGTACAGCAGATATATCATGTATGAATAATTTGGTATATGGCTTACTTAAAATACTGATTTCAAACTGTCTAACGATAAAATTTGATGAATAGGAAGTAAAATTATCACACATACTTTGAGTATTGTTGGTATTGATCTAATATTGAGGATGAGTATTTTCGTGTTGTGTCTTTTGAGGGTTGTTATACTGTTCAAACTACTCAACTGAGAATTTACATTATATATTCTGAACTCTTAAACAGTTATTTACCAATACAAAGTGGAATGATAATAACATTAGTCAACCTAAGCAAATTATTATTATTCCCTAGGATTGTAAGTGGAAAATAGGGATTTAACAACACATCTTCGCTTTCAAGTGTTTGTTTGTAGGGATTTGATTGGTTACAGGATTTTCATCATGCGCTGACATCAGTTAGAGAACCATTGGAAAACCTGGGAGTACTGAAAAGCTGTTTCGTCCTAGTTTGAAACTCTTCATCAGTACGCACCCACAGCTGTCCAGTACTCCCAGGTTTTCCGATGGTTCTCTAACTGATTTCAGCTCATGATGAAAATCCTGTAACCAATCAAATCCCTACAAACCAACAATTGAATATCAATGAGATGCTCACTAGCGACTTACCCTATTCAGTTAGGTAGTTACCTGGAATTCTAGTGAGAAGTCGAGACCAGTAGGATGCAGCAGGTCGGGTGTGAGGACGAATACTCGCCAAAGACATTGGCTGGTGGTTTCGTTATGTCGTGAATTGGCAGAAGTTGGAATTTGTGGGCTGGCCATTGAATCGGGTCCCAGTGGCTTAATGGTATACGAGCTCGCCTTGTCACCAGAAGCTCCTGGGTTCGAATCCCGGTGGGTGCGTACTGCTGAAGAGTCCCAAACTAGGACGAAACAGCTGTCCAGTACATCTTCGCTTTGTTCGCTTCTCTGTGGTTTTCTTCATCTGGCTCCTCAATTAACCATAATCTCTTATCTTCTCTCTCCTAGACGGTCTTCTTCATGTTACCCTCCCTCCGACCACCCACTCTTTATTTCGCATTAGGATTTCACTCGACCAATGACAGCTGCCCTAGGGTCTGAATGATCCATCTCCATTTTCTTTACCATATTTGTTGCAAGATCGGCTCTCGCCTTTTGGTTTGTTCCACTGCAGAGTTTCTTGCAACTAGTTCCTTCTGGCCGGCTGGCAATCTGATCTTCAGTATGGAGCCAGCGAGGTTGGCAGCAGTTGATAGTAGTCTGCAGTAGGCTGTTGGAAATCCTTTTCGTGACACGCTGGCCAAGTTTCTTCCGGCCCGTATAGAAGGACTGACTACACACTGGTGTTGAAAACCCGAATCTTGTTCTTTATGCTGGCTGATTTCAGAAAATTTCCAAACTGACCTTTCCAGTTCTGGCTGACTTTGACATCTTCATCCATTCTGACTGTCTGTGATTGAAACCGTGCTTCCTAGCCAGATAAGTTAAGTAAGTAAGCTGTGTTAAGTCTCTTCTGCTGATATTGATTGGTGCTGGTTGTTGTTGTTGCTGTCGGTTGTTTGGTTATCTTCATCACCTCCGTCTCCTCTATATTCAACTGCAGTCCTTTCTTCTCTGTCTGCTTCCTCTGCCGGTTTGCTGGTTTTCGCCTGTAAGTCTTCGAGTTTGTGTGACATTAAATATAAATCATCCACGTACAAAATCCAGACCTTCTAGAATCTTCTTATCAGTGGTCGCTCCCCATAGTCTGACACATAATCCAGTCCACCACGATCAGGAATATCACCGGTTATAATAGGCGGCCTTGTCTTACTCCTGTATGCACTTCGAACGCCTCGCTGAGTTTTCCGTTATGGATCACCTGCTTAAGCAAATAATCAACATAAATGTTTAGATTACGGGAATTGTGGGAATTTGAACTAATTTAACTGTAACTGTTAGATTTTGTCGTGATCTAGTATTAGTTAGATAGATCATTGAAAAAAAGGGGGACCGTAAATATGTCCTGCTTTGTTACTTTTCAACAACTCGCACCCATTACCCCACCAGTAATCGAACGAGACAAAGGTCGTTGACCATGGCCATGACCAGCAGGGTTCACCATATCAAGGCGAAGTTGGCGTTCATCGAAGTCATTGGATCAATATAGCAATATATCATGAGTTGACCAAGTTAGAATCCACCAGTCAATGACTTCCAGCCCAAGTAGTTGAATAGTAAGAACAGATTGATCTTGAAACACGAAGTGCCCGATTTCAATGCCTAGAGGGGTTGTGACTGCGCACTGATGAAGACTCCCCAAATGGGACGAAGCTGCTATCTTGCATTCCCTGGTTTCCAATAGTCTGTCTAACTGATATTGGTCCGTGACGAATTCTAAAAACTGAAATTTAATATAAATTGTGTTTGCAGTCCAGTATCTTAAAACTGTTAGTAGTTAGGTGAGTTATGTCCTGATACACATTCTGTGACCAGTACATAAGCTTATCAAGTTTCCAGCTAGACATTCCTTGGGTAGAAATAAGCAAAATCACAACTTTTCTCTTTGTGATGTTTATTCCATACTGATTGATTACACTGGAGAGAAGTACTCCGCCTCTGTTTACAAGTCAGCTCCTCATACAGATTTTTCGATGATGTCTAGATATAAGAATAATAGTGTTTTGACTACTATTCCTGGGTTAATGTTGGTTAGCGGTGGAAGCCAGGATGCATATTACAGCCTGTTTAGGTTCCTGTACAAAGAAATCATTCAATGGGAAATACAAATCAACTGGAAACTTATAACAGCTGAAACCCATGGCAAAAGTGGTTGTGTGGCATGTGCTACTGATAAGATTTATCAATAGTATATAAAGAGACTTTCATCGGCATAAAAATATCAAATAGCAGGGAGATACATGTGATTTTAGAGAAAGCAAATGAAACAGCCTTGTGCAGATACGTGGGAGACGTGAAAGGAACACAAGGAAATACAATACGAAATAACGACAGAAGTAGCACAACATGGAAGATCTGTGCAGATGGTGTGTTGAAGATAAGGTGTAGATAATTTGGCTATATAGAGATATTACACTGCAAATAAAGATTGCTTACCAAGCCTTTCATCTTCTGTCGTAACTGTAGCTTTCATGGTGTATTTATCTGACGGATAACACTGTGGCGTTTGAAACGATGGATGATGAATTCGATTCTCAATGAGAATATCATCACTAACTGGGGATCTAGCCAACTTGTCTTAAATAGGACGAAATATACATCATGGATTCGAGTGCCAGTCAGGATGAAACAAATAACATTACAACACATATATTTCTTCGTGGTAATTTCACTCGCCGAATACTCGACCTGCTGCAGTCTAATTTCATTTGCTAGATTTCGTCACGAATCAGTGATAGTTAGAAAGGTCATTGAAAATCAGAAGTTTCGTCATACTCTGGGACTTTTCAGTAGTGGGTAACCACAACCTGGCCAGCGGTCGGATCCAAAATCTTAGAGTAAGGAGACTAAGCTCGTTGTATATAAAGTCACTTAGGTTGGAATTCAATGAATTCTAACTTTATAAATTCATAGTATGGTGCTACCCCCGTCTGTAGCCGAGATGGTTATCCACTTCATCACGACATGATGGATCTCAGTTGTCATGACTTCTCAGAACAACTACAAGACATTAATCTAGTAAGCATCAGTGGGCTGGAGATTGATATTTAGATTATGGAATTACGGTTTAATCTAGGCAGTTAATAAGAAATTCCTTCCTGTCTGACAGTGAAGTATAACGTAAACATACTTGTTACCTAAAATTAAAAATTATCTTACCAGATTAGAATCCAGGACGCGTAGTTTTTTCCTATTTAGGACTCTTCCACTGGATGCACCTGTATCACCGATAAGTAGACAAATTGGCACTGTGTTCAAACTTCAGCAAGAAAACTCACATAAATGAAGGTATGTGTATTTTATGAGTCTTAAATAGGCAGAAGCAAGTGTCCTGGATTTTCCCGGTTAGTCATCGTCAACCCTAAAACCATCATGTTAATCTTGAGACATCGTCAAAACGTTCTCATTACAAAGCAACATGTCAAAAAAAGAGACTGAGAATTTCTACCTAACTAAAACCATTCAATGAGAAATATAACAATAATATAAATAGCTTTGTCTTTCTGCAGGAATTTACACCGGTACAAAAAGATCCAGAACACTTTTGCTTTTGTAAAGATCAGTTATAGCTTAAAAGACAGAATAATGTAGCTGATAATTTATTTT
The DNA here is from genome assembly GCA_944472155.2 of Trichobilharzia szidati. Taxonomy (NCBI): domain Eukaryota; kingdom Metazoa; phylum Platyhelminthes; class Trematoda; order Strigeidida; family Schistosomatidae; genus Trichobilharzia; species Trichobilharzia szidati. Next base: position 34,012,137 of record OX235276.1, on the reverse strand, counting down.
CTGCAGGCCATCTTTTTAAAATGTACATTAACTCAATCATCTGTGGAAAATCAAATTTTTATTACCCAGCGATTGAAAAAACAAAACGATACTATTGATTTGTTTCAAGGCTGATCACGTATTGATTTCAAATACGGGAAAACTCAGATTTACTGGACAGCTGTTTCGTTCATGTCTGGGACTCTCCAGCTATACTCATCCACTGAGTTTCGAACCCAGGACCTTTAAGCTACTGCAAGGCAAGCTCATACATCCTTGGACTCGACTCAATGGCCCATGAATTCCGGCTTCTGCCAGTTGGCGGTAAACAGTGCAACCAACAGCCAATTTCTTCATCGAGGAGTTGTCCACACAAGGACCTGGTGGACCACACGTTAAAATCAAGGAATAGTAGAAGTAGGGATTCATGGATCATTCGATCAGGTCCCAGTGACTGAATAGTGTGCGAGCTTGTCTTGTAACCGGAAGGTCCTTTATTCGAGCCCCAATGGTCGCATCCTGCCTGGGAGTCCTGAATAAGGACGAAATAGCTGTCCAGTACTCCATATTTTCCAATATTGCTCTAACTGACATCAATTCATGGTCAACCTGGGAACAAATCGAATCTCTACAAACCAACTGACGTTTCTATATTCAATACTAATAGTTTTGTCAAGGTAATACAAAACTAGAATCTACAAAATGTCAGCTTATATACTCTTAATTCATCATATTTCTTCAGAATGAGGCTATCTTTTTCATATTGTCAATTGGACGAAATAGTAAAGATAACAAACTATGTGCATATTGTTGGATTTGATTCATGTAAGAATTATAAAAACATCATGTGTGGAAAATGCTTATCACATTTATGTTGATTATATTACTTCTTGCGGGGTGGGTGGGATGGTGGTGTTCGAACCAGATTAAATTCTGTTTTAATCCATCACCTTTGTTCAGACAATTGGAATTCCTTTTAGTATGAAATGTTTCTGATATGAAATGTTCTTTGTGAATTTTGAAATTTTGCTAAATGATTTCAGTATTATAATAAAGGTTTTTGTATTTCCCAATGAATGAAAAACAAAACGATATTGTTTTTATTCATTGCGAAATACAAAATCCTTTATTATAATGAATATCATATACCCAATGCACAAATTTTTTCAAACTGTTAAAAATGATTTCAGTATTACTAAAATCAATCTTGTAGCCTAATTCTACAGCGTATATACTTATAATGGACAATTTTGCATGCTATTCCAGTTCAAATTGGTCCTCTCGGGTAGAAAAATAGAAGCCCTATGGTGTTGATTGCTCACAAAATTAGTGATGTTGTGGTGTGTACTACTGGTAAGATTTATCAGTAGTATATAAAGAGACGTTCATCGATATGAAAAACATAAAATTGAAGGGAGATACATTCGGTTTCAGAGAAGGCAAATGATACAGCCTTGTGCAGATACATGGGAGACGTGAAAAGAACACAAAGGAAGACAATATGAAGGAAGGCGAGAAGTAGCACAACACAGAAGATCTATGCATATGGTCCATTGAATATAAGGTATACGTAATTTGGCTATATAGAGATATCAGGTGTTCATCATCTTCCATTCACTATTTTTCGTGCTGTTCTAGTTCTAAATCTTCTCGGTAGTCAAATATCGACCCTACGGTATTGATTTCTCGCGAAATCAGTCGTGTGCATACTGTATCACATTCTAAGCAGTTTATTTTATAGACTGAGACTGTGAATCTTTCAATATCTGGTCTTTCATTGTTAACAAGATAGCTTTCCAGTGAGTCTTATGGAGAAAACTCTTATACTGTATTTATTGATTATTCTTCTGATTTCATTTGAAAAATTTGATCTGCATGAAATTACAGCTGTTTTAGTTCATGTTTTTGGAGTATGTTTTAGGACGTGTATAATAATAGTTTTGATTTTATGAATCAAATTCTTTCGTACTGATGAAGAGTCCCAAACTAGGGCGAAACAGCCATGTAATACTACCAGGTTTTCGAATGGTTCTCTAATCGATGTCAGCTCAAAATAAAATCCTCGAAACCAGCTATTTTTTTCTTGAAAATTTCGTTAATATTTCATATTTCCTCTTCATTTTTCTTCTCATCATTTAGCATAGAGTGTGGGCTCTTAAGAAGACTTGGAACAACTACTAAATTTTTGCTGATGGAGTTTGCGAATTTGAAGTCCAAACATTTTGATAATGATGATGCCCGAATCCGAACGTGCACACATAAACTTAAGCTCAGAAAATACTCTGAATAAGGAAAACATTGATAAAAAGCCCATTAAAAATTAGAACAGCACATGTAAGCGAATAATATTGTCTGCTTTCAATCGCATCTCATCAGGCTTTGCTCTAACATACATAAATTTACAAATAAATATTCTGCTCGTGTCCTGCTCGTGTGGAGCCGGGTATATCGGCCCTATTCAGCGTTCGCTATCCAAACGCGTCAACGAACATTTACCTTCATGGTTTTATAAAGAAGAAAACCGATGCCCCCGCAGCTCGATCCTTGAACATTTGATCGACTCTGGACACCAAGTCAAACCAGAAATAAACTTCAAAGTTATCTACAGAATACAAGACAATCTTGCTAAAAGTGTACGGATCAAACTTCTCCACATCGCAGAAGCAATGGCAATTCATCTGCTAAATCCTGAACTCTGCATACAAAAGAAATTCGTTCATTCATTAAATCTACATTGGACGTAATCTTTCTTAATTTCAGTCTTACTAATTGTATTATTTTGTCTTTTGAATTTTATTATTTCACATCTCCATTTATATTATTCTCTACCCCACCCTTTTGTAATCTCTACCCTCATTAACAATGTTGCTAACTTGACCCACGTCCAATTTCTAGTCAACTATGTTACGTCATCCGATTAACTTACTTATTTAAACTGTATTATTCTCTACCCCTACCCTTGTTTAATTTTAAACCACCACTCATTAACATTATTGCCAACCTTAACTATTCTGAATTCTACTCAACTGTATTACGTCATCCAATCCATTTAATCAAGTCTATTTTATTTTCTATCTTAACGTTTGTATCAAAGCCAAATAATACTTATATTACATAATTATCTAAACTTTATAAATCTAATGTACACACACACAAGCAAAATTGTATATAAATGCGACTGTACAGCTCAGTGAATGAATTCGCCAAAAAGAGTCTCTTCGCTGAACGCCTTCTTTTCTTTCATATGACTGAATGGGGATTTTCAAGTTAAATAAATATTCACTATAAAGCAATCGTAGGGATTCCTCAGTCGGATGTCAAGATTGTGCGTATAAATTGTGCGATTAGTCGTAATAATAGTAGGATAACTAGTGGCATATATTTTTTTATCTTTTCAATTTTTTATTGTAGCTTGATTACACACCGTATTTTTGGTACAAGTATGGAATTTTCGGCATGTGATATTGATAGCCCAATTTTGCAGGCCGACCATTGATATCAGGTGTGCATCGGCAGGGGATTGAATCCCGGACCATTTGCATGGTCGGTGAGAGTCGTAAACGCCTGTGGAGCTAAAATGAACAAAACAATTTCGTTTATCTAATACCCTACTGGAATGATCGTCAGGTCAAATACATTGGTCAAAGTAGTAGAACGGAGTCAGTTAGAATAGCGGAGCAGGAAAATCTAGATTAGTTGACCCGAATAAGATAAGAAATCTGGAGAACAGTTCAGCCGTAGATAGCACTACATGCAATTACACACAACCATACAATAGGACGGGATAAGACGACAGTTTTAAAATCTAATGTCACAGAGTATAGGGAGAGATTGGTAACAGAATCTTTGTTTATCGAATCAGCTGCAAATACATGTAATAGGAATGATTCAACACCTGTCCACGCGGATGTCTGGAAAATTCTACTTCCCCTACGACAAATAGGAGAGAACAAAGAAAACTATAAAACTCAAGTTTCAAAGTCGTGTGATTATAAGTGATGTGATTATGAACAGTAATAAATTGTGTTCGAAACGTCATCCAGTAAATAATAATACTGTTTCACTGTGTGATGTATCTAATAAATTACATAATACCACAGTGCCCAAGTTGTACACATATATAAGAGGGAGTAATTTATCTGAGTAGTGCAATGAATTTGCACAACACATTTCGAACAATTTGCTCGCCGATGTACTTTTCATAGGAATAAAGGGTCAAGGGGTGAGACAACATCATAAATTAAGTTAAAAGGCTAGATTGAAGGTCAACATAACAACAACAGAGATCCATAAACCAAAGAAGTCAGATAAAAGTACATCTGTCTTGGTATCAAAAATAAAAGTTTACCAAACCAAAGATGCTTTCATATGATGATAAATTTTTGGAAGGCATAAAAGATGGTTTAAACTTCCACTAAAAACCTTAGGATACGCCCCCAACACATGCATTGTACATAGATTTAGAATAGATGTTTAACATCCGTTTTATGCACTCTATCCATGATATGTTTCATAGTAGAAGAGCTAGGTCGTCTATTTTAACCATTAAGGTATTCGGGCAATGCTACTTGCGTCTTGAGCGACTACCGAAAGAGATCTATTGTAACAATAACAAAGACGGAAAACTGGAAAGATGTGTAATTAAACAAACTAGTGTTTTTGATTGATGTATTCGATGTAGGCTAAGAATAAATAAGTAGTCTGACTAAGTAATTCTAGATTCACTCATTGGTTTGTAGGGATTTGATTGATTGGTTATAGTATTTCATCATGAACTGACATCGGTTAGAGAACCATTAGAAAACCTTCCGGGAGTACTGGAAAGCTGTTTCGTCCTAGCTTATTTAGGAATCTTCATCAGTATGCACCCACCAAGGTTCAAATGGTTCTCTAAACAATGTCAGCTGATGATGAAATCCTGTGACCGATCCATTCAATCCCTACAAACCAATACATGAATATCAGTGAGATGCTGACTAGTGACTGGCTTTATTGAGGTAGGTGGTTCTCGTGAGAAGTTGTAACCAGTAGGGTACAGCAGGTCGAACGTGAAGACAAATACTCGCCAGAAATGACATTGGCTAGTGGTCTCGTTATGTCGTGAATTGAGAGAAGTTGGAGTTGGTGGGCTAGCCATTGGTTAGGGTCCCAATGGCTTAATAGTCTACGAGTTAGCTCACCTTGTAACCAGAAGGTCGTGGGTTCGAACCCTGGGTGCGTACCGTGAAGAGCCCCAGATGAACTAAGACGAAACAGATAACTGTCCAGTACTCCCAGCATTGTTTCCAATGGTTCTCTAACTGATGTCAGCTCATGATGGACTCCTTTAAATAATTCTAGATTATAAGGGAAGTAAATAAAGATGAAGTGACATAAAATGTTGATAAGGAAAAGATTAAAAAAATTATAAGTAATAGTTGGTGATGGTATCATCGGTTGAATACGTCTCATCTGGTCAAAGGAGGGATAAAGGCTGTACGGAATTCTTATGAATACATAGTTTAGGCCTAATATTTTGAATAACAATCATCACAGATATACTGAGCATACGAATACGTAATCCACTGTAAAGATTTTATGGGATGGGATGAATCACCTTGAATGCTTTTGTTTTCTCCACTAAATGACCGTTTGATATAGCACACAAGCCAGTAAAATCGCTTAATTCGATATTATGCAAACCGAAAGATCCAACAGAAAAAGGAGATAAAATTAATACCATTTACAAAATTAATTGTATGGACTGCAACAGACATTACATTGTCCAAAGTGGGCGTCCCCTTCGAATTAGAATCCAAGAACACAAATCAGTCGTGAAAAGACACGATATGTATTCTTTGATATCAATGCATACAGACAATTATGGACATCAGTTTGATTGGGATAATGTCAAAATCTTAGACAGAGGAAACACCAAAAGTACAGACAGGGAATTCCTAGAAGCCTGGTACTCAAACGAATATGCAATAAAAGTAAATCACATGTGACCGGAAAGTTTAAAATCCAAGTCAATAGAAAATTGTCAATACATATGTAAAGATAGTTACCAGGAGACCCAATTATATCACTCATGAAGAAATATAAATCATTTCACTTTGTTCTAAATATGGCGCTGAAGATGTTGTCCAGAAGGACGACGAAAGCTCCGCAACTAAACCAACCAGCTCAGAGAACACTATTAATTGCAAATCATCCACCTGAGCTACAAATCTTCTTTATTATTTCATATGACCACTAACAACTGGATGTGATGAAACGGAGCTATGGTTGATTTTTGTCTATCCTCGGGTAAGCCATGAAAGGAGATGTTCAGTAACACGTTGGCTCAGCTGTTTAGTATTACGTGCAACACAGATGTTATCACGGGGATTATTATTTTGACTAACTGTGCAACCCATATGCCCACCGTTGTCATCCTGAATGGTTTAAATTTCATATTTACTTCAAATTCGATCACAAGCTGATACCGGTCAGAGAAACACTGGAAAACTAAGGACTACTGGACAACTGTTTCGTCCTAGATTGGGACTCTTCACAGTACTTATCCATCCACGTCTAAATCTACGATTTTCCAGTTACAAGGCAAGCTCGTAAACCATACAGTCACAGGGACTAGATCCAATGATCAACCCATGAATTCTAATATCTACCAATTCGTGATTTTAGAACGATTACCAGTCAGAGTAATTGGCGGGAACTGTGTCTACGCCCCCAACATGGTGGACCATACTGGTCACAACTTCTCACTAGAACTGTAGGCAACTTCGCCTTATAACCAATCACTTACAAACATCAGATTAAGTTTCAAGTTTGATAACTATATGACACCAGTAAGAGAACCATTAGAAAACTAACACAGAGTATTGGACACAGCTTCGTCCCAGTTTGGAACTCTTCATGGGTATGCATCCACAGGCTTTACAAGGCGACCTCGTAGACCATTCATCCCTACAAATGAATTCATACTTATTTGTAGAGTTACGCACACTATATTATTAGGGTAAAGCTTGACATTATTGCAACTAAAAAACAAATTTTTACTCGCTTACTTACAACATGTGTTGTATTCTAGAAGATACAGTGTAAGCTATCAGTTTATTCATTCAACCTTTCCATTCAAATAACATTAATTTTACCAATGTCATAATGCAAAAAAGATGTAATGAAAACACAATTATTGAAAAGTTTGATTCTTTCATAGGCATTAGGTAGGATATATTAGTAGGCAGATTATATAAAACGTTAACTTCCCTGTTCATCTCTTCTTTTTTACCACTCTCTTTCTTTTCCAGTCTATATAATGTCAGTAGATGATACTATCATCCTGTTTGATTACTTTGTTTGTGTGTATGTGTGTGTGTGTACCAGGAGGAAATGCCTGTCTCCACACACATACCTATGCACACAAACACGCAAACACACACACACACACGAAGTAATGAAGACCAATAGCACAAAATTCTATTTTTAGCCACTATCATCATCATCATCAATACTGGTGCTTTCCTTGTTTTTGTTTATATTCCTAGATCGATATTTACACTACCTAAAGGTCATTTATGTCTATGGTACAAGAAAGAAAAAGATAGAAAAATAATAAAAATAGCAGGCACAGGTGAAAATTATTGATTCTGATTCTTCTACACTAGCAATGAAATAATAACAAATGAGTGTAAAGAAATGTAAGACTGTAATGTTAGCACTTGTAGCATTGGTATTTATTACAAGAAAAGAACAGAACTAGATTCTGGATTTGTGTGACCTTAGGAAATTGAAAAATATCACTAAATGTTATCCAGATAATAAGGATTTGTAGAGATTTTTGATCAATCTGAAGTGTTTTATTTTCAGGTCAGATCATGGATTGATATGAGTTAGAGAAGTTCAGTGACAGAAGAACATCTGGTCAATTCAGGACATTCAGCGCCATTCGAAAATTTCCTTCAAAATAATATACAAGATTCGATCAAACCTATCAAAGGGAATAAAATTTTAAGACATCTGGGCATAGCTGAGGCACTAGCCATCCAAAAGAAATACATTCAACCCTTGTCCCTGCCGTGGCCATCATAAACAGGTAATTCTTTTAATAGTGACTATGCCATTGACTTTCTTATCCACACCGCCTGTTTATTCATGTTATTTTAAGTTTTTCTTAATCCCTATTAACACTACCATATTTTCATATCCGAACTTCCTGTCTATTTTGTTATTTTATTATTTCTACATATTTAATCCCTGAGTGCACATTATGTCAATCGTCTCAGTAATTATGAATCTACTTTGTCTGAGCTTTATCCATTCCCCTGTTTATTATGGCATTTTAATTCCTAAGTGTATTCTATTAATCTGACCCTTCACCAGAAATTATTCTGGAACTTTCCTACCCATTTATTATAAATACACGAATGTAAAGCCAAGTTAGAGAAGCGTTGGAAAATCAGCACTGGAGTACTGGACAGCTGTTTCGTCAGCCTAGTTTGGGAATTATTGGTAGTACACGTCCACCGTCAGGGTTCGAATCTAGGACCTTCCGGTTACAAGGCAAGCTCGTATACCACTGAACCACTGAGACCTAATTTAGTGGCCAACACATGAACTCTATTTATTGATGATTTAAGCGTGACTACCAATCAGTATCATCGAAGGGAACTCCATCCACACTGCTGACTGGATGGACCCCACTAGTCAGAAATTTTCACTAGAAGTGAAGGCAACTTCGTCCTGTAGGCACGCACTAGTGAGCATCAGATTAATTTTCAAGAATTGGTTTGTGGTGATAGTAATTGTTTCGGGTAAGACTACAGATTGATGTCAGTTAGGGAACCATTTGAAAACCAGAGAGTTCTAGCGAGACCAGTTGGTTCCATCCAGTCGGGGAGTGACGATGGAGTTCCCACCGATGACATTAGTTAGTGATCGCGCTAAATGCATCACGAATTGGTAGAAGCTCAAATTCATGGGTTGGCCATTGAATCGGTTTCCAGTGGTTGAATGGTATACGAGCTTGCTTGTATTCCGGAAGGTCCTAGGTTCGAAACCCAGTGGGTGTGTGTGTTAACTTCTTATCATTAACCCGAAATGCCAACAAATCACTTCATCTGAATATCAATCACCAGCTCAATGATGGCTACTGGATGGGTTTCTTGAAGCTGCAGCATGTGAAGGCGTGACCACTTGGGTCCACGAAGTCAACGTGAAGTCGATGAACCCATAGAAGGTAATAGTAATGGCATCACTATATCATGAGTTGACAAAGTTAGAATCCATTCGTCACTGGATAGTCAACGAGCGTGATGTTGTAAGCTGAAGGTCCCGAATTCGAACCCCGATATCTTCATGAATGGACACTGTTGAAGAATCCCAAAATATGAATGAACAGCTGTCCAGTTGCTTCTTGGTTCTCAATAATCTCTCTAACTGATGATGGCTTGTGACAAACATCAAACAACTGAAATAACTCTAATTGTAGGTACCGGTTTTTTTCCAATGAAACAACTAAAGAATGACTATAAGAGATTTGAGGTAAATTTGTGTCGCAAACCAAGATAAATAGAAGAAGTTTTAGTTCTGTTAGAACAGTGGACTTGTCTTCACTCCTCTGAGGCCTTAATGGAACATAAGGCTTTGAGTTTCAGTCACGTTTGTGATATTTATACAAGGTTGCAGGAGGTTGCGAGTCTCAAGGCCAATCTTCGCTCCTCACTAGGCTCAATACCAGTTAAGTGAGATGGAAGGGTGCATTGGCTGTGAATAGGACGCGGGTCAACGTGTGTGTGGGTGTGGTTCTACCACTGAACCACTAACACACTCTAAAAATCACTGAGTAGCTATTTTTCTTCCTAGTACTGGATTCTTCATCACTGAAAACTATTCATCCTGATGTGAACTAAAAGTCAAACATGGCTAAAATTTTATTGGGAAAGCTTCCCACTGTAGAGATCACTGATTCATTTATGAAGATAGTTTTGTGTGTGTGACAGGATAATGTTAGTGCTTTAACATAAAATCAGTAGAGGTTAGAAACTATGTGGTATTCTAATTTGGTGTCTAAGTGATCTCATAATCTTCTGTCAGGTTGATGGTCTTTAACCCCATCCTTATTGAATCATATGAGAGCCCCAACATTTATTATGTGATAAAAACGAGATAGCTACTCAAGTCAATGTCAGTGTGAGATTTCATTGAAGTCTGTTTTAGGAAATGAAATTATTTGACTCACACCAAACAATAGTGATTGCTAGCCAGGTCGAAATGGTGTGAACTCTGGATTACCATTTGGCTTGTTTGGGACTGAGATCATTAGTGCTGTACTCAGTCTGGCTCAGCTCAGAGAGTTAAAGCAGCTTAAACCACTCAAAATTCGGCTATCTGCTGGGGTGCACTTGTAATACACCTAATCAAATTCACATATTGCACATTAATATTCTATTTGTGAGTTTTGTGTTAATACGGTAGAGAAAAACTGATAACTGCGCTTCTTTCTCGAAATCAAAAGTCGGTTTAAAATATTTGGTTTCTCTAAGTTCCAGAAGAATTGAAATGTATTATTTGTCTGTCTCCTCCAGTTCCTCTGCTTTACGAGCAGAACTTATAGATTCAGGCTAAAAGACTTGAAGTTTCAGTAACACTGGTGATATTTTTACGCTATGGGTCTGTCAACCTTACATTCAACTCACTTGTTTTCCCGGTGTATGAGAGGCTAGTAAACGTGACGAAAATTTAGAAGGATGTTGGCCACACTACGTGCCTGGTAAACCTCTGACAGCCAAAGCAGGTGCTCCACAGGTGAGCTACACCTTTGATTGTCTTACTTGGAGTTTAAGTCGTGTATGTGGTGACTGACATAAACATGACGCTTGGTGATTACACTGTTGAAATTATTTGTTGTCTTGAGATAGTTAACTTTTTAGATGATATAGGAAATACCCTTTCATACAGATTCTGCAGGAAAAATTATCTAAAGAATTAGTTTCAGTGCTTCTGTTACTCCAATTTTGTCAGCAGCTTATCTCGAATGGATGCTGAACAATGGATAAATAAATAAATGCGTGCCGGCAGAAGATCAGATGACGACATCAAACAGTTTTCATCTCAATGAAGTTACACATGTAAATGGTTTATACGATTTTCAAATCTACTACTGTTTCTTGAGATAATACTGAATTTTTACGTGTTGATCACGGATTGTTATCAGTTAGAGAACCATGGAAACCAGCAAGGAGTACTAGACAGCTGTTTCATTCTAGTTTGAGAATCATCAGCAGTACGCATCCACTGTAACCGGAAGGTCCAGGGTTCGAACTCTTGCAGTGGGTGCGTACTGCCGATGATTCCCAAATTAGGATGAAATAGCTGCTGCCTGGCAGTACTCCAGTGCTGGTTTTCAATGCTTCTCTAACTGATATCAATCCGTGATCAACTCTTAAAAACAAAACTAATTCTTGCAGACCAACTATAGAAAATAATAATGAATGCAACGATGTGAGGATTCCGCTATTGGTTATTATAGCTCATTTCCTTCCTCTTGTTAGAGAATTATTGTTTAAAAACAATCAAAGGTAATTAGATTTGGTAAAATGAACATCAACGTTTCAATGGTGGAATGATCATTAGTCACATACGAGGTCTGTACAAAAGTCCTAATTGGAATTAATTAGAGAGATATCGTAGATTGATTTAGGAGGCAGTACACACACATTGAACACAGTTGTTATTCGTTTATTAAAAAAACTGAAACCACATAAACTATTCGTATTGTTAAGAAGGCATTCTGAAAATGTAGTTAGGAAGCGTTTAGTCGATATATAACATATATGCTTTAATGACCAAAAATTTCACACAATATGGTTTCAAAGTTTTCTTCTCTGAATGCTTGATTTCGCCTCGCCGCTGAGTATTCCTATTCCGCTGACTAATGGGACCACGATCCCCAAAGTAACAACAATGGTGATATAAACCGAATCCAAATTGAAGCCCCTTTAAAATACCTTATTATTATACCCTTGGGTTCCAAATGAAATATAGGACTTCATCTCCATTTCACCATGTTTACTGAGGTTCTTTCCAGCCAGCTGCACGACTGCGCAAACGCTTTATCTCACCCTTGGATCATGATGAGACTCGTTTTTTCCCCCCTGTTTCCGTGGTGTCACTTAATGGTTTTCTTAGCCTATGTCGAATCCATCTCCATTGGTCGGTTAGCTTTTTTAGAATTCGTTGTTACCGAACTTTTGTGGCTATCTGATCTTCAATATGGAGCTGTTGAGAAAATTTTGAAGCCAGTTAGAAAATCTTTTTTTGACGCGCAAAGTTTCTAATCACATAGAAGAACTGACTTAACTCTGGTGTTCAGCCCCACACCAAAAGTATGGTGGAGGTACTTAGATGACACATTTACCGTACTTAAGAAACAGGACATAAACAGATTTTTCTAACACATTAACTCAAAAGTGAAGGCAATTCAATTCACTTATGAAGTGAAAAGTCAGGAAGGGGAACTTCCAATGTTAGACTGTAGCGTAAAAAGGGAAGAAGATGGGAAGTTAAATATACTAGTGTGTTTACAGGAAACCCACACATTCAAACAGATATTTGGACTTCCGATCATCCCATCCTATGTCAGTGAAAATAGGACTGGTGAAATATTTAAGTAATAGAGTACAGAAACTAAGTAGTACCAAAGAAAATCTAGGACAGAAAGTGAAACATATAAGAGAAGCCTTGAAACTTAATAATTACCCTGATAAATTAGTCAGGAAATGTATAGGGAAATGTAAAAATTAAATAAATAATGATAGAAGTGATAGTGATAATAATAATATTAATGACGACATGTATGCCAAACATGCGCAGGATAATGACAGTACCAACAATAATGAATCTAAATGATCAGTAGTAATTCTATACAAGGAAGGAACCTCGGTAACCTTACCAAGGATTCTTAACAAGGCAGGAATAAAAGTGGCATTCAAACCCGCAAACTCAATTAGAATCATGCTTTGTCGGTTAAAGGATCCTGTGGAGCCAGTCAAACTAGCGGAGCATAGAACCCTAGCAGCAAAATCTAGATTAGTTGACCCGAATAAGATAAGAAATCTGGAGAATAGTTCAGCTATTCCACTCACTATATGCAATTACACACAAGCATACAATAGGATGGGTGGGATAGGATGACAGTTTTAAAATCTAATATTACAGGATGGAGGGGAAAATTGATAACGGAGGTTTTATTTATTGAATGAACTGCAAATACGTGTAATAGGAATGATTCAGCACCTGTCCAGCCAGATATCTTGAAACTTCTACAACTCTTCAGACGATAAATAGGAGTGGACAGAGAAAACTATAAAATTCAAATTTCGTGGTCGTGTTATTATAACTGATATGATTATGAACAGTAATAAATTGTGTTCGAAACTTCGTCATCCAGTAAATAATACTGTTTTACTGTGGGTGATACATCTAATAAACAAACTAATATGGAATTACTTATTAATTATTACAAATCCGAATTCTGTTCTTTTGACATTCTCATCCGTTTCTCCTGGAAAACTGGAGGAACTGAACTTTTTTCTAATTTCTTCAGTTGATATTGATTAGTGCTTGATTTTGTTTGTTAGGCATCATCATCAACTCCGATATTTTCTATGTTCACTTGAATTCCTGTCTTCGTCACGTCTTCGATAAACGTATTGGCTTTCCCCTGTAAGTCTTTGTATCTGTGTGACACTGCACATAAATCGCCCATAAATCCCAAGTGTTCTGCAGTCTTCTTATTGGTCATGCGTATAGTCTTTCGTTTGGTGCACACTGAATTCTATCCAGTATGCAATCCTAGTATCCACTACAGTCCTACAGGAGGTCAATAACGAACCTGAATAGCTCAGTGCTAACATCTCTGATTGCTGTTTTTGGATGACCAGGATTCCATCAAGATTGAAGATGCATCTTGCTGAAAAATGCCAACAATAAGGATAAACCCCAGATCCAAGGTTTCCTACCGATTGTCTCCCAATCATTTAACATTGATATAAGAATACATGCATGTAAATTCATCTTTTTATAACTCTTCCAATTAGTTAACTTTTCTTTTTACTCACTGAAGTCAGGAGTTATGCCTATAGAGGCAGAGGGGGGTGGTGGTGAGGAGGCAAGCTGAAACATTAACATTTATTGTTGTAAAGCATAGAATAGAATGCTTTGTCGTATTGTGTATTTCCTCTCTCAGTATTATCTGATGTTTTTTAACTGCTCAAGATAACAACGGATATTCCTCCGACCCCTACCCCACACCCACACACATGAACACACAAAGAGAGGAAGAGATTATCTTTCATTAGACATGATTATTTTTTTGGGGATTTGAGATTATTTAATCTATCCAACTATGATTATTACTATTATTATTATTGTAATTATCATAAAATCCATCTTATATGCAATACAATCAACCATTAATTAACTGGAATGCTTAATTGTGTGTACACGCTACTATTATCCCTTTTTTCCATGTATTAATTATGTCTGTATATATATATATATATGCGATTTGTAACAATCACATGCTGACTAACATTGAAGTCGACCAATATTAAAGTAATACAATCTCAACCTAGAAAAAGTTCTTACTCCTGAACAGGGTTTCGTGATTGTTGTATTTCTTGTTCCTGAAATATAGAAGCCTACTTAGTTAATGATAGTTTTACAGCTTACAGGAAACATGAAAGAAATACGGTTATTTCCATGCGTAAATATAAGTAAATATATCATACCGAGATTTAGATTTCTATCTACACACGCAATTATCATTGCTTCCAGCCTACTGCCTAACCTGTGGTGAATAACCCAGAGTGAGGTGAAGTTAAGTCAGACTGATTCTGTTTTTGTTTTGTCTGATTGGTGAGTGATGAACAAAAAACATTGTAGGTTATGTGGGTGTATTTGTTGTGTTCACTGAATTGGATGGTTTAATCGAGAAGCCTTCATTGACTATGTCGCTAATAATTTCTGTGTGAAGTGTACTTTTGAAGGAAACATCCATTTTTGTCTATGACGTTGAGTGAGACTTTTCGTCTTTTCAGACATTTGAGTTTGTAATTTGGATCTTTATGCATTGGTTTGTTGAGTTTGATAGATTGGTTACAGGTGAAAGATTATTGATGAACATATATGTAGAAGAAAGTAAATATGGATGGATTGCTCATACGTTGAGTAGAACATCAACTGATGTCACGAACAATGCGGGACATCGCTCAAGTGGATCTCTAATGACAAATGACGAGTGGATCGTCACTTTCAGGGTGGTAATGGATGGATCGTCTCAGGAAGAGAACATGAGAGATTGTGGTCAAACATGAGACCAGGTAAAGACAACAGCACAGAATTGAACAAAGTGAATATGTGTTACTGAAGCTTTATGTTCCACCCATAAACACAGTGGTCATTATTTTTTTCAAATGCATGTGAACATAAATCATATCATTTCCAAAATATTTTAGTTGCGTAATTCAAGTAGTCAACGGTAATTAATATCAATTAATAGGTTCAGCTAACTGTTCAATATAGACTATGTACAGTCACTAACTTAAAAAGTTTTTGTATACCCACTAATTTATTTTATACGTGTCATTTTTTACATTTCTAGACATATAATCGAATAAGAAGCGGATTTATTAGGTTTATAACAGTCAATTTCTATGTATATACATATAATTGCGCCACCAGAACAACACAAGACAGTATTCCGAACTATCTTAAGCTGGTCTGAAAACAGCGAAAACTTATGTCAAAAAAAGTAAAAATGACGCAGTATTCAAAAGTGAATGATATCGTTGACAAAAATACGTGGCTAGTGTTGTTCCTTCTAAAAGGTCAATTTCTCATTTCAAGTCGATTGTTGACAATGTTGAACCAAAATGCTTAAAGTCCACCAATAGAAAGAGAGAGACGCTTCAATGATATCTGAAGTTCAGCGTGAATCCAGTTGTAATCAGTTAACGGGAAATGTAAGTAGAAATAGTAAACCATACATGTTTTACAAGAGTAGGATGTCGTGTCCTTCTGTGGCGTATTGGATACTACTCTGTCAATCGAAACGACGGCCGTTGGATTCGAGTGTCAGTAAAGGCATCACCACACATAGGAAATGCAGGTAAACACAGATAAGGAGTCTGAAATAGGACGAAGTGTGCTTCCTCAATTCCGATGACAATCACCGTCAAGTGAAATACAGCGTCTTATATTTGCACTGTATGATAGTCATTCCAGTGTGAAGTCAGTGCTACTATACGGATCAGAGGTTTGGCCAGCGCGTCACTAAGGGCACTTCGAACAAACTACAGGCCCTCATCAACAGATGTCTTCGCTCAGTACTACTCAAGATCACATAGTCGAGCGGAGAACATCAGAAACAGGGAGGGATATCTGAGAACGAAACAACCCAACAAGAAACGATTGTGCCAAAATATACAGGAGTAAATGGAGGTGGATTGGATTGGCCAAACTCTGAGAAAACGAAACATTAAGTTACATCACACGCCAGAACATCGCTCGAGAAAGACCCTAGAAGGAAACGACGAAAACGTTTGTCGACATTGTAAGAGTGACATGGAGGAGTAGGTCATGCGAAGAGGAGATGAAAGGATGTGGGCAGACGTGCAGCTAGGTGACGACGTTGACAGAGAACCGAACGCAATGAAGAAGTGCGGCTGAAGCCCTATGTTCCTCCAGGAACTAAAGGAAATAATAATTATTATGATAATTCTTGTTTATACGTGAAAGAAGTTAATCATTACAGCATATCTGATAATTACTCTTCATAACTCCACTAAACCAAGCAAAATGTCAGGAAAGGTTCACAGTAATACATAAGAGCGTAACAGTAATGAAAAACAAACAGTTTTAAAATGAGATACAAACGTTTTGAATTGGTATCGTTGAATTCAATGAGTTGTGTAGTTTGATACAGTCAGTGAATTTCGTTTCCTTTCTAAATGACAGCCTCATTGTGAATAGAACTTGAACCACTCTCCAGCGATGAAATGTTCACCTTCTTCGGTGACAGTATCACTGATTTGCTGTATCCCAAGGTCTTCTTAGAAATACAGTCATACATATCGTTATCGATCATTTTGTTGATCCCATATTCGACTTCTTAATTGTGTGACATAACCTTTATTCATTTAAAAATCCTGTCTGTGACAAAAGAACTGTTAAATGCAAACTGATCCGAGTATCAACCCTCGAAGGGTTCCATGGCATTCTCCGTGTTCCTATTTGTTTTCCCATTTTTCCAGTAGAATTGCTGTCCATACCTGTTATCGTGAAGCGAACGTGAACGACTGTTAGTCCATGTTCAGAGATTCGAGAATGAAGAGAACGTCATTGTTAAATATGGCATATTTCAAAATTCATGCAATCAGCCTTTTTGGATGATGTTGACTTTATATTCTGTTGATGTTAGTTTTCCCAGTCCACTTTCGTTTCGTTCCTTTGCTTTCCTAGTGGAACAATTAAATTTCAATAGTTGTAGTGCCGTGTTTAACGGCAAAGAGTTATTAACTGCCTACTCAATCCTTCCCTTTTTTCTCGTCAGCCGACAGCTGAACCCGGACCTCCCATTTGGCTGGCGACAGTATTCTACCATCCACCTGCCTACACTTTTCTACTATAAATAAACCAGATTTTCCTGCTTTTTGGTCAGCATCTATTTCAAAAAGGTTTCAATAGTCAATCAGTAATTTCAGAATTGTTCTTCAATAGAGTGGCATAAATTCCCTTTCCATTACACAACATTATTCTTAGTTGGTAAGTATTTGAAAGACAGTCTATTGTTCTCCTCCTTTTTGCTTGACTATTGAAACCTTTCTGAAATGGATGTAAATCAAAAAAGCAGGAAAATCTGTTTTATTTATAGTAGAAAAGCGTAGGCAGGTGGATGGTAGAATACTGTCGCCAGCCAAATGGGAGGTCCGGGTTCAGCTGTCGGCTGACGAGAAAAAAGGGAAGGACTGAGTGGGCAGTTAATTACTCTTTGCCGTTAAGAACACGACACTACAACTATTGGAACTTCAATGTTCCACTAGGAAAGCAAAGGACCGAGACGAAGGTGGGCCAGAAATACTAACATCAACAGAATATAAAGTCAACATCATCCATAAGGCTGATTGTATGAATTTTGAAATATGCCATATTGAACATAGACGTTCTCTTCATCCTCACATCTCTGAACATGGACTAGCAGTCGGTCACGTTGACTTCACGATAACAGGTATGGACAGCACTTCTTCTGGGTTGGTTCGCTCATTGCCAGAGATACTTCTTTGTCGCTGATCATTTCTGACCCTCTGATCTTCAGTGAAGTATTAGGGGAAGGCAGGTGTTACTGAAGATCTGTAGTTTGCTCGAAGTGGCCTTCGTGATGCACCAAGTCTCTGATCCTTGTAGTAGCACTGACTTTACACTGGAATGACTATCATACAGTGTAAATATAACAGGCTTTTGTTTGACACGATAACGGAATTCAGGAGGCACATTTCGTCCTATTTCAGATTAATCATTGTGTTCATCCGCATTTCCAATGAGTGATGCTTTCTTTACTGACAATCGAACCCTACACTCATCATTTCGAATTTCAGAGTAATATCCCATAGGCTAAAAATGGCCACGGTAGCCCACTCTTTTAAAGCATGTATGGCTTATTATTTCTATTTACATTTTCTGTTGACTGATTACAACTGGATTCACGTTGAACTTCAGGTATCGTCGAAGCGTCTCTTCTAGGGTCCGACATTTTATCAGCAGACTTTAAGCATTTTGGTTCAACATTGTCAACAATCGACTTGGAATGAGAAATTGACCTGTTGGAAGGAAAAACACTAGCCACGTTTTTGTGTCTACGATATCACTCACTTTTGAATACTGTGGCCTTTTTATGTTGTATGACATAAGGTTTTGCTTTATCTTCGCATTTTATATGAAATTCAGTGTGTTTTTCGACCGACCAAATATTGTTCGGAGTACTGTCTTGTGTTGTTCTGGTGGCTCAATTGTATATGTATATGCGTAAAAACCGGCTGTTAAAAACCTAGTAAAACAGGTTGTTATTCGATTGTTTGTCTAAAAATGTAAAAAATGACACGTATAAAATAAATCAGTGGCTATAAAAAAAAACTTTTAAAAAAGTGACTGTACATGTTCTATGTTGAACACGCAGCTAGAAATTTCTAATTGATATTAACGACTGTTAACTACTTGAATTACGTAACTGAAATATCTTGGAAATGATATGATTTATGTTCACATGTATTTGAAAAAGATTAATGCTAACTTTGTTATTATTGTTGTTGTTCCCTTTGGTTGCGAATGGAAATTTGGGCTTCAACAACACATATCCACTTTTTTCTTTCCTGTACTGTTCTCTTTACTTGGTCTCATGATTAACCGAAATATCTCATCTCCTCCTCACTAGACGATTTCCTCCATTATCACCCTCACACTGACGACCCACTCATCGTTTCTCATTAGAGATCCACTTCAGCAATAGCCCTCGTTGCATTTGATGTGATTTGATACTTTCCTCAACGTATGAGCAATCCGTCAATCCCCATTTTCACATATATATTTGTTGACCTGTCGGATCTCGGTTGTTCATTTGTTCTTAGCTAGTGGTTCTTCTTGGTAATTTTTTCTGGCCAACCACCCATTTGATCTCCACTATTGAGTGAGCAAATATGTCTGTTACTTGTTTCAACTTCTTTTTCGTGACACGCAGTGCAAGTTTCTGATCCATGTAGAGTTAATGACTGACCGACTTCACATTTATTTTGAAAATTCAAATCTTGTTCTTTATGCTGGCTGAGTGAAGCAGAAGATTTCCAAACTGGTTTCAGGTTGATGAAGGTGTATCTTGCCTTTCCGATTCTGGCCGGCTTGCTCTGACATCTTCATCCATTCCGCCTGACTGTGGTTGAAACGGTGCTTTATAGATAGGCTAAGGAAGCAACCTGTGTCAAGTCTCTCCTGCTGATGGTGATTTGCGCCGGTTGTTGCTGCTGCGTCTGTTGGTTGGTTGGTTGGTTATCTTCATCACCTCCGTCTTCTCTATGTTCACCTGGAACATAAAGAACTCAAAATTCATTTTGTTATTATATTAATCACGTATTTGTCACTGGAGGCTGCAACATGAACTGGAGTCACTTAGAGAATCACTGAGAAACACGTATTACTGGACAGCTGTTTTCCATAGATTGCAGCTGTTCACTAATAAACACGCATGGCCCACAGGTAAGCCTTCTGGCCTGGGTTTAAATTCAATGAAACGTAAATTTTGACATTTTCCAATATGTAATATATTGTCACCATCAATCAACAGCTTCGGTGAGCGTCTGCTTCATACCCAGTATGATGAACCCCATAGGCCATGACTTCATTGATTCTCTAACCTTTGTTAATTAGTGACAAAATCTATATGGAAATTAATCAAAATCACGATAATCAAGTGCTGATTTGAAGAGATTGGTTTGGTTTCACATCTGATTGGTAGTTGAAATCAATTATAGAACCATTGGAAAATCAGGGAGTGTACTAGGCAGTCTTTCCGGCCTAGTTTTTGACTCTTCAGAAGTACATAGTCATAGAGACTCGAACCAAGGGCATGTTAATTACGAAGCGATCTAATAGACTATTAAGCTACTGGGACCCTACATAATACCAACTTCTGTGATTCTCTGGCCGTCAAACCTGTAACCAGTCAAATCTTTACCTACCAATAATTGATAATTAATCTGATGCTATCTGGAGACTGCCTCTGTAGAGCAAGTCACTTGGATTTCTAGTGGGGTCCATCAAACCAAACGAGATAACAGTTACTTGCCTTCAACATTGGATGGCGGCTAAACTCTACATCGTGAATAGATAGAAGTTGGAATTCACGGGTCACTGTATTAGGTCTTAATGGCTGAGTGATTTACAGGCTCTCCTTCAGACCGAAAGGTTTTGGGTTCGAACTCCACTGGGTGCGTATTGCTAAGGAGCTCCGAGAAAGGAAAAAATGTCTTTCCAGCAGTCACCAGTTGTCCAGTGGCTCCCTAGCTGATGTCAGCTTATGATCAAACCTGTAAACAGTCACTAGTGATTTTTTCCCACATTCTGAGGAATCTTCATATACGCGGCAAAATGAACTTTGATATTGACCGTAAACAATCATTCGCATTTGATATATTCTGCACAATATAACTGACGAGAAGTCGTAACATGAATACATATTTCACCTATATACTGAGATCTTATAAATATATACATTTATTAAGCGGGGTTTATCTTATATAATACAAGGTCTTGCAGAT
Organism: Trichobilharzia szidati; assembly: GCA_944472155.2. Classification (NCBI taxonomy): domain Eukaryota; kingdom Metazoa; phylum Platyhelminthes; class Trematoda; order Strigeidida; family Schistosomatidae; genus Trichobilharzia; species Trichobilharzia szidati. Next base: position 33,990,811 of record OX235276.1, on the reverse strand, counting down.
AGAATACGTAGACTTACAACAACGCAAGAGGACCAGTGTAAAGAAATAAACGTCCTATTCAAGACACTGGCACCATATGTTGTCATTTTAGGCGTCCATACAAGCAGACAATGAATAGCTGGTTGCCATTATTATCTTCATCCTTATAAGCATTTTCATGGCAATCCAACTAAACTGTACTCCGACTGAATGCGCTAAAGTATGCTGTGAAAGATATACAAAAAACGAAAGTGACAAGTGACCAGATCATATAAATTATGAAACTTTTCATGATTATTATTACTTTAATTGCTGAAGTATCGCTTTTGTATTCCTTAAGGTTTAACTTCCAGTTAATTCATGATACTTACCTAAATGGAAAATGCGTCGCGACATAATGCAGAGGTGGTTTGCCCATTTGGTCAATTCTATCAGGTAACTTTTTCTATATGAGCTTGGTTTTGTTTATGTTTTGGTGGGAGAAAACTGTCATTAAGATTAAGACAGAAACAAATTACCGGATTTTTTTGGATATATATATAAATTATTATTACCTACATGAGATTCATACATATTCAGGGGATAAAGCATAAAATGGGTTCGCTGATAGGGAGTTTTTTCTAAAGATGCCATATATGCTATATAGGAAAACCAAACACTCTGGAAGATTCCTTGATTATCACTCAGCTCATCCACTCACGGTATAACGAGGACTAATACAAGGTCTTGCAGATAGAATATGTAGACTTTCAACAACAGCTGAGGACCAGTGTAAAGAAATAAACGTCCTATTCAAAATGCTACTCGAAAACAACTACCCAAAACAATTTATAAAAGATAATATAAAAAAGAAAAAAAAGAGGGTAAAACCGGAGAATAACAAGATGGAAGAATGCAAAAAAACAGTCACAATACCATATAAAAATGGTACAGCAGAGGCAATTCAAAGAAACCTCAAAAGTATCGGCATTCACACAACTTTTAAACCGACAAATCTAATCAAAAATAAAATAAATCAACTGAAAGATCCCATTAAAATGATGGATAAAAACAACTTGATTTATAAAATATCTTGTGCTGACTGTCCGACTAAATATGTGGGGCAAACGTCCAGATCACTCAAAATAAGAGTGAATGAACATAAACGCCTAACCAAAGGTCAACCAACAGGAACACAAGCCTACAAAAATCTTGAAAAAAATTCATCGATAGCTGCACATGCATGGGACAAAAACCACAATATCGATTGGGACAATGTGTGTATTCTAAAAACTAACATGAACAAATGGAAAGAAAGACTTATAGCAGAATCGATATTCATTAAAGTCACACCGGATACATGTAACAAGGGTGACTCAGTACAACTATCAACAACTTGGAATATAATTCTGGATACAAAAACATGAATGAACTTGGAATACAACTCAAATACAAAAAAAAAATATGAATGAACAAAAACAATGAACTATATATACGAGTACAAATCATAAATGTGTGAATCAAACAATTCCAACACTGGTGTGAACACGGGCAGTAATTTTGCTCGAAATATTACCAATAACAAAACTTATCATTGTGTGTAAACTATTAAAATATAATTATACTTTATTTGATCTAATCCACAATGCTCAAAACTTTTTATTGATATTATCTTATATATATAAATTTTAGAATATAAATTTGATGAGTGATTATATTTCAAATACCTAAAAGACTTAACAGTGTTTCTTACACACAAGAGAAACCTGTTCTTCAGTTTACAGGTTGTCAGAAATCCTTTGGTTGAAGAGGGATTTGAAGTAACTGGCGCAAAGTTCTAGTGATACATTCAATGTACTGACTTTCGGTATTTTGATGCAATTGTAGAATGAAAAAAAAAACACACCTGATATTCCATTAAATCTCTTTCCCATATTATTTCTAGGTGCTCCGTTATCGGAAAAGAATCAGTTTTTAGGATTAAATTTATTCTTAACTCAAAGGCCTCGTTTTTGACTGTAAGTTTGTAGGAATTTCATTGGTTTTAAGTCAGATGACGGACTGATATAAGGTAAAGAACCTTTCTAAGCCTGGAATCATTGACTGTTTGGTCTGGGATTGTGACCCTTCAGCAGTACGCAGTAATTACTTCACCGCCAGAGATCAAACTTAGAATTTTCTGGTTATGTTGGGACGAGGTCATCACCACTGAGATGGAATCCAGTGGCCCATTATTTCCAACTTCTGTCAGTTCGTGATTTCCGCTCAACTTCTATCTATTTCTTAAGTGAGACAAGAATAAAATCTCACTCTTGATTTTTGATAGCTATCAAGGAAAACAAGCAGTTAATAAATAATAAGGCATGTAGATGGATGAAGTACAAGTAGCCCTTGACGGTTGCAGAAAAGAAAATTTTCTTCTCGATGAAGTCATCAAATAGGCTGCACATTCGTGTATTTATAGTAAATGGGTGGGAAAGTTCCATAATAATTTCCTGTCAAGGGTCAAATTAATAAAATAACAATTATGAATTAAAATGCCGTAATAAACAGATGGGTAGGCGAACAAAACTCAAACAAAGTAGCATCATAGTTACTGGGAAGATTGACATATTGTACAATTAGGGTTTAGCAGTGTAGAAATAATAAAATGACAAAATAAGCAGGAAGTTAGGATACGAAAATATGGTGGTGTAACTAGGGATTAAGAAAAACATAAAATAAAATAAATAAATAGGCAGTTTGGATAAGAAAGTCAATGGGATAGTCACTATTAGAAGAATTACCTGTTTTATGATGACCATGGCAGGGACAAGGGTTGGACGTATTTCTTTAGGATACATAGCGTGGGTTTGAGCTTTTGGATGGCTAGTGCCTTGGCTATGCCTTAGATGTCTTGATAATACTACAACCTATCTACCTTACTATATTCTGCATCCGATCTTCGTATTTATTACACTTTGACCGGAAATAGTTGTATAACTTTCTCACCCATCTACTACAAATACACGAATGTACAGCCTGGTTGATGACTTCATAGAAAAGAAAATTTTCCTCTCTGCAACCGTCATTTTATTATTCCCTATGATCAAATGTGTATATTCTGTAATTTTATGATGTAAACTGAATAACGAGCTAATCAAAGCGCTGTAGAATTATTCACTCAACTAATTCAGTGAATTTCTAGATGAATTATATCAGAAAAATAAGACACCTATTGTCAATTCTCTTAATTTAAACACTGACTGCAGCTGAGCTATAATTAGCTGCGAATATTTCACCGCCTTCCAACTGTATGAATTAATTTACCAGCTAATTAGTTAGAGTCACAGTCGGTATAACACCTTTTTATTTAATGTGATTTATGGCAACCAAAAGGGAAATGAAACTCCAAGCGGAAATAAATTTTAAACCAGAGGCCTGCGAATTGCTGCTTTGGTTTTCTACCAGCTGAGTTACGAAACTCAACCTCTAAGTTAGTTATCAATATACTGAATTCACAATGGATAACGTCGAGCTGTCGTATGAATCAGTTATACGCTAGAGTCCGTTCATCACCACATTAGTTGATAAACTGTGTCACCACATGTCGATCCCTTTTTAATCCTTTGTGCTTCTAGACAGACATAAGCTTGAGCCGTGAAGTTTTAGTAGCAATGGTGTTCATCACCCTTTAGGGAATGGGATTGCCAGCCTCATGCACAATCTTTCCTCTCTATTGTCCTCAAAATCGAATAGAAGAGGTTTTGGAGTGCGTCAGACGGAGATAGAACCCTGAACCAAGTGCGTGGTTGGTGAGTATTCTGCCAATAAACCACCGATGTACAATGTCAAATCTAATCACAGTGAATTTAGGAGGAGAGACACAAGTCTCTAGTTTAGTTCAGTGCACTCACTGCATTTATCTGTTCGTCAGTATTCAAACTTCTCTCTCTTTCTAGACAAAATATCCAGTGAAGGCTTCGATATGAAGTCCGCAATGACAACTACACCAACCATCATTCATACTTTTCAAGTAATGATCTGAAGCAATCTGATTAGTTATAATTTTGATCACCGCTGACATCAGTTAGAGAGCCACTGGAAAACCTACAGCGAGTACTGGGTATCTGTTTCATTCTTTCTGAGCATCCTTCAGCGGCACGCAACCACTGGAGTCTGAAGTCATTGTCTTCCGATCACAAGGCAAGCTCGTAGACCATTCAACCAATGGAACCAAATAGAATGGGTCACGATTTCCAACTTCTTCCATTTCTCACTGTATTTAATAGTATTAATAATAATAATAATAATCTACTTTATTCCAAAAACAGTACTTATAATACAGAATGGAATTCTCAGTATCTGTCACAATGTTGCATCTGATTTACTCAAAATATAAATAAAACTAAAAATTAAAACAAAATTAACCAGAGGAATTTGTCCACATTTAAGACATAAAGTCAAAAATATTCGAAGCATGAATTGACATTATTAAATGTAATACTAATAATAATAACAGTGAGTTTGTTTCAAACGGTCTTGTTGATTCAGTTTGGAAATTTCAGCATGTTATAGATTATTTGATCTAATGTCCTGTTGATATAGTATGGTGAGGGGAAATACAAAATAACAGTTATAGTGCAGCTTAAATGATGTTCAAACTTATAAAAAAACAAATGAAAACAAAAACTTGAGAGGATTATAAATTCATGGATAATCCCCATCCAGGCATTAATGAAATTAAAACACGTAGATCAGCGAAGAGTCTCTTTTCGGCGAATTCATCTTCTTAGCTGTACAATCGCAAATATATGTGCATTGTTTTGTATGTATGTGTACATTAAGTTTGTCAAACAAAGTTACAATTGGTTAAGGTTAATTTTAACTAAACAAGTGAAGGTTGGTAATACAGGTCAAGAAAATTAAGTGTTAGTGAAACTAGGGTAGTAACAAAGGTGATGAGTTGTCACAAACAGTTGGAATAATAATAGTGAGTTATAATCAGGATGCACATAGAAACAAAGTAGAAATTGTGTAAGAGATCTAAGTGGATACAAGAATTACAATAAATATAAGAAGTACAATAACAATAAAGGTTGATGTTGTAAGGGTGGGGGAAATGGTTTATTTAGTAGTGCAAAGAAGGTTAGTTATTTCATGCCTAACATTATTTTCATCACATGAAGTACGTGCCGAATATAGTATAGTGGAATTTTTATACCTAGACGTACGTGCATAAAGTCTTCTGAAAAGACTTCTTGTTTTACCTGAGGAGAAACAAGGTTGGAGCTGTGGGTGCAGCAGTGGATGCTCACAGTCTAACAAAATCTCTTTCGCAAATTTATTGCATGACATCAAGTGCTTATGAATGACAGCGTCGACGATATTACCCACTCGCCCAACTGATACTCTTCAGAGTTCTACGAAGTATGACATAGTTTTTCTTAAGCAATCCAGGAAAGAATAAGGGTGAACAATGAAGAAGAATAGGTAAAATACAGGAGTTGACAAACTGTAAGAGAAGTGGTTGGGTTATGCCTGAGTGCCTTAACTTCTTAATGTAAAAAGTCAGACGAAATATTCTTTTAGAAATCGCTAAGATATGGGAAGACCAGGATAGGTCAGAAGGAAGAATTAATCCATGATACTTAGCTTTAGACTTGGTTTCTATATCAGTAACATCAATTTTGCAAAGTTCATAGGAACCAACGGCTTCATTTAACTTTCCTTTAGATCGGAAACTGAAATTAACAGTCTGACATTTGGATGGACTTAGTTTAATACCATTAGACAAAGACCATTTACTGACTCCTGATAGAAAGCTGTTCATCTTTGTACAGTCTAACTGTGAGTTAACAGACATTGAAATAGTTAGCTGCAATGGCAATCCAGTGTCATCAGTGAGTAACTTTTTTCTTACCTGACTTGGTGAACCCTGATGGTCACAAGTTATCACTAGAGCTCCAGATAACTTCCTGTATAGACGCAGTCGCTACTGATCATTCCTCCTGTAGTGTGCATGCTACTGAAAAGTCTGAAACTAGGGTAAAACAGCAATCTATCACTCCATGGTTTTCCAATGATTCTTTGACTGATGTCACCAAGTATTTGTATACTTTTCATTTCTTAAGCTAGCTAATATTGTGCAGAAAACACTTTGTGCTAATCTTTGCATTTCTAATAAATATCTCTTATTTTACTTGAAAGCATAAATGTTGACAATGACAGATGATTTGAAGGTAATTAGCTGAAAGTTGATGTGATGTTATGATGAATCCTAACACCTAACGACCCACTATACCACATAACGTTGAAATTATTGTCAAAAAACAAAAATGTAAATTTCTCTTCTGACGACATAACTGTTTACAACAAGAAACTTTATTAAATTAAATGTTTCACACTGACTTATTTAGTTAGTGTTAAAACAAATTTATGTACACAAATCTTGATATCTTTTCAACTGGACAGCTGTTTTATTCAATCTTTTAGATAGACGACTTACGCACCGAAAAATCACTGAGAAGTTACAATATACTCCTAATGAGATTTACGTTTTATTAAAAATCTGTTTGTGCGTCAATGGCACAGCGGTATAATCGATGCCAACCACACAGGTGGTTCAGGGTCCAATTCCCGACCACCGACGCACTCCTTTACCTTGCTAAGCCAGTAATAAGACATGCTAAGAGGGAAGGTTGGGCGTGAGGCTAGCAAACCTATCCCGTAAAAATAAGCGCCACTGCTGCCGAAACTTCAAGCCTCTAGCTTGAAGCCCTATGCTACACTTGGAACGTAAAGAAATAGAAAAATCCGTTTAAATGTCAACATGTACACACCAATTTGATGAACTAAAACTTAACATAAGGCAGTCAGTTCCACTAATGAATCTTGACAAAATATTAAGAAGATATAATTGATCTAAAATATGTAACGTATTTGCTCATCACAATCCCGACATTCTGATCGCACACGTAATTTTCGAGCATATTTATAGGGGTTACAGCTTATAAGGAATCACAGTTTTTCTCTGGTTTTTGTAGGTATTTAGTTTGATTGGTCGGAGGATTTCATCATGAGCTGACATCAGTTAGAGAACCACTGGAAAAACCTGCAGGGAGTACTACACAGCCGTTTCGTCCTGACTTATTTGGGACTCTTCATCAGTACGCGCCAACCTGACTGCGGTTCGAACGCTTGACCTTCTGGTTACAAGGTGAGCTCGGAGACCATTAGGCTTAATGGTCACCCCGGTGGGTGTGTACTGATGAAGAGTCCCAAACTAGCACGAAATGGCTGTCCAGTATTCCCTGCAGTTTTTCCAAGAAGTCGAAATGTTTACGGGCCATGATCACAAAAAAGTGGTAGGATTATGAGGTGAGAAAATGGGGTGAGAAAAAATGGGGAGTGAAAATGCTATTAATTAAAATGAGTCCGGATTGTAAATTCGGATTGACAAGGCAGTTTCAGAATAATGAAAAAACAATAAATTTTGAACACATAGAAGACAGGTTTAGGCTATTTTATGAATAAAGCTTGAGTCTGTGATCCAAAATGGCTTTATACATGTACTTAAAGGCATTACTGAAATGATTTTTGATTGGACACTAGTCAGTAACTAGTGTAATGGGTCTAGTCCTTTCTTTTTGATGCAGACTGAATTCTATCAGTCAAGTTCGCAATGTGGCCACCATGCCACTACGTGGCTTGCCATCAAGGTTCACTGTGAATTGTTGGTATTAGATGGTTGGAGGCAATTGGCAGAAAGCCAATTATTGAAATCAACTTTGTGATGACACCGGATATCTTTTTCAAAAGGTAATTGAATCGAATGATTTCATTCGCTTTTGCAGACATTCATGGATGTGTTCTTTATCTCTGACCTACAAGGATTGATGGGTTCTCCCTGAGTACATGTGACCACATACATGTTTGAATTGGCACACACAGTAGGATGTAACAGTGATGCATAAATACTATGAGGGTTTACATGACAATATCAATTTCAGTTTCTCTTTGAAGAAAAATTTAGCTACAACGTAAGTTCTAATAAATGCTACGGTGAGCCTTATTTAATGATCAGATTTTGGTGTACAATTTTGGATAACAAAGTTAGATAAAGTTATTTTTTAGGATCTGATTACATTGGTGAAGCTGATTGTTTACTGCTCCTATAGCGCTTACAGAGTTACCTACTAATAGTTCTGTGATTCCTCAATGGTATCTGTTGAAAGTACAGATAACAAAACCTCCTGAACCTATCATTGGTTCCAGAAGATCACGTCTAACATGCTGACTACTTTACGCAGTAACCAATGCGAAATATCAGTAAACGGAAAGACCATACGATTGTTTATTCCTCCACCGTTGCGAAGCAGAATTACAAGTTACTATATGCAAAGCCTGTGAACAAAGTTTGATAAAATGATAGCAAAATGATTGTATTTCTCTAGTCCCCTGACAACCGGCAAGTGGCTAAGCAACGGTCTGAATTGTCGTCTCTCGCCAAATGCATATAAGTTCCAAAGGAACAAAACAATCAAGGTTCACCACCTACGAACATATAGGTTGAATACGTCTAAAAAGGTAGTTAACCAACACCTTTTTCATCTACAGTTCATAGAAATCTTGGTAAACCGGGCACTGTCCTATTCAAGTGGATTTCCTGTAGACAAATCTTTTCGATGACCCCTTCCTCTTGGTGAGCTATGAGCTTGGACAGTATTAACTAGTGTGATGTGTCTAGTCCTTTCTTTGGTAAAGACTGAATTCTGTCGGCCAGGTTTGCAATATGGTTACCAAACTGTGCAACTCGCCATCACTGTGCACATTGAGTTGATGATTTGAGATGATTGGTGGTCAAAGGTTTCCTGCCACATGCCTCCAACCCTATGATATTATCAAATCAGTGTGCACCACGATGGCGAGCTGCCTAGCATGGTAACCGCACTGCAAACCTGACTGATAGAACTCAGTCTAAACCAAAGAAACGACTAGACACATCACACTACTTACTGATGTCCAGTCAAAGTATCCAATACACTTCTACAGGAGGTCAATGGCAAGTCCGAATAGCTCAGCAGTTACGTCTCTGACTGTAGAGCTGAGTGACGCCATTTTGAATCCCAGAAGGGACATGAGTTCATTCAAGGTTGCAGATACGCCTGCCTTGCTAACTGGTGAGTGCAAACTAGCCCGAAACCTAGGTCAGAAAGGGTTTCCTAAAGATTGCCCTTAAAAATCTAATACGTTGTATTCTAAGCTAGTTGATTCAACAAAAAATTATCGTCCCTTTCTAAACAATATTGGTTCAGAACTACCTTTAAAATGAAGTGAGCGTTTCTGAATTCTCCATCGATGATCCAATTGGATCTCCTGACAATCACTAGGGTGATTGCTTGTCATTTAACATTAATCATTTCTATTGAATTGGAATTTAAACTTTCTCGTCATGTGATTTATTCTTTATCAGTTGGTAAATTGGTCGATTGTAATGTGTTTATTAATCATCGATTTTAGTACCAGGTTTCTAGAAATTCCCTGGCATTTATGGTGCTTCCTCTGTCAAAAATTTCTACATTCTCCCAACGGAATCGGTGTCCATGATTATCTACATGAATTGATAGGAAAGAAAACTCATCCTGTCTTTTCACTGAGAGTTTATGTTGATGGATTCTGATTTGTGGGCACAATATAATAATAAAGCTTTGTTTCCGACAATATGAGAACATATATTACAAAACTTTTCAGAGTATTTAGTTCCAAAATACTTTTTACTTCATACAGGATTTTCATGCAAAGTGATAATCTGAAGTATATCTTCATTTTGTTGAGGAATTGTACAGACAGCGTCTATTTGAAAGCAAATTAAATCAACGCACAAGTTCATGTGCAGGTCATATGATATAACTGGACCATTAAAACAATGATTAATTCAGATGAAATTAAGCATTTTTAGTGGAAAGCAATTTCCAGTAGCGCCAGTGATTCAAGCAAGCCACCTTATTCCCCTCCTATTCTTTTCAAGATGGGAGTGCTACATTGTGTTCTAACTCTTTTAAAAATAATGTTTGTACACGGTTTCTTTTGTGTAGTATTAGATTATTGCTGTTGCAACTGAGAATTTGATCGGTGTGTACCAATTTTTGCATTTCAAGGTACTACCCCCACATTTTTATTTTTTATTTTTGATTACAGTTTGATGCCACACCGTATTTTTGGTACAAGTTTAGCATTTTCAGCATGGATATAGGTAGCCCAAATTTTGCAGGCCGACCATTGATATCGGGTGTGCGTTGGAAGGGGATCGAACCTCAGGCCATGTGCATGGTCGGCGAGAGTCCTAACCACTGTGCCACCACAAGAAACTTCATCTTACCGTAAATAATGCATATTTGGCAAATAACTTCTAGAATATCCAAGCCGTTCGAAACAGATGTAGCGTAAAAATCCATACAATCGCTTCATTCAATACTCCTTTGTCCAAATGACCCAACAATAAAAGACAACAGGATCAATACCATCTACGAAATGAACTGCATAAATTGCGACAAACACTACATTGATCACAGTGGGCATTCCCTTTGACTGCTTCGTACAAGAACATAAACTAGCCGTGAAAAGACACGATATGTATTCTTTCATATCAATTCATGTAGATAATCATGGACACCGACTCCGTTGGGAGAGTGTAGAAATTTTAAACAGAGAAAGCACTATCAAAGCCAGGGAATTTCTAGAAACCTGGTACTCAAATTGGTGATTAACAAACACATTACAATCGACAAATTTTACCTGCTGATAAGGAATAAACCATATGACAAGAAAGCTCAAACGCCAATTCATTAGAAATGATCTATGTTTAATGACAACTGACCACCTCAGTGATTGTCAGGAGATCCAATTGGATCATTGATGGAGAATTCAGAAACGTTCAGTTCATATTAAAGGTTGAGCTGAAGCAATATCGTCTAGAAAGGCGGCGATAACGTAGTAGTTAAATCAACTATCTCAGAGAACACATTGAAATCGTAATCATCCTTCTGATTAATTCAGAAATTCAATCAACTCCTTGAGTAAATGTACAGATTAACTACAAATACTTACCGTCAAATTAAGAAAAAAAATATATGAATACACGATAATTAATGGTCTAACAACCAAAATTTACTTTTAATATAATGTAATGAAACGTTCTACTGGACAAAGGTGGGAGTGAAGACAAACACGCTGCAGAAAGAAGTGAAGTAATTACGTAAACAGAAAAAAATGAGGAAATCGGAAGATTAATGAGTCCTGCTCAGTGAGTTGTAATTAAAATAAATTATGACGCAACAGAAATACAATATGCCTAATTGGATGTTTACGTAACAATTTCACTTCTGCTTACCATTTCACTCCTACCATCTTCATTGCACACAAATAAAGTCTGATTGTGTGAATGTTAACTATTTTGTATTCATATTTCCTGGTTTGACAACTATTCCGTGTTTGCATTGAAACATATAGTCTCTGAAGTCTATTTGCATACTTTTGCATTTACATAGTGAACTTGTGTCATTTTTAAGGCTGTTAACAGCTGGTGGAAAGCTTTGAAATAAAGAAGAAAAGAACACATGACTTCTATTTATATTACAATTGTGTTGGTCGTCTTCTTGTTCAAACGAATCGAGGGAACTGTTTGTTCAAATAGACAAACAGACAATTCTATGGATGTAGAAGGGTGCATAGGGAAATTCCTTTTTTATATATTTTTAAAAATATTTTTAATATACGTCTTGTGCGTCGACGTTTCTGTGGCAGTTTGATTGCTTTCGTGGTGTTGGGTTGCCAGATACTTGACGAACTCTTTTTATTTACTAGGGCTTGGAAATGGCTAGAAAATTGGGGAGCTAGTAAACAATGCGTTAGACATATTTAATGAATCTTTTTCCAGAAATGTCGTACCAGCCGTTTGGAAGGACATTAAAATTGTACCTATATCTAATTCGTCTATTGGAACATGTTTTAAATTTGAACCTATTGTTATTACCTCTCCTTTTCTGAACACGATGGAAAAGTTGTTCTTACTTAATCTTCAACCTTCACTTAAAGCCTTTAACGATCCTAAACAGTTTGCCTATAAACACAGTAGAAGTACTTTAGATACAGATGCAGTCTTGAATCACAACATCGCCTCTAGTTTTGAACAAAGGAGTTAAATTTGTTTGCAGCACACTGCTAGATTATACATCTGCATTTGACTCAGTAACTAGGGATATTTTGTTAAATAAGCTTACTGCAACTTAAACTGACTGCTGGTTTGTCAAGTGGCTGCATTTTTATTTCTCAAAAAGAAAGCAGTACACTGAACGTAAGGGGAAGTCTTCCACTTCATTGCTTACTGAGGCTAATGTCCCTCAAGGCGCTGTCCTTTCACGTTTTCTATTTTCTTTCGTCTTGAATGACTTGTCTCACACTGATGAAACGAACCTTGTTAAGTATGCGGACGATCTAACTGATTCAATGTCTGTTAACTCACAGTTAGACTGTACTGGGATGAACAGCTTTCTATCAGGAATTAGCAAATCGTCTTCGTCTAACGGTCTTAAACTAAATCCTTTCCAATGTCAGACGGTTAATTTCAGTTCCCGATGTAAACCAAGGTTAAATGAAGCCGTTGGTTCCTATGAACGTTGCAAAATTTATGATAATGATATAGAAACCAAGTCTGAAGTTAAGTCTCTTGGATTAATTCTTATATTTGACCTGTCCTGGTCTTCCCATATCTTAGCAATTTCTAAAAGAATATTTCGTCTGACATTTTACGTTAAGAAGTTAAGGAACTCAGGCATGACTCAAACACTCCTCTCACAGTTAGTCAACTCGTGCATCTTACTTATTCTTCTTTACTGTTCACCATTATTCTTTCCTGGATTGCTTAAGAAAGTCTATGTCATACTTCGGAGAACTCTAAAGACTATCATTCGGGTGACGTGGTAATATCGTTGACACTGTCATTGACAGCCACTTCATTTCATGCAACAAATTAGTGAAAGGAATTTTGTCAAACTGTGCACATCCACCGCAGCACCTGCAGCTTTAACCTTGTGTCTCCTCAGGTAAAACAAGAAGTCATTTCAAAAGACTTCATGCGCGCACGTCTAAGTATAAAAACTCTACGATACCATATTTGGCGCGTATTTTCTCTGACGAAAACAGTATCAGGCGCGAACTAGATAGCCTTCTTTGAACTACTAAATAAACCATTTCCTCCACCCTTACAACATCAACCTTTATTGTTATTGTACTTCTTATATTTATAATCCTCTCAAGTTTTTGTTTTTATTTGTTTTTTTCTTCACAATTTTGAACATCATTTGAGCTGTATTATAACTGTTAATTTTGTATTTCCCCTCACCATACTATGTCAACAGGACATTACATCGAATAATCTATAACATGCTGAAATTTCCAAACTGAATCGACGATACTGTTTGAAACAAACTCACTGCTATTATTATTATTAATATTCTCAATTCGTGCTTCGAATATTTTTGACCTTATATGGTAAATGTGAACAAAGTCCTCTGGTTAATTTCGATTTAATTCTTAGTTTTATTTATATTTTGAGTAAATCAGGTGCAATATCGGGACAAATACTGAGAATTCCATATTTTGTATTATAAGTACTGTTTTTGGAATAAAGTAGATTATTATTATTAAACTTGGCCAGTGTGTCACGAAAATCATTTTACAACAGCCAGCCGCAGACTTTTATGAACTGCTGCCCACTTAGCTGCCGCCAGACTTAAGATCGAATGACCAGGAGGAATTAGCAAGAAGAAACTATGGTTGAGAACAAACCAACAGGCGAGATGGATGGATCGAGCATACATTTAGGAGATCACCGAATGACATCGCGCACAGTTCGGATCATCAGTCAAGTGGAATCACAATAGGGAGCGTCGAGGGGGTCGTTGGTGCGAGGGTGACAAGGGGGAGATCGTGTGAGTTGAGGGAAGAGATGAGAGACTATGGACAATAGTGAAGGTGGGTGAAGAGGACAGGAGAGAATAGAACAAAGTGGAGATGTATTGTTGAATCCCAATGTTCCATTCGGAACTCAAGGGAGTAATAATAATAATCAGGAAATTCTGACAGCTTTGTCTGTGTAAACGGATTATGCAACAGACAAGTTACTCCTAGCCTCAGTATTTACTGAACTATTGATTCTTCCTTCATTGTTACTCTTATTAATAGTAAAATTATTAGTATTTTATTATGCTTCTGAATGATCAGTAAATGGAGCTACTTGTAGTCCATGAGAATCTCTCATATCTGGGTGAAGTGGATGATCATTGAAGGCGTCAGTTAAAGAAGCACTAAATCACAAGTTGAAAAAGTCAGAAAACTGACAGATCACTGAATCCCAGCCTAAGTGATTGAATGGTTACCAAGATTTGTCTCTTAATCTAAAACTTTTGTATTCAATCCCTAGCAGTGAGGTTATTAGTGTATACTGCTGAAGTCTTTAAATAGGTAAAAAAAGCTGTCCAGTGCTCTCCGGTTTTCAGTGATCTCCTCAACTGATGTTCGGTTATAACGAAATCTGACAGGTGGAATTAAGTCTCTCCTTATTAACTGCAATAAATGGCATCTAAGAAGAAAATTTAGAAAGATTCTGTAGGCCAGACCAGGTGCCTCATGTCAGCTAATTTCAGATCCCTGACATGAATATAATTAAATAAACATTATATAGGCTCAAAGGTGAGGCAATCTAGTGGAAAATAAAGGAATACTTGAAATATTTTTATCATCTTACCTATTCTAGGAAACTTCATCAGTGACTTTAGGAAGTGAAATTCTTGGATACAACAGCAGAAGAGTTTCATAATGGAGACAAGAGGTGGATAGGATGATGAGTAACCAGTAAGTTGTGGTGAGTTTAAATCAAATCATAGGAACAAAAGACAAGCAGAAAATACAGAGAATAGGAAGAGGTTAAAGCTAAAAATTACGTGATCAAATAAAAGAGAGAGTTAAGGCATTCAGTTATCACGGCAAGAAAAGACTGATGACTTCTTCCTTCTGAAATCATAAATCGGGTTTCTGGTATTTAATAGCAGTTTATTATAATTGTTGTTTGCGAATATAGGTCTCTAACAACATATCTCCCCTTTCTTCTGTTTTCTGCTATCCTCTTCCCTTGGCTCCGCGACTGACCATAGTCTCCCATCTCCTCCTCCTCCTCACACAATCTCCTCTATGACACCTGTCGCATGATGTCATTCGACAGTCTCTTCAGCGTATGCCTTATCTACCTCCATTTTCTCCTACAAATTTATTGAACGATAGGATCTTGGTTGGTTTGCTCCTAGACGGAGTTTCTTGGTGCTAATTCCTTCTGGCCGGCTGGCCATTTGATCTTCGGTCTTGAGCAAGTGAAGTGGACAGCAGTTGTAACTAGCTGAAAATACTGTTCGCGAAACACCCACCAGTGCAAATGTCTGATCGGTATAGCAGCAGTCACTGACTTCACTGATATTTGTGCTGAAAATCCGAATTCCGTTCTTTATGCTGAGGTGGATTGCAGAAGATTTCTAGACTGACTTCAGGTTGATGAAGAAGTATACTGCCTTTCTCATTCTGCCTGATTGGCTTCGGCATCTTCATCCGTGCTGTCGCCTGTGGATTAGACGACACTGCCTAGCCTGATAAGTCAAGGATGTAACCTCTGTCAAATCTCTCCCAATGATGGTAATTGGTGTTGGGTTTATTTGTTGCTGTTGGTTGGTCATCTTCATCACCACCCTCTTGTCTATGTTCAGCTGGAGTCCTGTTTTCTCTGGTTACCACTTTTGCCGGTTTGTTGCTTTTCTCCTGAAAGTCTTCGTGTTTTTGTGGCATTAAGCATAAGTCACCCACGCGTGAAATCCAGATCTTCTAGAGTCTTTTCATCTGTGATCCAGCGTTTTCCTGTCCACTCACTCCCGGGTCACAGCCTGAATCACAATCCAGTCCACCACAATTAGGAATATCATCGGTGATAATAGGCAGCATTGTCTCACTCCTGTATTCACTTCGAACGCCTAGCAGAGTTTCCCATTGCGGATCGCCTGGCACGTGACACTCTCATATAGTCATCTGTTGAATGTGATTGATAAACACTTAGGTACTGCACGCCATGTTGTTGAAGCAGTTTTCAAATTACTTCTCGGTCAACGCTGTCTGGCGAAAGTCTTTTCGAATTCAATTAAGTTAAGGTAGATACAGCTTTGATTGCCATTCTATGCTTTGTTGGATGACGATGAGTAGAGCTGCAATTTAATCAGCACATGATTTGCCTCTCCGGAATCCAGCTTCTTCTGGTGTGGTGGAGTTCTGCATCTAGTGAATCTTTGAGTCTCTCCATGATGACACGAATTAGATGTTTCCTTGGCGAGGACAACAACATTATTCGACGCCAGTTACTGCAAAGGCTTAAGTCACCCTTCTTTGGCAGGTTGACAAGTTGGCCATTCTTCCAATCGGTAGGTACCTTCCTTCCTCCCAAATCTTTTGCAGTAAAGGTGTGAGCATACCTGCTACAGTCTCTGGGCACGATTACAGTACTTCAGGGGGAAGTACATCTGGTCCTGTGCCTTCTTAGTTTTCAATATCTTGATCGCATTCAGGATTTCTGCTTTCAATGTGAGACTGGTGTCCACTGGCAAATCTGAGTGAGCTGCAGGTGACATTCGTTTCACTGGCCCTTTAAAGTGATCAGCCGATTGTTTTATTTGATTCTGCTCCTTGGTAATCAGGTTCCCTTGAAACTCTTTTATTGGTTTCATCATCTGAGTTGATCCCTTTCCGGTTAGAGACGTGGTTAGCTGGTGTAATTTTCTGAAGTCTCTTTTACTTGCGGACAACCTGTTCTGCTTCAGTTAAGTCAGTGTATCGTAGAATTGTCTTTTGTCTTTACTTTCAGTCTTCTTCACCTCTTCTAATTTCAATACAGTGTACAATGAACTCAGCTCCTCCTTCTATTGCTCATCTTTGCATTGAGGCGTCTTCTCTTTCACCATTCTCCTCTCCTCGATTGGCTTCAAGGTATCTGTTGAGAGCCATTCCTTGTCTTGTCTCCTATGACTTACTAGAACAGTTGCACTTATTTCTTCGAACATCAATTTCAGAGAGTTAGTTCCACTGTTCTCCCTGGCAGGTTTCCTGTTGTGATAACACATGGTATCTCCGACTTTCCTGTGATCTGATCTTTAGTAAAGACATCCCTTGTGGTTTTGTCCTTGTTTCTGAGTACTGAACTTGAATTATGGCCAGTTTCCGGTCGCTTTCAAGAAAATCGGTTCCTTGAACTAGATGGTAGTGTGAGGCCACATCTGCTCCCCTTCTCGACTTTGTATCCAGCAGGCTGCTTCTCCACTTTCTTGGGCAACTTTAAGGTGAAGTCCATCTGGTTTGTGGTGTGTCCGTCAGGCAAAATCCACGTGGCTCTGTATACATCCTTGTGCTTATACACGTTGCCTCCGATTACGAAATCATTGAAAACGTAGAAGTCTGAAAATAATTCTCCGTTCTCATTCATTTCTCCAAGCGAGAGCCTCTCGACCATGATGACTTCTCTTCCTGTATTATCTGCTCCAAGTTTAGCTTGCATTCATTTCTCCCATAAAGATTTTGATATCGTCGTTCGAGATGTTGTACATTCCTGCTTGAAGTTGTACATCGAAATCTTCCTTCTTCTCTTGTTCAGAGTTGTTTTTAGGTGCATAGCATTGGGTAATTGTAACGTTCCTTTCATTTGAGTTGAATCTTGCTGTCACAGTCCTGCAGGATGAGATTGGTTGCTAGTACATTAGAGCTTTCGCAGCTGTCGGTTACATCATCATAGCCACTTACCAACCAAATGTTCTCGTGGTTATCGTCTGAGTGACCAGAACGGAGTAGATTACCGACTCTTTTAGATGTTGCCTTTCACCAGATAGCTGTGTTATTTCGCGTCTCGGGTCCCAGTGAAGAATAAGTTTGTTTTTTATATTTTTTGTATTTTTAATATACTTTCCGTCTGCTTAAGTTTATGTAGCAGTCTGATTGCTTTTCCGGGATAAGGTCTGTTGGCTTAACCAAGTAGTATCACTAACCTACACTCATACATATTTGTAATTTACATAGCCTACCTGATACATGAAAATATGTTTGTACTATGAGCAGTTGAATCGTATTACACTGTCGTCAGAAACAATTTTCCGGTCATCCATAATAACGGAAGTAAATCAACACGTCGCCATTATTCGCATGACAAAACTTGCCCTTAATTATTCATTATCCCAGTATAAAATTAAGTTCATCATTGGTCCTTATGCAATCATTCATATATATATACATACATACAGTAAAAGTTTTGTATGAAACGGCTAAAAATTCTAAATTAATTATTTTCCATACCCCGGCATCCAATTAATCTCATTTTACGTCAGTGTATTTTTATTTTGCTCCCTCATTAAATTTTCGACAATGGTCGTCTTATTTAACTATTACAGATCATTAATGCATTAAGGTTTTAAATCCTTAAATAATAATAATTATTATAAGAGTAATAACCGCTATTATTAAATGACCTCAGATTGTTCATCAGGTCAATCTATTAACGTTACATTGTTCAACGGCAAATTTTGTTTCACCGCACTTAAATACAAACTTATTGCTAGATATTCAATCGATGCTGGTAAATTCT
Organism: Trichobilharzia szidati; assembly: GCA_944472155.2. Taxonomy (NCBI): domain Eukaryota; kingdom Metazoa; phylum Platyhelminthes; class Trematoda; order Strigeidida; family Schistosomatidae; genus Trichobilharzia; species Trichobilharzia szidati. Next base: position 33,972,156 of record OX235276.1, on the reverse strand, counting down.
AAAACGACACAATAAAGTTTTGAGAAATGCAACTTTTGATTTTCACTAGATATTAGTTAGGCAGTGTTATTCTATAACACTAATAACATTAACATGATTTTAAAGGTATCAGCACTGATAAAACGCCAGTTTGTTGTGACTGATGAGTCACTGATATGTATACGTGGAATACTAAACACCTGATTAATATTAGATGGTTGGAGGTAGTCGGCAGGAATCCTTGGACCTAGGTTTCGTATCTGCGACCTTGAAGGAATTTATATCCCTTTTGAGGTTGGAGGCAGCGTCAACCAGCGCTGCTGATAGAATTTAGTCAGCACTAAAGAAAGGACTGGAAACACCACACTAGTTACCAGTGTCCAATGAAGGTATACTTGATTAACTAATGCAATCAAAAATCTAGCCAGGTTTAGAGTCTTTGAGGCGATTTCGTCGTTCTTTTTTAGATGGTGATTTCATGTAAACTGCCAAAAATCAGGCAGCTTTTTACACTCAATTGCTGTTAGTTGGTTGGAATGAAACCGTATGCATGTGAGCGGTATTTCTGCAAAGCGTTTCCGCAAGCTAAATGAAATTAATGATCTACCCCTGAAAATGTGCGGATCAAATCACAACGTTTTGCATTATCGTCAAACAGAGTATAGAATGGTAGTTAAATCCCTATCTCAACTCCATCGACTTTGAAGAAACCTTTAGTATTGTTGATCGCCAAGTAATTAGGAAACTGCTTCAACAGTATGGAGTGCAGCGCCATAAGCATTGATAAGCCTTATTCAACATAAATATAATGAATCCACACGTCAAGTGATCCATAACAGAAAACTCAGTGAAGGCTCTGTATTGAAGAAAGAAGTAAGAGAATACTGTCTACTATCCCCGATGATATTCCTGATTATACTGGAATAGAGTGTGCAGCAGACTATGGGGGTGGGTGGGTTATGTCTAGTGCCGCTTAATCTCGAATATGTACAGGTGAAAGCTAACAAGTTGCCAGAAGAGGCAGACAGTGAAGACAGAACTTCAAGTGGTCATAACGAAGACAGATGTGATGAAGAAACCTGGTCACAACCAACAACAAGCACCAGTCACTACCGACTTCTTCAGCTTATCTAGGTGGCATCATTTTAACTACATGCGGAACCGACGAGGATATCATAGGAAGGGTCGAAAAACCAGAGAGATCTAACCTGGTCTGAAATCATTCAGGATATCTACTGTAATCCACAAAAGCATTTTGAACAGGTGACTAAGGGCTTTCATCAACAGCTGCTTTCGCTACATACTGAAAATGAGATTGCGAGAAAGGATAGGCAGCAGGAAGCTCTGTGAATGAGTGAACCAAGAACCTATCGCTCAACAAATATATCGAAATAAATGGAGATAGATCGAACGCATTGTAAGTGAAATGATGCTCCGGACTCTCGAGTGATATATGGATGAGAAACGGTGAGTTGGGTGTCGTTTCGAGAGTGACATGGAGGAGGTCGTATGAGCAGGAGATGGAAGCTTTTGGAGAATCGTGAAGTCAGATGAAGAAGACTGCACTAAACAGAGTGGAAAGAAGGTATTCCATTGAAGCCCTATGTTCCACTCGGAACTTAACTGTATAATAATAATGATCATATTAGTAGTAATTTGAACCTGTGGCATCTAATGCATCAGTAAAAGACATTATAACTGACCAATGTAGATTTACAATTCACCTCATAATGGATTTCAATGAATATTCTAATTGTTTGGCAAAGAAAAATTAGTGTCATATGACAAGTACTTATAGTCGATGCTTGCTGAATTCTATCTCACTGAGTGAATTGTCATTGGCATTTAGTTTAAATCTTTGTCATTCACTGCTGCGTGTTCGCATCTCCAAACTTTAAGGTTGCAGGTTGCGCAGATAAGCATGAAATCTAGGTCCAGGGCAGCCATCTAACAAAAATTCAAAACCTGACTAGTCACCTTATTCCCTGATCACATTGCGTACTTGACTGACAGAATTCAGTTGACCTCAAAATAAAATACTGGATATACGACAGTGGTCACAACCAGTGTAGCTTTTAATTCTCTCAGGAGCATAATATTCGATTTCTCCCTACTACTGTTAATTGCTACTGACACCTGCTTATGAATTTGTTAAATTTTTTGCGGCTGTATTGGCAGAAATGGAGATCAGCGGGCCACTCCAATTTTCTATCCACCAAAATTCATCGTATTTAATCAGTTTCAAACTATTTTAATCATTCGATTACCAATATGAGTGGCAATCTATACTACAACATCATTTCAAATAAGTTCTTACCTTTCGGTAGCGATTCTCTGAAGGAAATGGAGTAACAGTATTGTGGAGTAGTATTGGAACATGCTTCGGATGGATCAATTTTGATTCAAATGACAAATTAACGGTCATTATACTAATTAAAGATTCTGCACATAGAGTAAATGACTTGCAGTGAGACTACTTGAAAATTCTATATTGTCTACAGAAGCATTTTTCAGAATAAAGCTATTATTTTTATTAAAAAGCAACATAAGAGGATTTATTCAGAGAGCTATTTTATGTTGAAAATGAAGGGTTATTCTTCAGCCAACAAGAAACTCCTCTTATGACTATCAGAGTAATCCAATTTTATTTTTTGTCTTCAAATGATGACGGTCTGTTTGTTCAGTTATTGACTGTTTCCTTGGGGGAATTCCTCAAACTTCACTGCTTGATGATATCCATTTGCTGATTATTGGTATCAGCTTGTAGTTGTGCAATAATAAACCATGTGGTCATAACGATTACACACTCAAAAGTCATAAATTGCCTCCATGACTTTCAAGTATTGGCTTGTAAGGATTTGAGTGATATGTTACAGGAATTCATCATGAGCTGACATTGGTTAGAGGACCATTGGAAAACAAGCTGGGAGTACTGGACAGCCAATTGTTCCGTCCCAACTCATTTGGGACTCTTCACAGTACTCACCACCCCCCAAAGGTTCGAACCCAGGATCTTGTGGTTACAAGAAGAGCTCGTCGACCATTAAGCCACTGGGATTCGATCCAATGGCCCATGAATTCCATTTTCTGCCAATTCATGACATAGCGTGACCACTAGCCAATTTCTTCAACAAGCATTTGTCCTCATACCTGACCTGCTTCACCCTACTGGTCACGACTTCTCACAAGAACCCAGGTAACTACGTACCTGAATAAGATCAGTCACCAGCTATCATCTCATCGATATTCAAGTATTGGTTTGCAGGGATTTGATTGATTGGTTAAAGGATTTCATCATGAGCTGACATTATTTAAAGAACCATGACTGTTCGATGATCTCTGAGTTTACAGAAACCAAATCAGTCCAGACGTAACTAGAACATCTTAATCCAGGTTATTCTGTTACTCAAGATTTTAGGACTTTTTTGCCTCATTCGTTTGGTGTTCGGATACAGTAATCAACAACGTTGTCAGTGTAACGCAGTATGGTACTACACACACCTAATTTTTCCTAGACTTTATACGTTGTTAACATTATCAATAAAATTACTACATTTCATGTTCATATAAAACTTGTAAATACAGAATAGGTGTCAAGCCTCTTCTTTGTTTACTGGTGACACTAAAAGCTATTTTTCTCTTCACGTGTCAATAGTATCCTGTCGTGTTGGTTATCGTTGCGAATAGTCATTAGAACAGTAGGTTTGCGAATCTACTAGGTAGGAAAGTTAAATAGTGCGGCAGAAACGTGGAATGCCAGGCTGTATTGACTGTTACATCACATCAACAATGCATAATACAAAATGGAAAAAAAGCCTACAAAAATAATAGTGTAAAATGACTGACATCTTCCCGTAGTTTTATTGCTCCTAGGATACTTTCTTTGAGCGGAAAAGTTTATTGCAAGTGTGTCACGTGTTTATGTCGGCTCTGGTTTTCTAGTGACCAATCACTTTATCGAAGAATAGCCAAAATTCCTGCAGTAGGAGAAGCTAAAAATAAATCTTCATGGTTTCTTTTCAACTTACCAAGCGTTTAATTCTATCAATATAGATGAAGCAATCAGAAGACGTCTTCTTATTGCTTTGTCAAAATTGATAAAGGGGGAACTAGATGTTTTAAATTCTATCTATTCAGTCTTTTTCTGCATTTCATACTTTCTGAGGGGAGAACAGAGCCTGAAGTTTCAGTAAAGATGGTGCTAGTCCTTTAGACAGAATAGGACTACCGGCCTAACCCGCAACCTCTCCCCAATTTCTTGAGCTAGAACACTAGGCGAGATTTATGAGGATACCTAAGATGACTGGAAAGCAATACACGGATGTGCTTCACCGGTAAGAGATAAGAGATGTGGTTTCTATATATATATATATATATATATACATATAGTGAAATTATGTACACTTTATCTTCATATCACCATTTTCACAGACCTCCGATGTTGTGCTACTTTTGTTCTTCGTTATTCTGTTTCATTGTCTTCTTTTTAACGTCTCCGATGGTTCTCCACAACGCTGAATTATTTGATTTCTTTCACGTCAAATCAGTCTTCCTGCTATTTAATATTCTTATGCCAATGAACGTCTCTTTATATACTACTGGTGAATCTTTTCAGTAGCAGACACCACAGTACCATCGATGCAAATCAAAATAATAACATGTAATCTATTGTTTTCATCATGGGCTGACATCGGTTAGAGAACCACTGGAAAAGTTGAGAGTACTGTTTCGTCCTAGTTTAGGACTCTTCACAGTACGCACTCACCGGGGTTCCAACTCAGTGGTTCTCTAACTGATGTCAGCTGATGATGAAATCCTCGATCCAGCCAAACTGAATCCCTACAAAATCAATTCTTGCACATTAATCTATCGTTATTATTATTTCTTTAGATTCTGAGTGTAACATAGGGCTTCAAAACCACACTTTCACTTTAACCTATTCTCTCCAGCCCTCTTTAGATGCTTCCACAACTTCCCATAATCTCTCACCCCCTTTTCTAATGATCTTCTCCATGTAACCCTTAGATGCTGAACTTATAGTTTCCCATACGGGTTCCAGTCGAGGACCTGCCATGCATGTAATCAACTATAAAATGGTAATTTCTCCTTTCAAAGAAATCACTGAGTAAAATATGTTGTTAAAGCACGTTAAACCATTGGGAAATTTCGATTTATGAGTACTTACAGTATTTAGTGTACTATCTGAAGTATGTAGACTGAGAAGTATGAAGACTTTTACAAATCTTACGGATTATGCAACATAAACAAAATTTCTACTAATTGAACTATACGTCATTCTGACCTAAATATGACTGTAATGCATTTACATTATAAGCACTTCTTCTGCAGCTGAAAGGCTAACAGAACTTTGGAATACTAACCGCTAACCTTATTCATTTACCAGGGAAATGAATCAGTACATAACTTAAAACCATAATTCTAGTTATTTAGCATAATGCCGGGGTCTATAGATTAACTTTAAAAGCTATATTGTTCAAACATAGCATCATTATTTCACTCCGCGTATCATCATACTAAGCTGCGTATCCTGGAATAATCCTATCTTCTTTTTTGAGCTCAGAGAACATAGTTCTGCGCACTGGGCTTTTAGCTCACAACTCATTTCGTGTATAGATGACACAACTATCCCTCGCATACGACTGATTGATCACGATGAGATGTTGAATACTACTCATATCAGCCATTAGTGCTTGCTAGCCAGGCCACTGAAGTTATCTAAACACCGGATGGTAATTTCATCAATTCGGGGCTGAACTAATCCGGGGTGTAACCAGTTCGACACAGATCAGAGAGCCGAAACAGTTCAAACCACCTCAATTTCGATTATCTGCTTGAAAGAATTGGATGATATGATTGGTACTCAACCACTCTTAGCAATCAATCAGTAGTGCATGATTCAGTTTATTACGTTAAGCAGATCACATATATTTTGATCTGAATAATTTTGATTTCTAAATGAAAATTCGATGGAACTTCATCTCGTGAAAATGCATGTTTTGCAAATCAAGTGTGAGAATATAAACTCTTTTCTATTTATTATAGTGAATACCAGTAGAGTGATACAAAATCCATGCCTCGGCAATTTGCAAAGAACGTTTGCAGTCAAAATTCTCATGGTCTGTGCAGGTTGGATTCAGGATGTAGCAACCTTGCTGTTTGTTAGACAAAAGACAACAGTTTACAGTATCATTTACTGCACAGACCACTGCTTAAAAGGAATAGCTGAATGTCTCTACCAATATGGTAGAAATCCCCACAATCAACCTGCTCACTTTATCACTTCATAAAAGAATGGTGATGGAGGATAGTATATGCACATATATAGACATATACATGTTTAAGCTCTTACGCATCATGAAGAGCATTTCCCACAAATTGCAGACTCTTATCAACAGCTGCCTTCTTTTACTGCATATTGAAGGTCAGATGGTTAGCCGGCCAGGAAAAATTAGCAACAAGAAACTTCCAGCTGCGGATAAACCATCCAAGAGCCGATTGCTAAACAAATACGTAGAAGAAAATGGAAATGAACGGATCGGGCATATATTGTGGAGGCCGTCCAGTGAAATCGCGTAAAAGGCCAGTGCTCAAGTGGAACCCCACTAGGAAACGACGAGTGGGTCGTCAGTGCGAGGATGACACGGGGGAGATGAGAGATTCTGGACAATCATCAGTCCATCTAAAGACAATATCAGAAAAGTGGAGAAGTATTTTTGAAGCCTCATGTTCCTTCCACTCGGAACCCAAGGGAATAATAATAACATTAATGTATATAAAGAAGGGAAAAGCTGTTCATTTTATCTTAAAAACAAATTTTTCCATCTTTTTTTCAACATATAGTCAAAATTTTCTCTACACATCATATTAACTGGACTGAAGAAGGAGAAAAAAAATAAAGAAGGGAAAGAAAAGAGAAATATAAATATATGTATACGGTGTACAGTATTAAGAATAATTAAGAACAATAATAAGCATAATGAAATGTGTTCATCATCTTCTAATTGGCGGCATACATAATACATCAAGTGATGAATACATAAAATACATTCAAACCTTTTGGGAATACAGTCAAAACATAACAGTTATGTATTAAACGAAGAGATGAGACACTTCCAAATGACACAAACAAACACATACACGTATATTCGATCAAACAGAAAGCAAGCGGAGAAGGACAAGAAGAAGGTTAGTCAAGTGGAAAAGTAGCCAGTCTCACTAGAAAAGTAACAAAGTCATTTTAACCAGTGAAAACCAAAAAACCCAAAAAGAACCAAAATACATAGCTTAATAATGAAAGCATAATTTAGGCAAACAAAATGAAAGTACACTCATCCGGCGAGATTATTAAAGCAGACATCTGCTTTAAACTGCTGACAGTAGAAGTGAAGTTTAGAGACGGAGAAGTCGATAGACAAAGAGAGCTTAGCACTTTTTTATACACCAATATCTGTAAAGGTAATGAAGTTAGTAAGTAAGTTAGTGAGTAAGTAAGCAGCGGATGACTTAAAACAGAAGTGAAAGAAGCCATCGTTTCCTCTGAATACCATACACTGGCCTCAATAAAAGTAGAATATAATGCAAGTAATAGTAGGTTTTTACTACCCCCGCGCTTAACTGTCAGTATTCAGCTCTTCAGGGAAAAAGATTTAGATTCTGAATAATAAGCTTTGTTGTTACACGCGCCGGCTAGACAGAAAAACACGCACAATTCTCCCCTCGCCGCCTTTAAGTGGAGAATAGAGAAGCACTCAACCATTTTCGTGGGAGTGGGGATAAAGGCGATAGTGGAAAGCAAAAAAATAAAGTAAAATAAACAGGATGACTGACTGAATGAGTCAACTTTGAATAGTGTTCGAATAAAAGTGCGCTATAATTCTTTGATTTTGTTGCTGTTGTTGTTGTTGGTGTAGCAAATGGTTTGATTTCAACATGAAGAAATTCAGTAAATGAAACATGACTTGATTTATTTTAAGGAATATTACTGCATCAGAAAGAAAAAGAAAAAAATACGAACTCAGATTACAAATTACTTATTTCTCTTAGTTGATAGTAGTATTTGTGGCCTAAAAAAAAGAATGACTGCAAACGCTTGAATAACCTCCCTAAATTGTGATAATTACATTGAACGTTTGATTTTCGTTTAAGTAGTATTTATCCCACTTAAGTAGACACAGCGAGTGTATCAATAATGGTAATAGTAACAATAATAATAGTAACAATAATGAGCAAGACAAGTGGACGAAGAAGAATGCTTGTCAACATTTCCAAAGGATGCAGTTACGTAATAGCGTCTTAGAAAGATTTCAGGATTACATAAGATTAGTGATTAGTAAGTAGCACAGATAGTGTTTGAAGAAATTGAAAAAGAAGGGTGTAAATAATAACAATAATAGTAATAGTAATTAAAATGCAATAGAGTGAAACGATAATAGTAATAATATTAATAATAGTCATCATATATTACTTAATAATCCAAATGAGTAGTACACTTTACGCATAATATTACAACTAATCCATAATAGTTTATGTGCAAAATTATGACTGAAAGAAAAAGTATGCATAAATAGAGGATGTTGGCAGCTGACGTATCAGTATACTACTGATTTCATTTTGTAGCATTAGTAGTAGATGATAGAAAAGCTTAATAAAACAGATCCGTAGGATATTTCACATATGTCTCACTTGCTCACCAACTCACTGTTTCTCTCTGTGCCTTTAAAATGTGAATATTTTCACATATTTCCGACGATATAGGCGTTTATTCACATTGCTTACTTTTACATCGTAATAAATGGAAAGGAAGTGATTAAGGGTAGGCAGTATATGGTTTGTATAGTTGGTGGACTGGTTGGTTGTTTGGTTGTGTTGACCAGTTTATTTTCTGTTTACAATATCATTGAGATACCTCCTAATTAAGTGATAATAATAATAATAATAATACCGATAATCATAGCAGTGTAATATTTTGAAGATTTTAAAGATGTAATGTTTACAAAATGTGCATATATATATGTGTAGTATATTTAAAATCCTTGAATACTGACTCGTTTGTATGTCGAACTGTTGACCAAATAAGAAGACACATACACTTGCGAACGCAAACGGATTACTAGGGCAAAATCAAAACTGGATAATGATAATAATGTCTTGATCTGGGAGATCAGATTATCAGATTTTTGTTGTTGTTGTATCTATTCAGCTGGTTCATCAGCCAATAGCATAGAATAAAGTTGTTTATCTGCCATACAGCCATCCATAAATTCTTCCCTAGTTAATACACCGTCAGCATTACTGTCCATTTTTTCAAAGATTTCGTCGGTACGCGCCTCTGGACTAAGATCTACAGTAGATTCATCTGCGCCTAACATACTGTAGATTGCCTAAAAAAAGAAGAAGAAGCAAAAACAACAGAGTTAGGGAAAAAGGAGGTATCCACTATGTTTTATAGATAAAACAATATACAGTTAAAACGTATGAAATGTAATTTAACGTCCGTATTCATGAAAAATGTTAACGCATGAACCTTGAATTCGAAGGTGACTTAGCTGCAAGTATTCTAAGGATGGAAGGAAGGAAGGATCTCATAGTCTCTGAAAACGAAATTTGCAACAGAATCTTTGAGAATGCTGCTTTCTGGTTGAAGATTATTATTCAGTTGCCTGAAGGACAAGATCCTGACGCTGACCAACTGCATGAATGTTTTTCTGCTTTATTTTCTTTTGTAGAGCTAAGTAGTGCGTCAGTGGCATAGCGGTTAGGACGCTCACCGACCATGCACATGGTCCGGGGTTCGATTCCCGGCCGGCGCACTCCTTTACCTCGCTGAGCCAGAAATAATGCTCGTAAAGGGGAAAGGTTGGGCATGGGGCTAACAACCCCACCCTGTAAAATAAACACTGCTACAGAAACTTCAAGCCACTAGCTTGAAGCTCTATGTTCCACTGGGGAACGTGAAGGAAAAAAAAGAGCTAAGCAAATAGGTCGTTCGATACGCGTTTTGTCCAAGAGGGTGCAAGATAAGTATCCTGCATGGTAATCACTGGTCACCTTACCTCTACAACCCCTTTCTTTAAAGTTACCTTTAAGGCTAGAAATAGCCTGCTCAAATTATTATTTATCCAATTCATCTGTATTGCTGAAGCTTTGGTCATCGAATTAGAAAAACCAAGGCTTGGTATACAGGAAACATTTGTTCAGGCACTTTCAGTGATGGTCTTAATCTGTTTGTGGTTAAGTATTACAATCCCTATTCCTGCTTTAGCTCTATTTATTTTTCGTCTTGTTTACTTAGTTTGTATATCTTCCCATTATTATATTGACTGGTATTATTATTATATTCATGCTGAACAATTTCCGATATTATCCCATTTATTTATTTTATTTATTTTTAATTTTTAATTACAGCTTGCCTCCACACCGTATTTTCTTGGTACATTTATGGAATTTTCAGCATGTGATATTGGTAGCCCAAATTTTGCAGGCCGACCACAGATATCAGGTGTGCGTTGGTATGAGGTCGAACCCCGGATCATTTGCATGGTCGGCGCACATTTGGCGCCTTTATTTTTTTCAATTAAAAATAATTCTCTGCAGTGTTGTCGTTTCATAATTTTCACATTGTTGCGCAATCTTTTAATTGCTTATTAATCTTAAGAAAATCTACACTTCCTTCTGACATTTGTATGCTCCATGAACTATTCTACAAAGAGCCTCTTGTGAAGGTGTCCTCAGTTTATTTCCAATTAATTCCCATTTGCTTCTGTATACTTATGGGATAGTAGGTTCTAGATTGGTTCACTTGTCGGCTATATGATTTCGAATATTGACTGAAGGCGGATGCTGATGAAAGTCTCCTGGAAATGCGTCTGAGTGATACGTGCACTGAATTTATATTGGTGTTAAAATACTTGGAGTTTTCCCTCATTCTGAATTCTGTAAATCTTTACATTGATTTCGAAAATGAAGACCACCTGTCTTACGGCTGCCTATGACGCCAAGTCCGCTTATTAGTAAACCAATGCCTTTCAGAAGGGTGCGAGAGGCGAATTCCTTCAGATTTCTCTAGTAAGAGGTGATTACTATATATCATCATTGGTTGAGTATCTTCACCACCACTGTCTCATTTATGTTTACCTGAAGTCCCGACTTTGTTTCACCCTCTTCTGGGAAGTTTGCAGAAGATTTTAAATCCTCGAGTGTATGAGATATGAGACGTAAATCATTTACGAGATTCACTTCTTCTAAGTATTTTTAGTTGGTCCATCGTACTTAAAATAACTTTCCATTACAGATTAAAGACATAAATATTGTTGAAGAGGTGAGACATTGCTGAAACATCTTGGTGGGAAATGGCTCCTCCCCTTGTCCCTTCAACAGATTCACGGACAAGAAATTAAAAAGCTGTCGAACAGGTCTAAGTCATCCTCAAAAAGATACCGCTTCTGAATCTCGAGCTCACAGGTGATACTAAGGCAGAAATTCTCCTCAAAAATAGCTTTCAGAATATGGCAGTTGCACATACTTCGCTGAGAGCCAACGAGTATTATTTTCATACAAGAAACTATTCAGCTAGCACTTGAAAGATAGGCTATCACAATAGTCCAAATCAACATCCGTGTTCCAATCTGAGTACACTGGTTGTACCGTGCGTCAGAAACAGTATGCAGTCTGGTTAGCGAAGGGAGAACATAGATATATACATATATAGAAAACAAAATATCTGGTGTACTCAGGAAACTCAGCTCCATTTTACAACATATATATATATATGTCAAGTGACATCACACGCCAGGCTATCACTCGAGTGAAACCAGAATAGGAAGCGGTGAGTTAGTTGGTCGGTAGTACGAGGGTGACATGGAGGAGTTCATGAGAAGAGGAGATGAGAGCATGTGGGCAGACGTGGAGCCGGATGAGGATGTTGGCAAAGAACCGAACGCAATGAAGACGTGCGGGTGAAGCCCTATGTTCCTCTAGGAACTAAAGGAAACAATGATATACATATATGCATGACAACCACTGGGTAGGGGAAATAATTTCCTACTTCGTCCCTCAAAAACAAATGCAAAGACAAGTTTACTTCTGAAAAGCAAACGCATCTGGAAAGAATTACATCATGTATTGTAGGCTTTATAACTCTGAAAACATCTTTAAAACTTTTAATTATTTAGACACTGTGTTCAAATTTATAAAAAAATATATACATAAAAATATCTCCTATTAAAAAGCAACATCAATATGTATATATATTAGCTTTGTTCTACGCATTAACACGGAATACATGAAACAAGTAAATGGAAGCTGGTAAGGTGTTAACCTCACACAGTGATATTATGTCCGCTTTTCTCAGTTAGTTTTGTTTTAAAGTAAAAAAAATTATGTCTGTCACAGTTACAGGATAGAAGAAAAAAACTACGATTTCTTTTCCGTTCCTACTATCTAATTATAATACGATTGTTTCATAAACTAAACTTCATCAATTCTCTGGCTTGTGAATTCGCATCTCCGCATTCATTTAGAGTTCTTCAATACAAATAAGAAGATATCTGTTCCATGCTCCACAAATGGTGTTTAACATCAACAATAAAGTGCAATCTCTTCAAACGAGTTACCAGTTTAGAAATGGATTTCCAAGTTGTAGAATTTATGCAATGTTTTGCCTTATTCTGGGACTCTTCATCAACTCACATGAGAGATCTTAACAGAAATCGAACTGTACACCTTTAGGCTATGAGTTAAAAGACACTGAACATTCAGCTATTTGGACCACACTTAAATGTCTCGTGAATTCTAAATTTGTCAACTCATAATGGAATACTGACATCACCACTTCGCGTTGCCATGGTTATTGAATTACAGCCGCAAAAGTGACTGAATGGTCAACAGGCTCGTTCTTGGGTTCGGTAAGTAGTACAGTCGTGGATGATGAAGACCAAACAGCTGTTCAGCGCTCCCTAGTTTTTCAGTGATCTCCGTAAGTGATGTTATTTCTTGAGGAAAATCTAAAAATTGGATTTCTAGGTGCTTCGGGGGCGAGTTATAACTCATGAAGTCCAGACACAAAAATATCTCTCTACAAACAAAATGAATTAAAAATGAGGAGATTACGAGTCAATTTTAAGTGGAACACTGTTTCGTCCTAGTTTGGGACTCTTCATTAGCAGATTACAAGGCGAGGTCACAGATCATTTAAGCAAGTTGCCAGCTAATACCTTCTGATTTCTGTCAGTTCGCAAAATAAAGCACTGTCACTAGCCAAGGCAATCAGTGACTACTTTCTCTCACTCCCAACTTGGTAGATTCCATTTGTCACTACCTTACACACACTAATGACCATTAGACTAGTTGAGTGCTAGAGAATTGATCTGTTTCAAGTTAGATCGTGACGTGACATCAAGGTTTGATCCCCGGTAGAATCAGAAACTAGGCTGAAACAGCTTTCCAATATACCTTAGTTCCCCAACTGATATCAATCACTTCATGATCCAACCAGAAGCCAAAGGAATCCCTGTAAGCCAACACTTAGAAATTAACTCTTGGAGACTGAATCTTTCTTTATGCAGTGCCTGGATGGGGAGGGGAGGCGGGAGGAGCAGGAGTGAAATGCTGCACACATATAACGTCAACGTTTAGAATTTCGATACTCTGCTTTATCGTTTGTCAGCCATCTAATGATTTGTCGCACTGCCTACAAAATCAACGCAGCTGTTTTTGCCAATATCTATCTATCTACGCATAAAAGCTTTCCGTTCGATTAGTTTAAACAACCAAAAAAAGAGTCAAACTAATGAACATATGGTTATTTTTTCTCTTTCGTTACTTATCTGCCTATCAACATCATCATCATCATCATCACTATCATCATTATCAGCATCATTATCGTTAATGGAGTGAATCAAAGTCGCCTATTGGATTTTATCTAACTTATTGATTTTATTCTAACGATCAATATATCTATATATATATATATATATATATATATATATTTATATTCATGTAACAGTTGTTGTGATTTGACATTTTGTTTCCCTTAGAAAAAAAGAAAGAAGAAGAAATTCTGAATTTTTGCAATTTATTTTTATTTATAAAGAAGATAAATGTGTTATTTTGTAGGAAACTAGAAAGAATGACCAAAATCTCATTTCCCAGTTCGATATGAAAATTAGATGTTTATATAATAAAGTATTCTGTGTATTACCCATGTATTACCCGTTGGCGGAAAAGGCTAGCTAGAATTCAAGTGGTTTCAGTAGGTGTAATCAAACAAACTACAGACCTTCATCAACAGATGTCTTCGCTCAGTACTTGGCTCAAGATCAGATGGCCAGAGAAGATCAGCGACAAGGATCTCTGGTAGCGAATCAACACAGTAGGAACCGATTGTTCTACAAATAAGCTGGAAGAAATGGAGGTGGATTGGATTGACCATAATCAAGTGACATCACACTAAAGGCTACCGCTCGAGTGGAACCCAAACAGGAAGCTGCGAGTTAGTTGGTCATCAATGAGAGAGAGACATGGAGGAGGAGATCATGTGAAGAGAAGATGAAAGCATGGGAGCAGACGTGGAGCCAAGTGGTGAAAACGTTGACAGAGAACCGAACGCAATGGAGACGTGCATCTGAAGCCTTATGTTCCTCTAGGAACTAAAGGAAACAATAATACACTGAGTGTAATGGACAAATTGTGTGGAAAATTCCCCCATTGACGCTTCAGCTAATTTCGTAATGATTATATGTTTTTACTCCCTAGACTGGGGATTATTAATTTGACATTTGCATATGAAATATTGATTTTCGACCTTCGTTATTTGCCTTTATCATTGATTAATCTTGAATTGTGTTACTTCTCTTTGTGGTTGTGTATACATTGACTGTGTGTTGTTTAATGATATGAGCTTGAGTTTGTTTTGAAGGTGATTCTAACGTAGAAAGCCTTGTTGCATGATTCTTTTGGATAAAGCTCTTGATCACAGCTCTTTGGGAACATTCTGCTTGATTCTAAAGGACCTGATGCAGCCGAACTTTGGTTGAATAATTTTGTCTTACAGCACTTGTTTTGTATGTAGAAACATATATTGCCTATATAGCAGCTGCCTCACGGCACTGTTGAGATAATTTTAAGTTTAATGGTAATACTGATTTAATAGAACAGCTAAAATATTGGAAGATAATCGTCTTTTCCCTGCCTTTTGGACGTTTCGTGGCAGCGCATGTCTCAACAAAGTTTTGTCAGGAACACAGTAGAACAGAAAGATTAGTTTCTTGCATTCAGACGAATAAATTCGAATAATTCGGGTTGTTACAGAGGGCTTATCCTTAATTAACTTAACCTAACTGGGTAGATATCTGATTAGCTGGACCCTAAATCAGTCAGATAACCATTCAGTATTTTGATCATATCAATCTGCCAATCTAGTTCTTCCACTTTACGTGAGTGATTTCAAACGAATGGTATCAATCTTACCACACATTGTGATCTGAATAATTTAGCTTTGGCAGTGGAAAACTGTGATCAATTATCTCACTTCGAACTATGTAGTCTCCCAAAGGTGGACTGGATTTTATACAATACCAGTCTGACAAAATAGCCAATCAGATTTCGAATGAGATTTGAAAACGACGATGATTCGATCGCTGACTTATTTGTTTCGAAAATATAGAAATGTTTAGATTGGATATTAGGTAGCAGCGGGCAATCCCATGTTTGGTACAGATAGAATCCTACTAGCTGTCAGAGTGCACTATTAACTGCTATTATTAGATGGTTGGAGGTCATCTAGTAAGATGGCCACCTGATTGTTAGAATTCAGTCTGGACCAAATGAAGCACTAGACGCATGACACAGTTTACAGTTTACAATTTATTTAGGATAGTAGGCTATATGCCTGTGTTAATCCTTTCGATTTGTTACACACAGGAGGTCCAATCTCGCCTTGAATGAATCAACGGATGGCGCTGATACGACGTGTTCCGGTAGGGAGTTCCAATGGTTCACAATCCGATGCGAAAAACGGATCTCCAAACGCAGACGATTCGACCGTGGTTTTTGAATCTTGAGGTGATGTCCTCGCAATTGGTTGGTGCTAGAAGGAAGAAATAAATTAGATAAATTTGCTCCAAAATCATTTCTTAGGATACGGTATGCTAGTATTAGGTCACCCCTAAGTCGTCTGTATGACAGTGGAAATAAACCCAGTCGACTTAACCTCTCCTCATATGAGAGGGTTGAGAAACCTTTTATTAGCTTAGTTCCTACTCTTTGCACCCTTTCTAATAAGTCTATTTCGTATTTGAAACACGGGCTCACTGCCTGGATCCCATATTCCAAATGAGGTCTGATATAAGTCGGATATAATATACGAAATATTTCAGCGTCAAAATTCGCAAAAGCTTTGCGTATGGCCCATAATATTCGAAAACCCTTAGTGGCTGCAGCTCTACAGTTTGTTGCTGTTTTCAAGTCATGCTGCACAACCACTCCCAAGTCCTTGTACTCAGTGACCACTGGAAGAGTAATGCCATTCATTGAGTAATTGTGCACGCGACTATGAGATACATGCATAACTACACTCTTACTTAAGTTAATCTCCAAGGCCCAGTGCTTACACCAATCACTTAACAAGTTTAAATCTTCCTGCAAAGCAAGTTGATCACTGTCATCGTGTAAAGCCCTCCATATCTTGATGTCGTCAGCAAACAGTAAGCAGGATGACCTAACTACCGATGGAATCTCATTAACATAAATCAGGAAAAGAAGTGGGCCTAGAATGGTACCCTGAGGAACGCCACTCTTAACCGATTCCCATGTTGATAAAACCCCGTTAACTCGTACTCTTTGTCTTCTGTCCTTTAGAAAGTCTTGAATCCAGTCGGCAACCACTTTATTGATCCCTATACTACCTAACTTTACTAGAAGACCTGAATGAGAAACCCTGTCAAACGCCTTGCTAAGGTTGATGAATATGGCATCCACCGGTATATTAGCATCAGCTGAGCTTGCCCAACTTTCTCTGGGCAAAAGAAGGTTGGTCAAGCAAGAATGACCTGCTCTAAAACCATGCTGTTCCGCAGCGAAAAGTTTGTTCCCTTCAATAAACTGAATGATAGCATCACGAATTATTCTTTCTAGTAGTTTAACAACAATACTGGTCAAACTAACAGGACGATAGTTCTGAACTAAGTTTCTAGATCCGGTTTTGAAGACCGGACTAATGATGGCATCTTTCCAGTCTCTTGGACATTTAGACTGGTCCAGAGACATATTGAAGATTACCGACAATGGCTCGGCTATGTTTTCAGCCAATGCTGTTAAAATACGTGGGTGGAGTTCATCAGGGCCACTGGACTTACCAGGATTGAGCCTTAGAAGACACTTTAGGACAGTATCTTTTCCAATGCATAAGGGTGCCATTTTCAAGTTACCTTCTGGAAAAGTTACAAAGCTGGTATCAATATTATCAGAGAATACTTGACTAAAGTGCTTGGATAAAGCCTCAGCCTTAGTCAAGTTATCCTCAGCCATGTTTGTCAGGTCATCTTCAAGCATAAGAGGTGGGATATCATCACTCTTACGTGTTCTTCTCTTGATATATGAGAAGAGTCTTTTTGGGCAGCCTGGTGAACTTTTAACTAACTGGGTTTCGTAAGCTATCCTTGACTGGTAAATCAAAGTTTTACACTGGTTTCTGGTTTCACAGTATTTCAGCCGGAAATGCTGTAGCCCAGTAGAAACAAAGAGATTCCAGAACCTTTTTCTCCGTCTCAGGAGTGTTATAGCTTGTCTATTTATCCAGTTACTTATAACTGTTGTTGTATAACAGTATTTAATACAGTCCTACAGTAGGTCAACTGCGAGCCCGAATAGCTCAATGGTAACGTCGATGACTGCAACACTAGGTAACATGGATTCCTTAAAGATTGCAGATACGCCTTGCTGATGAGCGCCGTCAACGACGAAACCCGGCTCCAAGGCTTCCTCGTGGTCGCCTACAACTATCTTATAGGGGAAGGTTTACTTCGGGTCTTTATGTTAATTAATTTTGTCGAAGAGATACTTCTTTCTGACACTGCTGAATTCAAGAAACTAATCTGTATCAATAGTATATACCAGGCTTCTACTTACTTCTAGAAACAAGGGAAAATGAATACTTTCAAATGTTGCGAATTGTATAAAGAGTGTGTTTACTGTATTTTTGTAATACAGACATTGGTACTGTTTAATCTTTGTGTATATTAAGGTTGAAATTTACGAATTAGTCAGTTGATGTCATCAAGTAACTAAACAACTATAAGTAAAGTAAAATTATTATTTATTTTTATTGTTATTCGTTTGGGTTCTCCATTATGTTCTGTTTTCCAGGGTCCTCTTTAACTGGCTCCATGACTGACTATATGTTTATATCTCCTCCACACATGATGTGCTAATATCATTTTCAGACGCCCAACTCGTTGTTTGCCATTGGAGTTCCAGTCCATTCTCTTCAGTATATTTGTTGGACAATAGGATCTCATTTGGCTAGTTCCACAAGTTCCTTATTACTAATCATTTCTAATCTCCATTATGGAGCGAATACAGCTGTTGATGAAAGTCAGCAGCCGCCTGTTCGAAATACTCTTGGCAATGCGACAGGTCTCTGAAGCATTTCTAGCTTTATTTTAGACTGATGAAGATTTGCCCTGGCTTTCCTATCCTGCATTTTACATCCTCCATCTGTGCCACTCTTAGTTGAAATGATGATGTCTAGACAAGTGAAGGAAATGGCTTCCTCTAAAGTTCTCCCATTGATAATGATTGATGCTAGTTGTTTTTGTAGTTAGTCACGGTAACCTCATCACATGCTCTCTTCAGAGCATAGTGGGAGACATCACGTAGCATCAGTGAGGAAAACTGTATGAAAGAACGTTGGAACTCTTGGAAAGTGATGTCCAAAGAAGCATGTTTACCTGTTTTAGGAAGAAAGGAGAAGTAAGGAAAGGAATGGCTCTCTACATACACGTGGAACCTAATAGAGGATAACGCGACGATTAAGCTGGTGAACCAATGCAAAGATAGATCACAAAACGGGGAAACTGAGTCCAATCGATAACGCACTGAATAAAAAAGTAGAGAAGAGTGCCAGGAAGGACAAAAGACAATTCTACGACACACTAGAAGCAGAACTACAGAACAGGCCATTGGGTAAAAGAGACCTCAGGATATTGTATTAGATAACTAGGCCATTATCTTGTAACAGATAACCACAGATGAAATAAATCGAAATAAGATTCAAACTTCTTCATAATTACATACTGACCGTCTGTATGGTCCTAACATTCATCTAATTTCGTTCCTACTTGAAAGTCAATGTTTCCAATATTTAAGTGACCATTATTTGTCTTCAGAATATTCTACCGTGCAATGGTATTCAATAAAATTATTATTCAATCATTTTATCGAAGATGATGTAAGCACTTATAATTCTATTCATTCAGTACCCCTAATTAAGAGCTACACTTAGTCTGTGGTTACTCTCCTCGGTGTAAAGAGACGTGGCAGTGAACCGACTCAAACGCTGGGAGCAGATTTATTAAATATGACAGAGAAGATTTCTAGCTCAGGTGGATGATTTCGATGTAGTTATGTTCTCTGAGTAAGCTGGACGGTTTATTTGAGAGTCTTTCATTGCCCTACTAGGCAACATCTTCAGTGCATACTTCAATTTGTTGAAGTGAGCTTTTAGATTTGTCCACAAGTTTACTAGTCATCTCTTCAGGTGACCTTGAACGTGACTCTTTGGTTGTTTTTGTGCGCTTTCACACTCTCTAGGCTACTTGTCTTGGTATTGGTGTTGACCTGAAGTTTGACTCTTTGTGTGTGAGATTTCATTCTTATCGATTAGTTAATTTTGTCTGTATCAGTGAGTCTATTGACTGACGATTCACTGGAATACCAGACTTCTAAAAATTCCCTAGTATTCCTGGTGTGTTCTCTGTCTAATATTTGAAAGTTGTCCCAGTTGAGGTGATGTCTGTGGTTTTCTGTATAAAGCGATATGAGTGAGGGAGTGGATTTCTTGTCTTTTCACCGCTAGTTTATGATCATGGATACGAAGATGGAGAAAGCGTCCACTTTGGCTTATGTAGTGTTTTTCGCAGTCGTTGCAACTTATTTTGTAGATGATGTTGGTTTTTAGTTCTTTCGCTGTTGAGTCTTTTGGTTGACACATAGGTGAGCGAAGTCATTTTGTTGGTTTGTGTGCGACATCAATTCCTAAAGGTTTGAAGCGTCTTGCAGTTATATTTGAGATGTCCTTTGTTTATTTTCATACACCACAATTTATCTTTATAGAATCTAAGATGATAGTTGTCACGCAAGACCACATGACTTAAGGCAACTTAATTAGACACATTAATAGAGAGAGAAATAAATTTTCAGTATTTTATTTTTCATCAAATTGTAGACAACTTAATCTCTGCTCAATTGGATCAGACAAGACAAAATTCCCAGCGGGGAATAATTTTATCGTTTGTAAGAGACTGTTTGTTACAGCAAAATGCTCAATTGTACGTTTAAAGCCAACATTAGATGGCATAGAAAGAAACCTAACATTTAATCTAAGCTGTGTAAAGACAATATTCAATTGATTTCCCATGAGGCTTTATTTAGAGCTTTGAGAAATTTAACTCATCCTACTTTTAAGGTACAAACTGCTTGCCATTCTCTAAGCTTAACACTGTCACTCAAACTTCAAGTCTTTTTTCAATATGAGATCACAAGAGTTAAGAATTTGTAACAAATAGAAAAAGTGTTCACTCAAATTAAGTGTCTGGCCGTGTTGACTTAATGAATGCTGTTCTTTGTCCTTTGAACAGAAAATAGGGCGTCGAGACTTGAGTTTTGAATTTTCAGTAACAGTGATGTGTTTAAGAGGTGGAGCTGCTAGGCTAACGACTATCTTCCTCACTTTACCAGTCTTAATACCGGCCTAGAGGGGTTTGGGAAGTGCATCGACTGGGGATCGAATCTCGGATCACATGAATATGTGGCCATCATTCTGTCTCTAAGCTGTCGACACACTAATGATTAATGATTGAAGGTGCAATGAAAATTTCGGTCAGTGAAGCATCCTAAGCGGCAACAAGCTGGAGTTTTACCAGCTGATCTCCTGCTTTCAATAGACGCTAACACTAATCGTTGACTTATATGACATCTAAGCAGTGTTTATAGCAATTACAGTGCAGTGATTACCCAGCTTTTAACTGGTATAGCTCTAGACTAGTAATTAACGAGCTAATTAAACTGCAATAAATTGTTGCAAATATACGAGTTAATAAAGCCAGGATTTTATATTACTTTTGGATTTTTCTTATTTCCCTACTTTCTGTTACTGAAATACAGTTTAGAATTCAAATAGGAACTACCTGAGGTATAAATAGAGGAGTAAATATTGCTTAGTGGTGTGAAATATTTCTCTCCGACACCGGTCGTTCAAATAATGCCATTAAATAACTTTGGTTCTATTTTTCAATGTAACGGTCGAAATGAAAGTTTCACAGACTTGATTATCATAAACTAAATTAAACATGTCTGCTAACTTTTAATTCAGACAGAAAATGCAGAAAATAAACTAGAGATTTAGGGAATCTTTCATCATCATTTAAGTTATACTTTCTTCCAGATATTTTAACTTATTGTATGCCAATTAACATAAGAGCGTTCCTAGTGAACGAGCTCACGAATGACTTGGAATGGGACCCAATCAGAGTAAACCAGGCTGAATTACAGTATATTCTTGGAGAACAAATGTTTAGAAAAAAGCGTAAGAATGTTTGAAAGGGATACCTTTCTTAACAGTATTGTAGGAATAATTAGCAGATTCTCGAAAAAAGTGTCGGCATTCATCGAAATGATTATCGTTTATAGTAAAACGGTTGGTGTTAATTGTCAAAACCGGAGTTTTGTATTTTATTTCTTCGCACCTTAAGAGGAATATAGGGCTCCAGACTTCAGGTTTGAAGTTTCAGTAGCTTCGCTTGTTTTTCAAAAGTTTGGGGTTGCCAGCCTAACTCATAACTTTCCCATATTACCGAACTTACTACCCGGCTAAGCGAAAGTTTAAGAGTGCATCGACCAGTGACCGAAACCCGGAACACATATGCGGTTGGAGAATATTTTACCATTGAACCATGAATGAGATTAGAGTAGGGTGACATTAAAATTAGGGCCTTTCATTTAAAGTGCTTATCCAAATGAAATCACATTTCCAAAATAATGTACGACGTGTATTGTTAAATAATAAACTCGAATTGTTTCTTATAACTGTCCAAGTATATTCTGATTTGTTACTTCTGAAGCATTCATGGCGTTATTGTCTAAATTTGTGAATAAAACGTAGTTTTGAATCCCAGAGAGGATATGAATCCCTTAAAGGTGACAAGTAAGCTTTTCTGTCGAGCAGCAGAAACCAAAAGACCTAGGTCAAAGGCTTTTTCCTGATTACCTCCAACCACTATATATGTATTTATGATCAGTTCCAGAACAAATCCTTATGTTCGTCAATATTAGGAAACGTTTGAAACACTACTGTTGGCTTCGGCGTTTCAGTGGTGGCATGCACGTCATCTATTCATGTGGTTCCGGATTAGATCCCAGGCCGACGCACTCTTAAATCTCGCTTGGATGATGGTAGGGACGATAGAGGGGAGGGGAGGTTGTATGCGTGACTAGCAGCACCACCTCGTAAAAAAGCACCACTGCCACTGAAATTTTAGGAATGATGCTTGGGGCCTTATGTTTCACTCAGAACACAAAGAAACAAATTATCGGCACTCATAGTCATACCGATATTTTAGATACATATAAAATATTAGTTTTAGTTTCTAGAAATTTGACAAGTGTGACTGAAATTTGTTACCTCAGGAGCAGTTGTGTGTGTGTTTGTGTGACAACTCCACTGACTTCAAAGTTTACATCAGCACAAACACAATTCAGGAGGAAAAAGATAAGCTGAAGACTGCAGACTGTTAGTAGTACTTATTATTCAACAAACTATTAATCCGGAACTCTTATAAGTTTCGTTTTCTTAATCCTAACTTGCTAAAAAATACTTCGCAGTGATTATTTCAGACAGACACTTGTGAAATAATTATGGAGAGGATCTCCGCGTCATGCAGACCGTTTTGGTCTTGTTGCGTTCACGAAGCTAGATGGTCGAATTGTTAAGCCATTTGATCGTCCTTCTAAACAACATTTTCAGTGATATATATATATATATATCAACACTCCAGGTAAACATATAGAAGACGGAGGTGATAAAGAAAACCAATCAATAGCAACAGCAACCAGCACTAGTCCCTATCAACGGGAGAAATTTGATATTTCTCTCAATTATCTAGGCAGCATCGTTTAAACCACAAGCGGAACGAATGAAGAAAGAATCAGAAAGGTAAGATACACCGTCATCAGCCTGAAGTCAGTTTAGAAATCTTCTACACTCAGCATAAACAGCAAGATTCGGATTTCCAGCACAAATGTGAATTCCGTCAGTTTTTTTATATGAGTCAGAGACTTAGATCAGGCGAAAAACATTTCCAGTAGGTTGCAGACTTTTATCAATAGCTGTTCACTTTTCTGGCTGGCTCCATACTGTAGATTAACTAGCCAAACGGCCAGAAAGAATTAGCAACAAGGAACTCTGACTCGGAACAAACCTACCATGAGCCGATTGCCCAAACAATATGTAAGAGAAATTGGAGATGGGTTGAGCATATGTTGGGGAGACCATGGAGTGACGTCACATGCAATGCAGGCCATTGATCAAGTGGAGCTGGAATGGGTAACGGCGAGCGGGTCGTCAGTGCTAGGGTAACATGAATGAGACAGTGTGGCGAAAAGGAGATGAGAGATTATGGGCAGTCGTGTAGTCAGTTATAAAGCGAAAATGGAACAAAGTGGAGATGCATTGTTGAATCTCCATGTTCTACTCGAAAACCAAAAGAATAATATATATATATATATGCGTTTACCCTCTAGTGGGCCTGATTTTTGACCATTCGCGATCGTGTCAAATACCAGGTCAGCTATAGGATCAATACGGTTACATGTAGATACAGTCACATTAGCAGGACCATGAAAACAGTCATTCACATTCAACGTCACCTGGAGAAATAAATATTTTATCTCTGAAGAATTCTCAAAGTTTGATTCGTATTTGAAGTTAGAAGCGTGAAAATGTTGTCGACAAAGCCTCTGAAAGTTTCACAACTGAAACCACTGAACTTAAAGAATACAACAACAACGGCAACATAAACAATCTTGACATATAACTGCCTAGTATGTCCTCATCTGAAGGTGTCATTGATGTAACTAAGCCGATAATAGCTAAAAATGGGATCTGGAGTGCTTGGAACACCATCACCTACTGTCAGTGAGAGTACATCCAGCTGAAAAGTCCTGAACAGGACAGAAAGAGTGTCCTAGATTCCACTGTTAGTTTAACATATTTATTTGTCAACTGACTTTAACAGAACACACTGTGAAAAACAAAATACTTAGACCAGTCAACTCCATTGTCACTTACAACTTCAAATGATATTCTAGTACAAAAAGGCAACCTTATTTCTGCCATCTATTTTTATTCTATTTTACTTGTTCCTTACCCAAAAAGCTTGCTTATAAATACACTATATATCACACTCTTGACAGGCGTGAAATTCTATTTTTAGCGTGTAAGTCAATACAAAAAACAGTTGGTTTTACCGATGATGATGGCTGACAAATAAGGCTTTACCTCTTGTTTTGTGATGTTTCTTTGTGCGTGTGTGTGAGTGTACGCAAAAATGACCTCCACAAAGCTTTGCATATCCTTGTCATGATTTACATAGAAATGAACAATAACAGCGGGTGAGAATTTTTTGTTAACTTTGTCATCACAGATTTATTATTTGCAGTGCTTATGTCGTATGAGAATAATAATCCAAAGTTGATGACATCAATGTAGAGTTGTTGTACCGGATGTTTTAAATAAAACTAAATCTATATATTAATAACTATTGGTATATATTTAAAGATGACAATTCACCCATACATTACTGACAAGTTCCCAGTCTCATTATGTGTAAATGAATTCAAAAAATTAAAAGAGAAAAACAAATTGATTAAAGCCTAAATTTAGTTACTTCTCTATCCATCCAGTCACCAAGATACTTTTCTAGTTGCATGTTGACAATTATTATGGCGGCAGTCTATATTCAACTCATTCAGCGCTAAGATATTCTCGTTATTCGTGTAATATTATTATTATTCCCATGGGTTTTGAGTGAAACATACAACTTTTAGAAGCATGTTTGCATTCACCCAGTTCTCTGAACTTCCTTATATCTGGCTGCATGATTTATAATTGGCTTTCATCTCGTCTGCACACGATCGTCACCAATTCTAACTGGTCTACTACTGCTGCTGTGCCGAGTGAGATGTCTCTCAACAATCTCCTTTTGGCGTGTGTCGATTACATCTCCATTTGATTCCTGGATATTTGAATGATTGGAGGATTTCAAAATGAGCTGACAGTAGTTAGAGAACCATTATAAAACCTGCAGAGAGCACTGAACATCTAATCATACCGTCCTAGCTCATTTGGGACTCTTCACAGCACGCACTCACCCCCACGGTTCAAACCCAGAACCATCTAGTTTTAAGGCAATCTAATTCGTAGACCATTAAGGTACTGGGAACCAACCCAACGGCCATCCCATGCATGAATTCTAACTTCTGCCAATTCATGACATAGCGTGACCACTTCGCAATGTCTTTTTCGATGAGTTACTACCTTGCCTTCAACCTGCTCCACCCTACTGGTCAGAAGATTTTATCATGAGCTGTATATTTGTTGAGTGATATGCTCTTTGTTGATTTATTACCAGCTAGAGTTCCTTGTTGCTTATCCTTTCTGACGATTTAATTTTCCGTATGGAGTGAAGTCGGCTGTTTATAAAAGTGTGTAGGCTGTTTTCTGAACGCCTTTGGAGATGTGCGCGCCTAGTCCGTGAACCACATAGAATCAGTGACTCAGCATTACTGTTGAAAATACGAATCTGGTCCCTATAGTCGGGTTCAGCAGATTTCACACTAATTTCAGAATAATGGGAATCTGTCTTATATTTTCAATCCTGGTTGGCTTTTTGCATCCTATTTCATGCCGCCTGTATCTGAAATGATACTGCTGGGTAAGTAATTGACAACAGTGACTTATTTCATATTTCTCACATTGATTGTGACTGATGCTTACTGTTGTCGGTTAGGCATCTTTATCACTTATGTCGTGTGCATTTGTGGCATCTGAGGTAGAGTGCTCGCCAACCACGCCTCATATGGTCAGGGGTTCGATCCCTGGCCACCGATGGACTCCTCCTTTACCTCGACAAACCAGTAATTAGACTAGTAAAAGAGGGAAGGTTGACTATGAGGCTAACAACCCTATCCCGTAAAAAATATACACCACTGCTATAGAAACTTCAACCCTCTAGCCTGAAGCCCTATGTTCTACTGGGAACATAAAGGAATAAAAAAAGGTCAATTTTTCAGCATGGGGTCGCTAGCCACAATACGTGCCCGGACCTTCCACTTGTCTGGGGAGGTATACTCTTCTATTGTATAGCCGATGTAAGTCTTGTTAACTTTGCTTTTCATTCCTTTAAATCGTGATATGCTTTCAAAATGAATATATGAATGTATAAAAAACCAATCAAGGATTTTGTAAAAATTTTTAACTTCACTCTATCCTACTTGGTCAGGATGAAGAAGGGAAAAGTAGTCAAATAATAGCCAAACTTGAGAAGTGATCACATGAGCAGTCTTGGTGAGAAGTATTCTTTTTTAAGCAAATCGAATGTGGATAAGCGAGAGAAACTATACTACAGGCTTTTAAAAGAAAAACACTTCTTAGCCTCATTACAGTTTACTACTGCGTAGCATTATTAGTTTTTCAAGCCTTTAACTACTCAAAATTTTTAATATTCGCAGTATTGTCACGTACCTCTTCACTGTTCAGCAGTGCTATTATTAGTATTATTATTACTATTACAGCTAGTTACACCATTTATAACTCTCTCATTATATTTTACTCAATTTCCTCTGAACATTTTCCAAAAAGCTTACGTCTAAAGGGAACAAATGCTTTAAACAGTGCCGTCACTAGGCATCTCCTTGCCACGGGTCATGAGGTGGATTTCGAAAAGTTGTTCAAAATTATCAATAGACAAAAGAGCTCAATTCTCCTCAAGTTCCCTGAAGCCATTTCCATCAAGCACCTGAAACCTGATTTGTGAGTTCAGAAAGAAGCGGTTATCAGTCTTTCTTTGCCCCACTTGGTAACTGAATATCTTTCATCTCTCTTTCATCCGAATGAGAAATGCTGAAAAGTTTCCATTGTGTATGATTATTATTGTTCGGAATAGTAATTAATATTGCATATATATATTTGTATATATTATTAGTGTATGCGTATTTGATCGATTGATTTTTGTTTAAAATGAACTCTGTGCAAGTATGTTAAAATTGTTTTTAGAGATACATTTAATAATGTCTTAGGCCTGTAAGCAGCTGACGAGAAGACAACGAAATAAGCAATGATGGTACCACTTTATTCTGCAAAAACTGTAGTTCTTGCTTTGTTCAAATTCATTAAGGGGAATAAATGTATGAAATTTCCTCTCAGTTTTTACTTGTAAAGTTGTATAGAATAGAATAAAGTCTGAAATTTACATGAAGACAGTATTATTCGCATAAATACATGTCAATGCATACAGTAGAAGAATACTATGCGAGAGGGTTCAAAGCACCGCTGACACAGTCTGTAAACGCCGGCGGTAAGCTCAGAAAAGAGGAAAAAATAGGCATGATGGTAGCAACCCCACTCTTTCAAAATAATACAACCATAGCTACTGAAATTTCAAAGGTTCAAGCCATATGCTCTGCTAGGAAAGCAAGTAATTAAAAACGTTCGTTGTAAAATATATGATATGAGTGATAAACTTTGTTGGTTCGAGGATTTCATTAGGAGCTGACCAGTAGGGTCCAGCAGTCTGAAGGTGAGACAGTAACCTGCCGAAGAAGATATTGCAAAGTGGTCGCACTAAGCCATGAATTGGCAGAAGTTAGAATTCATGGGCTGGTCATTGAACTGGTTCCCAGTAGCTTGATGGGTTCGAACAGTGGGAGTGGGTGAGTAATTATAAACATTCCCAAATGAGCTAGGACGAAACAGTTGGCTGTCCAGTAGCCCCTGCAGGTTTTCCAATATTTCTCTAACTGATTTCAGCTCATTGTGAAATCCTCCAACCAGTCGAACGAAATTCCCCACAAAACTAATACTTGATAAATTTTAATTGAAACGTCTTCCAGTTTGTCATACTTTATCAGACTGCCGCATATGGAATTATTCGCTACAAAATATTGCCCAAATCCTACACTAATATTAAGGATATTCGACCTGTGTGCAGTTTCGTTTCATCGGTGACATTCCTTATTGTAGTGGACTGAATTATGCGTCAGACTGTAGGAAGCGAGAAGACAGGAATATGCTGAACCACTGATAAGACGACTATAGAATATCCGGATTTCGCATGTGGGTGATTTATGTCTTATGTCACACAAACAAATTCGCAGAAAAAAAAACAGGCAGGCAGCGAAGCCAGGACTCAAGGTGAATGCAGAAAAGACTGAAATGATTAAGATAATCGCCCAACAACAACCTGCACCAATCACTATCAACGGGAGTAATTTTAAAGAAGTTACTTCCTTCACTTATCTAGGAAGCATCACTTCAACCACAGGCCGGCGTAACTGATGAAGACGTCAAAGCCAGCCAGCCACATTAGGAAACGTGAGACGTACATTCATCACTCTGAAATCAGTTGGAAATCTTCTGCATTCAGAATGAAGGATAAAATTCAGATTTTCAACATCAATGTTAAGTCAGTCAGTTCTTCTATATATGTTTGACACTTGACCTGTCACGAGGAACATTTCCAATAGCCACGTTCGGTCCGTATTAAAAATCAGTTGGCCAAAAAGAATTAGCAATAAGAGACTCTGGTTGGGAACAGACCAACTGATAACTCTTTGCTCAACAAATATTCACAAGAAGATGGAGATGGATAGGGCACACGTTGAGGAGACTATCGAATCACATCGCTCGCCAGGCTATCGCTCGAGCGGAATCGCATTGGGAAACCACGAGTGGGGCTTAGTGTCGAGGGTGGTCAATCGTGGAGCCAGGTGAAGTGGATATTGGAAAATAGAACAAAGTGGAGATGTGTTGTTGAAGCCCTACATTCCACTGGAAACGCAATAATAGCAAAACACTGCCAGAAACGTACACCTATAATAAGTATATTAGACCTGAGTTATTGGAATCGCCATATCACTTACAGTTTCTAACTATGGATGCATAAATTTGATTCTACTGCCCCGATTGCTTAGAACTGATGTTAGAGACTTTCTGAACAAATTTCACGTCCTGATTTGAACACTATGCATTGTTTTATTTATTCCGTCTACTTTTAACAAGGCATTGCACGGTAAAGGCTTATTTCAACCTTATTAGTTGATTCAGTTTTCCAGCTTCAGATGAATTACTGTCTGTAGAAGTATTAAAGAGGAACAATATATCAGATCAACACCTCAGCGGAACACTCTATTAATGAAAAAATGTTTTTTTATTCCTTCACGTTTCCAGTGTGGAACATAGGGCTTCAAGCTAGAGGCTTGAAGTTTCTGTAGCAGTGGTGTTTATTTTTATGGGATGGGGTTGCTAGCCTCATGCTCAAGCTTACCTCTTTGCCAGTTTTATTACTGGCTTAGCGAGGTAAAGCAGTGCGTTGGTGGCTGGGGATCGAACCCCGGATCATGTACATGGTCGGTGAGCGTCCTAACCGCTATGCCACTCACACCTAATGAACAAGTGTATTAAATCTTATTTAGTTGTTGGCGGAATTCAGACGCCATGTAATTTGAAGCCATAAGTCCTGGGTTCTGATTTCGAGAGGAACACCTTCACTCACTGAGAATGAAAGCACATCGACCCGACGAGTTTCATGAAGAAACAAACGCAAGTCCTAAACTCCACTGCTGGTCAACACTAGCCCAGTAACAGCATTTCCGACTCAATGATGCAGTTTAGTATAATCAGTCAACAAAAAATTCAAAGTAACTTCAATGTACATGGATGTGTCTAGGTTTCAACACTAAAAATATTCCAACGAGTGTTATTCCGCCTTAACTAAACGTCACCATGCACTTACATAAATCACTCCATTTCTTCACCGGCATAACAACGAGATTTATCCATACTGCAGCAAAACATCCGTCTAGCTGACGATGAGCCACATCTATTGTGTGAGAGCTAGTGATACTACCTGTCTACTGAAACCTCAGAAGATGCAGCAAGGTTGAAATCGTAAACTTGCAAGTTGTTAATAGAGCACCTAGACCACTGAGACACTACTGCATAATGCCACTCTGCTCCCACTCCGTATTGTATCGTTTATGCATCAGTGTCTCCATCACAACAGTTGACAATGCTATCTGGTTTATGGTTCTGTAAGTCAATAATCAGTCACTTTTATTTATTTTTTTGCTTCAGATCTCTGTCGCGGGTGGTACTGACTTTTTAAGGGGTGGGGTTGCTATTCTCATGCCTAACCTACCTTCTTTACCAGACTTACCACTGGCTAAGTGAAGTTTAAAATTGCGTTGGTTGGGGTTCGAACTCCGTGGTGGACGACTATCCTACCAGTGAACTAACGATGCACCAATAACCAGTTTACTGATCCCAAATTTTTACTCTGATTCAAAGACTTCTCGATTTAATAATGGTTATCCTGAAGTGATAGCCAGCTGAAATACTGATATCAAAGTAACATATCAAAACTAATCAAAATTACTAAAAAGTAACTGGATAAAAGCCTGCAATCATACATAAATAATCACCTGTGATAAATAAAAATAAGAAAAGAAATAATATACATTCCCCACTTACTTTGATGATTTCAACCATTTCATGCTTTTCAATTGTTCCATTCCCATTGATATCATACATTTGAAAGGCCCATTCAAGTTTCTCTTCAGGTTTACCACCTGATGTAATATTAATAGCCAAAAGAAATTCTTTAAAGTCTATTTTCCCCGAATTATCCTTATCAAATGTTCGAAATACATGTGTACAAAATTCTTCTGCATCCCCGTCAGGAAAGAAACCTGAATACACTTCAATAAATTTCTTCTTGCTTAATTGACCAGAAGGACAATCTCTCTGAAAGTAAATTAAAATAAGTCTAAATGGTTATGTAATGATGGATTAAATTTGTCTCGAAATAGAGAGACTATAACATAAATAAGCAGGAATTTAAGGCATCTACAATTTAACCATATAAGGAGGGGACATCTGAAACCCTCCGTATGATTCTTAACAGAGCAGAAATTAGGGTGCCATATAAACCTACAAACTCACTCACTCACTCAGGGACTAGTTCTGTAGGTTAAAGGAACCTATTCACCCAGTCAGACAAAATAATATGATCTAACAAACACCTTGCAATGACTATGGGTTAGGTGAACTACAAAAGCCAAACTAATAGATCGGGGGTAGTCGAATTTTCAAGTGCGTTGACTGCACAGAAGTAGAATGCTCGCCAACCCCGCATGCGGTTCAGAGTTGGATCACCGGCTGACGCACTCCTTGACATCGCTAAGCCAGTATTAAGATTAGTTAAGAGGGAAGGTTGGACATGAGGCTGGCTAGCAACCCTATCCCGTAAAAATAAACACCCCTGCTACCGTAACTTAGAGCCTCTAGCTTGAAGTCCCATATTCTAATGGGAACGTAAAGGTATAAAAAAATAAAGTCAGACTTTAAGAATATAAGAATTCAGCTAAGGTTAGAATGATTGACCCCACCCGCGAAGATAAGTAATTTAGAAAAAAGCGCGAGAATTGCACTGTATGCATTTACACACAACCACACAATAGGGAGGGAGGAGAAGATTGAAATTCTAAAACGTAATGTAGGTAGGTGGAGAGAAATATTGATTGCTGAATCTTTGATCATAGAATCTGCACTCAACACGTGCCATAGGAATGTCTCGTCACTCATACCGGAAATATGGAAAATACTATTACCAATCAAATCAAGCGATGAAAAATAATGGAATTATATAAACGAAGTTAGAAATTTGTGTGAGTAGTGCCTTGATAAGATTATGAGCAGCAAAAGATTGTGTTCGAAACGTGGTCATCAGTAAATATCACCGTATAGCATAATGTGTGATTTTATCACATAAATTTAATCCACAATGAAATTCTACTCTACAAGTTCTATTCTCATAGCATAAATAGGGAGGCTAAAACCCCGCTGCCCTCACTTTACAGTTTCTAAATGGGGTTAACTCTCTGAGACAATTGTGTTGGGAAAGAATAACAGATAACTCTAACAAGGCAATTCAAATTGTCTTTCTTGAGATTACAAGTTTTAAAATCGTTTATCCTAAATTCGAAAGAGTGAAGCAGTAAAAAACTAATGTTAACTTTAGAAATAATTAATGAGAAATTGAACCAATTGAGAAAGTGAGCTTGTGCAAAGCAAAGTTGAGTACAACAATCCATCTACTCGATCTCACAGAGTTTGTGCTTGGGTTCATTTGAAATGATAGCTTTCTTTCAAGTTTTGGTTTTGTAGGGAATTTTGTTTGATTGGTTGGAGGATTTCATAATAGGCCGAAATCAGTTAGAGAACCATTGGAAAACTTGAAGGGAGTACTGGACAGCTGTTTGATGAAATCCTGCAACCAATCAAACAAAATCACTACAAAACCAATACTTGAAAGAGTGATCTGATGCTCACTAGTGAGTGGTCCTATTCAGGCAGTTAATCTGGGGTTCTATTGGGAAGCCGGGTGCAGCAGGTTGGAGGCGAGGCAGTAACTCATCGAAGAAGACATTGCGAAATGGTTTTACTGTGTCATGAATTGGTAGAAGTTAGAATTTATGGACTCGTCATTGGGTTGAATTGCAGTGGCGTAACTGTCTATGAGCTAGCTCACCTTGTAACCAGAAGGTTATGGGTTCGAACTGTGGGGTGGGTGCATACTGATGAGGAGTCCAAATCAGTTGCAACGAAACAGCTGTCCAATGCTCCCTGACTGGCTTTCCAATGGTTCTCTAACTGATGAAATCCTCCAACCAATGATAACTTTCTGTCGACTGATTTTAACGTTTTATGACCCAGACAAGTAGATTCAAGTATAAGGAAAGATAGGTTAGAAAACAGAAGGTAGGAGATCGAAGAAGGTCGTCAATTCAACTGAATCCAAGCCATTTCACCGCTGGCGATCAGTTTGTTTATCCGTGCGGATTGAGACACATGGTGGTCAAAATAATTTTCAAGGGGCAAGAGCTCAACAGTTTCTTTGAAAATCACTGACAATAAATACGCTATTTAACAACCGTAGGTGTTACAGTGCTCCTTCGCTGTTCGGGACGGTGTTGAGAGCAGCCTGGCCACCAGATTAGATGAGCCAGGCTAAAGAGCTAGCAGGTAGTGTGAATAACTTTTAGATGTAGCAGGACTGATAGTCACTCATCACTTGTGAGCATTAAAGCTGGTGGAAACCAACTGGAAACGCGTTCAAAATCACTTAATCAGTCCAGCTAAGTGGGTTCCTAGACTTGGTGAGCTCGACATGATCTATGCCAATTCAGCCACCTATTGTTCTATATCACCATCCAATGCTTGGCATGTCACATCGTCATGTATCCTGTACACAACTGCTCTCCAGCAATAATTCTGGTGACTCAACCACAACTGACATTTGTACCTACTGGCAGATAACCTGAATGACTTTGGAGAAGCATACAGATGCTGCTGGAATAGACTTCTGATTAGGGAAAAACCGTTAGGCATTTATCTGTTTAAAATTATCCACCTTGTTTATCTGAGGAAACCGTTTGAATAAGTCAAACAGCCTATTCAACGCTTGATCTACTTTCTAACAGAAAATGCTAAACTGACTCGTGAAGGTATCCCCTACAAAGCTTATGCATGTCAACGTTTCACAGCGAAAATCAGAAGCGCGTGATGTGAGATGACTTGTCGACGTATATAACCATGTATGTGAAGTTATCTTCTATGTTTTTTGGTAGGTATTATATTATTCGAAATATATATCAAGAACATGACATCCAGTTAGTGAAACGCTTAGAGGTGTGTTTTTTGAAAAATGCTTTTCGTGTTTAAAATAAAATCAATGAATACTTTATTCAAAAATTGACAGAGAATCGATAACAAGTAAACTAGTTGACAGACAGTTAACAGTGAAAAATGTTATTCCTCATTTCTCTCTCTTTATATAAGTGGCGAGGGAAGGAAGGCCAGTCAAGAGAGAGGTAGGGAGAAGGGAAGTTGACTTCTATTCAAAAAAGTCTTCGTGTATGAGAAATAACAAGGAGTTTTCCCTTGTAAATGTCTTTTGTTCTTACCTTTATAAGCAATTAATATACGCTTTTTTCATTTTCATAGTATGTAGATCAAGTTTCCACGGAAAAGCTATTAAATTACTGTCAAGTGCTAGTTTACAGGGATTTGATTGTTTGGAGGATTTCATCATGAGTTACAGGATCACTTAAAAGCTTGCAGGGAGTACTGAACACCTGTTTCTTCCTAGTTTGAGGCTCTTCACAACATTCACCCACCGCCAGGGTTCGAACCCATGACTTTCTGGTTACAAGGCGAGCTAGCTCGTAGACCATTAGACCACCGAAACCTAATCCAATGGGCGTTGCATGAATTCTAACTTCTGCCAATTCATGATATGGCGCTACCACTAGCGAAAGTCATCGTTGGCCAGTATTTGTCCTCATACCCGACCTTAAATTACTATACTGAATATTGGATGGCCAATGAGGAAATATAAGCTAAAAGGGACTCCAGAAATGAAGCGAACTGGAAACGGAGAGGAATTGGACATAAGATAAGGAGACCGTTGACTGATATCCCCTGCCAGGCCGTCAAGTGGGAAGGACTATTTGAGCGTGGGTTCGATGGTGATATTGAGTACATCATGGGAAGTCTAAGAGCCACATAAAACAGTGGTGTTCTGCTGAAGTCATATGTTCCACTCGGAACCTAAGAGAATACTAATACAGTTATGATGATAAATGTGCTATTTTAGGGAAACTAAGCACTCTGAATCACCAATATGGTTCTAGTCACTGGCAATGATGCTGACTGGGTTCTATCGGAGAGGTGTTTTCAATTTGGTTCTCAAGTTAGGCAACCTTACATCGTGGTGCACTATGAATCGATGTTAGGTGATTGAAGGCAAGTGACAGTAAGCACTAGAGTTACATTTCGTTCGTATTGCCACTTATCAACGAAGCGTGTATCTCTAAGCTCGAAAGAATAAGCTGTAACCTCATTTGGGGTCCCTTAGGTTAATGATCAATTCGTGCATTTCAGTTAGTGCCAACACCAAGAACTTTGTACGTAACAGTCATTGTATTACTGATACTATGTTCGACTACAGCATTTTGTAACACCAGTTCAAGTTTCTGAGGAGGCGTCATTTCCATTCAGGATAAAGACATATCTTGCTGATAACTGCCAACAAGCACAGGACCTACATTCAGGTCTCAACCAAATAGCCAACTAACATCAGGTTCACTAAATATATGCAACAGAGAGAAATCGGGACGAAAAGCCTTCACGTAAGCTGTCTGCTGTCTTACATAATGAGTCAGATGATATGTGCGTCTGTGACACAGCAGTAGAATACTCACCAAGCACGCCTCAGGCGATTCGGGATTCAATCCCCAGTCGCCAACGCACTCCTACTTCACCTCGCCATCCCAGTAATAAGACTGGTAAGTAGGAAAGATTGGGTATGAATCTAGCAACCCCATCCCTTAAAAATAATTACCACTGCTACAGAAACTTCAAAGACTCTAGCTTGAAGCCCTATGTTCCACTGGGAACGTGAAGGAATTTAAAAATAGGGATATGTGTTAGTCAAGTTCTTAATTCATGTCAACCGATGTATGACATACATTGGTGTCGCATATATCCACTAGGCATCATATGAGACATTCCTCGTAGTATAATTAATCTAATTTGTCTGATATTAGTGCTGATGTGAAATAAGCCTGGAGGCGTTTTAATCCTTGTGATACAATTAATTGTAATACATTAAATCCATTCTAATCAAAAGAAGAGCATTTAATTTCATGCTCACCATTGTGATGACATAATGTCGCATATAGGGCGAAAATAAGACTGATAAAAAATAAATTTCTAAATGAAATGTCTTCATTCAGAGAAATAAAACGCATGTGATCCATTTGCTATTAAATAATTAATTAACTAAACATTTTAAGCGCTTTATTTTGTTGTAAAACTTAGAACCTTTTTCCCCTCCTGAATTTCTCTGGTATCTCTTTTATATTGGGTTAGGTGTATGCAAGAAATGTGCTTGTCTAACATGGTTTTCACAAATCAGGGTATTTTTTTTCACCCGAATGGTTTCAACCGGTTCTACTGTCTAACCCTGGTCTTCAAACCAGGAACATCGCTGATGAGCTCGGCGTTGAATGATAGAAAAGACCATCCAGTGTTTATATCATTTGGGTCTAGATAGCTAGTATGCATTACTGCTTGATATGAGTAAAAGTCAACTACTCATATCAACCACTGAGTGGTATATGGTATTAAGATTATTACATGTTTCGCTTCAGAAGACCGGAAAAGGCTAAAATCTTATTAAAACTGTACCTCTTAAGCAGTAAATGTCAAGACAAAGTTTATAATAACAGAGGATATTTGTGACAGTACATGGGTCACAGTTTCTAAGCTTCTGTATAATGTAATAAGAGTGAAAACTTCGGAAGATATGAAGCGAGGAAGTGATTGAAGAAGAGCTGCGTAATCTCCGGAAAACCCTGATAGAAAACGGTTTCCCGCCCAGGTTCATAGAAAAGAATCTCAAATCTAAGAAGACTTCAGAACAAGTTCAATCCGTTCCGAAGAAAATACTTATGCTTAATCTAGAATTCAAAGGCGATATTGAAGCAGAAATCTTTAGTAAACGCCTTTCCAAATCGCTGAGGAAAACATACTTCGCCGCGAGCCTACGACTGACGTTCTCCTGCAAGAAACTGTTCTGCCAGAACGCGAAAGACAAGCTGTTTTATTGAGCCACCTCAACGTGCATATACCAGTTTACTTGATCTTGTGGAGCTGAGTACATCGGCCGTACCATGCGCCAACTTGGAAAAATCCTTCAAAGTAATATACAAGATCCAATCAAACCTATCAAAGGGAGTGAAATTAAGACATCTGGGCATAGCTGAGGCGTTAGCTATCCAAAAGCTCAAACCCACAATGTGTATCCAAAAGAAATACGACCAACCCCTGTCCCTGCCATGGCCATCATAAACAGGTAATTGTTTTAGTATTGACGATCTGATCGCCTTTCTTATCTAAACTTTCTGTTTATTCATATTATTTTAAGTTTTTCTTAATCCCTATTCACACTACCGTATTTTCATATCCATACTTCCTGTTAATTTTGTGATTTTACTATTTCTACATATTTAATCCCTGATTGCATAAACAATTATTCATCACATTATTTTATTTATCCAAACATCCTGTCTATTGTTGTTATTTCTACATTTCTAACCCGCAATTGCACAATCAGTGTCAATCTTCTCAGCAATTATGATGCTACTTTGTCTGCGCTTTATCCGTCCCCCTGTTTATTATGGTATTTAATTCCTGATTGTAATTTTATTAATCTGACCCTTGACCAGAAATTATTCTGGAACTT
This sequence comes from Trichobilharzia szidati, assembly GCA_944472155.2. Lineage (NCBI taxonomy): Eukaryota > Metazoa > Platyhelminthes > Trematoda > Strigeidida > Schistosomatidae > Trichobilharzia > Trichobilharzia szidati. Next base: position 33,934,300 of record OX235276.1, on the reverse strand, counting down.
TCCCACCCATTTGATATAAATACACGAATGTACAGCCTAGATGATGACTTCGTCGAAAAGAAAATTTTCTTCGCTGCAACTGTCTTTTCATTCCCTATGATCAAATGTGTATATTCCTTGAGTGAAAATTATGTAACGTTTCTTAAGAGAAATGCGTGAAGGCCTGTTTATGCGACCAGTCACATGTTTACTCCAATGCCCATGTAATACAGTGATCAAAATTCGGTAGTGAAGCTTGTTTGTGAACTTCATATTATGCTGAGGTCATTTGTGGACACGAGGGATAGCGTGTTGTCTACTCGAGTTGCAAAGTTGACAAAATCTTCGTGACCTACTGAGATTACTTAAAGCGGCTAGCTTGAAACACTGAGCTACTGGAAGTTGCGTTCCACTAAAAATGCTTGATTTCATCTGAATTTTTATTGTTTTAATTGGCCATTTATATCAAATAACCTATATATGAACTTGTGCGTTGATTTATCTTGCTTTTAGGTAAACGCTGTACAATTCTTCAACAAAATGAAGATATACTTCAGATTATCGCCTTACATGCAAATCACGTATGAAGAAAAATGTATTTTGGAACTAAATGCACTGAAAATTGTTATGCCATATGTTCGAATATTGTTTGAAATAAAGTTCTATAATTATTATTCTGGTCACAAATCAGAATCCATGAATATAAACCAGCCGTGAAAAGAAACGATATATATATTCTTTCATAACAATTCGTATAGGTAATCATAGGCAACAATCCGATTAGGAGAATGTAGAAATTTTTAACATAGGAAGCACCAAAAAAAACGCATAAACCCAGTACTCAAATGAATTGGCGATCAACGAACACATTACTATCGGTAGATTGCACCTGCTACTGAAATTGCAAAGCTTGCAGCCGCATGAAAATACAGCTTCTTCGTATGTTCACAAACAAATACTTTCTTACTTTATTTGTCCACTGAAATATACCCTAAGTCTCTCATTCCAAAATTCATAAATACCTAATAATCCATTCATGTTTTTTGCCTTCCCCCGTCTTCCGTCTCCTCATGTAGGCTGGAACTTCCCTCTATACAATATTAACAACAACAATACTTAATAATAATAATGTCATTTTGAAAGCGAAAAAAAAAACAATAGCCTAATGGTAACAGGAAGTTGTTCAGGAGTGCTAATCATTTCTGATTGGCGTCTGTTTTACTTTTCCGACAATGTGATTGATGTGAATTTGCTTCTTTTTTTAGATATGCTAAATAAATCACATTTTCATAATGTTCAGTCTGATTCTGTTAAACAAACATTATTATGTCCATAAACAGAGGATTGGTTGAAGAGTGGAATGAGAGGAGGAATAATAAGCCTCTTTTCAGCATTTCTACATGTTAGTTAACTAATTGTCTTGATTAATCTGAACAACTTACAATGTGTATTGATACACGAACTGAAAAAATATTAAAACGGATTCTTTTCTATTTCGTCAGTATCTTGTTAAATGGTTCCAGCCTGGACATTGAAGGTAATTAGCTGTGTGCACAAACTTATCTATTAATTAAGGCACCACTTTGTGTTGGAGTAAATTTCTCATCGATGGTATATGTCTAAGTAGGATACACTGTTTTTGCAAATTCGGCACCTGGTATGTATAAAGCAGTAGAGATCCGTGGATATAAGATGGTTGGAGGGTAATCAGCAAGAAGCCTTCGAACTAGGTTTCATACTAGATGGTTGGATGCAGTCGGCAGGTCTCGTACTTATTGCCACTCATCAGTCAGCAAGGCTTATCGGTAGAATTAAAGGAACTCATGTCCGTGCTAATATTCGAACTTGTGTCATCCAGTGTGGCAGTTAGAGTGGGAACGACTGAGCTGTTCGGGCTCAAAACTGATCTCCTGTAGGACTATGCTGAACACTTTGATTTAACATTAATTAACCTGCGCAATATGTCCGTGTGAATGATAGAATTCTCCCTGCATCAGATGAAGTACTAGAAAAATGATAATAGTTAACTGGTGTCCAACCAATCAGTGGAGATTCTTTAGGCTTAAGGCTTTTACATTTCAATTTTCCTTTCATCAAGAGACGTTTCAGTACCTTGATTAGTCGTTTTTCATATGAATCAGTCAAATCTTTTGTGACAGTTGTCAACTTTCAAGTTTGGAGGATTTGACGGGATCAAGGTGATCTTAATTATGAATTCTTTCCCATTCACTGTTACAAGACTCCAGAACCTTTTTTTCAACACAAATGCGATTCTGAAATTCCGAAGACTTTAGTGTATGATTCAAGTATATTCTTACACGGAAACCAGACATTCAACCCTTAAGTCATGAATGAATATGCCAATTTCTAACCTAAAGCACACGTAAGTATCCACATGCCTAGATCACTACTTGACCGTAAAATTCAGTTCACCGTGACATAATCGAAATGCGAAATCAGTAACAGTAATATATGCATGAGAATACGGTTAGTTCACTATAATATTTCACTTCAGGAAGCATAACAGTATACAGCCCTGTTTTCCTCTCGTCTCCCAGCCAACTCTCCTTCTGAGATAGCCCTCCTTTGGTAGACTGTAATGAGCGGCGTAATGGATGTTGCAATGACAACCATATCACCGAGATTATCCACCAAGATTTCTCATTAAAACGACAAAAATATTTGTAGAATAGAAAAATTTAAATGAATTGTGACTACACTGATGCAATTTCAAATATCTAGACATGTGGAAGTCAAGAGCTGAAAAAAAGGCTTCATATGAATATGGACTCTGGTGAAGTCATTAAATAACAAAATATTCATTGATCAGCCACTTGTGTTCGTCTTCCAACGAGCCATCCGCCAACGCCCTTAAAAGAAAGATCTGACAATAACAGTAAAAACACTCGTCGCAACTTTTCAGTAACCCAAAGGGTGAATGAACACTACCCTGCAGGGTTAGAAGTGTTAGAATTAATTTCGTGAGAGAGGAAATAAGTGAACATGTCTGCGTAAACCTTTGTACCACTGATTAATTGAAAGATAGGGGCGTACCACTCAAATCAACCTGTAGTTATTCCCAGCCAGCCAGCCAGCCAGAAGTGGTCTAAACACTGAATGGCTTTTCCGTTTGTTTGGGACCAAACTTGTCAAGAGTGTACATGGTTCGACTCAGCTCAGACAGCCGAACCAGTTCAAACCACCCAATTTAAGGCCTGGTAGTTCAACACAATGGTTATTCCACGAATCAAATTCGCAGTTCGCAATGTATACAGTTCAAGAAGATGAGATTTCACCACAGTTTCCTTCGGAAACCAAAATTATTCAGATCCTTATATGTGATCTCCTTGATACCATAAAGAATAATCAATAAAGCAAGTACAAACGAGTAAGAACATGTGTACATATATACTACTGGTTGATTGAGATGAGTAGTGGGATGTCCACAGTGGTTATTAAACCTCAACAAACCATCCTTCAGAGTTCCTTACAGGATTAAAAATAACCTGTTAAAGTGATTACGTATCTGCTATAGTTGTATTATAATAAGACTTCAGTTTTGGAAACACAGAAGCCATAGCTTTGAATAAAGTAGAAACTTGTTCAACCCCATCTTCCTTTCATGGTTTTCATCTATTTATGTCCCATTATTAACAGAACAAATACAGAAAGAAAAAAAGTACTTCTACCTCTTACGTAATATCACAACTTTTATGCTTCTGTTCTGTCTGGTAAAAATTGTGTCACAAATATTTTATCTGTTTTATTACGCAATTCCTTACTTTTGTTATTCAAGTAGCCGCTACCAAATTTCTTTTTCCATTAGTCCAAATGCGTCATATTTACTGCATTTTGATACTTATTTTAACGATACAACTGAGTTCATGAATTAGAACCTATTCTCCATAACATATTGGTGGACTGGCTTAGGCGTCAGATTGTGTACAGGGAGTGACAAAACAGGAATACACTGCACTGACCGGTAAGAAGACTCCTCTAGAAGATCCGGATTTCGCATGTGGATGATTTATGTCTAATGTCACACAAACTTGAAGACTTACAGGCAGCGAAGACAGGACTCCAGGTGAACAAAGAGAAGAAGGAGATGATGATGAAGATAACGAACCAACCACCAGAAACAACCAACATCAACCATCACTAACTGGGAACATTTGACAGAGGTTACTTCCTTCACTTATCCGGCTAAGAACTACGGCTTCTACCACAGGAAGTCGGAATGGATGAAAATGTCAAAGCCACTCAGTCAGCAAGAATCGGAAAGGCAAGATACGCCTTCATCATCCTGAAACCAATTTGAAAATCTCCTGCACTCCACGACAGCATAAACTAAAAGATTCGGATTTTCAACGGAACTTTGAAGTCAGTCAATCCTTCTATGCGGCTTAGAAACTTACACTGCTCGTGAGCCACGAAAAGCATTTCCAAGAGCTGGCAACAAGAACCTCTGACTGGAAGTAAACTAAACAAGAGTCAGTTACTCAACAAATACATAGGGAGATGGATGGATTGGGCATACACGCCACTTAGGAGGCCATCGAATAACAACGCGTGCAATACAGGTCATAAATAGAGTGGAATCTCAATGAGAAGCGACGAGTGAATCATCGGTGCCAGAGTGACATGGAGGAGGTTGTGTATGTTGGAGGAGGAACTAAGAGACTATGGACAATCGCTGACGTAGACAGAGAGAAGAGCAGAGAATAGAAGAGAGTGGGGATGTGTTTTTGAATTCCGATGTTCTACATGAATTCCAAGAGAATAATAATAATATACTAACATTTTCAACAAAGGTTTCAGCCTTCTACTAGTAGTACTTTGAAGGAAATGGAAAATTAAAACTTGACGGAGAAATGGAACAATACTGCTTCAAAGGAAAGATTGTTGATTGTTATACTTTGATCGAACACTAATAAGTGTCTTGTGTCCAGTTCTTTGTTTACTGCAGTCTGAATTCTATCAGTCAAGAAGGGGCATGAGTTTCTTTACGATTAAGGCTAAGCCTTGTTGACTGCAGAGTGCCAATAAGCACGAAACTCAGGTTGAAGGCTTCCTGACGATTGCCTTCAACCATCTGATAACAACAATTACTTGATAAACTTGCACAAGGAGCAAATGTTCAAAACGACCTTTTCAGAATAAAGCTGTTGTTATTATCTTTACTCCAATTCTGTCATATTTTGATCAGTAGTCACTAATCGGAAAACCATTCTGTTACTTTTATTTATCACTTTATTCCTTTGTCTTCCAGCTGGAATATAGGACTCCTTGTTTCGAGTTTTGAAGTCTCAGTCGCAAAGGTGTAATTTTTCTGCACGGGGTGAGGTTGCTGGCCTCCTTTCCAACCTACATTGTTTACTGGAGTTACTAGCGACTAAGCGAGGTTTGTGCGTCGGCTACACAGCGGTAGAATGCTCGCCAACCACGCTTCACGTGGTCTCGGGTTCAATCCCAGGCCACTGGCGTACTCTTTTACCTCGCTAAACCAGTAATAAGACTGGTAAAGGGAGGAGGCTAGATATGAGGCTATCAGCCCCGTCCTGTAAAAATAAATACCAATGCTACTGAAACTTCAAAGCTCCAGTTTGATGGTGCCCTATGTCCCACAGGGAACGTAAAGGAATTTTTAAAAAAGTGGTTGGGAGTCGAAACTCGAACCATAAACGTGGTTGACAAGCATTCTATCTCTGCACCACTGACGCTAATCTGAAAAACCTTAGATCTATTCCACTAGTTCCTGTGTATTTTAGATTTAAAAACTGCATTTATGAGACATGTTGTATACGTAGAGCGTTTTTACAGCTAATGTTAATGAAATCATCGAAAAGAATCTGTTCACCGAATCATGTTTTTCTCTAAATTTCTCCCTGTAGATCCCAGTGGGAATCTCCGAAGATTTCTTTGAAAGTGTCTAAAGTTGCTAGAATTCCCTCATTTCCTTATTATTGTTTGTTAGCAATAATGTTTATGAAGTGATTTAGTTTTTGTTTTTTGTTTTGTTTTGCTGTTTTCCTTGCAGAAATGATGAAGTGGTGTGCACAGTTCAACCAAGTACTCCCGAAAAACTAAAAAACAACCCATCATTATCTTGTCTAATATGCCAAACTGTCTAATCTTGAAAATGCAACAATATAAACCGACATATATATATATATTCATTTATTCGATGACAGCAACAATAACAAGACAAATGCCAGTAATAAAATGCTTCCTTCCTTCCTTCATCCCTTCACTTACTTATCAATTTATTCATTATTATTGTCTGAATTGGCAGGTGGATCTTAAGAAAGCATAAAGTGTGAAATAAAATTTTATCCACAATGCTTAATTAATCTCTCAAGACAATAATAAGTACTTCATGAATGCTAATAAGGTTTTAGTTCCACCTCACCCTTGAAGCGATACCTAACTTGCCGTTTATCCATTTAGGTTCTGCTTGAGTGTCTGCGTGGCGTATGATGCCACCCAACGGTCTTCTCAGCTTATTTTCAATCTATCTGCTGTTTATTTTACATAGCAACATCGGGTCATTTATTCACTAAAATCTTCACGATGGATGTTTCATCCCAGTTACAGGTAGTGTTCCCACCAATGAGCAGTACTTCAAATACCCAGGCGAATTATTAATCCTGATAACATGAGTGCGTTTTCTCATGGTGCACATATACCATTGTAAGGCTGATCAATTTATAATAAAGTGAGTGTTACTCACTTAATTCAATCAGATAGGAAATAAGACGAGTGTTTTTATAGTCATAATAAGTAACTTGTTAGAACGTTGTGATGTGCTTCATTGAAATAGAATATTAAGATTATTTATTATCCTCTTCTGATTTGACTGGCGGTAATAATATCTTCCATATTTCCGGTTTTTGTATTGACTCATTTCCGTTGGATATGTTCAGTGTAGACTCAATGAACCAGGATTCAGTAATCAATCTCTCTTTCCAACTACACAGATTACTTCTAAGATTTTTTTCCCTCTCCCATCCTATTGCGTCGTTATGTGTTAATGCATGTAGTGCAATTGCTGAGCTTTTTTCTACATACTTATCTTCGTTAGGTCAACCATTCTTAACTTATGTTTAGACAATCTGACTATCCCCAACCTACTAGTCTGACGTATGTAGTTGATTTACCTGACAGTCATTGGAAGGTACTTTGTAAATTATATTATTTTGTCTAATTGGGTCCACCAGGTCTTTTGGCCTACAGACCTTGTCATACATGAGTGCATTTATAGGTTAGAATGCCACCCTAATTCCTGATTTATTGAGAATCCTACGAAGGGTATCAGATGTCCCCTCCTTATATGGTATAACAGTAGATGGCTCTCTTATTTATGTTATCATTACTAGTTTCACAATTATTTTTAATTTGCTTTTGGCCTTTTTCGATCTGACTAATGAATTTTATGGGATAGCTATTTAACACCAACGCCTCTTCTGTCTGTTTTATTTCATCATTTAGGTCTTTTTTTGTGGTATTTAGTGCTATTGCTCGGTTTGTCAGACACTTAACTAAGCCTGCTTTAACAGTTAACGGATGAGATGAATTAAAGTTTAAATATCTATTAGAATTCGTTGGCTTTTTATAAACGCTAGTGTGCAGTCAACCTTCTCCTGTTCGTTTTATTTAACAGTCTAACATAGCTAATTCTCCTCGTTCATTTTCCGAATAAAATGTGAATTTTATTCCCTCTACTAGTGAGTTTATCTGTGTCAAGAAGTTAGAGATAGATATTGTCTGTTTTTAACACTGTGAAAGTGTCATCCACATATCTCCACCATATTCTTGTAGTAGAATTAAATGTATTTAGAGCAATATTTTCCCAGCTGTTCCATAAATATTTCTGCTACGATAGGGGATATTGGTGATTCATCCCATTGCTACACCTTCAGTTTGTCTATATATTTTGCCTTGAAATTTAAAGGTAGTAGATGTGAGGCATAACTGAATTCCTAAAATAATTTCTTCAATAGGCAGCTTTGTCCAATGAGTGAGTTCAGGATCTGCAGTTAATTATTTTTTAACTGCTTCTAAGGCCATATTGATTGGTATGTTAGTATAAAGACTGGTTATATCAAAACTAACCATTGTTTCATCATTCTCTAGTTGAATGTCATTTAGTTTATTTTACATCTCATATGAATTAGTTACTCTAGAGTTTGAACGATTTCTAATGGGGCATCATAATATTAGAGCTTAGCTGATCAGTTCAGTCTAGATGTATATCATTGGGAAATCACAAACATGAACAACTGGTAACACTTCCTGCTGATTGCCTCCAACTATCTAATATCATCAAATCAATGTGGATCGTGATGGCAAGCTACCTAGAATGGTGACCACATTGCAAATACCTGACTGTTAGAATTCACTCTGCACTAAAGAAAGGACTAGACACATCACACTAGTTACTAGTCTCCAATCAAAAATTAAATAAATCCATCAGACCAATGAGGAAAAAGGGTAATTTGGTGATTCTGTGGTCAAATTTTCATCAACCACACAAGTGGTCGGTATCCAACTCTCACCCAATGCACTTACAATCTTTACTTTATTTATTATCTAACAGCAAGCTCGGGAAAAAAGTGAAAGTTGAACAACAAATGAACAACTCCAACTCTTAAAAGTAAAACTGCTATTAAAAATGAAGCATCAATGATTCAGTGGTCACAATGGCCTAGTCGATAACATCTTGAGGTTAAGGTAGGCGTTCTAATGTACCAGACGGAAGAATAATAGTAAAATGTGTTCTGGTTGAAGATATGGAAATGGGTTCGAGTTCCACTTCTGACACACAACGTTTGTGCGTTATTGGCTTATTGGTGGTAAAGTCGCCATTCAGGCACGTGACTCAGGTTTCGATTCCCAGCCGACTCACTCCTTTACCTCGCTTAGTTACCACAGTGAGCCCGGTAAGCGGGGGAAGTTAGGCATAAGGCTAGTAACCCTACTCTGTGAAAAATAAGCACTACTCCTACTGAAATTTCACAGCTCGCATCTGAAGCCATTTATTCCACTCCGAACGCAAAAGAACAAAACATTTTTAAAACATAATAATTGAAATTGAAGCTTGAAGCTTGTTCCAAAGGGGAAGGAAAGAGTGTAAAAAGAAATAAGAGAAAAACAGACTAATTGGGGTGCTTTCTACACACTTATCTGTTGAAGCAGATAAGAAACTCTGACTAAATTACTCTAGTAGTTCAACAGCTCTAGGACAAGAAAGCGCGCGCGCGAGCACACACACACCAAAACATCAGTGATCTTTGGAGTGAAACCTCAAAAATTTACTGAACTAAAACATTTTCTTATTTTTCATCTTTTTCTTTTCAAAAAATAATTTTCTATTTCATATGAAAAAGAGTCTGTCTAAGGCAGATAAATATCTGAGTTCATCTATGCGTAACTTGAATTTCTGGCTGATATCAGTGAAAAACCCTAGATTGCCGATTATACACTTATCTGTCTATTTAACCACTTGCTCATTACAACTATTTCTGAAGTTATGTGCAGTGATAGTTACTTGTTGAAATTTTTATTGGAATTTAATGTTAATTGATTTTATGAGAACGAAATCCTTGTGTTTCGCCGACATGTCGGACCTAAGTACGGACGGGAAATCTATAAGTCCAAAATCTCAGCCATGTTAGAATGCTTATCAATGCAGTGAAGGTTATTAAAATCTTCCAAGCAGAATTGTTAGGAACACTGAGGAACATACTATAAGCTTATGGTAACACATAACTCCCTGATGAACTGTTCTGACTGTATTACCAACCGAGTTTTTCAGATGTCATATTGTGGTGCTGTCTGCGAGCCGAAATTGTAGACACCAATTTACTTCGGTGTTTAGGTCCTGAGAAAAGACAATAACAAGGCTTAACCTTGAGGGACTCACCAACCAATCACAGCAGACTTAACTTGTGCAAATACCATTCGCAGATATATGGCTTAACTCTCTAAGAAACGGTCACAAGCAGTAGAGAATAACCTTTAGAAAGAAAAAAACCAATCAGAGGAAGTTGCTTCTTTTCTGACGATAACGCTAATAATAATATATATAAAAATCTAAAAATATATCTTGATTTTCTGAATAAACGATCTGTCGCCTGACCCTTGTCTTCTGTCGTTACAATATGACACTACGATTTCCCTGGTCATCTTTTAGTACATGACTGTTCGGCGTCGTGTCATGATGCCATTTAAATGTTAAGTGCATGATAAATAACAATCATGTCTAGTGGAATTTCACTGACACTGATTTCTGATAGTACAGTGAGTAAATAAATTAAAGAAAAGCAAATTTTCCGCGCTCGCGTTTCCGACTACCGAAATCTGTAAAACGGAACCGACCAATTACGGTTTGAATTTCCTGAGGTTGTTGGTCTTATCTGATTTTGTATTTCGTGTTTAGAGTTATGATGTAATCATATAAGATGCTAAATTTGGTTAAATTTGGAATATTGTGGCGCTTACTATAATATTCTTAAGGCGCAAAAACGCCTTGCGACTGCCATCATCCTCACTCCTGATAGTATGAACATGATTATTGGGTTTGCACAACTTAATGTTAATAGCATAAGACTATGTTTTTGGCTTTTACCTCAGCAGGATAAATGATTTTATTCATTATAATGAATCTGTTCATATACGAGCTCGCCTTGTAACCAGAAGGTCCTAGGTTCGAATCCCGATGGGTGAGTACTACTGAAGAGTCCCAAACTAGAACGAAACAGCTGTTCAGTACTCCCAGGTTTTCAAATGGTTCTCTAACTAATATCAGCTCATGATGAAAATCCTGTAATCAATCAAATCCCTACAAACCAACACTTGAATAAGATATTGTAAATTGGCATTGTGGCTGTTAATTTATTGTGAAGTAAAAATCGAAGAAGTGGATGGATTCACTAAACCTACCTTCAAACTACTAATCCCAAACCTTATCTTCTGAGTCAAAAGGCTTAACTACTAACCAGGTGATCAACTCAGCTAATGGTCAGCTGAAATGTAAACTAATGGTACATAACTGTCCGTTCACCAGTAAAGGAGCTGCCCAGCTAGATCTCATCGTCATCGTACAGAAACTCGTAGAAGAAGAACAAGAAGAAAAAAAGCAGCTTGCTGATTAATGGTAAGACGATCTCTGATAGTTGACTGTGCTGCTGCTATTCCTTTGAGTTCAGAGTGTGGAGTAGAATTTCAACAGCACGTCTTCATTTCACTCTGTTCTAAGCACTACTCTTCAGCGGACTCCGAAAAAAACCTTAAGCTTTTATCTCCCCACTCAACCTCCTCTACGTTACCTTCAAAGCGAAGCCCAGTTCATCCACTCCTACCACAGTTTCAATCAACGGCCTTGTGATAGACATCATCCACCAGTCTCGCCAATGTCAGTCCGCAAAGTCTATATCTTCTAGAGTCTCTTTATCGGCCGAACATATTCTTGCTGTCTGTATCTGTCTGTTTTCAACATAGAACATTGCACCGATGTGCAGCAGTTCAAGTCGCCACACTCCATGTACCACACAAAGCAACAGAAGAAAGTAGAAGAAATGCAAAATAGAGACAATACACAGGGATATGAGATAAAAGGAATAGTAATGACGAAGAACAATACAGTTTCATTGGAAATTATAAGTCATAACGGGTGGATGCATCTGTGCCAGCCACTGAAAACGATTTTGAGACATATCACTAAATGTCTCGAACCTTCGTTGGTTTCTACCGTCCTGAGGACTCGAAAGAGGAAGTCTACACCTTCATATATGGCTTAAACTAACTGTTGTAGATTTCATTGACTGATGAGGCCATGTCCTAGTTTGACCGCCGCTAGCTAACCCTTTTCCAACCTGACACTATGTCAGCTAACATTGCCCATTCCCAAGGAAGGCGATGGCTAGGCATAGGTAACACATGACCTAACCGTCTAATTTGATGTAACTTAACAGCCTTGTCTATTGATTTCCCCCTCCCATTACCTAGCACTCGACCGACGCCCAACCTCAATATTGCTCACCCTATTATATCACTTCATATGGGAGATGGAATGCAAGCACCTATGCTCAAAGACAGCTAGCCTTTTCATATCTTCCACTTTAAATGGCCAGGTCTCACAGCCAGCCATAAACGAGGACGGAGTGGACTGCTAAGCAGTGCACTCGCCCTTTGTTCGATAGCCGGATATCTTGTCTACACTAGAGACGGCGAAAACTGGTATATGCGAAACGAGACTTCTCTATTCGTTCTGAGATTTCGTCAGCGATCAACCCATTGGCACTGGCTGATGCAGTTTTTCCAAATAAATGAAGTGGTCAACATGCTATACCACTTCACTCCCTATTTCTAAGCTAGAGGTCAGTGTAGTTCAGTCCCGTAACATCATCTTACATTTTGCGGGAGCGAATCACATTTCAAACATTCGCAGATTGCAGTCTAAGGTGTTCAGAAGAGTCTGCATTTTGCCATCTACAAGGACTATATCATCTGCATATTCTAAGTCAACGAGATTATTCCTTAGTAACAAGTCAATCCCTGAGCCAAACAAATTCATATCTTGTAGCTCCCCAAGACCGGCCCACCTCATAATCAAGTCCACTCCACTTAGGAATATCACCGGTGATAGTAGACAGTCTTGCCTTACTCTTATCTTCATTTCAAATGCTTCTCTGAGTATTCCTCTTGACCTCTTGATATGTGGCATTGTTATATTGCGGCTAAATGAAGTTTATCAGGATGTGAAGCACTTTGTAGTGTTGAAATAGTTTCCAAATTACTTCACAGCCACTTTTTTCGAAGACATTTTCAAAGTTTATGGAATTCAGGTAGAGACTTAGCTTCCATTTTTGTGCTCTGTTTGACTATGATTAGTAGAGATGTTGTTGCTTCTCCTTAACGCAGCTTGTTCTGAGTTGACTTCTTCATCCAATGTATCATTTATGCGATTTAGTATTGTACTTGGCGTGGACAAGAGCATGATTCCGTGCCAGTTCTTGCCCAGACGTCGTCTTAATTCATCCTTCTTCGATAATCCGACTAGTGGATGCCCATTCTTTCTTCCAAACATTTCGCAATAATGGCGTCAGCCTAAAACAGTCTATTAAGTTGCAAATTTTTTTCATCACATACAACATTACATTTCTACTGGGATAGGATGTGAATAGAACGATATTTATAGAGAGAAAAAAACCCATTCATCATCTGACTGATGAATGTTGAACACTATACAAATCTAAATACAAAAAACTGCAACAAACACACATAAACTCTAATCCAATTATTAAAGGGACAATTAATGTACTGACTGGCACCTGTTAAAGAACAAAAAGCAGAAAAATTGACTAGGTTTCTATTTTTTTACTTATGTGGAAAGACGGTAAAGCTTTATTTTTCAACACTTATTATAACTCTCAGATGCATTGGTGTGTTAGTATTGACAGAACACAGTTTGAAACAAGAATTCGATTTGTGTGTCAGTGAAACTAAATATTTTTTCAATAAAAAAAACTGTGTTGTCATTTCATATTTTCTCATTATGAACGAAGATTCCATTAAGAGGAAAATATAACAGTTGTATATCCAGTCTAATGTGTGTTTGTTTTCAACTAGGCAGTACAAGACAACTGTTTCAGCCATAGGCGGGGACTCTTAAGAAGTACGCGTCCATACTCCGACCAGAGATTGGACCTTGAAACTTTAGATTACAGGGCCAAGCTGGCTGACTATTTGGTAACTGTGATGGAATTCACCTCTGAATCCTCAAGTCTGTTAGTTTAGGATAGGATAATGAACATTCAGAAATAATAATATGAGTGTTATTCACCAAATACAAAGTCAAAATAAGTAACTTGTTATAATGTTAAGATGTATGTAAATTGAAATAGAATTTTAAGATTATTAATTATCCTCCTCTAATTTGATTGGTGGTCATTATACCTTCCATACACCTCTGGTATTCGCACTGAGCCAATTCTATTGCATGTGTTGGGTATATACACTAGATGAACCAGGCAGGATTCAGTAATCAATCTCTCGCCATATACCTATATTACATTTTAGAATTTTAACCCCATCCCACACTATTCTGTGGTTGTATGTTAATGCATGCAGTGCGATTGCTGAGTTCTTTTCCAAATTACTTATCTTCGCAGGGCCAACCATTCTTACCTTAGTTGAAGTGATATATTCTGACAATATCACTACCTTGATCTACTAGTTTGACCTATTTAGCTCACCTAACTCACAGTCACTGTAAACAGTTTAACCATATAAGGAGGGGACATCTGAGGCATTCCCTACGTAGGATTCTTAATAAGGCAGAAATTAGGATGGCATTCAAACCAACAAACTCACTCAGAAACAAGCTCTGTAGGCTAAAAGAATCCGGTGGACCCGATTCAATAAAATCATATAATTTACAAAATATCCTGCAATGACTGTGAGTAAGGTCAACTACATAGGTCAAACTAGTAGATCAGGAGTAATAAGATTATCGAAACATCAAAAGACCTCTACCCCCAAGCCAACCTATCAAATCAAAGGTCCCCAAGGAAAGCAGAAAGAAAATCGCCTTACCATATATAAAGGACATCTAAGAAATCATTGCAAGACTCTTCAAATCTTTAGGAATTGATGTCGCACAAAAAGTAACAAAATCACTTCACTCAACTCTATGTCACCCAAAAGACTGAACCACGAGAGAAGATAAAACCAACATCATCGACAAAATAAGTTGCAATGACTTCGGAAACACTACATTGGCCAAAGTGGACGTCCCCTTCGTCTTCGTATCCATGAATATAAGCTAGCAGTTAAAAGACATGACATCCACTCCCTCGCTTATATTGCTGTATACAGACAACCACAGACATTACTTTGACTGGAAAAACTTTCAAATGTTAGACAGAGAACACACCGGGAATACTAGAGAATTTTTAGAAGTCTGGTATTCCAGTGAATCGTCAATCAATAGACACATCGAAATAGACTAAATTTACCAATTGATAAGATGGAATTCTCACACACAAGGGATCAAACTTCAGGTCAAGGAAACAATCAGTACCAATACGGACACATACATACACACAATTTGGGTGTGAAAACACACAAAAACAACCAGTCACATTCAAGTTCTCCCACCAGGAGAGATGACTAATAAACTGGTGGGGATATCTAAAAGCTCACTTCCTACAAATTGAAGTATGCGCTGAAGATGTTGCCTAGTAGGGCAATGAAAGCTTCTCAAATAAACCATCCAGCTAGCTCGGAGAGCACAACTACATCAGAATCATCCACTTGAACTACAAATTGTCCCCACCATATCTAGAATATAATCTTTATCACGAATCCATTTCGTCTAAAGTACAAACGAAAATTTTGAAGATAATGGATAATTGTTTAATTATTATTCAGATAATTTTAGGAAACTGTCATCATGACTGTGTTATGGATGGAGTTTATTTTCTTCCCCTCAATGTGAAAATTTATACCTACGGATAATAAATGCAAAACTAGAGATTAAAGCAGTATTCTTTACATTGGTTTATTTTCAGTAGCTAACAGTTAGAACTCCGCTCTAGCAATGAAGACTTAGTCAACTGGAGAGTGTCGATAGTCGGCCCGCAATATGTGTGACTAATTGGTAATCGTATAGAAATACAAGTTTATTTTTGCCTTGAAACCCATTTAATAAATTAATTTCAATTTACTGGTGATAATAACAAGGTTGTGACTACTTGTCATCCGAGAAGACCACTGAGTGGCACAGCGCGTCAGGCACAGACTTGAATGAAATCCCAATGTGAAACGGTTATTCGGGCGTTCCAGAGTGACTTGGAGGAAATAATTGTTTACGGGTAGTCATGGAGCTAACTAAAGATGACTGTGGGAAATAGAATGAAGCCATATAATCCCCTGGAAACCTAAGGGCATCATAACAATCATAACAGTTGTCAGCTATTCACGTTGATATGCAAGAAAACTGGAAATAAAAGGAAACATTTACTTGTTTGGTGATGGCTACAGGTCATAAACTTGGAGTGTCTTCTAAAGGACTTCCAACAGACTGTAGAAATTTATCATCAGCTGGCCGCTTTGCTGCCTTCATACCAGAGATCAAATGGCCAGCCAGATGGCCAGAAAGAATTAGCAGCAAGAAACCATGGAAACCAACCAACCAATAACCTTTTGCCTAACAAATATATAGAACAAAATTGAAGATGGATGGATTGGGCATACGCTAAGGAGACTCCAGTGCATGTCACCACTCCAGTGGGTCGTTGATGTGTGTGTGACATGCAGGATATCGTATGAGTTGGAGGAGGAGATAAGAAACTATGGTGAGTCGTGGACCCAGATGAAGAGAACAGCAGATAAGAGAAGACAGAGGAGATGTGTTGTTGAAGGCCAATGTTGCACCCAGAACCCAAGGGAATAATAATAATAACTGAACCGAAAGTGTATGCTTTTCCATATTTAGGATTTGTTACCTTATTATTCTTCCCCACCCCCCCTCGCCAAGTGACTGATAGTACTCGAACTAAGACTCAAACACTGTACAAATAAGTCTCATTTCTTAAATGTAATAATGTTCTGGCCTGTGTTCAAGTAACTCGTTTATCAAAATGAAGCTGACCAATGGGACTAGATGTACCATAAACATAAAAAATTAATTTTAGGAAGCAATAGGTCTATTCAATTTAAAATGTACTGCAAATGATAGCCAAAATTCACTAATAATGGTAGATTATGTAGAACTAACAGGCTGAGGATGTTTTAAGTGACTGAATACTCGTGCTTCGCGTCCGATTCCACTATCCCACCCACAGATTCTTAAGCCTCACTCAACTGGCAGTAAACTTGAGGAAAGAGGCAGGGTTATGCTAATTAGGCTAGTAACTTCAGCGTGTAGAAAAACAAAAGACACCACAGCTACCAAAATATAAAAGGCATACGCTTGAAGCCTCTAAATGCAAAGAGATGAAAGAAAAAAGGAGAAAAAGAAGATACCACTTACAATAAATCCTCGATACCATTGTTTAATTTGTTTCTTTGTGAAATTTGTATTCGTCCTTAGGAATTCTAAATCTTCTTTTGGTAACTTTTTTCTAGATCCCAAAATATTTCCCATGTTGTTTGTATTTTGTTTTAAGTTTTTAGAAGCATGTAAAATAAGCAGCAATTGAAACCTAAAATGAAATAATAATAATAATGAAGAGTGAATATTTATATATAATGAAAGGTTTATCAGAATAAAAGATAGCGGAATTCATGAGGTTTCCTTTTCACCAAGAAAAACAACCAAATATCTATTTAAAACCCCACTGAATACAAACGGTGTTCTGCTTACATTATTATTATTGTTTCCTTTATTTCCTAGAGGAAAAAAGGGCTTCAGCCACATGTCTTCATCACGTTCGTTTCTCCGCCAACGCTTTCATCACCTTACTCCGCGTCTGCCCACATGCTTCCATCTCCTCTTCACATGACCTCCTACTTTATGTCACCCTCGCACTGACGGCTAACTAACTCGCCGCTTCCCTTTCGGGTTCCACTCGAGTGATTGTTTGGCATTTGATGTCACTTGATGGTAGCTTGTTTTCTCAGAGTAAGGCCAAGCCACCTCTATTTCTTCCTGCATATTAGTTACACAATTGGTTCCTGCTGGGTTGGTTCGTTCGCTCGTTCTCAAAATCAATCCCAGTTGCTGATATTTTCTGCCCAGCCATCTGATCTTGAGTGAAGTACTGAGCGAAGGCAGCTGTTGATGAAAGTCTGCAACCTGTTGTATATCCTTTTGGTGACGCCCACACAGTGCGAGTTTCTGAAGCGTATAGAAGGACCGACTTGACATTGATGTTGACAATGCGTATATTGTTCTTCATGCTGACTGAGTGCAGAAGATTTCCAAATAGGTTTCAGGCTGATGAAGACGTATCTTGCCTTTCCAATTCTGGCTGACTTTGACATCTTCATCCTTTCCAACCGCCTGTGGTTGGAACGATGATGCCTGTTAAAACTCTCCCATTGATGGTGACTGGTGCTGGTTGTTGTTGCTGTTGGTTGGTTATCTTAAAAACCACCATCTTCTCTATATTCACCTGGAGCCCTGTCTCCACTGGCTCGAAGTCTCTTCAACTAGTTTGTTAGTTTTCACCTGCAAGTCTTCGATTCTCTGTGACAATAAGCACATTTCATCCACTTGAGAAGTCCAGATCTTCTAGAGTCTTCTTATTGGGCCGACGTATTCCTGTCTTCTCACTCTCTGTGCACAGACTGATGCATAATCCAGTCCACCACAATTAAGAATATCATCGTGGGTGATAATAAACAGCCTTGTCTTAATCCTGTATTCACTTCGAGCGCCTGTCTGAGTTTTCTGTTGTGGATCACCTGACACATGTTAGAACACGTGTTTCGCTTCAACAACAGGCGAAACTGACGAGGATATCAAAGCAAGGATCGGGAAAGCAAGACAAGCTTTCATTTCTCTAAAGTCTGTGTGGAGGTCAACAGCGCTCAGTATGAAAAATAAGATCCAGATTTTTAACTCCAATGTGAAGTCAGTGCTACTTGCCTTACAGATCAGAGACTTAGCACGTCATAAAGAGCACCTCAAACAAACTACAGACTATCAACAACTGCCTTCACTCAATACTCAAGATCAGATGGCTGGCTAGAATAGATCAGCAATAGAGATCTCTGGGAGTGAACCAACCAAGAACTGATTGTTCAACAAATAAGCAGGAGGAAATAGAGGTGAATTGGCCATACTCTGAGGAAACCATCAAGTGACATCACTAGACAAGCAAAACAATATATATATGACACGTGTTACTGTAATAGGACTGTTGAATAACGTTGATAAAGACTTGAGGCAGGCCGTAGTTTTGGAGTGGAATAAAGTGATTATCTTTGCTACTCACTGTATTAAATAGCGCTAAATGACAGTGATTATTCCTTCCTCTGAAGCAGATGTAGATTTCGTAGAATGATCGATGGAAGGCTTGAGGGATTTTCATCAACTTATACAAACTAATAACTCAATGGCCACATAGCTTTATATAAAAACACAGCGACAATACAAATCAGATACTTCAAAAGCTACAAGACACAGAACTATGGCATTGAACACAAAGTATTGTTGTCATTCCAAGGTATGACAGACTGTAAATTTTTGTATCAGTGAATAACTAAGTCTATATCAGTGATACTTGTAAGACATGATTGAATTTCTGACGCCGTCATGTCACAAAAAATATTCAGCAACCTGTTAACATCTCGATTATTTAATAGTAGCAGTCCTATCCATGTTTAACGACTTCCGAAAGTCATTTATTACTACTTTCAGCAAAAAGAATACATAGACATTTTCAAAGGCGCATCATTTAACCCGCTTAAGTATTCACATATCATGTAAGTTTCAACCTCTTCTACATGTAGACTATTGGTTCTTAGGACATGTTCCTGTTTTGCTTCTCTGTGACATGGAGAAACGCTGTTGACGACAGTTATAAAATAGCTTCAGGTTATTGTAAAAAATGCCAATGTTAACTGTAAAATTCACAGCTCTTGTGGTAATCGACCATGTAAAAACATATTGGCAACTTGTGTTTGATGTCGTTCACCACTGGGCAAAACAGTTACGGTAGGGTTATTTAGTTTCTTTACTCTTTCAGACGCAGAGACAGTGTGAAAGAGAGGCAGACGGGTGCCGATTTTCACCCGTTTTCTAACAGAAAGGATTGTAACAGTATTGTTTCGGAAATGCATGGCTCAGTACTCACATTCTGCTGACATTTCAAAGAAAATCAAAGCTCCAATCGAGTGAAATATAAATGAAAAACTGTACTCAACGATTGGCTCCGCGTAGTTCGAAATTAAATATACAAAAATGCCTCTCATATTTCTGTTAGGCTTATAAAACACGCACTAAAATCGGAATTTAAATGGGAATCTTTGTTTTAGATTAACCTCTTGATAGAAAGCAACATACTGTCATTGAACTCACAACAGTTATTGACCAATGCGTTTAAGTTTATATGCTAAAACCTACATCTCCAATTCAAACAAAATCAGTACTAAACTTCCAAATGTCGTGATTACAATGTATTCAAGTGTTATCTACAATTGTGGCCAGACTCAGATACGGTGAAATCTCATCTGCACTTTATCTGACTAACATAGCGATAGTCGGTTTTTAAGAAGTCTGAATCCTGATTAATAGATCTGTTGCATTTCAACCCCTCCCCCTTTTCGCTCGTTTAGAAGACCGATTGTGAGTAACTCCAAAAGACAACCACAGTAGAATCCAGGACACATATTTGGATTTACCTGCATCAACAGCGTGTGGAAGTGTTCCTATTTAGAGATGAAAGTAACGCTCATCGCCAAAAAAGTCAAAGCCCTATCTATTAGGTTACCGGTCCATGAGAATCACATTTTGTACAACCGTAATCACTTGTTACCTATTGAAGTAATTTTTAATTGAAGGGAATATGCCAAACCAATATATTTGGTCCGTGTTGACATTTTGGCCCTTATAGTGGATGTCTCGACATAGTAGATAATTCATTGAAATTTGAAAAAGTCAGCACCAAATTTGAGTTTCGGTGGGCAAATCATCAGTCGATGGGAATGCAGGTGCATCCAGATGACGACTTACTAACAGGAAGATTACTTTGGATTCTGCTGTTAGCCACCACCAAAAAATAAACATCATTTTAACCTCACTGAGCACAATTTATAGCTCATAATGACATCAAGATGGCAATATGAC
Organism: Trichobilharzia szidati; assembly: GCA_944472155.2. Taxonomy (NCBI): domain Eukaryota; kingdom Metazoa; phylum Platyhelminthes; class Trematoda; order Strigeidida; family Schistosomatidae; genus Trichobilharzia; species Trichobilharzia szidati. The sequence goes on along the minus strand of OX235276.1, from coordinate 33,913,524 downwards.
TTTCAGATTTTGTTGATATAGTGAGGCATAATATACAGTCTCATGATGAGAGAAAAAGAAACTAGAAATACATTCAAACATCCTCGTTTACACTAGTATCTTTTATCCCCCTCCCTCTGCGCAAAATTCCGTTTGATTTTGTTAAGGCAATCTGAGATATCATTTAGATGAAACTGGGTAATATGCGGCTGATCTTCACCTGTTCCCTATAGGCAAAAAATATCTTACTGACTGGTAGAATAATTAGATTTGCCGCCTGTATTTAATAATAATAATCATATCTACATTTTTTGGACAAATATTTTCAATATTTTTGTTTTTAGACCATCATTGGCTGCCAGCCAATTTAATTATATCTGACTAATTAGATTAACACTACTCATGATCAATAACAGCGAGTAATTAGCTTATAAAGGATGTATGAGTGGTTCACTGGAAGGTCTGGGCTCTAGTTATGCGTTTAATGAACTCCCGACCCCCTCCCCGCCCATCCCTAGATTACCAGCCTATAGTAAGCCCTGAAATGAGGAAGAACTGGACATAGGGCTGAAAATCTCAACCCCCTTAAAAGGAAACAAAATCACGACTGAAAATTTTGATGATCAGGTGTTGGTTTGCAGGAATTTGATGAGCTACATGTTAAACCACTAGCTGAGATCAGCTAGAGAATCAGTAGAAAACTAGAGAGTACTGAAAAGCTGTTTCCACTTAGTTTGAGAGTCTAAAGTAGTACGCAGGAATTTGGGATTCATGCGCCATTGGACCAGGTCCCAGGGTTCAAAATTTGGCGGGCGTGTACTTCTGACAACAGATGTCCACTACTTTCAGGTTTTCCAATCGTTCTGTAATTGGTGTCAGCTCACAATCAAACCTGTAAATATTCCATTGTTTGTAGCCTTATATTTCCCTCCGAATGTTTCCTTTAATTCCTATAGGAACATAGGGCTTCAGCCGTGCGTCTCCATTGCGTTCGGTTCTCTACTAGAGTCTTCACCTGGCTCCAAGTCTGCCCACACGTTTTCATCTCCTCTTCACATGACCACCTTGTCTATGTCACCTTCACACTGAATACCAACTCGCCACTTCTCTTTCGGGTTCCACTCGAGCAATGGCTTGTCTAGTGATGTCACTTGATGGTTTCCTCAGAGTATGGCCAATCCATCTCCATTTCTTCCTGCCTATTTGTTTCACAATCCGTTCCTGGTTGGTTCGCTCCCAGTGATCTCTTGCTGATCTTTTCTGGCCGGCCATCGGATCTTGAGCGAAGTATTGAGAGAAGGTAGCTGTTCATGAAGGTCTCTTTATGACGCACCAAGTCTCTGGTCCGTATAGTAGTACTGACTTCATATTGGATTTGAAAATCCGGAACTTATTTTTGATGCTTAATGTTGTTGACCTCCACACAGACTTGAGAGTAGTGAAAGCTTGTCTTACTTTCCCAATCCATGCTTTGATATCTCCATCATTTCCATCCGCTTGTAATTGAAACGATGCTTCCCAGGTAGGTAAAAGACGTTGTCTCTTTCAGGTTCCTTCCATTTATGCTGATTGTTGTCTGTTGTTGTTGGCCAGGAATCTTCATTACCTCTGTTTTCTCTATGTTCACCTGAAGTCCTATCTTTGATGCTTCTACCGCTAACTTGTTGCTTTTCATTTGCATATCTTCCAGTTTGTGGGAAATCAGACATATATCATCGGCGAAGCCTATATCCTCTAAGTTTTTGTGTGAGTCCCTCAGAATGAAAAAGAATACATTTGTCCTTAGAAATTGTTGTAATCAGCGGTTTATTTTGCCAAAGAAGGCCAATTGTACTCGAATTATTCTAAAGATTGAAGATTCAGTTACTTTAGTTAAAAATCTAGTTAATGTCTATGTTACCAACTAAGAAACTATCTTTTTCTCATTGAATGAATACTTACTAACTTGTGCAGGGTTAGAAATTCTCTATTTGCTAATTAGTAAATCAGTTCTGTTTTCTTCCCTTAGGGTTTCATACCAGCTTTTGTTTGTCAGAATTTTGGTTATCCGCATTTTGTGCGTAGACCCTGTAACAGTGTCAAACGATCTACGTGTTGTCTGTTGACGAACCCACAGAAGTTTTTTTACTTGAGAATAAACCAGTATGACTAGGAAGTGAAATCAGCATTCTATTATTGAAACTTAATTATATATGTATGGATGTATATATTTATTTATTTTATTTTAATTTTATTATAACTTGATTCCACACAGTATCTTGGTACAAGTATGAAATTTTCAGCATGGATATCGGTAGCCCAAATTTTGCAGGCTGACCATAGATATCAGGTGTGCGTCGGCAGGGGATCGAACCCCGGACCATGTGCATGGTCGGCGAGAGTCCTAACCGCTGTGCCACCGACGCACATACATATATATATATATATATTTGATGAAGGATTTCATGATAAGCTGACATCAGTTAGAGAACCACTGGAAAACCTACAAGGAGTACTGGACAGCTGTTTCGTCCTAGTCTGGGACTCTTCATTAGTACGCACCCACCAGGGTTCGTACTCAGTACCTTCTGCTTACAATGTGATCTAACTCTTAGATTTTTAAGCCACTGGGACCCAATCCAACACCCAACCAGCCCATGAATTCTAACTTTTGCCAATTCACAACATAAAGAAACCATTTCGTAATGTCTTCTTCGATGAGTTATTGCCTCATCTTCAACCTGCTATATCCTACTGGTCACGGCTTCCCACTAGATTGATGAGATCCTCCATCAAATAAATATCTATATATAGGTATGTGGGTAATCAGTGGCCATTTCCGTGACGTCAGATTCAATACCATTGAGTTTAATCTTATTCTACAAGAAAATCTCCTCATAGCTCTATTTGTAATTCCTTAAGTAAGGCTATAGGCAGAAAAAAAAACACACACAACTAGACTCAAGTTTATGAGGAGTACACAAAGACATACATTTCAAGTTGGTATGTTCTTGAGTCTGTCTGTGTGTGTGTGTGTGCGAGTGAGTGAGTGTCTGTGTGAATGAGTACGCTTCAGTAAAATATATGCTCATTCATAGTAATTTGATTTATTCATTCTTTTTCTCTCTAAACACCTCTTCATTAGAAAAGTGACTAGAGAATTAGAAGAAGACGATGAATTAGGAGGGATGGAGAGGGCAAGGAAGGAAAGAAGAGCAGAAACAAAATATGTAAAACATTTCGTAGATTGGAAAGAAGAATACATCGACTTTAAATTTGTGTATTTGCAAGTTAAGTTTGTTTATGCCTTAAGTAAATTACTTTATTGTCGTTGTTATTATTATTATTAGTATTATCATTATTATTATTTTTCTTTCTCCCTCTCTTGCTGTTTCTGAAACATTAGGCTTCTTCTACTTCTTCTTCTTGTCTTTTTCGTCTTCTCCTACTGCTGGTTTTTCATTCAAAAATTGAATAAACAATAAACAACAAGATTATCAAAAATCTCAAGAGATTAAGTGAAATACACGAAAAAAAATTCAGATTCCATTTTGTTCCTTGTTTCTTCTTTTCTCTCTCTTTCTTTAACCAACACCTTGATTGGAAACAACAAGACAAATGAGATGACCATTTTGTGGCGGATAAATTAAACGCAGAACATTTTGTTTTTTTTGTTCAAAACTTGTTTTTTTTCGACAGAGAAGGGTGCTCAAATCATCATTATTACTGTAAGAAGGAAAGGGATTGACTATCTGGAGTCTTAATGAGAAGTTAGTACCGGTATCAGGAGGGACACTGGCCGGTGACAAGGACTAGTGACTGCTGCATAGATCACAAGATGACAGAAGTCAGAATTTATGGGTCTTCTAATTCCATTCAAATGGCTTAATGAGAAAATGAGGGCTAGTCTCACAACTATAAAGTTATGAGTTCGAATCCTGGGAAGGCCACTGGAGTGTGTGTATGTGTGCGTGTGGGTGAAGAATCACAAACCAGGGTGAAATAGCTATCCAGTATCCTGTGGTTTTTAATGGTTCTCCGATTCATGTCGGTTCTTGATGAGTTTTATATTGAAGTTGCTCGCTTTCATTCCGCTTTATTCCAAGCAGTACTACGGGTACAGGTATGGAATATTCAGCATTCAAAGGTGACACCATGTCGGAATTGATTAAAAATCGTTTATCTAAATGCATTAAACGTACTTTTCCTACAGCTGACTTGTAACTAGTTCTTACCAGCCGAAATATGATTAGACAATGCGTCAAGAATAGATTACCGCTTTTGTCCACATCCATGTGTATTTACTCTTTTACCTGCTCTTGTGGAGCTGTTCATATTGGACGTTGTAAGCGTAATCTCCGAAAACGTGTAGCTGAACACTATCCAGTCTGGTTAATGAAAGGCGAACGTAGAACTGCGAAGTCGTCTATCTGTGATCACCTGTTAGAGTCAGGTCATTTAGCCCCACGTGATTCATCCTTCAAAGTTATCTACATGGCAGAATCGAATCGATCCAAAAGTTTACGTTTTCTTCACTTATGCATAGTTGAAGCTTTAGCTATACATGAACAGAAACCTAAATTATGTGTTCAAAAACGTTTTGTCAAACTCCTTTCTTTACCTTGGTCATAGTAATGTTCTTTCTAGTTTTTATTTTACCACTTGAATTCTGTCCACTTCACTTCACATCTTCACACTTATCGTATTCGTACTCCTAATTTTTTAAAATTTTTAGACAACACTTGACATTTTAAAAACATTTTTGATTTCAATTAACTTATAAAACAATCTTTAATAATTTTGTAATTTATCCACTTCAACTCTAACCCTTATAACATTTTAATTATCGTTATTCTTATCGCATATATTTATATTGACTGAGCAATTATTTAGTGCCACTTAATAACCTTTTCTGTAATATAAATACGACTGTACAGCTTGAAAATGAAGTCGTTGAAAAGAAACTTCTTCGCTGAACAAAAACTGTATTAGTATTGTATTGCATCTAACTTTCTCATTACAGAGGTAATAATTAAGACAGAGCATTCACATGAATAATATAAAAATGAATACTCAACTAAAGTAAGTGAAAATATTAACGACAATGTAACAATGAAAAAAATTGGGCCGTTTATTTAGAGTTCCTCAGCAGTGAGCTGGTAATTTCCTGTCTTACACTTTTCTTGCGACATAAATGTGCGCTAGTTGAGGTATTGTAGAGTTTTCTCTTACTCAGTCGTCCGAGCACACAGTCTTCTATAACTACCCTTAATTCTGCCCGCTGAGATTCTAGGAGAGAGTTTCGTATAGAGAGGATGCTGGGAGACTGACAAGATAATATTTCCTTATTTCTTGCAGGAGTCCATGAATCTATCTACAACTGTATTAAAGAGTTGGTCTAATGACACCCCAATCACCCTACTGTTGACTTTTTGTGCCTTCGCTGTATAACAGTGTCTTTCTTAATTAGCCTAGGAAAGATCAAGGGGGAACAGTAAAAAATTGTAAGCAGAATACAAGAATTAACAAGATGTAAGTGTAGAGGCAGAATGATACTAGATCGTCTAAGCTTCATTGCGTAGAACGTCAAACGAAATATCTTTCTGGAAACTAACGTGATGTGGAAAGACCAGTAAAGGTGATCAGAGGAAATACCCAGTCCAAGGTATTTAACATTCGACTTGGTTTCAAACTCACTCCCATCTATAATAGAGGAAAACCGTGTGAACTAACCAGTTCACGTAAGTCTCACTTGAGTCTGAAAGTGAAATTATCCACCTGATATTTGGGGAAATTAAGATCAAAACTATTTGATGAGGACCACTGTCTAATTTCATTTCAGAATAGTCTAACTGTGAGGCAACAGGCATAGAAACGGTCAGATCATCGGCATACATAACGATATTGGCTTCATAAGAATTTACCAATTTACATCTTTCTGATGACAGTATTACTGTTCAGCTAATTCTTCAAAACTTAATGTTTTTATGTACTTAGAAATCTATCAACTTATGGAATCACCAAACGTGCTATCACAAACAATCTCAGTCATGAGCAATTCTCGAAAAGATCATTTGATTTCTGTTGGTTTAAAGAATTTTTATTTTTAGAGAAAGGAAACCTAGCGATTTAGAGTAGCTTTTCTTATGAGTTGACACAATCGTTACAGTTGTCTTTCAATAACGTGTAATTCGCTAATCTAAATAAATTATCAAGGTAACTTACTGTTAGCCACACCTATTACGTAAAGTCTGGTAATTCTTATATTAAATTACTAAAAAGGATGGTTCTAGAAATAGTAGCTTTATTGAATTAAATGTTGCACTCAGCGGCTGCTTAAATTTCCATTTAGTATAACTCACCAATTTCTCTTCATTTTCTTTTGCGTTAATTATCTGAGTCTAAGTACTTAGATTCTCGTATAAGTGACTTTCGGCCTATTACCGCGTATATCCCATGGAATATGAAAGAAAATCACTGTACGGAATAAGATCTGATATCACATCGATTACTACAGTACCTGAAAACTTCGAATGAAGAGTAATTATCATGCAATAAACTAAACTGAGAATTATGTACTGTGTGTATACATTGTTATTATTGTTTCCTGCAATTTCTAGAGGAACATAGGGCTTCAGCCGCACGTCTCCATTGTGTTTGGTTCTCTGCCAACGTCCTCAACTGGCTGCACGTCTGCTCACATGCTTTCATCTGCTCTTCACAGCACAACACTACTGAGAATGTTCGGAAGGAAGGAATAGCATCTGCTGATTAGAAGAAAGTCTGCGTTGTCAAACTACTAAAGAAGGACGACTTAGGCCCTGGCAAGAACTGGCGCAGAATCATGCTCTTGGTCATGCCAAACAAAATGATTAGCCGTAACATCCTACGGAGAATAAAATGTTTATTGTATACAAAACTTCAACTATGACAAGCTGGACTTAGGAGAAACGAAACATGTGCTAATCGAATCGTAACACTACCCATCATAGTCGAATAGAGCATACAATGAAAGTCAAATCTCTACCTCAATTTCATTGACTTTGAAAAGTCCTTCGACAAAGCCGACCATAAAGTAATTTCAAAACTGCTTCAACCCTGCATAGTGCTGCAAACTTCAGTCAACCTCATTCTGCAGTTATGTAATCAAAACACACGTCAAGGGATTCCTAATGGAAAACTCACCTAAGCATTTGAAGTGAAGATAGGAGTAAGGCGAAGCTGACTAATATCATCGGTGGTATTCCTAACTGTAGTGGACTGAACCATATGACAGACCGTGGGGAGCGAGAAGACAGTAACCTAAAACTATCGCTGATGTTATCACTAGCATCTCTGTAAGGTAAATATGGTAGGTATGTAGACAGATATAATAAAATGCAATGGTATATATCTGGATGGTCAAGACAAGCGAGAATAAAGTGTATATCCGGTGTGTAATTTTATGTAAACTGGTATCGTGACACAATACACATGCATTTACCTCCATTTCATGAAGATGACAGTTCACTGTTTCCATTTTCGATGACTATCCAACCGAAAAATGTAGCTTTCTGCCACTCAACTACCATCGGTGGTTCGCTGGTAGAATGCTCGTCAACCACGAGTGTGATCCACGTTCAGTTCTCAGGCAAATTACTCCCACACCTCGTATTAGGCACAGAAACAAAAGGTTGAGAGTAAAACTAGCCACATCAGCACGGGAAAATAACACTATAATCACTGAAACTTCAAAGCCTAAATTTCTGTATCTCCCCAGAACTCAAGAAATGCAGAATTTTTCCAAATAACTATAGTCATCTTGATTACCATCCATGGCATCAAGTGGATCACTTATTGTGATTCGATCTATTTTGGTTCCCAAATAATCACCTTGAACTGTGAAAACTGCTAATTAACTTGCAAACTGTGAATTTAACTTATGATGTCACTAGTTTGTCCAAGTAGCTCGCGAGAAATCAAGGAGGTCCGAAGGGATTCGGCTGCCTTAGCTGAGCCAAACTGAGTACACCACTGATAAGCTCGGTCTTAATCAACCAGATGGTCATCCAATGCTTAGATCACTTCGATTTGGCTGTCTAGCAAGCGCAATACTGGTTGATTTGAGTAGCACACAACTACTCATCTCAGTTTATCAGTAGTATACAAGTTTATGCCTAACAGTGATGATTTCAAAATTTCTCTAAATCATACTAAATGTTTTACCAATTATATCACAAAAATTGTTTATTCCCACTTATTCTGAGATATCCTGAGTTGTATATAAAGGAAGCTAAATATTCCAATGACAAAATAAACAATGATAAACAGAGTGTTAAGTGGGTGAATTCAGCTGGATGACACCCTCATATTTTTAGAATAACAAATCAACACTTGGTTAAGAAGTTTCTTTTTGCTGTCCAACTTGGGATATCAATCAATTTATAGGAATAGTGTGATGGCTAACCATGTTTTGAACAAGAGATGAAAATCGCTGCTGCATTAGGACTCGAACTTGTGTCTGCGGAAGTACTAATACTACTGAACAGGAAGGAGGATAGCAGGTTGTTGCCTGAAAATAAGCTAATCTAAGACATTCTTGGGCTGGTACCTTTGTAATGCATGTAATGAGTGACTTGAAACGGTAATGTTTAATGACAGAACACAATGCATAGGCGTGAACTATATATTCATATGATAAATAGCATAACAAAAAGAGGTTTCAGTTTCAATGTCAACCTAGTTCAGACACATAAACAATTGTATAGCTTGAATAAGGTTAAGTTTGAATGAGATATTTCAAGTGTTAACACATTCTACAGTAGAATACTAATCAATAAAACGATTGGTAGATGCTGAAGTGATGTTCTGCCTCGTATGATGTGACACTTCTTCACTTTTAATTAACACTTTAGTCCTAGCACAGCCATAATTGTGCTTTCTTTTTTCTTTTGATGCGTTCCAGGTAAAACATATGGAATCAAGCCTTAGTGTATCAGTAGTACTGCTGTCATTCCCTTTTTCGATTTGTGGTTACCAGCTTCATGCCAAACCTCTTTTTTTCCCAAATATACTATTATATAATAAAATAGATAAGCTTTCTGAGGGCATTGACTGAAGATCGAATCTGAACCACAGATGTGATTAGCGTGATCACCGGAAATTCAACTATCTCATATACCAAGCTGACCTCATTTAAAGAAAACACTAGGTGTCTGTTAATTTAAGATAGTCTTACTATCGGTATAAAAAGTGGGTAAATGAAACTTTTTACCAATTAAATTCACTCTGTGTCCACAATCGGTTACAAGGTATCATGGAAGTGATTGGTACATTGCATGTAATCAGCAACATTATTAGTTAAATAAGGTTTATCAAAACAGATAGATGGTTGGAGGTAACTGGCCACAGGAAGCTTTCAACCATGGTTTCGTACTATTTGGCACTCATCAGTAAGAGAGACGTATCTGCAATCTTGAAGGAACCCATGTCCCTTCTGAGATTCGAACTCTTGTGACCAAGTGCTGCAGTCAGATACGTTATCACTGAGCTATTTGGGCTCGCGGCTGACCTCCTGTAGGACACTAGACAGTAACTAATGTAATATGTCCAGTTCTACCTTTCGGTATGGACTGAATTCCATCAGTCAGGTTTGCAATGTGACCAACATTCTAGGCGGCTCGCCATAACGATGCATTGGCGTGTGCGAGTGCGGCTAAGTAGAATGCTAGAAATACGAAAATAAGGCGCTAAGAAAGCATACTCTAATCGCTTTTCACAAGGTCCACAGCCACCACGAAATCAATATCACTAATGGCATGGAAAAACAGAGGCTTCTATTCTTTCAAATACCAGTCGATATTTGTTCCTAACTGTTAGTATGCTGCTATTTGATTGTCAACAGGTTTAATCACGAACTGACATCAATTAAAGAACCACTAGAAAACCAGGGAGTACTGAATAGCTATTTCGTCCACTTTGCGTGTGTGCTGCTGAAAAGCATCAAACAGGAACAAAACAGCTGTCCAGTACTGCTTGATTTTTCTAATGCTTCCCTTACTGATATCAACTCATGATTAAACCTGTAATCAATATGTGTTTTGAATAGCCTTGAAAACTTTTAAATTCATCGATGAGTTATGCGAATTACCAACCAATAACAACTGAGTCTTTAAAACAGCAGGAAAAACATGAAGACGATAGAAGTATGCCTTAAGGTAATGTCAGGAGAAAATAAGACTTAACTAGAATTGTACTAGTTAGTAAAGAAGCAACCAAAGTGTTCAATTTCGGGGGAATATAACAAGTAGAAGCACACAGGAAATGTCACTTTTTTTACACAGAATAAACAGTTCTGGGGATCGAATTTCTCTATTTCTTCTGAAAATCATCATAAAGAAATAACACACTTCATAGTAGTATATAAAAGTAACAGGAAAAAAATCCAGCAAACCAACATTAAGCCACTCATGACTACGTATTTTACATAATTGACTTCTTTGACTGTGTGTCGATAGCAGTCACAACCTCCACTTCTTCCGAGGGTGCACTTAATGAAGTGTGCAGTAGAGTCTGTTCTGAGAAACAGTAAAATAGTCACCTCTTTAATTTTTCCACCCATCAAACTAGTCCTATAGCATAGTTTATATAATGCAGAATAAACAAAGGCAGCTGTTATAAACGCAAAACTATTAAGACAGCCCATGTGAGATAGCTAATTAGAACTCAGCTATCTAGTGTTACACTGTCAACTTCACTTATTGTGTGACGTCCAACGATACTAGGTAGTCAACCAAGCTAAAATAAGGTGGAACAGGATTTGAAACCAGAAAATATTGGAGATGTAAATTGATTGATTAGGTCAGCCAGCCACATCTCAATGTTTGAGAAAGGTGTTAATGACAACTGCACTCTGTCAGCAGTCTTGAAGGTACAGTAATGCGACGTACTTTGTAAATTATTGTTACATGGTTGGAGGCAGTTGGCAAACCACTCTGAACCTAGGTCTCATATTTATTGATAGCCACCTCGCAAGAACTAATGTCCCCTCAGAAATTCAAACCCACATTAAACAATACTCCTATCAGAGAGGTCAGTACCAAGCTATTCGAACATGACAAATGCCAGGTAGCTTCCTACCGGTTGCCACTAATCATCTAACAATAATTTCTATGTATACCTAGTGTAGTAGTGGGCTGAAACTTGCCCTTTGTGTGGTCATTTTTAGGGATTATTGTAAACACTACACAAATTAGCAGTACAAATTTATTTCTGTAGTCACAAGTGATCACAGCACACTATCTATTCTGAACACGGAATATGACAGTTTTTCTTTTAATTTTATTGGTTTGTTTATGTTATCAACACAGTAGGGTCACTGTGTTTATCAACTGAGTCAGCTTTTATTCATGACTCATCAGTGCGAAACAAACAAACCCATGTAGGTTACACTTAAAAGTAAACCTTCCTATTGTCTTTTTTTCAGTCATCTAAGGTATACAAAATTACCTAGTTTGAAGCAAATTTTGACAAAACATTAAAAATTTACATCATACAAATCAGTGTGAAGTAATAATTGCCACAAATTATATTAGCTTAAAGCAGTTCTTCTATATAAGTCAGAAACTTGACGCATCACAAAAAGCATTTCCAACAGGTTTCAGACTTTCAGCAATAACTGCCTTTGCTGGCTCCATTCTAGAAAGAATTCGAAACAAGAAACTCTGAGGATGAAACAATCCAGAACCTATCACTCAATAAATATACCGAAGAAAGTGGAGACACATCGGACACACGCTGAGGAGACCGTTTTGTAACATCGTGCAGCAGACACAACCTCGAGTACAACCAGAAAAAAAAGAGTCTTCTCTTGGAGAATGACATGGGGGAGATACGAGCCTATGAGAAATCATGGGACCAACCAAAGAGACTTTGCGCGTCATGAAGAGCATCTCAAACAAACTACAAACATTCATTAACAGCTGTCTTCGCTCAATACTACGCAACATCAGATGGCCAAAAAAGATCAGCGACAAAGATCTCTGTGAGCGAACCAACCCAGCAGGAACCGATTGTGAAACAAATAGGCAGGAAGAAATGGAGATGGATTGGCCATACTTTGAGAAAACAAGCCATCAGGTGACATCACTAGACAAGCCATCGCTCGAGTGGAACCCGAAAGGAAAGTGAAGAGTTGTCCATCAGTGTGAGGGTGACTTGGAGGAGGTCATGTGAAGAGGAGATGAAAGTGTGTGGGCAGACTTGGAGCCAGGTGAAGACTCTAGCAGAGAACCGAACGCAGTGGAGACGCACGGCTGAAGCCCTATGTTCCTCTAGGAATTAAAGGAAACAATAATATTAATAAAGCAAGTATATATATATATATAGTGACCTACCTAATGGAACATAATAGGAGTCGGAAAGACAAATGCTATTTCATTCCAACACAAACTATACGCACTGTTGAAGTCAAGCATTCTTCTGTTACTTTGGCCTAGAAGATGCTTAGCCCTTATCCTGAAAAACTAGATGACTAGGGAATTGCTTTTTTTAGTATTCATCATGTGACACATCTGATTTGAAATTCATTCCACAATGATGAATAATCTGTTAAAATTTTGATATCTCACAGTTGAATTGCACGCAAGTTTGTGTAGGAGTGAAGTTCTAAGTAGGAGTTTTTTCTTCGTCTTTTCTTACGGTGAGATGATGATACATTATGTGTATAATTTCACAATGTACTCTGCCCATCCTTCAACCATTTTATCAATTCTGTGCAGGTCGAACAAGGTAATTTCCTTCTTAATTATTATTATTCTCTTGCGTTACGAATGGAACATAGGGCTTCAACAATACATCACCACTTTGTTCTGCTTTCTGCCATCCTCTTCAGCTGAGTCACTTCCGCACACGATCTCCTCCATGTTACCCTTTCATTGACGACCCCCTCGTCGCTTCCTATTTGGATTTCAGTCGATGGCCTGGCACGAGATGTCATTCGGCGGCCTCCTCAATGCATGCCCGATACATCTCCACTTTCTCCTATATATTTTTTGAGCGATCGGCTCTTGGTTGGTTTGTTCTCAGCCAGAGTTTCTTGTTAATAATTCAGTATGGAGCTAGTGAAGGCAGCTGTTGATGAAAGTCTGCAGCTGGCTGTTGGACATCCTTTTCGTGACACGTCAAGTTTCTGACCCACATAGGAGGACCGACTTCACATCGGTGGTGAAAATGGGAACTTCCATTCATTAACTTCCGCTACGTACATTCCCTCCTACATTTTTCTCTTACCTATTACACAAATCACCTTTGGGAGCATACATAGTGAGATTTCACTAATTTAAAGTCACGCCATGAACTGATATCTGTTAGAGGATGGATGAAAATCAACCAGTGCTTAACAGCTCTAGTTACACCCTAGTATGGGACTCTTCATCTGTATGCAACTATGAATGAACTGAAGATTGGGCCTAAGACAGAAGTGAGAAATCATAGGCGTTTGGATTTCCTCCCATTGGTTGAATGGTGAACGAGCCCACTTCGTAAAGTGGAGGCTTTCAGTCTAATCCTCAGTGAAGTCAGGGTATGTACTGTTGATATCACCCATCCCCTGTTAAATTATCACTTCAACCTGGCTAGCAAGCATTACTTGTTAACGTGAGTGCTTTCCGGATTCCTACACCAATCCAGTGTACGACGTATTTAGTTCTACACAATTTGTTATTGTTATGATTGTATCGTGTTTATATGCATGTAAACAGTTTCTTCAGAGTATAAAATTCTAATTTAATTTTGTCAAGAAATGTAAGTATGCTTTCACAATAAAAGCTCCCCAGTTTCTAAGCATAAACCAAAATTATTCTAATAATTTTCCAGTGTTGGTTTGCAGAATTTTGATTGGTTACTCGTTTGATCATACGTGCGAAGTCGTGACCAGTGGGGTCCAGCATGTCAAGTAAGAGAAGACTTACTCTCCAATGGTAATGGCTTCTGTTTGGGTCATTTTATAAAGTCCTAGAGCCTGAACAGTCTGGCAGCTCGCCTTGTAACTGGAAAGTCCCAGGTTCGAACCCTGGTGGGTACGTAATCCTAAACAGTCGTAAACTGGGACAAAATAGCTGTCCAGTACTCCCTGGATTTCTAATAGTTCTCTAACCCATTTAACGTCATAGTTAAATCTGTAATCATTCTATTACACAAGTTCTCATCTGCTATGGATTACAGAATGGAACCACAGGGTATTTGTGCCCCAAGTTATCACTAGTTCATTTGCACTATCGAATGTATGGCTGAAGAAGTGTGAATAAAAAGTGTAGAAGTAAGAATACCAGAAGACTGCAAACTGGTAATCACTTGAGAGATGACACAAATAGAGAAGAAATTAGAAGACTCCTAATGGTAACCCTCATAGAAAAAAGTGAAAAAGTAATTCATGGTTATTATCAATAAATGCTGTTAGTATGCATTGTCGAATAGGTGTTTATCAAGGCATAACCAGCCTAGTTATGGTGATTTTTATCATGGTACTAAAAGAAAAATCGCTGCCTTCAAGTAGACGTGGAATACCGTGATCAGTGGCTTCAACCACTTAAAGGGTATAGCTAGAAAAGGTCTTCTTCTCCGCCTCCAAGTAACGTCTGTAGGCTCAATAGTATTTACCAGACACTAGACGATATGATATATAAGTCTTCTTACAGGTTTGAACATAAGCTAAGTATCAATTAAAGAACCATTGGAAAAACAAAGAGTCCCAGCTTGGGACTCTTCGGCAGTACACACCCTCCAGGGTTCAGGCCCAAGATCTCCTGGTTACAAGGCGAAGCTGAGCCAGTGGCTGATGGATTCCAACTTCTTCCAAATCATGATATATAGCGTAGCTTCCAGAGAATGTGATAAGCGAGTAATTGTTCCTTTACCTAACTTGTTGGACTCTGTTTACGATTTCTCACTTGAACTCCAGGTACCTTCCCGTACAGGGTCGCTAGTGAGTATCACATTAATTATCAAGTACTGGTTTCCACTGCGTGATCAAACCTACAAGCAATCAAATTCCTGCAAGCCAACCAACACTTGATAAAATTTTTTAGTCATATCTATATTATCCTACTTCCATTCATTTCTTTACAATACAATACTAACACATATAATTGATGGTGATGTTCACTGAACTAAAACGGAAAATTCTCTATCTCTTATTCATTAGATAACACGTTTGTCCAATGTTTTTCTGTATGAAGATGAATAATAAAAAGAGGGAATACAAGAAAGCTACAATCAACAAATATGATGACGAAGCATTCTGACAGTCAATAAACTAACTAACTATATAGTACTGAAAAGATTGATTAAATACGTTTTCAATAGTTGGTTTATAAGGGTTAGATTTGTTTTGACGAGTTTGACCACGGATTGATATCAGTTAGAGAACCATTGAAAACTAGCAGGGAGTACTGAACAGCTACTTCGTCCTAGATTGGGAATCATCGACTGTACACACCCACCACAGGGAGTTCGAACCCAGGACCTTTCAGTTACAAGGCAACGTGGCTCGTATACCATTCAGCCACCACGACCCGATTCCATGGCCAGCTCATGAATTCTAACTTCTGCAGATTCATAACATAGCGTGACCAATTTTCAGTGTCTTCTTCGATGAGTTACTGCCTCATTTTTAACCTGCTGTACCTTACTGGTAACGACTTCCCACTTGAACCGCAGGTAACTGCCTATCTGAATAGGATATCAGATCAATTTTCAAGTATTGGTTTTTGGGTTGGGTGTTAGACCGGGTCCCAGTGGTCTAACTATCTACGAGTTAGCTCGCCTTGTAACCAGAAGGTCCTGGGTTTGAACCGTGGTGGTGGATGCGTACTGATGTAGAGTCCCAAATGAACTAGGACTTAACAGTTGACTGTCCAGTACTCCCTGCAGGTTTTCAATAGTTCTCTAACTGATATCAATCCGTGATCAACTCGTGAATACGTTTTGTTTTGTTTTGCTATACACAAAGCGAAATAACACTTAAAAACTTTCGAGAGAAAAACTCCTTTCATTTTACTTTGTATGAATAACGTTCATGTATTATTAAGAATGAAAACTAAGTTCAAGGTTATATAAGTTAACTGAATAGTTTGTTCATTTTTTCTAATGATCAACGTGGATTCAGTGGCATAAAGCGAGCGTGTGTGTGTGTGGGTGCATGTATCCGTGTTAATATGACAGTATATCACAGTATAGGCCAACACTATGTTTTATTAAGGAAGAAGTTTATTTGTCCTTTAGACAAGTTTAAGAATAACTTGTGTTGTTTAGTGGTATTGGTTTCATCACGTAAAAACAGTAAGTTACAATGATATCTCTTCTACGTTTACTCAGTGAAGAAGCTATTTTTATCTATCTGAATGAGTTAAGTTCTGCGTAAAAGCATCAAACATTTCCACTTTAGGCTTAATTTCAACCAACGTTTATCATACTTTTGACTGAAATGTAATAAAGGAATTTTTCATTGAATTTTAGATTTTCCCGTCGATTGATTGGAACGAAATGCTCGGCCTCAGGTTGACATGTCTGTTGGTTTCTTGTGCAGATGCTTCGACGATGTCTGAGCATGTAATTAAAAGTTAACTGGTGGATGGTGATTAGCAGTGGAATCCAGGATAACGAGGATTTCTTCCTATTTGGGACTCGTCAGCTGGATGTGCCTGCATTCCCCAGTGAGTGATGATGTTCTCACCGAGGCTCGAACCCAATGATCATAGTTTCAAACGCCAAAGCGTTATCCACTAGACCACTTGGACCACGAGATCTTAAAAATATTCAATTAAATAATTAATATGACCCGTTGCACAAGAGACGGCTCTCGTGGCCAAAATGTTCTAGTGGATAACGCTTTGGCGTTAAAAACTATGGACACTGGGTTTGAGTCTCGGTGGGAACACTGTCACCCACGGGGGAATGCAGGTACATGCATATGGGAAGAAATGCGCATACTGATATAAACTTTTATTTAGAATTAATAACTGAAAGTTAGTAAGTTGAAACTATTTGTGATCTAGAGGATAGCTCTTTGGCAGTGGAGACGATGGGTACTGGGTTTGAGTCCCGTCGGAAACATCGTCATTCTCTAGAGAATACAGGTATATCCAGCTGACATGTCTCCACAAATGCCCATCCTGGATCCAACTGCTAGTCAGCACTTAAGAATGCTGAATTCCTACAAAATTTAACTGTACCACAAATGACTAACAAATGGGTAGTCATTTCAAAACACGGAGAATTTCCTAATTAATGGGCCCTAATATTTACCTAATTAAAGGGTGTTAGATTATCAAATGAACCTGTTATCACTTCACTTATTAAATGCACGGTCCAATGATGTTTGATTTTTAGTTTTTATAGGTATGGATCACTTTTTTTAACACGAATAATTTTTAGATTACTCAATTCAGGGGAAAGATCCATCTTAAATATCAAAGCAGGCAGAATTATAGAGCTTCCTGATCAATTTATGCACTATAAAATTTGAGGCAGTCAGCCAAAATAATTCATCATCATAGTATATTCTTAAATCACCCCGATGATAAATGTCTGATTTTCCAGAAACTGGAAGAAATGCAAGTGAAAAGTAGCAAGTTGGCAGAAGAAACATCAAAGATAGGACAAAAATAGGTGAACATAGAGAAAACAGAGGTAATGAAGATTCCTGGGCAACGGCAACTGCTACAACAACAGACAACAATCAGCTTAAATGGGAGAAATCTACCTACCTGCCTACCTAACCACCTAACAAGCATCGTTTCAACTGCAGGGAGACAGAACTGATGAGGATATCAAGGCGAGGATCAGGAAAGCAAGTCAACCTTTCATTTCTCTCAAGTGTGTATGGAGGACAACAGAACTCAGCATGAAAATGAAAATAAGATCCCGATTTTCAACTCCAATATGAAGTCACTGTCACTTTATGGATCAGAGACTTGGCCAGCACATCACGAAAGGCACTTCGAACAATATACACATCTTCATCAACAGCTGTCTTCGCTCAACACTTCGCTCAAGATCAAATGGCCAGCCAGAAAAGATCAGCAACTAGGAGATATCTCTGGCAATGAACAAACCAACCAACCCGGCAGGAACAAATTGTGTAACGAACATGCAGGAAGAAATGGATATGGACTGGCCATACTCTGAGATAACAAGCTACCATCCAGTGGGTAACATCACACCCCAGGCCATGGTTCGAGTGAAACTCGAATGGAAAGTGGCGAGTTAGTTGGTCATCAGTGAGAGTGTGATATGGAGGAGGTGATGCAAAGAGTAGGTGAAAGCATGTGGGCAAATATGGAGCCAAGTAAAAACGTTGGCGGGGAACCAAATATAATGGAGACGTGCAACTGAAGCTCTATGCTCCTCTAGGAACTAAAGGAAACAGTAATAATAATAAATCACTACGAGCTAGAATGAAAGACATGTCCATTCATGCTAAGCTAACCCTAATTCTGTCAATAATGCCACTTACAAGTGTAAACCAGTCTGAAACCGTTAAGCGATTAGTCATTCAAGTAGTTAAGCTGTACAGTTAACTGCGGTCGAAATGATTACGACTGACTGTTGATATCTTGAGAATAAATCAGCGGAGATAACAGTCAGTTCAAATCGAATAAACGACAAAGATCAGAAATGTGAGGCAGAAAGAAGAGAAAAGTAGAGGGGTTTTGCGTATGGGAGATCAAAGAGAGTGAACGCATCTGCTCAAGCCAACGAGAACCACTTTCAGACATATCACTAACAGTCTCCAGCCATTGGTTATTAGAATAGCGGGGGCTCTGATGAGGCATTCTACACCTCCCAATGTGGCTAACTCAGACTAACAGTCAAAGATTTCATGGACTTAAACCAAGTTTTGGTTTGACAACTACTAGCTCTTTTCCAACCTGAAACTATTGTTAGCTAATCCTGCACATCGAGGAAGGCGATAGTTAGACATGCGTGGCGCGTGTCCTAGCCACCTCAACTGATGTAGATTCACAAAGCCATCGACTGAATTTCCCTTCTCACCTAGCACTTTACTGCTAACCTAAATATTACTCATCATATTATACCAAATAAAACGGGAGATCGAACGCAGACACTTGTGATAAAAGACAGTTAGCCGGGCTATTCATGTCTTCCACTTTCAATGTCCATGTCTCATTCACAGACATAAAGGACGGGGGACCAAATAAAATACTGAGCAGTACCCACATTCATCACATATTTAAAATGATTGGTGACTCAACTCATAGCATATGTAAGGGAGTGGCGTTGTTTTATATTAAACATTTTAAGAAATTAACGACAAACACTCTACGAAGCTTTATGGTATCCTCTTGGAAGGGAGCGGTATTGGCCCTGATAAAATGGTGTACATTTTATAAGCTATGTTGACATTTTTCCGCATTAGTTGCATGCAGCCTATGAGATGTCTACGAACTGTTAACCGATGACCCCACAAATTTTTTACATCAGAAAGAAAATTATTTTCAGCTTTTCTAGTACAAATAGAAGGAACCAAGTAGGGTGTCGGAAGGAATACTGACCAGTGACATTTCTACTGCAAAGGCTTTGTACATCCTGAATTACAGGTTTCATAACGAATGAGAGAGTTAGAAGACAAGTGAAAAACTGGAGAAGCACCGGAAAACTATTACTTCCTAGTTTAGGACTTTTCAGCAGAAGTCATGACTGCTGGATGCACCAAGTCGAGTGAGAGAATAGTTCCTCACCGATGACACTGGCTGGCGTTTGAGCTATTTACCGCGAAATGACGGGATGTGGAAGTTATGAACCAGTGGATTGGGTCCTTATGACCGAATTGTAACCATAGGTTCCTGATTTAGAACCCTGTTTGGTGCGTACTAATGAAGAGCTCGAAGCCAGGATGAAACAACTCTCTAGAAGTTCGTGGTTTCCTAAAATTTCTCTAAGTTATATCAACTCCTAAACAAACCTGTAGCTTATTGAATACCTGTGAATCAACCTGCTAGTAACATCGTGACCTGATAGAAGTTAAGATTCGTAGGGTGGTTGAATGGTTAGCGGGCATATCTCGTGACCTGTAGGTCCTGAATTCGAACCCTGGTGGATGAGTGCTGCTGAAGAGCTCCTAATTAGGACTAACAGATCGAAAGCCTACAAATCAATATCTGAAGATATTAGGGTAGAGTTTAACACTGACAAATAGGGAACGGGTTTTCTTCAATCACTTGAATTATTCCCTTCATCCCCTCAGTTAAACAATTATTCCTTTCTCTCATACTATTCTTACAGAATTGAAAAAAGATGTTTATATTTTTTTCATCCTAGTTTCTTCTTTTCAACTTGTTTCTTGTTTTAGAAGATTAACCAAAATTCATATTTATATTCATGCCTCACTCATAGTTCGTGTATCGCCTCTCCCTCTCTATACATATTTCTTTATGGTATAGTGTTTCTTGGCTGTAGTAAAAGCACTAAAGTGTTGGTAGTATTTGAAGAGAGAAACAGGGGGAGGGACAGGGTTGCCGATGGGAAAGAACAAAAACCTAGGGAGACTCATCAGTGTGTAGTACCCTCTGTATCATACAAATTATTAGTATTTCTATTATTTGTTTACTTAATTAAGTGACTTTAGTTTGTTGATTGTTTCTCATTGGCTGTACACTTGCACACGAATATCATGATACTAATATCATTTGTATATAGAGATGCATGAAGTGGGTATGCCCACATATATATACATATATATATATATATGGATATACCTACTTCATCAATACCTATCCATACCTTCTTAAATTTCATCCAAATGTTACCAGATATTGGACGTTAAAATAAAAAGAAGATCCGGTACAGAGAAGAGAAACGCGAGAAAATAAATGAAGCAACAAATATCCTGTTTATATGTCGTTCTTTCGTTCGTTCGTGCACGCGTGCGTGCGTGGATCTCTTTGTGTATTAATACTTGACGGTGTACTGGTATATACCATTTTGTATGAATACTAATTGAAATGAAGGCTACAATCAGACATGAAGTAAACACACTGATCAGTGTTGCTGGAAGGAAAGGGAAATTTGTAAGACTATTTGTATGCATAATGTTTAACAGGCATATGATATGCCTAATGTTGAGGGTTGATCACATACTTCCTAATAATCTGTTAGGTAGATGTCAAAGTAGGTTAGGGAGAGTAAATGATTAATCAAACACAACCATTTCATACGACTGACACTCATTTATTATTACTGTTTTAATTGTTCTAATTTATTAACTGTGAATAGGGGTTCATTCATGTCGATAGTATAGCTGTGGAATCCTTGCCAATCATTCACGCTTTCCATGGTTAGATTCCTGACCGACATACTACCGTAATTCGCCTACCTTAAGAGACAACAGTAAGCCACATAAGACAGAAGATTCAGAATGAAACTGGGAACTGCAACCAGTAAAAGGAACGCCACAGTTATTAGAAATTCAAGACCTTAGGCTTGAAACCGTATGTTCCATTCAGAAGTCAAGAAATGAAATAAACAAAGATCCAGTTACACACTACAGCTACTTTTATTTAGGTAAACAGTTCAATAAGATTGGATAATTTTATTTTGAATTTGGCTTTTTTAAAACGATGTATTCTGACTTCCACTCTGAATGACAGGAACACTATCTACTGGAGATAAGAGTACAATCAGAAGACGAGTCTCAAGTAAGACGAAATGTTAGTGTTAGTCAACATTCATCAAATAACAGTGTACTTGAAGTTAGTAAAAATATATATTCCATATCTATATATCTGAGCAAGAACAACAGACGACGATCAGCATAAATGGGAGGAACCTGAAAGAAACAACCTCTTTTACCTATCTGGGAAGCACCATTTCAACTACAGGCGGAACTGATGAGGATATCAAAGCAAGAATCGGAAAAGCAAGACAAGCTTTCACTACTCTCAAGTCCGTGTGGAGGTCAACAGCACTCAGCATCAAAAATAAGATCCAGATTTTCAACTCCAATGTGAAGTCAGTGCTACTATACGGATCAGAGACTTGGCCAGCGCGTCATAAAGACCATCTCAAACAAACTACAGACCATCAACAGCTGCCTTCATTCAATACTCAAGATCAGATGTCCAGAAAAGATCAGCAATAGGAATCTCTGGGCAGCAGTAACCGATTGTGAAACAAATAGGCAGGAAGAAATGGAGATGGATTGGCCATACTCTGAGGAAACCATCAAGTGACATCATTAGACAAGCCATCGCTCGAGTGGAACCCGAATGGGAAGCGGCGGGTTGGTCGTCAGTGCAAGGGTGGCTTGGAGGTGGTGATGTGAAGAGGAGATGAAAACGTGTGGGCAGACTTGGAGCCAGGTGAAGACTCTAGTAGAGAACCAAACGCAATGGAGACGCGTAGCTGAAGCCCTATGTTCCTGTAGGAATTAAAGGAAACAATAATAATAATCTATATGTCTATTTAAAGTAATAATTACCCTCATTTAGCTGATTTTGAGTACAAATCAATGTGACTGTCTAAAAGTATCTTCATTTCAATGTGAACTGTAAAACATGATCGAAATCAGTATTTCTTTAGGAAGCCTAGTGTCTTTTGCACATGCTAACTGGACAAATTAGTCAATCCCTTACATATATCATATAATTTCTTTCATGCCTATAAGGGGTATGAAATGTCGAATTTCACCCAGTACTCTAACCTTTGTGATCCAGTCAAAATTTACTGACTAAGGAATTATCACATTTTGACGCTTTAAATAGGTACTGAAAAAAAGGAACCAAAACAGGAATGTAAACAAAGTTTAAACAATAATATGAAGAAGTTATGTAAAAGTCTTAGAAAGCATAGATAAGATTTGTAGCTCATTTGGATGATATTGGTGCAACTAGTCATAAATATGGTGTTTTAAACTGATTCGGTTCTTTGAGCTGGCCGAAACTGCGCACACCATTGATGAGGTGCTCTCCAGATGAGTGAAACGGTCATCCGGTATTTAGATCAATTTGATATATGCCTGTGTCTGTTGACTGTGGGTTTATCTGAGCGTTGAGCTTCTAGGGATCTCGTGTCACTTCGCAATATTTCGTCTGTCTAAGATTCATACATTTGTCCTGATGAAAATGAGTTTGTAGTCTCTCGGATACAATGATATGATGGGATGAAAATCATGTTTCTTGACTGCTAGTTTATGTTCGCTGATGCGAAGATGACAGGTTTGTTTCTTTGGTAAAAGCCACTGTTAAAACCGATTATTTATGATGTTAGATAATGTCACAAGTACTTTTTTAGGAAAAGAGAGGTGATTTTCTTCGTCGTGTTTATTCCGGACTGCATGTATGAACCTCCAACTGACTGAATTCAATTATTTAGCCCTTCTTCCAGTAAAAACTAATTTACATGTAGTTATCAGTGCAAAATTCTTAGATAATTATTTACGATACATGCACTACTGTACAACAAGTTGAGTTCATTTCAAGGATAATGTGGATCACCCACCAATAACAGATTGATCAAAACTCGCAACACTGTCGAAATGTTTTTACATAGTAAAACCATTTTGGACTCCTTTAAGTGTAACTTTCTTCACGTAATTTTATCCCTGTCTTTCAAAATAATGACAATAAAATATAACTGACCATGTAATGAAAAGTTATGTAATTCAAGTGTGTCCCTGTCTTTTTTTACTGGAGACATAAGCCCAAAACGTTCTCTAAATATTCAACAAGTATTCAAATAGAAGTTTATCTTTGTGAACTGATTGTCAATCTTGTCTGCTTGACTGAAATACCGATGATAGTTCATTGGTCAAATCCTCAATAAATGAGGATGTTACTTTTTTCATTTCTGAGTCTGGTGTTAAGTATCAAGTAAGCTGGAATTTCTCTCTGACCAAGATTTTATTCGTGACTAATGTAACTGCTTACTTCTAAGTATGCCTCGGTGGTTCAGCGGCAGAATGCTTGCCTGTACCAAGCACAGGTGGTCCTGGTTCGATTATAGACTGAAGTATTCCTAAATCCCGCATAGCCGGCAGCAGGCCTAGTAAAGATAGAGAGTTGGGTGTTAGGCCAGTTACCCTAATTCCGGTCCTGAAAAGACAGCACCACCCCTACTGAAACTTCAAAGCCTGAAGTCCTCTGTTCCACTATGAATGCAAAGGAGAGAAATTCTAATTAAAAACATAAAACTGGTAAAAAGGTCTTGCATCAACCTGTTGTTAATATATGTTTTCAGGTATTAGTTTTGTAGGGATTTTGTTTGATTGGTTGGAGGATTTCATCATGAACTGACATCAGTTACAGAACCACTAGAAAACCTGCCAGGGAGTACTGGACAGCTGTTTCGTCCTAGTTTGGGACTCTTCATTAGTACGCACACACCGGGATTCAGATCCAGGACCTTCTGGTTACAAGGCGAGCTCGTAGAACATTGAACCACTGGAACCCGATCAAATGGCCAGCCCATGAATTCTAACTTCTCCCGATTCACGACATAGCGCGACCATTTCACAATGTCTTCTTTGATGAGTTACTGCCTCATCTTCAACCTGCTCTACCCTACTGGTCACGGCTTCCCATCAGAACCCCAGGTTAACTTCCCGAATAGGGCCAATCGCTAGTGAGCGTCAGATGAATTTTCAGGTATTGCTTTTGTAGGGATTTTGTGTGATATATTTGTGCAAAACTTGGGCACTGTGGTAGTATGTAATTCAACATTAATTTGTTTATTAAATATATCAAACAGTGAAACAGCATTATTCAAGGAATGACGTTTAGAACAGAACTTATTGCCGTTCTTAACCATATCAATTTTAATCACACAACTTAGAGACTTGAGTCTTATAGTTTTCTTTGTTCACTCCTATTTGTCATTGTAGGGGTTGTAGAATTTTCTAGATGTCTGGGTTGGACAGGTATTGAATCATCCCTATTACACGTTTTTGCAGTTGACTCGATAAATAAAACTTCCGTTATCAATCGCCCAAATAATTTAAGTAATCTAGAGAATAGTTCAACTACAGCACTCACTACTTGCAATTAAACACAACCAACCATCCAATAGGATGGATGGGATAAGATGACAGTTTTAAAACCTAATGTAACACCAAGCTACAGGGAGAGATTGATAACGGAAGCTTTGTTTATCGAATCAACTGCAAATACGTGTAATAGGAATGATTCAACACGTGTCCAACCTGACATCTGGAAACTTCTACTACCCCTATGACTAGTGGAAGAGAATAAATAAAACTACAAAACTCACATTTTGAAGTCGTGTGATTATAACTGATATGGTTGAGAACGTCAATAAATTTTGTTCAAAAAGTCATCCAGTGAATAATGCTGTTTCAATGTGTGATATATCTGATAAACAAACTAATATGATAATTGATTTTAATTTACTCAAGTAGCTAGATAATCAACAATTTACCTTCATGAGATCACTGAACCATGATAATTCGTTAAAAAGAACATAAATAGACTAAATATATTGCTTTAAAGTTCTGCAAATTATTATAAGTAGCTAACAAGTACTCGTACTACTTAATAATATAATTTGAACATTATTTCAATATTTATCACCCTGAGAAACTAAGCGTAAACTGTCAGTCTTTCGATCTTTTAGGTATACAGAAGCGTTGAGATAAATTTTATTCTATTTCCGGGTGTATAATGAGTCTTTTCATCATTTTCAACAATTATTACATGTGTCAGTCGAAACAGTTTGTATTATTTGTGTCTGTTTTGCTCATCTACCCCTCACTGGTTGATTTGTAGCATTCTGTCAGTCTTTTTAAGCAACTGAAGTACTCGCTACTTTACTTAACATTATAATTTATTCCCTACCGGATAAAATATTCTCACTGAACGATTGTTTTTATTCCAAAGGGCTTTTTCATTAATTCAAACTTATATATATGTATCTTTTATACTTCTCAGCCTTCTGTGTGGCTTTACCTCTCTAATTGATTCAAGCAATAAATTCTACTTTCAACATACACCTTTTCACAAAAATGCAGCAGTTCAATACGCTATAGTTCATAAAAGTGTTGAAAATGAAAATAGATGCAGAGAAACTGTATAGACGCATATATAACTACAAGCAGACTAAGGACAGTTCAGTGAATCTGAGAGACCACGAAGAGTGAACCCATACGCGCCGATGACGATAATGTTAAGCCATACCACTGAAAATCTCCAGCCACCAGTTTTTGAAGTCTCAACGACCTCAGTCTTATAATCTATACATTCCTAAAGGGCTTAATCCAACAGTCAAAGAATTCACCCAGTGATGTCATATTTTGATTTGGCTTTTTAGCCTTCATGTATTTGATTTTTAAGTCCCTGATAAATAATAACATTTTTGATTCAAGACACGCCAGTGAAAAATTCAACGCAACTATAGTACAACACCCAGAAATGAAAGGATTTAACTACAAAGGACATATTCATTGCTGTCGTTAGAGCAAAGTTAGAGAGATACGTAGCATCATCGAGGAGACCTGCACGGGTGAACACTAAAACTCTCTAAGAGTCATGTTGTAGCAGCTCCTTTTGTAAGGTAGAAAGAGAGCAAGACAAGCAATGGCTTTCTACAGACACCTGGATGCTAAGAGAGGAGAAATAGGTGGTAAAACAGAACCATCTGCAATGAACTGAATAAATTATTGAAGAAAAGTGCTAGCAATAACGAAAGACAATTCTACAATACACTTGTGACTTAATTGGAAAGGACCGCAGGTAAGGGAGACCTCAGAACATCATATCAGATAACCAGGTCGTTATCAAAGAAGAGATAAGCTGAGATATTATCGCACACCAAAATGGTCTTTGAATGGAGCCCGAATGAGCAACGACGAGTTTGGCGTTGATTTGGGGTTGATATGAAGGAAATATGAGCTTTACAAAACAGGATGTCCTGTTGAAGCTCTGTGTTCCCCTCGGAACTCAAGGGAATTCCTTTACGTTCCCAGTGGAACATAGGGCTTTAGGTTAGAGGTTTCTTGAAAGTTTCAATAGCAGTGGCGTTTATTTTATTTTTATATTTTTATTTTTATTATAGCTTGAAACCACACAGTATTTTTGGTTCAAGTATGGAATTTTCAGAATATGATATCAGTAGCCCAAATTTTGCAGACTGACCATTGATATCAGTTGTGCGTTGGCAGGTGATCGAACCCCGGACCATGTGCATGGTCAGCGAGAGTCCCAACCGCTGTGCCACTGGATGGGATTGCTAGCCGCCTCATCCCCAACCTTCCCTCTTTGTCAATCTTATTATTGGCTTACAGAGGTAAAGGAGTACGTTGGTGGCTGAGGATCGAACCCCAGACCACCTGTATGGTTGAAGAGCATTCTACCACTGTGCAACCGACGCCAAAGGAATAATAATTATCATGAAAAGGTGGACAAAAATCAATTAAAACTCCATAATTAAGTTTTTCAATAGAACCTTATGATCCCCTAAAACAATTATGTACATGAAAGTCACTCAGGAACAAAAAAGACTTTGAACTAAAATGTATTAAAACCTGAAAACATTATGAGGCTTTTAATTATTATTTTATTAAAAAGGAACACAAAGTGATTTTTCGAAGCTGCATAGTTGTTGTGTGTTTTTTTTATTTTCTTTCACCACAAATGAACAAGAGTAATTTTTAATCAAGGTGACCATCCCAAAAATAGAATGAATACCATCCATGAAATAATATTAATGATAAAAAAAGGGTCAAACACCCTTCATTCATACATTCACGCATTCTTTCATTCCTTCATTCATTAAAACAAAACTTACTGAATTCAATCATCAATTCGACCTTGACTCCTTTCTGAGGGCAACTACATACAACAACACCACCAACAACAACAACAATGTATCCATACGTATTCACCGAGTAAAACTTTATTTAGTTCAGTTTTTTGAGAGAGGAAAACTGACTGATGAATAAGATGCCAACATGAATAGAAGAGTAAAATGTTCTAGGAAAAGTAGAGTTATAGAGATAGTAAACAGTGAATGAATAAATTGGGAAAGAGGAGAAGAGAAGAGAAGAGAAAGGAAGCACTAACTAACTAACATGAAATTAGTTAATTTATAATTCTATCTTATTGATTGACTTTCTTTTTAGTATTTTATATTATAATGAACACAAAAATGGGTAATATTTTTGACCTTATTGAAGGGAGAAAAGTGACCTTCATGTTTAATTTCATTACTTCGAATAAACAATAAATAAAAGTGTATGTGTGTACAATGTACAATGTTAGCTACATTTAATGTGATAGAAGAAAAGGTGAAGGGAGGGGAGGGGAAAGAAATGAGACCTCGATCAGTTCATCTTCGTCTTCATAAACCTTTTCTTATTAGTAGTAACAGGACACTACACAAGCTTCGAGATGTATGTATGTAGGTATGTGCATAAGAAAGATGCCCTAATTAATTGGTACCATATTCCAATGTTTATATTTGTTGATTTTTCCTGATATATGTACTAGAGGTAAATGATAGAACATGGATTATATGCTTGGATATGAATAATCTTCAACCTTTTTCAAGTGTTGGTCAGTTAGCGAATCACTGGACATCTGTTTTTATGACCGTTCAACTAGCAAGCACCTGCAACCTTGGTAGGGGAAGGCATCATGTTTCTTTTGGCTATGACATGAACCAGTTGACCATATGGTGGAACTTCATTCATTCAGATATTATTGTGATTAACAGATGATTTGAGGCAATCAACAGCAGCCCTATTACTAGATTTCGTGCTTATCTACACCCTCAAAGGATTTGGTTTTCCCACTTGACGTAGCGATGTAGTCAGGAATGTTGCCACTAAGTGGTTTGGGTTCACGAATAACTTACTGTAGGACCGATATATCATTTTTCTCGAAGTAGTACTTTCATCGTGCTGATGAGCGCCAATAAGTATGAAACCTTTCAACATCCTAATAGAGATTCAAAGTGCACCGTAGTAGCAAGTCACCTGGCTTATTGATTTCATTAGAAACTTAAATTTTTCATATTCAGTTCCTTCGACTTTCAAATGAAACATACTTCACGAGATTGCTAGCCTGATGTGAAACGTCCTGTCCTTACCGGGCTTACTGCTGGCTAAGCGAGGTTTAAGAGTGCGTTGACTGGCGATCGAACCCCGGACCACGTGAAAAGTTGACGAGTATTCTACCACTAAGCCACCGATGCACTGAAAGCTCGAATGCTGAGACTCAATCACCACCATCGCTTAGAACTAGACAAAAAATACTGTCAGTGTACACCATCATTATACCTACCACTTTCCAAGGGTTACTTAACTGAAGTTATCATATACCGTATACGGTCTGAGAATCAGTCAATCTATTATACTAAAGCTTTTCCAGCAAACAGCTGAAGATATTTTATAATTCAATGATCCTGTATAATTTTTATTCGAATGAGACTGGAAAACAGCTTTATTTGAACAAGTCACTGTAATGAACAAATCCAAGGAAATCTTTTGACATTAAAACATACGGAGTGTATTTTCTTCCACAGTGATATTCCAGATAAAAGTCAAATACTTTGGTAAATGAAATGTAAGTTCAAGCCCAGGTAGTGATATCAATACCAACGCATCACTATAGACACTGCATTTCAGTAAAGTGAAATTTAAATTTGTCCACAGGTTTTGAGATCTCCAAGTATTCATTTGAAAAGATCTGAATGGTTACAGGCTTGGTCAAGAGTTGATGTAAGTCAGAGAACCACCGAAAAATAAGGGAGTACTGGAGAGTTGTTCCACTTTAGTTTCGGAACCTTCATATGTACACACCCGCCGGGGTTCAAACCACGAGCCTTCGGGCTAAAAGGCCATGTAGTAGACTATTGAGCCACTTGTGGTCACATTATATGTATACACATATACATATCGCTAATCAGCAGAATTCATACACCATCGCATTATGTCTACAAAACTTGCCTTGGAGCTAGAGACTCTTAGGTTAAAACCCCGTTGAGCTCATACAGATGAAGAGTCCTAAACTAGGATGAAACAACTATTCAGTACTCTTTGGTCTTTGAAATCTACTTGAAGAAACATTGTGAAATTATTCATTGCTTAAAGGAAACTAAGCAAAAGAAATACATACTAGTAGTTGGATTCCCTATCTGTAACAAGAAATACATAGTTAAAGATGTAATACTCAGATTTCGGGTTCTGTTTAGGGATTTTAATCGATTTCAGTCTAGTGAGGGATCAGTGTCAATTAGAGAATCACTGAAATCAATAAGCGCTGAGTGTGAAGGTGTTTCCACCAAATGTAGGTCTCTTCAGTAGGATATACCATAGACCACACTACAGACGGAACCCAAATCAATCAAAAGTACATACCCGCGCACTCTTTACTGGCCATATGATAGATGTCCTAAAATCCCATTGAAAAGTTGTGTAATGTAGGACCAACTATATCAAGTTTAAAACTGATGACTGTATTCAGTTGTGGCGTTTTATCATTAACTGAAAGATGCAGGAATTCATGCGTCACTGGACTGCAACCCAGTAGCTAAATTATCAACAAAAACGCTTCGTAACCATGAGGTTCTAAGTTCGATCACCAGTGGCGTCATGCAATGTACCATTGAATGAGTCCCACACTAAAATGAACTATCCATCACTTGCTCCTTGATCTTGAGTGATATGATATCGACAGGTTTAGTAGATCAGAGGTGGATTAATCCTTAATAAATCAGTATATGGAAAAAATTAGGAAATAACTCCCTCCATCTAGTTAGGTGTTTAGAGTTGATTCAAAGGAAGAATCAGGATTCACTTTTAAAAAATCATTGGAGGATTTTATCATGAGCTGACATCAGTAAGAGAACTACTGGAAAATCTGCAGTGAGTACTGGACAGCTGTTCATATCGTCCTAGCTCGTAGAGACTCTTCACAGTACGCAACTACCACCAAAGTTCCAACCCACGACCTACTGCTTACAAAGCGGGTAAGGTCTTAGACAATTAAGCCACTGGGACCCAATCAAATGGCCAGCCCATGAATTCTAACTTCTCCCAATTCACGACATAGAGCTACCACTTTGCATTTTCTTCGTCGATGAGATACTGCCTCACCTTCAACCTGCTATACTCTACTGGTCAAGGCTTCCCACTATTATCCCAGGTCACTTCCTGAATAGGGCCAATCGCTAGTGAGCATCAGATGAATTTTCAAGTATTGATTTTGTTGGGAATTTAGTTTGATTGGTTGTAGGATTTCATCATGAGCCCCGGTGAGTGCGCACTACTGAAGATTCCCAAACTAGGCTGACGAAACAGCCGGCAGTCCAGTAATCCCTGACTGGTTTTTGCAATGGATATTTAACTGATGTCAGCTCATGCTGAAATCCTCCAACCAACCAGACAAAAAATCCCTACAAAACCAAAAATATTTGAAAATTAAAAAAATTATGGTATAAGCTGTGAATATTCAATATCACAGTAAACTTCAACATTTCATTATCTTGTCTTTGTCAACTCTATCAAACAACAGCCAGCATAACTTCCCTTCTAACCTAAATTAGCGTGAGGCAACAATTAAGAGGTCTTTGTGTTAAACGAAATAGATAGGAAGTGTTATCAAAAAAACTAATGTAACGCATGTAAAAAGACTATTGATATCGAAAGAAATCCGTTGATATCATTACATGAAAATCCCATCAGGGAAACTTCACTACAGACAAAAATAAACTAAAATTTCTCTATAACAACACGTCTTCTTTATAATTTTCCATAATACAGTGAGAACAGTATTTTTTTAGAAATCAGTACGTACATCCAAATTGTTCAGAGTGCTGAACGGACGAAGCAGTTTTTCGACTACTTCAGACTTCTTGAGGCTGTTCCCACTCGATAAAGGGGAACATTTTTAAAGCATTGTCTGCTTCCATTTAATTCATTGAAATTTCACTCCATTTTTTGTACCATGATGTAACTTGATGTATAAATTCATCAACTTCCGCTTTACGCTAACATCTTTCTTACGAATGACCACCCGGAGTTTGAGTTGTATGTAATATCCTTCATAAGATTACAAAATCAATTTCCTCTATATCCCATCCTTACAATCTAGGGAATGTCTCTCTTTTGATCTTAATCAATCATCCTAACTTCCTGTGTATAATATGTGAACATCACTTTCGTGTTTTAAAGATTATGCATTTTTATATTATTCAGGTTATGTGTAGCTGAGGTGAAGAAGACACTATCGAAAAAATTAAGATGAATTCATCTTATCTTCTGAAAGTAGTTCTCAACTCACAACGAATATTTATTTATTAGGGGAAATAAATTTTTTGAAATTCGCTCATTTTTTTCATTAACATAGGAAAATTTTGTAAAAAATTATATTTGTAAAATCTCAGTGAGATTGAAATGAGTAATTCCAACGTTTCGTTCGTCAATCTCGTCCGAACTTATTCAGAGAAATTAATCGAAATTAACATAACAGAGGTTTATATATAAAAGGAACATCACTTGTTTTTAAAAACTTTGCCCAATCGTGAGTCATTCAACAAGTATAATAAACAGAGTTTTATGAGCTGTGATCAAAATTTGACCTCGGACTTACAAATATTGGTCTACCTTTGTTAAACACTTTAGACAGAGTGTGTATGTGTGTGTGGGTAAACAGTTGTAAAACATTTCTTAATGTCTCCATAAGGCGATATGGACAGTCGGGAATTTTGACCAAATAATAATAATTAGTGATACATATCCAGATTTTATTTATTAATAAGGATTTCCTATGCATCAGCTAACATCACACTTTCATGTCCATTCAAACTGTTAGTATCTAGAATTTTATGATTAGACGTTTTTTCAAAATTATGGTGTTTAGGGTTAGAGTTTAGTAGGAGCACCCTGTCGGACTTATTGCTTTGTCTTCTTTCTAAAGATTGAGCTGCTTTATTCGACCTACTGGAGTTGTTAGGTGACTCGACAGTTACAGATTTAGGATATGCATTCTTTTGCAGACAACGGAGAGGTCAAATTTTGACCACAGCTCATACAATTTTGTTTAGTTTACTTGTTGACACTTGTTGGATGACTCATGATTGGACAAAGTTTCTAAGAACAAGTGACGTTCCTTTTATATGTAAACCTCTGTTATGTTAATTTCAATTAATTTCCGTGAAGAAGTTCGGACCAGATTGCCGAACGAAACGTTGGAATTACTCATTTCAATCTCGCTGAGATTTTGCAAATATAATTTTCTACAAATGTCTACTTTTCAGTCGGCGCCCAAATATTTTAGAACTATTCTGTCAAATCTTGACGACAGTTCATTTGAATAGGAAAATTTTAATTTTATTCAAGTACAGTTGGTTGTTTTACTAAACTGGGTAACAGTGGAATCCAGGATGCGAATTTCATCCTATCTGGGATAAGTCAGCTGGCAAAAATTGTATTGCCGGTGAGTGATGATTTCGACGTTGATACTCGAAACCAATACCCATCACCTCAAACTCTAAAGAGTTACTTACTTGGTCGTCGAATTACGACAGCCACCTTACATGGATTTTGTCAGTTGATAGATCAAATTCTACCCAAAATTCTCCGTCTCTGATCTTTTATTCGAATCTGTCTTATATGATTTGTTCAGTCTTCCTATAATGAAGGGAAGCAAAAGAATCCAAGAGGGATAAGGGGAAAAGACACTCTTAGTGAGAAGAAGAAACCATAATCCAAGATTGGCCACTATAAGAACAGCGTCTGGACACCGTCTTTGTTTTTGTATACGAAGTTCCAGTTCAGTCGATCTTATCGTAACGGCATCAACTATGTGTAGAAGACGTAAGTGAACTGTACTTGATAACGACGGCGGAATTTGGTATATAACCTTGAAGGCTGTGTTGGCGTTGATGCGATATCCACTATTGACCAAGTTTGACAGAATCCTGCATTTTATGCATTTAATTTCCTCCTTGCTGAACCAAACTGGTAAATGTTCTCGAACCCGTAGACGAACCTGCCTAATTATACGCCCTATATAACTTGAATCACAGGAACAGTTTTATAGGATGTACGATTAGGTAGGTTTGTTAACAGGTTCGAAAAAATTTACCAGCTCGGTTCAGCATAGGGGAAATATAATGCATAAAGAGCTCGATTCTGCCACATACTGGATATCGCATCGACGCTGTTGCAATAAGATCGACTGAACTGGAACTTTGTATCCAAAAACAAAGAAAACGTCGAGACGCTGTTCCTACCGTCATCAAACTTGTATCAATATTTCTTCCTCTAAACCATCCTGAATTTTCTTCGCTTTGCTTATTATCGCAATGATTATTATTATTACCGTTAATAGGACATCTGTTTTGACTCAGCGCCGTTTAGTTTTGGGAAGAAAATCGATCAAAGAAGATGTTTTTTCAAGTCTAATGAATGCAAGAAAAACAACAAAACTTATTTCGGCTAGTAATTTAATCTAATAATATATATTTATCCTGATTTGTACAGAGTTTCACGATTTCTTCGCCTAGCTTCCATTTTGCAATAAACATTTAATCTGTTCTCGTTCGCCTGACTGAATTCCATAAATTAATTCACAGTAATAATATGCATATATATATATATATATATATACAAACAATAATTGAGCTTATATTCAGTCAACCTGAAAAAGCGACAGTATTTGCATAACAACATATTTTAACTTTAATTGGCCATGTGTACACCATTCAGATCTTAAGAAATTTCTTGAAACACAGCTGGACAAATGGGATTTCAGCTGACAAATCTTTCGAATTCGTGTCTTAGACTAAAAGCACACAGTCATATAGTATAACTTATTTACGGATGATGTTTTCAGCATAGTTTGTGTGCTCATAAGCATATCAAGACACTTACATAACTTACAAACTTTGTTTATATAAAGATGGCGGCCTGTTTAAATCACTGTGTTACCAGAATTTCCATCCATCAACATGCTAATTAAAAGCTTCTGCAGTTCTTAATGTTTTAATCATGCAATTATATCAAATGATCAGTGCATGAACACGCGCGCAAATTTAATTAGTTTCCAACTATATGTTATGCAATTTTTAGAGGAAATGAAGAAAAAATGTAAAAAATTGGTTTTTTTCTCATATGCAGCAACACTATAACAAATGATATACTTTAGATGTTTACTTTATATGGAAATTAGGCGTGAAGAGGAAATATTTTGGAACTAAATATGCTAAAAATTTCTGTAATGTATATTCACATATTGCCTGAAATAAAGCTTTACTATTTGATCAGGCCCCAGTGACTTAATGGTCTACGAGCTCGCTAGACTTGTAACCAGTAGGTCCTGGGTTTGAACTGCAGTCTGATAGATGCGTACTGTTGAAAAGCCGTAAGCAGTAGGACAAAACAGCTGGCTGTGTAGTACTTCCTGGTGGTTTTCCAATGGTTCTGTAACTGATGTCAGCTAATGATGAAATCTCCCAACCAGTCAAACTTTATTTTATTTTGCATTTATTAGACTTAAAAAAAGCATCCTGCTTTTATCCATCTATTTTCATTGAAATAGACAACACTGAGTTGAAAAACAGATGTGATATGAACATTACTCAGATAATTTTAGATTGATTCTAATAACATATCAGTGACGGACAACTTCAGTCGAATATGATCTATCGACAGAAAGAAATAACTAATATCCTTTGCACGAGAGATGGTGCAGCGACTTAGTAGTTGTCGAAGGTTTAGCGTTTCAGATGAAGATTATCGATTTCTACAGTTAAAACAGGAATACCATCGATTATTGAGTATACGTATACATCCACATGACAACTCCTGAACAAGATGAAATATACATTCCAGGTGCCAGCTTCATAAATAAGAAAAGTTTTATCAAAGCTTAAGATTTCCTTATTATTAATATTTTAACTTTCTCATGCTCCTAAAGTATACCTGAGAGTAAAATCAATAAAAATTGTTTAGTAGTTTAAATCACTGTGTACGTCTGTTGCCTCATTACTGATGAGCACTGAGGTTAATTATGGTCTAATTCAATTATTGCCAAACTAAACCGAGTGATAATCACATTTGTTTACAAGCCGGTTAAAAAGTGACTGGGAGTATAAGTGCATTCATTATACTGCCTCCATAATATCGTATCGTTAAAGCATTTGAAGATTGACCACGCACTGATTTCAGCTAAAGAACTATTGAAAAACAGAGAGTAGTGGATAGCTGTTTCGCTGTGGTTTGTGATTCTTCAGCACCACACACCTATGACTCAACCTAATGACTGGCTACAGAACATAACTAGGGAACTCTTGGTCAGTGGGATCCATCAGGAGAAGTGCAAAGACAAAGACTCGCCGATGACATTGGCTGGTGGTTGGACTATTTTTCGCAAATTTCAAGTAGTAGTTAGAATTGTGATGGACTATTGAATTCCCTTCCAATGTTCGAACGATCTACTAGCTCACATTATAACTTTAAGATCTTCGGTTCTATCACTGATAGGGTCATGAGTTTGTACTGCTGAAGAGTCACAAAGTAGGACAGAACAGTTATTCAGTACTCTGTGTTGGTTTTCAGTGGTTCTCTAAATGATTATTATTAAACAGTTTTCTGAGTTCTGAGATTCTTCATAAACACTTTGACTATCGTGACGTTAAGTGTTTTGAAATTTCATATGGTCTCTGTAAGAAAACCATTCAGGGTACTGGACAGTTGTTTCATCCATGCTCACCAGCGCTCTGCGACTTATTTATTGATACAATAAAGGTGAAGTTAGAAGCATAAATGGTTCCATTTTAGAACACTGAAACGGCCACAAAGCTAACATTGAAGAATCCTTCTCCATCATCTATCGAGTACCAAATGAATTATCAAAAACATCAAGGTACTGAATCATCCAAACAGCAGAGGCCAACGCGATTCACCTTAAAAAACCAGTGTTTTATGTGTGCAGAAGAAGCAACTCCAGCCACTTTTTTTATTCTGGCATTCGGTGGAGACTATAAATTCATGAATTTGCCTGATTTTTCTGATAGTCAGTGTATTGTTATGTTGATCTAATGACATTAATTATTGATTCGATATCATTTGAACAACATTACTGTTGTTAATAACACTAATTCACTCACTATTATGTATACATATAACTGTAGAACCTAATGAAGAGCAGGTTATCGAAAAGAAAACTCTTTATGTCAGTAACCATTCTTACTGATAAAAGTCTACAGTTCCTTTCTCTAGAAAGGATGTTGGCGATTCCAAAGAGATATGTGTGATACAGCTAGACTCATAGGGTCTCACTTAGGTAAACATATCTTAGTTGTCACAATAAGTACTTCGAACAAGCTTCAGAATGTAATAAGCAACTGCTTTTGCTGCAGCCTGGAAACCAGGTGACTGGAGAGAAAGAGTTAGCAACAAAAAACTCTGGCAAAGAACCATTCAGAAACTCATCATCCTTAAAATATCAAGAAGGAATTGGTGACGAATTGGACAGAAAACTGAGCAGACCGTTGAGTGAAATCACGTGCTTTGTACACACTCAAGTGGAACCCGAGTAGGAAACGGCAAGTTGGATGTGGCTCCGAGGTGAAATACAGAGGATCGTGTGGGGAGGAAATGAAAGTCTCTGGCGAATCGTGAAGCCAGATCAGCAGGACTGCAGAGGAGGGGATGAAACGGGATGATGTGCTGTCAAGGCAATATACTTGTCTAAGAACCTAAAGGAAAAGTGATAATTATTAAAGCACACTTGCATGTTGGTTAGTCTATCGAAAGAAAGACTGCAAACCGGAATTTTGAGAAGTAGACGACAGATTCTACCTTCCTGTCATCCAGTACAGTGGGAGAAACGTATTATGGGCATTTTCTAATGATCTCTACTTAACCAAAAGCCGACACACACTCTGGCTGTTATGTAGATTCCTTCACAACCAATTCACTAATGTCAGCTACATAGGAAACTGATCATTCGATCTTGATGTGGTTGTATTCTCTGAGCTGGATTGTTAATTTACGAAGCTATCATCACCTTACTAAGTGACATCTTCAGCGCATACTTCAATTTGAAGTGAGCTTTTAGATTTCGCCACCAGTTTATTGATCATTCCTCCCGGTGACCTTGGACGTGATTGGTTATTTTTGTGTGTTTCCACACCCTCTAGATTACTTGTATTGGAACTGACTGTTTCTTTAACTTAAATTCTGACCCTTTGTGTGTGATAAATTTTGTCAATCTCGATGTGTCTTTTGATTGATGATTCACTGGAATGCCAAGCTTCCAAAAATTCTCTAGCATTCTTGGTGTTTCCTCTCTCTAATATTTGAACGTTGTCCCAGTCGAATTGATGTCCGTAGTTGTCTCTATGTATTGATATGAGGGAGTGTATATCATGTCTTTTGACGGCTAGCTTATGTTCATGGATACGAAGACGAAGAAGACATCCACTCTGGCCAATATAGTGTTTTTCGTAGTTGTTACAATTTATTTATTTTGTAGATGATGTTAGTTTTATCTTCTTTCTCTGTGGTGTCTTTTGGTTGGCGTAGAACTGGGTGAAGTGACTTTGTTGGTTTGTGTGCGACGTCAATTCGTAAAGGTTTGAAGAGTCTTGCAGCGATTTCTGAGATATACTTTATATATAGTAGGGCGATTTTCTTTGTGCTTTCCTTGTAGGTCTTTGACTTGGTAGGTTAGCTTGATGGTTTACGTCTTTTGATGAAATTCCCCGGATATCCATTCTTTTGGAAGATGTCCTTGAGATATCTTTCTTCAATTTTCCCCAAGTTAGGAGTGCTGCAATGAGTCCTGGCCCTCTTGAATGGTGTTTGTATACAATTCCTTTTGTGTGTTATTGGATTGTTGCTGTTGTAATTCAGTATGTGGTCTATGTGAGTTGATATTCTATAAACTTGAGTTTTCGATCAGATACTAACCTTCATCTTGTTATACGGTGTTCTTATCAGATAATGAATCTCCCCGAAATTCTTCACTTATATAATCCCTGAATGTCTTCAAGAACCAAAAATATTGATCCTTCGGGTCTTTCTTCTTCGCGCAAAAAACTTGGATTTTGGATCGAAGTTCCACTGAACTAATCCAAAATTCATACCAGATTATTAATCAAAAGTAAGGCAGGTTATCTCCAGTGGAGCGGGTATTCTTCTAATATGCAATTTTTCAGCCTTATTCCCTTTGTAGTCTATTTTAGTCTCCTTTCCCATTATTTATAAGCATGTCAGTTTAGTTTTTGCCAAGGAACACATGATGAAAGGAAGAGAAGAGCTTTGAAACTCGATGAAAGAGAAATTAAAAAAGAAATTAGGAGGACGTCTTATGATGAACCTTTGAAGTTGTCCAGACAAAGAAAAAGATGTACAATAAATTTTGTAGAGATCGTTGAATATGTCTGTCAGTGTATGTATTTAATAAAATCGGCAAAAGATGCCTAAGTCTAATTCACATGATAAAAACTATGACGAGAAAAACACTGTATCTCTGTATGAGAATCTTCCCAATGATATTATTGAAGCGGTAGAAGACGAAATACTTGATAAGGAATGTTTACTTGGAAATTTTGTATCTCTGTATAGCCAAATTGTGGACACCATATCTTCAATGCACAATTTGCACAGATCTTCCTTGTTGTGGCACTTCCGGCGCTCCTTCATATTGTGTTTCATTGTATTCCTTTCATGTCTCCATGTATCCCCATAACGCTATATCATTTGACTTCTCCGACATCAAATCTATCTCCCTGCTATTAGATGCTTTTATGTCGACGAACATTTCTTTATATACTACTGAAAAATCTCGACAGTAGCACTCACCACACTCATCTCCCCACCAAATAGTTTTGAACGCAGCCGTTCCGACCTTCCTGGTTCCACCAACTCGTGTTGTACCTTGGTACGGCTTTCCTATACCACTAAATCCATTTCTACAGTTGGCTGATGCTAATCCGTTTCTGTTTGTTTCCTCTTTTGATGGTGTAAACGGGAACACGTCTCTTGATGACTGACTTCGTGAGGAATTTCCGTGAACCTGGCCCACTCCTCATAAGGTTCCAAAGGAGGTGAATCGCGAGCTCAGTTGGCTCAGTGATAGCTCCTCTGACTCCAGCACTGAGTCACATGGGTTCGAAGCTCAAAAGAGATATGAGTTCCTTCAAGATTCCAGAAACGCCTTGCTGACGACTGACAACAAGCATGAAACCTAGGTCAGGTAGGGCTTCCTGTGACCAACTGCCTTCAACCATCTAATAGCAACAATCCTGGGTGTACAGTAATATCGAGTCACCTAGTATGGTGACAACAATGCAAACTTGACTGAAAGAATTTTGTCTGCTGTAAACAAAGCACTAGACACATGACACCAGTTTACTTCCAATCAAATGTATGTCCTTGCCATTTTATATTGTAATGTTTATGAACGTCTCTTTATATACTACTGATAAATCTTACCAGTAGCATTTGCCACAATATGATATGAAATATAACGAGTTCAATATGAAACCCATCTCTGCTACAATTAAAGTGTCTGTCTAGATGTCTTAAAACCGAATGAATAAATGAAACGTGATATCGATTAGTGTCTCTGTTTACAACCTTTTTACCTCAGTCTATAGTATTTGGTACTAGATGGTTGGAGACATTCAGCAGAAAGCCCTGACTCTTGGTTTCATGCTTTTTGGTGAGGTGTATGTGTAACATTTAAATAACTCATATCCCCTCTGGGAATTTGAACCCTTGTCACCCACCAGTGAAGTCGAAGATGTTAACATTGAATTACTTGGCCTTATTAATCAGTTCCTGTAGGACTGTAATGGATATATTGGTTGGTCACGAAAGATTAACAATTGTTATGCATCTAACCCTCGAGTTCGTGAATAGTCCCCATCCAGACATTAATGAAAACAAAAGGCTTAGTCCAGAGAAGAGAATGTTCCTGTCGAATTGATTTTCTTTACATGTATATTCACATTTATAGATGATAGTTTTCACGAAAGAGAGTATTCACAAAAGTGATGGATGAGTTACCATAAACAAAGCTGTTGACTTTATTTAATGTATAAAGGGGGTTTGATAAGTGTACTACAGTTACGTAATAAGATGACTAGTTTAATGGATGAATTGTATTAAGGATGCAAATTGAAACGAAGAAAACATGGAATTACGTAGGAGTTCCAAAGAAATACAAGAGTTGTAAGAATTTTGAAATACAAACCGACAAAAATCAAGTCAATAGAAATTGACAGGGTTGTTACCATGATAGTAGAAGTCGTTAAATAATTTTCGCTTTTGTATGCATAGCTCCACTTTTTCTAGCTGAATGGCTAAGGCTACAGCAATGTAAAGGAGACGAAAGCGTATTACTTTTGACACATTACTCTTCCCTTTGCATTGACTAACACCAACAACTATATTTGTGACAACTCATCACTTTTTTTACTAGCCCTCAAGTTTTGGTGCAGACTGAGTTCGATCCTTCAGATTTGCAGGGCTTCCTAACATTCGCCTACAAACATTTAACATCAACTGAGAGTGTACCACGATGGTTAGCCTTCTAGCTTAACTGAGTGAATTCAGTCTGCATAAAAAATAGAGAGATTAACGCAGGACATTGATCACACCCAAGCTTCTAGGTCTCCCGCTTTATTTTTCGACAACATTTATCCGATAAACAGTCTGATTGTGAGGAAACTTTAATTTTCCAGTAGTGGTTTGTAAGGATTTTTTCGGTTGCTTGGAAGATTTCATCATGAACTGACATCAGTTACAGAACCACTAGAAAACCTGCCAGGGAGTACTGGACAGCTGTTTCGTCCTAGTTTGGGACTCTTCATCTGTATGCAACTATCGGGGTTCAAACCCAGGTAAGTACTGGTGAAGAGTCCTAAACTAGGATAAAACTTTAAGTCAAACAAACTTGTTAAGTTAAAATTATCAACAGACACTGAAGGGATAAAACGCGTGAAATCTCATTTCCCGATGAAAATTTAGATAAAAATTGGCTTATTAATAAGCCTACCGGAAATTTCTGCAAAGGCATTTTTTGAGTGTAAGGAAATCATACATGCATACGTACACAAATGCATACAAACGTTTACTTCTATAAAGTGTCGCCACCCATGTTAAAAATTAATAAGAGCTTTTGAAATAACGAAGCACGGAATTACAATTCTTAGACACGAAGTTATTTCCTGTATTCTTTTTTGTACCAGCATGAGAGGAGAGGTGGGCGCACACACACACACACACCCAAACACGCACTTAGGCAAGTAGATGAACACACACACATACACGCACAGGTGCATGTAAATCCGGACACTATGATTTTGAATCAACCTTATAAAGTCTTCCTGTATCATTACATGGCGTACTGTCTATGCAATGAAACTAACAGGAGAGTCGAAATACCGGAATTAGACAAATCGAGTATGTATGGAGACTTTTTGAATACCCTATTCTACAACATAATTTGTTACAAAATAATTCAAGACTATAGCAACTACTAAAGGGAGTGGGCTGACGTAAAATATGCTATGAAACGAAAAATAATGTGAAAGAAATTGATGCATGACGAAAACCAGAATGCTTCTTGTTTTCTGAAAATAATGGTTCAGTAGTTTAACAAGTGAAAAAACTATCCCTTTAGCGCCCCGCACCGCACTGTTAGCTGAGATTCATTTGAGTTCATCGCATCCCGTAGATCGTATAATGTTACGCATTACAAAACAATTTCAATAA
Organism: Trichobilharzia szidati; assembly: GCA_944472155.2. Lineage (NCBI taxonomy): Eukaryota > Metazoa > Platyhelminthes > Trematoda > Strigeidida > Schistosomatidae > Trichobilharzia > Trichobilharzia szidati. The sequence continues at coordinate 33,870,824 of OX235276.1, read as the reverse complement.
CTCACCTAGTCAGAGAATTAATATGGCGAAGAGAATCAATACAAGTTTAGAACAAAATAAGAGACCTATCAGTGTGTCTAACACAGTCGAACATGTGTATCAACGTATAGTCTTTTAAGGATTCTCAGGAAATGTTGAATCCATTAAGCTAGTAGATACGTCTTGTAAACATGTTTAAGCAGGTAGAACGGACAGGGATTCCTCTCAACTGTGTCTAAACAAGGAAATATCATTTAATTTAAGCAATACAAATTGACGCCTTATTATATAATGAATTAGACAGATACTAGTTAAATGGTAACACCTCTTATCTAAGTGTTTATGTGTCTATTTGTTTGACAAAATATACTTGATTCATCAGGCTTAACTAATTTAAAGCGTCAGGGACCCAGTGGTAGAATGCTAGCCAACCATGCATGTAGTCCAGGGTTCGATCCCCGGCTGCCAACGCACTCCTTTACCTTGCTAAGCCAGTATTAAGACTGGTAAAGAGGGGAGGTTGGGGATGAGGCCACCAGCAACCCCAATCCAGTAAAAAAATAAACACCACTGCTATCGAAACTTCAAGTCTCTAGCTTGAAGGCACCCTATGTTCCACTGGGAATGTAAAGGAATAAAAAAACTAATTTGAACCAAGTCACATCTCTCACTTATCTAGACGTGATCGTTTCAAATTCAGTCTGAACCAATAAGGATTTCAAAGATGATCAAGAGTGGAAAAGTAGGACAGACATTCGTTACTCTGGAAATCTGATATATTTAGCAAAAACAACGGGATTCGAACATGCAACATTACATGGCTCAGAGACTCGGTGCGCTGCACACCAAATTCAGCCCCAACTGATTTCAAACTTTCAATAACATCTGCCTTCACTTAATACTGAAGACCAGATGACTGGTCAGAGAGGATTGGCAAAAAGCAACTCTGGGAGAGAACAAACAAAACTCAAAAGAAATAGAGGAAGATCAGACACATGCTGGGAATACCACTGAGTGACATCAAGTGCCAGGCTCTCAAGCGTAACCAGAATGGGAAACTGATAGTTGGGCATCACAGGGTGACATGCAGGAGGTCATGTAAAGAGGAGGAAAAAGTTTGTAGGAAATCAGATACTAGCCAGCTAGGAAAGCCTGCAAACATGTGCTGCAGAAATCCCATTCTCCACTCGGACCCCAAAGGAATAATAAACAATAATAACAGTTTAGCTTAATTACCGACATTATATGAGTGTTGATTGCAAGGATAAGATAACAGGAAATGACAGTTTCTAAGTTTTACCAACCTAATGTCACTTCGCCTAATAGTTATACACAATACGTTAAAGTAGGTGGAGACTCAGGGATTTTCTGGCATTTTAAATTTTTTGAATATGTTTTGTATTTTTGAATGAGCACTTAATATAGTAATGCAACCTTCATAAATGTTCCTTTCTACATGGAGAATGTGAGAAACCCGAATTCAGTCCTCTAAGGCAGAACTGTAGGTATCTCGATTTATGTACCCGCCATATCTCTGTTGACTGCTTTATCTGCTAACCTTATGTTTGTCACAAATATTCAGTGAACACCATTCAATCATTCAATTCACAATAGAGCCTGAAAATGAAAACCAACTATGTGAATCCTGCTAATGCCTCATAAGCTTAACAAAAGACATAATAAGCAACTTGGAGTGGTGACTACTTCAGGGTGAACCCACGTTGTCTTATATGAGCTACAAGAGATGTTTAGTGAAGATCCTACATCACGTGATGGGTAATCAATAAAACATACCGATTAGTACTCCAAAAGAGGATCATAAAGCAGCAGAAAAAAACCTGAGTGTTTCTCAGACTGAGATTTATCAGTAATGCTATTACAAACAGGATATACAGATAATTGAAAAGTGGCGTATTGAAGACAAGTCCTGTTTTATGAAACGACATGCTTAATTCTACAATACAAAGTAGACCTACCTGCTGACTGAATGTTCAACAGGTTCGCTTAGTAAGCTAAAGATCCTGGGGACAATCCCTCCCTAGTGAAATCATGGCTATGCACAGCTGAGGAATCGCAAACTAGGAAGAAACATCTGACAAGATCTATCTATTTGGCACAACAAAAGTTATAAAATGTCGTTTCAAAGCCGAGAAAAAATTCGAATTTCGTGACTTCTTTTATCCCACCCATCAAATGCTTATTTTCACTGTTAATATTGATAAAAATAATATAACTCTCGTAATTTATTGAGTTTTTTCAGTGATCGATTCCATAAGATTCACAGAAGGACTAAAAACTTTAAAAAGTGTGGAATAAAATTTTCTATTATCAACAAGTTAGACTTCACCCCTCTCCCCAAATTACATCAGTCAGAAAATCGATGAAAACGAGAGAGTACTTGATAACCGTTCAGTCGTAGTTTAGAACCTTATATCAGTACACATCTATTCTATGTTTCCGAAATAAATTCATCATTTTATACTCTCTTTCATGGCCAATACTCATCAGATCACATGTGTTCATTCAAATTTACTTAGGATCGGGAGATATTAATCTTGGGGGCCATCAGAGATGGAATTCATAAAATAATAAAAATCTATATTGATCAATCTTGAAAACATTTTACTACATACCAGTGATTCTAACAACTGTCCTTTGAGCCAAGCCAATATAAGCATGTTTCTACAAATATATATTCCACAGGCATATATATATCGCCAACCACACATGCGGTTCAGGGTTTGATCCCCGACCGACCAGACACTCCTTTAACTTGCTAAGCCAGTAATCAAACCTGTAAAGAGGTAAGGTTAGGTATGAGGCTAGCAACCATGTTCCGTAAAAATAAACACCACTGCTACCAAAACTTCAAAAAAAGCTCCAGCTTGAAGCCCTTTGTTCCACTGGGAACGTAGAGGAATCAAAAAAGTTATCCTGAAGTCATACTGTATTGGTAGGTAGTTTTAACGTGTATATTGTTTGTTTATTTCGGATCTTGTCAAATTCAAACAATCATTCTATTTTGAAGACTGTAATATCATTTAATTGATGGATGCTAACAACAGAATCCAGTTGGGGACCCATCGCTTGGATGTCCCTGTATTTCCAGTCAGTCAATCAGTCATGATGTTCCTAGTAAAATTGGAACATAGAACCTATCGTTTAAAATACTGAATCAAATTTTGGGTAAACTGCCTTATAAACAATAAGCCCCTTTTATACATTTGAATAGTGTTATTAGAAGACGGAGATTATCTGAAAAATGTGATGTATTTGTGTGATACATTTCTGATATTGGTTTTTGAGGATTTTGTTTGATTGGTTGGAGGACTTCAGCGTGTGATGAAATCGGTTAGAGAATCATTGAAAAACCCCCTGGGGGTACTGGACAGCAAGCTATCTCGTCCTGGCTTGGGACTCTTCATCAAAACTCACCCATCTGGTTTTCCAATGGTTCTCTAACTGATGTCAGCTCATGGTACAATCCTCCAAACAATCAATACACTTCGAGCAATGTGATCACACATATTTACTTTTCAATTTATATGGAAAATAAAGGCTAATTAAAATGCACAAAGTGACAAAAAGGATTTAGGAATAATAAGAATAATTAACACTACCTTTGGTTGTCTAATGAGATAAGGATTGTCAAGTACACCAGGTCATTTGCCAAATTTTAAGGTAACTATACCAGAATTGTTACGTAATCCCTTTAAGGCTTTGACATAGGCCAAGGTTATTACACTTAACCTACTTTGGTAATCCCACCTGAATTGATAACGAAACGTGGTGTTTATTATTATTATTATTAAATCCTGTATGTCACTTTATGTACTTTAATTGGCCTTTATTTTTCATATAAATCGACTTGACAAGCAAATGTGTGCAGGATCAGATTGTTTGAAATGTATTGCACAAATACATCACATTTTTTTCAGATAATATCCGTCTACACTGTATTTCACTGAAGATGCAGGCATATCCAGCTGTCAAGTCTCGAATAGAACAAAATGAATTGTCTGAATTTCACTGACAGTAATTACATCCAATCGAATGATATTTTATTATAATCCTAAGGTATGGTTGAGGAGACCGTCGAATGATATTGCGCGCAACAGAGGTCATTGGTCGAATGGAGCCTGAATGGGAAACGACGAGTGGTTCGTCAGTGCGAGGGTGACATGGTGGAGATGGTGTGAGTTAGAGGAGGAGGAGGAGGAGATGAGAGACTATGGTCAATTATATGGCCAGCTAAAGAGGTCCTCAAGAGATAGAACAAAGTGGAGACATGCTGTTCAAGCCCCATATTCCACTCGGAACCCCAGGCAACAACAATAATAATGACAACAGTTGAATCGTGAGTTCTAGGAGCCGGCATGTCAACAGACATGGAACATTTCAGTCATATTTGAATAAAACTCAAAAATACTAATCTCATAAATCTAAGACTATAAATTTACAACAAAATGTGAAAAATAAACTTGAAAATCATTTGAAAAATTGCACAAATAGCAGACTTCTAGCTTACCTTCAAGTAATCCGTTATTTCTCCGATCTAATAGTATTTATGCGTATGTGGATATGGATGTGTGTAGGTGTGTTAATGTGATTTTTTATCCAAAAAGATCAGAGGTTGGTTGATTCAATGAGCAATTCTGTTTCACCAAATCTATGTAATGCTACTTATCACGATATATATACTTTGAAATAATAATTATATGAATAACAACACAATTCTACAAAAGTTGAAATTTCCGATGAACACCTTTCAAGTAGTGCTGTGCGCTTAAGTAACAATAACGTCTGTTAATTTATTTATTTGTATGTAAATTAAATCGGCTAGGATGTTGTATTACTTTACTCCAACAATATTCACTTTTTCTGACGTGTGATACAATGTGTAAAACCTCAGGACTGCTCGATGACCGCAGACTTGTTGCTTATTGTGAGTGAATCAGCTAGTTCAACGGTATATCTGTTGGCGTATGTGTATGTGTGTAGTTGTGTGTTTGTTTCTAGGTGTTTGTAGGCGTCTCTTTTTTGTATTCAATATAATTTATGGTATATTATTGACTACCGAAACCGAACGAAATAGGATTATTCTTCTTCGGAAATGTTTCCGAATGTTGTATAATTTTTCTTCTCGTCTATATCGTGACTAGTTAGTCGATATTCTTAAGTTGTAGTACTAGTTTGTTGTTGTAATATTAATAGTAATAGTAATATTGAATCGTTCCTTCGTTCGTTCGTTCGTCAGTTAGTTAATCTTAGACAAATTTATTTATTCGAAATTTGATTTGACGATTTCTCGAAACGAAACGATTCTTCTTGTTTTTTGGGGCTGTTTTTTTTTGTCTTCAAGACTTCTTCGCTCCTGTTGTTGTTGTTGTTGTCGGTGTTGGTTGTGTTGTTTTGGATGTAGTTGGCTTACTCTTTCTTGTTTTCTAATTTTTCTCTCCCCGTTTCTTACGAATGGTCGAATCACGTTTCGAACGTTGTAAAAATTGTCAATGAAATGGATGCCTTCATCCAGTGCCTGTGTGCGTATGTGTATGGGTTTAGTGAAGGGAGAGATGGTGAGACAAACACGTAGCGAATGAACATACCGACACACATTACTCTAGATAGGAAAATATGCATTCGATTTGTACATATTTTAACATTGAGGTGTGTGTGTTTGTATATCTACGCATGAACCAATTAAATGAGAGTATGATGGGTGTATGCATTTGTATATATATACACACACACTTAGATGCCTATTCGTGTATTCAGTATTGTATGAATGTCGGTTACGAAGAGAACGGAATCAAGATTGCCTTATCTACAAATAACCATTGATGTAGTGGTATTTATATAGCATAGCGACTTATAATGATATGTATAATATGCTACATGTACTACTGTTTTCAACGGGGCGTCATTAGTATTTCGTATACCTAATATTAATATATCATATATATCGTTAATATCATTAATATATATATATATAAACAATTTAACGCTTTATTGACAGATAAACTTTTGCGGTTATTTTCAAAATACATGCGAATTAGTGAAAGAGAGAGAAGGAAAAAACGGAGACAAAGAAGACGACAGTTTTCCCAGATAAAAACCAATTTAATCCAAAATGTTGTTTAAGGGTTGCAAAGGATTTCTATTGATTTTTGTTTTTCTTTTGTCATTATTGATTGTCCATGTACCCAAAATTGAAATGAATTTCCAGAGTTTAATTTGTTTATTGGATATATCGCATAATGAATGGAACTGTACTATCATTATTATTATTTAATGGAAGACAGTGTTGTTGTTTGTCGGTGAGTCAGTGGCACAGCCGTTAGGACGCTCGCCGACCATGCACATGGTCTGGGAATCGATCCCCTGCCAACGCACATGTGATATCAATGGTCGGCCTACGAAATTTGGGCTACCATTATCACATGTTGAAAAATCCATAATTGTACCAAAAATACGGTGTGTGGAATCAAGCTGTAATCAAAAGTAAAAGACAATCAATAATTGTGACTAAACAATCCACGTACTCCTGATTGATTCAGATGAATAGGCTGTACACCATTCATACCAATCCGTAGTGCTCACCAGGCAGAGTGAGGTGATCTGAAGATCGAAAGATCTGAAGATCGCTCCCTTTGGAGCAGAGCTCGTCAACGGTTTGACCCAGTCCAGAAATTCGAATCCGTTTGAATCTGTCTGTCTAGATTCAACATAGAACTTGGCACCGAAGTGCAGCAGTTCCAGTTGCCACGTTCCAAATAGCACACAAAGGTAGACAAGAAAATGAGTGAAGGGAATCAATAGAGTTTTGACAAGTATAAAAGTGAAACAGAATGAGTAATGGTAGGAAGGAATATGAAAGATTACAGAGACTGAATACATCTGCGTAAGCCATTGACAACGATTTTGAGCCATGTCACCTATTGTCTCCAGCCTTCATTGATTCTTAGAGTCCCGAGGGCGGGCCCCAACCCGGAAGTTTGCAACTCCCTACCTGACTCAGTTTAACTGTCAAGGATTTCATGGATTGATGAGGCCATGTTTTTGTTTGGCCACCACTTACTCTTTTCCAACCTGCACCTATTTCAGCTAGTAATGCCCTTTGGGGGAGGCGATGGTTAGACATGCACAGCACGTGACCTAGCCATCTCAATCTATGTAACTTTATAGGCTCGTCGATTGATTTTGCCTCTTGGCCCAACACCCTACGCCTAACGTCAACATTACTTACCTTATTATACCTACGTGAGAAAGAGATCGTAGACATCTATGATCAAAAACAGTCAACCTTTTCATGTCTTCAACTCGTATTGGCCATGTTTCAGAGCCATAAAGAAGGACGGAGTGAACTGCTGAGCAGTACCCACGTCCCTTGGTAGATAGTCGGATGTCACGCCTACGCCAGAGATGGTGTAAGTTAGCGAAAGCAGCTCGAGCTTTTCCGTTTGAACCCACCCAATTTCTGACTAGCTAATTAGGCGAAGAGGGGATACAATAAATCAAATTCACAAATGGCAAAGTACACATTTGGAGGGATGAAATTTTCACCACAGTTTTCCTTAGAAGTCAAATTATCCTTACTTACTATGAGGTGATTAATTTTATTTTCAAAGGAAACTGTGGTGGAAATCTGCGCCCCTCGAGCTGTGGGTGTCGAAAATTGCCAACTAATCTACAAATTGTGAGTCTGATGCAGTTATCAGTCTCTCCCTTCAACCTGTTTTGTTAGATTTTGTAACTGCCATTTTAAACCATCCTACTGTATGGTTGTGTTACGTGTAATTGCATGTAGTGCTTGCTATAACTGAACTATTCTCCAGATTTCTTATCCTATTAGGGTCAACTGGTCTAGATTTCGCTACTGGGTTTTTGTGCTCCATTAGTCTGACTGAGCTTGTTCTATTACTTTTACCTGTATATTTAACTTAACAATTACTGCAGGCACGGTGTTAGATAGCCTCATTTATTTTGCCCAATCTGCTCCACAGGATTAATCCTTTAACCGGCAAAGCTTGTTTCTAATAGAGTTAGTGGGAAGCTTGCATTGAGAAGTCTAATTATGGATTTAGAGGTTCCTTCCTTGTATCGAAGCTCTGTTTAAGATTTAAATTCCCTGCTGTTCGTCTTGACATCTTTCAGTTTATATTTGTCTTGACCGTCGTCTTTATTATTATTATTGATTATTAATAATTTTATATTTCTACAATTTCCTGCACACTTCCTGACTAATTTATCAGGGTAATTATTAGCTTCAAAGCTTTTCTTATATATCTTACTTTCTAGTTTGGATTTTGTTCTGGTACTATTTAGTTTTTTGGCCCTATTATTTGAGTACTTTACAAAACGTTTTTCTAGAGACTAAAGGTGGGGTGAGCCGTTATCCACATATCGGTTTGAGTGCGTGAATTCGGAACATCATTCTGTAAATAATACTGTTCCATTCCCTGCGTGGTCTACCCGATAAACAAAGTATTATTATTGTTTCCTTTAACTCCTAGAGGAATATTGGGCTTCAGCCAAACGTCTCCGACGTCTGCCCATATGCTTTCATCTCCTCCATGTCAACCTCGCACTGACTGACTAACTCGCCTCTTCCCCTTCGGGTCCCCCCCGAGCGATGGATGATGGATGTCACTTGATGATAGTTTGTTTTCTCAGGGTATGGCCAATCCAATTCACCTATATTTCTTCCTGCTTTTTTGTTGCACAATTGGTTACTGCTTGATAAGTTCATTACCAGAGATCCATGTTGCGGTTCTTATCTGGCCGACCACCTGATCTTGAGTAGTATTGAGCGAAGACAGCTATTGACGAAGGTTTGTAGTTTGTTCGAAGTGGCCTTCGTGACGCCACGCCAAGTCTCTGATCCGTACGTATAGTAAGTGCCATTGACTTCACGTTGGAGTTGAAAATCCGGATCTTATTTTCATTTTCATGCTGAGTGCTGTTGATCTCCACGCAGACTTGAGACAGAGATGAAAGCTTGCCTTGCTTTCCAGATCCTCGCTTTGATATCCTCATCAATTACGTCCACCTGTAGTTGAAACGATGCTTCCCAGATAGGTAGGTAGGCAAAGGAGGTTGCTTCTTTCAGATTTCTCTCAATAAATAAATAAATAAATACACAATAATATACAAGTAACACAGTGCCCAAGTTTTGTACATACGTGTAATAATAATCTTATTGAAATGAAATGAAACAATCATTTTGTCCTCGACTGAGATTCCTCATCATTAGTAGACCTCATGCTAATGTGGATGCTGCTGTTGAATGTCAAATCAGTGACGATCTGTACATGTTTGTGTGTTTGTATGTGAGTGTATATGTGTATTCCTGGCACGATTGAATTTAAAGCCTGCGCCTTTCACAAACAGTCAGAAATCCTGCAGTATTGTATTTTGACATGTAGGTTCACTGGTTAACTGCTCAAACCGGAGCTACAAAGTTTGACAATCTCAATTATTTCAATGCATGAATAATCCTCATCCAGGAATTAATGAAAACAAAACATGTAATTCAGCGAAGAGTTTCTTTTCGATGAATTCAATTTCTTAGCTGAGCAATCACAGATATATATATAAGTTATTTTGTATGCATTTGGGCATTAAGTGTGTCAAACAAAAATACAATTGTTTATGGTTACTTTAACTAAGCAGGGGAGTTACGTAATACAAAAACATCAAGAAAATCGGGGTAGTAGCAAAGGTGATGAGTTGTCACACGCAGCTGTTAAAAGGAGTTAAGTAATAATATGAATAGGTTTATGATTGAGTTGTCCTGAGGATACACATAGAAATAAATAGGGAATACGAAATTACGTAAGAGTTCTGAATGAATATAGAAGCATTATAAGCAATTAAAGAGACAGGCAAACAAAAAAAAGTCATCAAAAATCAACATAATTGTCACTATGATAGTATAAGTGGTTGAGTAATTCTCTTTTGTGTGAACAGCTCTCGTTTTTCTATGTGAATGGATGGTCAGAGCTTCAGCGATACAAATAAGACGAAACCGTATTACCTTTGGTAGGTTATTCTTGACTCTTTAGATTATTCTGAAGCAGGATGCATTTGTTGAGATGGAATGATCAGTGTTAACCAGATGTTCAGACATTACACTCCTTAAAGCACCACTGTAGCCTTTTCACAAACATGCTGTAAAGTGTTCTTGAGTCCTCTTGGACAGGATGCGCCTCCATCTGTATCCATGATCATGGATTTATACTAATGAATTGTCCTGGGAATAGATTAGGCGTATTGTTAGGTAAGGAGGAGGAGTAATAATCGACAAGGTTGTGCGCCTGCATCGATTGAGATGGCTAAGAAACATGTTTCACAGGTCAGGCTATTGACATCCTCGTTGATCATTGTAAGCTGATATATGTATGATTGGGTTGGTCAAGTGAAACCTTGGCATCAATCAAGAAAGTCTGTGACTGATGATTTGAGTCAAAATAAGAGAGGTGTGCTTCACCATTATGTGTGCTTTATGAAATGTGGCAGACTGTGAGGAGAGAGAAAACAGGCATTCAATGAACCGATGGAAAACACAAGAAGATCCGGATTTCGTGGAGGATTTATATCTAATTTCACAAAACCTCGAAGACTTACAGGCGGACTGCTTGAATTACTGGGCTGCGTAACACAGTGCACCATATTCTCTATGATTCGTATTGCCATTACCACTCAGTGATGTCCTTGAGTCGTAAAACATGACCACTCACATTTCAAATTGGCTTTTCGCATTTTCCAGAGACTAAGGAAAAATGTAATTGGTGTAATCCAGGACACACATTTCGTCCTTTTCGGGACTCGTCATCTGGATGTACCTGCATTTCACAATGAGTGATGATGTTCCCAACGAAGCTCAAACCCAGTGCCCATAGTTTCAAACGCCAAAGCGTTATCCACTAGAGCACTGCACAGGCACATCCTGGATTCCACTGCTAGTCACCATCCACCAATTAAATTTTAATTAAATGCCCAGACATCGTCGAAGCACCTACACAAGAAGCTGACATGTCAACCTGAGACTGGGCACTTCGGTCCAATCAATCGATGGGAAAATCTTAAATTCAATTAAACTAAGGAAAAATATCATGAGGAATTAGACTGTCTCAGATCTAAAAGCATCGCGTCACGTGATATACCATAGAATGCCATTTTATTTTGAAGGTTATGGGTGATAGGAAAATGCGAGAATTCTCTACACCATGTAGACATTTTGTGTAATGAACCAACGAAGAACCTGTTACTCAACAAATATGCAGAATGAAATTGAAGTAGATCGGACACATCTTCAGAGGGCTATTGAGTAACATCTCGTTCCAGTCATTACGCTGAATGGAACCGGAATGAAAAGCGGCCATGAGTTGGAAATCTGAGGCTAATATGCAGGAGATGTAGTGAGGGGGAGATGACAGATTATGGCAAGTTGTGGAGCCAGCTGAAGACAACTTCAGAGGACAAGGTGCGATGGAAATATGCTGATGAAGCCCCCTGCTCAGCTGTAACCTTAGGAGAATAATAATAAAACAATAGAGCTCAGATGTTAAAGTATCGGACTAGTAATTTGCTGCCAACTGTTTCAAATTCTACCTTGATCCATTTTTTTTCGTTTCACTTTTAGGGATTATCTAATATATCAAATCGTAGTTGCGTAATACATTTTGGACATTCTAATCTCACACCTAGTTGACATACATATTTATATAAAAGGTATTAGAGGACAACAAATCACGATTTTTATCAATATAAGTAAAAGTATTCACTGGTCATGATTACAGATAAGAGATATGAAAATGTGGTAAGAAAAGTAAGATAAGAAAGAAGGGTAGTGAAAATGTCGTCAAGGTTCGAAGCAATAACAAATAATTTTTGAACATACATAGAAGACAGCTTTAATTCCTTTTATGGTCAAAGCTACAAAGAATTTAAGCATATTATCTAAACCTGTTTTGTATATGGGCTTTAAGGCACTACTGAAATAAATTTTATGACTCATTTACATGATCTGCTGTGAAATTTTCTGACGTTGGACACCCATCTCCAGCGTCCTTTAAATCAGGCAATGTTATTTGTTCTTGTAACCACATAGGGATATGTTGGCGGGACCATGTAAATTGGTAAACATAGCAAGACGTGACACTATCCTTCCTATACTATGAGGATATACAGGCAGACATAGATTTCATTTTTCTCGATGAATATGAGTTTATCTTCATAGTAAGTTCTACTGAGCGCTTCTCTGAGTCTTTGTTCAGTGGTCAGACTTTTGTAATTACCCTTGAATGGTAAGGACGCATAAAGATGCCATTCTGGAAACTGATTGGATTGGCGGAACCGTTTGTTTGACGCTTCTGTAGTACTTAATGGATTTTAGGAAATAGTCATCATCTTATAATATTTCAATGAGGCTATATATATGTCTTCTTCAAGGATATCCTTCTTACAAACATGTTGAAAAGGTCAGAACAAGCATTTAACTAATGACGTTTTTATACTGGATTGGACAGAAATTATAGTGAATTAGATACTGTCATGTCCATGAAGCCTTCCTATAGACTGAACCTCTTGAGGAGTTGTCAGTAAATCTAAAATTAGCAAGCAGTCGTTATTTTCTTACACGTATGTTAACGACATACGATTTTGTACTGTGTTCATCAAGTTAAGAATTCCTGTGACATCTATCGATTTGTCGCAAATAACTGTTGTGCCATCCACGTAAGTTTTATCAAAATAAACATTCCCAATGAAGTTTATAGGTGCGTCGGTGGCGTAGCGGTAAGGACGCTCACCAACCATGCACATGGTCCAGAGTTCGATCCCCGGCCAACGCCAGAAATAATGCTGGTAAAGAGGAAAGGTTAGGCATGAGGCTAGCAACCCCATCCCGTAAAATAAACACTACCACAGAAACTTCAAGCCACTAGCTTGAAGCCCTATGTTCCACTGGGGAACGTGAAGAAAAAAAATGAAGTTCACAGCTCAGTTCTCAGTATGTAACGTGTATATATCAGATAACAATGGATCTACGGGACTTCCTGTGGTCACAACGTCGATCTAGAGGAAATAATCCCCCTTGAATATAAATTTAATTTTCCTAGTACATAAAATAAGTAATTCTTTCAAATAAGGTTTGGAAACTGGTGATAAAAGATTCTCTTTTAAAATGTAATCACACAAAGTGTTTATAGTCTATGACACTATTATTAATCCCCGAGGTTTTGTTGTGTCATATGGAACGTTGAGGTTCAACAGAACACTCGAGAGCCTATCTTATAATGTTACTTGATGGTTTGTTTTCTCAGAGTATGGCCAATACACTTGCATTTCTTCCTACATATTTGCTGCAAAATCGGTTCCTGGTTGGTTCTTTCCCGGAGATCCCTCCTTGTTACTGATCGTTCCTGTCCGGCCATCTGATCTTGAGCGAAGTACTGAGTGAAGACAGCTGTTGGTGAAAGTGTGTAGTTTGTACGAAGTGGCCTTCGTCACGCGCTGGTCTCGGATCTGAACAGCAAGTAGCATTGACTTGACGTTGGAGTTGAAAATCCGGATCTTATTTTCATTTTCATGCTGAGTGCTGTTGACCTCCACACAGACTTGTAAGGATAGGATTTCTTTTTACGATTTTAACCATGGATTGATATCAGTTAGAGAACAATTGAAAACCAGGCAGTACTGGAAAGGTTTTTCATCCTAGTTTGTGAATCACCGGCAGTTCACATTCCCCGCCAGGGTGAGAACCCTGGACCTTCCGGTTACAACACAAGCTCATATACCATGTTAATGTTTTGAGATGTTAAGAACGATATATGCAAAATCTTGAACAGTGATATACTGGTCAGGATAATATTTACAAAATTAGAACAAGACAAAATAAACGAACAATATTGTTTTCAATTAGATCTTCTTCACACTTTACTCTGATTTACATAGCTTTATATACGAAAATTTAACCAATGATGGTGAGTTTGTGAATCAAAACCTAGAATGGATGTGTTAAATGTTCTTCTACATGTTGATGATACGTCTATTATCTTTGTGAGAACGAAATGTTAGTCGAATTTAATGATGCACATCCATCACATTCATCTTCACTTTTGAAGAAGAACGTGTTAGTAGATTACACTTCTATGACGTCCGACGGAACAGTATAAATGATGGTTCACTCAAGAGAGATGTTTAGATAAGACCTACGTCTGTAGGACAATATATACATTTCTTCATTTTCGTGCCGATCCGATGCAAAGTCAATTTGGTCAGATGCCCCACGAATGCAGCAAGAAAGATCTGTACATGTGACTATCTAGAAAATGAATTAGGATACATTCAAAATGCTCTGATCCAAATCGGCTATCCTAGTAGATTTACAAGGAGACACATGAATACCGTGTATAATCAAGAGAAACAGACAACGGTTAAAGAGAAATGATTGTACCTGAAAATTAAAATCAATGGAGACGTGGCTAATGAATTCCTACACCTAACATTATCTGGAGCAATAAAACAGACTTATAATACCGCCACCCTTTGTTTGCCATTTTACAGCTCAAGCTAAAAATAAGCTGCCTAGATATGCCAGTTCTACGTGCCTTTATAAATTTGGCTGTTCCTGAGTAGAGGGCGAAGAGCTAGACAGCTCAACAAACGGGTTAATGAGCATCTTCCTTCATGGTTCGGAAAAAGGTCAAATGAAATCCACAAGAAGTTCTATTTTGTCTCATTTGATTGACATTGGTCACCAAGTGGACAGATGAAGTGTCATAAAGGTTATTTATCGTATTCCATCAAACCTTTCGAACGGAATTCGAACTCGTATTGTACACATAGTCGAAGCTGTAGGAATTCGAGAAGACAATCCTAGTCCTTGCATACAGTTTTCTACATATGGATATATTACTGCCATCATTATTCTTATCGCCACCTGCCATACATATGAGAAAGTTATCGTGTAATAGTTTCATGCCTTTTCATTCATTATTTCGCATGAATAGATGTATTTTCTACGCAAAAGTCGCCTTTATCATGTAGTTCGTGCTTTCTAGGTCATTTACCCGTCGGCGCTAACTGTTGCTTAAAGTTTAACTTTGTCATTGAGAGTAAAGATATCCATCTATCAAGTCAAGGAAAACTTGATAACTGCTTCTTTCGAAAAATGAGAATCGACTATCAGGCGTTTGATGGCAGTTGCTTCAGCAGGTTTGAGGGGAATAGAACTATTCTGACCATTGATATTTTTAACAGATTTCCCAGTGTCCAAATCATGATCCATATCGATGAGATAACTGACAATGGTACTACTGAAAGTGTTTGCTTCCTTGAAACGTAGACTTTTTATGCAGTTTCAGAACACTAAACGTGTACGCTTCTTTTCGTTCTTCCAATGTAACTGCTACTGCAGATACTTATAAAAAAATAGAACTAATATAAATAGGTTATATCGCCAATGATTTTCCTGACTGCAGTAGACCGGATAATGCGACAAACAGCGGGCAATGAGGAAACAGGCATAAAATGGACTTCGCCGATGATATATGTCTGATTTCCCACAAACTGGAAGATATGTAAGCGAAAAGCAACAAGCTGGCAGAAGAAGCATCAAAGATAGGACTTCAGGTGAACATAGAAAAAACAGAGGTGATGAAGATTCCTAGGCAACACCACCAACAGCAACAACAACAACAGACAACAATCAGCATAAATGGGAGGAATCTGAAAGAAACAACCTACTTTACGTACCTGGGAAGCATCGTTTCAACTACAGGCAGATGGAACTGATGAAGATATCAAATCAAGAATCGGAAAAGCAAGACAAGGTTTCACTACTCTCAAGTCTGTGTGGAGGTCAACGGCACTCAACATCCAAAATAAGATCCGGATTTTCAACTCCAATGTGAAGTCAGTGCTAATTACTATACGTACGGATCAGAGACTTGCACTGCGCGTCATAAAGAGCATCTCAAACAAACTACAGACCTTCATTAACAGTTGTCTTCGCTCAATACTGAAGATCAGATGGCCAAAAAAGATCTGCAACAGGGATCTCTGGGAGCAAACCAACACAGCGGGAACCGATTGTGCAACAAATAAGTAGGAAGAAATGGAAATGGATTGAATTGGCCATACTCTGAGAAAACAAACCATCATTATGTGACATCGCTAGACAAGCCATTACTCGAGTGGAACCCGAACGGGAAGCGGTGAGTTAGTTGGTCGTCAGTGCAAGGGTGACTTGGAGGAGGTCATGTGAAGAGGAGGTGAAAACGTGTGGGCAGACCTAGAGCCAGGTGAAAACGTTAGCAGAGAACAGAACGCAATGGAGACGCACGGCTGAAGCCCTATATTCCTCTAGGAATTAAAGGATACAATAATAATAAATAATAACAATAATAAATAGGTTAAATTTCAACTTCCAATTACACTAAACGGAAACCAAATTTTATGCAGAATACGTTCTGGATATTGAGACATTCAATCTTCTGTCGACCATTCTAGCAATATTATCACCTTGGAAATCAAATTGTGTGAGAACAGGCTACTTTTCTACTGTGATTTGTTTAACATTTGAACCTTCACATCTTCCGTACTGGATAATGTATTTCTGAAGGTAAATGTTGCTTTTCAATATCTTTTCGAGAATTAGAAATTCTTCCTTTAATTTCTCCGTAGAACAGAGTTTTGACCAGTGCTCATTCGTAGGAATTTGGACAAAAGCTATTGAAATTTAAGTATTGCCTATTCCATGTAGATTTTTGGTGAGTGGATTCCTGGAGACTAATCGATGCTTTAGCTTTATTCAAATCAACAGGGTACTGAAAGTCCTGTAAAATGAATTTAGCTAGCATTTTGAAATATATAAAATACCTATCAACCATTGCATTCTTGACCACTTCTCCTTCAGACAGCTTCCAAAGTTTTTTGCAGTGTAACATGGTACTTCATGGGTAACTAAGAAAACAGTGATTGGAGGCATCAAAGGAAAACAAGCAAAGTACAAGAGTCAAAAGTCGTAAAACTAGTGGCTGAGTTATATCTAAGCAGTTGTGCGGCGGTGGCACAGAGGTAGAGTGTTCGTCAACCACGCAAGTGTTCCGGAGTTCGATCCCCGGCCGACGCACCCCTCCTTTACCTCGTTAAGCAATTAAGAAGGCTGGTAAAGAGGGAAGATTGAGTATGAGGCTAGCAACCGTAACCTATAAAAATAAACACCACTGCTACTGAAACTTCAGAATATTCACTAGGCTGAAGCCCTATGTTCCACTGGGAACTTAAAGGGATAAAAAAACCATAACTTATTTATACAGCATGTTAGACAAATTGTTTTTATACACCATTGGGGAGACATGTAGTTAGTTAACATTCGACTTAGTTTTTAATTCAGTGTCCAAAATGTTACAAAAATTACGGAGATGAACCGATTCTTATAATCCGTACAAACCTGCAATCCTGAATCACTAGAAGAAGAGATCATTCTTTTGAGGGATACACTACTTGAGAATAGCTATCCACCACGCTTTAGAAGATAAACGCATAAAAACGAAAATCAAGGAAGAACAACTTATTTATGTTTCGAAGAAGGTGAATGTGGCGTTCAAAAAGCGACCTTGTGGTAGACATCTAAAAAAAAGAATATCTAATGCTCTGTGAAGAACATTCCTTGCTGCTACATTACGACTGCTATTCTCAAGCCACCCATTGTTCTTCCACAACTCCAAAAAATAAACTAACACATTTGACCACTTCAGCGTGTAGCTACCAATCCACGTCCTCATGTAGAGTGAGAAATATAGGTTGTTTGATTCGTGTATTATCCAAAAGAGTCAAAGAACACTATCCTACTTGGCTACGAAAAGGTAACAGTGGATCAATGAGGAGTGTGATAATAGCTGAACACATAAGCAGCACCGGTCACTCAATATGTAAGGAGAATTCATTCAAAATCATCTATAAAGTCAAAAGAACCCCCTCCACGTGAAAATGGTAAGCTTCCGTATACTATGAGTTGTTGAGGCCTTAGCGATCCGTATATAAAGCCCTGATTTATGTACACAGAAGAAACTTCTCCACCGCCTCCCTCTACCTTGGGTGAAATTCCAATTTATACTACTTTGTTAATAATATATTTTATAACTTTTGGTATAATATTTTATTAACATCTTCTTCATTAACCCTTTATTTACTCTTTCTACCTACTAAGCAATCCGTTTAGGTCATGTGTCTCTCATCTCTCTCATTAACATCCTATTTTTCTGAGTGTCTTTCATACTATGTAACCCTTGTCAATACTTACTAATCTTCACGCCAACCCCGCTCCCCCGCCCTGGTTACAGTTAGATTATTCATCAAATTTTTGAAACATTTTGCTGACATAAGCAATAACTCCAACAAATTTTTAATTTTTTCTTTTTGACAGTCCTAATGTACACACACACTTACACAATAATTGTATAGAAATGCGATTGTACAGCTGAGTGAATGAACTCGCCGTCGAAAAAAGACACTTCACGGAAATTTTTTGTTCTTATATATCAAAACAAAGTTTACTAACTTGATCATCGTTCGTCAGTCTGGGGTCATTTTTCGTTGTCAAGTTGGTCAGGTGGTAAAGATAGCAAAACCAAGTGTAGATTGTTGGACTTGATCAGTGTGTAAAATTATAAACGCAGTGTGTGTTCGCACAGTGTTGATTTTGTCACTTCATGGAGGAGGGAGGTGTTTTAACCAGGTCAAATTCTGTCTTAGTCCATCATTCCTATTCATCAGACAATTTGGATTCCACTTGATATGAAGTGCTTCTGATATTAGACGTTCTTTGTGATTTCTGAAGTTTTTCTAGATTCCATTATGGGTAAATTTTATTTTGATAAAGTCTCATAGTGTTATACAGTAATATTTACTGATGACGTTTCGAGCACAATTTATTGCTCATAATCATATCAAGGTAATCACACGACTTCCTAAATTCATTTATTTAGTTCCATTGTTTTTCACTTGATTTTCACTTGATTTGATTGGTAGTAATATTTTCCATATTTCGGGTATGAGTTATGATTCATTCCTATTGCATGTGTTGGGTGTAGATTCGATGAACACCTACCTAGATTACTTTTTAGAATTTCAACCCTCTCCCACCCTATTGTGTGGTTGTGTGTTAATGCATGCATTGCAATTGCTGAGCTTTTTTCTAAATTATTTATCTTCTCTGGGTCAACCATTCTTACCTTAGCTAAATTCTTATTTTCTGACAATCTGACTATTCCTGACCTACTAGTTTGACCTATATAGTTGACCGCACAGTCATTGCAGGGTATTTTGTAAATTATATTATTTTGTCTAATTGGGTCAACTGGGTCCTTTACCCTACATAGCTTATCCCTGCCTGGGTGAGTTAGTAGGTTTAAATGCCACCCTAATTCCTGCTTTATTTAGAATCCTACGTAGGGTCTCAGATGTCCCCTCTTTTCTGGATTATTTCAATATTGTCAAAATCAGTTTTGTGGCCTGATTCTATAGCGTGTAGACAAGGAGCTTAGTTCATGATGTGCATTTCGCCCCATTTAGGAACTCATCATCTGATGGTGTGGCTGTTATGACCTAGTGGTCTTGTGCATAACTCTTTGGCGTTTAAAACGATGGGTCCCAGGAACAGCATAGCTCATATTTGACTGATACATATATACCCCAGAAAGGAGGAAACGCGCATCCTCAACTGCACTGACAGTCAGCATCAACCAATAAGCTATTCATTTAGGAACAATCTGACTGCAAATTAACACAGACATAGGATATTGTTTTATTGGAGTCGATAAAAAACTCAATTTTTATAAGAACATTATCTCACTTGCTAACGCTTATTATAAATATTCTAATAATCAAATAGAATGTTTATGCTATTCACTATGTTAAATTAATCTATAATTAATGTGTAATAATTTTGCACGTATTGTTTATTCAATACGGTAAACGGGTACATTTGTACTGATATTCATGGACTTCTTATTGTTTTATGTCATGTTAATTTACTGCGCAAAATCGTTAAATCAAAGTTCGTTTAGAATTTATGTTTATTTATAACATAATGTGGTATAAACACCAAACGGTTTACTAAATTGTCTCAGTATTTTTTAATACTGTATCAAATTAACCCTAAATTTTCTATCTATCAAAAAAAAACTGGATTGTTGATTCACTCTGTGTCGCCTTGTTGTTTTAATCATCCAATTACCATAATGACTTGCAATCTATACTTGAGCAGAATTTCAAATTAGTTTCTACCTATCAATAGGATTGTTTAAAAGGAAATAAGGGGGACAACAACAATGTGGAGTAGTATTGGGATATGCTCAGAAAGGATCTGCACTGATTCAACCGACATATTATTATTATTGTATCCTTTAGTTCCTAGAGGAACATAGGGCATCAGTCGCATGTCTCCATTGCGTTCGGTTCTATGACAACATTTTCACGTGTCTGCACATCTGCCTACATGCTTTCATCTCCTCTTCACATCATCTCCTACTGAGGACTAACTAACTCGCCGTTTCCCGTTCGGGTTCCACTCGACCGATGGCCTGGCGTGTGATGGATGTCACTTGATGATGGTTTGTTTTCTCAGAGAATGGTTAATCCACCTCCATTTATTCCTGTAAAATTGTTACAAAATCGGCTCCTGCTTTGTTGGCTCACTCCCAGAGATCCCTGTTGCTGACCTTTTCTGGTCATCTGATCTTGAGTAATACTGAGCGAAGATAGCTGTTGATGAAGGTTTGTAGTTTTTTCGAAGTGCACTTCGTGACACAGCGCTAAGTCTCTGAGCTGTATAACAAGTAGCACTGACTTGATATTGGAGTTGAAAATCCGGATCTTCTTTCCATTTTCAAGCTGAGAAGTGCTGTTGATCTCCACACAGACTTGAGAGAGAGGTGAAAACTTGACTTGCTTTCCCGAACTTCGCTTTGATATCCTCATCAATCCGTCAGCCTGTAGTTAAAACTAGGCTTCCCAGTTAGGAAAAAGAGATCGCTTTTTTGAGATTTCTCCCACTGATGCTGATTATTGTCTGTTACTGTTGGTGTTGTTTGTGACCAAGGATTTTCATCATATTAGTGATTAAACTACTTCAAGATTCTGCATAAAGAGTAAATACCTTTCTCTGAATTTCGGTGAAAATTCCTTACTATATTGAAATAAACTTTTCAGAATAAAGCTACTACTGTTGTAGTGCTTGTCAGCCAGAGTGAAGTGAATGAAACACTGGACAGTTGTTTTGCCAATTCGGCAATATGTTCATCAGCAATGTAGTAGGTTTGACTAATCTCAGAGAGCAGAATATGTTCAGTCCACCTGGGTTCTGAATTACTACCTCACTTGGGTAAAGTTGATGTGCATGGAGTAAAATTCGCCATTTGAAAATTATAAACATTGAAATGAGTGTACTCCACGATTTCTTTTGCGATGCAAGTAAAATAGCCTCCAACCCAGATACACAGACAAGATATGGAAATCAAAAAACGCAGCAGAACGCATCTGGGTAGCCTCCAGAAGTATTTGCTGCTGAGTATAGAATCTGAGGTTGATACTAAGGCTGAAATACCCCAGGAAAGGTTATCAAAGGCTATGAGTGATAACTATCTTGTTGCCTACATCCGAATAACATTTTCTTGGAAGAAACGATTCAGAAATTTGAATATTTCCATAATTTATTCAGAACAAAAACAGTTAGACCGACCAATTGTTGCAAATTGTTTCTTATTCAAGCTCTACAACTAAAGGCCAGTATTAAATCATGCAATAGCCAGCCAGTGAAGCAAAATTAGAATCATATCAGAAAGTGTATTGTGGAACAAGTACAAGACTGGATGGAACAATAGTGAGTTAGTTTTGAATGTGCATGATCAAAGAGAGCATGAGATAAAATGAGATTAAATAATTTAATTATATACATTCAGCAATTATAACAGTAGCTTTATCATGCACAATAAGTTCGCACATTATGCATAATTTTCAGCCTAGTTTATAGCATAATATTTACTCTCCATCCAGATGTTTAAAGTAAAATAGCCATATCCCGTAAGTCATCTGATGCAGTGATGTTAAATCTGAAAATCGAAATAATCCCATATGGCATTTTTCTTTGGTCCTTCAGAACTCAGCAACGGTAGGCTGCAAACCAATGAGAAATGTATACTAGTACATTTAGCGAACCACGGACATAACTATATGATTATAACAACGAGAACTGAAGAAGAACTTAAGATGCATCATCTTCAATTGAAATTCAGGTAGCCCAGTGATTCAAGCATTAGGTCGCGATTAGGTACAAGTTTTGAGGGTGAGTGTAGTCGTTGTAACATGGACAAACGTGCATTTCAGACCTCCCACTGCCGAACTCATGATTTTTCTTATAATTTCTATTACCTAAGATTTAAGTCATGCTTTTCTAACTTGTTATCACTTTTACACAATCCTGTTCATTTCATTTCACTAAGGTCATCATTATTGTTTGATAATCATTTAGCAATAGTACTTTTAAGTTTACCCCACATTATCATTACTATTTCACAGTTGTTATTAATGTTTCCCATTTCCCTTGAACTTACGTCTAGTCTATCCCATTTGTTCGTGGTGTAAGCTTAAAAGTACTATTAGTAAATGATTATCAAATAATAATAATAATGATAACTTTAGTGAAATGAAATGAACACAATTTTGTAAAAAGGATAACAACTTAGACAAGCATGACTTAAATCTTAGCTAATAGAAATTATAAGAAAAAATCACTAGTGCAGCAGTTTCTAACCTGATTTTAGAGTGATAAAGGTATCTCTTGCCTTTCTGACTCGGGCAGCTTCAACCGTTTTACCAGTAATTGAAATATTGTTGCTTTTATTAAGCCATCCATTGAGATCAAATTTGTAATTTGCAGACTGCTTAATCCGAAGTCAAATTTCACCACTACTTCCTCCTTAAATTTAAGTTATTCTGATCAAAATGCAAAATGCTGTAAGTTGTAGTCAATAAAACAAGCATCAATCCATTATCGTATCATATATTACTGATTGACTAGTACAAGTAGTTGCGTACTACTCACACATCAAACTACCGAAAAAGGGTGATTCATTCTTCTGCAAGAACTGGCGTGGAATCATGCTCTTGTCTACGCCAAGTAAAGTACTTAGTCGCATCATCCTGGAGAGAATAAATGATGCACTGGATACAGGACTCCGCCACCCATCGAAACAAGCTGGATTCTGAAAAGGCAATTCGTGTGCTGATCAAATTGCAACTCTACGCATCGTCATCACATAGCGGAGCGTAGAACGACAGTCAAACCTCACACTACTTTAACTTCATCGAATTCCAAAGGCCTTCAACAGACAGCGTTGACTGAGACGTAATTTGGAAACTAATTCAGCTGTATGTCGTGCAGTGACCCAAATTTTTATCAACTTCAATAAGAAGCTATATGACAACAGCACGTGTCAGTTGATCCACAAAAGAAATAGCGGAGCGTCTGAAGTGAATACTAGAGTTAGAAATGGCTGTCTATTACCATAAGTGACATTTCTAATTGTAATTGACTGTATTGTGCGTCAGACTATATGTGGCAGCGAAAAGACAGGAATACGCTGGATCACCAATAAGAAAACTCTTGAAGATCTGGATTTCGCGTATGATTAATGCCTGATATCACATAGACTCGAAGACATTCAGGCGAAAACCAAAAATCTATCTTTAAAGGATGAAAGACGTTACTTCCCCCCTTCATTTAGGAAACGATGTTTCAACTGCTGGTCGAACGGATGAAGATGTCAGAGTCAGAAAAGCAAGAGATGCCTTCATCTCTCCAAAATCAGGTGAGAATCTGCTGCTATAATAGAGAAGATTTGTAGCTCAGGTGGATGATTTTGGTGTGGTTATGTTCTCTGTGTGTACTTCGAAGTATGCGCTGAAGATGTTGCTCAGTAGAGCAATGAAAGCTTCGCAACCGAACCATCCAGCTCAGAAAACACAACCACACCAAAAAGAGAATCTGCTGCACTCATCATTTTTTTTCTTATTATTTCTATTACCTTAGATTTAAGTCATGCTTTTCTAACTTGTTATCCCTATTAGAAAATTCTGTTCATTTCACTTCACTAAGGTCATCATTATTATTACTTGATAATCATTTACTAAAAGTACTTTTCAGCTTACATCACCAGCAAATGAGATAGACTAGACGTAAGTTCAAGGGAAATAGGAGACAATAATAACAGTTGTTAAATAGTAATGATAATGTGGGGTAAACTTAAAAGTACTGTCAGTAAATATTATTGAATAATAGTGATAACTTTAGTGAAATGAAATTAACAGGATTGTGTTGAAAGGATAACAAGTTGGACAAGCATGACTTAAATGTTAGCTAATAGAAATTATAAGAAAAATCATGAAGTTTCTGGAGGTCTGAAATGAACGTTTGTCTATGATAGAATGACTACACTCAGCCTCGGAACCTGTACCATACGGTGACTTGAATAACTGGGCTACTTGAATTTCAACTGAAGATGATGCATCTCTAGTTTTTCTTTGGTTCTCATTGTTATAATCATTTAGTTATGTTCGTGGTTCGCCAAATGTACTAGTATACATTTCTCATTGGTTTGGTACCTCCCGTCGCTCATCTCTGGAGAACCAAGGGAAAATATCATAAAGGATTACTTCTTTTTCAGATCTAACATCACTGCGTCACATGATGTACTGGAGATGGATGTTTTACTTGAAACTTCTGGATGGAGAATAAAGATTATCACATAAACTACCCTGAAAATTATGGATATTGTGTGAACTTATTATGCATAATAAAGCTACTTTTAATATGATTATATATATATATATATAATTGAATTATTTCATCTCATTTTATCTTATGCTCTCATTGAACATGCATATTCCAAACTAACTCACCGTTGATCCATCCCTCCCTATACTTGTTCCACAATTCATCTCTGACATGATTCTAATTTGTCTTTTCTGGCTATTGTATATTTAAATGCTGGATTTATAATTGTCGAGCCTGAAGACGGATTGATTGGCAACAATTGTTGTATCGAGCTATTTGGTTCATTAACTGTTCACTCAACAAGTGAAATACTCACTGACACACTGTGACGCATCAAGGTATACATATATACATTTATATATACATATATATATAAAGACACATTTGCTTGCTCTCGTGGAGGTGATTACAGTTGTTGTAACATGTCTCCGCTTGTAAAACACATCCATGAATACTGTCCAGCTTGGTTATCTTTAGTTCAATAATAGAACACCTTATGAATGCGGGATATGCAGTTCCATTTAAGAATGCCTTCTAAGTTCCAGAGAGGATCCACCCAAACCTCACAAAAGGAGTGAGATCTAGATATATGTACATAGCAGCATCGTCAGTGATCTTCAAATTCGAATCGGTGATGTGTATGTTTAAAAGAACTACATTCTGTCTCTATCTTCTCCATGGCCATCATCTCACACCATTCAGATTATTATTCGCTAGGTCTTGACCTCTAACCGGAAATATTTCCGAGACTTTCTCATCTGTTCACGGATGCACAGCCTAGTTGACAGTTTCTTCGAGAAGAAGAAGAAGCATTTTCTTCACTGGAACCCTCTTTTCCTTTTCCTACCAACAGTGGTTACTACCTGTATTCTATATGCATGTGTTTGGTAACTGTTATGGTAATGCCTAGCCACCTGTTTAAGGTGCCATATGCCAAAATGAGTCTGATCAATGCAGTACAAACATATATAAGAGAAGCCATTATTAATTTTACTATTTTTTTCCTTATATTCCAAGTAGAACAAAGGGCTTCAACAGCATGTTTACAATTTGTCCTAATCTCTGTGACCCTTTAAAGCTGGCCCTACCATTTCCCATAATCTTCAATCTCCTTCTCACTCGATCGCCTCCATGTCATCCTCCCACGCCCAACTTATCATTCCCCGTTCGGGTTAGATGCAGCCTTAAATATGAACAGATATTCCTCCACTTGATTGACATTCTTTCATTATCTGTCTTTCCATGCCTGAACTAAAAAGAGTCTACAGATAAATAAGGAGTTTTCACTGCAAATGGAAGCAACATTATCCCTTGTAACACTGAGAAACGTCAAAAAATATTTTAAAAAACTTTAATTTCTACTGTTTCATTCAGTGCAAAATGAGTCACTGTCAAGTTCATTGATGTGGTCGAATACATCTCATTGTTAACAATATTATAACTTTATTCTACTTTTACTAAAACTATACAGTGGCATTAAATTCGTAATTTTTAGATTGCATAATGCAAAGTAAAATTTAACCACTTTTTCCTCTGTAAATTTAAGTTATTCCGATCAAAATATATGCTCTACCTTCTGCAGTAAGTAGCATTAATGCATGATCTTATCATATACTACTAACGGACTAATATAAGTAGTTGCATAGCACTGACATGTAAAACTCTCAAAGAAGAGTAACTTAGTATTCTACAAGAACTTGAGTGGAATTATGCTCTATTCCACGACAAGTAAAATGCTAAGTCACGTCATCCTGGAGAGAATATTAAGGTGACCTGGATTCAGGAGAAGCGAACTACATGGTGATCAAATAGTACTGCAAATCATGATAATCGAAAAGAGCATAGAATGGCAGTCAAATCTGTGTCTCAACTTCATCAACTCTGGAAAAGACTTTGACAGCATTGACCGTGAAGTTGTCTGGAAATTAATTCGACATTATGCCATGTAGAGACTAAAATATTTGTCAACCCCATTCAGCAGGTTTATAACAGCGGCACATGCCGGGTAATCCACAACAGGAAACTCAGCGAGGCGTGTGAAGTCAATACAACAGTAAAACAGGGCTGCCTATTATTATCGATGACATTCCTCATTGTGACGGACTAGATTTTGCGTCGGACTGTGTGTGGGACCAAGAAGACAGGAATACGCTGGATCAATAAGAGGACACTAGAAGATCTGGATTCCGTGGATAATTTATGCTTAATGTCACGCGGACTTGAAGACTTACAGATGAAAATCAACAAATTGGTTAAAAAGGCTGGGAGTGGTCACTTCCCCACTATATCTAGGAAGCAATATTTCAGCTACTAGTGAAACGGATGAAGATATCAGAATCAGAAAGACGAGGCATGACTTCATCACTGTGAAATCAGTTAAGAAATCTGTTTCACTTGAACAGCATAAAGAAATAGATACGGATTTTCAACACCAATGTCATGTCAGTCAGTCCTTTTGTATGAGTCAGAAACGTGACTCACTCGTCACGAAAAGCATTTCGAACAGGCTACAGCAGATGCGTGTCAGCGGGCGCCTTCGTCGGCGCCATAGTGAAGATCACATGGCCAACCAGAACGAAGAAATCACGAACCTACTACTGAACATATAAGCCGAAGAAAACGGAGATGGATCCGGTACATACTGAGGAGATCATCGAATGACACTGCACGCTAGGACATTGATCGAGTGGGACCCGCATATGAAACATCGAGCTGGGTGACTCTTTGAGGGTGACAAGGAGAAAATTGTGCGAGAAGGAGATTTGAGACTATGGACAATCGTGGGGCCGGCTAAAGAGGACTTCAGGGAACAGGACAAACTGGAAACATGCTGTTGAAGCCCTGTTTTCCACTCGGAACCAAAGGGAACAATAATATTAATAATACCATACACATCAACAAGTAGTGCTTGCTAACCAACCAGACCGAGTTGATCTAAGCATTAAACGACCATCTCACTCCGTTCGCAGCTGAGTTCATTAGCAGTGTATCCAGCCGGCTTAACTCAGATCAAACAGCTAAATAATTGAAAATCACCCAAACTCTAGATAGCTATTTGAGTGGAGAATACATATATATGAGCAGATTTTGATTGGCTGTTGCTTAAGTTGTCTCTTATTGGTCTAAATTTCTGTGAATATGCCAAAATTTGTTTTTATTCCATGGATAGGTAGGTACATGCAGTTTGTTTAATCGGCAGTCTATATCGTTAGAATTTATTTAATTTTTTCCGTATGGTGTATAGCATAGCATGTGAAACACTTGGAGTTTATACCGTTATCGGGATGATAAGTTAAACATTATTTCGATACATTTGTGTTTTTTTTTAAAAGCAAATAGAGACGTATAGGAATTTTTTTGTTTACCACGTTAGCATGACTGAAGTACACTTTGTATACACTGAATCTGCAAACTCCAAAGAATAGCGTATGTACATTTTGGTAACCATGACTATTCTAGAAAGTCGTTGTTTTATTACAGTAGGAATAAAATGTAATGGACCAGTCACCGCATAATGTTATGCGAAACCTTTGATGTTATTAAGAACAATGAAATTTAAAAAAAAGCGACTCATGACAGTAGGGTATTATAAACACGGAAGTTTGTACTAGTAAGCATTTCCTTGAATTCATTCATTGTATTGTCACCGTTATTCATTCTTAGCTTACAGTTGGTTTGTTTTCATATTACATGCAATAATGATTGTAAATGTTAGCATTAGATGGTGATGGTACAAAATACCCCAACAGCATCATCAACTTCACGCAATTCGCTGTCTGTTTTGTGTGATGTTGCCGGTGGTTTATTCCATAGAATTATGCTTTATTGCATATTTTAAACCTTGGTGCAGTTCAAATGAACTTTCGATGAACTTATTTATGAAGGTAATACATAACTTACTGATTGTATTTTTAGAAGGGGTCAAACACATCATACCGAATGATTGGTTTCAAATCGTTTAGTGGACAGATGAATGCAGCTCAATGAAATATGAGTTTATCCAATAAGAATACATCGTGCTGCTAGAGAAAGTGTAGGGGACATAACAATTAACTCGATGATGATACGAAATATCAGGATAAAAACTTGAGTTAATCAAAAAAATATTGAGTCAGTAAATTGTGGAAATAAAGATAAAGAGTTATAAAAATTAATAAAGTTATAATCCATAAATCTGTTTCACTGCTGAGGTCGTGTCCATTAGTAGAGGTTCTTTACCGGTTGTAAAATAGCCTTCAGATGAGGATGATATGATCCTAAAAGGTTCCAAACAATACAATACATGTATTAGTGAAGCGAGAGGACAGCATGACTCACTGAGAAGGAGAAGTGACCTACAGCATGGATACATTTCCATTCGAATTCCAAGCGTGAATATCACTGACATGGAAGTCGATTAAACAAAAGTCATATACAATGTATGTTCATTCTCGAAGTTTGTCAAAAACTGTATAATTTTCAAGTATTAGTTTTTTAGGGATTTTGCATGAGCTGACATCAGTTAGAGAACCTCCGGGTTCAAAGCCCGGTGAATGCCTTTTGTGAGAAGTCCTAAACTAGGATGAAACAGCTGGCTGTTCAGTACTCCCTGTAGGTTTTCAAACGGTTCTCTAAATGATATCAGCCTAAGATGAAATCCTCCAACCAAAATAACTATAAATTTATTGTTGAAGACTTCGCAGAGGTGCTGACTTGAGGAACAAAGAGTGAGTTAGCTGGGTATGTAAATTTAAAAATGTTCAGGTCAGAAATATTGCATGTGAATATCGAATTATAGTTTGATATACAAGTGACGGATAAAACATTACAACTCACTAAAAAACCCGACATAACTATCCATGCACTGAAAGCTTGATGCCATGAACTGACATATCCAGGTGTCGATTATCATCAGAGGAAATAAGTGTTGTGCGACCATTCATTGAGAAGAGTAGTAATGTTTGCGGAATTCAGGCTTTCAAAATATTCGATATACAAAGAAAAGCATGGTTAATTCTGTTCACAGAAGCCACTGTCATCAAAAGACTTCAACCCAACCTATACATGCAAAAAGAGAGTGTGACTAATCCCTCACTTCCCAAGTAACTGTGATTGCTTTTTCCTGCTGCCTATCATTCCACTGGGCAACTGTTTCATCCTCGTTTGGGATTCATCGGTACTACGCACCCGCAACCAGGGTTTGAAGCCAGGACCTTCCTGCTAAAAGTTACAGTTCAAGGGCCACTGACCTGACTCGTAGTGGCTTGCCATGTGATGGAAGATCCTGGCTTCAAACCGCAGAAGGTGCAAACTACTGATAAACCACAAACTTGTACAAAACGGCTGCTCAGAATAGATTATGTAATCTATACGAAACATTTTTATTAAAAGTATAAGCCTTAGAAAAGCTTGAAAAATTAAAAAGATTATCAGGCAAATAACATATGACGTCACACGATGAGAGGTTGGATCGCATAAATTTAAACTGCAAAAATCTGGTGGATTACATCACTCAAGATGGCAAATAAAATAATACCGGGAATTAATCAAAATGCAAATAATAATGATAATAAGGATAGCATTAACAATGTTAAGGAACACTGATTTGATATATAGGCCTAATTTTCCTAAAATACTACATGTACGTTTACATAGCTGGTTGCATTTCCCTCTTCCCACGTATGACCTTGATATCCTACTCGTTGTTGAGTGTTTTTATTTATCAACGTAATAATTGCCCCTCAAGGTCATTTGAAGCATATATATGAATATATGCAAACTTTGTCAATCCTTTTCCCTGCTGATACGAGACAGTAAACGCTCTCCACCTCAGCGGTCTATCTTCTCTTCTTGCGTCGCATATTCGGCGGCATCGTGTTGTTGTTGCCAGTAGTGGTTAGAATAATAGACTCACGAATCGACTAAGCAGGAAATTCGACAGCGCAACTGAGAAGTGTATTAACAATCATATCAAGATTAAATTAACAAAGTGAGAAATAATGAGCAAAAGTTTGTATCCTTCTTTTGTGTTCTAAGGTCATAGTGGCAATACAGAATGTATATACTTCTTACACAAATGGCTTGAAAACTTCATGCAATTCTTCCCATTATTAAACTTTAACAAAGCAAGAACAACAATTGTACCAGGATAATATAAGCTCACCTTTTATTATTTCGAGGATTCTTCTCAACTGGCTACAACCTGAACGATAAAAAATATGAATTACATTAAAGATGTGAACATACTTTTCCACGATCACAAGGAGTAATTGGTAGAAAGTAAAAGTAACATTAGTCCAGTATTATTTATCTAATTAAGAGTTACAAACACTAACTATTTATAGAATAATTAGACAATTAGGCTTGGAAACAAAAAAGTAGATTACGTAACTAAAGAAAATGTTTTACCTAATAGATAATAGAAAAAAAGGAAAGAACAAGGTAGGGTGAGTCATGTTTAGATGAGAGAGAGTAGAGTTTTCTAAACAAGAAAAAAAGGTGACTCATAAAAGTTGTATATTTTGTTATCACCAAGGCAGTGCGAGATTCCCCAGATTCTCTTTCTGTGTGCATAGATTTGGTTTAAGGCGTTTGATAGCAGTTGATTCAGCAAAGCATAGCAAGCTAGGTTTCTTTTGCTTGTTGATTATTTTGAACGACTTCAGGTTGTCTACAATATGACTAGTGTACAATAGATAACGCACAATCGCACTGTTTAATACTTGCGGAACTTTCAGTCTCAGGTTCTTTGGTATGTGTTCAGTAATACGGACAATAACCCTTCTCTCTGTTCTGACAATGTATGTGCTTTGGCGCGTACATGTAAATTGGTAGACACAGTTGGAGGTAACATGAGGTGGGTATTTATCCACTTTTGGTTGTCTCAAACAACTAGTTGTTTGATAAACACATACAAGTTTGGCGGCTGGATATGTTCTTTTCAGGGCAGCATTCAGTCTGCATCTTATTCTACTGGCAGTATCATCACTTTTCAATGCAAGCTGCAGAAAGATAGGCTTTTTCTCTACTGTGCTGCTTTCCACTTTTTCAAAATGACGTCTCCCATACTTGTCAGTGAACTTTTGTGGGTAACCGATGTCGCGTGAGCATTTCTCTGCAATCTTTTCTTCTGAACACAGATTCCTTAAACGATCAAATAACGTTCTCACCAATCCCTTTTTGTAACTTATAGGGCAGAAGCTTTCGTAGTTAAGACAAACCGCGCTCCAGGTCTCGCTTCTGTGGTTTGGTTTAAAGTCATGAGCAGTTAAGCTCGCTGGTGTTTTAGAAAGCATGACAGGGTTTTGTGAGTCGAATTCGCAATTTTCAAAAACTGGTTTTTCCTTTATTCCTTTACGTTCCAAGTGGAACATAGGGCGCCTTCTAGCTAGAGGCTTGAAGTTTTGGTAGCAGTGGTATTTATTTTAACGGGATGGGGTTGCCAGCCTTATGTCTAACATTCCCTCTGTACCGATCGTATTACTGGCTTAGTGAGGTAATGGAGTGCGTCTGTGGCCGGAGATCGAACTCCGAACCACATGAGGCGTGGCTGGCCACCGACGCACAAATTGGTTATCAATTTGTAATTTACACAGTCCGAGTGGTGTAATTTCACCGTAGTTCCCTTTGCAAACCAAGTTATTCCGATCACAATATGTGATCTGTTTGATGTTATGAATAATAAGGAAGAATGTAAGCAAAAATTTGCACAAAAATATGTATTACTGATTAATTGGGATGAGTGAATTCGGTAAACAATCTCAAAATTATTGTCAGGAATAATTAAGGGAAAGACCTCGATTACCTGTTCTAAAATAGAGCTTCTCATAGCCTTCCGTTCCTCCCTTCACTATGCTAGAATAGGAACTCAATTCTATGTGCAAAGTATTCCTTGGTTGCCGCAGGTAAATTTTGCTTCACAAGAGCAGGTCAACTGACAGCTGGTAGACCGCTTTCAGCTCAACTCGAGTGTTGCCACAAATATTGTCTAGTTTAGAAAAGGGAATTTTCAGCATTTCTAGATAAGTAGGAATGGTTTTTGCCAGGAATTAATTAGTGATCAGTTTAGAATTTTTAGAATGTTTATTTATCAGCTTATGTAATTCAGGACAGCAGGAAAAATTTAATTGAGTGTAACGCATTTTTTTCAGTCTTTTGTGTTACCAGCGGAAAATAGGGCTTCAGGCTTTGAAGTTTCAGTAGCCGTTGTGTTGTTTACAGGCTGAAAGTACTAGCCCCACACCAAAAATTTCCTCCTCAATTGGCTTACTATTGACTAGACGAGGTTTAGAACTGGATACGTCGGCCGGGGAAATCGAATCCGGATGGCGTATGTAGCTGGCAAGAAGTTCAACCTTGAACCACCGACCAAGAGTAACACATACCATGCTCCGATTTATGACTAGAATAGACTGTTTCAATAAATATCTTGAAATTACTGTTAAGGGATCATTAGATGAAGCAAAAAAGAAATCAAACAGAAATTTACGGCTGTGTCCAAACCAAGTTCACTTTCAACAGTTTTAAAAAATTTGGGTATTGAGTATATTATCTGAGTTTGACCACGGATTATTATCGGTTAGAGAACCATTGGAAACCAGCAGGGAGTACTCGACAGCTGTTTCATCCTAGTTTGCGGTTCATCAGTAGTACGCACCCACTATCAGTGTTCGAACACACGACCTGTTGGCTACATAGCAAGCTCGTATACCATTCAGCCACTGGGACTCGATTCAATAGCCGGGATGGAGTTTCCTGGAGTTCTAGTGAGAAGTCGTGACTAGTGAGGTCCAATCTATGACATCAACTGGTGGCCACGCTAAATTGCGAATTGGTAGAAATTAAAATTCATGTGCTGGCCACTGAATCGGGTCACAGTGGCTGAAAGGTTTACGAGCCAGCTTGCCTTGTCACCAGAAGGTTGTGGGTTCGAATCCTGATGGTGGGTGCGTACTGTCGATGGTTTCCAAAACTAGGATGAAACAGATGTTCAGTACTCCTTTCTGGTTGTTAAAGATTTTCAATCAATCCATATTCAAACTCGGAAAAACAAATTTAATCCCAACAAAGCAACTCTTGAATATTGAGTATATGATATGCACTATAAAAAATGCTTTTGTATTTCCAGCTGAATGGAAAACAAAACGACATTGTTATTTTTACTGACGTTTCACCATATAATGCTGCTGCTAATAGCTTCATCAAAGTATTATTAAACCAGAATTTACAAAATTTCCGCCTATTTATAACAACTTAATCAATGTTCATCAGCATGGGGTTGACTTCAGAACATCAGACAAGCTACAAAACAACCTTGTCTATGTAAAAGACCAAATCTCTAAGGATTCTCAATGCAAGTGTGTCTACAAAATAAAATGCCTAGAATTCGATGCAATGAACATCAGATAAACCTCACCAGAGAGAAATCAAGTTTAGAAGAAATGAACACCATAGAGGATCTGTTCAACCTCCAAGAAATCTAGTTGAACTAGAAAAGTTTGGGAAATCATCTGGCATAGCTCGTCTACAAGCTACAGAATCAGGTCACAAAAGTGATTTTGACAATATTGAAATAATCCAGAAAAATTTTATAAGTCACAAAGAACGTCTAATATTATTAGAAGTACTTCATATCATATGGAATCTAAATTGTCTGAATAGGAATGATGGACTAAAACAGAGTTTGACTTGGTTCCTTAACCCCTTTCCCTTGAAATGACAAAGTCGACAAGAATGTGATAAGTAATTTCATTATGTAAACACATGCTGCCCTTATAATTTTATACGCTTATCAAATCCAACAATAATCTACACCTGGTTTTGTTATCTATACCAGTTAGCCAACCTGGCAACGCACAAATTATCCCAAGCTGAGGAACAATGATCACGTTGTTATATATAGGCTGAGATTTTGTAGATTCTGGTGTAATAATACTTTGATAAAGCTATTAGAAGCAGCATTAAATACTTTTTTTGATTATAGCTTGAAAACATAACGTATTTTCGGTACAAGTATGGAATTTTCAGCATGTGATATCAGTAGCCCGAATTATGCAGGCCGACCATTGATATCAAGTGTGCGTCTGCATGGGATCGAACCCCGGACCATGTGAAAGGTCGGCGAGAGTCCTAACCGCTGTGCCACCGACACACTGAAAGGTTAATAAACACAATATCTTTATAAACTCCATTCATTGGAAAATACAAACACTTTTATAGTGAAAAAAATTCACATCATTTGTAATCTGAGAGAAATTCAAACAGTGTTGTAATTATAAAAAATTATATTTGTAAATTCTATTAATTTCCCTGAAGAAGTTCGGACCAGATTGCTGAACGAAACGTTGGAATTACTCATTTCAACCTCGTTGAGACTTTACAAATATAATTTTTTACAAATGTCTACTTCTCACTTGGTGTCCAAATATTTAGAACTATTCTGTCAAATCTTGAGGACAGTTCATTTGAATTATTTTGCAATCGAATTAAATTAACAAGGAAACTGTGTAACTGGCACAATCATCGTGTTTTCACTCTTCGTTGTCTGCAACAGAATGCATATCCTAAATCGGTGGCTGTCAAGTTACCTGACAACTCCAGTAGGTCGAATAAAGCAGCTCAATCTTCAGAAAGAAGACAAAGCAATAAGTCCGGCAGGGTGCTTCTACTAAACTCTAATCCTAAACACCAGAATTTTGAAAATACATCTAATCATAAAATTCTAGATACTAACAGTTTGAATGGACATGAAGGCGTGATGTTAGCTGATGCATAGGAAATCCTTATTAATAAACAAAAATGGATATGTATCACTAATTACTAATGCCTGGTCAAAATTCCCGACTGTCCAGATCTTCTTATGGAGACGTTAAGAAATGTTTTACAACTGTTTACCCACACACACATACACACTCTGTCTAAAGTGTTTAACAAAGGTAGACCAATATTTGTAAGTCCGGGGTCAAATTTTGATCACAGCTCATAAAACTCTGTTTATTATACTTGTTGTATGACTCATGGTTGGACAAAGTTTCTAAGAACAAGTGATGTTGCTTTTATATGTAAACCTCTGTTATATTAATTTCGATTCATTTCCCTGAAGAAGTTCGAACCAGATTGCCGAACGAAACGTTGGAATTACTCATTTCAATCTCACGCAGAATTTACAAATATAATTTTTTTTACAAGTGTAGTAATTGGTCTAAGAATCCATGGAACTTCCCTTCTAAGTCTCTCACTCTTCCTAATTTCCAATTAATAATAATTTCATATTTTATGTTGACCAACGCACAGAATAACAAGTTCATTTCTCAAATCAGACAATCATAACAATCCACAATTATATTATCCCATTGCATCCGCCTTCACAAGCTTTCCCTCCCTTAGCCTGTCTGCGCCACCCCTCCCTCTCCCTCCATCTCTCTAAGCCTAAACACTTCTGCTATATCCACTTCTAAAGCTTTCTACATCTTCTCTCGATTTTCCCCTTTTCCTTTAAATCCATGACAAATAATCATTAACAATCGGTGATGATTTATACTTTCACTTTGTTGTTTTTTTCTCCTAATGCGGATGTTTTTGAAGTATTTAGGATTATTTGAAATCAATATATAAAGAGAGAGAGAGAGGTAGGACAACCTGCATACACAGGGAATTATTTACTTAATAGTTTTATAACTAAGTATAATTAAGCATATACCCTACATTATACTACATTAATAATCGCTTCTCAAATATGCTGAAATTGAAATGTATTCAAGCTCACTCGCACACACACGCACACGCACACGCACAGGCACAGGGATGCTCGTCCATTCATATAGTCGAATTCCCTGAATGTATACACGGAAAGAGAATTTCAATGATGAGCAGTAAGATTTTGAAAAAAAATAAGCCGTTTTTCATTCATTCTGTCATAAGACAGGCTGGCAAACGAGTTGATTTGATTAAAGGCTTTTTTTCTCCCCACCAGTCCGCCTTAAACTATTAGTTTTCCTGCTTTCTTTTTCACCCTTCATTATATTCTTCCTGTTTTCTAATAATTATTATTTTCAAATTAATCATCATACTTATGATGTTTTTTTGTAAAAACAAAACGGATGGAAAGTTTAAGATTTGGTCATTGGTATAGTTTTTAAAAAAATTATTTTCTTTTTTTATTATCGAGTTAACTCTTCCCACTCTGCTGTCTCTGTCTTTGTTCGATATATTAGGAGGATAGGCGACGAGTGATTAAGCAAGCAGACAAGTAAGCCAAAAGAGATATGAAAGCATAGAAAGAGCCGTAATGATGACGTCAAGTAACGAAAGGAACAAATTCACTTCAGCGATTATTTTATATGAAAAAGTGAAGACGTTCAGCGAAGAGACTCTTTTCGACGGCGAATTCATTCACATAGCTGTACAATCGCATTTATATATAATTATTTGTGTGTGTGTGTGTGTGTACATGAGGTTTGTCAAGTTTAGACAATTGATCAGGTAATACCAGAAAGATCTAATATAGAAACAAGGTTAATCAGACGGCAACTAAAGTAAGATTGAGTTTAATAAGTTAGATGACGTAACATAAATGACTAGAAACTGAGCGTTGTTCAAGTCAGTAACAGTGGTAGTGAGGTGCAGAAATTAAATCGAGTGGGGGTAGAGAACAAGAAAGTTGAGAAGATAAAATAATACTAATGAATAGACCGAAAAAAAGGATCTAGTTTAAAAGATGGTAAAATAATTACAACTTTTACTACTACTACTACTACTGTAACAACAGAAGACAAGGGCCAGGCAACAGATCGTTTATTACGAAAAATCAACACGTATTTATAGATTTTTATGTACATTATTGTAGGTCAATGTTAGTAGAAATACAGTCTGTTGATTGGTCGTTTCTCATACAAAGTTGACCTTGCATCTCTTGTGGCTGTGTCAGTTCATCTATATGTTAACTGTAACCGCCTGTCCACCTTGACCTTTGACCTCAATTACTGTCAACCAATTTGGCCAGCAACCATCTCTCACCACAATTTGACTAATATTTGATACATAAACATTGACCTCAATTACTGTCCACCACTTGGCTAGTAGACAGCTCTCACCACACTCGTACCCCCGTCAAATAGTTTTGACTGAATTCGGCTTGGTCTTCTCGGTTCTTGGGACTTTGCTCTGTTGTCTTGCTGTCTGGAATCTCGGCGCTTGCGGATGTCCACTTGTTTAACGGTGTTTACCATTGCGATTGTGTCTGCGTAACCCCATCTCAACGTGACCATATATGGTCCTTCCCACTTTGGAAACTGTTTGCCTGACCCTGTCGCACATTCGTAGGTATTTCGCCTCACACTTCCATATGCTGCTTTCTCCCGACCTCCCAGCAGCGTCCCAAGTAGCAGCCTCATCGCTGACAGATCTTGAACGCCACTCAACTGCGAAGAAGCCTCGAAGTCCTGCGCGAAGATCCATATGTCTCCATCAAAAACTGCAGGGCATAGGCTTTCCATTTGTCGGTAGGCAGCGACACCAAATGTAACAACAGAAGACAAGGGCCAGGCAACAGATCGTTTATTACGAAAAATCAACACGTATTTATAGATTTTTATGTACATTATTGTAGGTCAATGTTAGTAGAAATACAGTCTGTTGATTGGTCGTTTCTCATACAAAGTTGACCTTGCATCTCTTGTGGCTGTGTCAGTTCATCTATATGTTAACTGTAACCACCTGTCCACCTTGACCTTTGACCTCAATTACTGTCAACCAATTTGGCTAGCAATCATCTCTCACCACAGTAGTAGTGTGGTGAGAGATGATTGCTAGCCAAATTGGTTGACAGTAATTGAGGTCAATGTTAGTCATGTGAAAACAAGGTCAAGATGGACAGGCGGATACAGTTAACATATAGATGAACTGATACAGCCACAAGAGATGCAAGGTCAACTTTGTGTGAGAAACAACCAATCAACAGACTGTATTTTATACTAACATTGACCTACAATAATGTACATAAAAATCTATAAATATGTGTTGATTTTCCGTAATAAACGTTCTGTTGCCTGGCCCTTGTCTTCTGTTGTTACACTACTACTACTACTACTACTACTACTACTAGCGGATGCCCGGCGCTCTTCACCGGGTTGACTATCCATTGGATGACAGCCTAGGGGGGATGGCTAAACCCTGATTCCAAACCTCCAACGATTGGCGTATGAAGCTCACTGGAGCTCACCGGCAGACGTATGGACAAATGGCTTGTTGGATGTCCTGGATGTCTGGCCCCATTCAAAAAGGCGTATGAACCGAACTCCGGTCACCGGCTGCTAATGGATAGTGGACTCCCTACTCCACTCCTACTGCCTTGTAGGTCACACTTGATTGTGTAAAGGCTAGAGCTGCACTCTCAAACAAAAGGCCGAGCGATTCTGGGGACACCACTCGTACCAAATTCCCATGAAACTTCATGAACTCTCTTAAACGGGTTCGGTTCCCGGCCGACGCACTCCACTTCCGTCTACGGACTCCGTCTGTGGAACAAGAATGGGATAACCCTGTCGCAAAACTTTGCATCAGATAGCCGCACCTGGGCAGTGATGATTCGAGATGTTCATGAAGCCGGCTCATCCTTCCGTAGGAGATAGCCGAAGTAAAGTAAGGTAAGTAAGTATTACTACTACTACTACTACACTGTTGAACAGGACCAGAACGTTTTCGCTCTAAGGTTCGACTGCTTCGGAAACGAAAATTGTTATGACAGGTAATAGGAACTGGTAGACTTTGAACGATACAATAATATAACGTCTGTAAGTATGGTGTGTGCTTTATGCCTTTTAAGTATAAATTCCTGTTACAAGATTGGCAGCAGCCTGTACCTGCACTCACACTTGCAGGTGAATCGCTTAAACTTGTTGATAAGTTCGTGTATCTGAGTAGTTGTGTGGGTGCTGTTGGAGGTTTGGCGAACGAGATTTCTAATTGTATGGGGAAACTTAAAGTGGCACACTTTAATTTGAGCCACTTATTGCGCTATCGCAACATCATCCTGACTGTTAAAGGTCGGGTTTACAACTCTATCATGTGTACAGTCTTGCTCTATGTCTGTGGAACATGTCCTCTCCAAGCAGAGCTTCGGCGTCTTCGATCGTCGCTACTTGCTTCTGAAACCGTGGGTATGGTGGAGGTCACCATTCTTTGACTGACTTAGGTGAGCTAGACATTTGCTAATAACGTCATACCAGAGGCTTCCATTCTGGTCTCTGTTCATTAGCCCTGAGAATGGATGGAAAAAGCGGAGAGGTGGTCAGTTTATCACTTGGCGCTTTGTGTGAAGAAAGATATTTGTACTAAGTTACCAGCAGCTGGTACATCACGACTCCATGATTGGGTCGCAGAAAGACAGTTTGAATGGGTGGCTTGAGACGTTATTAAATATGGTGAGGAATTACAGTCAATGACGAACATGCTGTAATTTCCTTCTTTCTTCCATTCTTGACTACAATCCGATGAATGTTGATGATGTTTGATTTTGTCAAATATACTTGCCTCCTGGATGACGTCTTTTATTCATTCTCTTCATATTTGCCTTATACATTGTTGTTTTATTATTGTTGTGCAGCGCATCTTCTTGGTGCCTATATTGTCTCAAATTATAGTCAAAACAGTTGACAAAGATAATGGATACATAAGTTATGACTGATCTTGTTAAACACTGATTTTATTGGTAATTTTAAGGAGACAAATAACCAATAGCAGTCCAGCCTCCAGGAATCCTAGCAATGGTGCCAAGTTTTCACGTGAACAACACTTCAAATTTATTCTGTGTCAACTGAGATGAAAAACGAAAATAATTCCAACGAAGAGGATTTAAACAGTTTATAAATGAGGTGATCAACAGGCACGATAAATCATTTACAAAAGTAGAATTAACGACCAAATGTAAACAGATAAAACACTCAACTTACAAAACCAACAGATAAAGATTCTGAGACAAATGAGCTAATTCAAGTGTTGGTTTGTAGGGATTTGATTGGTTACAGGATTTTCATCATGAGCTGACATAAGTTAGAGAACCATTGGAAAACCTGCCAGGGAGTACTGGACAGTTGTTTCGTCCTAGTCTGGGACTCTTCATCAGAACGCACCCACCGGGATTCGAACCCAGGACCTTCTGGTTACAAGGCGAGTTGGCTCGTAGACAATTAGCCCACTGGGAACCGATCCAATGGCCAGCCAACGAATTCTAACTTCTGCCAATTCACGACATAGCGTGACGCCTAGCAAATGTCTTCGTCGAGAATCTGTCTTCACACGCGACCTGCTGCACCCTACTGGTCACGACTTCTCACTGCTGCTGAAGAGTCCCAAACTGGGAGGTAACAGCTGTCTACTTCTCCTAGGTTTTCTAATGGTTCTCTGACCATTGTCAGCTCATGATGAAAATCCTGTAATAAATGAGCTAAGCTCGTTCATTTAAATCTCTATATTTATATAACACCCCTCTTATCTATGGTAAAGTTACAGAATAAGAAATACCATGAAGAGCATTCACAATAGCCTTGAGACATCAAATTATGCCACTGACCATGACTACAATGCATGTGTAGCATTCACAGTCTGCTAATGATTTAGCTTCCAGAATTCTCTTAGGTTGTCCTGTCTAAATTACGCTGTCTACATATATTTTCAATCCATAATTCCCTTACGAATTTATGAGATTTCACTGCCTTTCATTCTTATTAGTTGTTTGGTATACTGAAGTTTTGTCCTATTGTAACGACAGAACACCAGTGCAAGGTAACAAATCGTTTATTGAGAAAATCAAGAGGCATTTATAAATTTTTATGTGCACTGATATTGGCGTCATTATTAGCGGGGAAGCAACCTCTTCTGATTGGTTGTTTTCTTGCTGAAGGTTATTCTGTGACCTATTTATGGCCATCTCTCAGTAAATCAAGTCTTATATCTGTGAATTATACTCCCAAACTTTAACCAAACTGTGATTGGCTGATTATTTCTCAAGGTTAAGCTTTGTTCTTGTTCATTTCTCGTGACCCTCCTTCAGGACATGAACATCGACGTAAATTGCTGTCTACAATTTTGGCTTGCAGACAGCTCTCACCACACTATCACTATTTATTCGACAAAATCAATATAAAATGCTTTTTCAAGTGGAATATAGAAAGTGCTGTATCTTCTAGTTGTAATTTATACCAAAGCATAAATCCGCATTTCAGTTAGTAAAGATCTTTCCACGTAACATATTACCCATCTTGTCCTTTACAACAGCAAAATGTTACACATACTGAAAGATACATCTATTTTACACATCACATTTAAAGACACTGGCATTACTGAGACACCCAAGAAAGAACTATGTACTGATGTTTGATTCAGTGGATAGCCACCACTAAGAAGGGACATTCGAGTACATGTTCAAAAAGAGTCTATAACAGGTTTATCAGCCTAGAAAACTCATTCTGCGAAACCCTTGGTTAATATGTAGTCTGTTAAACTTGATAGCCAGGAGAACAAGGCTCCGTTGTTCAGGAAAATGATAGAATTTACGCGATATAAATTTGAATTTTGGATGTATGGTATCAACTTTATGCCTACAAGGTTTAGGTTTCCCATCACTTGAAAGACATCCGTCCATAACTGACATCGGTGAAGAATTTTTTCTAAAAATACAAACAGAGAAAACTGTTTTTACTCATCCCTCATTTTACAGTCCCCAAAGAATCCATGAAATATGCTATTGGTAACCAACAAATGCAATAAAGTAGCGGGTGCTACTGATAATGTTTATCAGTAATATATAAAGAGACGTTTGTCAGCACAAGAATATCAAATAGCAGGCAGATAGATTTGACGTCGGAGAAAGCTAATGATTCAGCCTTGCGGAGAAACATAGGATGCGTAGAAGGAACACAAGGAAACACAAACTGAAGGACAGAAGTGGTGAAACTTAGAAGATCTCTGCAACTGGTGATTAGGTGATTTCGCTATATGGTGATACCAAATTCCAAATAAGGACTCGTTTAACAATACTCTCGTCTTCTACCTATACAATATCACTACTGGAAAATAAGCGGAATCAAAATTAGTGGAACAAAGTTTCATTGGATTTAAAGTATATTGATGAAAACGTCAGACGATATCACGAGTGATCGCAAATTGGACAATCAGAATAAACCAGGCTATTTTAGATGGGAAAATTACAAAAGAGGGATATCCTCCTTTAAAATGTTTTAAGAAAAATCCCCAGTTTTTTCCAAGATAATGCCCCAATTCTTTCAGGTAATTATCGTTCAGATTCTAAAGCCAAAGCTATGGTCAGTATTAAGCGTTTGAAACTTGGGGTCAGGATTAAGTTCTAGGTACTTTCCTCGTGTCATATCTACTCCATCAATTCTGGACAGGATTCATGAAATATGCTAAACTTGATCTCTTTTTGTTACTACTGTATTATCAATTATATAAAACCTGACTGACCGATTCAAAGTCATTCATAAGATCATTCATATGGAAAATGTTTCTTTGACTTCGTCTTTTCATTAGCTTCCCTCTTCTACTTTAATAAATTGTGTCCATTCAACCAACAATGAAAAGTAGTACTAATGAAAAATCAGTTGGAGAATCGTTGAAAACCAGGAAGTACCGGACAGCTGTTTCGTTCTAGTTTGGGACTCAAGGGCAGTGAGGATGGAATCCCCGCCGATGATACTGATTGGTGGTTACGCTGAAGTCACGAATTGGTAGAATTTGTAATTAATGTGCTGGCCATTGGATGGGGTCCCAGTGACTGAGTGGCATACAAGCTTACTATGTAACTGGAAGTTTGTGGGTTTGAACCCTGACGTTGGGTGAGCAGTGCCGATGAATCCCAAACTAGGATGAAACAACTGTCCAGTACTCCCAGGTTTTCCAATGGCTTCTTAACCGATGTCAGCTTATGATAAAATCCTGCATTCAATTAAAGCTAAGTAAGCTAACTGACCGATGTGATACAAAAATACGGGACTGAGTAGAACTTAACTAAAATTAAACGAAGGTGAAGTTAAAAACAGTGGTAAGATGACTTTGATGTTGGTCTATGGGTTAGCTTGGTGTCCAGGAAACAAATGCTGCGTGTTCTTTTTTCCCTTTTATAAAACCATGGGGGTAAGTGCTCGATGACACATTTGGGTTGCGAACTCTGGGTATGTCCCATATGCATAGCTTCACACGAGCAAGTGAACTGATAGTTGCCCAGTGATGAGATCAGCTGTGGTATCTTATCTTACACGTTCATCAGTCATTTACTGATGACCTTTTGAACACCATTTTTTGTTCATGAACATAACACAGCACTTGCACAACTGCAATTGTTATATTATTCATATTATTGTAATAATTCTTACCCTTCAATTTTATGAGTAGAAACATCCTACATATCACTGGTATCCGTATTGTAACATCTCCACT
Source organism: Trichobilharzia szidati (assembly GCA_944472155.2). NCBI lineage: Eukaryota > Metazoa > Platyhelminthes > Trematoda > Strigeidida > Schistosomatidae > Trichobilharzia > Trichobilharzia szidati. The sequence goes on along the minus strand of OX235276.1, from coordinate 33,826,576 downwards.
CCACGTCTTGGATGTTGATTAGACCAGCGATAGTAGTGTAACGACAGAAGACAAGGGCCGAGCAACAGATCGTTTATTATGAAAATCAAGAGGTATTTATAGATTTTTATGTGCATTATTATTGGCGTCATTATTAGCGGAGAACTAATCTCTTCTGATTGGTTGTTTTCTTGATGAAGTTTATTCTGTCATCTCTTTGTTGCCATTTCTTAGACAGTCCATTGATATATCTGCTAATCGCTAAGTTTGCTGTGATTGGTTGTGTAGTTCTACAAGGTTAAGTTTTGTTCTTTTCTTTTCTCATGAACCGGATTCGGGACGTTAACATTGACGTAAATTACTGTCTATCAATTTTGACTTGCAGACAGCTCTTACCACAGTGGTAATCAGAAAGACTAAATAAAAAAAAGTGAAACAGATGGAAAGAGTATTGGTTCTAAATAAATTTCGCATGAAATTCATTAAGAAGATGAACAGAGTTCACAAAAATGGAAAAACAGCAATGGAACTATCGGCCACAACACTACTGACAAAGAATTCAAGTTATCTACAGTTTTACTATATAAGCAGAGAATATCTGTAGCTCTACGTATAATTCCTAATAGTTAGACTGGTATAAGGGTGATATTTAAATCTAAAAAAAAACACACTTCAGAACCAGATAAGAAGGCTGAAGGAACCTAGTGATCCAGAATCATTTATTCATCAAAATACTTTGCAATGACTGTGACGTCAGTTACACAGCTCACACTAGTAAATCAGTTGTAGTCAGACTATCAGAATATAAGAAGTGTAGAAAGACTGGCTCCATAAAAATATATTAGTTTGGGGAAAAACTCATCAACCTCAATACATGCACTAGGTCAGCCACATATTAGCGTGTGGCAGAGCTATACTTCTCAAACGTAATAAAGGTAGAGGGAAGAAGAAGCTGATTACTGAATCTTTGTCCATCGAATCCACACCAAACACGTTCAGTGGAAATGATGTAACGCCAATTGCAGAGATATGAAAAATGTCTGTACCAATAAAATAAATAGATAAGAAATAATGGAATTACACGAAAGAAGTCCGATAGTTATGTGAGTGACTTGATATGATTTTGAGTGATAAATTATGCTCGAAACTTAATGACTACATATGTAACGACAGAAGGCAAGAGTCAGGCAACAGATCATTTATTAAGGAAATCAACACATATTTATATATTTTCATGTACATTACTATGGATATTTAAGTAAACAAACACAGTCTTCCGATTGGTTGTTTCTCACGTAAAGTTAATCTTTCATATATTTGTGACTGTTTCTTGAATGTCAAATCCTCTATATGTTAACTGCATCCGCCATCGTCAAAGTCTGCTGTGGTCGGTTTTGAATCAATCTTTGTTCACATTTTCTCATGACAAATCTTGGGAACGTAAATATTGACGTAAACTACTAGCTACCAATTTGGCTAGTAGACAGCTCTCACCACACATAATACTGTATCACCGTGTGGTTTTCTCATTGAGCAAATAATCTTATAGTGCATCGTTGGCACAGCGGTAGAATGCTCGTCAACTATGCAAGTGGTTCGGGGCCCGATCCCAGGCTGCCGCACACCGTTACCTAGTTAAGCCAGTAATAAAACTGGCAAAGAGGGAAGGTTGGATGTGACGCGGCTGGCAACCTCATCACGTAAAATAAATACCACTGTGGTGAGAGCTGTCTGCAGGTCAAAATTGTAGACAACAATTCACGTCAATGTTTGCGTTCGGGTCATGAGAAAAGACAATAACAAAGCATAACCTTGAGAAACTCACCAACCAATCACAACAGACTTGACGTGTGCGAATACGATTCGCGGATATATGGCCTAACTTTCTAAGAAACGGTCACAAGCGGTACAGAATAACCTTCATCAAGAAAACAGCCAATCAGAAAACGTTGCTTCTACGCTGACAATCATGTACACAAAAATCTATGAATGTCTCTTAATTTCCTGAATACAAGATCTGTTGCCTGGCACCTGTCTTCTGTCGTTACAACACTGCTATTGAAACTTCAGGCCTCTAGTTTGAAGCCTTATGTTCCACTGAAAACGTAAAGGAATAAAAAGATCCTTCTATGGCGGGATTAGTGGAGAAACTACTACTACTACAACCATCCGCTTATACAACAAACATATAATTTGATGGTCAGAACAAAATGTTTTCCCAACAGTTACATAGAAAATAAAGAATTAACACCTACAGCAAATCAAAGTCATTTGTCGGAGAATATCACATAAACGACTCATGTTCTTGATAGAAGAGATTTTTTTAAAAGCAACCTTGTTGTTGTGACACATTTATACTGTCAAATAGGATTAAATAAACAAATCCACTTAACAACAAAGTAAATTTTTGTGTTTGTGCTGGACAGATTCAGAACTTTTGGGATCTTTTTTCCACTTTCTTCACAGCATTAGAATGACAGTTATTGGTGATCACAAGTGGTCAGAGTAAATTTAAATTTTTCAGTCCCAGAGTAGTAAATTCATAAGTATTAAACTAGATTTTCTATTGAAACGATTGATTCGAAAAGAAAAATAATATGACAGCTGAATTATAGAAGACGCTTCCTTGGATCAAATTAAATGTGGAAATTATACATCAGTAGGTTATTCGACGAAACAGTTATTTCAATGATTTGTAAAGGTTTTTGACTCTTCGATCACACTTGTTTGCAGATATTTAGTGACACTTTGTGTCATTTTATTTCAATGAATAATAATATGCCATGATTTACGTCTCCTTATTTAATAGTGATGTCAAATGTAGGAAACTTACTTTCACTTGACAGGTTAACAGGTCAGCCATAAATCTAAATGGAAAGGAAATAGTTTCTGATAAAAGTTTCCTAAAACATATGCAGTCAAAATAAACATTCCAGTATCTGGCTACAGAATTGGGTGACCAGGATATAAATCTCGGAAGGGACATTAGTTCATTATAATAAAGGTTTTTGTATTTCCCAATGAATGAAAAACAAAACGATATCGTTTTGCGCGCGATGCCATTCAACGGTTTCTTTAATGTATGCCCGCTGATTCTCAATTTTCTCCTACAAACGTGTTGAGCGATCGGCTCTTGGTTGGTTTTTTCCCAGCCAGAGTTCCTCGTTACTAATTCTTTTAGCGCCAACAATTGCGAAACCTAAATTCAATTCTTACTGACGATTACCCACAACCATCTGGCAGCAACGACTCAGAGTACACTGTCATAGCGAGGCATCCAGCATGGTGGCTATGTTGCACACCTGGCTGGCAGAATTCCCTCTGCAGCGACACCAAGGACTAGACATATAACTTAAGGTATTATCTAGTGTCTAATCTCAAAGTATTCTACTTTCTTCAGTTTAAGTTCTGGATTGGCTAAATCAGTTCTGACTTCTTTAACACCGAAAGCAGGGTTAGCCTATTCACGACTTCCCTAACAAAGATTATTGTAGCTTATATATATGTAGTTATATTCTAATTAAATATCAGCCGTCATTATAGTACAGTATTCGCCAGATGACAATTTTCAATGAGGCGATAAGAATGCTAACTAAAAATTAATTAATGGTAGAATACTAGGAGCACTGAAATGTTATTTTTTTTCTTTAATTATACAGGAGACATCTGTTGTCTGGCTTTTATGCAGATATCCATGCTCTTATATAATACACAACTTTGATAAGGTTCGTGAACAACATCAGACACATATACTCCTATAGAACTATGTGCTTAAGATAAAATTGTCAATAGAAATGTATATGCATACAACACGCCAATAAGAAATAATGCTTAATTTAGAAAAGTAAGATTATGCAAGAATATTCTCAATTCGGTTTATATTAATTTCAGTGTTTGATAGAATAGATCCTCGACTAATCAGCGGTCTGTGGAAATCAGTTAGCGAAGATAATAAAATTAATTGCAGTGTAGATTTCATGAACAACTAATGTAAGTTGGAGATCGCTGAAAACCAAAAAGTACTGGATGGCCGCCTCGTCCCTGTTTGAGACTCCTTATAGGCAACATGTGACCGTGACTCTACCAGGGATCAAACACCAGATCTTCAGGTTACAAGGTTAGCTCACTGACCATTGAGCCAGTGGGCTTAAATTTACAATGAAATCAATCCAAACCGCCATGGAAATCAAGTCTTAATTTCTACTTCCAACTCATTGATGTTTACTGGATGGATATCATGAAGATATACTGAGAAATTGTGACCAGTGGGGTTCACCGTGTCAATTGAAGTTGGCACACATTGGTTCAGCTAACGCTGTATAGTGATTTGACAAGGGTCAATGAATCCGAGTCAAAGTGGCTGGATAATCAGTAAGCTAAGCCTCGTAATTTGGAGGTCCAGGGTTCGACCCCTGATGAGGTCGTGGGAACGTACTGCTAAATAGGCCTGAACCAGAGAGGAACGTATGTCCAGTGCTGTTGGTGATCTTTAGCTGATGGTAGTGCTTGATGAAATCTTCATTGAATCTAGTCTAAATCCCTAAAATACTCATAACCTCAATAAAAATGCATCTTTACAATAAGTTGATAAATCTTACTAAGTATTTTCGCAGCATTACAAAATTAGGAGCTCTAAGTTTTATTTCATTGATGTTTATAATTTTCAAGGCAGAATTCTGAAGCGATTGATATGATCCGCGTCGTTTGCAGGCAGCTCAGTGCCAACAGCCGAAAAGATAATTACATCATTCAGCGTCTACCTTTCATTAAGAAAAACGAGATAGTTTTCCAGTATTGGTTTCCAGGGAATTGATCGATTTTAAGTTAAGCAACAAAGTGTCATCACTTAGAGAACTATCGGAAATCGGGAAGTACTTGGCAGCTGCTTCGTCCTAACTGAAACCTTTTCAGCAGTGCATATTCGTGACTCTCTGTGGTTTTATGGTTCTTTAAGTGATTTCAGTTCGTGATGCCACCTGAAATCAGTTAAATCATTGCAAACAAATGCTTGAAAATTAATGTTATACCCACTAGTGACTGGCTAAAGAATAGAGTTATCTGAAGTACTAGTGAGAATTAGTGACCAGAAGGGTACATGAAGTCAGCTGTCTGGACAAATGCTCGCCAATGATATCAGCTGGAAGGGGAGGTACATATTGGGGGTTTGTAGAAGCTAGAATTAGTAGGCCCGCCATTAGACTCCATTTCAGTGAGTGAACAGTCTGTTGACTAGTAGGCAAGCCTTCTGAACTGAAGGTTCTGTATCCGATCACTATGATCTGAGGACTCTCAATCTAAGAAAAAAACGACTACATAGTACTTGCTAGTTATTTTCACTGGTTCTCTAACTGATTTCATTTCGCGCCTTTTTGAAAAAACTCGTTTACAATATCTCCTGTGGTGCGGAATGTAGGATAATAGATACCTTCAGAGGGGGATATAAAATATACTTTATCCTTCGTTTATTATCCGGTCCTACTTCAGTTCTAGTGTGGAAAGGGTAAATTTTCGGCGAAGAAGGTTATTCTGATTCACTTAGATTGGTTCCTGTTTTGTTTGTTCCCATAGTTTCTTGTTGGTGATTTTTTTCCGGCCATCTGATCTTCAGTATAGAGCGAAGACAGTTGTTGATAAAGATCTGCAACAGGCTGTTGGAAATATTCTTGGTGACCCGCCAACAAGTCTCTGATCCGTATAGAAGAACTGACTTGACGTTTGTATTGAAAATCCGAATTTTTTTGTTGATGCTGAGTGACGAATATTTCCAGATTGGTTTCAGGTTGATGAATGTGTTTCTCGCCTTCCCGATTCTCGATTTGACATCCTCGTCCGTCCCTCCTGTAGTTGAGACAATGCTCCCTGGCAAGATAAGTGAATGAAGTAACCTCTTTCAAATCCTTCCCGTTGATGGTGATTGGCGCTGGATGTTGCTGTTGTTGTTTTTGTTGGTTGGTTATTTTCATAACCTCCGTCTTGTCTATGTTCACCTGGAGTCCTGTGTTTGCTGCTTCTTCGACCAGTTTGTCCGTTTTCGTTTGTGAGTCTTCGATTTTGTGTGACATCAAACATAAATTATCCGCGAAATCCAGGTCTTCTAGGTTCTTCACGTTGGTCTAGGATATCCCTGTCTTCTCGCTTCCCACTGTCTGACACATAATCCAGTCCATCACAATTAGGAATATCATTGTTGATAATAAGCACTCTTGTCTGACTCCTGTGTTTACTCCAAACGCTTCGCTGAGTTTTCCGTTGTGGATCACTTGACATGTGCCGTTGTCGTACAGCTGTTGAATGAGGTTGATGAATATTTGCGGTTCGCCGTAGTACTTGAGTAGTTCAATAGTATAATAATACATTGTTGACAACTTATTCCCAACAAAAATGTCTTTTAAAAATCCACATGCAATCAGATCAACCTCAAAAATTCTTTGATCAAAGCATCCTTCTTAATTTTAACGATTCTTCTAAAGGTTTCTTTTTTTCATATTTATGGAAAAGGAAATATATTTCCCTTATTTTTTATCGTTACAAACACGTTTTCATCTGTGCATACATTTTTGACGGGTTTGCGTCAATATATAGGAAAAAAAGCCTAGAGAAAATTGTATTAATTTCATATCAGAGAGACAGAAGTGTTTGGTATTCATAGACATGCAATTCAACGCCTATGTCAGACGAAATACCCTCAATGACGTCAGTCTTAATATTCATAGGGAACCGTAGCAGTAATAATAACAAGAACACTGTAGCTGTTTGAATGTATCCAAAATACATCATAGTTAAGATTACCACATATCTTTTGCCTGTTTCTTTTTTTAATATACTGAGAATGTTCGATGGATAAAAGAGAGAAACACTTCAGCTATTACGTTGATAAAAACGGAGAATTTTTTTGCTGCAGTGAATTTAAAATTAAGCTAACAGAAGAAACATGATTGTTGGAATGTATCAGAAAAAAATATTTAGAAAAATAAAGGAAAATTGCCTACAGTGATAATCAATGGATAAGCTGGGCGAAGAGAGAAGCGATATGGGAAGATGATAATTCCTGATTAATACACACTGTGTTAATTACTTTACAGGCAAGAGACTTGAAAGAGAAGATTATTATCTATCGATACATATATATGGATTACCATAATCAATAGGTTGTATGGGATTTAACAGAACCATTCGCCTACCAATGGACTGTTGATTCTATGCCAGTTTGTATTCAAAAAGAAATGAGGATAACCAACTGTTCCCTCCGTTTTATTGAGTTTTCTTAGGCAATAGAGGATGTTATTATGTTATTTTATCCGGTCCTCCAGCAGATGCATATTATTATTACTTATGCCTTCCATTCCTAGTGGAACATAGAGCCTCAGCCACATATCCTGATTCCACTCAATTATCTGACATTACTTTCAACCGGCAGTTATCACCAATCAAAAGCCGTAATCTTCTCCCCAAATGGTCTCCTGCGTGTCACTGTTGAACGTATAACTTGTGAATGCCCAGTTGCGTTTGACTCAACAACCTGCCTAGCAAGCGAAATCACTTGAAAGCCTACTCATTGCATGTCTCATCTATCTTTATTCCATCTGGTATATTTTTTCAGCAACCTGTCCCTTGATTCTTTCTGGTCATCTGATATTCAGTATCAAGTCGGCAAAGGCAGCTGTAGATATCACGGAGGTGTTAGTGGAAGTCTTCAACCACTTTCTGGAAATAATTTTGGTGACTGAATTAGTTTGAGAAGCACTAACTTAAAATTAATGTTATAAATTTAGTTCTTTGCCCTACAAGTGAGTGCTGCTGTCCCCCCCATCGGCTTACTGCCACGATGCTGGCTGGTTTTGACATTCACATCTATGCCACCTGTAGTTGAAATGATACTACAACGACAGGTAAAGGAAAGAGACAATTTCGTTTAAATTCCTTTCAGTGGTGATAATGGTTGGTGTTTCCCGCTGTTTGTAAGGTATCGTCATCACTTCTGACTTTTCTCTATGCTCACTTGAACTCTTGTTCTTGTTGTCACTCCTCGCAACTTGTTAGTTTTCGCTTGTAACTATTCGACTTTATGGGACATGAGACATAAACCAATTGTGAACTCCATATCTCTTTGTGTATTCTTGTCAGTTCTATGTGCGTCCTTCTTTTCATTCTCAACGATCCTCCGCAAGATGTGGTCCGTCACCATCAGGAAGATCACTGGTGATTGTAAGCAGCCTTGTCTTATCCAGTATGTTAACACCCAACTACCTACATAAACTATACAGCTGAACGAGTTTAATTCGTATTATTTTATAGAACTTGTTTCACGATACATCAGTGAAGTTAATATGTAGCATATAATAAATAGCTTGATGAATTTAGAATCACCCAGCTGAGTAATTATGTATGTGAACTATTTAGTGAATAAGTGATGTCAGGACCAGAGTTTTCACTAGAACGAAATCTGCCAAGTGTCTAGATCGCAGAGCATCCTGAACCTATCGCTAATTTCAGAAGACTATGTCCAACACGTTGAATACTATGCGCAGTAACCAACGGCGAATTTCAGGAAATAGAAGGACAATACAACTGTTTATTTCTCCCACGATTACGAAACAGCAGTGAAAGTTGATGTATGCAAATTCTATGAAAAAATGTTAATAAAATGTACAATTATGCTTCTGATAGTATTTCTCAAGTCTTATGCCAAGCAGCACACGATTAGGCAACGTTTGCCATTGCTGTCTCCCGTCAAATAGAAACCAGTTCGAATAAACAAATCATTCAATTTTCACTAACATTAGGAATATTCATTATGTTTATTGAAACTCACAGATAGGTGACTAGTGTGACTTTCTGTCAGGCTTATCATTGATTTGGTATTGTCTATCACATTGCAATAATTATCTCTTTATTCCAAACTACCACTTTGTGCGAAAGAAATTTGCGTCAGTCTCTCCTTTTTGGAGATAAAATCAAAACAAAAAGCCACAAAATATCCAGCACGTACTAAACAATTCATCATCCTCTGCAACAGGTTGTAAGTTTGAGCCGATCACCTACACATCTCCATTTCCAAAAACTATGAATAAACCTTTCCTGCTTGTTCCTAAACCTTCTTAAAAATTTGTCGGTGAATCCATGGATTGGCTTACAAATACGGCAGAGGTTGTCATTGTGCTGCGCCATAATGCAGTTACCAGTTCAGATAAAGGTGAAAAGTTTGTACAGCACGCCGCTGCTGCTTTTGATTCTATTCCTAGGGCACTTTTACCAAACAATGAACCCTGGGTCTCAAGGTGGCTGTCTTCTTATTTTTTTCAGGTAGGGAAAAACATACTGCTTCTAATGGGGAACTCTCCAATTCTTTATTTATGAAAACTGTTGTACCTCAAGGTGCTGCACTTTCTACATTAATTTTTTCTTTATTTCCGCATCACTTAAGGTATTCTTTGAAAGTCAATTTCATGAAATATACTGGTGATTTGACAATCTCTATCCCAGTCGTTTCTGCATAAAATTGTTCTCAAATAAATGGTTTTCTGTCCTAGGTTAACCAATGATATCACCTAAATGGTCTTCAACTGAATTCCTGTAAATGTCAGACTGCTAATTTGAGACTCAGACGTGAACAAAGTTTGCGTAGACTAATTCAATCCCATAATTTTTGTAATATACTGGTGGCACTGTGATAGCTAATAAATCAAATATTGCCTATCTCGAGCATCAATTTGTCTTCAAATCCTTGCTGATCGTCTCACACCGTGTTGATTTCAAAAACAATCTTTCGGTCGACTTATAATCTAAAGAAGTTGAGATATTCTGGCATAACTTAACAACTTCTCTTAAAATGTATTAAGTAACGTCTTCTGCTCATTTTCCCTTATTGTTCCCCCACATTGTCCTCTGCACCTCTGAATAAAGGTTATATTATATTAAGCAGGATTGTCAAGATTCTAAGCCGAATTAGTGGGGTGTAACTTTGTCTAAACTAACTGACCTTGTTGTTTTTGTTTATGGACATTTTAATTCTTGGTTAAAGTCATCATTTCAAACACTGATCATTCTCTAAATTTACTACGTCTTCCTTGTATATTTTCTGAGGTGAAACCAGAAGAAATTTCATGATAATTTATAGTCGTACAGCAAAATATAACAATTAGTGTATACTATATTTAGCACGGGTTTTGTTAGAAGAGATGAATGTCAGAAAACTGCTTGTAAAGCCAGTCTATAATCTGTACATAAACAGCAATTTAAGACCAGTATTATTTATACACAAATAATTGTACGATTAACCTTCGGTTTCGTCATTACCTTGCCTTTACTATTTTATGCATTCAATTTATTTGTAAAAAGGGATAAACTGTTGTGAGATGTAAAACGCTAAGATTTCCACCGCGTATGAAGAAACATTGATTTGAATATGGTGATTAAAATTTTTATAAAAAAAACTCATTTGACATTTTAAATTGAATTAGTTATGTTCTCTGATTTAATTGCGAAGCTTTTGTCGTTTTAGTAAAACAATGAACTCATTTAAATTATCCATGAATGATGTAATTGTATTTATGTTTTATTAGGTGGTAAATTTGGTATGTAATCGTGTGTTTGTTAATTGCTAATTCACTTGAGTACCAGACTTCTAGAAATTCTCTAGCATCACTTTTGATGATATATTTATTTAAAATTTCTAGATTATCTCCATCATCAAATTGGTGTCCATAATTATCAACATGCATTGATATGAAAGAATATATATCATGTCTTTTTACAGCCAATTTGTGTTCTTTAATTCGTTGGTATTCAAAGGGGATGCCCACTGGGTTGACCGATGTAATGTCTGTTACAGTTCATACAGTTTATTTTATAAATGGCATTAATTTCATCTTCTGTTTCTGTTGCATCTTTTGGTTTGCATAATATCAAATGAAGCGATTGTTCTGGCTGGCGGGCTGGCTGGCTTGTTTGCTATATTTATTTCAAACGGTCTTAATATTATAGCTGTAAATTTCTGAGATATTTTTTACGTACGGTAGGATAAATTTTTTTGTGGTCTTTGATGTTGACTTGTTGTTGTTGTTATGACTCGAGTTTACACACATTTTGATGAAATTGTGAGGGGGATATCTATTCTTTCTGAAGACTGTAAGTGGGTATCTCTCCTCCATTCTCCATTGAACACAGGAGAGTATCAGTGTGTTTGAACTCTTCTAAACAATGTCTGCACAGAGTTACTTTTGTGGGTAATCGGGTTATTACTATGATAGTTGAGTACTTGATCTGTGTGCATTGATTTTCTGTATATTTTTGTGTTTGCAAACTTCCTGTGTGAGTTCTCCTTATTAAGACATTTAAGAATGGCATTTTGTTTTCTAATTCTTTTTCTCTCATGGTGAATTTAATGTCTTCAAATATGTTGTTTATTAATTTGTGGGTTTATTTCAAATCATTTGTTTAAATTATTACAAATGTATCATCAACATAACTTACCCAGATGTCCGGTTTAGGTATAGGTAGAGCTTTTAATTGTAATCTTTGCATAACGGCTCCAGCTATCAATCGTGATATGGGTGATCCAATTGGCGTACCTTTTATCAGTTAATAAACACAATATTACAGACCAATTTTACCAGCTAATAAAAAGTAAATCACATGACAAGGAAGTTGGAATTTCAAGTAAATCAAAATGATCAACAGAGATGTAAATCAACAACGAGTCACGACAGTGGTTGCCCGGAAATGCAACTACATCATTCGTGAAGCATTTAAGTGAATTCATTCTATACAAAATCCTGGGCTGAAGATGTTATCTAGTAAGGGGGCGACGAAAGCTCCGCAAACACATCAGAGAACACAACTAATTCCAAATCATCCACCAGAGCTACAAATTTCAGCATTATTTGTCATTTGCACACCTCACTGCTCATTATCTTACACGATGATTCTTTCTTTCTTGAATTTGTGTAGGAACACGAGAATTGGTAGACTAAAATATTTTTAAAAATATGCCTATGTAAATAACTCAATCTGGGGAAAATCCTTGATTCACTGAAACAGAAGCAAACCAAGAAATTCGAAGTAACATGCATTTGACAAAAGAAGGATGTATTTTGTTAGCCCATAGTTCAAACACTCTGCAAGGTTTGAACAGTCGATACGTCTGATCAAGCACTTTTTATGATACAACCTGACTTGTTTTTTCACATACAGGCAATTCAAGCTATACATTGAATGATGAGTGCTCTGCTGAACTTGATGTTTAACGAATCACTTCTAAGAAATTAGTTTGTTTTAAATAAAACTCCTGTAACGTTTATATTTCAACTACAAGTGGCAGGTATGAGGATGTTAAAACTAGAATTGGAAAGTATAGACACACCTTCATCACTCCATAACCAGTTTGAAAATCTTCTGCACTCTACATAAAGTGCAAGATTCGGATTTTCAACACAAATGTTAAATCAGTCAGTTCTTCTTTATAGGTCAGAAACTTGGCGCGAACGTTATCAAAACCATTTCCGTCAGGCCAGAGACTCTCATCAACAGCTGCCTTCACTTGCTCGCTAATGAAGATCAGATTTCCCACCAAAAAGGATTAGCAACAGGAAACTCTGTGAACAAACCAATGAAGAACCTGCTGATCAATACATATGCCAAATAAATTGGAGATGAATCCGATATACACTATGGAAACTATCGAGTGACATTAGGCGCCAAGCCAGCCTTCGAGTGTAACCTGAATGGGAAACGACTAGTCAAAGCATCCGAGATTAGCACAGAGGAGATAAGAGGCTACGGAAAATCGTGGGGGCAGCTACAGAGGACCACAGAAAACAGAAGGGAGTGGAGATGTGCCGTTGAAAGCGTATGTTCCACTTGGAATCCACGAGAACAACAATAACTAGTAATATATATATATATATATATAAATATTTCAATTTTTGTATTTCACTTGATATTTGAGACTTCATTTATCTATTTTTTCTCGAATTTTCTTGTCATCACGCACAAATTTAATCAGTTAGTAGTTTAACAATAATGAGAATGTCTTTAGGCTATATTTTAAGAGTATGCGTTTTAGTTATACAAGTCCAAATGAAATTTCGTTTACGAGAAATTATTATCATCTTAATCATTTTTACACTTGTAGTGTTAAAAAAACAAGAACATTGTTACAAAATTCATTTAATGACGGTTTCATCAACTCAGTCAAAAAAATGCCTTCAGGGCGAATACACTTCGTTATGTGTATTTACAGATAAGCTTAACTGACTTTAGAATGTAAGCATGTGTGGGTACAGGAAAGGTAGAATACTTTTATATCAAAAGGTGTAATGAAAACCTGTCTAGGCGTTAGAAATCAAGCTAATGCTCTTCGGATCATTAGTATGCTTCTCTTCCAAATTAAGTAGTATTTAAATCTTAGTCATTCTGTCTGACAATCTTGGCTATTAATCCTTTGTTTTACGAGTGGAGTGTATGGTGGGTTTAAACAATGCATTTCCATTTCCCTGTGTTCTGTGTACCCCCCCCCCCGCCTTAGCTGGTTCCAAGATTGAACATGAGATTTCATTTTCACGTCACAAGATATCCTGTATGTCACCCTCAAACCACCGCTGAACCGATGACTTCCTATCCGGATTTCTCTTGTGGATCAGCCTGGAACATGATTTCAGTAAACGACCTCTTCAGATTATGCACAGTCCATCTAGATTATCCTCTGCAAATCCGTTGGTTGATAGGTTCTTGGTTCGGTACATTGTCAGTGTTCCTTCTCGCTTAATCCTTCTTGGTCAGCTAAGATAGCTTTTGATAACATGTTCAGTTTCTGGCCCATAAAGGAGCACTACCTGATTTAACACTGCTGTTGAAAATTCGAATCTTGTCCTTTAGACTGACTGAAATAGATTTCCAAAATTGTTTCACAGTAATAAATGTCTCTCTTACCTTTCCGATCCTGGCTTCGATATCTTTATTCATTCCGCCTAAGTAAGTGAAGGTGATGACCTCTTTCTAATGTCCTCCTTTGACACTGATTGGTACTTCTTATTGTCGTTGGTGGGTCATCTTCATCAACTTTGTCTTAACTATGATCACTTGAAGACTTTTCTTCATTGCCTGCCTCTTTTGTCGACTTTCTGGTTTTCATCTGTGTGACATTAGGCTGAAATGTTCCGAGAAGTTCAATTCTCCTAGGGTCTTCTTCTCCGTTGTTTTGAATTACTTGGCAGTTGACATTTTCATACAGCTGCTGGATGCTATTGAAAGGTTTATTGAGCATTCCATATTGTTGAAGCAGTTTCCGAATCTCTTAGAGGTTAACGTCTTAAAAAGACTTTACAAAGTCGAAGTTGAGAGAGAAAGAGTAAATAGTCATTTTATGCTGTAATTTGAAGGTCACTCTGTGTTCTGTTTGATGACGCATAGAGTTGTAGTTTGATCCTCAGATGCTTTCTTACCCCGAATTCAGCCTGTTACGAGCTCAGTTCTGCATCCAGAGCGTCCTTTAGTCTCTCATATACGATGCAAATTAGCACCTGGTTTGTGATGGATAGGAGTATGATCCCCTAAAATAGTTCAAGCAGAGGCTTAAATCGCTCCTCGTTTGTAATTTAACAGGTAGGCACGTTTTCATTCCTCTGTAACGGTGGTGCGATCATTTTCTGTAAGACTGACAGTATTCACCGGAGAAAAATTAGCACACTTACCAGAGTGGATATTCCTTTTATCTTCGCATCCAATAATGTAACTTCACACTCAGCAGACACGACATACATTCCTTCATATCAGTGCAAGTAAGCAGCTGAAGATATCAATTTAACTGAGAGATCAAAGGAATTTAAGGCAAAGAAAACGTGAAGAATATCAGAGGATCCATACATCAACTGGCGATCAACTGGCATATAGGTAAAGGTCAGTTTCACTGATCAACCAAGTATAAGTCACACGATCAAAAGGTCAAGTCAACCAGATAATAATCAATATCAATACAAGTGAATGCAGTCTACATCCCTGGAAGTGGCTATTACTTCATTCGTGAAGAATCCTTGAAGCATACTTCACTTGTAAGTTAATGCTTAAAGTACTGTTTAGAAAAAGAACGGAGGCTTCCTAATCAAACCATCCAAATTAGTAAAACAATTATACTGAAGATGACTTGGCTTAAAAACCACTTTTTTCTGCCTCCACTCATCCATTTGTTAACTTAACTCAGTCATATGATATAAAGAGGGAGCAAAAAAATGCCACTTATAGTCACACGCGAATAAATTCGTTAATTTTTCTTCTTCAGCGAATTTTTGGCTTAGATAAGACTGAATTTTCTACTTTTCCAGGGAAAAATATGAAAATGACTTGACGTAAGAACATTTATACCTGAGGCAAATGCAATGTGGACTAATTAACATAATTTATACCTCAATTGTATACCAGGCCCTAGACTTGAATCTGTGAAAAAAATGATAAGTTTGGCGTGGATCCGGGGGTAACATGGAGGAGAACATGTGACGAAGAGATAAGAGCTCACAAGCAATCATGGAACCTGCTAAAGTAGGCCCGATAAAAGAAGATGAAATGAAGATGTGCTGCTTAAGCCTAATATTTTGCTAGGAACCCAGGAAAATAATAATAAACCTTAAAGTAACATTGTGAGCTCCTTTATTTCACTGAGTGAAATTTGGTGTTGAGACTATGCATGAGACTGTTATTAATATAATGGGTGGTGATAGAGTAAATTAAATGAAATCTAGGTTAAGTCAAGGTTTGAATTAGAAGTTCACGAATCACGTCTCTAGAGCTATACCATTCGGTCTACTAAAGTCACCACACTCACTGCCTAGATGACATGTGAATCAGTGACACTCCACGTTCCGTGTATCATAACACAAGCTTATCAGCCAGGTATACTGTCGTCAGTTCTAATCGTTTACTGAATTAGAATGAAAGAAGCAGGCTGACAGTTGATGATGAAATAATAATAGGAATACTTAGAGAACCACTGAAAAGCCAGGGAGTGCTGAACGGCTGTCTCGTCCTAGTTGAAGACTCTTAATCAGTAGACATCTGCCCAGGTTCGAATCCAGCACTTCCATTCACAAATTAGCAGAAGTTGGAATTAATGGGCCATTGGAGGACGTATCAGTGGTTCTAAGAGCTTGCCTTGTAAACGAGAGGTCTTCGGACCAAATGTCGAAGAGTACTGATGAAGAATTCCAAACGAGAAGAAAGCAGCTTCCTAGTATTACCTAGTTTTTCAGTGGTTCTGTAACCAATGTCACTTCCTGATCAAAATTGAAACCAATCAAAACTCGACAAACTAAATCTTGAAAATAATAGTGATGATAGAAATAGCTTCATCCTAAATAAAATGAGTTTATACAAAGTACAAATCTTTCAGTGCGTTTGGTATTTGCTCCTTGGGCTGAGGCTTCCAATAATATAGCAATCGATTATAAATACAGGTATACACATAAATACAAGTATATCTTATGATGCATTGCTTTTCCATCCATAGCTTTCTTCAAAATTCCATGATCCTCTTCCTCTACCTCCTTCTTTGAAAATCCATAGTGGTAGGTAGAAACGTATTTTCAAGAATCAGCTTGTAGGTTTTCTGAATACTGTTTTCTCAGTCTTAGTTTGAGATTCATTGACAGTACGCACCCACCATCAGGGTTCAAACCCAGGACCTCCTGCTTACTAGGCAAGCTCGTATACCAATCAGCCACTGGAACCCAATCCAATGGTCAGCACATCTATTCCAAATTTCCCCAGTTCGTGACTTTAGCGCAACCACAAACCAATATTATCGGCGGAAAATCCATCCTCACACTTGACTGGTTGGACCTCACTAGACACAACTTCTCACTAGAACTCCAGGACACTTCGTCTAGGCTATCGAATCAAGTCCCAGTGGCTGAATGGTATACGAGCCAGCTTGTCTTGTAGTCGGAAGGTCGTGTGTTCGAACCCTGATGGTGGGTGCGTACTACCGATGAATCCCAAACTAAGACGGGAGAAACAGCTGTCGAGTACTCCCTGGTTTTCATTAGTTCTCTAACTGACATCAATCCGCGGTCTAATTTGAAGGAGACATATTTACAAAGTATAGATTGCAATTCATAATGATAACTGAATGATTGAAATCATATGAAATAGATCAACAACTATACATTTTGATGAGGAACAAAAATGTAGGCAACCCAGTTATTAAGGCAGGCCGAGAACTGTTATTGATTTTATTAGGTGATATTTTAGGTAGGATTTGTGTAGAATGCTTGTTGCTTCATTTTCGTTTTCCATTATCAGAAATGTGTCATCCATATACTGATAGTCGAATTTCGATTCTTAATACATGGCACATTTCTGATTATGAGAAAACGAGAATGAAGCAACTACCATCCTCCATAAGTTCACTGATGTTCATCCAGCAATAAACTTCACTACAGAGAAAGAAAGTAATGAAAATATCTCACTCCTAGACGCTTTTCTGATGAAGATGACGGTACACTAAGAGGAAGTGTATGAAGAAAACTCACAACCACAGAACAGTACACTCATTTTTTGAGTTTTTCACCTCTCAAATATAAACACAAATTGGTAGTGTTTGGTCCATAGAGCTAAGATAATCGCCCAAAATTACTGCAGTTTTATGAATAAGAACTTTTTTGGAGCTATTGCCATAGTGACTTGGTGCTAAATTCATATATTTTTTATCTAGGTAACCAGTTCCACCAAGTAATTCTCTGCTAATCTTAAGCTCCTCATTTAGGGAGTAATTTTGGGCGATTATCTTAGCTCTATGGACCGAACACTGCCAATGCACATTAGTCTCTTAGTCGTAATATCAGTGGAATAGTAAAAATGGCATTCCATGCTGTCTCTTCAGAACCACTCCAATTTAGCGTTTCGAGAAACAACGACAATCAACTTAATTTCGTCCCTCCCCCCCCCCATAAGTATGTGTATTCACCAATTTACCATCTCCTGTGAAGTTATTTAAATTTAGCGTACAATTAGGCAGGTTCATTGACGTAGTTACGAACATCATCTTGTATGGTTAAGCAAGTCACAAACAAGATCTATTCGTAATTGTGTTTTAGCACGCTTTGTAGCCATTGAGTATAAAATCGATAATAATAATAATAAGACACGAAAAGTTATTTGCTACATTCCAACCAATACTAATTTCATACAATGATTCCCTTTTATAAATTTGAACTAAGAAAGAAGGAACTTTGGCGCAGAATAATCTGGAACCATTTTATTTCGTCCGTTCTCATCATCTGCGCACAACGTGAATTCTTTAATAAGATAAAAAGTGTACAATTTTAACAAACTTTTGTCCATTGGCAAGCATATTGTCAGGGCTTCATAGTGAAATAAGGTGTTGCGATTGACAAGGTGTCTAAAGTGTTACGACATACATATATATATATCTTGTTAGAGAGAAGTTTCTTGAAAGAAGTAATTAACAGTTGTGTTGTTGGGGTGGTAACAAAAGAAAGTCAGTAGTAGTTACGTAATTAGATAGTAGAAGATCAAATTTCGGTGCATATAAGGTCAGATGAGAAGTTGATGATGTATTACAGTGAGCAGAACTCAGAAGATCATGAAAAATTATCTCTTAAGAGAGTCAAGAGAAAAATAAAAGAGGAGTGGAATGAAAAGATAAGTTAACAAAATTAGAAAACAAAGAGTTACTAAGAAGTCAGTTACCAGGGTAATTGAAGTCCAACAACGGATTCTTTTTGGACACATAAGTCAGGCTTGAATCGTTTTATTGCTATAGCTTCAGTAAACCTGAGAAGACTTGAGGTACTACTTTGTCTGTTAGTTATTTTGAATGATTCCAGCACATCTGCTCGGTGTCCTGTGTCAATCAGGTGCTTGGCGATTGAAGAGCTTAAACAATTCGGTCCCTTTAACTGAAGGCTCCTTGGTACATGTTCGTAGAATCTGTTGTAGGCCCTCCTCTCTGTTCTTCCAGTGAAACTGCTCCCGCAGATACATGTGAATTGGTAAACACAGTTGGAGGTAACATGTGAGGGTTACTTGTCAATCTTTGACTGCACCAGTGAAGAGGTTGTTCGGGGTAGACAGACTAATAATGCTGCAGGATACGTCCTAGACATGGTTGCGCTTAATCTTTTATTCACCATTCTCATAATGTCGTCGCCCTTCTGTAGTCGAGTTTGATGAAAAAAGGCTTCTTACTGACTGTAGCTGTATCAAGCTCCTTGAGTTCATTCTTGCCATATTTGTTAATGAAAGTTTGTGGGTAACCATTTTCTTTCAAGCATTTTTCAAGAACCATTAGTTCACTGTCTAGTTTGTTTGGTGAAAATATTCTCTTCTCTCTAGATAAAAGCGTTTTCAACAGCGTTCGTTTGTATCTCACTGGGCAGAAGCTGTTGAATTTCAAGTAAAGACCACTGCATATGTCTTTACGATATACAGATCTTTCGAGTCTCCCGTCGTATTTTCTCTCCAACATTACGTCCGAAAAATGGAATTTTTCATCATCTTCATGCTCCATCGTGAAAGTGACGCTTTTCTGTACATTGTTGAAAGAGTCTAATAGAGACGAAGCGTGACTCCAATCATTGCATACAATGAATGTGTCATCAACGTATCTATAGTATGCTGTTGTTTCATCAATTGCACAATTGAGCTTTGTCTGTTCCAGACTGGCCAAACAAATTTTCGCTATACAAGTTCATCTGCTACATAAAACTGAAGTCATCCAAATCCACTTAAAGAAGCATAAACTGTGTGGCCAAAAAGAATTCCTGCAGTCATCATTACATAAATGCAGAAAACTGACAATTTCACCCTTCCCTTAAACCTTTTACAAGTTATGATTATCCAAAGTACTTCATCACAT
This sequence comes from Trichobilharzia szidati, assembly GCA_944472155.2. Classification (NCBI taxonomy): domain Eukaryota; kingdom Metazoa; phylum Platyhelminthes; class Trematoda; order Strigeidida; family Schistosomatidae; genus Trichobilharzia; species Trichobilharzia szidati. The sequence continues at coordinate 33,806,730 of OX235276.1, read as the reverse complement.
TTTTTTCTGATTACTTCATCATTTTTAATTGCTTATTACGTCATCGACTTTTTACATTCATTTATTATTCCTTAATTACTGCACTTATTTTTCGAAAATTATGAGTTATGTCATTCACCTGTTGTCAGTACTTATTTCTATCCTTTAATTGTTTGTCTGAATTTGTTTATTTGATTATCACCCCGCTCCCGCTGTGACGTATTGATACTGACACATCACACTAGTTACTGATCAGTGTCCAATCAATGCATCCAATACAGTCCTACAGGAAGGAGGTCAATTGCGAGCCCGAATAGCTCAGTGGTAACACCGGTTCGAGTCTCAGAAGGGATATGACTTCCTTCAAGGTTGAAGATACGCCTTGCTGACTTGTGAGTGCCAACTAGCACGAAATTTAGGTCAGGTAGGGCTTCCTACCGACTGCTTCCAAACATCTATTAATGATTAATTGTTGTTAACAAACGTTTCACCACTAGATTGGTACATTTATTTCATTTTGGAAATAACCATATTCAGTATACTTCAGTATTATTTTCCGTGCCATTAAGTAGACCGAAAATTTCATGAATCATATAGACAACTTTAATAACGATACGTGTAGTGGAAGGTAAAACTGCTAAGTTAAACTTTAAGCACCATTAACTACCAATCAGTTAATGACTTTGAATGGTCCAATCAGTTTCGTCCACATTAATTGAAGGTTCTATTCCGCTTGATTCGAGTCAAATGCCTACTCTAACACAGTTGCGATTGCAGTTTGTGAGGAGAAGGTTTCCTAGTATTACTTGGATGTGGAGTTGCTTAGGTAGGGAAGGATATGTTTAAGTGGTGGAAGTGTCATGAGTAGAAAGTGCTTCAGAAAGTTAATTGATGGTTATATCTACCGTTGTGCAATTTGTTTGAGACGAGTTATTGTCAGGGAAAGTAAGCATATGATTCTAATATTTCGTAAGGAACACTTTTTTGCCAGATACCATCTGTCTTTAACCCAGATTTTGTTTGATATAAGACTAAAACTTGAACACTGTGATAGAGTGTAATTCCATTATGGGTAAATTTTATATTGATAGAGTCTCACAGTGTTATATAGTAATATTTACTGATGACGTTTCGAGCACAATTTATCGCTCATAATCATATCAAGGTAATCACACGACTTCCTTAATTCATTTATATAATTCCGTTGTTTTTCACTTGATTTTCACTTGATTTGATTGGTAGTAATATTTTCCATATTTCGGGTATGAGTGATGATTCATTCCTATTGCATGTGTTGGGTGTAGATTCGATGAACAAGGATTCAGTAATCAACCTTTCTCTCCACCTACCTAGATTACTTTTTAGAATTTCAACCCTCTCCCACCCTATTGTGTGGTTGTGTGTTAATGCATGCATTGCAATTGTTGAGCTTTTTTCTAAATTACTTATCTTCTCGGGGTCTACCATTCTTACCTTAGCCAAATTCTTATGTTCTGACAATCTGACTATCCCTGACCTACTAGTATAGGGTTAAAATAGATAGATCTCAAAAGGATGTCATTTATAATCATTAAGACGAATATATATGTATAGAATGTGGTGTAATTTTTCAAATGATACTCCTACACTAAACTTGGAGATGTTTTTATCACATATCAGAGAAAGGTCCCCTCTGAAACAGTTTTATGCCATTTTTATGCCTCTTTTTTTCATAGATATTTACTTTCCATTAATCAAAAATGCCTGTTTCATGTGACTGGTACGTTCAGCGTCAGTCACTGATTGGTAGTCAGTGGTGCTTAAAGTTTAAATTTGCCGCAAAAACGAGAAAACAGACCTGCCGCTGTAGTTTTTTTTTGCCTGAATTTCTTTTACTTTACGTTGAAAAATATTCTTTTGTTAAAACGCACATTCTATTTGTTATCGATGTACAGTGAGACTAGGCAAAATAACACAATTAAATATCACATATATACATATATAGTTGTTATCATGTCTAAGGGTTGATCGTGTCAAGTTCTTTCTTACTTTCTTTCTTCCCTTTTTTCCGGACACATACAGTAGATATGAGAAACGAATTAGAAGAACAAAATCGAAACACGTGGCAGAAGCTTTTGGATGCAGCACTTACAGAATCGATACTGGTAATTTGTACTATAACAACTACATTAGTAAGCGGACAAAGTAGATGTGGACAAGGAGGGTGACGAGGTATTACTAAGACAAATGTACATGTATCTTATTCTTCTACCTAATTCACACATTTTTTTTACAATAAATGTGTCAGCTGACGTCATACATATCAATGAGATAATGTTAACTATGCCTTTTACGCTGTTTCATGTAAGGCAATAGAAGTGATGAAGAAGAAAACCGGTGAACAGTCAGTCAATAGTTGTTACTTATTTTATTCCTTTTCGTTCTGATTGGAACAGGGGATTGTAAGCCTTGTTCCTAACTTCCTCTCTTTACTGGACTTATAACCTGCTAAGTAGGGTTTAGGAGTGCGTCGGCCAGCGATCGAACCCCTGACCACATACGTAATCAGCGAGTATTCTGTTGATGGGCTATTGACGCACTAAGCAATACATACTAGGCCACGAGGACCAACAGTCAGTCATAACGGTCTGTTATTTAGAGTGATTCACTCCTGGAATGAGTGGTTGACTAGTGAAATACAGGACCTCAAACTTTGAATTTTGAAATTTCAATAGAAGTGCTGTTTTCTTGTTTTTACAGCGTCAAGTTGCTGGCCTTATGCTTAACCTCGGCTCACTTCTGGGCTTGCCGTTGGAATGGTGGGGTTTACGAGTACATTAGTTGGGAATTAAACCCGTATTTCCTACGTGAACTGAACAACCGCTACGTGGCTCTCTGAGATAGGATCATGTGCAATTTATACAATTGAGCATTATTAATGTTCTTATAAGTTCCAAATGGAACGTAAGGCTTCAACAGCACGTCTCCATTTCATTCTGTTACCTGAAGTCCTTTTTACCGTGCTTCATGGTTGTCTACAGGCTTTCATTTCCTCATTCATATCACTTTCGAACTCCCATCTGTCGTTTCTCATTTGACATGACGTGGGATGTCTCCACTTCACCCCTTTCATATATGCATATAAGACGCATCCTAACTTTCCGATGATGATTTTGTGTGAGGAGAAAGAATGACATTATGAAACCTAAGGCTCTGTTAATCAACTAAAATTTGTTGAGCGAAAAAGTAGGAATCACCGAAAATACCTATTTAGCAGTGAAGAAAATAAAAGACAAATTCATCGAAGAAAATTTTACTTATCGACGAAATCATCTTCAAAGGCTGTACAGTCGTATTTATGTTTACAAAAAATGTACATTAGTCCACAATTGATACAATTTCTCATAAAAAATAAAAATAAAAGTTACAAATTACGTAATACTCGGCGGCACAAAGGAAGAAAGGGTCAGAAATTTGATAAGGTTAAAATTGTTATTGAGTGTGAATAAAGTTAGTTGAGTGGCAACTTAACAAGTATGAAGAGGGTGTGAAAATGTACAAAGGGAACATGTGAGGGGGATAAGAGTGAAATAATTTTTAATGTAAAAGCAAACCAAAATTAAAATTTTAAACGGGAAAACTAGTGAAGAGGTTAAGACCAAGATAGAATAAGAGACTGGACAAACTTCTTCTGTGTACAGAGCTCGGGGTTGTACTGACGAATTGCCAACACCTCCACCATACAAAAATGCCAAAACTTGATGTTCTTTGTACCGTTCGGCCTCACCTTGTAGATAATCTTGAAAGGCGACACTGGTAGAACTATGTGGTTTGAGTTCACCAAGTGCTCGTGAATTGAGCTAGAAACTATCTTGCATTTTCTTTTCTCTAACCATGCTGGATAATGTTCAGAGATGCGTTTGGAAAGAGTGTGCTTTGTGAAGCCAATGAAAGTAAAACATGTCATGTGTTATGCTGATCAACAGCCGACAAGTAAAACTAAAATAAAAGCCCAACAATATGAATTTATTATTTTTTTGAAATTATTACATTGCATTTATGATTGGTTGATGCTTACTGCGTACCTCCTAAACGGCATCAAAAGATAATTCACAATAAATTTGGACATACTGCTCTCACACTGACTTCGGATTGTGGGTAGAAATTATGTTGAGATCTAGGTGGTTGAACTGAATATCATATTCGTGATCCATGTTAGATGATGTGTTGGGACGAGCGGAATTAAGCTTTTCAAACACTGTGGATGCATGGTCCATATGACCGAAAACCATGAACGTGTCATCGACATGCCTGCCTTGCATAACTAGTCCATCTGATAAAACTTCTTACGAATCTATTTAAGATGTACCATGAATATGTCCGCAAGAACAGGATCCAGAAGAGAACCCATTGCCACACCGTCGACTTATCGGTACAGCTAGTTGTTGAGTCAGAATTGAACATTCTTTTTGCAAAGAAGTAGCAATTTGCGCAGCTCATTTTAAAGGAGACGAAGTAGTTCAGATTGCTGGAATATGCTTTTCAACTTTTCGTCATTAGTTATGCTTGAATACACATCGTATGACACAAGCAGTTTATCTGAAAAACACATTTGGTCCAATTCTTGTGAAAATTGGGGAGAATCTTTGATATTATGAACAAACAACTTTTATGCTAACTGTCTAGCCAGTTCATGACATGGCGATTTTACCTCAGGCATTCTGGGTGCACACAGTTATAAAGAATTCAAGAAATAAAGCGATATCGTATTATCCTGCAAATATGTTTGTTCTTTGGTTACAGGATTTCATCATATGCTGATATCAGTTAGAGAACCACTGGAAAACCTTTAGGGAGTACTGGACAGCCAGCCGTTTCGTCCTAGTTTGGGACTCTTTGTCAGCACGCACCCACCGGGAGTCGAACTCAGGGTGGTGTGGTTACAAGGTGAGCTCGTAGGCGATTAAGCCACTGGGACTCAATCAAAGGGCCAGCCCATGAATTCCAACCTCTGCCAATTCTGCAGATGGTTTTCTAACCAATGTCAGGACACGATGAAATACTGTAACCAATCAATCAAACTCCTACAAACCAATAATTGAATGTTTATTCTTTCTATATTCAAAGAACAAATTATCGTATTGATATTAAGTTGCCTTACCTAATCACTAACACGTCAATCAAGTCTTTTATAAATCAAGAGTACTCGGCATACAAAATACTTCAACAAGGTTCTACAGAAGGGTTTTGGTTTGTATAAAGAAAGACTGGCCACAAAAGCTTTACATATATGGCTGAATCCCAAAAGTTTGAACTGACTTTAAGATGTGATGTTAGTTGATGCATGGTAAGTCCCGATTTATAAATAAGAATGGACATGTATCACTAATAAGCTATACTTGATCTAAATCCCTTGTTGCCTATATCATCTTATGGAGAGGCTAACAAATCATTTACCATTGTCGCCGCATACACACATACACACACCTATGTTCCGCACATTCACATATAGATTTCTCATGCTTAGCTATCTATGACCATGAACTTTTAGTCAAACGTAATCGTTAAAAATCTGATGAAAAAAGTACACACTCTTTACAGTGTTAAACGAAAGTAGACAAATTATTTAACTGAATTTTAGATTTTCCCATCGAATGATTGGACCGAAGTAATCCGTCTCAGGTTGACATGTCGGCTTCTTGTGCAGATGCTTCGACGATGTCTTGGCATTTAACTAGAAGTCAATTAATTGGTGGATGGTGACTAGCAGTGGAATCCAGGATGCGCATTTCATCTTATTTGGGACTCGTCAGCTGGATGTACCTGCATTCCCCAGTGAGTGGTGGTGTTCCCACTAATATTTGTAAGTCTGAGGTCAAATTTCTATCACAGTTCATGCATTTTTGTTTATTATACTTTGATGTTTGATTCATGACTCATATGAATGGACAAAGTTTTTAAAAACAAGAGATATCCTTATAATGTGTAAACCTCTGTTATTTTGATTTCGATTAATTTCAAACCAGTCTGTCGAAAGCAGGGAACTTTGGAATTACTCATTTCATTTTCTCTGAGATTTAACGAATATAATTTTTATAAATGTCTACTTCTCACTTGGCGTGGAATTATTTTAAAACTATTCGGTCAAATCTTGATCATTGTTCACATATGAATTTCAACAAAATTGTCTAGTAAAGTGCAATGATATGTCATAATTCTGTCCACATCGTAAACTTCATTCAAAAATTATGGCTCTTAATCTGGTATGTTGTTTTTAGTGAGTTTTATGCTCAACAAAGTATTATCATATCTGAAGTGTTGTGGTTAAGATGAAATCATTTCGAGAATGGATGGATAGTAAAGAAAGGATACTGTTGACTAGCCTTATTCCTACCTATGATCCTGGTCTACATTGACATAAGTCAAATACCTCATGCTAAAAAGCGTTTCTTCTTCCATTCTCTTTCCCTTTTCATTCAAACTTTGGAACATAAAACAGAGTTCTTGAGCTGTCAAAATTTTAAGTCTAAAGTTGTATACCCTTGTAATAAGGCGTCTAAGGCTGTTCTTCACAGTTGGTTGATTGTCTTTACTATTATTATTATTATTGAGCGTGTACCAAAGAGTCTTTGTATCTATCTATGCGTGTGTATGTTGGTGAGTAATAAAAAACTCAGACACTGACTGCTAAGAGCACAGATGAATCAATCAAGCGTAGAAAAATGTTCTTGTGGACAGTAAAAATGCTTATTTTCTGGGTTTTTTCCTTAGACAAAAGTAATCCAACCCTTTGTTTTTACACATTAATTATTCAATATTTCCAATGTATATATTCTTGAAGTGAAGTGTCGTATAAAAAATGAGCTGCCTGAGAAAGTCAATAAGGAAAATGCAAAAAGTGTAGGTGAAAAATGAACTTATAATTAGAATGATATATATGCCTTACAGTTGTCAGGAAAAGGCTAGTGGTTTAATTTCTTCCGTATTTCTCATTTTCAAAGTATATAGGGATAATAGGACAGATACTCACTGATAACACTGACTAGCAGTGGCGTTATATGTGTATCGTGAATTGGTAGAAATTATAATTCATTCCGTCCTGGTGGCTTGATGGTCAACAGGCTGAACTTATAACCTCCTGGTCTTGAATTCAATCCCTAACGAAGTCATGGGTGCATATCACCGAGTAATTCCAAACTAGAAGGTGCATCAAAGACGTTTTCACTGAGCTCTTCAGGTAACCTCTTGTTAATGTCAATATTTTATTTAATTGTCCAAGTTATAGGCTCTTGAGAAGATCTCAATGGAATTAGATGAGTAGTTTTATCATCCAACCAGAAAATATCGTTTTTACTCTTTTCAAGCGGCTACTCAGTCCAAAACACCAATATAAATCTGGTGAGCTGCCTTGATAAACAGGTTTATTCTCCAATGTGTGATCAGTCCGATATCGTAAACGGTTTCGAGGAAGTGAAAAGAAAGGATGTCTGCCAATGACATCAATCAGGAGTCTTCTCGTGTCATGAAAACAGCTAATCGGATGTCTGATGTCACGACCATCTCGATCTAGATAGTGATGACTAGTCAGGGATGTTAGCAACTTCCAACTACTCATGAATCTTATTGGGATTTTTGACTTCAGTAATATTTGATTTCCAAATAAAATTTCAGATGAATTTTATTCATTTCATTCGAACCTATTTGTAAGTGAAAGTGAGCCCATGCTCTAAGAAGTAACTGCTTGATGTCTTACAACCTACACTGAATGCTTCAAATCGGAAGAATAAAGAAAAGACGTCCTTCTCTATCTCACGTGATTTGCTTAACTCTGCATAGGTTGTCTGATCTTAGATAACTTTTTCCCACTCCTTTGAGTTCCGAATCAAACGTAGGGCTTGATGTTTCAGTAGCGGTGATGTTGTGTTTTGACGGGATGGAGCTCCTAGCCCCAGACCCAACTTACCATCTTTAGCGGGCTTACTACTGGCTTAACCAAGTTTAGGGGTGCGTCAGCTATGAGTCGAATCCCGATCACCAGTGCGGCTGGCTATCATCTAACCAATTAACCTCCGATACACTGAATGTGAATGTTTCAAGTCTGACCACAGATCGATATCAGGTATGGAACCATTGGAAACCAGAGAGTACCGCACAACTCTTTGGTCCTGGCTTGAGACTTTTCAGTGTTACATACATTTGAACCCGCAGGAATTAAACCTGGAAAAATTAGGCTTTAAAGCTAGTTTGTTGACCATTCAGCTACAGGAAACATCAGTTAAATCGGAGTTTGGTGACTGCTGTATACTATACTACCAAGTTATAGGTCTGTATATATATATATATATATATATATATATATATATACACTCATTGAACAGATAAAGAATACTGTGTAGATATTCTATTTGTCTGCTGACACGCTATAGATTATCAAAACATCTGCGTATACTACTTAATAATTTTCAGTAGCGTAGTTGTTTACAGAAATTCTTAGGACTGAAATACTTGACACCAGGTAAATCCAGTCATGCATAGTGACATTATTCATTACTTTTACAATCTCAGTCTTACCTCTAGACGCTCTTCGTCACTTTATCAAGTTGTCACCTTTTAGATGGTCAATGAGGTCAGAGGATGACATGGAGAAAATCACAACAAAAACCAAAACACGTTTTAGAATACTAATGATGTCAACAAGTGCGGGATATTAGATGCTAGTGCGTATATACGATCCTTGATCCCTCGAAGGTACTTATTTGATGTGGCAGGTGAACAGTTCTTGAGCCAAAACGAAACTATAGTTTGATTATTGAGAGAGAATACAAACTATATTTCGGGATCTGAAATTTTGCGGTGGTGATGTATGGTTAACTAACTATAAATTGTGCGCAAACAACCGACCTCAGTAGGACATTGTGCCGAATAATGAGGGTGTTTGACAGTGCACCAGTTGACTTAAACAGTGCACATGAGTGCACAATGTCCATTCATATTAAAAGCTGTAAGCTAGCAATTTATTGCTGCAGTTTTCTCACTGAACAGAAGCTTCATGATTCCGATTTTCAATAACCTAAATAACACAATGCCTAAGGAATACGATAGTAAAAAGAGCATTCAGCACTTCTGCATTATGCTGAGTCTTCAAAACCATACCTAATTTGGGTACGGGAGTTAAAGATAAACTGTTTAATTTCGCTTCTTCTATGTGTATCTACCAATTTGACTGTTCCTGTGTAGCCAGTTACATAGTCCCTACAATTAGGCATGTTTATCTTCAGATTTCCAAACACCAACCTGCAAGGTGGTTAAGTAACGGACAAAGAAATTCTGCTCATAGAGCCATTCCATCTCATCACGTCAATATCGAACAAAAGATTGGTGTTAACGAGGCGGCTTTCAAAGTCACCTATCGCATACCAACTAATTTTAATTTCACCTTAAGTGTTCGTCTAATACATAGTGCTCAGTCTGTTGGGATCTACAATAAGAAACCTAACTTATGTATCCAAATGAAATTTGTCCACACACTGTCCTTACCCCTATGCCGGCCATCAAGGTGTCAATGATCCTCAATTTGTTGTGGAAATTTCCTTAACTTTATTTCATATTCTATTCACTATTACATTTTTATGCTAATTATAACTTAAGAGTCTTTCTTGAACGGTGGTACTTCCGTTGATCTTACTTAGCAAATCAATAGTATATAAAAAACACCAGGATTCCTAATGACGACTATTCTAGAATATTCATTGCATATCAACGATGTGTATATAATTATAGAGGCAAAAGAGGAAATTATTGAAAAGGATATTCATTGCTAATTTATTTTTCATTCTATGTATAATAAAACTGGTTTAAAAAATGTTTTACATGGTGAATCGAAGCATCTCATAGGCTGTTAGATTGCTTCTCAGTGAATATAAATGTTAATGTACTCAACTAATAACCTTAAGGTCTCTCATTCAATCCACGGTAGGGTCACAGGTGGACACTGTTGAAAATTCCCAAACTAGAACAAAAAGTTGTGCAGTAGTTTCACGTCTTCACTGAAATCCTTGTAGAGCCTTGATGAGAGATTAGGAAAAGTACACATGCATTTTACGAGTTGATCACGCATCGATATCAATTAGAGAACCATTGAAAACCAGCACTGTAATACTAGATCCTGTAGAGCCCTTAAAACAAACAATTTAGTTTATCTCATACCCTGTAATGATTGTCAGGTCAAATACATAAGTCAAACTAGTAGAACAGGGGCAGTTAGACTAGCTGAACATAAAAACCTAGCAAAATCTCGATTGGTTGACCCGAATAAGACAAGAAATCTAGAGAATAGTTCAGCTATAGCACTACATGCAGTTACACACAACCACACAATAGGATGGGGTAAGATGGCAGTTTTGCAATCTAATGTCACAGTGCGGGGGGAGAGATTGATAACAGTAGCTTTGTTTATCGAATCAACTACAAATACATGTAATAGGAATGATTCATCACCTGTCCCCGATATCTGGAAAATTCTACTACCCAAACGACAAATAGGAGAGAACAAAGAAAACTATAAAACTCAAGTGTCAAAGTCGTGTGATTATAATTGAAATGATTATGAACAATAAATTTTGTTCGAAACGTCATCCAGTAAATAATACTGTTTCACTGTGTGATATACCTAATAAACAAACTAATAGGGAATTACTTACTACCACAGTGCCCAAGTTTTACACATATATTAATACTGGACAGCTGTTTCATGGTTCTCTAACTGAATGCAGTCCGTAACCAACTCGTAAAAGCAAAACCAATACTTACAAACCAACTACTGAAAATTAATGTGATGCCCGTTAGTGACTTGCTACAGGATAAATTTTCCTTGAGTTCTAGTGAGAAGTCGTGACGAGTGAGATCCAACCAGTCAAGTGTGAGAAAGGATGTCCCACCAACGACATTGGTTGGGGTTTTTCTAAATCATGAATTAGCAGAAGTTAGAATTTATGAGCCATTGAATCGGGTCACAGTGACTGAATGGTATACGAGCAAGCTTGCATTGTGACTGGATGGTCATGGGTTCGAATCCTGATTGTGGGTGCTTGGTGCCGATGAAACAGCTGGCCGTCCAGTACTCCCTGGTTTTCACTGGTTCTGTAGCTGATATCAATCCGTGATCAACTCGTAAAAACAAAACTAATCTTTACAAACCAACTATAGAAAAATACATATGTATTCTTTATTGTCCTATGTCTTTCGACTTTTATATACTCACATTTATCGCATTTATTATCGTACTCTTATCGATGTTAATGCATAGAAGCTATTAAAAAAGGCTGGAAATGCTGTCATCTGATAGTGTATACTTCATACTTCAGCTTGAATAAATCAGGTGTATTTTAGGCAGATAGTAAATTGTTAAATACTCTAGTTATTTGACATATCATGCTTACTGTCATTTATCGCTTAATATAGTGGAAACTGAATAAACAATAAAAGCCTAACTACTGACAGAATGTTAGTCATGCTGATGAAATATAAAAGAGAAAATTAAACTAGTTAAAAGAAATAATGCACTATTTAGATGATAATCACATCAATATACTAATATACTAAATAACACATGGGGAACACTAAATTTACACTCAAAAACTCCATTTTCGTGTGAGAAGGATTGTCGGTGATGTTGTAGTTAGATAATCTTAATTTGATCTGATAATTATTGTGAGGAGAGTTTTTAATGATAAGTGTTTACATGACACATACTAATGGTTTGGGAGAGTTATCAGTTTAGATAATGGAGGGTAGGTTGGTACACACTAGTGAATATCATAAGGTGAGACTTCCAGTTGCGATTAGAACGTGGATTCATTCGACGTTTTTATCGACAATTTCACGGATGAAGAAGATCTCCTTACGTAACACTGAAGTCGCTGGTAGAAGGATAAAACTTGTCTGAAGCACTAATACGTCCTGTTCAACACCAAGTTAGGTAAGTGGCCAAATACTTGGCGATGAAACTAGTTGGCAGTGGAGATATAAATTGCAATTTGCCATGAGTTAGAATCGATGGAAATCTGCATTCCATTCAAGTTGTTGAAAGGTAAACGAGTTCTCTTTCTAACTGTAGGTTCTAGATTCGAAAAATTAAGGGTACACGTCAACGAAAAGTCCCAGACCAGAAAATACCAGCTGGCCAGCACTTCAACTTCGAAAAAGCCTTCACCAGACAATGCTGACCGAAAAGTAATCTGGAAACTACTTCAACACTACGGCATACCTCAAATCTGTATCAGCCTCATTCAGCAGCTGGCTATATGACAATGCCAATGACAATGTCAGGTGGTCCACAACGGTAAACTCAGAGAGGCGTTCGAAGTGCATACAGGAGGAAGACAGGGCTATCTATTGTCACCGATGATATTCTTAATTGTGGTGGACTACTACTACTACAGCAACTACAATCAACACCAATCATCGCCAATAAGACAGATATAACAAAGGTTACTTCCTTCAATAACCTGGCCAGGGAGCACGGTTTCAACTACAGGCAGTCGGAACGGATGAAAATGTCAAATACAGCCAGCCAGAATTGGAAAAGCAAGGCACGCCTTCATTAACCTGAAACCAGTTTGGAAATGTTCTGTTTCACTCAACCGACATAAACAACAAGGTCCTGATTCTATTCAACACAAATGTAAAGTTAGTCAGTCACTTCTTCTATGTGTTAGAAACTTCCAGTATGTGTCACAAAATACATTCTGACAGTTAGTTGCAGACTTTTATCAACAAATGCCCACTTCCCTGGCTCTGCAATGAAGATCAAATAGCCAGCCGACCAAAGAGAATCAACAACAAGAAGCTCTGCCAATGAACAAACCAACCAAGAGCCGACTGTTCAACAAATATGTTGGAGAAATTAGAGATGGATGGATCGGGCAAACATTAAGGAGGCCGTCAAATAACATCGCACTCAATGAAAGCCGTTGGTTGCATAGAGGATCGGACGCTCGCTGACCATGCATATGGTACGGGTTCCATCCCCGACTAACGCACACCTGATATCCATGGTCGGTCGGCCTGCTAAATTCGGGCTACCGATATCACATGCTGAAAATTCCATACTTGCATCAAAAATACTGTGTGAGGTCAAGCTACAATAAAAAGATTGGTCGAGTGAAACCCCAACTGCGAGTGATGATTGGGTTGTGACATGGAGAAGATCATGTGATGAGGAGGAGATGAGAGATTATGGGCAATTGTGGAGAGGATGGCAGAGAATAGAAAAATGTGGAGCTGTGTTGTTGAATCCGTATGTTGCAGTTGGAACCCAAGGTAATAATAATACTATAATAATATTGACGTTAAATTGTTCATGGCTGTACACAGCTGAGAAGGAAAAAACAACAGTATATAACGGCGTCATGATATCCTGCAAAATATGTCCTTCTTGTTGTCTTCAAGTTTATCAAGGGAAATAATTGTATGAAGAAATAACTGTGTCTTAAATCTACTCCAGTCAGAAAGGGAGCGTTTGATTAGCCTAGATGCATACAAGTAATTACGTTCAATGTGTAATTGGATAAATAGGTGAGTGGACACATTTTGAAGTGTTGTCGGACTCTTATCACTTCCACCATGTACGTAGTATACAACGTCATGTTTTCATTATTTATTTAAGTTATTTGATACTTTTAGTTAGCCTATGTGTACTTTAGGTCTGGTTAAGATTATTCCATATAATTCCTGTTGTTCGATTTGTTTTAATTCATTAAAATATGACCTCTGATGGTTATATTTACCCTTGTTAGTACTTAAAATGTCTGCAACCTTCTGATCTACAGGTTTCTACTAAACTTGAAAGAAAGAATAATCGTTGATGACAACGTATCCCATTACATGAGAGAAATGTTCCGGAATCATGTCCTCAGGTCTTAAGATGTACTCCTGAACACTGTAAAATAGACTTTTAATCAAATGTCTTGCATATAGCAAAGAAGAGAAACAAGAAATACTGTAATAGCTGGATTTATGCTTCAGGTCAGACAACAATGTGTCATGCAATCTACTGTCACTTAATATTTTATTTGGAGATCCAGAACAAAGAGGAAACAACACGCAATAAAATTCGCTTAAATTCCTATACAATTATACAAACGCTTTCGAGAATCTAGCTGTTATTATTATTATTATTCTCAAACCGAAATGCTGATTCATTGTTCATATGTCAGCCTTTGGTGCGATGGCTTCAAAGTTGTTTGAGGCTTAAGATGATGTTATTCGGCTGATAGTGGCTAGCACAGGAATCTAGTATGTAAATTTCGATTTAAATGAGCCATAACATCTGAATATATCTGCGTCTCTGTTGAGTGATCGTTTTCCCACTAGAACTCAAATCTACTGGCATAGTGGACAACAAACTGGCATTTGAAAATGATAAGTACTGGGTTAGAGTCTAAGTGGAAATACTTTTATTCACTGAGGATTTAGGTACATCTAGACGAAGAGTGTCAAATAATAACCTTCAGCTTTATTTTCATGCCTAAATCTTTTAAGGCCTTTCGTTGAATTGGAGTACACCTCGTCGTCTTACGTTTAACTACTATAAATTCGATTTATTGTCCCTTTTGACATCTAAGGAACTGGCTTACTCAACATACATATTTTTTGGATAGATAGAATAGTGGTTGACTCTCTCAATGGACAGATTGAATAAGCCAGCCAGTAGAACTTTGTTTTATTGCATATGTTCACATGAGTAAAGGAGACTTCATTTACTGCTTCGAAATAATTAAACTATGCGAAAATATCAGTTCAAAACAAAAACTGACATTCTCTTTTAGTGGTGTTATGTGAATAAAGTAAATAGATATCTTAAATGAGAAAATCAACCAGCTATGGTACACATCAGAAAATAACTGTGTGAAGTGGCATCAGGTGGATATGAGTAAGGAACGGGGCTTTATTTCTGTTATAACGGAGTGTTACTGATTTATAGTTCTTCTCTAACTTAACTAGAATGCACCTCCACATACAACACTATAACGACAACTGATCTCACTGGAAAATATTCTGCAAACTGAGATGGACACAAAAGTTAGATTCAACTGCGACAACAACGATATCACAGACAACGTGTTCGTGACTCAAAATTATTAATGATCATTTATTTATACCTTTACTTTACCAGTGGAACACAGGGATTCAAGCTAGAGCTTTTTTGAAGTTACGGAAGAAGTGGCGTTTATTTTTATGGGGTGGGGTTGCTAGCCTCATCCCCGACCTTCCCACTTTACCAGTCTTATTACTGGCTTAGTAAGATAAAGGAGTAGGTTGGCCAGGAATTGAACCCCGAACCGCATGCCGAGCAATCTATTACTGTGTCATAGACTCACTCAAAACCAGTGAAAAACTTTCCAATGAGGTTACCATATCAATGCATGCACTAATCATGACTAAACGACTAACAACAATAGGTTGTCCATCCTAACAAATCCCTCTTGAGTTCCTGCTAATAAGATTTAATTAATGGATTACTGTGATCACTAATGGTTTTTTTCATAGATAATTTCCTTCAACACATGACTGAATCCTATTTTTCAGTAGTTTCTTGCATATCAAACAATATGCTCTTTAGAGCAAACAAAGATCTACAGATACCCTTCCAACTGTTAACTGTAAATATGTATGTAAATTAACGTGTGCCTGAGATAGCAGTTACTCTCGAAAAGCAGAAGGATTTTCTAAAATTATTAGGAAAATGTTAACGCCTCATAAGAACAGATGCTTTTTATTGTTCAGTTATCGGATATTTTCCCTGAATAAATAAGAACGAACATATTTGCAGGATACACGAGCTCGCTCAATTTAGTGGGTTCTCTTCAACTGCTGTGTACATCCTAAATAAATCAAATTATAATATATTACAAAATGGTGTCTGAATATACTTTTTACAATGACGTCAAGTTATAGATAGAAAGTATAAGCAACATAATTTCAAAGATGATGTAATTAGACAATTATTTAGTGTTAAAAGAGTAACTATTTATATAGTAATTAGACAAAGGAGTGGAGTTCAGATTTTGCTAGTAAACAAGGATGGACTAGAGACAAAATACAAGATAGAACAACAGACTTAATCTATACATGTTATGGTGGAGAGTTCAGGTGAGTGGGAGCGAATAGTGAGGTGATATTATAAAATCGATAAAATAATTTTATTTAGTAGATTTGGAACACTAAAAGTGAGTTCAATTCAGTGAGTGGAAATCAAATTCAAAATTGAGTGGAATGTTACGCAACAGAACAAAACACAAAAGCACACGAACAAAACAATTATGGTCTCCAGGGTAGTGAGATATTAGTCACACTTCCTTTGTGCATGCACAGGTTGAGTTGAAGTCTTTTAATGGCAATTGCTTCTGCGAACCGAAGTAACCATGCTTTCCTCTGTGTATTGATTATTTTGAAAGCCTGATTAATTCCCACTGTATGTCCTGTGGAAATCACATGTCTGGCGATTGCGCCGGAGAACACTTTTCTGCCTTACAAACGGAAACTATTAGTTATAAGCTTAGAAAATCTAGTAAACGCTTTGCTCTAAATCCTTCTTATGTACTTGCTGAAGCAAGTGGAAGTGAACTGAAAAACCCAGTATAGACATCTTGGAATCGTCAAAATATATATTACATTTTCGCTCTTCTATGAGGCAATTCCTTCGTACATAAACTTTTTAAAAGCTTCTATAGAATATATACGTCTGACGAGAAACTGACTAAATAAAACGATGCCATCGTATTCTGCTCCTCGTCTAGTGTACTTTGCGTTATTCAGATAAACACTTTACTGGTACATCCACCACTATGTCATTCATATATCTTACCCATATGCTCATTATATCACGCAGTTTTGTCATCTGATTTACTGAATTCATCAAACCTACAACATTTTCACGTGTTTAGTATATTGATTAAACAAACTTACTCAGATGATCATATAAAATAATGTTAATTAATATGAGACACTTAAACATAGTAGGCTTTCCATCCGACATTTTTATATAACATAATATCACTTATGTCAATCTAAGGTTATATAAAAGCGATTTTACACAATGTTTTGAGATTTTTACGTCAGAATATTATAATTTAAGGGAACTGTAAGACATTCTTGATAATAATATTGGATTTACAATAATAGTCTTCTCATGAATTATCTAAATTTTGACAGTTTTGTTCCTTCGTACACCGACCAACAAACAAATTATGAATTTTAGGCCCAAAATAAAGAATTCAGTGCAGGAAATTTTCTCTTCAACGACAGACAATGACAAGTGGTTATGTGGTAAGTATGTTGAAATCTGACAGTGAGTAGAAATAATAAAATGTGATGTAGATGATTGTTAATCATATCCTAATTAGAAGTATGAATGAATGAGTGAATACATGAAGTTGAACACAAAAGCATTAGGGTTAAGTAAATAGATTATTTTGAGGTGATGAAGATTCCTGGACAACAGCAACAGGAACAACAACAGACAAAAGTCAGCATAAATGGAAGGAACCTGAAAGAAACAATCTCTTTTACCTACCTGGGAAGCATCGTTTCAACTACAGGTGGAATTGACGAGGATATCAAAGCAAGAAACGGAAAGCAAGACAAGCTTTCACTACTCTCAAGTCTGTATGGAGGTCAACAGCACTCAGAATCAAAATTATGATCCGGATTTTCAACTCCAATGTGAAGTCAGATCAGAGACTTGGCGCGTCATAAAGGGCACCTCAAACAAACTACAGACCCTCCACAGCTGCCTTCACTCAATACTCAACATCAGATGGCCAGCCAGAAAAAATCGGCAACAAAGATCTCTGGGAGCGAAACAACACAGCAGGAACCGATTGTGAAACAAATAGGCCGGAAGAAATGGAGATGGATTGGCCATACTCTGAGGAAACACGCCATCAAGTGACATCACTAGACAAGCCATTGCTCGAGTGGAAACTGAAAGGGAAGAGGCGAGTTGGTCGTCAGTGGAAGGGTGACTTGGAAGAGGTTATGTGAAGAGGAGATGAAAGCGTGTGGGCAGACTTGGAGCCAGGTGAAGACTCTAGCAGAGAACCGAACACAATGGAGATGCACGGCTGAAGCCCTATGTTCCTCTAGGAACTAAAGGAAACCATAATACTAATAATAATAAATAGATTATTATTATTATCCCCTCAGGTTTCAAAGTGAACATAAGACATAGACAGCGTACCTCTACTTCATCCTATCATCCACAGTCGTTTTTAACTGGCTCAATGATTTGCACAAGAAATCTCATTTTGCCCTCACATAATTTTTTCCATGTACCTATTGGACTCAAAAATCCTTGTTTTCAAGGATTTGTTTGTGGCGATTCCATTGATTAGTTTCAGGATATCATCATGAGCTGACATCGGTCACAGAACCATTGGAAAACCTGCAGGAAGTACTGAAAAGCTGTTCCGTCCAAGTTTTAGGACTCTTCATCAGTCCGCACCCACCGGGACTTGAAATGCTGCTGACTGATAAAAAGTCCCAAATGAGCTAGGACAAAACAGCTGTCCAGTACTCCCAAATCTTCCAATGACTCTCTAACCTATGTCAGCTCATGATGTAATCCTGTAACAAATCATCGTTCCCCAGTCTGCGTTCGCTCGAAGCTAAGACTGGTGTGTCTTCTTAGTGTGTATCTGTTCTGGCTCCATTTTCTTCCGCATATTTGTTGGATGATAACAGGTTCTTGATTGATTTGTTCCCAGGGTTACCTGTTGCTTATTCTTTTCGGTCATCACATCTTCCAGGATCGAGCTGGCCAATGTGGCAGCTGTTAATAAAAGTTTGCACTTTCCAACTGATTATACATTGATGTTGAAAATATGAATTTCTTTGCATTGATATAAGAGTAATAAATGTCTGCTTTACTTTTTCGATCCTTACTTTGACATTCAAAAATGTGAATACACAAGTTTGTTATGTTCAAATGTAATTAGAGGAAAGAACTGTTGTCAAAAACAAATGCACTAAATGTTAGAAGGCGATGACGTAAACTGAAAAAATTAAGGAAAACAAACCGGAATAACATGAAGTGAAGAAGAATGAAGAGGGATTTTTTGCATCATACGATAAAATTAACTCCATGGTAACGAGAGACAGAGAGAGAGAAATCCTATAAATTGTTATTGTACATAAAATTCAGATTTTTTGTTATGTATTACCAAAACTTCTTCTATAGAAAGCAAATGCACTAGTGTATCTTTCGGCGAAATTTCGCCAGACTTTGCAGATTATGTCGAAGGATGCACCACAATCTCTGTGATTATCTGCTGCATGTTGCAGTAAGGATGAACTAGTGGTTCTATACTTCATTTTGCTTACTGAATTTAAGATGTACCATTGAACACGGGATGTATTGCTTTTGACGAACTCTGTTCCACAACAGCAGGGATACGTATAAATGCACAAAGAATTGAGCAGTCGAAGCGATATTTCTTCGAAATTAAGACGCCTTGGTGGATGCCTAGAAGTGGCAACAAACAATGATTTCCTTGGTGACCGAATCAACTAGATTTTAAATTCCTCTCCTGCGATGTTAACCCTTAATTCTAAGTTTATGTGCATCACTTTCTAAGGTAACTTACTCCATCTTGTATTTGTTTTACATAACTTACTAATAGTTTCGACAAAGTGTATTGGATATCAATTCACTACGAAAGATGCTTTCAGTTGTCTAATTTCTTTGTCAACACTGTCTTCGCTAGAAATTCTACTGGTACGTGCTGAGACAGAAGGAATTAAACAATGAAAAAATTGCTTCTGACCAACTACTTGCTTTCAACGTAGAACTTTGCACAGAAGTGCAACGGTTCCAGTTTCCATACTTTCTTCATGTTGCAAAAAAGCAAGAGGAGAGAGTAAAGAAAGCTTCAAAACAGTGATAATAAACAGAGATGTGAGGGACGAAGAATAGTAACATGGGAGAACAATAGAATTTTATTGGATATAATCAATCACAAAGAGATAATGCATCTGCACCACTGCGAACGATTTTGACCCATAACACTAATTGTTTCAAGCCATTGGTTTTTACCATCCTGAGGACCCTGACCAGTCAGGAAGTCTACATCTCCTTATGTGGCAGGCTTAAACCAACATTTATGGACTTCATTGACTGATGCAGCCATATTTTGGTTTGACCACCACTGGCTCTTTTCCCACCTGATCCATCCTATGTCAGCTAACATAGTCCATCGAGGAAGACGACGGCTAGGCATTTTTAACACATGGCTTTATTGACTCAATCAATTTAATCTCACAACCTCCTAGCTCACCTAGTACTCAACCGATGCCAAACCTCAATATTGCTCACCCTATTATACAATCACCTGTCACGGGAGATATAACGCAGACACCTATGATCAAAGACAGCTAGCCTTTTCATGTCTTGCCTTTTTAATGGCCATGATTCAGAGCTGAGCAGTACACACGTCCTTCGGTCGACAGCCAGATATCACGATATAAATTATTTCATATTCCACAAAATATGTAGTGTTTACTAAAAATCACATAATAAATGTACATTTAATGGGCCTTAACACTACATTGAAACTTCGTCTCCTATAAAACACGATTTACCCACTGTTGAAAATGGATCTGCACATCTCTACAGTACGTCTACATCTAGTTGCTCTTTGTTGACGAATAGAGCTTTGTGCTGAATACATCCTCTTCAAATGATCATATAACTTATTTCAAAAGTAGTAATGAACTAAACTTTGAACATTTTAAAATGAAACCCTAGACACGTTGATAAATCAGGATTTACTGTATAAGTAATTTTAATTGCAACTTATGAAATCTAGCGCCAGACCATCGCTCGAGTGGAACGCGAAAGGGAAAGGACGAATGGTTTGTCTTTAAGAGTATGACATGGAGAATATCGTACACGAAGGAGATGATTGAGTTTGGTCAATCGTGGACCTAGCTAAAGAGGACAGTACCAAATACAACAAACTGCAGATGTGTTGTCGAAGCCCTATGTTCCACTCGGAATCCAAGGGAACAATAATACTAACAGCGTTTGTATACCAAGTTACTCTGTAATTCTACTAGACCTTTCTGTCCCGAGTGGAACATAGGGTTCAAAGTTTGAGAGTATATATTTCAGCAGAGGTAATGACTTTTTTCAATAGCTGACTCCCTACCTTCCCCCTTTACCGGAATCACTACCGACTTATCAAAATTTAGGACTGCATTGAACAATATGAGTGGTCGGTGAGCTTTCTATGAATGAACAGCCAATGCACAATCACTGAATAATTATGGTCATTCGAATTTGACATCTGTCTTTTGTTTATCCCAATGTATAGTATCTAGGATCAGTTGAAGTGAAATCTTCTTATTATTATTCCCTTTGCGTTCCGAGTGCAAAATAGGGCTTCAACAACACATCTCCACTTGGTTCTGTTTTCTGCCATCCTCTTCATCTCGGTCCACGATTGACCAAACTCTCCCATCTCCTCCTCGCCAAAAGATCTCATCCATGTCACCCACGCACCGACGACCCACTCGTCTCTTCGCATATGGATTCCACTCGATGGCCTGGTGTGCAATATCATTCAGTGGCCTCCTCAATGTATGCTCATCCATCCACCTCCATTTTCCCCCACATATTTGTTGAGCGATCGGACCTTAGTCCCCAGCTTGTTCCCAGCTAGTGTTTGTTTTTGCTTACCCTCTATGGCCGGCTGGCCATTTGATCTTCAGTAGGGATCCGGCGAAGTGGACAGCTGTTGACAAAATTCTCTAACCTGCTGGAAATCCTTTTCATGACACACTAGCCAGGTTTCTGACCCGTAAACAAGAACCGACTTCACATTGGTGTTGAAAATGCAAATCATGTTCCTTATTCTAAGTGCGGAAGATTTCCAAACTGTTTCATGTTGATGAAAGCATATCTTGCCTTTCCGATTCTGGCTGGCTGGCTGGCTTTGACGCCTTCATCCGTTCCGACTGCCTGCGGTTGAAACGATGCTTTCTAGCCGGATAAGTGAAGGAGGCAACCCCTGTTAAATCTCTCTCGTTGATGTTGATTGGTGCTGATTGTAGTTGTTGTTGGTGATTGGTTATCTTCATTACCTCCGTCTTCTCTGTGAAATCTCCTAGAAACAGTAAAATAGGGAGTGAAACTTACCAGTGGTGTATTTGACTATTTATTTACTTGACAGTGTATCTTTTCACTTTCAAAATTCCTCAGAATAACTCTTGAATCAGTAATAAACACTGTCTTCATCATAGAAGAATGCTGCTTTCTGTGATCGCCTAAAGCTTGCAGCTCGCCAGCTCCAATATATGTGCCTAGAAGTTATCAAGAATAGATGGAATTTCACTTAATAGAGAAGATTTGTAGCTCAGGTGGGTGATTTGCAATTAATAGTGTTCTCTGAGCCGGTTGGTTTAGTTGCGAAGCTTTCGCCCTCCTTCTGGACAACATCTCCAGCGCCATATTTAGCACAAAGTGAAATGATTTAAATTTCTTCATGAGTGAGAGAATTGCGTCTCCCGGTAACCATCTTTACAAATTTATTGATCATTTTCTATCGACTTGGTCTTTAAACTTTCTGTTCATCTGATTTACTTTTTATTAGTTGGTATATTTCGTCTATATTACTGTGTTTGTTAATTGCATTTTCGTTTGAGTACCAGGCTTCTAGGAATTTCCTGGCATTATTCTCTGGTGTTTCCTCTGTCTAAGATTTTGACGTTATCCCAATCAAATTGATGACAATAATTGTCTATATGCATTGATACTAAAGAATACATATCGTGTCTTTTCACAGCTGATTTGTGTTCCTGGATTCTAATCCGAAGGGGACGCTCACTTTGGCTGATGTAATGCTTCATGCAGTTCATACAATTTATTTTGTAAATGGTATTAATTTTATCCCCTTTTTCTTTCGGATCTTTTGGATTGCATAATATCGAATTAAGCGATTTTACTGGCTTGTGTGCTATATCTATATCAAACGGTTTCAGTATTCTGACTGTTATTTCAGAGATATTTCTCATGTATGGTAGGATGAATTTTCTTGTGGTCTTTGATGGTGGTTCTTTGTTGGTGTTTCGATTCGACTTTAAACACCTTTTTATGAAATTTTGTGGATAACCATTCTTTTTGAAGACCGTTTGTAGGTACTTTCACTTAAAATGACAGTGGTAAAATTGAAGAAAGGAAACAAAATTGATGACAGAAAACTTGAGTACGTGAGTGCGTGCGCGCGAGCATGAATGCATCAATAAAATTCCAGACAACTATACAGACACACAAGCATACATATATATATATATACGCAGTTCAGCTAGCCTTTACTTACAGAAAACATTCTCTTATGCTTTGATCACATTGAATTGATTTTTCTTATCATCATCAGTCAGATATCTTACTTACATCATATGACACTTCACTTGATTCGCATGATTTGAAAATAGACAGGCAATGTGTAAAGCCTCTATTGGTTAACTAAGAGGTAGTGTGATGACTGTATGACAATATGAAATAGTTATAATCACACTGAGAGGCATTTAAAAACAGGAGTTACTGTGTTACTGTGCTTTTGTGACAGCAAAAGAAAGAGATCACTTATGCATGGTTGTATTCAAACTGATTCAAAAAGAACAAGGTTATGATGCAGAGGTTATATTTATTTGGAGACTACAAAAGTTGACTAATGTTCTTGAATATGCGGATATTTTAAGAAAATTGCATGAGTTAAATAATTTCAAGCACAAAGATTATGTAATCAAATGGAACAGTAAGTTCAATTCAGTATTTTATATAAAATGTGAATGATAATAATAATAGGTATTATTATAAAAGTTTTTATATTTCCCAATGAATGAAAAACAAAACGATATTGTTGTTTTTGCTGACGTTTCGCTATTTAATGCTGTTGCTAATAGCTTTATCAAAGTAGTATTATTAAGCCGGAGGTTACAAAATCTCAGCTTATATATATATAACAACTTAATCATTGTTCCTCAACATGGCGTGATTCTTACGTTGTCAAGTTGGCCAATCGGTAAAGATAATAAAACCAGGTGTAGATTGCTGGATTTGACAGGTGTGTAAAATTATATAAGCAGCGTGTGTTTACATAAATGAAATTCATGTTGATTTCGGTCAATTCATTAGGGAGGGGGGTGTTGTAACCAGATCAAATTCTCTTTTAGTCCATCATTCGCGTTCAATTAAGACAATGTGGATTCCATTTACCATGAAATGCTTCTGATATTAGACGTTCTTTGTGATTTCTGAAATGCTTTTTATGGATTATTTCAATATTGTCAAAATGAGTTTTGTGACGTGATTCAATAGCATCGTGTAGACGAGCTATGGCTGATGATTTGATAAGCTTTTCTAGTTGAACTGGAATTCTCAGGGGTCAAACGGATGCTGCATGGTGTTCATTTCCTTTGATTTTGATTCCTTTCTGGCTATGTTTGTTGGATGTATATGCATCATTTTTAGACAAAATTAGATTGAGAATCATTAGGGATTTGGTCTTTTACATGGACAATGTTGCTTTGTAGTGACTGTGTCTGATGTTTTAGAGAAACCACTTGTGTTGTGCTTATTGATTAGTCTTCTAATATTGTCTGATGTTTCTGATCTGTATGGAATGACAGCTGTTGGGGGTCATTTCTTTGATAAAGCTATTAGCAGCAGCATTGAATAGCGAAACGTCAGGAGAAAACAACAATATCTTTTTAGATAAAGCAATAAGAAGACGTAATTTGTCTGAATCGTGTAATGTATTTGCGCAACACATTTCGAACAATCTGATCACACACGGACTTGTCATAGGAATATATATGAAATTAATAAAGAGGTAAGAGGTGAGAAAAATAGACTTAGGTCAAGTTTAAAGGACATATTCAAGGTCAAAGTAACAATGAAGACCACTAAACCAAATAACAGAGGTAATAGTACATCTGCTATGGTGTCCAAACAAAATTTACCAAGGAAGGTTTAATGTGATGACAAATTGTTTTTGAACGCATAAAGGTGGCTTAAACTTTCTAATTGGCTCCAGAAACAAATGGAATCTTCAGAACCCATTAATGGTGAGAACAGGAGACCTAGCTCCTCTATTGCAAAACATATTATAGAAACAGGACATAAGATTGACGTTAACAGATCTTTTAAACCTATCTATAAAACGTGTTTGGGGCGTATCCTAAAGTTTGTGGAAGCCCTAGCAATTAGAAAGTTTAAGCCACCTTTATGCGTTCAAAAACAATTTGTCATCACATTAAACCTTCCTTGGTAAATTTTGTTTTGACACCATAGCAGATGTACTATTACCTCTGTTATTTGGTTTAGTGGTCTTCATTGTTACTTTGACCTTGAATATGTCCTTTAAACTTGACCTAAGTCTATTTTTCTCACCTCTTACCTCTTTATTAATTTCATATATATTCCTATGACAAGTCCGTGTGTGATCAGATTGTTCGAAATGTGTTGCGCAAATACATTACACGATTCAGACAAATTACGTCTTCTTATTGCTTTATCTAAATTCATAAAGGGAACTAATTGTTTTAAATATCTTTTTATTTTTCATTCATTCATTAGGAAATACAAAAAACTTTAGTATAATGAAGACACACTACTTGCATTTACATGCTGTTGGCAATAACTGATGATAAATAATGATAAAACCTAGTTGTATAAATCCTTTGTAGGTGGAGTGGACAAGGTTTCGAATCTATTGTTGAATCGTTGAATTTATTGACCGTTTAAACCTAAGAGTTGATAATTTCTATGATACTAGAGAATAAAGGCACACAAAGTAAATAGTTCCATGGATTATTGTCATTATTATTACTACTATTTACTTCTTGCATTCTGTGTTGAACATGGGGCCTCAGAGTTGTTCCCTCTGAAGTCACTGTAGGCAGCAGTGGAGGTGTTTTTTTACAGCGTTGGTTTACTAGCCCTAAGTTTAACCTTCCTTCTTTTCTGGCTTTAGTGAAGTGGATTATCTATTAGGTGAACTGTAGTTTCATCTTAAATACAAGTGTGCCTTGCTGCAATCTGAAGATGTTGTTCATTGGACTGGGCACTTATCTTTTTTAATGCCCTTAAATACAGATTTAAAATTAGTCCAGCTACACGAAGTTATATCTCACAATTGTATGAGGACTTGGTATAGATGGGAACGTCCAAGTCAAGATTTTAGGAGCGAAACAAGTTTGTTCACAACTCTGAAATCAGTGTAAAAAGATATGCATTATTGAATATAACGAACAAGATCTGATGTATTCAAGGCACACTCCAATGGCCAAGCAGAGGTGGTGACTTTATATAGTTTAGTCCAAAGCATTTCCAATAGACTACTCGTGCAGACCTTCATCAACATTTACTTTCGATCGATATTGAAGATCAGATGCCTGGCAAGACAGCCAGTCAGCCAACCAGAAAAGATATGCATAAAATAAATGGAGACGGATTAGACACAAAGAGGCATTTTGCGCCACTACCTTGAGTTGAATCAGAATGGTAAATGACGAGTCAGCAGGCATTTGAGGATGACATGATGGGAATTATCTGAAGAGAAAATGAAAAATTGTGATTAGTTGCACAGCCAGCTCATCCAAGTGATAGCAGTGAAACGAGTGGAAGGGAGGTAATCTGTGGAAGCCATGTTCCAATTAGAACTAAGGGAGTGAATAATAATTCTGATAGTGTTTGTGGGCTAGTGACGCAACCCAGTTGCCTAGGCTGAACTTCAGGATTCGAACCTGAAACCCACCGGCTGAAAGTTGAGTTATAAAGTCATAAGTTTTCAGTATATATATATATATATATATATATATAATACTGATTACCATAGACCCAATGCTCGAATGTTTTCAAACTTTTAAAAGTGCACTTGATTTGGGCATATGTAAGATAATAACAATTATTAGCCATTTATGTATGAAAATTAGGCATTGTGTTAGTACGTGATTCAACATTAATTTGTTTATTGGATGTATCACACGATGAAACAGTACAATAGGACAAGATTTTCTAACACAGTCTGTGGGTTCAGGAAAAGTTTGTTCAATCTGTCTTCCACCCCCGGCTTTCTCCCCCAACCTAAAGTAGTTATCTCTTCTGATGACACGGGGTAACTGTGAATATTATCTAATTATTTTTATTTTTCAAAAGAATGGTTATTTTATAAAGGAGATGCCTTTCGATAACCGTCATCAGGTTCTGCATTCATATATATACATAATAGTGAATGAATTAGTGTTATGAACAACATTGATGTTGTTTAAATAACATCGAATCAATAATAATAATATCAGTGGATTGCAGTTCGATAGAATTAACATAACAATACGTTGAATGTCAAAAAATTAGGAAAGATAATAATACAAATTCATGAAGTCATAGTCTCCGCTGAAGGCTGGCCAAGGCAGTAGTATTGGCTGAAGTTTAAGGTGAATCGCGATGGTCTCTGCTGTTTGGAGTATGCGGTACCTGAATGTTGCTGGAAATTTATTTGGTACCCGGTAGATGACAGAGATGGAATCTTCAATGCTGGCTCTGTGGCCAATCGGTTTGGACCTGGTGGTCTAATATCAAACTTTTGATGGTTTTTACTACACCTTCACTAAGCCACACTGTTAGATGCTCCCGAGCGAGCACAAAACATCAAGTTCCTAGAGCAACGGCCAATATAACTCACTCTACCACAAGCGCATTTCAATTAGTAGATGTGGTTAGAAGTGACTAGATAGTCTAGGTACTTCATCTCTTAACTGAGAAATCACCATCGGTCTTGTAGAAAATAAGACTTGAAGTTAACCAGCATTACAAGTTTTTGAGCTGATTTTTTTAATTTCGTCGTAATTATTTCACTGGGTATATTGCCCTTGAATTGTAGTCATATGTTTAAACGCTTCGTGTTTACGGATAGTGAATAGTCTTTTTCTGCTTTCTTGGTCATGTATTTCTTGATGATCTTTGTTGGATAGCTATTTTCAATAAGATTGTGTCATATACAATTTTTGTTTTATTTTTTATTCTCAATGCTAAATGTATTATGAATATCATGTTGTGCTGTAGCTGTGTATTGTAATTTTGGTTTCGCATTTTATTATAACTATTATTATTGTTGACAACATTTATTTCCTCCTATACCCCTACTAGCATACACATTCTACCTATACGCTCGCCATCGCCTAAATTATATAAAAACTTAGATGGATTTATCTTTGGATTTGATTGAGAAGGTTTGCAGCTCAGGTGGATGATTTTGATGTAGTTGTGTTCTCTGAGCTGGATAATTTATTTGCGAAGCTTTCATCGCCCTACTAGGCAACATCTTCAGCTCATACTTCAATTTGAAGTGAGCTCTCGTATTTCTCCACGAGTTTATTAATCATATCTCCCGGTTGCCTTCAAGGTGATTGGTTGTTTCTGTGTGTTTTCACACCCTCTAGGCTACTTGTATTGATATTGGTGTTGATTGTTTCCTTGACCTGAAGTTTGACCCTATGTGTGTGAGATTTCCTTCTTGCCGATTGTTAAATTTTGTCTGTGTCAGTGTGTCTATTGATTGACGATTCATTGGAATACCAGGCAGGCTTCTAAAAATTCTCTAGCATTCTTCATGTTTCCTCTGTCTAATATTTGAATGCTGCTGCTCCCAGTCGAATTGATGTCCGTGGTTGTCTGTATGCAGTGTGGCGATATGAGGGAGTGGATTTCACATCTTCTGACGGCTAGTTTATGATGATGGATACGAATACGAATGGGACATCCACTTTGGCCAATGCAGTGTTTTTAGCAGTCGTTGCAACTTATTTTTGTAGATGGTGTTGGCTTTGTGTTCGTTCGATGTGGAGTCTTTTGGTTGACACAGAGTTGAGTGAAGTGATTTGTTTGTGTGTTTGTGTGCGACGTTGATTCCTAAAGTTTTGAAGAGTCTTGCAGTGATTTCTGAGATGTCCTTTATATATGGCAGGGCGACTTTCTTTGTGCTTTCCTTGGGGGCCTTTGATTTGATAGGTTGGCTTGGGGGTAGGTATCTTTTGATGACATTCTGTTGATATCCATTCTTTTGGAAGACGTCCATGAGATATATTTCTTCAATTTTCTGTAAGGTGGGAGTGCTGCAATGAGTCCCGGCCCTCTTGAATATTGTTTGTATACAATTCTTTTTCAGTGTTATTGGATTGTTGCTGTTCTAATTGAATATTTGGTCCATGTGAGTTGATTTTTTGTAAACTTGAGTTCTTCATTCCCCTGTGTTTGTTCGCTTGACTAAGACGTCCAAAAATGGATTTTGTTGTGGGACTCCTCTTCTCTTGCGAATTTGATGTCGTTGAAGACGTTGTTGTGAGTTTTATCTAACTCGTTCCTTTTGATTAATTCAAATTTGTCATCTACGTAACTTATCCAAATCTTGGGTTTGATCTTTGGCAGATTTATGCTTTCAAGCTTTTGCATCACTGCTTCTGCAATTAAACCTGACACCAGCGATTCAATGGGTGTTCCTTTAACTTGCTTATTTATTTGGCTGTTGAACTGGAAGTAAGTTGTTAGGCATAAGTTTATGCATTCCATCCAACTTGTGTGTTGCAATTTTGATTGTTGTGGGAGGTGTTCCTCGTTGCTGAGTAATTGCTCCATGGTCTCTTTTGCTAGCTTTTGTCCGATTGAGGTATATAATGCTGTGACGTCGAAGGATACCTTTATGCCCCTGATTTTCTCGAGAGACTGGATAGTAGAATTGATGGAGTGACCGCAGGAATCCTTTAGGTGTTTCAGTTTTCTGTATAATTCTTTGGATAAGTTATATGTTGGAATTCCTAGGAGTGATACAATTGGTCTTAACGGGATATTTGGCTTATGTATCTTAGGTCTACCGAAGAATCGGGGTAGAACTGTTCCACTGGATTTCATTCGCCACTGATCTTGTTTTGAGATGTAACCTGTTTTGATGAGCTTGTTTAAAATTCATTGGATGCGTTTGTCTAATGTTTGTATGGGATTTGTTGGGAGTTGTTGATATACATCCTCATCTTTTAGTAGTTCTTCAGCTTTCTTGGTGTATTCTTCTCTGTCCATGACTACCATTCCTTCCTATTATTCAGCTTTTTGAGGCCCTTTAGTTCTTGAGAGTTGAGTTGTGTGTTGTTTTTTTTCTGCTTGACCATTGGTACGATTGTTTAATGTATCTCTTCTTGTATTTCCTAGTTCAAGTTTGATGATTTGAGCAGTGATTCAAGGGGAGAGAAGAAGTCAGTTTCTGAAGCGCCATCAGCGTTGTTGTTTAATCCTTTTTGTAGTAGTTGTTGTTCTATTTTCGATAGTGTTCGTTCTGATAGGTTGACTTCGCAGTCAATAGGTGCATTGTCTAGTTGTTGTTTTTCTCTAATCTTGGCTAGCTTGGTTCTGTTTTATCTTTGTTATTATTATTATGATCACCTCGATTGTTATCCATTTGTTCAAACCTCTGATCCTATATTTTATTAACCACATTAATTCAAATGTCTATAACTCATATTTCACTATGCTGTAAATGTAAAGCATGATGATAATTTACCTAAATTTACCGTCTTGCTTAAATCCTGTTCTACAATTATCATTATGAGGATAATTAAATTACTGAAACAGTATTATTTACTAAATGACAAATTTTCGAAGTAAAGGAGGTCAGAATAGTAGAACGGAGTCAGTCTGACTAGTGGGGCACAAAAACACAGCAGCAAATCTAGATTATTTGGCTCTAATAATATAATAAATCTAGAGAATAGTTCAGCTTTCGCACTACATGCAATTACACACAACCATACAATAGCATACGATGACAGTTTTAAAATCTATTATAACAGAGTGGCAGGAGAGATTTATATATTATTATTGTTTCCTTTAATTCCTAGAGGAACATAGGGCTTCAGCCGTGCGTCTCCATTGCGTTCGGTTCTCTGCTAAAGTCTTCACCTGGCTCCAAGTCTGCCCACATACTTTCATCTCCTCTTCACATGACCTCCTATAAGTCACCCTCGCACCAACGATCAACTCGCCGCTTCCCATTCGGGTTCCACTCGAGCAATGGCTTGTCTAGTGATGTCACTTGATGGCTTGTTTCCTCAGAGTATGGCCAATCCATCTCCATTTCTTCCTGCCTATTTGTTTCACAATCGGTTCCTGGTTGGTTCGCTCCCAGAGATCCATCCCTGTTGCTGATCTTTTCTGGCCGGCCATCTGATCTTGAGTATTGAGCGAAGACAACTGTTAATGAAGGTTTGTAGTTTGTTTGAGATGCTCTTTATGACGCGCAGTGCAAGTCTCTGATCCGTATAGTAGCACTGACTGACTTCACATTGGAGTTGAAAATCCGGATCTGATTTTTGATGCTGAGTGATGTTGACTTCCACACAGACTTGAGAGTAGTGAAAGCTTGTCTTGCTTTTCCGATTCTTGCTTTGATATCCTCGTCAGTTCCGCCTGTAGTAGAAACGATGCTGCTCAGGTAGGTAAAAGATGTTGTTTCTTTCAGGTTTCTCCCATTTATGCTGATTGTTGTCAGTTGTTGTTGTTGCTGTCGGTGGTGTTGCCCGGGAATCTTCATCACCTCTGTTTTATCTATGTTCTCTTTGATGCTTCTTCTGCCAACTTGTTGCTTTTCACTTGCATATCTTCCCGTTTATGGGAAATCAGACTCATATCATCAGCGAAGTCCAGATCCTCCAAGTTCTTTTTTGTGTTAGTCCATTTTATGCCTGTTTCCTCAATGCCCGCTGTTTGTCGCATTATGCAGCCTACTGCAATCAGGAAAATCATTGGCGATAGTAGGCAGCCTTGTCTTACTCCTGTCCTCACTTCGAAGGATTCCGTAAGTTTCCCGTTTTGAGGAGAGATTTATAACGGGAGGTTTATTCATCGAATCAGCTGACAATACCTGCAGTAGAAGTGGTACAACACCTGTCCACCCAACCATCTGGAATATTCTACCACCCTTACGACGAATAGGAAGGAAGAAAGGAAACTATAAAACCAAAATTTCAAAGTTATAAAGCTGAAACTGATGTAATTATAGAATAATAAACTCAGTGTTCTGAACTTCGTCATCCAGTATAGATAATCCTGTTTCACTGTGTGATATATCTAATAAACAAAAATTAATGATAATTATAACTGTAAGTTAATGGATAACAATCGAGGCGTTCATGATAATAATAATAATAACAAGGATAAATTCACTCAAGTGTTTATATAATCTAGGCAACGATTAGTGTAGAGATAGAATGTACATTGTGGTAGGGGCAGAGGGAAAAATAACTATTGTCACATAGCAGTCAGATAATATAATAATGATAAATTGTTAAACTGAATAAAATGTACAACTACAGCTCAGCAAAATATTGATAATTCACTTGGTATTACGAATAAAATAAAAATATAATAAGATAATATCTACAGTTTTCCGGTGTCACCAGGAGAGATAACTATTTTGGGTTAGGGGCGAAAGCCAAGGAAAGGAGAGGGATCTAACAAACGTTTTCTAAACAAAGAGACTGGTTTGAAAAATCATTATGAAAATTGTCTAAGCTATGCTTAGCAATCGAAGACGTACCAACCCAGGGAGTTGAGGTGGTCCCCTGTATAAAATTGTAAAAGCTGAATGTTTGCCAGCCTTGTGCTCCGTATCGACTAGGTGTGCCAGTATGTCACCTCTGATTGAAATGAACACTCCTTTATCTAACCACTTTGGACAGTGCTCCAAAAGGCGACAGTGGTTTTGCCGAATCGTTCTACCTATGTAACCGTCTCAACATGAACAGTTAAATTTATAAATGCAAACTGAGGTAGCCAGACTCGGTAGCGTATCCTTTATCCGCATCGGAATTATACAACGAACGGAGAATTTTAAAAGCAGTGTTGCGGCCAAGAACGTTTTAATTATTATTTTTCTCATTATTGTGTTTATTCTTATCTCCATATATCAAATTCATTTTATATGATTTCTCATTTGACCCTGATGTTTTTCCAGGTTACTATTCTTCCTCCTTCACATTTCTGCTCTGTGTCTCTCTATCTTTTGTCTACTTTTGTGTGTTACATAGAATGTGACACCTTAAAATGCTGCTGCTTTGTGTTGAATTTCAGTCAAACAGCCAGTCAGTCAGTCAGTTAGCTAGACATATCCAATTAGTAGATGCTTTGGAATGCTTTTTTGGACACCCCCCTAAATTTTCCAGTGGTATTCAGGATTTTTTGTATTTCTGGGAATTCTGATTTATTTCAATTTAGACTGCCTCACTATAGCCATTGTGAACCACAGAGTACAAGGAAGCTCTTTCGGTCCAACGCAGGACTTATCAGCAGTGTGCACCCACAATCTTCAGATTACCTTGTGAGTCAGTTAACTATTCATCCAGCGAGTTGCAATTCAAAGGTTGGTAAACCATAACTTCTGTCATTTCACGACGCACTACCACCTGAGGGTCTTGAGTTTAATCCTTGGTGATGTAGGCACCAGCGAACAGCCTAAAATTAGCAGAGAATAACTGTCCAGCACTCTCTAGTTTCCGGTGATTCCTTGACTGGTGTTAACTTGTGAGGAAGTCTACAATGAGATTTTGAGTGACGATCAGTTAGACACAAGCTGATTAATTGAGCATAGTTAAAACAAAATTTTGTCATAAATTTTGATGGTGAACTGCTTAGATTAGAAAATACTACCGAACAGTATGCAATAAACTAACTACTTATGGTGTATCACAGTTTCCTTGATTCAAAAGTAAGTATGTATAAAACATTTAAAGATTAAATAGGTATTTAGCATGTATTTTCCTGAACACGTAAACGATCAATTGTTTAAATGAACGTCTATACCTTATTAGTGTGTTTATTAGATGTATCAGTCAGTGAAACATTATTATTTACTGGATGACACAGTTTTGAACAAAATTTTTGGTTAATAATCATGTCAATTGTAATCACACGAATTTTCTCCTATTTGTCGTAGAGGTAGTAGAATTTTCCAGATATCTGCGTGGACAAGTGTTGAATCATCCCTATCACACGTTTTTGCAGTTGATTCGATAAACAAGACTTCTGTTATCAATTTCTCCCTTCACCCAGCTGTGACATTAGATTTTAAAACTGTCATCCTATCTCATCATCATATTGTATGGTTGTGTGTGACTGCATGTAGTGAGTGCTATAGCTGGACTATTCTCTAGATTTCTTATCTTATTCGGGTCAACCAAAACAGATTTTGCTAGGTTTTTCATGCTAGGCTTGTCTGACTGCCCCTGTTCTACTAGTTTGACTTATGTATTTGACCTGACAATCATTGCAGGGTATTAGATAAACTAAATTGTTTTGTTTTAATGGCTCCACAGAATCCTTTAACCGACAAAGCTTGTTTCTAATTGAGTTTGTTGGTTTGAATGTCAGTCACTTTTATTCCTGCCTTGTGAAGAATTCTGCGTAAGGCTTCCGAGGTTCCTTCCTTGTATGGAATTACTACTGATGATTTAGATCCTTCATTGTTGTTGTTGTCTTGCTCATGTTTGACATGCATATCGTCATTAATATTACAATTATTATTACTATAGTTATCTTCATACCTTGTGGTTGAACCCAACACAGGAATGAATTCGCTGCACACTTAGGTTAATTTTATTGAAATACTTTTATTTCAGGACACTTAAAAACATTCATATTTTCTCAAAATCTGTAATGAACTACATAGATTCATATGAACTGTGATCAAGATTTGACCAAATAGTTCGAAAATAGTTGGGCCCCGTGTGAGAAGTAGACATAAGTAAAAATTTTATTTGTAAAATCTCAGTATTTGTCCATCCAGACATCTGGAAAATTCTACTGCCCTTACGACGAATAGGAAAGGAAAGAAAGAAAACTATAAAACAAAATTTTCGTAGTTGTATAGTTAAAACTGATGTAATTATGAATAATAAACACTGTGTTCGAAACCTCGTCATCCACTGCTCGTTGTCCTTTACATCCAGATGGAATTATGAACGCATTGAGGCTTGTGTCTGCGTTCCACGTTATTAACATTTAGAGGAGTTCTTTACCGTCAAACAGAAGGCATTGCTGTGGGATCACCGGTGTCTCCGCTAGTCACCCATCTGTTTATGCATTCATGAGAAACAAATGCAATTATGAGATACTCTAGAATACTCTTCAAGAATGTGTTTAAGATACGTGGATGATGTCTTTGTCATAACTAGATTTGCTGTTCGTGGACTGTTTAGTAAAAATAAAACCAGATGGTAAACTGAAGATATGCATTATCAGAAAGCCGCCAAATTCGGACAGATACACAGACTACTATTCAACACACCCCTTTAAGACCAAAGTAAATGTGGTGAAGAATCTGATTAACAGAGCCAAACATCTAGTTACTGGGGAGGATGAGATCAGCAAAGAATGAAAATTGGTTCAGTCCACTCTTGAATTAAATAACTACCCCAAAGCCTTTAGCAAAATATATTTAAAATATGAAGATAAGGATGAATAAAAACCTGTTGCTGAGATTCGGGTTAGTACAGTGGTGATTCCTTACCGCAAAGAAACATCGGATGAGATAAAGCGAATCATTAACAATTATGATGTAAGAGTGCACTTTCGCGAAACGGATACCTTACGCTCATCACTGTTGAAGGCTAAGGGTAAAATAGAAGAAGATAACCAACAGAATTTTGAGCATCAGATCAGTTGTGGGGACTGTGACGCCGTATATGTAGAAGAAACTTCCAGACAGATAAGTGTAATAGTGAAAGAGCATGAACAATGTCTAAAGGTGGTTCCAAAGACCTATGCAGACTTGAAGAAGCTATAAAACAAATCGGCAATTGCATTGCACTCTATGGAAACCGGAAACAAGATTGACTTTGATAGGACTAAGGTTCTACAGAAATATTTTGGTTCGTATAAAGAAGGACTGACTGCAGAAGCTCTAAATTTATGGCTGAATCCCAAACGTTTGAACAGACGTGAAGGTGTGGTGTTAGTTGATGGATGGCAGGTCCGTATTTATAAATAAGAATGGATATATATCAATAATGAGTTATACTTGATCTAAATCCATGATTGTCTATATCTTGTTATGGAGAGGCTAATAAATCATTTACACTTGTTGTCGCATACAAACATACACATGCATACAACATTGTATACCACATTTATACCTATATATTTTTCACATTCAGTTGTCTATGAACATGAACTGTAGTCGAATGTATTCATTTAAAATCCGATGAAAAAGTCTACACATTTTACAGTGTTTAACAAAAGTAGACTAATAATTTTTATTTTTACTGACAGTAATATATGTAAGTCTGAGGTCAAATTTGATTAAAGCTCATACAATTTTATTTGTCATATTTTGGATGACTGTTTCATGACTCATATTATTGATTTCCAGTAGTTGGTTTGTAAGGATTAGATTTGTTTTACGAGTTGATCAAGGATTGATATTAGTTAGAGAACCATTGAAAACCAAGGAGTACTGAAAAGTTGTTTCATCCTAGTTTGGGAATCACTGGCAGTACGCACTCACTGGTATACGAGCTCGCCTCTTAACCAGAAGGCCCTAGGTTCGAACTCCAGTGGGCACGTGCCGCCAATGATTCACAAACTAGGATGAAACAGCTGTCCAGTACTCCCTGCTGGTTTTCAATGTTTCTCTAACTGATATCAATCCGTGATCAACTTGTCATATGATCGGATCAAATTTTTAAAAACAAGAGATGTCCTTGTAATATTTGGGTCTCTGTTATTTTGATTTTGATTAATTTCCCTGAAAAATTTCGGGCCAGTTTGCCGAATGAAACTTTGGAATAACTCATTTCAGTTTCTCTGAGATTTTACAAATATGAACCACATAGATGCTGGATAAAAGGTCCAGTGTTTAGATTGCCTGACTGGCAACCTAAAGACGCTAAGAACTAATAGCTGGAGACTAATGGAGACACCTTCCTTATTTCCAATAGTGCTGTTTTGGTGTTTTTATCAGTGATGGTGACACTATCCCTGTGGAACTAAAAAACCACCGCTTTTGGGGATACATAAGGAATGGAATAATTCTGATCTGTCACTTATATTTGATAGAGAAATATGGATACGAACACACTTATATTCTTCACCATATTTTAATGACTTATTTCATGGTAATATGATGTAATGTTTGGATAAAGAGTCTTTTGGTCAGTACAAATATGCCCACGATTTGTGAGTGTTTCCAGCTCAACATATCTGTCAGTTTACGAAGACTATACTAATACTTTTGGACAATACAAATTGATCTTTGTACACAGGATATACATCAATATATACTGTAAATAAATAAAAAATTACCTTATATTACACGTTTGCATTGTTTTTAATGTCAGCTGAAGGAGATTCTGTCCTCGAATGTCAGATATGATATCAGATGGCTGGGGGCAATCGGCAGGAAGCCTTGAACCTAGGTTTCGTGCTAGTTGGCATTCATCAGCAAGGCGTATCTGCAACCTTGAAGGGACTCATGTCCCTTCTGAGATTCCAACCCGCGTCACCCAGTGCTGCAATCAGAGACGTTACCACTGAGCTATTCGGGCTTGCGATTGACCTCCTGTAGGACTGTAGTGGATATTTTGATTTGACACCAGTAACTAGTGTGATGCGTCTAGTCCTCTCTTTGGTGCAGACTGAATTCTATCAGTCAGGTTGTAATGTGGCCACCATTCTAGGTAGCTCGCCATCACGGTGTACATAGTTTGTGATGATATTAGGTGGTTAGATGTCAGATATTCTACTATTTTGGGAATTTTCACTGTACACATATGATGCCGTCAGAAATCTAACCCATCGGTAAGAATTCCTCAAAAATCGTCGGCCGAGAATATCTCCCACTATGGCTAAGTAAAGGTGTAGTGAAAACCATCAACAGTTCAATATTAGACCATCTGATGCAAACCGGCCACAAAACCAGCGTGGAAGAATCCTTCTCTATCATCTACCGCGTGCCTAATAAATTGCCAAAATCATCGAAGCGCCGTATGCTCCAAACAGCAGAGGCTATTGCAATTGGTCTCAAAAAACCATTGCTTTGTGTGCAAAAGAAGCAAGTCCAGCCACTACTAGTACTACTGCCCTGGCCGGCATTCAGTAGAGACTATGAATTCATGAATTTGTAATATTATCTTTCCTAATTTTTCTGACATTCAGCTTATTTTATGTTGATGCCACTGAACTGTAATCTATCGATATTATTGATTCGATGTAATTTAAACATTGATGTTGTTCATAACATTAATTCATTCATTCACTATAATGTATATATAACTGTAAAGCCTGATGATGAAGTTGTCGAACAAAGTACTCTTTGTTCAGTATCTATTGTTGAATGCTTCAAAGTTGGGCGAATTTCACGAACAACTAGTTTAGTCTTGACTAGACGCCAGATTGGTTCTGAAATCAATGCAGTTCGCCACATTACTCAAACCTTTTCACCAACCTCTGGTTAAAAACTTCTTTGGTCCTAATTTAAACGCCTATTGTCCTGTGTGTCGACACACTATCGATGGACGCATAAAAAAAATTTCAATCAGCCCAATAGCACTGTGGTTCCTGGTATTTCGTATATCTTGTCCATATAGGCTACACCGATTCCAAGACTGGCAAAATGTTGAACGCAAAGACGATTTTATTCGGCAACAAATTCACAGTGACACCCATATCGGCCATTCCTGACGGTTAACTGCAATGTCCTTGAAGATGGACAAACAAGATTATAATTTGCCAAGGAAACGGTGTACAGCAGGTATGGATGCAATCTTATCGCCCTCGATCCAACGATTAGGCAGAAAAGTTAGTGGACACCTCCAAGACAACTGTATTAAAACCAAGATGAAGAGCTACACTGAAAATTACACAGTAGTCCCTGTTCGTTTATGACGTAAAGGAAGGATAATCCATTGGTCGTCTGTCTAGATATTAACCGGACAACCGACTGGTCCATTTTCCAGACAACCTATCCATTCATAAACCAAGTATCAGGTCATGATAAATAAATAAATATTGCATCATGAAATCAGTTAGTAATCCTCGTACAGGCTTATCACATAATCCTGATACATTAGTAGTAAATCAATTTTCTGGTTGAATTAACCGAACACCTGATTTTAGTTGGATTAGTTATCATGACAAAATAATGTGAACTAAGTAGAATCTAAACTAATTTTTGCAAATATCTTTTTTCTTCTCTTAATTTCAGGTGGTCGAAGTGTATATCAGATAACAAATACTGAAGATCTACGTTATGCACTCAAAGAATTATATCGGAAGTACATTAAAGATCATTGTGTTCGACTTCATGTTACACCACTGTCTCACTATCATGAATATGGGCCACCTCCTCCATATGAACAATGCTTTTCATAGTGTGTAAAATACTTGTTGTTTAGTATGGTGTAGTTTCTCAGGGGAAATTCATTTATCATCAGTGAGCCCTTTGTAAATATAACATGTATCAACGAAGAATGAAGTAATTTGTTTTATTTATTTATTTATTTTTGATTACAGCTTGATTCCACACCGTATTTTCGGCACAAATATGGAATTTTCAGCATGTGATATGGGTAGCCCAAATTTTGCAGACCGACCATTGATATAAGGTGTGCGTTGGCAGGAGATCGAACCCCGGACTATGTGCATAGTCGGCGAGAGTCCCAACCACCGTGCCACCGATGCACCTCATTTTATTCCGTTCTATCGCTTTATTCCTCTCCTTGGATTTATAATTCCGATTGATAAGAAGGCAGGACATTGTGTTTAGTGATTACCGCTCATCTTGGTGCTCCTTTTCAGGGTAATAATGTGATAATATAACTAATTATAATTAACTAATATTATTCTGATAAGTGGTTGGAACCAATCATTTGGAAGATTAATTAGAACCAAAATTTGTTCTGTCATTTCTTCCCAACAAGGCTTATCAGTGAAGTAGATGGCACTAAGCAGGCTCCAGACCCAAGTCAGAACTGATAATACCGGTCTAGGCTGGAAAAAATACTGTTCACTAATTGATCGTTGTGAAGTACTTCTTGTCAAGTGTGATACCTACAGTTGACTAGCGTATACTGAAAACATTAATAAACTTTGTCATTAAACTGTGAATTCGCTGCTGGTATTAACTATTGGCTGATGTCTACTATTGGTTAGTGATATCACCGATTTCCTTGGCAATGGAAACATGAATAAACAATTCTGCGGAGAAATTGTCTTTGGCGATTACATTCACTTTTATGTACACTCAAATATTCTTTTGACACATTCCCTTCGGAGTAGTATATAGGACTTCAAACTGCAGTAACGGTGGTCTTGCCTTCATAGAGTCAGGTTCCTAGCCACACGGTCAACCTTCCTCATTTTCTAAGCTTATAACCTACAGGATAGAAGAAGTCTGGGAGTGCATCGGCTGTGAATCGAACCCGAAGGTCTTGCGTGATTGGTGAACATTTAATCACTGAACCACTGATGCACACTTCCGCTGTTATATACAGTTATGCAACAGTTATGTAAAGTAATTGTGTATGTTTGGGATTACATAGTAGTTTGAATGAAACCATCCAAAAGAGTCTCTTCCCTGAGCCATTTTTCTTATTTTCATGTCTAAATGGGCATTTTTGGCGTATCTTTGTTACTGAACAAAAATAGTTATGTCAAATTGTATTTATGCACTGATAACGAAAGCAGAAATCCTAAATGCAACCAAGCTTCTGAAGTCTGGAAAGTTATCAGTACCAGAAAAAATCACCTCCCCCTCCGAAGCATTGAAAATGACTGTGGCAGATATTCTCACGACATTCCCTCACTGTAAACAGAACTCCGCCACTCACCGGGAAAATCTGGCTGGATTCAGGAAAGGCAAGTCAAGTTCTGATCAAATTTCAACTCTACGCACCTTTATCATGGAATAAAGCATAGAATGGCTGTCAAACTTCACTCCACCTCAATTTCATCGACTTCGGAAAGGCCTTCACCAGACAGTGCTGATCGAGAGGTAATTTGGAAACTACTTGAACACTACGGCGCACCTCAAGTCTTTATCAACTTCATTCAACAAGTGGCTATATGAAAATGCCTCCCACTTATCAGATGATCCACAACAAGAAACTCAGAGAGGCGTTGGAAGTCAATACAGGAGTAAGACAAGGCAGACTTCATATTATCACCAACGATGATATTCCTTATTGTGGTAGACTAGATTATGAATCAGGCTGTGGGGAGCGAAGAGTCAGGAATAGGCTAGACGACCGATGAGAAGACTCCAGAATATCTGGTTTTCGCAGATGATATAATTATAATGTCACAAAACCTCGAAGACTTGCAAGCAAAACCAGTACACTGTCAGAAGAGGCTGGAAGTGAAGGCAGGACTGCAGGTGAACATAGAGAAAGCAGAGGTGATGAAGATAACCAACCACCACCAACAGCAACAACAACAACAACCAGCACCAACTTATCTGCCTAGGAAGCATCGGTTCAACTACAGGCGGAACGCATGAAGATGTCAAAGTCAGAATCAGAAAGGTAAGATATACCTTCATCTACCTGAAGTGATTTTGGAAATCTGCACTCAGCGCAAAGAACGAAATTTGAATTTCCAACCCCAATGTGAAGTTGGTTCTTCTATACGGGTCAGAAACTTGCACTACACGTGAGTCATGAAAAGGATTTCCAACATGTTGCAGACTTTTATTAACAGCTGCCTTTGCTGGCTCCATACTGAAGATCAAATGGCCAGTCGGCCAGCCAGAAAGAATTAAAAAGAAAAAACTATGGCTGAGAACAAACTAACCAAGAGTCGACTGCTTAACAATATGTAGTAGAAAATAAAGATGGATAGATTTGACATACGTTGAAGAGGTCGTCAAATGACATCGCGCGAGACCATCGTGTGGTATGCCAATGGGAAGCCTCCTAAATGTATGCTCAATCCACCCATATCCATTTTCTCTCACAAATCTGTTGGTTAATTCACACCTGATTGGTTTATTCCCCCGGTTTCTTGTAAATTATCCTTTCTGAACATTCGATCTTCAGTATGGAGTGAAGGCAGCTGTTGATAAGAGTCTGCAGAAGCCTGTTGGAAATGCTTTTTGTGACTCACATGTAGTGCAAGTTTCTGACCCGTATGGAAGGACCGACTTCCCATTGGTGTTGAAAATTCGAATCTTGTTCCTTATGCTGTCTAACTGCAGAAGAATTACAAACTGCCTTCAGACTGATGAAGGCATATCTTGCCTTTCCGATTCTGACTTTGACATCTTCAAACGTTGCGCCGGTAGTTGAATCGACGCTTCCTACTCGGATAATTGAAGGAGGTAACCTCTGTTACATCTCTCCCGTTGATGGTGATTGGTACTGGTTGTTGTTGTGGCTGGTGGTGGTGGTGGTTGGTTATCTTCGTCAACCTCGTTTTCTCTGTGTTCACCTGCAGTCCTGTCTTCGTTACCTATTACATTACCCTACTATCCCATAATTCACTGCTAGTGTCACTATTATTATTATTACTATTATCTTATCGGAACACAGAGCTTTGACAATACATCGCGATTTCATCCTCTTCTCCTCATTCCTTTTAGCTAGCTACACGACTGTCCATAAGATTCCATTTGCACCTAACACGATCTTTTCTATGTCACCATTAGACGCCAGATTCACTGCATCTCATTCGGATTCTACTCGAGGCCTTGGATTGTGATATCACTCATTTCTTTTGCGCGATAGTTTCTAGTCTGGTTTGTTACCAGACTTCCTTTTCTGCTCATTCCTCAAGGCTGATCACCCGGTCTTTAGTATGCAGAGAAGGCAGGTATTAATGAAAGTCTTCGGCCACCTTCTGGAAGCGCTTTTCACGATGCACTGTAAGTCTCTCAATCATATGGAAGATATGACTGACTTGGTTTTAGGGTTGATGATGCAAATTTCTTCCCTAATGCTGAGTGCAACATTGTCATTAGGTATCACAAGTACTTTTATCTCAGGCTTATTTATTTATAATCTAAACAGGTTTCTTAAATTATATTTCCTCATGTCACAAACGTTTAGTTTGAAATCCCCTTGGGGGTAACTATAAAAGTAGATGTCAAGCATTTAACTGATTCGAAAATTTATTTCAGTTTCATAGAATGTATCTTCAGCTTTTCAAGTGCTATTACATACTGCGTAGGTTAGTTTTTTCATAACAAACACTGATACGGTTTATGATGTTGCTGTGTTTTCTGAGCTACATGGTTTATTTGTGAAGCCTTCATTGCCCTACTAGGCAATATCTTCAGCTCATACTTCAATTTGAAATGAGCTCGTATTTCTCCACGAGTTGGTTAGTCATCTTTCCTGGTTGCTTTCAATGGGATTGGTTGTTTCTGTGTGTTTTCACACTCTCTAACCTACTAGTATTGGTATTGGTGTTGATTTTTTCCTTGACCTGAAGTTTGACCCTTTGTGTGTGATATTTCCTTCTTATCGATCGGTGAATTTTGTCTAAATCAATGTGTCTAATAATTGATGATTCACTGGAATACCAGGCTTCTAATAATTCTCTGGGATTCATGGTGCTATACCAGTCGAAATGATGTCCTTGGTTGTCTGTATGCACTGATACTGTACCAATAACTAGAAAATGCTTTGAGCTCAAGAGTATAGCACATAATCATATCAGTGTATTTACACAGCTTCCGAATTTACTTTATGTAACTGTGATCAAACAGTCTCATACCAGCTATTATTGAGAAAATTTCAAAATAAAACGCCGGAAATTTCTCTAACATCATCACTGTTAAGGGACTGACGAAAATGTCATCTGTTTTAC
The DNA here is from genome assembly GCA_944472155.2 of Trichobilharzia szidati. Taxonomy (NCBI): domain Eukaryota; kingdom Metazoa; phylum Platyhelminthes; class Trematoda; order Strigeidida; family Schistosomatidae; genus Trichobilharzia; species Trichobilharzia szidati. The sequence goes on along the minus strand of OX235276.1, from coordinate 33,762,866 downwards.
TTAGTAAAATATTGTTCATACTATTTTAACTACTAAAAACATTTCACGTAGTATAAAAAATAGCCTTTCAATTTACTGAAAAGTTCATTGTAATCATAGTTTATAAAAAGAATTGTATTATTCGACAACCTTCCTAAAACTTTGAACAGAGTATAAGTATAAGATGGAAATAAAGTACATAAAGTTTTGGTTATTACATTCAGTTTTCATCTGTTATACGACTAGTAGTGGGCTCCATGGTACGTATTTAGTCCTATTTCAGACTTGTCTTCCGGATAGTCAGGAAGCCTTTGACCTCGGTTTAGTGCTTGTTGGCAATTGCCAGTCAGAAAGGCGTATCTGCAATCTTGATTAATTCATGTCTCTTCTGAGATTAGGACCCGTGTCAATCCGTGCTGCAGTCAGAGACGTTACCGCTAAGCTATTCAAGCTTGCAATTGACCTCCTGTAGGATTTTATTAGATACTTTTGATTAGACACCAACTAGTTTCATGTGTCTAGTGTTTTTGTTCACTAAAGAGACTAAATCCTATCAGTCAGTTTTACAATCTGGCCACCATCTCAAATAACTTGCCATCACGGTACACTCAGGATTGTTGTTATTAGATCGTTGGAGGCAATTGGCTGATAGGACCAGACACATGACACTGGTTAGTGTCCAATCAAAAAGTATTAATGATTTTTTTGGAATTATTATTTTGAACTACTCATTGATTTATTACACTGGAACGAAATACTTGATCTTTTTTTTTTTTAATAATAATGCACTTTATTTCACAACAATAACAATTTACAGCATGGAATTTTCAGCGTTTCATTTTACATATTGCAATGGTTTAGCTTTTTTTTTAATTATATAAATGTATAAAATTTTAAAAATATTAATAGTTAATAGAAAAAATAAAAACCCCAACAAAATCACACCAATCGCTAGGCCATAGTGAATAATAAATAAATAATATAACAAATCACACATGCAATAATATGCATCATTACATTTTTTAGTTTAGTTAATGATTTAGAAGTTGTAAAAGTTATTTTCTGATATTCGTCTCTTCACACAATACTCGTGCCAAATATGGTACAGTCGAATTTTTATATTTTGTAGTACGAGCATAAATGTTTATGAAATTTCTTCTGGTCTTACCCGAAGAGATACAAGGAAACAAATGTGAATAAAGAGGATGTTCACTATCAGACAAAATAACTTTAGCTAAGTGTTTACAAGAATTCAAATGCCTATTGACAACAGTGTCGGTTAGTTGAGTCAAAGGGATAGCACTGACCCTACTTACAGCCTTCAATGTTCTTCGTAGTATTATATGGTCTTTTTTGAGTAGCCCAGGGAAGAATAATGGGGAACAATAAAGAATAATGGGCAAAACACATGAATTAATAAATTGTATGAGAAGAGATTGGGTTATACCTGAGTGCCTCAACTTCTTTATGTAATAAGTCAGACGGAAAACTTTCGTAGAAACTATAAGAATATGAGACGACCAGCAAAGGTTTGAAGAGAAACTAATGCCAAGATAAGAAACACTTGACTTACTCTCTATCATGGTACCATCAATATTACAACAATCATGAGATTGGATCAATCCAAGCATGTCTTTTTCATTTCTCAAGCTGAAATCAACAGTATTACATTTAGTTGGATTTAGTTTAAGACCATTTGAGCTAGACCAATCCTTAACTTCAGCTAAGAAGCCATTCATATGGGAACAATCCGATGTGGAAACTACAGGGACAGAAACGGTCAGATCATCAGCATACTTAATGAAGTTAACTTTGGGTGAGTTCGGAAGCTCATGCAAAAAGAAAGAGAAAAGAAATGGAGAAAGTACTGCACCTTGAGGCACACCACTTTCAGTTAGCTGAGAAGTGGAGCGCTTTCCAGCCAAAACAGTATGCTGTTTCCTATCCTTAAAATAAGAAGACAGCCATCTAGTTGCCCAGGACTCTGTCTGTGCTGAAATCATCTTTCCTAATAAAAGTGTCCTAGGAACAGAGTCAAAAGCTGCAGTATAGTCTAAAAAAGCTGTTCGAACGAACTTAGCACCCTTATCAAGGCAGGAAACAATATTGTGGTGTAGTACAATGGCTGCATCTAATGTACTTCTTCCACACTTATAGGAGGGAGGGTGGCGCATGCTGATCAGCAGATTTGGTAGTGGTCACAAATGTGAATCGCTCCGATCTGTAGGACAGCAACATGCATTATTTTGGCAGCTCGAGAACTAAACATGAGTTTAGATACTAAATGTATAAAAAAATAGACTTTAAAAAAAATTAATTGAAAAAATAAAACAATAATGACTGTACAGTTTTAGCTTGTAAAAAAATAACAATGCTTTCGCTCCTAACATCTACAAGCCTCTTCAGTTTCTTGTCAAGATGCTACCCCATGGGCTATGCACAAGTTCGCCAGACATCCTACAGGTCACTATATCCAACAGGTTCTAACCCTTCAAGCCACTTCTCTCTGAAACGTCACTTATATACTTCACGATAATCCTTCTACCTAATCACTATTATACTCTATTTTATCTCAACTTCCTAGGACTCTAATGAAGCTGAAATTTTTTCCCTCTTCTCATTTACACCCTTTTCTCGCGTAAAGTTCGGTTGCTCTGATGATAAAAACAACAACACTCATGTTTGAGAATAAATATATTTTCATAGAAAGCGTCATAGTTTTCCATGGTAAGACCAATATGGTTAGCATCATACATTGCAAATGTGTATTATCATTTCAAGTACTACATAGCTTCTTGTATTTATCTTGTAAATATACTTTTAATAATGTATTATTCATAATTGCATTCTATACCATTTTGCAGCTGCGCCAGATTTTCTTCAATTCCTAAAATAGCGTTCAAGCATTTGAAGGCATAGCACTCACACAAATATATGTTGTTTATCGATTGGTCATAACTATCATCGGGAAATGGAACGAATTTCGGGTTGTCGCTCAACTTCGATGGTGACCTTCGTGAAATATTTACAAATTAACATTTATAAGAATCTGTTCTGATTGCTTGTACTATAACTCAACAATATGAACTTTTTGAAAAAGTGACAATGTATGCTAATTAACAATTGTTATTCGTAACATAATTGATCGTGCCTGTAAAAATGGCATGCATTTCATGTAAACTTACCCGTTTATACGAAATATATATTATTATAAGCAAACTGCTTAGGGTCACTAAAAGCTTTCAAAGAAGGTTTAAGAGAATTCAAAAGAAGTTTCTCCATAGTTTTCAAAAATGGAGATGTTATAGCGACCTGTCTAAACTTTATACCTGCTCCAGAAGATGATTTCTGTACAGGTACAACCTTGATTTCTTTCCAGTCAGCAGGTACCGTTTCCTTGTTGAATGATGCATTAAAGATTTGAGTAGGAGGATGACACAGGTTGTCTGCACACTTTTGAAGAAGAATGCCTGGTACACCATCTGGACCAAGGCTGTGTGTTGGATTTAAAGATTTCAAACATAATAGTACATCCTCTTCTTTAAAACCCGGAAAATTACCATTATCTTGACTAGTTACATCAGGTACAGGTATATTAATTTGTTTCATGATAAATGATTTGTTTAAAGCATTAACATCAGAATAAGCATCAACAGACATTTGTTTTTTACTTGTAAATTTATTGAAAAGTTTCCAAATGTTTGAAGGATTTTTACATGATAAAAAGTTTTCATTATATAGTCTGTTCAATCTTTCTATTTCAATTTTTATAAGGGTGTTTATTTTACGGACACCAGTATTATCACAATTCTTATACAACTTCTCTTTTTGTCTTCTAAGTTTTTTCAGCTGCAAAGAAGAGATTCTGTCAAATCTCGAAAACAGTGTTTCATATGGACAGCAAATATCCAAACAAAACTTCAGATAATCGGTTATATTAGAGACAGTAGCATCCAACTTATCGTCAGTAAATAGTTCTCAGTTGGTATCATACAACATGCTTCTTAGTGCTATAATGTTATCATGGGAATATGAACGTTCATGTATCTTCTTTGTTAAATGACTAAACAATTTTTGTTGTTGTAACTTGCCGTACACTTTCGGTAAAATACGAATAATGCAGTGGTCAGAGTTTAACAAAGGAGCTCTCCTTCTGGTTTCATATACATCACGGTCGTTTATGAAAACCAGGTCTAGTGATTTGTCCAGACGTGTATTAAACTTGACTAGATTCTCATGACCAAGTGAAGTAAGAAAGCTGTGATCACATGAATTAAAATCACCATAGACTAAAGACAGCGAGTTTCCGAAATCATGAGCAGCGAATTCAGTAAATTCATCTGCAAACGTAACTATATTTGAAAGGCTACAATTGGGTGTTATGTAGATATTTGTTATGTATATGTAAGAATATTTACTTAAGTGTTTTGGGCGACACCTGACGGTTATGCAGTCTATATTGTCACTAGAATAATTGAAGCAAACGTGATTTGATGTAGACCAACTTATGTTTATAAAAGTGGCTACCCCTCCTCCACATTTTTTCTTAGAACTTTTTCTATCTTGTCGAAAAACTTTATATCCATTTATTGAAACTAGATTATCATCATAATGCTGATGCAGCCAAGTCTCTTGTATTGCTAAAACGCCAGCGTTTCGATAAACATTAGAATACATTAGGGATTGAAGATAATCCATTTTGTTGGACAAGGATCTACAATTTGTGCTAACGAGTTCAGGAATAGTCATTTGATTGATTTGTGTACGTTTCAGTGCACGCTGCCATCCACAGTGATACTTTTTTCTCAATTTTTGTGGATGACACAACGCAGTAGGTTGTAATGATTTTAAAAATGCGCGATTATATATAATACGATTAGAACACATTATTGATAAATTAAAACAAAATTAAAAGAGCAAACCAAAGCAATTTTGCAAAATGTGGTAAGGTGGAATTTTTGGTAGCCCTATGTTCAAGCAGGCCGCCGTTTTTGATCTCTGAAAACCAGCTGGCTCCTATCACAGAGGATGTGCTTATTTCTTGAGAAGAACATGCTGTTATCTGGTTGGTGTGTTTGACTTGCCTACCTGTATACTGTGGTTTACACTTAAACTAGATCTCCATTAATCCTAGTTACTGTCTAAGATTCAATTGAAATTTCCAAGTGTTGGTTTGTAGGGATTTTAGTTTGGAAGGTAGATTTCATCATGAGATGACATCATTTACAGAACCACTGGAAAATCTGGGAGTACTGGACAGCCAGATGTTTCTTCCTAGTTTGGGATTCTTCATCAGTACGCACTCACCAATGGAGTTCGAACCCAGAACCTTCTGGTTGCAAGGTGAGCTAGCTCCTAGACCATCGCCGAAATTCGATCAAATAGCCAACACATGAATTTTAACTTCTGTCAGCCAGTTCATGACATAGCGTAACCACTTCGCAATGTTTCCTTCGATGAATTACTACCTCACTTTCAACTTGCTGTACCTTACTGGTCACCCACTGTACCCACTAGAACCCCAGGTCACTGCCGGAATGGGGCCAGTCGCTAGTGAAATTGTCAACCAGTGCATGCTTTCCCATACTAGTTATCTCAACATTTCTAAGTGGCATTGAGTTCACTTGGTGTAGTATTGCATCGAATACGATTGGATGCAGTCTGCGTACCGCAAATTAAATTACTGTATTTAATGCAAAGTACAGAATTAAGTGCGAATACTTGTTAACCAACCTACTGATCAATTACATCCAAACCATATCTTCAATGCAAGAAAAATTCAGGAAATATTTGTGAAATAAGAAAACTGAGGGACAACCGAATGATAGGGGACTTTTACCATCCATTTGTGCCGATTAGAATAAAAAAGCGGGTAACTTCTGACGATTAATCTATTGCAGCAAACAAACTAATTGATTTAGTATTACTTTTTAGAAGAATTCATCCTTCTGTCACAAAACTGTAGGAAGCTTAAACCATAAAGATTCACGGAAGTCGTCAAATGATTTAGGTGCTAAAGTAATTGACCTAACAATATCCATGCTGTTCTGTTTTCAAATATGTCAAAACAAATGTCATCTGATTTGGCGAATGCTAACTGAATGATTAGATAAGAATTAAGGTGTTTAGTATTGTAAGGATTAAAATAGGATAAGTTCTTGGTTTCGCGGTTTAATTTTGGGGCTTTCGTGATCCTTCCAGACAACATTTTCAATGCTAACTTCAAGATGGAATGGTTTTTTATAATCCTCCATGAATGCAATATTCACTGTGTGCTATTGGTCATATACATGACTGGCTGTCTCCTGAGATTTTCTTACTATTTTGTCTACGTTTATTGGTACTGAGTATTTCGCTGAACTAATACATCATCAAGTGTCTATGTGACTTCATACTAAATGGTTGATAAATATGATCTCAGTCAGTATTTCTACTGAGTGTACAGTCATCTGATTATAGAGCTTCTAAGAAATACCTGGTATTCTTGGTGTTGCCTTTGCCTAACCTTGTTATCTTCTCTTAGTTGAAGTGATGGACACAGTTGTCTGTATGTGTTGATATAAAGGAATGACCATCATACCTATTAGCACTAATTTGTAAATGACATCTGTTCCAATACGTTTGCGTATTCTGGAGGTGACTTCAAAGATGTTCTTCACATACTACAGGACGATTTTCTCTGTAGTTTTAGAAAGTTACTTTTTCCGAATGTTTCCTTGAAAAAGACATCCTTGAGTGGAGTTGCACGGAAAACTGCTTTTTGTAGCAAGACAACCAGATGATGTGCTTGTTTCATTCTCCATAGAAGAAGAGTTTTGCGATGACACCCGGGTCTTTTGAATAATTTGATATAAAGACTCTTTTGCGTGAGGTGAAACTGTTGTATTTGCAACCGATTAACAATCCACATAGATCAGGTGCTAAATTGCAACAGCAACAATGTACCAATCTGATTTTTGTACAAAGAACGAGTTCATTAAGAGAGATTATTGTCACATTCATGGAGTATTCTAAGACCCCACTTCATCTTGAAGTTAGTGATGAAAATGTTGTCTGGAGAGTCTCCCAATTAAAAACCATTCAGCTTAGAGAGTTGTACTTATATCAAGAGGTGAAAATCATGAAACTCTTTGAAATTATCAATACATAAAGGAACTCGATTCTCCTCAAGTTTGCCGAAGTAATTTCTATCAGACACTTGAAATCAGATTTATGCATTCAGAAAGAAGCAATTGACAATCTTTCCTTGTCCTGGTAACTGGATGTCTTTATTTTCTCTTTCATTAGACTACATAATCTTTGGCTTTAACCTCATGCCCCTTTTGATATAGTGTAATTTTGCTTGTCTCTTGTTACTATGGTTTGAGTTGAACTAAGTACATTGTTACCCAAATTATTAGTCACTCATTATCTTATGCATCTCTTGTCCCTATTACGTAACTCCTATACCATTGTATGCATACATTTATTTTCTTTAAACTTGAACAACCTGTGTAAAATCTATATAAGCGTAATTTTCTGAGCACTGTTCACTAATTGTAGAACCTTCTGTCAACTGACATCATAAAAAATTTTCAAGCTATAAGCAGCTGATGAGAAGCCAACGAAATAAGCAATGATGGTAGCATATTATTCTGCAAAAACCACCACTGTTGTTTTCGCTTTATTCAAATTCATCAAGAAGAATAAATGCATGTGAAAAAATTACTTAAGTTAAAAATCTCCTGCATCATTCCTGAAATTTATTGTATTCAACATGTTTAACAGAAGACTACATCTCTCGAACTTCTGCACGACGACAGATATACATATATATACAACCAGCCTTAAGATACCCTTTTTATTTCGAGTTGGATCAAGGATTGATGTCACTTATAGAACCACTAAAAACTACCAAGGAGTACCGGACAGCTGTTTTGCCCTATTTTGATACTCTTCATCAACAGGCACCCGCAATCCAATTAGAGGTTGAACGCATGCCAGGAACTCAGTGGTCTGTAAAATTCCAATAATTCCATTTCAACTGTTGGTGCATTCTCAGATCAGAAAGTAAGAAGGATTGTCTCAGCAACTAAACTCTAGGATTTGGAACAAACTGAGATAGATTTAATTCAGTTTTAGATTCTCCCGTCGAGCCTCAGTGAGAACATCATCACTCACCGCGGAATGCAGGTGCATCCAGATGACAATTCCCAAATAGGACGAAATGCGCATCCTGGATTCCACTGCTAGTCACCATCCACCAGTTAAATGAGACAGAATTTGATTAACTAAACAGGAGCGGGTCACGAAGAATATTTCCAACAGCCTGTTGCAGACCTTTATCAACAACTGTCTTCGTTCTATACTGAAGATCAGATGACCGGAAAGAATCACAAACAAGAATCTACGGGAACAAACAAAACAAGAACCAACCGCTCAACAAATATGCGGGAGAAAGTGGAGATGGATTGGACACTCGCTGAGGAGACAACTGGGTGACATTGCGCGTCAGGCCAACGCTAAAGTGGAACCCGAAAGGGAAGCAGCGAGTGTGACGTTCAAGGGTGACATGGTGGAGATCGTGTGAATAGGAACTGAAACAGTATGGAATAACATTGATACAAGTGAAAATTACAGCAGGAGACAGAAGCAAGTGGAGACGTGCAGTTGAAGCCCTATGTTCTACTAGGAACCCAAGTGAGCAACAACAATAGCAACAAATGGGAGCAACTGTTACCCAGCTTCACAAAATTAAAAGTACTCTCGTTCAAACTGCTTACCAATCTCCTAAAACATGAAATGGATGACATCAGAACTTCAACGAAATGACATTAATTGACCTTTAAGATGCTAAAATAATTTTAATTGTGAAGCTAAATTATGAAATTGATTTACAATATAAGTTAACATCAGAAAATAGTTTCATATTCCTTTTTAAAAAAGATAAAATCAAAATCAAACAGGGTAGAGAAATTTGAAGCCTAGGTTATACATATATTGAACAGTTCATACATGTACTTGTTGTGTGCATTCTAATATGGTGTACAATTCATTAAACCCTTTCAAATCTTCAAAACTACACCGAAGGGAAATATACATCATTTCGTGTAGTAAGTGATGGAAGTGAGGGTCAAGTACTAGGTGCATACAGAACAAATGCCCGTGGATGGATATCTGTAAGCAAGCATAGCTTACTGCGAATGTATCTGCAATTGTTTTTTTTTTGCTTTGTGTGTGATAAAAGAATCTAATAAGCAAAGTTATACAAGTCCTAAAATATTGATTGTTGATTGTATTATGCAACTATCCGCTAGGCATTATCCTCTCTTAATAAAGAAGTGTTTTGTTTTAATGCCTTCTTTCTCTCCTCACTTGATCTGATACGATTCGAAGACTGCTGGCTAATCGCCTCCAAGTAACACGGTAGATATTGACCTAAAAATTGTGGATCATGATTCGATTTTGTTGAATGCATTTCTGGGTGGAACACTGTTGGCAGTGCTTTGACGTGAATATGTACACAATTATCATCCATCCCGCGTAGTTGCATGTGTTCAACTGCTTTGCGTAAATCTTGAGTGTTTGTTAGGACACAGTGATGAAAACCATCTGTAAGGGGGAAGAAAATGAAGTTTGTTAGACGGGAGGTATAGATAAAATAGGTCAACTGGTTTATGAAATCAAGAAAATGTTTTATTATAAATATATATATATATACATATGCAAGCGATAAGCAACAAGTTGGCAGAAGAAGCATCAAAGATAGAACTTAAGGTGAGCATAGAGAAAACAGAGGTGATGAAGATTCCTGGGCAACACCACCAACAGCAACAACAACAACAGACAACAATCAGCATAAATGGGAGGAACCTGAAAGAAACACCCTCTTTTACCTACCTGGTGAGCATCGTTTCTACTACAGGTGGAACTGACAAGGATATCAAAGAGAAGATTGGGGAAGCAAGGTAAGCTTTCATTACTCTCAAGTCTATGTGGAGGGGTCAACTCTATTCAGCATGAAAAATAAGATCCGGATTTTCAACTCCAGTTCGAAGTCAGTGATTACTTACTATTACTTACCAGTGGGTTACGAAGGGCACTTCGAACAAAATACAGACTTTCATCAACAGCTGTCTTCACTCAATATTACTCAAGATCAGATGGCGGTCAGAAATCACCAGCAACAGGGATCTCTGGGAACGAATCAAACAACCCAGCAGGAACTAATTGTACAACAAATATGCGGGAAGAAATGGAGGTGGGAAAACAAACCACCATCAAGTGATATCACACAACAGGCCATCACTCAAGTAGAACCCGAATGGGAAGCAGCGAGTTAGTTGTTCGTCAGTGTGAGGGTGACATGGAGAAGATGATGTGAAGAGGAGATAAAAGCATGTGAGCAGACGTGGAGCCAGGTGAAAACGTTGGCAGAGAACTGAAAGCAATGGAGGCGTGAACTAAAGGAAACAATGATAATAATAAACGGTAGACGCCCATTCCACTTGAGACTGTACTCATCAGTAGTGCACCCTTTTAAACTCAGCTTAGACAGCCGAATCAGTGAAGACCATCTGAATTATAGCCCACTACATCGGATCAGATTCGCCTTTTTGCCATCTACACAGTTTTGAAGTGAAATTTCATTAGAATCTTATTTCGGAAATCGAAATTATTCATACCAAAAATATGTGATCTATAAGTAGGATGCCCTCAAAGACGCCTTTGTTAAAAACAAAACTGTGTAATTGAAATGGTTCATTGACTTCATTATTATCTGTGTACTTTAAAGTAATGATGTGGAACTCATTTTTGTCAAATTATCTTAAGAAATACTATTCACTAAAATGTTACACTTCAAAGACTATTAAGTTCATTGTTTAGTTTTAAAGTAACTAAGCAACATTGATTGTACAAGAGTAAATCTGCATAAATTAAATCATGATTATTCTATAGGTCAGAGATGTTTTTTAAGTAAAGTTTTCAATACTTCAGAATAGATACAGGTTAATTTTAATTAGTTGATAAAACAAACAGTGGTACTCTTCAATAAAATTATTCTAGGATGAACTGATGAATGTTACTTTTCATTTTGCATTCTTTAAATCTTCCACATATCCATTAATGTTGTTAATTTATGTACAGTTTGATAATTTAACAGTGTCATTATCAAATGCAATAAGCGTTGGTGGTTCAGCGGTAGAAATTTGGCCGAATATTTACATGCTGCTGGGTTCAATTCCCTTCCGGCGCACTCCTTTACCTCGCTAAGCCAGAAATAATGCTGGTGAAGAGGAAAGGTTGGGCATGAGGCTAGCAACCCCATCCTGTAAAAATAAACACTGCTACAGACACTTCAAGCCACTAGTTTGAAGCCCTATGTTCCAGTGGGGAACGTGAAGGAAAAAAATATTTGTACTATGAATTCATCCTTAGTGAACATCAACGTGACTAACAACATCCACTGTAGGTGTCGTGAGTTTAGTCCTTTGTTTGGCTCGCCGTCAAGGTGCATTCTGAATTGTTGTTAGATAACCTTCCACCTAGGCTTCGTGCTTCTTTACACCCGTGTATCTATTAATTGGAAGAATTCATTTGATTTCCGAGATTTGAACCCGGACATTACACTCAGCTGTTCGGGCAACAACACCAAGAAATCTTTCAAGCTTTAAACTAACTAGTTCATGTGTAATGAAAAAGAAAATAAATGACATTCAACTAGAGAATAATGAATTAATGTTTAGTTTTGATATAACCAGTCTTTACACTGATACACCAATCAAGCAGTTAAAAAATAACAAACTGCAGATCCTGAACTCACATGTAGGATGAAGCTGCCCATTGAGGAAATTATTTTAGGAATTCAGTTATGCCTCACATCTACTATCTTTAAATTCCAAGGCAAAATATATAGACAAACAGTAGGTGTAGTAATGGCATGGATCACCAATATTCCCTATCGCAGTGGATATATTTATGGACAGCTGGGAAAATATTGCTCTAAATACATTTAATTCTATTCCAAAGATATGGTGGAGATAAGTGGATGACACTATCACAGTGTTAAAAACAACATATCTCTAGCTTCCTGACACATTTAAGCTCACTAGGAAAGGGAATAAAATTCATATTTGAATCGGAAAATGAACAAGGAGATATGTTATGTTTGATTGTAAAATAAAACAAATAGAAGAAGGTAAACTGCACACTAGCGTTTATAAAAAGCCAACACATTGCAATATTGAATATTTAGACTTTAATTCATCCCACCCATTGTCTGTAAAGGTAGGTTTATTTAAATGTTTAACAGACCGAGGCATAGCACAAAGTAGTGCAGGAAAACACCTAAACGATCAAATAACTTTCCTATAAAATTCATTAGGAAGATCAGAAAAGGTCAAAAGCAAAATAAAAATAATGGGGAAACTAATAATGATAACATAAATAAGAAAGAATATAAAGCATCAACAGTTTTACCATATTAGGAGGGAATATCTGAAACCCTGCATAGGATTCTTAATAAAGCAAGAATTAGGGTGGCATTCACTCACTCAGGTAGAACAAGCTCTGTAGGTTAAGGGAACCTGTTGACCCAATTAGACAAGATAATATAATTTTAAAAATACCTTGCTATGACTGTCAGGTAAATCAACTACATACGTCAGACTAGTAGGTTGGGGATAGTCAGATTATCGCAACATAAGAATTTAGCTAAGGTTAGAATGACTGATACCACAAAGATAAGTAATTTAGAAAAAGCCCAGCAACTGCACTGCATGCATCAACACACAACCACACAATAGGGTGGGAGAGGGTTAAAATTCTAAGTAATCTAGGTGGGTGGAGAGCGACAGAGGTTGATTACTGAATCTTTGTTCATTGAGTCTATATCCAACACGTAGAATAGGAATGACTCGTCACTCATTCCGGAAATATAGAAACTACTACTACCAATTTAAGTCAAGCGATGGAAAATAATGGAATTACATAAACTAAGTTAGGAAGTTGTGTGAGTGCTTTGATATGACTATGAGCAGTAATAAATTGTGCTCAAAATGTGTTCATCAGTAAATATTACTGCATAGCACACTGTGAGACTTTATCAAAATAAATTTTACCCATAATGCAATTATACTCTATCAAAGTGAAAAAGTTCTATTCTCATGTCAATTACAACAAGAACTAGACACATGATAACAGTTACTACCGACTGTCGAATCCAAGTATCCGTAACAGCCTTACATGAATTTAACAGCCAGACAGAATAGCTCGGTGTTAACATCTATGGACGCACCATTGGTTACCCAGGCTCCGAATCTCTGAAAGGATGTGAGTTCCTTTAAGATTACAGATGTTGCTTACTCAAGACCTGCAACTAGCAGTAAATACTGGTCGAAGGCTACTCACCGGTTGCCTCCAAACAGCAGATAGCGTTTTGGAATAGGAGTTATTGTAGATGGTGATCATACAGTTTTAAAAGAATGCAAGGCAAAAGTATACAAGTTATCGGAAGAGACTGGCAGCGGGAAAAAGACTTCAAGTAAACATAGAAAAGACAGATGTGATGAAAATATCGAACCGACAACAAGAAGCACCAATCACTGTAAACAAAAGAAATCTAAAGGGGGTCACTTCTTTCGATTATCCTCCAGACAGATGTAGATGTTGAAGCCAGATGAGATGCGAAAAGTGAGACGGAATTTCATAACTCTGAAATCACTTTGAAGATATGCAGCGCTTAGAACATCCGAATTTCCGAAAATACTGTCAGTTTAGTTCTCCTATTTGAAACAGAGACTTTGCGTGTGCATCACCATAAGTATTTCAAACAGGTGGGTGTAGAATTTCATCAACAACCACCTTCACTGAATACCGAAGACCAGATGACCAACCAGCAAATACAACAAAATTCAAATAAACCCTGAAAAAGAACCAAACTAGAACTCATCGCCCCACAAATATGAAGAAGTAATTGTAGGTGAATTGAGCACACGCTGAGGAAACTATTCACAGATATCACGTGCCTAAATGGGAAATGACGAGATGGGTGGCAGAGGGTGACATGGAGAAGATTATGTGAGGAAGAAATAAGAGTTCATAAGGACATTTGGAACCTGTTGAAAAGTACTGCAGAGTACAGAGTGAAATCGATTTTTACCGCTTAAGCTTTATGTTTAACTCGGAACCCACAGGAATAATAATTATGACAGTTATGACTAGTTGTTAAAGCTCATTTTGGAGGCCAGTCGCCTTGGTAATGTTTTAAAAAAATAGATATTGTCAATTTATGACAAAGCGCTACCACTTCGCAATGTCTTCTTAAATGAGCTACTGCCTCACCTCCACCTTGCTGTACCCTACTAGTCACGGCTTCCCACCAGAACCCCAGGTTAACCGCATGAATAAGACCAGTAGCTGGTGAGCATTAGATTAATTTTCATGAATTGGCAGAAGTTGGAATTAATGGTCTGGCCACTGGATTGGGTCCCAGTGGCCTAATGGTCTACGAGCTAACTCGCCTTGTAACCAGAAAGTCGTGGGTTGGGTGGGTGCGTACTGATGTAGAGTCCCACACTAAGACGAAACAGCTGGCTGTTCAGTACTCCTAGGTCTTTAAATGGTTCTCTAACTGACGTCAGCTCATAGTGAAATCCTCCGACCAATCAAACAAAAGTCCCTGCAAAACCAATACTTGAAAGATATTCTCAAGTTGTTGAAGGAAAAGGAGAGTGAATACCTTTGTGCTAATAGGTTGGGGGATTTATCTAAAAGTACCAACACCTACACACCACAGTAGAAGTAGTAAGAAGACCTGGCTCTTTCCATACTTGTTCCTTCATAACAGACCTACATCATATAATTCATCTAAAGGGAAGCATAGAATTTTTCAATCTAATGTCATATTCATCTAATAATGTTTCTGTCACATGATTTTTGGTAGATTACATAATGCGTAATCAGTTAAGGTTTAAGCATATCCATTACTACTAGTGGGTAAATGAACGTAAAACAGGTCAGTGTTATCCAAACCCCCCCCAACCCCGAGTATAAATTTCAACTCTTTTTTATTTCATCTTGTTATTAATTATGATTTATAAGCAATAAAACACTAAGGCTTAATTATTAGTGAAGTTTACATAACAGTGACTGATCAGGGGATATTTATGGTCCTAACAAAGGTTGAAAGAAGTTTTTTCTTTTATGATTACTGGTAATTAAACTGACAGAAAAACAGCTGATAAGAAATGTTGAACTCTTCTGTTATTTCATTGGCAGATGACAGATGACAGTTTCTATCACATGCAACATCATCAGTTTTAATGCTTACCAGCATAAGAGCAATTTATTCTCGAGACAGCAATTTTACCTTATTTTTTCTCCCTACAATTTTAAATAGGCTAAATAAGATTTAATGTTTGTAATGTAATCATATATCCAAGGTAGAAGAACATGAAAATGCTGCAAATCTGAACTAACATCATTTAAAGAACGACTGAAAATCGTTGAGTGTGGGACAGTTGTTTCTTCCCAATATGGAACTCTTCAGTAGTAACAAGCGATTATGTGTGATTATGTATGAAAGATAAGTGGCTGAATGCATGGAGATGGTGGACAGGCGGCCGCATCAGTAGGAAAATATGTTGTGTGCATAATGATCACAATATTGATATTATGAGCGATTTTAAAAATTCCACACAAAAACTATCATGTTGTTATATTGGGAGTATTGGACAGGTGTTTCGTCCTAGTTTGGGAATCATCAATCCGTGGTTTAACGTAACACAAATATATCCCCTAAGACTAATTCCTGAAAATTAATCCTATGCCAGCTAATTGCTGGCTACAGGATGAAGTTGTCCGGAGTTCTAGTGAGAAGTCGTGACCAGTGAGGTCCATCCAGTTAAGTGTGAGTATGGATTTCCCACCGATGACGCTGTTTGGTAGTTGCGCTAGATTACGAAATGGTATAAGTTAGAATTCACTGGCTGGCCATTGAGTTGGGTCCCGGTGGCTGAAGGGTCTACGAGCATGCCTTGTGACTGGAAGGTCGTGGTTCTAACCCTGAATGTGGGTGCATACTTCCGATGAGTCCAAACTAGGACGAATCAGCTATCCAGTACTCCCAGGTGGTTTTCAATAGTTCTCTGAATGATATCAATCCATGGTGTTAACCCGAAAGTTACGTTTATTGCAGATCTATTTGAAAGATTGTTGTTCACTTACATGTGCTGTTATTAACCCTGCACACTTGTCAAATGGATGCTAAAACACCTTGCTTCTCTTCTAATAAAAATCTCATAATTATCAAGTTTTAAATCCTCACTTCCATTATGTTGCTGACTTTTGCATAACCTTACTTTACTTTTAAAAACCACTCTTGAGTTATTGTATGAATTATATCACTCAATAAGAGACTGCTATACGTTTCTGGCGAATTTAAATACAACTAACTGTACAGCCTTTGACGAATGACTTCATCGATAGAGGAAATTTTCTTCGTTGAATTATCTTCTTCATATTGTTAAACAGTCAACCATGATTTCAAACACTTCAATTAAAGTCGTGAGATTTAGACTTGCGTATTGTGCGTCGGTGGCACAGTGGTTAGGACTCTCGCCGACCATGCACATGGTCCGGGGTTCGATCCCCTGCCGGCGCACACCCGATATCTATGGTCGGCCTGAATTTGGGCTAACGATATACATGCTGAAAGTTCCATACTTGTACTGAAAATACGGTGTGGAATCAAGCTGTAAATCAAAATTAAATTAAAAATTAGTTCTAAAAACCATGTGTATTCATTCCGGTCGGCCACTTATTAGGTAACGAATTTCCAAGCTGAAAGTGGCACACTATGCAGACAGTGCGAAGGATGTCAGAATACAACTTAGGAAGGATTCTTTTTCGTTCCTTTCTTGTCATTCCTCTTGCATCCCAGGTGGAAGATGAAACTTCGAAAACTTCAAGGTATAAAGCGATCAGTTCCCCTTATGAATAATAATAATAAACTGTCTTATTGTTTTATAGAAATTCAAGGTATAAGCTTTCAATTTTCAGTAGCATTAGTGTTTCATATTACAGAATATGGTGGCTAGTCTCAGGCCTACTATCGGCTAAGGGAGGTACAGAAGTGCTTCTACCGTGGTTGGTAAAAATTCAACCACTGAACCAGTAACACTAAGTAAATATTGATTGATGAGACTATTTGAAATATCTACGGGTTCGGAAACCATGATTTACTCAATAGCTAATGAATAAAGATGAAATGAAAATCTGAATCACTGTACGATTAAAAAGAACACCCACCCCAATCAATAGTCTGCTGCTCTATCAGCTAAGCTATGATCACTTTGCTATAGGCACCACGAGTTCAAATCCTGTCATGACTAAGATCTTCATTTCATCATCTATCGTCACTTTTTTAACGCTAATAGCAGTCTGCTTAGCCAAGATTGCCTCAGAGGGTCGTATCACCGATTGGGAATTTACTCCTCTCCTTCGAATTCATTGAGACAATGACTGATAGAAGAAGTCCTGTTTGGACTAGAAGTGCTGTTATGCTAAACGGAAAGTAACGACGTATCACTGGTTCACATGGCTGTTGATTTAGTGGTTACTGTGTCGTGATAATCTCGTTGTCAATTGTGCCGCGATGACTGAGTCAATAGAACACCCGACTAGTATTTTGTGGGCGGCGGGTTCGAACCCTGCCATAACTTGGGTATTCGCCTTCAATCATCAATAACCACATCTATAAACAATACGTTTCATACATATTGAGATCATTTTAAACCAAGGGAACAGATCACAGGAAAAATGACAAGTGAACAAACCTTTCAATTAAGCTTTTCGGTAAAATTCAAAAGGTTAAAACGAGACTGGAATTTAGAGTGTACTACTTTTGGCTGACATATTATAAAACTACAAAAACAGGAGCTTTCTCTGTCTACCTGAAAATAACGACACATCAAATCAAAACCTGGTGAACTGAACCATGCGGTACACCGTGAAAAGTAAGAAGACAGGAATGTATCTGAACGATAAGATAGTATGTGTTTAATATCATACAAATTCTAAGGTCTAAATACCAAAACTCACAGGTTGGTAAAAGAGGCTGGCAAAGAAGACAGGACTTCGACTGAGCATAGAAAAGGCACCAATCACAATCAAAGAGAGAAATTTCAAGCAAGCTAACCATTTCATCAATCTAGACAAAATTGTCTCAACTACACGAGGAATGGTTGAAGATGCGAAAGGCAGGATTAGCAAGGCAAAAGAGATCTTTATTATTCTCAAATCAGTGTGAAAATCGAATGCACTCAGCGCGAAGAACAAAATTCGGACTTTAGACACTAACGTTGAGTCACTGGTTCTAACTGTTTCACAGAAATGTCATGGACTTCATGAAAATCATTTTGAACAGGCTTCAGACAGCTACTTTTGCTCGGTGCTGAAGACATCATGGCCAGAAAGGATTGGCAGACAGTGAACTAGCCTAGAATCCTTTTCCCCCATAATTTTGCAGGAATACAGGTGGATTAGACGCATGCTGAAGACACCTCTGACCGGAGTCATGCGTCAGGTATACGCTCTAGTGGAACCAGAATGAAAAGCGGATATCCGATTGGGCATGAAATGAAGATATGCTCGGAACTTGAGAGATTAATAGCCATAAACTACAGCTACAAGTGAACTGCCCAGTTACAAATTCTCAAATACAATTAACACTTAGGCGCAAAAGTAAAGTGAACAAGAGCAAAGGCAATAAAATTCAAACAATCACTTACCAAACCATGTCATTTCAAAGCCACCATGTTTTTTATGCGTTACACAATGCAACTTTTTAATCACCTTATCCCAATCTAAATGCCGTGCTGCAACTGGTGCCATCCATCGATATACTGTATTGTCAGTATTTCCTGGTTCTTGGATAAAGAATTTGATCGATAATAATCTTGGTCTTGAAGAAGACATCGGGTGTAAGCTGTGTTTTTCAATTATTACGACTATTATTACTATTACTATAAAGTGTGTACAGTCGTCTCACTTTGATGACACTAAACAAGACTTGTGGGATATGAAAGGTACTTTTTCTCTGTTCTATATATTTCTTGTGAACTATCGATTAGTATTATGCAAATTCACGTGTAGACTATTCACAAACATTAAAACATGATTTATATATATACGCATATAGGTATGTGTTCTTATTACAATGTAAAGGCCTTATTGTCTATTGGTCAATTCATGAATGAACCAAAACCAACCTTTGTCTTTCTCTCTCCACCTGTCTTCGCTGTCTCAAATGTAGTTTTATTGTGCAACACTCAGAGTAACATGATAGATCAAAACATGTGACTAATTGCAGTGGATTGATTATCTTTTCAAATGAATAAGTGAATGAATGAATGGATTGATGAGTGAATAAGATTTTGAACCCGGTTTGAGGGATTCAAACAAATAGAAAGACAAAAAATGCGGGTAATAATCTACGTGAGTAATTCACATAGCTGATTATGAATAAATCAACGTTAATCGGTAGATGAATCGACCTGACGACCTGTTAAAAATCTACTAAGTGTACATCAGGTACTCAAAAATTGTTTCAGTGTCTGTGAAATTTATGGCTAAAATGTATTTGGGTCAGTATATCCGAGTGTTTGTAGGTTTGATTACTGCAGAAACCTACGTTTCTGGTTCGTCTGTTATTATTCCTCTATTATTAACAGTATATATTTGAACTCTAGCAGCTTATCTGAGGAATGTGTCTAAGCGCTGTGAACATTATGTCACAAGGCAGCACTAATCATCTCTATATACGGTTTATAGCAGGTCACGAGAGAGGGTTGATACTAGTCAAGGATGACACTGGTTAGTGGTTCGAACCCTGGTGGTGGACGCCTACAGCTGAAGAGTCTCAAACTAGAGGAAACACCTGTTAAGCACTTCTACTTTTTCCAATGGTTCTCTAACTAATGTCACTTAGTGATGAAATCCTGTAACCGATCTTTATATTGTACCTATCATTAACAGACTTGATAAAAGTAACATACGAAAATAGCTGTGAGCAGTTTCTAGTTCCTAGTACAGATCGATGATGCCTTAGGATAATATCAGTGTAGAATGTAACTTCATATCAGATAAGTTTATTTAACACATAAAAAACAGTAATGTAGTATTCATAACTGGATGGCGGTTCAAAAACAATTTATAGCTCACAATCATGTCATTGCATTTACACGACTTCCTAAATGACTCCATGTACCTTTGCTTCCACATGTTTTTTTTAATACATATTCCATATATCTGGGATAGGTGTTGCGTGACTTCTGTCACATATATTTCGTCTTGAATCAGTGAACGACGACTCAATGATCAACATATCTGTTCACCTGATTATGATACTTTTTAATACTTCTCACGTAGCCCATCTTATTGTGTGATTACGTCCAAGTGGATGCATCACAGTGGGTAAGCTTTTTTCTCAGTTGCTAAATTTGGCTGAGTCAATGCTCCCTACATTCGGACAACCTAATTGACCTAAAATCGGCTAGTCTAACATACATACATAATTGACCTCAAAGTTATTAGATGGTACTCGGTAAACAATATTATTCTTCCTACTTATATTCGTTGGATCTTTGAGCCAACAAAGTTTTCTCTGAGTGAGTTGGCTGGTTTAAGTGTCACCCTAACTGAAACTGATAAATCAGTTAGAAAATCCCTCCTAAACGAACTATTTTTAATATTTGTGCTTATTCAGACATTTCAACAAATCTTGTGATTGTTACACGCCTTTCCCCTTGACCGTGTATCATTAATCTGACATTTGAATATCACATGTTGATTTTGACCTTTACTAGTTGTCTATGTCCTTGTTTAACCTTTAATTGTGACACTTCTCTTTGTGGCTATGTGTACACTGACAATGTGTTGTTTAACGATATGAGTTTGTTTGGGTGACTGAACGTGGTTCTGACTCAGGACTGTCTGCGGGAAGCGGTGGTGTGTGATTCTTGTGGACAGAGCTTTTGATCCGACCCCGCTAAGGATATTCACCTTGATTCTAAGGCATTTTTTAAAGCTGAACTATGGTTAACTAACTTTGTTCTACAGTACTTGTATTGTAAGTAAAAACATACCTTGCCTGTATAGCTGTCTCACGGCACTGTTTTTTTTTTGAGTTTGAGTGTTGTAATCGTTTAATAGAACCGCTGAAATATTGAAGGATAATTATCTTTTCCTTGCGTTTGAAACGTTTCATGATAGCGCCTGTCTCAATGGACTTTTGTGAGCTAATGGGTAGAAAGTAGAGATAAGTTTCTTACTTTCAGAATATAAGTGAATAAATTTGGTTATTGCATTAACTTCAGCCCCCTGAAGAATCCTACATAGAGCATTTGGTGTTCCTACTTTATGTGGTGGTACCACTGGGGCTTCCAATTATTTATCATTTGTAAGAATTTCAGTGTTAACATTACTGATTTTACTTTCTTTGCGTCTTCATATATTTTTGAATAAAATCTGGTCGAATAATTATTCACTACTAGAGTTTTCTTCATATAATTGATTCTATTATTTAAATCTTGTGACTTCCTGTTTTAAATATTTGAATTAACGGGTGATTGGTGACTAGCAGTAGAATCCAGGACAACCCGCATTTCGTCTTATTTGGGACTCTTCCACCAGCTGGGAGAACGATATTCCGCAGTAAGTGCTGGTGTTCCTACCAAGGCTCTAACCCACTGCACATAGTCTCAAATGCCGAAGCGTTATCCACTAAACTATTTGAGCCATAAGAGCCACCTCCTTTGCGGCGGGTCATATTACTGGATTCCACTGTAAGTCACTATCCACCAGTCGACCTCAAGTCACATGCCCAGACATCGTCGAAGCATCTGCACAAGGAGCCTCCATGACAACCTGAGATCGAGCACTTCGGTTCAACCAATCGACGGGAAAATTTACATTGAATTAAATTTGAATTTACATCTGAATATTTGTACAAGATGTAATAAGTCATTGACAGCTGAACCATTCTTTCAGTAGGATTTATGCTGTTGATCACTCAACAGGAATTCCACTGTTACTTATTTTAAACTCTGATAGATTTACATATTCTTCGAGGTGAAGCTAATTTATTTTCGCCTGGGAATACACGGCGTGTTTAGTAGTCACCATTTTCAGAAGTCTTGACAGTATTTACATGTATGTGTATTAGGTGGTTGGAGGCAATTGGTATGCATCACTGAACCTAGATTTCATGCTTATTTTTACTCCTTAGCAAGGTATTCTTGCAACCTCAAACGAAATGATGTCCATATCGATATTTGGACTAGAGTCAACCAGTGCTACAATCTGAGACGCTACCACTGGGTTATATATAGATATGGTAAACGGTTCGCGCTCATTTAATTGAAGAACTACGCATCAACATATAATATTGCTTAGGCTGGCAGCGAACTGTCTGTATCATTTTCATCTACTCTGAAAAAGATATCGAAGATGTCATTTAGAAATTATTTTAACACTACATAATACTATAGGCATATGTAAACCTTATTTAATAGCTATTTGATGATGGTGCATGTCAAGTAGCTAACAAAATAAAGCTTAAAAAAGGAAAGAAAAGGTTGAAATACGGCTGCTTACTATCAAAGATGATAATCCTAACTGTGGTGAAAGACTGTTGGATGTGGGAAAAAGAGCCTACGCTGGAAAAACAAGAATACCTCAGAAGATCTGGATTTCACTAATTATTACTATCTCATGTCTGACAAGCAAAAACTAACAAGATGTAAGAAGAGGCAATGAAGACAGGACTTTTAGTGAACATAAAGTAGACTGGGTTGATGAAGATACCTGACCAATGGCAGCAAACACTAATCACCTTCAATAAGAGAAATATAAAGGAAGTTATCCGTTTCCTTTGCCTGTCCGGGCAGCATCGTTTCTACTTAGAGGCAGCAGAGATGAGGATGTCACAGCCAGCCGAGGTCAGGGAAGCAAGACAGAGGTTCATTATTCTGAAATCAGCTGGGAGATCAACAGCATTTGATACAGCAAACAAGATTCATAATATTATCACTAATATCAGGCCACCCGGTTTA
Organism: Trichobilharzia szidati; assembly: GCA_944472155.2. Taxonomy (NCBI): domain Eukaryota; kingdom Metazoa; phylum Platyhelminthes; class Trematoda; order Strigeidida; family Schistosomatidae; genus Trichobilharzia; species Trichobilharzia szidati. The sequence continues at coordinate 33,739,794 of OX235276.1, read as the reverse complement.
TGTGGTTCGGAGAATTAGCAAGCCTGTCACCAAAACCATTTCCATCAGGCAGCTCTCTTCACTCTATAGTGAAGGCCTGAATCACCTGCCTGAAAAAATAACGAACAAATAACTCTGATAGGAAGTAAACCAGAAAAGGATCTATTCCCGACCAAATATTCACAAGAGCATGGAGATGGACTGGATATACACTGCAGAGACATTCCAATGACATCCTATTCCAGGTTGTTGAGTGGGATTTGAGTGGGAAGTGGAGAGTTAAGCGTTCTGATGTGACACGGGTGTCATGTTAAGCGGCAACTAAAGCTTTCAGGTAGTTGCGGAGCAAGCTGAAGTGATATTAGAGATTCGTGTGGAGTGCAGGCATGTTGCTGAAAACCTGTGTTTCACTCGGAACCCGAGAAACGAATAATAAATAATAATTATAATAATAGTTGACACCCTAATGTTTCTGTCTTTTTTCAGTTCTAAACATCGCACACTAATTATTCCAACGTCATTAATTACTTGTGAAGTATTCGCCTTTTCACTACAAACAAAAGATTTTTATACTTAAACTTCAAGCGTAAATATTTTAATTAGATTAGACTTCTTTGATGGATTTTAAACTGTTAGGATTGACAAGTTTCCTTGTTAGTGTTGCCTACACTTAGTTTCGTCTAATTTTGCATAAAACATTAAAATGATTGTTTTAATGAGTTATCGTGCACTGACGTCAGCCTTTTGCTTTTCCCTCTGTTTGGATTTCCGAATTCCTATTGGCTGTTAATGCTTTTAATGCATTACTGAATTATTGCACTCTCAAGGTCACTCCAAATGTATATATACAGAGTTTCTGTTTATCATTTTGACTGTTGTTTGAGACAGTAAATTCTCCCTTATCGAAGTCCAGTCTTTTCTTCTGTCTTTGCGTGCCGGTACTGACACGGTAACCTGTTTGGACAGTCTCGACCCGTTTATTTATGGCTGAATTTACTGAAATCAGAAGACTAATCAGATTTGTTTATTCATTCGCGGCTTAAATTTCTGATATTTCGTAAATATAAGATATCACGCATTTTGTCTGATAAAAGCATTTTGCGGTTGTTAATGTTGTTGCCGTTCTGGTAGTCAATTTTTTCAGTCTAACTTTTGTGTTTATCACAATATGAAATATATTTTCAATCCGTCAATTGGTTATAGCGTCGTCTGCTTGAGGTGCATTCTTGTCTACAGCTACTTTTTGTCAAAACATAAATAGTTTATCATCTTTGAAGTCGACATTTTCAGCCAAGTTCTACACATCTTGAAGCTGTCTGTCAGTAGATCTTCCATCACTTTGACTTGAAATTTGAATACCTGGGGGTATTCCATATAATCATGTGAACATTCATACAAAAATATGGTATTCCTAGGAATTTCGGCTATTGTGCACAAAAGACTTCTATTTCAGCAACCTGTTGGAGAAGAGTTTCTACAACACACGATATTTTGCAACGCTTTAACGTTATACTTTTAATGTTTGTGACTAACACCGGAAGGGGGGGGGCGAGGATGAAGCTGCTGTTATGGTCTTTACATACTTCAAGAGTTCAACTTACACGATTGAATCTCCAGTGAACAGTAAGCGAACTGTGATTCTGAAGTTACGTAGCTTAAATACCTCAGAGATTTGAGTTTTATTCCGCAAATGTTATGCGAGGAATGACTTGTTTAAACTTAAGATTTATTTAGTTCAACAACACATTCAGAACTCCCACAAAATTATTAAATGACTCTTGACTTGAAAGTTATCCATATTTTCATGTACGCGGATGACACCCAGGGCAGCTGTTAGAGATGAGAAGTTTTTAAGTGAAAAGAGATAGATATAGAGAAATCACTAGCTACTTTGAAGTTCACTTGTGATATCTTGACCAAAATGATCATTTCTGCATATGAATGCCTTCAACAGATGGATGCCTCAGAGTCACCATCACTGCCAGCAAGGCTTCGTTTTTGTGGCGATGGCAAGCAGAAGAGTATCCAGAATGCTCCTAAAAGATAATGCTTTGTGATTTAAATGACAAATACATGGTTCAAATACTGCTGGAGTGCAGTTAAATTCATCTGATGAGTCTTACATTGGACGAAAAGTGCATGTTCTGCATTCTACTGTTAATCGACACCAAGCAGCTAAGTTTAAATGAAAACTTTATAGTTTAATATTCTTTCTTACACCATTATTACAGGAGAGGGAGACAGAGACTGTTTGTGTCCAAGAAACGCGAAATATTCTACGTTAAATTCCATGATTTTTAATATTTCGCAGTTCAACTTCTTTTTTCTTCCAGTTGACATCACCAGGGAACTTTGCACAGACATAGACCCCAGTAGTTTGTTCTGACAAACTTTTTAACTTCACTGTGTTCTCCAGTTGGAGATATCTGGGAGAGCTCTGTGATGAACACTAATAACTTTTTGAAAACGAACTATAGACAGTGAACAGGAATCAGATTTCTGTATGAAATATACATAGTGTAATAGTGTCATATATAAATCTGCATAACACTTAATGAAACGATTCATTCTACACCAGATGAATAATTTTATCCAGTGGTTTCCTGCTTGCACGAACATGAATTACTTTAAATGTCACGAAAGAATAATGGACGTCTAAATAACACTGACTTAACGAGAATGTAGCACTGCATTAGTGTTACTATTATCGGTGTTATTATTCTCTTTGGTTCCTAGTGGAGCATATGGTCTCAGCAACAGCAAAAAGAACAGACAATTAATCACCATAAATGGGAGAAGTCTGAAAGAAGCAACCTCTTTTACCTACCTACTTACCTACCTAAGAAGCATCCTTTAAACTACAGGTGGACGGGACTGATGAGGATATCAAAGCGAGGATCGGGAAAGCAAAGCAGGCTTTCATTACTCTCAAGTCTGTGTGGAGATCCACACCACTCAGAATGAAAAATAAGATCCTAATTTTCAACTCCAATGGGAAGTCAGTGCTACTTACTATACGAATCGGAGGCTTGGTTTCGTGTCACGAAAAACACTTAGAACAAAATACCGACCTTCATCAATAGCTGTCTTCGCGCAATACTACTCAAAATCAGACAGCCAACCCGAAAAGATCAGAAAAACGATCCAGAAGGAACCAATAATTAACAAATATGCAAGAAGAAATGGAGGTGGATTGGATTTCCCATACTCTAAGGAAACAAACCACCATCAAGTGACATCCATCACACGCCAGTCCATCGATCGAGTGGAACCCGAATGGGAAGCGGTGAGTTAGTTGGTCGTCAGTGTGAGGTTAACACGGAGGAGGAGGTCATACGAAGAGGAGATGAAAGTATGTAGGCAGACATGAAGCCAAGTGAAAAGGTTGGCAGAGAACCGAACGCAATGGAGACGTATGGCTCAAGCCCTATGTTCCTCTAGAAACTAAAGTAGAAAATTATAAATAATAATACATGTGATTTCAGAGACACGTCTCCATTTCACTCTGTCTTCTGAAGTCTTTGTTAAAGTCACTCCACGATTGTTCATAAGCTTTCATTTTCTACTCACATGATCTCCTCCATGTCACACTCGGACGTCAAACTCGTCGCTTCTCATTCGGGTTCCAATTCCGCAGAATCAATTCAACCACTATGGAACATTTAAAGCCCAGAAAACATTATTAAGTGAATAGTAAACTTACAACACATCAGTGAATGGTGGGGTCCAGAAAGTCTTTGCCTCGAATCAGATTCTAGGTCCAAAGCATCTCTGAAATTGATGTCTGGTGATTCCTGATCCCTGAGAATTCATTAGCTAGAATCGGTTTGTGACTGAACCCATCTTCGAATTCCTACTAACCCAACATCATAACGGTGAAATGTTTTTCTCAAAATAGTTTTATATTTTATATTCCATCATTAAAAAGGTTGTCAACGCACAATCATGTACAGTTCTACCTAGCTCTTAACATTCCTGTAGCGGATAACCAACTGACAACCGGATATCTTCTACATAGTAGCGATCAGACCACTGCATCTTCCAGTGATCTTACTAAAGACATTCATATCAATAAAGTTGACCAAACAAGCACTGCCGAATTCATGTTAGTCATCGGAAATAGTTGAGTTTTTTAATATTTTTATTCCTTTATGTTCTCAGTGGAACATAGGGCGCCTTCGAAATAAAGTCTTGAAGTTTCCGTAACAGTGATATCCATTTGTACGGGATCGGCTTGCTAGCCGCCTCATCACCAACCTTCCCTCTTTATCAATCTTATTACTGGCTTAAAGAGGTAAAGTAGGGGTGCATCGGCCGAGGATCGAACCCCGAACCACCTGCGCGGTTAGCGAGCATTCTACCTCTGTGCTTCCGACGTACAAATATATTTGAATGCTGATACAATAATCACTACTGATATTCACCTGAAGAACTTCTCGAAGTTGGCAGTTTAATAGCGGACATTTAACAAATCTTATCTATTAACCAATTGACTGTCTAACTGTAGTCTGCTAATGTGTTCGTTAAAGTGTGATCAATTGAGAAAATAAACAATTCCAAGTAATATTTTAATAAATATTAAGTAAGAGTACAAAATTGTGTTTTCCATTATGGCACCATATTAAATTATGCACAATCAACAATCTTGTACTTGTATATAAAAGTAAATAAATAAGGCATGTGTAAAAATGTTTGCATAAAGCGAACAAATATAGCAGTTAACATAGAAATCGCTCTCTCTCTCACTCTCTTTTTCTCTCTATCTCTACTCAAAGGCATGGAGAAGAGAGATACGCTTTATTTGTGTTCTTAACTTTCTTTTGGGCCTTCAATCACTTTAATGTAAAATTACTATATTTATTTGCATTCAGAAAGGACTTTAGTAGATGGAGCCAAACTAAAATAGAAAAAAAAAACAATATCAGGAGTTAGAAGATGTAACTTATGAATGATAAAGTTACGTATAAACTAGGTTTACGATAGTCTTCCAACTCACCTTGTAACCAGAAGGTCGTGGGTTCTAACCTCAGCAGGGTGAATGCGTACTGCTGAACAGTCCCAAATGAGCTGGGACAAAATAGTTGTCCAGTACTCCCTGCAGGTTTCCCAATAGTTCTCTAACCGACGTCAGCTCATGATGAAATCCTCCAACCAATCAAAAAATAATCCCTACAAGACCAATACTTGGAGATTACAAAATAGTTTCTCAGTTAAACTTGAAACCAATCAAATCCCAAAAAATAATACTCGAAAACTGATCCAATGCTAACTAACTAATGACTAAGCACAGGACGAGGTTGCCTAAAGTTCCAGCGAGAAATTCAGGGTCTACAAGGTCTGGTGAGAGGAGAAATACCCATCGGTGACACTAAATGGAGGTGACGCTGGTGACCTTTTGTATTCCCTCCTATTGGCTGAGAGGTCAATGATGAGATCGCCTTGTAACCTGACGGTCCCAGGTTTGATACCGAGCAGGGTTATGTGGGAGCATTGCTGAAGAGTCCCGAACTGGGATGAAACACTTGACGCTTCTCTAAATGATATCAACCAGTGACCGAAATTGATTTGTCACAACTCAACTGAATAACTGAGGGAATTGGTTTACCAAAGGTGCACTAATAACTTTGAGAGATAAGATTTAGACGTGGAGAAAGAAAGTTGTAAATCATCGATTCTTCGAAGATGTAGACAACGAGAACTAGATTATTCTAACACGCTAATTGGTAACATTTATGTGATAAGATTCCTAAATTTGTTAGTCTTGACTGTTGATCAATCGAAAAGTTGGAGACAATTGAACTGTGTTCTTCACTAATCATCGCTCGTATTCTAACTGATTCCACTATATCAGCAAAAGAAGCTTGTTATTTGATTGGTTGGAGGGTTTCATCATGAGCTGACAGCAGTTAGAGAACTATAGGAAAACCTACAGGGAGTACTGAACAGCTGTTTCGGCCCAGTTCATTTACGACCCTTCAGTGGTACGCATCCAACGACGGGGTTCGAACGCAGGACCATCTGGTTACAAGGCGAGCTCATGACATAGCGCGACCTTCTGGCAATGGCTTGGCAGAAGTTAAAATCCATATGCCATCGGATCGGGTTCCAATGGCTTCACAGCCTGCGACCTAGCTCGCCTTGTAACCAAAAGGTGTGTACTGAGGAATAGTCTCAAACTCGGACGAAGCAGCTGTTGTTCAGTACTTCCAGGTTTTTCAATGGTTCTCTAACTGATGTCAGTTCATTATGAAATCCTTCACCAATTAATCAAACAAAATCCTTGCAAAAACTAAAACTTGAAAAGCTGCTTATTTATTTATCATGGTGGTATTTTTCGTAACCCAGTGATCAAAATAACCTTGTTAATGACTATAAGTATGCAGTCTGTAGGAAAGCAGTCTTAGTATTCCTGTATTTTTTGTCTGATATATTCCCAGTTAATATGGCATTTCCTGCAGTAATACTAGAGTTAGTAAGGTTGAAATTAATGACACCTTAAAGCTTGCGAAACCAAGTGCAATTGAAAAAGATCTATTCTTGACCTAGTCACTCAAAACGTCAGTCAGGAATGCAAATATTTCACTACCAACATCCTCAGCTTCAGCACTTGTTGGTGCGTCTGCGTATCCCAATGAGGACAACAATTCTTTTGTAGTTGCAGAAACACACTGCTTATGAGTGCTAATAAGCACTGAATCTACGGGTAGCGCTTACTGTTGCTAACCTTCAGCTAATTAACCCAGTAGTACCAGCCTTTTGCATATGTGCAGAATTCTTTCAACAATGTGCATGATAACTAATAAGACGTAAAATTTAAACGGTAATGCTTAGTAAAACAAGCAGTTAGAATATGACGATGATTAAAAAATACTGAAAACTTTTAAAATCCAAAGTGATTAAGGTAATTTTCCCAACCGTTTATGTTTTAATACCTAATCTAAAAATAACATGAATCCAATAATGGTCATGATCTTCACTCGGTTAAAAATGGCCCTTCTATGACTTTCTTGTAGAAAGGAAAGCGTTTCTGATCTTTCATATTTCTTAAGCTGAAGCAAGCGTGACATCACCAATGACCTCAACGCTTATATTTCACATCAAACACTAATTTATCAAACATTTTACGCTAATTAAGCCACCCCTGATAGCATGAAATTCAGTAGCAATGTTTTTCGATAGTGGAAGTGAACGACGACCTAACTTAGCAAAGAAGTGCCACAGTTCGAGTTCCCACATTCCATGTAGCATACTAAGGCAGACAGAAAAGAGAAAGGGGATCCAAAAGTAGTACACCAAGCAGAAATAATAACATGGAATAACGCTAGGAGCGGATTGCATCTGCGCGACTGAGAAAGTTTTTCACCCCATACCTCAGATATTAGACAGAAAGAAAAGAAGATCACCGTATTTTATTTTTTTTTTATTTCGGTGATTTCACTCTCAAAAGCTGTACAATCGCGTCTACAAGAAACGTTTGCACAGCTAAAATTATTATTTAATTAGAGGCATCTCCACTGGTCCGCAGCCATCGGTTGTTAGCATCTCAAGGACCACAATAAGGCTGCCTGCACCTCCCTACAAGGCTCTAATTAACTGTCAAAGGTTTCATAGACAGATATCAGATTTTGGTGTGAGTACCCCTAACTCTTTTCCGGCCAACATTGCTTGTCTAGAAAGGTGATGGGTCAGCATGAGCAGCCCATGTCTTAGTCATCTCAATAGAATCCCTTTCATAACCTCATCGACTGACTTACTCTCCTCAATATAGTCCACAATATTATGCCACTTAATCCGGTAGACAGGGTAAAAATATCTTTGAGCAATTCTAGCCATTCTTTTCATATCTTTTACTGTTCATGGCCTTGCCTCACAGCCACATAGGAGGCCAGAAATAACTGCTTGAGATGAGGCCACTGAACCAATTTCAAGCTAGCAAGGAAAATAAGCATATTTTACAATGATCGAAGAACATTTAAAGTCGTTCCTGTATAAGTACATTATGCAATCTAGTGAGTTGCTATTGTTGATTATCTAACGTTGATACTGACAATGAAGTTCTTATTCAGGAAGAGAAAAGATGTAGATCATACCTGCCTGTTTCATATACAAGCTAAATGTATGTATGGATAGCTACAAGTTCACAGAAATTTGGTGAAACTTTTTAATGAAAACGTTGAAACAAACGCAATGCACGAAAACTATTGAAATTCCGAAATTAATATTTCTGTTTCATTTCCTTCCTAAATTTACAAATTCTCACGTACTTATTCCGTTTAATGTTTTTTCTGAATTTAAGACAATTGCGTGCGATTCAGTGTTTTCAGGAAACCTGTGTTTCACACTCTAGGCTTCCTTTCTAATCTTATGAAGTTTACTGAAAGTCGAAATTATTTCCTTGATGATACTTTTAGAATTATTTAATTCTTGTTATCAAACGGAATGTGAAATTATCAGGCATCTGTAAAGCTGAAAAATGATAAAAGCCAAGAAACAATCTCTCGGATGCACGTCGTCTGTAATAATCAGTTGAATTTCTTGAAAAGGTAGGTGATTTCGGTGCTCTTTTATTCCTTGAACTAGATGGTTTAATTACCATTCTTAACAACACCTTTCGTACTAAATTCGATGCGAATCGAAATTTGTGAATTATTCATAGATGAAATATCTGTCTTTATGAGTTAGTCAGATTGTGACTAGTTGTCCCCTTAGATTTCTCTGTGTGGTTGAATCCGCTTTTACTGATAATGGTCCTCTAGCTGATTTGACATTTGACGATTTAACTGTGACATATAAACATTCTACTTGGCTTTCTGCTATCTCTTTCAGCAAGTTCCATGTGTGCCCCTCTATATCACCCTCCAATCTGTCGGCAAGTCTTCTGATTCCAAGTTGACCCGAGTATCAGGCTCCCAGGAATTCTATGAAGGCTTTGCATTTTCCCTATGTAAAGATGCATTCATTATCCTGTGTGAATTGACCTACTTAGTTGTCCATGTAACTTGATATAAACGGATGTATGTCATGTCTTCTGACTGTTTGTTAGTTTGTGATCGTGGATACGAGGATAGAGACGAAGTCCATTTTGGCCTATTTTATAGATAGTATACTGTTGTAGATGTGTCGGTGGCATAGCGGCTAGGACGCTCGCCAACCATACACATGGTCCGGGGTTCGATCCCCGGCCGACAAACTCCTTTACCTCGCTAATGCTGGTGAAGAGGAAAGGTTGGGCATGAGGCTAGTAACCCCATCCTGTAAAATAAACACTGCTACAGAAACTTCAAGCCTCTAGTTTACAGCCCTATATTCCACTGGGGAACGTGAAGGAAATAAAAAATACTTTTGTAGATAAAGTCTGTCAGCCGGTAGTAGGCCATATGATTAAAGTGTCAAATATATTGGCTTTTCAGGATTAACTCTAATATGCATAACTTTACAAATGAATATTAAAATATAAACCGACCACTATAATTTATCAGTAGGATGATAAGATTGTGCATATAAATTATGAAGTTTGTCATAGTAATAATTCGACAGAATAATAAACTACATTTTCTGAATGTCTTTGCTAAGTAGGCGAGAAGACGGATCACTTGAGAGAAGTGTGTATAGAAAAGGCATATTCACAAGATAATGAATGCACTCAGCTCCTTAGTTGTGTGCCCATTCCATATCTATGGATGATCACTTACAAAGGGAAATTGAAAAAATTCATGATTCCTTGACGAAGATCGATTATTTGAGTGGTTTTATAACGAAACATATGAAAAACATTCGATAGAAAACCTGAGATAACGATAGTACAGATGAAACCGTTATCCATCAGGTTACAGTTTCATGAGGACCTGCCAATTGAGGTTTCATTTCAGAGAGTGGCTAAAAGTACACGTCATTTTCTGGTCGATGAACAATGGAGACTCAAATGAAGGATGAGCTAGGCAGTTCTGCCACATTAACTGCTCCTGTAGAGACAGTTGTGTTGGATATACTACTAGACAGTTTAGACAATGTGTTACAGAAAACCTCCCATTGTAGTTTGGTAAGGAATCAGACAAAAACAACCTGAGGCTCCACTTTGTCGCATTTAGTTGATACTAGTAATTCGGTGGTACAAAAGTACAGCATTCATGTTGATTCATTGCATCTCGGAGAATCTTCCCAATGGATTCCGCACTTACCTACTGAATATTTCTAAGGCGATAGATATTGGGACTATTAAGCCTAAACTATATGCATTCAGAAGAATTTCGTTCATCTTTTTCTTGATCAATGAAGACCTAACCAGCTGGTGATATCACCGCCACTTCCAGTACCCCTTACTTACACTTTCAATCCCTTCTTTATCATCATTTATTGTTATCACATCTTCATTATAACATCGTTGTTTACTCTTGTTACAATCAAGAATTGCAGAATTGGACTTCTTGTTTTACTTAGCCTTTGTCGATAACTTCCTGCCTATTTTTCTCTATTGTTCCCCCTTAGTTTTTCCCGAGCTACTGAAGAAAGACTATAACATATTACGCAGGATGTTAAATGTTGTCAGCAGGGTAAGCAACGTGCCACTTAACCAGCTTGTTAATATTCTGGTCGACAGGCACATGGACTCATGTGAAAAATGGGCTAAATCCATTTTATCTAACTCACACCACCTTCTTCACTCACAACTCTCCCCTTGTATCTCATTAGGCAGGACCAGAAGCCTATATAGAAAACTATATACTCGCACCAGCAAGTACAAAAACTCAACCATACCCTACTTAGCTCGTGTTCTGTGTGATAAAGAAAGCATTAGGCGTGACACCTATAATTCGTTAAATAGTCAGTAGTACAACTGGATCTCGTCTTTCCAACTCACATCATCAATAGGTACAACATTTTCTTTCTTTTCCTTTTCTCTCTCTCTCTCTCTTTTCCGTTATGTGCTGCTTTGTCTCTTTCTCTCGCTTACGCCAGTTAATAAGACAGCTCCCACTTTTCTAACACCTTCAAACACTGTTTCAGCTTTACCTTTGCTACTGAACATGCCAATGAATTGTTGTAATAATGAACTGTGGTTTCCTCAATCTATGTAGAATTCTATTTATTGATAATGTACTAACTGGATGCAATACTGTAGTAAAATGCTGAGAATTCCATTCTGTATCACAAGTACTGTTTTTGGAATAAAGCAAATTATTATTATTCTACATGAATATTTGTTTATATAATGATGCCATTTTTCATCATTCTTGTCAAATCCAAAAGTTTGTTATCAACAGAATCAGTATTGCTGGTATTAATTATGACTAAGTGCACAATTTGTATACACAATTGTATCATACTACTGATAAATCATCCCGAATGATTAATATCTTGTCAAGCTGCTAATATAATTAAATAATTCCCTTTGTAGCATTTAAATGACAATATTCAACGAAGAGACTCTTTTCAACGAATTTATTATCAAGCTGTACAATCGTATATATATGGTTTTTAAGAAATTATATCCTGTGAAGGAACTGAATCTTAAGTGTGAATGCATAAAATAATAACAATAGTAGTATGAAATGCAATTAAAATGTTTGTGATTGTAATAATAGTTAAGTGTCAGGTGGTAAAACAATTAATGTCATATATAGAATAATTCATAAAATGTATAGATGCTGGAAACTGGTGTATAATTACAGGATTAGTAGGCTAATATAAAATGTTACATAACAATGTGTGAAATTTGATAAGATAGAATTCAATATTGTAAAAAAGGTTTTTGGATTTAGAAGGACAACTGGAACAAGCAAAAACAATTCAGAGTGAGAACAATAATATTAATAACCGTAGTAATGGGGGAAAGGTACATAGATTAACTAAATTGTGACTCTGCCAACCCTGACCATGGTTTAAAGATCATCTACCGAAACCCTTATTCTGCCTTATCCGTAGAGGGATAGGCATTTATTTATTTATTTAGTTGATCTATGTACCTTTCTTTCATTACTACGATTATTATTATTATTCTCACTCTAAAAATGTTTCCTCTTGTCTCACTAGTCATTCTAAATCCAAAAAATGTTTTTGCAATCTTGAATTCTATCTTATCGAATTTCACACCATGTTGTGTAACATTTTATATTTGTTGGAGGATTTCATCATGATCTGACGTCAGTTAGCGAACCATTCGAAAACCTGAAGGGAGTACTGGACAGTCGACTGTTTCGTCCTAGTTTGGGACTCTTCATCAGTGTGCATGCAACGAGACTCGAACCCAGGACCTTTTGGTTACAAGACGAGCTAGCTCGTAAACCATTAAGCCACTGAGATCCGATCCGATGGCCAGCCCAATAATTCTAACTTCTGCCGATTCATGAAAATTAATCTGATGCTCACTAGCAACTGACCCTATCCAGGCAGTTACCTGGAGTTCTAGTGGAAATCCGTAACCAGTAGGGTACAGCAAGCTGAAGGTCAGGTAGTAACTCATCGAAGAAAACATTGCGAAGTGATCGTGCTATGTCATAAATTGGCTGGCAGAAGTTGGAATTCATGTGCTGGCCATTGGATTGGGTGCCAGTGGCTTAATGGTCTACAAGCTACCTCGCCTTGTAACTAGAAGCTCGTGGGCTCGAACCCTGGCGGTGAGTGCGTACTGATGAAGAGTTCCAAACTAGGCTGAAGAAACATCTGGCTGTCCAGTACTCCCAGTTGGCTTTCCAATGGTTTCCCAACTGATGTCAGCTCATGATGAAATCCTCCAACCAATCAAACAAAATCCCTACAAACCAATACTCGAAAAACATTTAATATTTGCCTACTAACGGTATAATTTTAAAGTCCTTTTCCAACATCTATACATCTTATGTATTATTCTGTATATGACGTTAATTGTTTTACCACCTGACACTTAACTATGATTATAATCGCACACATTTTTATTGCATTTCATACTTTTATTATTTTATGCGTTCACACTTTTCATCTAATTTCCTCACTGGATAAAATTTCTTAAAAAGGTCATAAATGCATACGATTGTACAGCTTGATAATAAATTCGTTGAAAAGAGTCTTCCCACTGAATATTGTGTTCCTAGACGATTAATACTTACAGATGTTCAGATAAACAAGGAAACTATCTATGTATTGTTTTTAATTATAGAACAACTAACCAAATTTGGGTTAGTGAATACTGTCTTCTTGATTGTCATTCTGTTGATTTGGACGAATTATGATAACTTTAGTAGCCACTTTGCTTTTCCCCTTAGAAGTGAATGGTGCCTGTGAGCCTATTGCTTCTGCATACGTTGGTGGATAGGGATAATAAATAGGTTTATTAGACTGGTGAAGATTACCACATACACTTTGATTTGGTAAAGATTTTGGAATAATATTGACTTTTACATGTAGGCAATCATCAACCAATTCTTTGTCTTGGATATACTCCACGGCTCTCATGATATCCTTTATATCTGTAAGTATACAATTATGAAAGCCATCTGAAATTGAAACAAAACAAAACAAAAAACAGAGAAGGGAACAATAATGTGATACAAAGATAAATTAGTGCGTCGATGACACAGAGGTAGAGTGCTCGCCAACCACGGAATTGGTCCGGGGTTCGATCCCCATCCACCGACACACTCCTGCTTTACCTCACTAAGGCCAGTGATAAGAATGGTGAAGAGGGAAGGTTGGACATGAAGCTAGAAACTCCATCCCGTAAAAACAATCATCACTGTTACAGAAACTTCAAGCCTCTAGCTTGAAGACGCCTTATGTTCCAGCATTGGGAACGTGACGGAATAAATAAATTTAAATTTTATTACTATAGCTTGACTCCACACAGTATTTTTGATACAAGTATGGAATTTTCAGCATATCAGTAGCCCAAATTTAGCAGGCCGACCAACCATGGATATCAGGTATGCGTTGGCTGGAGATTGAACCTCGGACCATGTGAATGGTCCGCGAGAGTCCCAACCGCTTTGCCTCCAACGAAAAGGCGTTTTCTGTATTTACTGAAATGATCTGAGTAAATATTATCTATACACCACTGCACTTCTGTGTGTGAGTGAAAATATTGTGACTGTTCGCACTTCGAGGACACTTACTACCAGTTATAATGGGGCATAGAAACTACTTGTACAGATACTTCAATGTTTTCCTTGTAATTGTCTACTTAACGGTGATTCTGAGGCGTATTCGAATCGTGATGTACCACAGATAGGAAAAAAACAAAGGTCTCGAGTTTTACAACTTTCTTAACCTAGCAAATACAATTATTTCTCGTTGAATACGCCTAGAATGTCACCTGAAGAAAGAGAATCCATCCACTAATGTGATTCTTTCCATACCGTTTGGATATGCAGCCTGATTAAGTCTTGATTTCTCTTCATAATGTTGTGAGAAAGTTTCAGTGAATCAAATAACAAGGATGATAAGGTTATTAGTACATATATCTTATAAGAGCAAGATTTCTCGTAAAAAATTTACAGTTTTCTTGTTAGAAAGATGATAAATCAATGACTACTGTGGAACCAGATTAAAAGGAACTCATAAGATAGGTAAAATCAACATTTGGTGTGTACGAAGTTGAATAAGAAAATAATTACGTAATACGGTGAGTATAATTCAAAGAATCTACACGACCGATAGTGATTGCTCAATTGAAAGATGAAGTACCTAAACTAGCCACTTCTAAATGTATCTACCAATTCAACTACGCTTCTGATGGAGCAAGTTATACTGACCTTCGCTCTATGGAAAATCCAATAGTGTGGCTAAGTAAAGGTATGTTAAATGCCATCAACAGTTCGAAATTAGACCACCTGGTACAAACCTGTCATGAAGTCAAAAATTGAAGAATCCTTCTCTATCATCTACCGAGTACCAAATAAATTGTCATAAACTTCCAGGTACCGCATAGTACAAACAGCAGAGGCTATCGTGGTTCGCGTCAAACACCCGGTGTTCTACATGCAGAAGAAGCAAGTCCAGCCACTACTACTGCCCTGGCCAGCCCTAAGTAGAGACTAAAAATTCATGAATTTGTGTCATTATCTTTCCTAATTTTTCTGATATTCAGCTTATTTTATGTTGATGTTATTCAACTGTAATCTAGTGGTATTATTGATTCGATGCTATTTAAACAACATTACACTAAATCATTCACTTTAATGTATATAGATAACTATAGGACATGATGAAGAAGGCGTTATCGAAATGAATATTCTTTGTTCAGTAATCATCCCTGTGCAAATATCAAAAATAAAGTCTAATATGAAAGTCAAGCAAAAAATGGTTGGGGCTGAATTAAAATGATTACATCAGTAGACAAAGAGTTATTAGGGAGAGAGTTTCTGAGGTAGTGGAGTTTCCACGACAGATTCCTTTCAGACACATAGGTTGTGTTGCAGTTGTTTTTATTTCGATAACTTCAACAAACCAAAGAAGACAAGGGGTATTTTGTGTGTTAATTATTTTTAATGCTTCCAACGCATCCACTCGGTGACTTGAGTCTATCAGGTGTTTGGTAGCTGACAAGCTCAAACTATTCAGTCCCTTTAGTCGGAAGCTCTTTGGTTCTGCCGAAGTAGTCATTACCTGAGCTATTCATGAATGGATATATATAATTGGAGAATAATATGTGATTCGACTTCACATACACCAAATTTCGATTTTTCATTCTCATGTGTTTCAATCGTTGTATTTTATTATCTCGGATCACGCAATTTCAACCGAATTATCACCATGGTAACAACAAACTGTTAATTTTTTAAGGAGAAATTTGCTGTAGCAATATTTATGCATTTTTTGAACCAATAAACATATCATTCTTATGTTTTGATTCACTGTGGCTCTCTCGCAACAGTTATTACTGTTAAAGTGATTCATGATGATGAAGAAAATGTTTGTTAACTCTGTAGTACAACCACTTTTGTTAAATAGTAAGTGTGTTGTATTCCGCTGATGTGAACCAATAGAATGAAATGAGGCCACATTATTCTGCATCCACAGTTCTTCTTCTTCTTTTTTTTCTTTTTTTCCTTCACGTTCCCCAGTGGAACATAGGGCTTCAAGCTAGTGGCTTGAAGTTTCTGTAGCAGTGTTTATTTTACAGCATTGGTTTGCTAGCCTCATAACCAACCTTTCCTCTTCACCAGCACTACTTCTGGCTTAGCGAGGTAAGAGAGTGCGTTGGCCGGGGATCGAATCCCGGACCATGTGCATGGTCGGCGAGCGTCCTAACCGCTATGCCACCGACGCACGTTTGTTCTAACTGTATTTAAAGACATAAGTATAAAACTTGGGCACTGTGGTAGAGCATAACTCCATTATGGATAAGGTTTTATTTTGATAAATCACACAGTGCTGTACAGTCATATTAACTGATGACGTTTCGAGCAAAAACTATTGCTCATAATCATAAAAGTGTATTTAAAGACTGTTATCCGTCAACAAAGGATACATAAGATATTCGATAAAAAAGAATCACTTAATATCCATATTTGTTTTCGTGCATCGACTTCATCAGTTAAAGAAGGGTCATTCAGGAAGCGGATATCGTGATGTGAAGAACTACTAAGTTAGCCAAATCTGATGACAGACTAGTAGACTCTAATAAATATATTACTATACATTTATATATTTCTTAAATATTACATTCCTTTAGGTTCCATTTGGAACGTAGAGCTTCAGAGTGAAGCTTTGAAGTTTCTGTAGATGTGGTGTTTATTTTTACGTGGTAGGGTCACTAGTCCCATGCCCAACTTTCTCTCTTTACCATATCTACTAACAGCTAAGCGTAATCTAGGAGGGCGTCGGTCGCGGACTGAGCACAGATCGCTTACGTGGTTGGCAAGCATTCTACGGTTGCACCACTGACGAACTATATTTGTAGATATATAAATATATAGGCAGTTCATATAACTTGAATACCACTCAGAAAAATAAAAATTTTTACATACAAACACCTTCAGAGAACATGTGAAATTTTAAGGCTTTTTTTCTAAAATGAAAATTGAATACCCTAGTGATTAAAAAACAAATTTTTATAAAACTGAATTAAACCAGATAAATAGAAGGTATCAACTGGTAACTGTAATATAAGAAAATCAATTTGCACACAATTCACTGAATTTGTTCTCAGTGATCAACATAAAACATTGACATTTGAACATTTACATATAAGAAGGTATAGCGGTTAGGCTTGCTCGCCGACCATGCACATGGTCCGGGGTTTGATTCTCGGCCACCGCACTCCTTTACCTCACTGAGACAATATTAAAAAGAAGGCTGGTAAAGATGAAAGGCTGTGCATGAGGCAAGCAAGCCCATCCTGTAAAAGTAAACACTGCTACAGAAACTTCAAGCCTCTAGTTTGAAGCCCTATGTTCCACTGGGAAAGTGAAGGACTTGATAATAATAATAATACAGACAAAAGTTAATGTAGTGACCAATTGTGAGTAAACAAAAAGATCTTAAGACGCTTTCAACGATTATGTAAAGTAAAAGACGTTCAGTTCTTGACCTAGTGGTTCTAAATCTGATACCTTTACTAATGTCCGGGGCTTAAGCAACAGTATCCTGCACAGAATGTTTACCCACAATATTCAGAATTTTCAGCAAAGTTTTCACACGATGTTTTATCATCATCCTGGATCTTTGAGTAAAAACAGTAATCTAAAACACCTCATGTGACACAGTGCTGTTTGATCAAGTGACTGGCCCTATTCAAACAGCCGTGATCAGTAGGGTACAACAGGTCAAAGATGGGGACAATTACTCATAGATGAAGACATTGAGAAGTGGTCGCATTATATTGTAATTTGGCAGAAGTTGGAATTCATGGGCTAGCCATTGAATCGGGTACCGGTAGTTTAATGATCTACTTACTCGCTTGCTTGTAACCAAAAGTTCCTGAATACGAAACCACTTGATGGGTGTGTACTGCTGACGGGCGAAACAGCTGTCCAGCCATAGTGAATGAAAACATTCACCTTAAATACACATATATATTTTCTAACGTTTGGTTTGTAAGGGTTGGTTATGTTTTAACGAGTTGATCATGGATTGATATCAGCTAGGGAGCCATTGAAAACCAGGGGGTACTGGACAGCCAGCTGTTTCATCCTAATTTGAGAATCATCGGCAGTACCCACCCACTGGGACTGGAAGCCAGGACCTTTCGGTTACAAGGCAAGCTCGTATAACATTCAGCCACTGGGACCCAGTTCAATAACCGGTTCATGAGTTCTAAGTTCTACGAATTCGTGATTTAGCGCTACCTCACTGGTCACGAATTCTCACTAGAACTGACTCCAGGAAACTCCATCCTGTAGCAAGCAGTCACTAGCGAACATCAGATTAATTTTCTATAGTAAGGTTTGTAAGGGTTAGTTATGTTTTTACGAGTTGATCACGGATTGAAATCAGTTAGAGAACTATTGAAAACTGGTAGAAGTTAGAATTTATGAGCCATTGAATCGGGTCACAGTGGCTGAATAGTATACGAGCTTGCCATGTAGCCGAAAGGTCTTGGGTTCGAATCCCAGTGGGTGCGTACTGGCAATGATTCCTAAACTAGGATGAAACAGCAGCTCTTCAGTACTCCTTTTTTTTCAATGGTTCTCTAACTGATATCAATCCATGATCAACTCGTAAACATATATATATATATTTATGCATTTTATTATGAACAGATTAAAGCAAAACAAAATTACCCATCTTTAACTGACTTACCATTCCACGTAAGTGTAAAACCAGCAAATTGAAAATGTGTTATCTCATGCAACTTTTTCATCAATTTATTCCAATCCATACTTTTAAACAGAGACATTTGTAAACGATAAGCAAGTGGTACATCAATGTCTGGACGATGAATAAAAAATTTGATCGCTGACATTGAACTTATCCTCCTGTTATGCTTGCCACTAATGAATTACACATACACACACACACATAAAAATAAATAAATTGTGTGAATAATAAAGTTTTAAGAAAAAACAATGAAAAGATTTTTACATTTTAAAAAAGCCTGACTTTTTCGTCAACTTGATCAATGATGACCCAGAGATTGGTAGTTTCATTGGTCACAACTCTGATTGTCCTGTCTATAGTTCTATGTATCCTTGATTGACGACCTTGAGAGTGAATATATTATTATAATAATGATAATGATAATAATGCTTACGGACATATAACAGTTTATGTAATAGATGGCAGTTCTAATGCCAGAAAAAACCTATATATATATATATATTGATTATGTAACTGTTTTTGTAGACAATTTATTACCAATTGAATAAATAATCAGGTGTGTGAGTCTTTGTGTGTATGTTTGTGTGTTGGTGTGTGGGTGTGTTGGCGTGCATGTACCTATGCGTGGGTTTATGTGCTTAATGGTTAGGTGTACATGTGTAAACACACTTTCTTATACTTTCGGTATGATTGATTGTTTGTCTATTTTGATTTTCTGTACGATGTCAGACTTTATTTGAGGCTAGCTTGCTTTGATGCCTTTTGCTGTGATATTAGTGAATATATATATATTTTTTTATATATAGACTGTGAAATGGCGGAAGCTGGAACTCATTGGCCATTGAACTGGATCCGAGTGATGTGAATGGTCTAAAAGATGGCCTAGTCGTGGGTTCAAACACTGACGGGTGTGTACAGATGAACAGTCAGTCAAAAACTAGGACGAAAGAGCTATCCCGTACTCCTTTCCGCTTTTCCAACGGTTCACCAGCTAAGGTTGACTGGTGGTCAAGCTTGAGTAGTGATCTCTTGTCTAAAATGTTCAGCCTCTTGTGATTGTTGGAATTATTTTGTGGTTACTGCTGATTGACTTTTATTGAACTGAAATTCTTTGTTACAGGATTTCATCATGCGCTGACATCGGTTAGAGAACCGTAGCGACTGGCCCTATTCATGTAGGTAGTTATCTGGGGTTCAAGTGGTAAGTCGTGACCAGTAGGGCGCAGCAGGTTGGGTGTGAAGACAAATACTCGCCAATGATGACATTGGCAACTGGTCGCACTATGTGATGAACTGGCAGAAGTTGGAATTTAGGTGTTGGCCACTGAACCAAGTCCTAGCGACTTAATGGTCTTTGAGCTAGCTCGCCTTGCAACCAAGAGGTTCTGGTGGTGAGTGCGTACTGCTGAATAGTCCCAAATTAGGCTGACGAAAAATTTGGCTGTCCAGTACTCCACTGCTGGTTTTCCAATGGTTCTCTAACTGATGTCAGCTCATGATGAAATCTTTCAACCAATCAATCAAATCCCTACAAATCAATAGTTGAAATTTTTTGTCTTTGATGTAGTTGTGTTCTCTGAGCAGGATGGTTTATTTTCGAATAATAACTATTCTCAGTCTTCGTTAACAATATAGACTCCCAGTAGTAGTGGAGCTTTGACGATGCCTTCAGATGATCTTAATACTGGAAATGCCTCAAATGTCCCTTGTCCTTGAAACCTACCCAATCTGGTGATCCAAATGGAGTGCCCAGTTTGATCTCCAGAAAAGGTAGCAAATATTGCTTATAATCATCCTCTTACTGATATTTTTCCCACAAATGTTGTGTCTACTTCTTTGAAGAATATTGAAACTCTCCTTGAGCCCAAATCATCAAGTGGATTAAGACCTATTTCTGTTACCTCACTTTTTTTAAATCAAAGAAAAAATACGTAAACTTAAACCTGAACCTTCATTGAAGGCGTTTAGCCATATTGAACAATCTGTTTGTAAGCATAATAGATGTACTTTAGATAACTCTTTTGTCTCACATTATATTACTGTCTCTAGTTTAGACAAAGGTCGTCATATATGTACGGTATGACTTCCTTGATCACATATCTGTCTTCGACTCTTTACCCGATAGGGTCTTTTGTTAAACATGCTTGCCGCAAAACAAGCAGTGTATTGGATTGATTATTTGTTGATAAGGTCAATTCCGATGAGTTTATCGATAAACTGAATGTTTCTGTGGCGGTTACTTCTCAGTCAGATTGTTCTGAAATGAATATCTATTCATGAGAGATCGGTCAGTGGTGCTTGTCAAATGGCCTTCAGATAAATTCCTTCTAACAGCAGACTGTCAATTTTAGACACAGACTTGATTTGCGTGAACTAGTTCATCCCTATGATTCTAATATCATAGATGGCAGTGAAGTTAGGGTTAAATAGAATGTGAAATACCCTTGACTGTCTATTCCCTCTGACCTTTCCTGGTTTTCCCACATTATGCTGACTTGTAGAAAGATATTTCGTGTAACCTTCTACATAGGGAAGTTAGGACAGTCTGATATCACTCAGTCTCCTTTCTTAGTTTGCTAATTCTTGTATTTCTACCTGTACTTCTTTACTGCTTCCCTTCAATTCTTCCTGGGCTAATTAAGAAAGACTTTGTTACCCTGAGAAGAGCACTAAAAGCTCACAGTGGGGCGAGTGCGGTATGGCTAAACCAATTTGTTAATACTGTTGTAAGTAGACATATGAATTCATTCAAGAAATTAGCAAATATCATCTTTTTCAAGTATTGGTTTTGTAGGGATTTTGTTTGATTGCGTGGAGGATTTCATCATGAGCTGACATCAGTTAGAGAACCACTGGAAAACCTGGGAGTACTGGACAGCTGTTTCGTCCTAGTTTGGGACTCATCAGCAGTACGCACCCACCGGGATTCGAACCCAGGACCTTCTGGTTACAAGGCGAGCTCGTAGACCATTGAGCCACTGGGACCCGGTGGGTGCGTACTGCTGATGAGTCCCAAACTAGGACGAAACAGCTGTCCAGTACTCCCAGGTTTTCCAGTGGTTCTCTAACTGATGTCAGCTCATGATGAAATCCTCCACGCAATCAAACAAAATCCCTACAAAACCAATACTTGAAAATTAATCTAATGCTCACTAGTGACTGGCCCTATTCAGGCAGTTAACCTGGGGTTCTAGTGGGAAGCCGTGACCAGTAGGGTACAGCAGGTTGGAGATGAGGCAGTAACTCATCTGAGAAGACATTGCGAAATGGTCGCGCTATGTCGTGAATTGGCAGAAGTTAGAATTCAAGGACCATTGTATCGGGTCCCAGTGGCTCAATGGTCTACGAGCTCGCCTTGTAACCAGAAGGTCCTGGGTTCGAATCCCGGTGGGTGCGTACTGCTGATGAGTCCCAAACTAGGACGAAATAGCTGTCCAGTACTCCCAGGTTTTCCAGTGGTTCTCTAACTGATGTCAGCTCATGATGAAATCCTCCACGAAATATCATCTTATCAGACCCTGAGCATTCTCCCTACAAACAACTCTTTCCTTACATACTACCAGGAAGGTAGGTCTAGGAGCAACTACAGAAGACTTAATGCTCGAATGACTAAGCATAAAGACTCTACAATCACTGGTTTGGTATACACTGTATCAGGTGAGAAAAGTTTGAGGCATGAAACTCGAAGCTCGGAGCAATGTAAGGAGAGAAATATTGTATTATATGCAATATTGTTTGCAGTAAAGCCATTATTATTACTATTATTCATACTTGGGTGGTGACAGTGGCTGAGAGTGAAGTCATGGGTGCGAATTTTGTACAATTTCGAACTCGTCATCTGAATGCCCCTGTATCCCCAGTTACGACTAATGATTTTCCCACTGTTAGCTGAACCCCGGTCATTTATGTTTTCAAGCCAAAATGTATTATTCAAATGAACTGTTGCCAAGATTTGACACTTCTTAAATATTTGGGCGCCGAGACTGAAATGAGTAATTCCAACGTTTATTTCGACAATCTGGTGCGAACTTCTTGTGGAGACGTTAACAAATGTTTTATAACTGTTTGCCCATACACACACATACACACATCATTGTATAACGCAAATACACAAATATTTTCTCAATCAGTTATCTAGAACCATGAACTTTAATCGAACGTAATCACCAAAATTCTGATGAAAAGTACACTCTGTTTAAAGTGTTTAACAAAGGTAGACCAATATTTGTAAGTCCAAGGTCAAATTTTGATCAAAGTTCATACAATTTTGTTTATTATACCTTTTTCCATGACTCATGATTGGAGAAAGTTTTTAAAAACAAGCCTTGTCCTTTATATATATATATACCTCTGTTGGCAGAAGTTAGAATTCATGAGCCGCTGAATTGTGTCTTAGTGGCTGAATGGTATACGAGCTTGTCTTGTAACTGAAAGGTCGTGGGTTGGAATCGCAGTGGGTGCGTACTGCCGGTGATTCCCAAACTAGGATGAAACAGTAGCTGTCCAGTACTCCAGTGCTTGTTTTCAATGGTTCTCTAACTGATATCAATCCATGATCAACTCGTAAAAACATAACTAGTCCTTACAAACCGAACTATAGAAAACCTCTGTCATGTTAATTTCGATTAATTTCCCTGAAGAAGTTCGGACCAGTTTGTCAAACGAAACGTTGGAATTACTCATTTCAATCCCGCTGAGATTTTACAAATATAATTTTTTACAAAATGTATTATATACTAGAACACTTTATCACGAAAGCTACCACATTACATTATTTTCATATTCCCCTTTAACTGATTTACACTGGAGTAGGATGCTTTCTCTCTCGGGTTCTGTTTCTAAGTAACATCAAATAAATAAAATAATGCTTCTTTGAAGGGAGTTTGTGTTTAATAACTGTGAGAATAAAGATGTTGTGTTTGTGGTAGTTTTTTTTATCAATAGTGTATGAACAAAACAGTCACCATACCATTCGTAGAAGCTATGGTGTTCTGATTTCGTATATTTCAGTACTCGTTCAATATATAAGTGCACGTATTTATGCTAAAGTCACTATGCGCCTAAGGTTCTGACTGTCAGTTCGAATGAAGTTACCTCAGACTCTTCCGCTGACGTCAAAAATGTATCGCAGACCTAGCCAGTTTATTCTAACACTTACCACTGACTGTTTAAGCCCGGGAAGACACAAGAGGCTTTACGAGATGTAGTAGCGATTAGTGATAGCTATCAGTGGGCTTTGAGTGATTAACGTCTTAAATAAATCAGTATTCATTGGCAATTAATTTGGAATTCTCATTCGCGTACTTGGATTGGATTCATTATTTCTATTAATGACTGACCTCTGTGTAGAGTTAGCAACTTGGATAGGTATCTTAACCAAGTTGTCCGGTCCTCAAATCAAATCCATAAACACATGAATCTAAGTCCACCTCGTCGTTTCCCATTCAACTTCCGAACTGGGGCATAGTGTGCAGTGATCTAGGCATCGTGCGTAATTAATATCTAATGATACACAAACTTGATCTACAGACAGAAACCATCAAGTTGGTAGAAGAGGCTGGCAGCCAAGATAACAAGCAATAATTACGGTTATTGGGAGGAATTTGAAAGGAGTCACTACTTACGCTTGCCTGATCAGACAGTATTATTTCAACTACAGGCGACATAGATGAGGTTGCCAAAGGCAAAAAGATCGAAAAATTAGGACATACCTTCAGCAGTATTAAATCAGTATGGAAATCTACTGTGCTCAGCATGAGGAAAAAAGAATCAAATTTTCAAAAATAATGTTTAGTTATTCAGCGCTTCTATGTGTGTCAGAGACACACTGTGTGCGTTACCAAAAGCAGTTCAAACAGGCTACTGCAGACTTTCAACAAAACCTGCTCCTTTCGCTCGACACGGAAGATCACATGACTGGTATCATTAGGTGAGCAACAAGGAACTTTGGCGACAAACCAAGCTACTACCCATCGCCCAACCGATATTCTGGCTGGCTGGTTAGCTGGTTTCAACGTAGAACTTTGCAAAGATGTGCACCACTTCAAGTTGCCACGCACACACACACAACAACAGAAGAGAGTAAAGAGAGATAATAAACAGAAATATGAGGCAAAAAGAAAAGTTATATGGAAGAACAATAGAGTTTCAATGGATGCGATAAATCACACAGAACCATTGGAAAACCTAAGAGTACTGAATTGCCAGCTATTTCGTCAGTCTAGTTCGGGACTCCTCATCAGTATACACCCGCCACAGGGAGTTCAAACCCACGACCTTCTGGTTACAAGGCGAGCTGGCTCGTAAACCATTAGGCCACTGGGACACGATTCAATGGCCAGCCCATGAATTCCAACTTCTGCCAATTCATGACATAACGCGACCACTAGCCAATGTCATCCCTGGCGAGTATTTGTCCTTAAACCCGACTTGCTGCACTCTACCAGTCACGACTTCTCACTATAACCCTGGGTGCGTACTGATGAAGAGTCCCAAACTGGGACAAAACAGTTGCCCAGTACTCTTAAGTTTTCCAGTGGTTCTGTAACCAATGTCAGCTCATGCTGAAATCCTGTAACCAATCAATCGAATCCCTACAAACCAATACTTGAAAATCACACAGAGAGTAAATACATCTGCGCTATTCATTGAGAACGATTTTGAGCCATATCACCAGTTGTCTCCAGCCTTCATCGAATTTTACTACCCCGAGGACCCCGACCAGTAAGCCAGTCCACACCTCCTCATATGACTTAAACTGTTGTGGATTTGATTGCATGGAGGAGTTCATCATGAGCTGACATCAGTTAGAGAACCATTGGAAAACCTGAGAGTACTGGACAGCCAGATTGTTCTTCAGCCTAATTTGAGGCTCTTCATTAGTACACACTCACCGCCAAGGTTCGAACCCACGGCCTTCCAGTTACAAGGGGAGCTAGCTCGTAGACCATTAGGCCACTGGGGCCCGATCCAATGGCCAGCACATGAATTCTAGCTTCTGCCGATTTACAACATAGCGCGACCACTTCACATTGTCTTCTTCGATGAGTTACCGCCTCATCTTCAACCTGCTGTACCCTACTGGTCACTGCTTTCCACTAGAACTCCAGGTCCCTGCCTGAATACGGCAGTGGATTTCATTGATTGATGAAACCGTGTTTTTGTTTGATCACCACCACTGGATATTTTCCAAGTTGATCCTATGTCAGATCAAAATAGAGATGAATCAAATGTAAGCTGATGAGATCGATGACTTGCTATTAAAGCCGTGCACTTAACAATTTAAAATAATTGTGACTTTCGCACATACACACACATATCTTTCTACCAAGGATCTAAAAAAGACAGATTCATCTAAATTAGAATTCAAAAATTCCCTTTAATTACGTTAACTTGAAATAAATGCAATCGGATAATCTAATTACAAGCATTAATTAAATAAAATGCTATTTAATGTAATCACTAATATTTGCATAATTTTCAGTTCCATTAATAAAACAATAAAAATATTGATCAGAAGAAGAGGAAAGTACAAGTAAAGAAGAGCGACACAATCGAAAGACCCAGCTAAACGACCTTGAACAACCAGTCAGAAACATCACATGATAAAAAATGGAAATAATCATTTAGAAGATTAATTTCTGCTGGAAAGGGAATAAAAACAACTTGTACTGGTTAGGAGTGACATCCATACTGATACATAAGGCTATGAAATTTAGTAGTTCCGACTAACCGAATATTTATTATTATTATTATTGCTTCCTTTAATTCCTAAAGGAACATATGACTTTGGCCGCACGCCTCCATTTCGTTCAGGTCTCTGCCAACCATTTCACCTAGCTACACGTCTGTCCATATGCTTTCATCTATCCGCATGATGTAATCCTCCTCCATGTCGCCCTCACACTGACGACCAACTAATTCGCCGATTACAATTCAGGTTCCACTCCAGCGATGACCTGGTGTGGGATGGATTTCACTTGATAATGGTTTGTTTTCTCAGAGAATGGCCAATCCGCCTCCATTTCTTCCTGCATATTTGTTGCATAATTAGTTCCTGCTTGCTTGGTTTGTTCGCAGAGATCGTTCCCTGTAGCTGATCTTTTCTGACCATCTGATCTTGAGTAGTAGAGAGTTAAGACAGCTGTTGATGAAGGTATGTAGTTTGTTTGAGGTACTCTCCATAACGCGCCAAGTCTCTGATCCGTATAGTAAGTAGCACTGACTTCGCATTGGAGCTGAAAATCCGGATCTTATTTTCATTGTCATGCTGAGTGTTGTTGATCTCCTCACAGACTTGACCATTACTAAAATATGATGTCAGGATGAAATTCGCAAATGAATCCAAAAGTAGCATTCATATTGTCACACAGATTCGAAGACCCACACGTGAAAACTAATAAGGTGGCAGAAGAGTATGGTAATGGAAACAGGACTTCAAGTGAACGCAACGAAAAGAGTAGTAATGACGACACCTAATTACGAACAACAATAAGCAACAGTCAGTATAAACAGAAGAATTCTAAAGACAGTCACTTATCTTAGAATCGTCGTCTGAGGCGACTCAAATAAGGAGTTAGGGTCACAAAAGTAAGACGTACCTTCATTAATCTAAACTCGATGTACAGGTTCTCTGCACTCATCGTAAGGAACAACATCCATATCTCCAACACTAATGTGCAGTCACTGTTTTGTAACGACAGAAGACAAGAAACTTGGTAACAAGATTCTATATACAAATGTAGGAAAACAATATACACAATATATGAAAACAGACATTTGCACAAATTTTCCGTGTTGTGCTACTTTTGCCCTTTATATTGTGTTTTTTGTCTTCTTTTCGGGTCTATAACATTTTGCAGCAACACATTTCCTCTCATTGACATCAAATTTGTCTCAAGGCTATTTGATATTTTCGCACTGAGGAACGTCTCTCCATATACTACTGATAAATCTTGTCAATTGCACACGCAACACTTCTTCATGGTTAAGAAAACTGGAGTATCACCAAAAGTATTTCCAACGGCCTACAAACTTATATCAACATGCTCTCTCTTCTATCTATACTGAAGATCACTTGATAAGATGAGCAGGAAGAATGAACAAAGAGGAACTATGACAAGCAGTGAATCAGCGAAGAACCTATTCCCAAACAAATTCACAGTAGGATATATAGATGGATTAGACATACGTTGAGTAGAAGGCTGCATGACATCGTGCGAATCAGGCAGAACCTCAAGTGGAGCCCTAATGAGAAACGACGAACTGAGTTTGGTTCTAAGAGTGGCGTGGGGGAGATCTTTCGAGGGGGAGATGAAAACGTTTGGTCAAGAGTGGAGGCAGCTTATGACAACTGCAGAGTACACGATGAAATGGAGATTTTCATCTGAAGCTCTTTACTTCACTAGGAATCCATCCAAATAATAACAATAGTCTGCATTATTAGAGATGCGATATGACTAGTTGTACTTGCTTATTTAGTAGATCAATCGATTAGATTGCTCTGTGTGTGCTTTCAACTGCCTAGAATAGGAGTAAAATTATTCTTTTTGAAATTGTGCAGAGTGATAAGAGGCTTCCTATCCGACCTGCGGAGTCAAAGAGGGACCAGAAACTGAAACAAATGGTATAATTAAAACCCAAAAAATTGGCTACCATCATCACCTTCATCACCAAGAAGTATTCCTTATTAACACTTAACCGATTCGATGACAAGTCGGTAATTTTTTATCCCATAAATACACTTTTCTCCACAACTTTAGTAGGCGCAATCCTCATTTCGACTATGCAACAAAAGTTGAGAAAATAGAACAGTAAACAAAATTTTCAGTGCACAAATCTACAACACGTAGATAATCTGAGCAATGCCTCCAGGAAATCTTCAAGTTAGATTTCACTATGATAAGACCTCAGTTGATGAATTATTCGAATAACAAAGCAATACTGTTCCCTCATAGTTTGCAGTATTTTGACACCACTTATCCGTGATCTCACTAAGAGTGGAACCGTGAATCTTCAGGTTACAAGGTATGACAGCTGACCATGGGAATCCACTGACTGGAGTTCAGTACCCCATGAATCTTAACCCCTTCTGTCGCCAGCAAATGTCGTCCAGGAGTATTTATCCTCATATCTGACTTAGTGTGTCCCATCAGACACGATTAGAAAATAGAATCCTAGGAATACTTTTCCAGGGGCAATCACTTATGAGTTGTAGAATAGTTTTCGATTGTTCGTTTCATAGGCATTTGTTTAGTTTCCGTTTAGTTCAGTTTGCATCACGGAGTGACATCATTTAGAGTATTTAAATGATTAGGTGCTGTCATGATGGACATGCAAGTCTTCGGGAAGAAATATATTGGGTGAGAAGAACATCGATTGAATCAGTCAATAAACTTGCTGCTCAACATAGCCCCAAAAGGAAAATAAGTCTACAGTTTTTAATTTTAAAATTGGTTAACTGAAGTTATCATAATAAATCCTAAAATTATTTTAAGCTACTTATCAGTAGTGTATAAATTTAACAACTTATTTTTCGACAGTTAATGCCATTTAAAAATTTTAACCAAACAACAAATAACAAATAGTTCATCTGACAATATTTCGTGCATTTAGTGGACTGAATATATTTCAGACATTCTGACCACACATACACATATTTTTTTGCTGACCATAAATTTTTTTATGGAAGAAATAATAGGTTTATGGCTTTTCCACATGACCAGTCTTGGTGGTCCAATTTCTTTTCGTGCATACTTTTTATACGTGTGATGTATGTTTGATCAAACTTCTAGATTCCTTGAATTTGTGCATTTTACCACTCTCACTCTGTCCTGTTTAACATCAATGGATGCTATTATTATTGTTCCTCTGGATTCCAAGTCAAATATATAGTAGGTCACAGTTTCACTCTAATCTCTGAATTCCCTTTTTATCTGGCTCAACGATTACTGGCGTGTAACGACACTCAGCGACTTCATCAGTGTGTGTTCAGTTCATATTCATATCTTTTTACATATTTGTTGATAGATAGGCTCTTTGTTGGCGTGCTACT
Source organism: Trichobilharzia szidati (assembly GCA_944472155.2). NCBI lineage: Eukaryota > Metazoa > Platyhelminthes > Trematoda > Strigeidida > Schistosomatidae > Trichobilharzia > Trichobilharzia szidati. The sequence goes on along the minus strand of OX235276.1, from coordinate 33,710,030 downwards.
TGCTACAGTTCCCTGTTAATTATCTTTTCTGGTCATGGAATCATTAGTATAAAGTGAAGGTAGGCGTTAATGCATGTCTGTCTGGAAACACTTTTAGTGACACCCTAAATTCTCTAAACAATATGGAAGCAACAATTTGATATCAGTACTGTATGTTTGAATCTTGTCTATTGTGACAATTGTAGCAGACTTGCACATTGATTTCAGAGTATAGGAGGTTTCTCTTGTCTTTCCAATCCTGACCGGCTTCAACATCTGCAGCTGTACTGCCTACAGTCAATACGATACTTTAAATGGACTGACAAAGGAATACTTCACTCTATTTTCAGTAAATGATTATGCGCGGTTGTACGACCTAGCTGACTGGTAAATAATATAAACCCAAGGAGCAAACCGAATCTACTCTAATCGCCAGTCAAGGCGTCAACAACGACAGTACCATCAATGTGCAAAAACAAGTAAGATAGATAGACTATTGGCAGAAGGACCAATACTGCTGCAAACAGAAGCCGAAACATCCGACAGAGATGCTGACAATGACCCATTCGACTGATAAGTTTTAGGGTACAGGTTTTACAAGCAGACAGAACTTCAGAAGGCTTCATTAGGACATGATTACTGCCTCTTATAGCAATTTTAAGCGTATAAGCAGAACGTAGGCCAAGTTAAGGATATTTAACAGTGGGGTTACTTCATAAAACACTGCCCTCACACATATACAGAAGGATTTAGCATAAATCTTTGATAGCAATTATCATTCAACGATTAAAAATACAGCATTCTAACAGTCAGTTGAACTTCCGCTCCACATTACGAAGGATTGCACACCTAAATAACACGTATCAATAATCTTCGCATATTTGCTATGATATGAACGATTGAGAAACTGCTGTGAGTTGATGTAGATTGCACTGATAATAATTCTAGGACTAAAGGTCAATACGGGAATTCAATAAGTGGAGGATTTCATCATGAGCTGACATCAGTTAGAGAACCACTGGAAAACCTGGGAGTACTGGACAGCTGTTTCGTCCTAGTTTGAGACTCTTCATCAGTACGCATCCACCGGGGTTTGAACCCAGGACCTTCTGGTTACAAGGCTAGCTAGCTCGTTGACCATTGAGCCGCTGAGAACCAATCCAATGGTCCTTGAATTCTGACTTCTGCTAATTCATGAGACAGCGCGACCATTACGCAGTGTCTTCTTCGATGAGTTACTGCCTCATCGTCAACCTGATGTACCCCCACAAAACCAATACTTCAAAATTAATCTCCTGCTCACTAGCGACTGGCCCTATTCAGGAAGTTAACCTGGGGTTCTAGTGGGAAGCCGTGACCACTAGGGTTGAAGATGAGGCAGTAACTCATCGAAGAAGACATTGCGTAATTGTGGCGCTATGTCGCGAATTGGCAGAAGTTAGAATTCAAGGACCATTGGATTGGTTCTCAGTGGCCAGTGGTCCAGTGGTCCACGAGCTAGCTCGCCTTGTAACCTTGGTTTGGAACCCTGGCTGTGGATGCGTACTGCTGAAGAGTCCCAAACTATGACGAAACAGATGTCCAGTACACCCAGGATTTCCAATGGTTCTTCAACTGATGTCAGTTCATGTTGAAATCCTCCATGCAATCAAACAGAATCCCTAAAAAACCAATACTTGAAAATTCAATAAGTAATTGGTCTGAAGACAGAATGCCAATGCTCACATACAAACGAGGACCGTATGAATGAAGGGTCAAATCAGAAGAAACTATCATGAACAGAGTTAGGGAATCCCCAGCGGACCTTATACAGACAGAGAAACTGTTTCTAGATACGTCTAAATGGTTTAATTTGATGCCCGAAACTAATAACCCCATCACGATGTATGATATTGTTAAAGTTAATGAGCCAGGATATCTCACCTGACTTATAGTTGATTTTAGACATTCACTGTCTATTCCAGACGTCACAGAAATTCTAATACCCTGATGACAAGTGAGAAGGACAAAGCAGTACTAGTTTCCTTTGAAAACTGAAATTATTTAGATCACCATATATATAATCTGCTTTTGCGTTGGTGGTTCAGTGGTAGAGTGCTGGCCGACCATGCACGCGGTTTGAGGTTCGATTCCCGGCCGGCGCATACCTTTCTTCCTACCTTAGCCTGTTGTAACCATGACAAAGAGGGAAGGTTGGGCGTGAAGCTAGCAACCCCACTCTGTAAAACAAACACCACTGCTACTGAAAGGTCAGAACGAAAGCTTGAAGCCCTATGTCCCTCTTGAAACACAAAGGAATAAAAGAAATGATCTGTTTAATACCATTATCAGCTGGTTGGGTACTACTCACATTCACCAGTACTGCCTTCTTGCTTTTTCATAGTCATCTAAACACCAGGTGAAATTTTCGCAAGGTTCGACTGAGCCCACAAAGAGCTGAATCAATTCGAAGCATCCACATTCTCTCTAGTTACTCACAAGAACTGGTATCACTGCCACTTCTGGTCGATAAAATTGTTATCCAACCACTCATATCGATCAGTATTGTACACTATCATAAATCTCATGAATTCCCCCGGATAGATAATCAGGGAAAGCAGTCGAAACGGCGTAAATTTATGTTGCTGAATACAATTTCTTAATAAATATTTAATCAGTTATCGCAATAAAACATTGTGTGAACAGATGAGTAGAAAGATTTATATTCAGCTGAATAATTCATCCTACTGAATTCTTGACAAACTTAACTCATGCCTGACTGTACTATAACACCTATAAGTTTAAACAAACTAAGCACCATTCATTACTGATTTACCAATGAACATTGAATGTTGCTTTTTGAATATCTTATATATTTAAGGCGGGAATTATTATTATTAATCTTTAGTGTAAATGAATTATCACAACTAAAAAATCGAAATAATAAGTATTCACATAAATTAATGTGATTTATGCATTTATTCCCCTTGATGAATTTGAATAAAGCAAGAACGAAAGTGGTTTGTGCAGAATAATATGGTACCATCATTTATTTCGTAGGCTTCTCATCAGCTGCTTACAGCCTAAATACATAATGAGGTTTGCGTACAGAAAAGTTTTAACATACTTGCAAATTTTTACATGTTGCCAGTTGACAAAAAGTTCCACAGTAAGTGAACAGTGCTCAGAAAATTGCGCTTATATAGTTTTTACACATGCAGTTCAAGTTTAAACAAAATAGATGTATGCATACAATGGTAAAGGAGTTACGTAATAAAGACGAAATATGAGTTAGATACAGAGTGACTAATAAATTAGGTAACAATGTACTGAGTTCAACTCAAATCATAGAAACAAGAGACAAGCAAAATTACAGAATATAAAAGGGGGTGAGGTTAAAGACAAAGATTACGTAATCAGATGAGAGAATAAAGACATTCAGTTACCAGGGCAAAGAGAGATTAATAACTGCTTCTTTCTGAACACATAAATCTGGTTTCAAGCGTTTGATAGAGATTGCTTCGGCAAACTTGAGGAGAATGGAACTCCTTTGTCTATTGATAATTTTAAAGGATTTCTCGATTTCTACTTCATGACCTGTGTCGAGAAGATGTCTAGTGATAGCGCTGCTATAAGAGTTTGTTCCCTTGAGACGTAGGCTTCTTGACACATGTTCAGAAAATCGGAGGTGTGCCCTTCTTTCTGTTCTCCCAATGTAACTGCTCCCGCAGATACACGTAAATTTGTATACACAGTTGGTAACTGAATGTCTTTATTCTCTCATCTGATTACGTAATCTTTGTCTTTAACCTCACCCCCTTTTATATTCTGTAATTTTGCTTGTCTCTTGTTTCTATGATTTGAGTTGAACTCAGTACATTGTTACCTAATTTATTAGTCACTCTGTATCTAACTCATATTTCGTCTTTATTACGTAACTCCTTTACCATTGTATGCATACATCTATTTTGTTTAAACTTGAACTGCATGTGTAAAAACTATATAAGCGCAATTTTCTGAGCACTGTTCACTTACTGTGGAACTTTTTGTCAACTGGCAACATGTAAAAATTTGCAAGTATGTTAAAACTTTTCTGTACGCAAACCTCATTATGTATTTAGGCTGTAAGCAGCTGATGAGAAGCCTACGAAATAAATGATGGTACCATATTATTCTGCACAAACCACTTTCGTTCTTGCTTTATTCAAATGTGATTTATGTTATTAAATCAATCGTAAAAAGGTAGGGTACAATGTATGCGCGATAACCTGTTACTTCATGGGGTCTTTCGCGCAAAATTTAAGGTCACATTGTTTTTCTTTAGTTACGCTTCAATGTCTTTTCATCAAATCAACAAATGTGTTTATTAGAAGTGAGATTCAGTAAAGATAAGTAAAATAGAAATACTTGAGATTAGCGAATGCTTCGATGAATTCACTAATTAACTTTATAAAGTTATGCCTAAAGCATACTGTGACATATGAGTGTTACAAATGAAGACTCTTAAGAAAGTAAAACCTAATCAAACATGGCAATAATATGTCACGTTATACTTCCTATGCAACTGCTGAAAAAGTAATGCGAGATCTGTTCATTTTCCTTGCAGTTCTCATCATTTCAGGTGGTCTATCCTAACTGGTTACAGGATTTCATCATGAACTGACGTCGGTTAGAGAACCAATGGAAAACCACCTGGGAGTACTGGACAGCCAGCTTATTCGTCAGCCTAGTTAGGGATTCTTCAGCAATACGCAACCACCTCCAGGACTTGAACCCAGAACCTTCTGGTTACACGGCGAGCTAGGTCGTAGACCATTAAGCCACTGGGACCCGATCCATAACCAGCCAGTGAGTTCCAGCTTCTGCCAATTCACGATATAGTGAGATCACTAGCCAGTGTGTTGGGCGAGTATTTGTCCTCATGCCCGACTTCATCTACTCTACTAGTCGCAATATACTAACGAGTGATAGCAAACACAATGTATCTAACGTTTTTTAGAAAACATTTAGATGCCATTCAGAATGTTGGGTATTTTATACTGGCTTACCATTTTTGTTAAAAGATGAAGTTAATACAACCTCTCAAGATTTCATAAATTGATATCCCTTTATGAATTTGAATAAAAGAAAAACAACCGTATGTGCATCTTTCATCTCGTTGGCGGCTTCTCATCAGCTGCATGCAAAGAGACTTTAAACTTAATGTAAACAGTGATCAGAAATTAGACCTGTATAGTTCATACACAGAAGGTTCAAATCTAAACAAAAAGTAAATTGTTGGAATCAATGGCAAAGGAGTTGCGTAACAAAGATAAAATGTGGAAAATAGCGATAAGTAACGGCGTGAAGAGTTCATCTCAAATCATAGAAAAAAGAGACGAACAAAATTACATTAGAGTGAAAAGGAATAGGTTAAAGCTAAAGATTACATGAGCAAATCAAAGACAGGATAAGCAAATCCTGTTAACAGGGCAGAGGAAAATTGACACCTGCTTCTTTGTGAATACACAAATCTAGTTTCAAGCTTTTCATAGTGATAGCTTCGGAAAATTTAAGAAGAATTGAACTAAATTGTTTATTGATAATTTTAAGGGATTTCGTGGTGTCCACCTCATAATCCGTATCTCCGAAATTCCTGGCAATACAATGTTCAAAGTATTTGCTACTGTTAGATGTAAGCAATTTGGTACATGTTCAGAAAGCTGCAGGTGTGCCCCTCTTTATGTTTTCCTACTGAAACTGCTTAAATAGACACATGTAAATTTGCATACATAGTTAGAACTAACGTAAGAAAGGTATCTGTTGACCCTCGGTTACACAAAAAAGCATGTTGACCAAGACTGATGGTCAACATGGCGGGTTATAAAGGAAAAGTAACATGGAACGCTAAGAGCGAACTGACCAATAACCTATTGCCCCGCATACATGTAGAAGCAAATGTAGACGAATTTGACGTGTACTAAAGAGACCAAAAATTGTGATCACACACTAGGCTGAATCTCTAGTGGCGAATGGATGGAAAGCAAAAGGTTGGACGTCCAGGAATGATATGCAAAAAATCTTAGAGGATCTTAATTAAACCTGTGAACAGCCATGGAGACAAGTGGAAGTGAATGCACAGAATGAAGCTACTGAAGCCATATGTTCTACTTAGTACACAAGAAGCAAATAATTATAGCAATAGTGATAATAAAAGTAAATTTGCTGCAGTTTTGAAATTATTTGTTTGGGGATGACTAGCAGTAGACTCTAGGAAACGCGTTTTATCCTACGTATAAGTCATCAGTTATATATAAGTCCCATTGAGGGCATTATCATTCATATTAGGGAGCGGGTGCATCCGAAATCTCTCACTGAACTTCATTTACTCAAGTAATCCTTCTTTTGTGATTCTTTCTGAATTCGGCTGTATTATTTTTATTTCACTTGATTTCAGATTATTGATTTTCACTTGAGACTTGAATTTTCTATCCTTTTGAGTACTATTCATTGTATTCAAGTACTAATCATTGTATTGTAGTACATTACAATCTACATCATCAACTTTTCATTAGATTTCCGACCCTCATCATCTGAGTTCTACTTATTGTAATTTATTGCGTTACTATTATGCAATCTATCTGGTTAACCTACTCCAATCGCGAATCACAACCTGAAGTACAGCTACAACAACAATAAAATTACCACTAGAATGCAAAAACAAGAAAAAATACTTCCGCAGGAAGACAGATTTTACTGTAGAAAAACAAAACAAATGATTCTAGTGAAGAGACGCCTTTTGACGAATTTATTATCAAACTGTACAACCTTATATATTTGATTTTTTTCAATAAAACTACGAATAGTATTATTATTATTATTGTTCCCTTGGGTTCCTAGTGGAACATAGGGCTTCAGCTGCACGTCTCCACTTGCTTCTGTCTTCTGCTGTTCTTTTCACTTGCGTCCATGTTATTCCATACTGTTTCATCTCCTCCTCACACGATCTCCTCCATGTCACCCTTGGACGTCCCACTCGCCGCTTCCCTTTCGGGTTCCACTCGAGGGCTTGACGCGCGATGTCACTCAACGGCCTCCTCAGCGAGTGTCCAATCCATCTCCACTTCCTCCTGCATATTTGTTGGACGATTGGTTCCTGTTTTGTTTGTTCCCATAGCTTCTTGTTTGTGATTCTTTCCGGCCATCTAATCTTCAGTATGGAGCGAAGACAGTTGTTGATAAAGGTCTGCAACCTGTTGAAAATATTCTTGGTGACCCGCCAAGTTTCTGATCCGTAAAGCAAAATTGACTTCACGTTTGTATTGAAAATCCGAATTTTGTTGTTGATGGTGAGTGACGAAGATTTCCAGATTGGTTTGAGGTTGATGAATGTGTTTCTCGCCTTCCCGATTCTCGATTTGACATCCTCGTCCGTTCCTCCTGTGGTTGAGACAATGCTCCCTAGATAAGTGAAAGAAGTAACCTCTTTCAAATCCCTCCCGTTGATGGTGATTGGCACTGGATGTTGCTGTTGCTGTTGTTGGTTGGTTATTTTCATGACCTCCGTCTTGTCTATGTTCACCTGCAATCCTGTCTTTGCTGCTTCTTCGACCAGTTTGTCGGTTTTCGCTTGTAAGTCTTCGATTTTGTGTGACATCAAACATAAATCATCCACGCGCGAAATCCAGGTCTTCTAGGTTCTTCACGTCGGTCCAGGATATCCCTGTCTTCTCGTTTCCCACTGTCTGACGCATAATCCAGTCCACCACAATTAGGAATATCATTGGTGATAATAAGCACCCTTGTCTGACTCCTGTGTTTACTCCAAACGCTTCGCTGAGTTTTCCGTTGTGGATCACTTGACATGTGCCATTGTCGTACAGTTGTTGAATAAGGTTGATGCATATTTGGGGTACGCCGTAGTACTCGAGTAGTTTCCAAATTACTTCGCGGTCAACGCTGTCGAAGGCCTTCTCAAAGTCTATGAAGTTGAGGTAGAGATTGGATTGCCATTCCATGCTTTGTTCGATGATAATGCGTAGAGTAGCAATTTGGTCAGAACATGATTTGCCTTTCCTGAATCCAGCTTGTTCTGGTCGGAGTTCTGTATCCAGCGCGTCCTTGATTCTCTCCAGGATGATGCGACTCAGGATTTTACTTGGCGTCGACAGGAGCATGATTCCTCGCCAGTTCTTGCAGAGTCCCAGGTAGCCCTTCTTTGGTAGTTTCACCAGGTAACCTTTCCTCCAGTCAGTAGGCACCTTTCCCTCTTTCCAGATCTTTTGCAATAATGGAGTCAGCATATCTGCCGTCGTTTCTGGGTCCGCTTTCAGTGCTTCCGGGGGTATTCCATCTGGTCCAGCTGCTTTTCCAGCTTTCAGAAGCTTGATTGCATTCATGACTTCAGCTTTCGTTGGAGGATTGGTGTCAACTTGCAGTTGTGTACGTGCTGTTGTTGGTATTACTGGACGGGTTGTAGGTGGTGGTCGGTTCAAGAGTCCTTTGAAGTGGTCCGCCCATTGTTTAATCTGTCTTTCTTCTTTGGTAATTGGGTTTCCTTGGCTGTCTTTTATAGGTTTCACTTGTGTTGATCTCTTCCCGGATAGAGACTTGGTTATCTGATATAGTGTCCTCAGGTCCCTTTTGCCTGCTGCCTTCTCAGCTTCAGTAGCCAGGTTGTCGTAGAATTGTCTTTTGTCCTTCCTGGCACTCTTCTTCACTTCTTTGTCCAGTGTTGTGTAAGTTGAGTTCAGCGTCTCTTTCTCTTGTCCATCTTTGCATTGAATCATTTTCTCTTTCACCTTTCTCCTCTCCTCTATTAGCTTCCAAGTGTCCGTTGAGAGCCATTCCTTGTCCTGTTTCTTCTTTCTTCCTAAAACCGTATAGCACGTTTCGTTGAAAATTACCTTCAGAGAGTTCCAATGTTCTTCCACGGATGATTCCTCAGTGGTGCCACGTAGTGTTTCCTGCTTTGCTCTGACAGTTGCAGTGAAAGTGTCCTTTGCGGTTGTGTCCTTCAGTTTTTGCGTGTTGAACTTGCATTGTGGCCTATCCCCAGCTATCCTCGAGGCTTTCAGCTTCACCTTGAAAGTCCCTTGTACTAGATAGGGGTCTGAACCCACATCTGCTCCTCTCCTCGATCTTGTGTCCAGTAGGCTCCGTCTCCACTTCCTTGAGATTGAAATGAAGTCTATCTGGTTTTTGGTGTGTCCATCTGGTGAAATCCATGTTGCCTTGTGTATATCCCTGTGTTTGAATACACTGCCACCAATCACCAAATCATTGAAGGCGCAGAAGTCTGAGAAGAGTTCGCCATTTTCGTTCATTTCATCGAGGGCCTCACGACCCATGGTGAGTTCTCTTCCTGTATTGTCTCCTCCCAGTTTCGCATTCATGTCGCCCATCAGGATTTTGATATCGCTCTTTGGGACGTTGTCCATTACTGTTTGTAGTTGACTGTAGAAATCCTCCTTCTTCTCATGTTCTGAGACGTTTGTAGGCGCGTAGCACTGAATGATTGTAACCTTTTTTCCTTTTGAGTTGAACCTGGCTGTCATTATCCTGGAGGAGATTGGTTCCCACTGCATGAGAGCTTTAGCTGCTGTTGGTGACATCATGATGGCTACTGCCTCGGTGTGCTCGTGATCGTCTTCTGGGTGACCGGAGTAGATTATTGTCTCTCCAGTTGGTAGTTGGCACCTTCCGCATCCGTTCCATCTGCTCTCGCAGATTCCCAACACTTCTATTCTATATCTCCTCATTTCTGCGGCTACCTGAGCAGCCTTCCCAGCTTCGTACATTGTACGAACATTCCACGTCCCCATCCTTATTTTCGCTTTCATCGAAAGAAGGCACATCGGCTGACTGGCTTCCCGAAGGCTTTCACCAGCCCGCGTCATTTCACTTCCCCGATTCCAGCAAAGAATAAGGTCACTATTTGTAATTTTAGAATTTTGAATATATTTGTGCGTTGAAGTTTTAGTAGCAATTTGGTTAAGTTTTGGGGGTGGAGTTGCTAGCACCACGCCCCAACCCTCCCTCTTTATCCGGGCTTGGGACCGGCTAGAATACTAGTGACCCAGTAATCTAGGCGAGCTTACGAATAGTGACAAAAAAGAATTGATCATGTACTTAGTAAAATAGTTAGTGAAATATGTACGTCTCAAAAAGGAGTGGTGCAGAGATGATAAGATTGGTAGTCAAATAAAACATTAGGTGGAGGAATTCATGATGAGCTGACATCAGTTAGAGATCCATTGCAAAACCTGCAGGAAGTAATGGACAGCCAGCTAGTTAGGGGCTCTTCAATGGGTAGCCCTCTTGGGCCCCTGTTAGCAGATATTTTCATGTCAAAATTGGAAAGACAAATGCAAGGTATGCTTGGAGAATTCATGCTATATAAACGTTATGTAGATGACACTCTCATTATTGGTAATAATAGTAGATCTATTGAAAACTTTATTACTCTATTTAATCATATTCATCCAAATATCCGAGTGACTTCCGAAAGCGAATCGAATAACAAACTCGGTTTCCTCGATATTACAATGACCAGGAGAGATGATGGTACGATTCAGAGATCTGTCTTTCGTAAACAGACATGGAGTGGACAATATCTTCATTTCACCAGTTTTGTTCCTGTCCAGTATAAACGTTCCCTAGTGAAATGTTTGTTCTCAAGGGCCCGAAAAATATGCACGAGTGACACAGTGATGGATGAGTTTCGACATATACATTCAGTTTTATTAGCTAATGGGTATTCGGAAAACTTTATCACTTGTCACAGTAAGGATAGACCGCATCTCGAAAAGACAGCTTCTGTACCAAAGAAAACTATATTTACTAACCTACCATTCAAGGGTGACCAGATTATGCAGTTGACAGCTCAAAGACTTCGGTCAACCATCAAACGCACATTCTGAGCCGCATCTCTTTTTCTCACTTGCCGAACATTTTCGATCCCTGTACCTACGATTAAAGGACGAAATTCTGTGAACTCTACATCAAACTGTATCTACAAGTTCACCTGAAGCTGCGGTGACACCTATATAGGTAGAACCAACAGAATGTTCCAATGTCATCGAAAAGAACATGTTCCAAAATGGCTACTAAATCATATAGAAAATCCCAATGCCAGTAATCTGAATAGAAATCCAGCGTCATCCATTGCAAAACACTTAACAATGTCAGGTCACAAAATCAATATTAATGACTGTTTCACAATTATTTCACATAACTCTAATTCAAGGTTATTGAAGGTGATGGGAGCACTTTGGATTAATCCCATACAGCCTAAACTGTTGGTAAAAAAATCAATAGACTTCAATCTTCGTCCACCATGATGGACTACATGACCTTTAAATATGATCGGCCATTAGTATGTACTTTCCTTGTTTTTTACTTAACTGAGTAATTGTTATGACCTTTGATCCACAAACCTCGCCTAGATTACTGGGTCACTAGTATTCTAGCCGGTCCCAAGCCCGGATAAAGAGGGAGGGTTGGGGCGTGGTGCTAGCAACTCCACCCCCAAAACTTAACCAAATTGCTACTAAAACTTCAACGCACAAATATATTCAAAATTCTAAAATTACAAATAGTGACCTTATTTTTCGCTGGAATCGGGGAAGTGAAATGACGCAGGCTGGTGAAAGCCTTCGGGAAGCCAGTCAGCCGATGTGCCTTCTTTCGATGAAAGTGAAAATAAGGATGGGGACGTGGAATGTTCGTACAATGTACGAAGCTGGGAAGGCTGCTCAGGTAGCCGCAGAAATGAGGAGATATAGAATAGAAGTGTTGGGAATCTGCGAGAGCAGATGGAACGGATGTGGAAGGAGCCAACTATCAACTGGAGAGACAATAATCTACTCCGGTCACCCAGAGGACAATCACGAGCACACCGAGGGAGTAGCCATCATGATGTCACCAACAGCGGCTAAAGCTCTCATGCAGTGGGAACCAATCTCCTCCAGGATAATGACAGCCAGGTTCAACTCAAAAGGAAAGAAGGTTACAATCATTCAGTGCTACGCGCCTACAAACGTCTCAGAACATGAGAAGAAGGAGGATTTCTACAGTCAACTACAAACAGTAATGGACAACGTCCCAAAGAGCGATATCAAAATCCTGATGGGCGACATGAATGCGAAACTGGGAGGAGACAATACAGGAAGAGAACTCACCATGGGTCGTGAGGCCCTCGGTGAAATGAACGAAAATGGCGAACTCTTCTCAGACTTCTGCGCCTTCAATGATTTGGTGATTGGTGGCAGTGTGTTCAAACACAGGGATATACACAAGGCAACATGGATTTCACCAGATGGACACACCAAAAACCAGATAGACTTCATTTCAATCTCAAGGAAGTGGAGACGGAGCCTACTGGACACAAGATCGAGGAGAGGAGCAGATGTGGGTTCAGACCACTATCTAGTACAAGGGACTTTCAAGGTGAAGCTGAAAGCCTCGAGGATAGCTGGGGATAGGCCACAATGCAAGTTCAACACGCAAAAACTGAAGGACACAACCACAAAGGACACTTTCACTGCAACTGTCAGAGCAAAGCAGGAAACACTACGTGGCACCACTGAGGAATCATCCGTGGAAGACCATTGGAACTCTCTGAAGGTAATTTTCAACGAAACGTGCTCAACGGTTTTAGGAAGAAAGAAGAAACAGGACAAGGAATGGCTCTCAACGGACACTTGGAAGCTAATAGAGGAGAGGAGAAAGGTGAAAGAGAAAATGATTCAATGCAAAGATGGACAAGAGAAAGAGACGCTGAACTCAACTTACACAGCACTGGACAAAGAAGTGAAGAAGAGTGCCAGGAAGGACAAAAGACAATTCTACGACAACCTGGCTACTGAAGCTGAGAAGGCAGCAGGCAAAAGGGACCTGAGGACACTATATCAGATAACCAAGTCTCTATCCGGGAAGAGATCAACACAAGTGAAACCTATAAAAGACAGCCAAGGAAACCCAATTACCAAAGAAGAAAGACAGATTAAACAATGGGCGGACCACTTCAAAGGACTCTTGAACCGACCACCACCTACAACCCGTCCAGTAATACCAACAACAGCACGTACACAACTGCAAGTTGACACCAATCCTCCAACGAAAGCTGAAGTCATGAATGCAATCAAGCTTCTGAAAGCTGGAAAAGCAGCTGGACCAGATGGAATACCCCCGGAAGCACTGAAAGCGGACCCAGAAACGACGGCAGATATGCTGACTCCATTATTGCAAAAGATCTGGAAAGAGGGAAAGGTGCCTACTGACTGGAGGAAAGGTTACCTGGTGAAACTACCAAAGAAGGGCGACCTGGGACTCTGCAAGAACTGGCGAGGAATCATGCTCCTGTCGACGCCAAGTAAAATCCTGAGTCGCATCATCCTGGAGAGAATCAAGGACGCACTGGATACAGAACTCCGACCAGAACAAGCTGGATTCAGGAAAGGCAAATCATGTTCTGACCAAATTGCAACTCTACGCATTATCATCGAACAAAGCATGGAATGGCAATCAAATCTCTACCTCAACTTCATAGACTTTGAGAAGGCCTTCGACAGCGTTGACCGCGAAGTAATTTGGAAACTACTCGAGTACTACGGCGTACCCCAAATATTCATCAACCTTATTCAACAACTGTACGACAACGGCACATGTCAAGTGATCCACAACGGAAAACTCAGCGAAGCGTTTGGAGTAAACACAGGAGTCAGACAAGGGTGCTTATTATCACCAATGATATTCCTAATTGTGGTGGACTGGATTATGCGTCAGACAGTGGGAAACGAGAAGACAGGGATATCCTGGACCGACGTGAAGAACCTAGAAGACCTGGATTTCGCGCGTGGATGATTTATGTTTGATGTCACACAAAATCGAAGACTTACAAGCGAAAACCGACAAACTGGTCGAAGAAGCAGCAAAGACAGGATTGCAGGTGAACATAGACAAGACGGAGGTCATGAAAATAACCAACCAACAACAGCAACAGCAACATCCAGTGCCAATCACCATCAACGGGAGGGATTTGAAAGAGGTTACTTCTTTCACTTATCTAGGGAGCATTGTCTCAACCACAGGAGGAACGGACGAGGATGTCAAATCGAGAATCGGGAAGGCGAGAAACACATTCATCAACCTCAAACCAATCTGGAAATCTTCGTCACTCACCATCAACAACAAAATTCGGATTTTCAATACAAACGTGAAGTCAATTTTGCTTTACGGATCAGAAACTTGGCGGGTCACCAAGAATATTTTCAACAGGTTGCAGACCTTTATCAACAACTGTCTTCGCTCCATACTGAAGATTAGATGGCCGGAAAGAATCACAAACAAGAAGCTATGGGAACAAACAAAACAGGAACCAATCGCCCAACAAATATGCAGGAGGAAGTGGAGATGGATTGGACACTCGCTGAGGAGGCCGTTGAGTGACATCGCGCGTCAGGCCCTCGAGTGGAACCCGAAAGGGAAGCGGCGAGTGGGACGTCCAAGGGTGACATGGAGGAGATCGTGTGAGGAGGAGATGAAACAGTATGGAATAACATGGACGCAAGTGAAAAGAACAGCAGAAGACAGAAGCAAGTGGAGACGTGCAGCTGAAGCCCTATGTTCCACTAGGAACCCAAGGGAACAATAATAATAATTATTATTTTATTATGGTTAACCATGTTAGTTGTGAAGCGGTTGTAAAGAAACTACGAAATGACGATACCATCTCGCGAAATTTGTCTTCTAAATGCCTTATTCAAATAAGATTAGAATTCATCAAAAATTGGTATCCTTTTTGAGAATTCCTTTAGCGGAAAACCAGGTTTATCAAGCTTAAAGCAGTTTGAACACCAAAGACATTCAGTCAAACTACTCACTTCAAATCTATTACAACAGGTATAAACCATGATTGTCCATGCATTCTGAATTTCATTCATTCCCGATACACTATAGCATCTATCACCTGAGCTACTACTACTACTACTACTCTACAGACTACTTACTCCCCAGGGAATAAATGTCTTCCCTCTCTGCATCAGGCTGTTTCTCTCAGACATCAGACATCATCGGAAAAAATTCACAACCTATTCCATCCAATCCAATCCAATGCATTACCATGACAATTTGAAAATAAACGTTACAGTTTTTATGCGGAACAAAAAAAACACACAAGAAGATCCCACACTCTACTCACATCTGTCATTTTTGAAGCTTAGATGATGCAATATGAAGTGTTTCTTTCTCTCTCTGATCAATAAACAAATGGTGACAGAAAAAATACTTTTTTCAAAAATACGGAGGAGGGAAAAATGAGCTAGAACAGACGCCTATTCACATGGGAATAGATTGATGAAGTATATGTATGTAGGCATGCCTATATGTATGTACATATTGTCAGATTCAGTGTAAATTCATAAAATTACAATTGGCTTTTTCCTTAATTTTATCTGATTGTTTGCATCAAAAAACAAGAAAATATACAATGAGAGCAAGAGAGAGAGCTGAACATAAATTCAAAATAAAAATGAAAAAGGAAGTTTGAAAATGCTGGTGTTTGTCTCTTCTCTCTGCTTTTTCTCGCTCAAAATTTCCGATAACCCAGCAAATCTCTGTTGAGATAAAAGAAAGAAAGAAGTGGTTTGGTAGAAAGGAAGCTTTTACTTCTTTAGTAGACATATTTACACAGTACAGTGACTTCCCGGTGTGTGGAAAGACTGAAAAAGTCTTAAAAGTATTCAGATACATGTATTTGTTTCCATGATCGTTCAGTAGGTGGACTATAAGTTTGAAATAAGTATAAAACTTGGGCATTGTGGTTGAGTATAACTCCATTATAGATAAGATTTTATTTTGATAAATCACGCAGTGTCGTTATACGGTAATATCAACACATACAGCCACGTTTCGAGCACAAACTGTTGCTCATAACCATATCAAGTCAATCACATGACTTTTCACTTCATTCATATACTTGAGTGATAATGTACGTGAATTGAAATATAATTTAGAGATTATTTATTATCCTCCTCTGATTTGACTGACTGGTGGTAATAATATCTTCCATATCTCTGGTATTTGCATTGAGTCGCTTCTATTGCATGTGTTGTGTAAGATGTAGGGAGACTCTATGAACCAGTCAGGATTCAGTAATCAATCAATCTCTCTTTCTCTCGACCTACCTATTCTTAGAATTTTGACTCTGTCCCACCCATTGTGTTGTGTGGTTGTGTGTTAATGCATGCAATGCAATCGCAGAGTATTTTTGTAAATAACTTATCTTCATGGGATCAATCATTCTTACGTTAGCTAAATTCTTATGTTCTGATAATCTCATTACTCCTGATCTACTAGTTTGACCTATGTAGTTCACATAACTGACAGTCATTGCAAGGTATTCTGTAAATTATATTATTTTGTTTAACTGGGTCAACTTACAGGGTCGTTTAACCTACAGAGATTGTCCCTGTGTGAGTTTTCAGGTTTGAATGCCACCCTAATTCTCGTATTATTAAGAATCCTACGTTGGGTCTCATATGTCCCCTAGTTATATGGTATAGTTGTTGATGCCTTATATTCTCTCATATTTCTGTTATCATTACTAGTTTCACAATTATTTTTACTTTGCTTTTGGCCTTTTTCGATCTTCCTAATGAATTTTATGGATTAGTTATTTGATATCAACGCTTCTTCTATCTGTTTTATTTCATCGTTTAGGTCTTTTCTTGTACTGCTTAGTGCTACTGCTCGGTTTGTAAGATACTTAACTACGCCAGCCTTTACAGATAATGAACGAATGAGATGAATTTAAGTCTAAATATCTTCTAGAATGCTTTGGCTTTTTATAAATGCTAGCGTGCAGTCTACCGTCTTCAGTTCGTTTTATTTTACAATCTAACATAGCTAATTCTCCTAGTTCATTTTCCCATTCAAATGTGAATTTTATTCCCTCCACTAGTGAGTTTACATGTATTGAAGAAGCTAGAGATATGTTCTGTTTCTAATTCTGTAAAAGTGTCATCCACATATCTCCACCATATTTTCGGAGTAGGATTAAATGTATTAAGTGCAATATTTTCCCAGCTGTTCACAAAGATATCTCTTACGATAGGTGACTGAAAGTCTCTTCACTTTGAAGAAAACCAGTTGAGACAGGAATATCCAATCAATGCTTTACACTTATCTCACCCTCCAATGGTCCCACTCAGCGTTCTGCGACATCACTCTTTCAAATTGTTGCAGTTATTCGTCAAGTTGTTGTGACAACAGATAAGCCTCTTTACCCGAAGGCTACAGATTCGATCCCTGGTAAGGTTGTGACTGTATATTGCTCAGGATTCCCAAATAGCTTTTCAGTGATCCTTGATTTGTGAGTTGACGGTTCACTTGTAGAATGCTGACCAACCGTGCAAGTGGTTTAGCTTTGATTCCAAGCAAATGTACTTTTAAACTTCACTTAACCTGTAGTAAAACCTTGAAGAAAGAAAGGTTGAGCGTGATACTGCCAACGTTAGCCCATTAAAACAGCACCACTGCTAGTGAAGCCTTAGATTATTGTGGCATGAGAGGACCTAGCTAAATTACACTTCACTACAACCAGGGGAAAAGACTTCATGTACCAGTTGGTTGATTTATGTTAAGAGTTAATCAGACCTTATGTTCAGGAATCAAACTTAAAACAGAATTACTCTGATTTATGATTCTGTTGACTTAACTTCTCGTGATGTGACGACATAACCCCACCCCTGCCTCCTCTCCTCCAAAAGTCTGTAAATTCAGTGGCTTATTATTATGTTATTAAGTTCCTGTAGGAATATAAGGCTTTAGAAGCACATCGCAAGTCAGCTGGAAACTCTCATCTTCTCTTTACACGATCTTCTTGATGACACTCTCGAACCCCTGTCCATCTCGTAACTTCCAATTCGGGTTCCACCCCTGGGCTGCCCGGTGCTGATCGACAAGCACTTGGTCGTTACAGTTTCTTGTTGATAATCCTTTCTGGACGGCTATCTGATCTTCTCTATCGAACCAGATAAGGCAGATGCTGCTAAAAGTCTGCAGTAGCCTGTGTGAAATGTTTTCGGCTACGCATCATGTCTCCCAACCGTTTAGAACAATTGACTTGACATTTAGTGTGAAAAATTCGAGTCCTGTCACTTTCGCTCAGTGCAGCAGATTCCCACACTGATTTTGCAGGGATTAAGATCTGCTTTGCCTTTCTAATTCTGCCTTTGACATTCACATCCACCTGCCTGCAGTTGAAAGGATTTTGATTTATTATCAAGGAGAGAGCCAGTATCAATATAAATGGATACGATCCCAATGAAATCCCCAGAAACAACCTATCACAATAAAGGCACCCAGAATAGATGGATATTTCATCCACAGAGAGCTTACGCTGACGCTGACAACGAAGAGGTTGTCTGTAAAGAGAATGAAAACTTCGCAGTCATACCTTCCTGCTGGAAGAACACAACAGCACTAATATACAGAGAAATCTCTTCAGTTAGATGAATTTCGCCTACATAACCAATAAGGATATACAGTGCAAGATGGGAACAACTAACATTCCCGACGACAGCTAGATGGTTGGAAGCATTCGTCAAGAAGCCTTTGACCCAACTTTAGTGTTCACCGGCACTCATTGGAAAGGTATATCCGCAACCTTGAAGGAACCGATATATCTTGCCAGATTTGAGCCCAAATTGCTACGACCAGTCACTTATTTTGGTGGTCACATCAACAGCAAGGATTAAATTCATGAAACTGGTTACTCACTGGTGACAAATCAGTCTACCTATTACATTCCTACAAGAGGTAAATAGTGAACCTAAATAGCTCAGTGGTAACATCACTGACAGCAGCACTGGATGACACAAGTTTGAATCTCCAAGGAGACATCAGTTACTTCAAAGTTACAGACATGTCTTGATGACAACTGCTGACCAACACAAAGCTCAAGTCACGCAAAACTGCCTGCTGACTGCATCCAGCCATTGAAATAACCAGTTACCCGCCTTTCACTTTCGAAACTTTCTTTTTTCAGCATTAATTTCTTAAACTACTCTACCCATCTTTTAATATTAGTAGTATTATCTTCTTTATTATGGTTAATAACATTTAAAAACGGAAAAAGGATGTGCTGTGGTTCACTTACACAGACATATGTCAAATACAGATTGAGATGTTAATACCTAGAGATGCTATAGTGGATTGCTATTTATGGACCTATGGCAAATCCTTAGGGATAGGATTAATAACTATAAAAGCACAATGATCTCCGTATTTTCATTACTGGTCTGAGCAGTTGAGATGAATAATAGAAAAGTTATCATAAAGAAAGAGGTCAATTTTGACATTTTGCAGAATGATCGATAGAAGGAAGAGAATATTCATTCAGACATCTATAAAACACAAAAGGCAAACTGCCTAATTTCTCCGCTTCCATGTATATCTACCAATTTAACTGCTGCTGTGGAGCCAGTTACATGGGCCGTACAACTAGGCGTGTTTCTTGTCAAATTTCCGAACAATACCCTGTGTGGTTAAGCAAAGGACATACAAATCCATTCGTAGTTCTATTCTATCTCACCTCATGGATACAGAACACAAGACTGATGTTAACCATGCTTTCGCAGTCATTTACCGCATACCTATGAACCTCAATTTTGCCTTAAGAGATCGACTACTAAATATTTCTGAGGCTGTTGGGATCCAGATTAATAAGCCTAATTTGTGCATCCAAAAGAAGTTAGTTCAGACATTATCCTCACCGTGGCCATCTAGGTTTGAATGATCATGAAGTTTTGTGGAATTTTCCTAATTTTAGTTGATATTCTATTTGCTACTATATCTTTATTATTATTATTATTATTATTATTATTATTATTATAGTTTAAGCATCTTTAATGAACTGTAATTGCAATGATCCTACTTTACAAATCGGTATTATTTAAAAAACACTACTATTGTTATTGACTACTAATTTAGAATATTCTATGTATATAAACATACATATATATATATATAGTTGTAGAGCCAGAAAAGGAATTTATCGAAAAGGATATTCTTCGCTCGATTATTTTATGTTTTATAGGAGGAAGAAAAACAGTAGGATGCTTTTCTTCCAGTCACTATATTCCACATCTTAAATTAAAAACATCCATTGATCATTATTCGGCTGAGAGATAACCTGAACTAGAATTTAGGGTGCGTACTTCGTCCTGCTCCTGAACTCATCAAGTGGTTGCACCTGTTACTATGATACGGTGAGACTCGATCGAACCTGGCACGCATCCCACCACATGCCAGTGGGCTACTGTGTCTTGATATTCAACCAGCAGGAATATTGAAATAACGCTGATAAATACCAGCGGATATAGATATGATGGAGATTTTGTAGCTCAGGTGGATGATTTTGATGTGGTTATGTTCTCTGAACTAGCTGTATAGTAAATTCGCGAAGCTTTCATCGCCCTACAAGGTGACACCTTCAGCGCATACTTCAATTTGAGGTGAGCTTTTAGATTTCTTCACGAGTTTATTATTCATCTCTCCTGGTGACTTTGAACGTGGTTGGTTGCTTTTGTGTCACGTCCAAGGTCACCAGGAAAGATTATTAATAAACTCATGAAGAAATTTAAAAGCTCACTTCAACTTGAAGTATGCGCTGAAGATTTCACCTAGTAGGGCGATAAAAGCTTCTCAAATTAACTATTCAGTTCAGAGAACACAACCATATCAAAACTAACGGATAGGCACTTCACAAGAGGTGGCTCTTGTTGCACAGTGGCTAAATTATGGATAAGGCTTTAGAGTTTGAAATGATGGGGTTTTTGGTTTGAGTCTTACTAGGAGGACACTATGTCATTTAGTGGAAACCCAGGCACGTCTAGCTGATGCGACTCAAATAGGACAAACTCGTACCATGCATTTCACTCTAAGCTACCATCAGCGATGCTAGGTGCAGGCATGTCAAAAGAGATCAGGCGTTTTGATCCAAACATAATCATTGAACAGTCGCTTAATATTTAACCGCCGCAATCAACTTTATATTCATTGATATCAATAAAGTAGATGCGGTTAGGAAATTCCACCACACTGATCATTGTTGAGTATGTAACTAAAAAACAATAGTTAGAGAGAAAAATAGTTTTCGATAAGCATATCCGTGGACTCTACATTTGTACAAATCAACTTATCTTATCATAAAACAGTCAGTAAGGATCAGTTAAAATTATGTTACAGACTGTCTGGTGATAGAAGTACAGGATGGCATAATAACAGTCAGGTAGTTTCGATCGCCCATCCGTAGGTCTAGAATCGATTCCCAGCCAGAACACTCATAAATCTTTCCCCTAGTTTACGAGGTGACATTAAGCCCCCCACTCCAAAAAAGGAGGGAAGGCTGAGAGTGTAAGGCTAACAATTCCAACTCTTGTAATAAGGGTAGTAACACCGCCACTAGTGGAACTGCAAAGCTTGAAGCTGTATATCCTAATAGGAAGACAAGAAATAAGAGTTTTGATTAACATTTAAATGCGTATAAAAGGCATGACCAATGTGTATATGAGATAAGATTGAATAGAAAATTAATGATGTGCTTATGAATTCATAGTCAACAAAAGTATTACCCTCAACAGAATAAAAGGAAATGTGAATATTACAAATAAATAAATAGATAAAGGGATGGGACACGCTGAGTGGAAACTCAAACGGATGGCAAACAATGGTACTAACGATAAAATAACCATAATGGTGTGGTTTAAACACAGAAGTTGTGAACAGCTTGATAAATGGCAAACGAAAGGCTTCTGTGTGTATATAATAACATGTGTGAAAAGTAAACATAACAATTTATAGTTCATGTCGTCATATCAGTATGTAACCATTGTAAATTTAGAAAGCATCTGCAGTGGAGACGGACTGAAGGAAAAGACAGGAAACACGAAGAGTAACCAACAGTGGCAGCTTATGTAAAAAGTATTACGTAAACTTATGATAAAAGATTTCATCATGAGCTGACATTGGTTAGAGAACCATTGGAAAACCTGGTAGTACTAGACAACTGTTGCGTCCTATTTTGGGACTCTTCATCAGTACGCGACCATCGGGAATCGAACCCAGAACCATCCGGTTACAAGGCGAGCTCTTAGACCAACTCATAGACTCCCAGGTTTTCCAATGGTTCTCTAACCAATGTCAGCTCATGATGAAATCCCGTAACCAATCAAATCCCTACAAACCAAAACTTGAATATAATGATAAAAGAATTGTGAACATACGATATAAAAGCTGTCAAATATCCAGATTACTGAGATCCTGGATCTATCCCTGGTTTCAGAAGATTAAGCTTAATAAACCATGCGGAACACCAGAAAACGGTTGTGCAACACGATTATTTATTCTTCAAGCGATAATGAGACAGATTCACAGTGGTTAATCAGTGCTAAAGTGCTTAAATAAACGTTGATATACTATGCAACAAAACTTATGATCGTATGTTTCCAATCTTCTGCCAACCAGTATACAATTAAGCGATGACAGCCTTCTTCTCTCCCACCAAATGGAAACCTGTTCGAACAAACAAACTATTCAATGTTCAATAACATTGACAAAGGCTTTTCAATGAAACGATGCGTGAGATAACAAGAAATGAATATTGACCTCACAATCATTTCCTAAATAAAGAGATAAGGTGTTCTAGTAATGACTGCGATTCATTCAGCTGCTGATAAGATACTTATTCGAGCTCCTCTTGATAGGTAACTTAAAACATGGTATCTCACCAAAGACATCTACTCTGGTCTGATAGGCTTTCTACTATTCACAAAACAAGAGAAAACTGCACGATTTACACATTTTCTGTGCATTTACGTTTCTATAGCGACTGAGATGATTTGCCCGGTTGAAGTCTCTAGCCAAACTTTCAATTTTTTTCAGGATAAAAATTGGTTAGCATACTAGTGAGCTATTTAACTTCACCAGCTTTATAAAAGCCTTCGACTGTGTTGGCTGTGAAGTGCCGTAAATCCTCATCAGTGTCATTCAACAGTTATAATGCAAAGCCACATATCAAATGATTCTCAATGGAAAGCTCAGCAAAGCGTTTGAAGTGAAGGCGGGAGTTGGATAAAGACTGTCTGCTACGACCGATGATATTCCTGATTATGATGAACTGAATCACGCGGCAGTCTGCAGGCAGTGGAAGTATGGGAATACGTTTGACCTGCGAGAAGATTCAGAAAAAAAGATTGAGGAAGGGCTATCCACTGTGGAGAAATGCCTACGCGACAACGGTTACCCACAAAAGTTCATCGACAAGTATGGGAGATGTCATGTTGAAAAAGTGAAAAGCAGCACAGTTGAGAAAAAGCCAATCTTTCTGCAGCTTGCATTCGAAGGTGATGATACTGCCAGTAGAATAAGATGCAGACTGAACGGGAAAGAACATATCCAGCCGCCAAGCTTGTATGCGTTTATCGAACAACTAGTTGTTTCAGACAATGAAAAGTGGACAAATACCCACCTCATGTTACCTCCAACTGTGTCTAACAATTTACATATTGTACGTGCCAAAGCACATACATCGGAAGAACAGAGAGAAGGGTTATTGTCCGCATTTCTGAACACATACCAAAGAACCTGAGACTGAAAGGTTCACAAGTATTAAACAGTGCAATTGCGCGTCATCTATTAGACACTGGTCATAATGTTAACAACTTGAAGTCATTCAAAATAATCAACAAGCAAAAGAAACCTAACTTGCTATGCTTTGCTGAAGCAATTGCTATCAAACGACTTAAACCAAATCTATGTACGCAGAAAGAGACAGTGGTGAATCTTGCACTGCCCTGGTGACAACAAAAAATATACAACTTGTATGAGTCACACGTTTTTCTTGTTTAGAAAACTCTACTCTCTCATCTA
Source organism: Trichobilharzia szidati (assembly GCA_944472155.2). NCBI lineage: Eukaryota > Metazoa > Platyhelminthes > Trematoda > Strigeidida > Schistosomatidae > Trichobilharzia > Trichobilharzia szidati. The sequence continues at coordinate 33,686,159 of OX235276.1, read as the reverse complement.
AACATGACTCACCCTACCTTGTTCTTTCCTTTTTTTATTAGCCATAAGATGAAACATTTTCTTTAGTCAGGTAATCTACTTTTTTGTTTCCAAGCCTAATTGTCTAATTAATCTATGAATAGTCAGTGTTTGTAACTCCAAATTAGTTAAATCATTCCGGAATAATGTTACTTTTACTTCCTACCAATTACTCCCTGTGATCGTGGAAAAGTATGTTCATATCTTTAATGTAATGCAATTCATATTTTTCATCGTTCAGGTTGTAACCAGTTGAGAAGAATCCTCGAAATAATAAAAGATGAGCTCATATTATCCTGGTACAATTGTTGTTCTTGCTTTGTTCAGATTCTAGAAGAAGTCATTAAAATTCAAAGATCTACAGGAAAAACAACAAGTTAGTAAATTAATCCGCGAAGACAGGATTTCAAGTGGACACAGAGAAGATAAACGGGATGGAGACATCCAGCCAACGACAAACAGTAATCACTATTACAGAGAAAAATTTGAAGGAATTCGCTTATTAAGACAGCATCGTTCTAACTACAGGTGGCAAAGTTAAACTTTAAGCACAGCTAACTACCAATCAGCGAACGACCTTCAATGGACCAACCACCTGAAAGAGGGATTTTCGATAAAGGAAAACGTATATTTATGGAAAAAAGCATAAAAACTGCAGAAAACTTTTAACATAGGGTATCTTTCTCTACCATGTGACAGAGTGTCAATAGAAAAGTCACACCACATTCTGTACACATATTCATACAAATGACTATAAATGAGATCTTTTTGAGATCCATTTATAGCCCTAATCCTATTTTTCAATCTTCTCTAAAATCCTTCAATAGAATTTGTGTGTATCCTCCTTAATGGGATCCAAAAAATCACTGGATCACCTGACACGTGGCATTGTCATACAGGCAACTATCGAATGACGCTGATAAAGACATGGACACTGCACACCCTAGTGGTGAAGTAGTTTCAAAATTACTTCTCGTTCAACGCTGTCTGTCAAGGGCCTTCTTGAAGTCGATGAAGATGAGGTACAAGTTTGACTGCCATTCTGTGCTTTGTTGGATGATGAGGATGCGTAGATTTGCAACTTGATCAGCACATGAAATGTCTTTCCTGAATCCAGCTTGTTATCATGGTGGGAGGAGTTCCGCATGCAGAGCATCTTTTATTCTCTCCAGGATGATGCGATATAGTATTTTACCTGGCATGGACAAGAGCATTATTTGACGCCAGTTCTTGCAGAGGCATAAGTCGCCCTTCTTTGGCACCTTGACAAGCTAGCTAGGCTTTCTTCCAGTCGGTAAGCACCTTTCCTTCCTTACAAACCTTTCGCGATACTAGCGTGAGCACATTTACCTCAGTCTCTAGGTCCATCTGACCCTACAGTCTTCCAGGAATTCAGTAGCTTCATCATGTTCAAGAATTATGTTTTCATTAGAGGATTGGTGTCCACTGGCAGTTATTCAGGTTATTATATATATTCAGACTTTTAATTTTCAAAAAAGGTTCTGAAGTTATTGTCTCCTAGTGACAAAGAAAATCAGAATGTATGAGAAGGAAGATTTAACATGAGATATCTTTAAGCGAATAATCTTAACATTTTTGAGAAGGACTCACTTCACAGCAAAGCTAAAAGTGGTGTTCTCCAGTCGTCCAATGATCTGTGGAAGCCTGAAACACAAAGTCTAGCATCCGAATGAATCTGTTATTATGAAAAGTGAGAAGGAACCGGAAAAACCCTTGACAAATGTTCATCCTGCAATATATTTTACCACTGAGGAAGAAATGCTAGTAATTCATTCCTGGAAGTCCTTAGACCTGGAAAAGATAACGCAACAATATAAAGGAGTCTATGTAAAAAATCCAGATAGACTGGTTAGTAAACGCCTCAATTCTGAGCTCCGCAACTTTGAAATTTAAACGAGATCTAATATACTGTTTGGTTCATTATGGATAATATTTTATTTTCATAAATCACACAGTGTTACACAGTAATATTAACTGATGACGTTTCGAGCACAAATTATTGCTCACAATCATATTAAGTTACTCACACAACTGTTTGGTTCATTAAGGAAGAGCAAACTGTTTTAATGTATGCCGAAATGAAGAACTCGAAATTATGAAGCAGTTACTGAGCGAAAATGGTTATCCATAGAAATTTACTCACAGGAATATAAATCTAACACCAAGGTAGGTTAACGCATCAGCACTTCAGACGAATACCTTGTTCTTAAAACTTTAGTTCCTTGGCGACAACATCAGTGAAATAATGAAACATCGATTAAGGATTGAAGTGAAAAGGGTATTTAGTGTCTCAGAAATTTACTGTTTCCCCACGGTCACTCGTAGTTTACGTTTGGGAGTTAGGAACAAACAACCTGATAGTGCCTCCTCTATGCGTATCAAACACTTTGACAGTTCCTGTAGAGACAGTTACATATGGCGTACAATTGGATCCATTTTTCTCCGAACTTCCGAACAATATCTTTTAAGGTTAAGCAAATGACTAACAAGATCTATTTTTGCGTCTCTACTTTGGCTCATCTTATAGATATTGTACAGAAAGTTTGTGTTAACAAAGCTTTTAAATTTATCGACCGAATTGCGGCTAATTTCAACTTTACTTTACGAGTTTGTCTTTTACACATAGCTAAAGCCGTCGGAATCCACCTTAAGAAGTCGAACTGGCATGTTAAGAAGTAACGAAGTTCGTTCAGCCGCTTTCCCTACAATGGCCATAACTGTTTTTCAACTATCTTCAATCCTTGCATAAATTTTCTTTTTAATTTCATCTCATATTCAGTTTAGCATTAAGTTCCTTATGTTTGTCATTTCTCAAGCATGTTTTTTTTAAAAACTGTAATTCCACTGATCCTAACAACTATTCATTCAAAGAACACTGATATCTCCGATAACGATTCTTCTTAAATATCATGTATATATAACTATTTAGTCGGATAAGGAATATTCTTTGCTCAAACTTTCTCTTGTCTTCTAAATGTTTGAATGAGAAATTTCTCTTTCTCTCTTGATAAATTGCATCTACCTCAATGAGTCTTTTAACTACAGATTTATCTGAATGTCAAGCTGGTAATAATTACCTGGCATTCTTCGATTTTTCGTGGTCTACTACTGTTAAATTATACTCAGACTTCATGCATTGACTTTCATGGATTTCACTGGTTTAATCTTCAGGCATGAGCTTACGTCAGTTTACAAATGATAGAGAAGATTTGTAGCTCAGGTGGATGATTTTGATGTGGTTGGTTTTTTCTGAGCTGGATGGTTTTTTGAGAAGCTTTGATAGCCCCACCACTAGACAACATCTTCAGCGCGTACTTTAATTTGCATTGAAGTAAGCTTTTAGATTTCTTCACGGGTTTGTTATTTATCTCCCCTAGTGGATGAACTTGAACGTGATTGGTTGTTTTTGTGTGTTTTCACACCCTCTAGGCTACTTGTATTGGTTGGTACTGATTGTTTCCTTGACCTGAAGTTTGACCCTTTGTGTGTGAGATTTCCTTCTTATCGTTCGGGAAATTTTGTCTATCTCGATGTGTCTATTGATTGATGATTCACTAGAATACCAGGTAGGCTTCTAAAAATTCTCTGGCATTATGGTGTTTCTTCTGTCTCATATTTGAACACTGGTTGTCCCAGTCGAATTTATGTCCGTGGTTGTCTCTATGCAGTGTAGCGATATGAGGGACTGGATATCATGTTTTTGACGGTTAGTTTATGATCATGGATACGAAGACTAAGAGGACGTCCACTCTGGCCAAAGTAATGTCGGTTTTATCTTCTTTCTCTGTTGAGTCTTTTGGTTAACACAGAGTTGAGTGGAGTGATTTTGTTGGTTTGTGTGTTACATCAATTCCTAAGAATTTGAAAAGTTTTGCAGTGAATTCAGAGATGTACTTTATGTATGGTAGGGTGATTTTCTTTGTAATTTCCTTGAAGGCTTTTGATTTGGTACGTTGGTTTAAGGTTAGATGTCTTTATTATAGATTGATTTCACACCGTATTTTTAGTACAAGTATGGAATTTTCAGTATGTGATATCGGTAGCCCAATTTCGCAGGCTGACCATTGATATCGAGTGTGCGTCAGTAGAGGAACGAACCCTGGACCATGTGCATGGTCGGCGAAAGTCCTAACCACTGTGCCACCGACTAGCTTTTCATGAAAGTTCGTGAATATCCAACACAACTACATCAAAATTACATCAATTTGAAGACCTTAGTGGCACTGGATAGCTGTTTCATCGTAGTTTGAAACTCTTCAGGATTTTCCATCCACAAACTCACTAGAGGTTGAACTCAAGACATTTAGGTCACGTAACCAGCCTATTGATAATCCTAGATTCTATCTCCGATGGATTTATAGGTGTGACAGGAACCAAGGTGAAATAACTGTCCTGTGGCCATTCAATTTTCAATACTTTTTTTCTCTAACTTATACCCAGTTTGTGTTTGAAACAACTCACTGACGAAAGTATCTTTCTTTGTCAATGATAAAAACAAAATACAGAAAGTGTGTGTGTGTTTTCTTATAAATTTCTTTCTAAAATATCAACAAATGATACAAAGTATTGAAACACTGAACTGATTGAGATATTGAACAATAACGAAATTAGCCGCTCAGATTTCACGCTTGTTTATTATTAGTTGAGAAAGCCAATTTATGTTGCATATATACATAAATGTATATAAATTAATCAATCTGATGAAAAGAAGAAGAATGGTTTTCTTTTGTTAAAAGCCTTCTTTTTAATGCTTCTTCTCAGAGACCATGTTATTCTGTTTTGTTCATTCATTGTAATTTGCATAATTCTATTGTTTCTTTTATTGGCTTGTCAGCTTGTTTATTTGTTACTTTCTGTAAAATATTAAAGTTTCACTTTTATTAGTTTATTAGGTACCTGTCAGGCTTAATGATGAAAACTAGCAGTGAAACATTTTGCGTATAAATTACACTGTGTGACTTTTCGGTATGATTTGCATATAGATTTTAAGGCTACTATGCTTTTTTCTCTTTAGCTAATTCACAATATTTCTTCTTACATTGCTGTACAATGTGCTAAATCGGGCAAGATAAGTGCATTAATAATCGATGTCAAATACAAGTCGATCGGTGACAAGATACTCAGCTCAGATGTAACCGGAGTCTAGTTCTTAATTTCGGCGCTTACTAGTGATAGTTACTGACTAGGAGATGTATACTGTGTTACCGTCTTCAGCTGCAGCGCTGTTTGATGTTGAGTTTGAATCCAAGGGAGGACGTCAACTTTTTCAACGTTCTGGATACGCCAAAACTTGGATTAGGACATCTTGTTGATCCTCTCCAACTGTGTATTATTTATTCTGGACGTTCTCGCTGGTTGATTGAACTGAAATGCTATGGGTACTGAGTTCGAGTTCCAGTGAAAACATTATAACTCCTTGGAGAATCCAAGTCTATCTAGATGATGAGTCCAAAAGAGGATGAAATGCGCATCTTGGATTCCATTGCTAGTAACCATTCGCAAATTTAATATTATTATTCCCTTGGATTCCCAGTGGAAAAAAGGGCTTCAATAACACATCTACTCTTTGTTGTGTTTTCTGCACTCCTCTTCAGATGGGCTCACGATTGCCTATAATCTCTCGTCTCCTCCAACTCTCACAATCACCTCAATGTCACCCTCGCACCGACGATCCACTCGTCGCTCCCCATTTGGATTCCCCTCAAGCAATGGCCTGCATTGCACGCGATGTCATTCGGTGGTTTCTTGGTTTGTTCCCAACCAGAGTTTCCTGTTGCTAATTCTTTCTGGGCAGCTGGCCATTTGATCTTCAGTATGGAGCCAGCGAAGGGGGTGAGCTATCGATTAAAGTTCACAAATTTACTTCAGGTTAATTAATCAGACATCGTAGAGGAATCTATACAAGGAGCTGACATGGCAACTTGAGACCGAGCCCTTCAGTTGAATAATTGAGGAAAGAAAGCGTAATATCGTTAAGTTTCTCTTTTATTCCTACAGTTCCGATTATAACAAAGGACTGAAGTCTTGAAACCTTCAAGTTTTCCTAGTGATGCTATAATTTAACCTCGGGATGAAATTGCTAGCTAGCCTCATGCCTAATCTACCCTCTTTTCCAAGCTTACTACAAGCAAGTGAACTAGATGAGGTTCAGGTGTGTGTGTTGGTGGGTGTTGGCCAGGAATCGAACCCCAGATCACAGGATTGTTTGGTGTGCATCCCACCGCTGAATTTCCAACACCCTGTTACTTTTTAATTTTATCTTTTGTAAATAATTGAAAAACCGCGCCTTTCAAAATGGTCGACACTACAGATTGTGTGTTTTTCATTCCAAATATCACTTTAAAAACAAAAAAATCAGTGGCTAACTAACAGATGAAATCAAATGCTGCAGTCTTGCATGAATTACCCCATCCGTGATACATACATTCCAATGCTGGTAATAGTAATAATAGTAGTATATCGTTACTTCTCGTAAAAATAGTTTAGCTAAATTGAAAAAATCTACTACCTCGTTTCAAATTTTTTTCAGCATGTTCATTAAAACTCATGACTGATTCGTTATATTTGAAAAACAACCCAGTGATTTGAGTGATGCGGATGACGATAATGATAATGCGTGACAATCGCCAACCCCCATCCCCGCCTCTACTCCATTCCTATCCACTGGACCTTTACTGACCAACACTGTAAGTATGCTTTGTTTTTCTGTGACGGGAGATATCTTCAATGTGTAGACGAGACAAGTTAACAGGTGTACATTTCATCCCTTTGTTCTGTCTGTCGGTATGTTTGCTTGCTTACTTGCTTACTTGCTCTCATCTCAGGTTGTTATCAATATTAGCTGACTTCTAGTATATATTTCCGTTTAGTACTCTTCACATATGAATGAATTTTTGATTTTGTTAAGCTTCAGTTGGCATGAAACTACAAAAACCAGTAGTGATTTTTATAAACTAATTCTTATTTATTAATTTGAATAAAATAAAAACAAAGGTGTGTATGGAATCATATCCTAGAGATTAGAGATATTATTAAGTTTGTGTGAAGAACAAATTTTAATGCATTTGAATTGGTGAGATGATACTAGCTGACTGATGAGATTTTATTTTGATAAAATCACACACTGTAGTGTTGTACAGTAATATTAACTGATGAACACGTTTCCAGCACAAATTATTATTGCTCATAATCATATCAAGGCATTACTTACAAAACTTTCTTGCTTCATTTATATACAAGAATGGAATTGAAGATTAGACATTTGAATAAAATCAATATAAGATAATGTACATTCAGAAATAATAATATTAGTGTTATCAAACAAGTACAATCAGATGTTAGAATGTTATATTGTATGTGAATTGAAATAGAATTTTAGGATTATTTATTATCCTCCTCTGATTTGACTGACTGGTGGTAATAATATCTCCATATCTCTGGTATTTGCGTTGAGTCACTTCTATTGCATGTGTTGTGTAAGATGTAGGGAGACTCTATGAACCAGGATTCAGTAATCAACCACCTCTCTCTCCACCTACCTATATCATTTCCTAGAAGTTTAACCCTCTCCCACCACATTGTATGGTTGTGTGTTAATGCGTGCAGCGCGGTTACTGAGTTGCTTACATCTAAATTACTTATCTTTGTGGGATCAATCATTCCAACCCTAGCCAAATTCTTATATTATCATAATCTGACTACTTCTGATCTACTAATTTGACCTATTTAGTTGACTTAACTGACAGTCATTACAAGGTATTTTGTAAATTATATTATTTTGTTTAATTTAGTCAACCTACAGGGTCCTTTAACCTACAGAGCTTGTTCTACCTGATTGACTTCGCATGTTTGAATGCCACTCTAATTCCTGTTTTATTAAGAATTCTATGTAGGGTCTCAGATGTCCCCTCTTTATATGGTGTAACTGTTGATGCCGTATATTCTTTCTTATTTATGTTATCATTATTAGTTTCACCATTACTTTTATTTTGCTTTTGACCTTTTTTTATATTCCTAATGAATTTTACAGTAGTACCATACTAGAAGAGGAGATCTGAGTCTGGAACAGAGCCAAAATTCTAAGAAGTAATATAGGTAGGTGGAGATAGAGAGAATAATAGATTACTGAATCCTGCCTGGTTCATCGAGTCTCCCCACACTCAACACAACACATGCAGCAAAAATGACTCAATGCAAATAACATAAATATGGAAGATATTATTACCACCAGTCAGTCAAATCAGAGGAGGATAATAAATAATCCTAAAGTTCTATTTCAATTCACGTACATTACAACATTACAACAAGTAACTTATTTATTTTGACTATAAAAACACTCGTCTTATTTCACATCTGATTGCATTTGATTGATAACACTAATATTACTTCTGAATTTACTTTTTCTTATATTGATTTTTATTCGAATGTCTAATCAGTTTTACTCATGTATGCAAATGAAGCAAAACCGTTGTGTGAGTAACTTGATATGATTATGAGCAGTAATAATTTGTGCTGGAAACGTGGTTGCATCAGTAAATAATACCGTATAACAACACTGTGTGATTTATCAAAATAAAATTTTATCCATAATGGAGTTATACTCTACCACAATGCCCAAGTTTCATCCTTGTATTAATGATATTACTTGACACCAAACTCTGAATCTGATGAACACTGCTTAGAAATTCCACGCACAACGCTTATACACAGAGGGTTCAAGTTCAAACCAAAAAGGATGCTTAGATACAATGGCAAAGGAGTTCCATAATGAAGATAGGATGGTGACTACGATGGTGAGTAACTATTAAGTTTAACAACAAGGTGGTTAATTCAACTCAAATCATAGAATCATAAGACAAGGAAAATTACATTACAGTGTAAGAGAAGAGTCTGAAGACAGATGTAGTGTAATCAAATGAAAGGAAGAGAGACATCGAGTTACCAGGCCAAAGAAAGACTGATTAATCTGTCTTTATGAACGCGCAAATCGAGTTTCAGGCGTTCAACAGCAATTGTCTCAGATAACTCGAGAAGAAGGGACCCATTTCGTCTATTGATAATTTTGTAAGATTTCATGGTGTCCATCATATGACCCGAAATGACGAGATGCTTAGGAGTGTTACTTCTGAAATCGTTCTTCCCATTGAGAGGTAGTCTATCTGTTTTCCCAAATTAACTACTGCTGCAGATACATGAAAATTTGTATGCACATTTACAGTTAACATAAGAAGAGTCTCTGTCGACATTTGACTGCACCAAAAAGCATGTTATCCGATAAATGAGAATTAACTTAGCTATAAGGCAGGCCAATGCATTCTTTAGGATAACTCTTTCAACTGCTTTTCAGCATCTTTTCTAGAATAAGAAGTTCTTCCTCAAATTTTTTGTAGAGTATATTCTCCTGACTCTATGAAACAGAGTTTTGACCGATGCTCGTTTGAAGCTATTTGGACAAAAACTATTGGAATAAAAGTACTATCGATCTAGTGTAGGCTTTCAGTGAACTGATCTCTAGCGACTGCCATTTTCCAGACGTTGCACGGCAATGTAAAGGAAATGAAACTTGTTGCATAATACAAATATGTCATCAATATATCGGTGATAGGAAGTTGTTTCATCGATTTTAGGCCTCAGCTTTGTTCTCTCAAGGTTAAATATGACGATGTCTGCTAATACATGGTTAAGTCCATCCTCTCACCTGACTGGATGTCCCTCACTGATCACGATTTCTCACTAGAACTTCCGGAAACTCCGTCCTGTAGCAAGCCACTAGCGAGCATCAGATTAATTTTCTATAGTTGGTTCGTAAGGTCCTGGGTTTGAACTTTAGTGGTGGGTGTGTACTGCCGATGATTTTCAAGCCAGGATGAAACAGCTGTAATGGTTTTCAATGGTTCTCTAGCTAGTATCAATCCGCGATCAACTCGTAAAAACAAAGATGCATAAAAAGGGAAGAAGTAGCATGGGTATTCTTTTGGGTGTTTTTAGCCGTGTTTTTCACGACCGCCAACAGCATGTATCTTACCTTTTCTTTTACCTAAGAACTTTCAGAGAAAGCTGTCTTTTACAGTGGAACGTTTGCTGTCTGTGTACACAACACACTGTTATGCTTTAGATAAGTTTTAATTTAGACAATATCTTTAGCACTAATTTCAAAATGAAGTGATTTTTAAGAATTAGTTAAGTGTTAAATCGTATAATAATACCTTCATATCAACACATGTAAACGACTACAGACGTGTATATCGCGAAAAAAGGAAGCACTCAGAATGCCAGGAAATTTCTGGTAGGCTTCTACTTAAATGATTATTGCAGCCGTAGGAGATATTGATGAGGATAGATAAACATAAGAATTCCTTTTCGTAGATTTCATCCTCAAAAGCTGTACACCAACATTTTTATACGTACGTAACGAAGGAAGATTGAAGGAGATAATAATTTAAACTTGGTTACAGAAAGTTTGAACATGTGACTATAGATTATAAGAGGCACAGAAACAAAACTATACGGGATTAGAAGAAAGTTGCGCAATAAATAAAATAGTCCTCAGTGAAGGTGGGTCTGGAAGGAATGTGGACTAAGACTAACTAACTAACTAACTAACTAAAGATGAAAAAATGAGTCGAACATTGAAAAAATGAATGCAAACCAAGGAACCAAGCGGAAGCATATCTATGGTGAGGTCGAGGATTAGTTTTTTTCTGAACACATATCTTCGGCTTTTCAATGCATATCACGAGACTTTCTGTAGAAAAGAGAAGTTGGTAGATTTTTGCTCACTTTGTAAGTAACTCTGAATGATAAGACTGCTGAAAGGCTGTGACAGGTGTTGACAAGATTCTCAGTTATGACACTTATAATTGAATTAGTGTCATCGCTTTGCATTCATACTGGGCAGCGCTTTCTAACAAGTTTTGATAGCATACGCTTAGAAAGATCTATGTAACTAGCGCTTCAGAAGTAGATGAATTTATAAATGTCATATGCGGGGGTTTGTGCTTCATATCGCTTCGAAACGGTGGGCAACTAGAGAATGTTACTCCTAAGGGTGCTGCAGAAAAGGTCTTCCTGAGGGAATTAGAGATTATCCCCTTCGGGATATCTGTCTCTAAGTCTCTCCTGAAGCTCATATTCATATTAGTATTTCCTTTCTCATTGAACTGTATTCTTCTCTGTTTGTCCTTTATTTCATGTGTTTCTCCACAAAACCTGCCGTGTGTCCATTTTGAGCCACGATATTTTTGAGAAATAAGAGGCTAACTTCTGAGAAGTCACTGCCGCAAATACTTATGGTACGATGAGCAAGTGAAATGATGAGAACTCTCTTACAAATCACTTGTATCCAACAATAAAAGTTTGTTTGTTGGCCATTCCATAATGGGATTTTTTGTGTGGATATATCTTTTCAAAGTCCTATCGTCTCTTTTTGAAAATTGTGATGGCAATTAATCAAATTCTCATAAGCTACAACTTAAGTCAGAATCATCTGGGCAGACTGCACAAGTGTCGTCCTTATCTTCAGTCCTATGCACATGCAATCCACACCTGTCTTCGCTGAAAACTGCTTTACATATTACGCAAATATTTCCTAATCCAATGTAGTTTTGTTTCGATGCCCCATATAATCTATATTCACACGTTCAAACTTTCTATTATCAAGTTGAAAATTATTATCACTTTTAATCTCCCCTTGTTACTATACCGAATTAAATAATACTAATTGTAAGTATGTAAAACTTGTGTATAGAAATACTTTCGTAAGCTCTTTGATGATGCAGTCAAGAAGCACACCAATACAGACAGCGTTAATCAAACAGTAAGACAGAACTCAGATGGGTAAACAGTCATTCATAGAATAAACAAACCATTCAATACAAATAAAAGTGAACCAGAGGATTAGGTAGTTTCTGGAGCTATCAGTCATATTGAAGAAGAGATTCATAGAGAATTCTTCAAGTTAGTGATGAAAATATTTTTCAGGTAGATAGTGAAAGCTAGATAGTACAGTCTCCAGACAGAGAGAATGCAACACTGTACAAAAATCATCTATCTGAGCCTAGTAAGCTGGTACACTACACATATTGAGGACGCCCTTAGTAGTGTTTTATCATACGTAAACAGGTCAACAAATAATCAACCGCATTCTTTTCTCAAAATGTAGGCACAAAACTCAACAATTAGGTATGCAGATATACAGAATTCTAAGCTCCATTAATCAGAGAAACTGGACCAAACTGTTCACCATCGCGTGTTGACAAACATCCTAGTTGTCAAATTCTAAAAAGCGTTGGAAGGCAATGAAAACCACTTTATGAGCACTCTTCATAATTTACCAGATAGACAGTTAAACAAAAAGACAATTTATCTGGTGACGACATTGGCGAAAACATTGCAGTCGTATGGCGATGGAGGCGACAAAGAAAAGTAGACATAACTAGACAGCATCAAGGCATCGGTAGCATAGCGGTTAGGACGCTCACCGACCATGCACATGGTCCGGGATTCGATCCTCGGCCGGCGCACTAGCTTGAAGCCCTATGTTCCACTGGGGAACGTGAAGGAAAGAAAAAAAGGCATTACGTCACCACACAACTAAATGGTAATTCATGTATGTATCTAAATTTTTCATAAAACGCAATGAAAGGTGGAAAAAAATGACGTAGAAACGCCACAATTTTATTTCGAAAAATCTATTCCCAGTCATATGAAGTCTAAAAGGAAAACGTTATTTCTTTAAAAAAAGCCCGGAAATGAAAATCACAGGCTGCTATTCAATAGGTAAAATTTCTGAAAGCACTTGAAGGAATAATTATAGTTAAGTTTATGTTTTGCACCTGAAAATAATTTATAATAGAAGGCTAGTTTTTTCAAGCGCTGCACTTATTGTGTTACACTGGATGATTTGAACTAAAATGGCGGTAGAGTAACCTTAAACTGTTTCTGATATCTGCCTCCATTCAAGACTGTCAATAAAAGTTTGCAATTTCCACTGTGTATTGCGGAAAAAATGTAAAAGGAGAAGCAATAGGAGATTATTTTAAAAAATTCGTAAGGTAAACTGCTATTGTCTTTCAAGAATATTTGCCATTTTGAAACTACTCTGTTAAAATGATATAAAAACCACGCATGGTTTAAATAATTTTACCATAACTAGTCAATTATTAGTGTCGATTTCCTCACAAGCCTATACCAGTTAGAAAATCACTGGACTCTTTCTTGATGTGGTTATGTTAATTTGCGAAGCTTTCATTGACCCTAACTAGGTGACATCTTCAGCACATATTTTAATTTGAATTGAAGTGAGCTTTCAGATTTCTCCACTAGTTTATTAGTCATCTCTCCTGGTGAGCGAACTCGAAAGTGATTGGTTGTTTTCGTGTGTTTTCACACCATCTAGGCTACTTGTGTTGGTTGGTACTGATTGTTTCCTTGACTTGAACTTTGACCCTTTGTGTGTGTGAGGTTTCCTTCTTATCGGTTAGTAAATGTTGTCTGTCTCGATGTTTCTATTGATTGACAATTCACTGGAATACCAGACTTCTAAAAATTCTCTAGCATTCTTCATGTTTCCTCTGTCTAATATTTGGACGTTGTCCCAGACACCTGAGCTTCAGATCTCCTTCATCATATCTAAATCACTGGACTCATCTATCTACCTAGTTAGGGAGTATTTTAGAAGGATCAACTCTTCAACGTACAAGTCTGTTGCCAATACAGTCGTCCAAGGTGGAATTCAATGCTGCGGTAATTCGAACTTCTGTAGATTTGTGGTACAACACCATTGCCAACCACTACCAATGATCAGTCTCCGCTTAATGCTTAAATGGGTAAACCTCCACCTGGCACATCTTCACAGTACCACTGCAGAACACCCATCATGTACCCACTAAAGAACACGAGATTAACGTTTTGAATAAAATCTAAGAATTATTATAAAATCTGCATTTGAAATGCCTTTTGTCAACAGCCATCTAGCTGCACTCGCCTTCTTTGATCGAAAAATAGGTTGCAAGTATCTAATGCCATGCGTTCAGTCCTTGGGTTGGTGCAAACTGAATTCTATCAGTCAAGTTTGCATCATGATTAACGCCTCACCATCACGATACACTCTGAATTGTTGTTGTTAGGTGATTGGAGGCAGTCGGCAAGAAGATCTGAACCCAGGTTTCGTGCTAGCTGACACTCATCACCAAGGTCTATCTGCAACGTTGTAGGAATTTATGTACCCTCTAAAACTCGAACCCGTGCCACTCAGTGCTGCAGTCAGACGCATGACACCAGTTATATCCCACGTAGTGTTCAGTCAAATTTTCTAATTCAATCCTGCAGGAAGCTAATAGAGGTTCCAAATAGATCTGTGGTAGTGTCTCTGACTGTTTCAGTGGGTGAGAAGGGTTGGAATCTCAGAAAGAACTTAAGGTCCTTCAAGGTTGCAGACAGGGCTTGCTAACGAGTGCCAACATGCATGAAGCCTAGGTTCAAGGCTTCTTGCCGACTGCATCCAATCACCTACTAAATCACCTTATTCCAGGATAGATTCTCTCATACTCAGATGTGTCAACTTCGTTTCATTCTACTTACATCTTATGACCAACTGACATCACTTAGCATTTGAAACTCACAATCTCACCAATGATCAAATACAAAGCCAGTTAACCATTTTTAACTAAGGCGAAATTCAGCGGGCTATGAATTATCGCTTCTGCCATTTAGTTACTTATGTCTCAACTACCACCCTCATCTGTTTTCATCTCTTGACGCATGTTAACCTCACATATTTTCCCAATACGGGCAACTGAATTATTCTGTACATAATTATTCCCCGCTCTTGCGCACTCTCTATATTTTCTTTCACCCTTTGACACATAATTTCTTTCTTACAACCTTAAATAATGAGAGTTGATGATTGAAAGTGAGATGAAAATGTTGGTTGTAATAGGATTCGAGCTAGCGGCCTCTTACTTCCTAGTCCATCTCTCTAACTTGGTGATCCATCTGAGTCAACCACTATCCAGGTAGTCATCACACTGTAATTGCCACCACTAGTAATGCCCAGCTACAATGTTAATCAGAGATAAATAACTGTTCGTTTATCATAACGCTAGCTGCCAAGGTAGCTCTTCTTGTGTTGATATTATCCATACTTCATTCGTAAGAAAGGAGGAGAGCCATATTGTTAAGTGATAGTAAAAACGGCTGAAGTAACTTTGGATTGGCTGGCAGACTGTTATTAACGTAAGGGGTGTTGACTGAAGGTGGAGTAAAAGTCCAGGTCATGGTAGGTATAAAACCAGCAGCATTGGATCTACTTGCCCAGTATCCTAAACGAGTTGAGCTATAACATCAAACTGCTAATCAGGTCAACAGTGACTTGTATGTTCAAAAAGTGGTCATGATCTGACTTCCTTTAGAGAATCATCAAAGACTAGGGGGTACTAGACAGCTTATTCATTCCTGTTTGAGACTATTCGGCGATACACACCCATAAGCTCACCAAGAAAACAAGATGCGGATTTTCAGCTCCAATGTGAAGTCAGTGCTAATTACCACACAGATCAGAGACTTGGCACGGTGTCACGAAGGCCATTTCCAACAAACTAGACACATCCATCAACAGCTGTCTTCGCTCAATACTACTCAAGATCAGATGGCCGGTCAGAAAAGATCAGAAACAGGGATCTCTGGCAATGAACGAACGAACCAACCCATCAGGAACCGATTGTGCAATAAATCTGCAGGAAGAAATGCAGGTGGATTGGATTGGCCATACTCTGAGAAAACAAGCCACCATCAAGTGACATTCATCACACGCCAAGCAATCACTCGAGTGGAAGGCAACTGGGAAGCGGCGAGTTAGTTGATCGTCAGTGCAATGGTGACATGGAGGAAGAGGTCATGTGAAGAGGAGATGAAAGCACGTGAGCAGATGTGGAGCCAGGTGAAAACGTTGTCAGAGAACCGAACGCAATGGAGATGTGTGGTTGAAGCTCTATTTTCCTCTAGGAACTAAAGGAAACAATAATAATAAAGCCATCAGGGACCTAGCCTAGAGCCTTCAGGTCACAAGCTGGGATTGTTAACCATTCATCCACTCAAACGGAATTCTACGGCTCATCCATTCTAACTGCTGCCGAATTTTTTCTCATACCCAGGTCGGTGAACCCTCCTTTTCTTGAAGACAATTCATGATTATTCTTGAAATCAAACCAAATCACATCAAATCTCTGAAAACCAACACATAATACAAAATAATAATATTTAACTGAATTTCAAAGAACCTTCAGTATTATAACAAATCAATTAAAAAAAATAATTACATCACAACAAAAAAATACAGTAATCACTAAATGCGTTGTTGCCTGGTCATTCATTATTCAATCATACTATTTTCATTCTTGTTTTGCCTTTGTTTTTAATTCTCTAGAATGAAATAATAAAAAAAAAGAAACTATAGGGAAGAAATAACCAAAAAGTGTAATTTTTTTAACTTTAAAATTTTAATGCATATGCCTCAGTGAATAAGGAAATCATCTGTCAAAAAATGGCTTGATTTTCTTTAGTAAATGCATTACTCAATTTTAATTCAGCTTTGTGACATTATAAATTCTTTATTATTCAGTATAGAATAATGTGAATTGTTCATATAAACGCAAATACTACCACTTTCTAACTTGATTAACTAGCTTTCCTTTATACAGCCAGCCCCCACCCCATCCCTACTGTCCTGCATACACGCGCATTCACACAGGCACACACACACACAATCCGCCCCGTTTTACTTCCTTCTGCTGAACTAATGAAGTCATCAATCATTAGTAGTTTATGGCAGCATTTTACGATTTCTTTGATAGCAAAAAGCAAACAAAACAACTTAAAATCATTCTCATTTAATCATTAAATTCCCTGTTTTACTGACCTTTGAAAAATTAAACGAGAATAGTTATTAGTGAATGAAGGAATGAATTGAGTATAATAAGAATTACGGTTATTCATACAATATTCCCATAGGAATACGATTAAAAAAAGGGACATTTATTCCATCTGCTTTCTTTAATTACAGGCTAGATAAGTGTGAGGAGATTTTTTGCAAAAGATTTTTAAAGTTGTGTTCCATAACAGTCCGTCCATAACTCTAAATCATGAGTTGCAAGAAGCTGATACAAGCTGTTGAAAAGTCGACAACTAGGTACCACCAATCACCATCAACGGGAGGGATTTGAAAGAGGTTACTTCATTCACTTATCTAGGGAGCATTGTCTCAACTACAGGAGGAACGGACGAGGATGTCAAATTGAGAATCGGGAAGGCGAGAAACACATTCATCAACTTGAAACCAATCTGGAAATCTTCGTCACTCAGCCTGCATCAACAACAAAATTCGGATTTTCAATACAAACGTCAAGTCAGTCAGTTCTTCTATACGGATCAGAAACGTGGCGGGTCACAAAGAATATTCCCAACAGCCTGTTGCAGACCTTTATCAACAACAGCTGTCTTCGCTCTATACTGAAGATCAGATGGTCGGAAAGAACAAGAACTAACAAGAAACTATGGGAACAAACAAAGCAAGAAGCAATCACCCAACAAATATGCTGGAGAAAGTGGAGATGGATTGGACACTCGCTGAGGAGGCCACTGGATAACATCGGGCATCAGGCCAACGCTCGAGTGGAACCCGAAAGGGAAGCGGCGAGTGGGACGTCCAAGGTTAACATGGAGGAGATCGTGTGAAGAAGGGTTGAAACAGTATGGATAAACATGGATGCAGGTGAAAAGTACGGCAGAAGACAGAAGCAAGTGGAGACATGCAGTTGAAGCCCTATGTTCCACTAGGAACCCAAGGGAATAATAATAATAAGTTACTGATGACGTGGAAGTAGTTGGTTCCATTTTTGATGGGTTCATGAGTGCATGCTCCCAAATAGTCCCAAACTAGGGAGCAGTATTTGTCCAATGTTTCCTGGTCTTTAGTGATTCTTTAATTCTCGTTAGTTCTTAGCGAAATCTACATTAAACTAGCTAAACTGTTTAGATGGTGTTGATATTGTTAGCGAGAGATTTTTTGTATTTGTGTGACAGTGATTTAGGCTACTGATAACGAAGAGTGAGTAGTATATACAGCTATAGGTTTAGTTACAGTTGCTGAAAGTAAGTAGAACACAGGTCTGAGAAATAGCACTTTATTTGGATTGTCAATCATTTTCCTGGAAAAGAAGAATGTGCATACGCTCATTTACATGCTCATTTGGAGCTGATTCCATTCGATTTTGTATGTTCTCCGTAAACGCGTAGCTGAACACCACTACCCGATTTGGTTAATGAAAGGTGAGCACAGAACTATGAAGTCTTCAATCTAGGAACACCTTCTGGAGTCTGGTCATTCAGTTTCGCCTGATTTGTCCTTCAGAGTTATTTACAGGACTAAATCAATACCCTCGAAAGCTTACGTTTTCTCCAATTATGCATAAGCCGAAGCTCTAGCTATATATGGACAAAAACCTAAATCATGTGTTCAAATACGCTTTGTCAAACCCCTTTCTTTACTTTGTTCATGGTAGTGTTCTTTTATTTCATTCCACTTTACCACTTGAATTCATTCCACTTCACTTTGTCTTCTCGTTCTTTACTGTGTTTATCAACCTACTCCTGATTTTTTAGACAACACGTGACCTACAATTTTAAAATCTTTATACCAGTTCATTTATTTATTAATCTTTAAAAGTTTTGTAATTCATCCACTTCAACTCTATTCCCTTAATACATCATTTTAATTATCTTTATTCCTACCATATGTGAAATATTGACTGAGCAATTTCTAATGCCACTTAATGCCATTTTCTGTAATAATAAATACAACTGTACATTTAGCCTTAAAATTATATCGCTGGAAAGAGATATTTCTTCGCTGAACGAAGACTGTATTTTTCCTTATGAATTAATGAATATATTTTGTGATTTGAAACAAGAATGTTCTCAGTTGTAGAGGTAAATTGATGACTGACCCAGCTTTCAAAAGTTATCTTAATCTATTTCTATGTATGACTGGTTGGGGGACTTCATCATGAGCTGACATCAACTAGAGAACCATTGGAAAACCAGCAGTGGAGTAGTGGACAGTCAGCTGATTCTTCCTAGTTTGGGACTCTTTAGCAGTACACATCCACAGACAGGGTTCCAACCCACGTCCCTCTGGTTACAAGGCGAGCTAGCTCGTGGACCATTAAGTCACTGTGACCCAATCCAGTGGCTAACAGATGAATTCTAGCTTCTGCCGATTTATGGCATAGTGTCTTCTTAGATGAGTTACTGCCTGACCTTCAACCTGTTGTACCCTACTGGTCACACCTTCCAACTA
This sequence comes from Trichobilharzia szidati, assembly GCA_944472155.2. Lineage (NCBI taxonomy): Eukaryota > Metazoa > Platyhelminthes > Trematoda > Strigeidida > Schistosomatidae > Trichobilharzia > Trichobilharzia szidati. Next base: position 33,666,766 of record OX235276.1, on the reverse strand, counting down.
GAATCCCAGGTCACTGCCTGAATAGGGCTAGTCCCTAGTGAGCATCAGACTGACTTTTTAAGTATTGGTTTTGTAGGGATTTTGTTTGTTTGAGTGTTTGAAGGATTTCATCATGAGCTGACAAGTGTGACCATTATACTGACAGAGATATATCAAAAGTCTTCTATTTCATATATCAAACTGGCTATTGGCATTTCGATTGAAGTATATCCAGAGACTCCTAATTCACATTTCTAGCTTGTACTTGAAGCATCTGAAGCTGAAAAAATACTGAACAGAGGTCTTTTAGAAGTGATCAGATAAACACTTCAGTGACTATAATTCACAGAAAGCCCATACACTTAAATAGCTGTTTGGATATCGGACGGTTTCATTCAACATCAGGCTAGAACAGGCTTCAGGTTACATCGTGAACCACTGAAGCATGTGGAGCACTTAAGGACTCTTAAGCAGTACACAACCATGATCCCACCGCAAATCGAGCCCAGAACTCCAAGATGCTGATCTGACGAAGAAGGTCCTAAGCTCAATTTAGAAAATATCCCCATTTAGACATTTGAGAAAACAGAAAGATTGAGCGAAGAAATATTTACTTTTCAATTAGATCCTCTTCTATGGCTCTACTCTAATATATATAGCATTTTTTACAATACACAACAATTTACCAAACACGTGGCGGTATGTTTGTTAACAATAATTAACTAGTGTCAAAGTGTCAATGGGTAGATAATTAAGGAAGAAAATTAATACACACAATTAAAAGGTAGAAATGGATAGAATAAATTAATTTTACAAGAATAACACGTAATTAAAGATGAAGTCAAAAAATAAATAAATAAAAATAATTTGGACAATTAGAATTTAATAGGGGGAGGGGGGCGACGTAGTCCTGTCTTGTAACGATGGCCACGGTAAGCAAAGTGGCTGTACAAATTTCTTCTGTACACATAGGCTTGGTTTCTTCTGGTGGATTCCAATTGCTTCAGCTGTCTGTAAAAGACGAAATCTTAGAGCAAAGTTAAGATTAGTTGGAATACGATAAATAATTTTAAATGCAGTATTCACATCGACCTTGTGCTCAGTATCAACAAGGTGTGCTAAAATAGAACTACGAATAGATTTTATTTGTCCCTTGCTTAACCACGCTGGATGATGTTCAGAAATACGACGATGAAACTGCCCAATTGTACGCCCAATGTAGCTGGCTCCGCAGCTGCAGTCAAATTGGTAGACACACATAGAAGAGGCGAATTTAGGTAGTTTGTCCTTATTTCTCGAACATAGAATAGGGGTGGTTTTGAAGAGACAACGTACTTCTGCTGCATAATAAGCTCTTTTAACCGCATTCTTTAAGCGCTGTGTTATGATTTCACTGATGTTGTCACCGAGGAACTGCAATTTTATGAACATTGGCTTTTTTGAAACTGTAGCGATACTGACCCTCTTTGGTGCTGAATTCATATTCTTCTCAATAAATTTATCTGGATAACCATTTTTTCTAAGTAATTCTTTAATAATCTTAAGCTCCTCATTGAGGCAGTCGTCTGAACATATTAACTTAGCTCTATGAACCAAACACTTTACCAGGTTACGTTTATATTTCAAAGTTACAAAACTCAAAAAATGAGTGTACTGACCTGTTGTTGTAGGTTTCCTATACACACTCCTTCTTAGTGTGCCATCATCTTTCCTTGCCATGAAGACGTCTAGGAATGAGATACTGTCATTACTTTCTTTCTCCATGGTAAAGTTTATTGCTGAATGTGCATCATTAAACTTGTCAAGGATATTCATTGCATCATTCTCATGTTTCATAACCACAAATGTATCATCCATATATCGACAGTAGAAATCCATGTCATTAATTACTCCTTTCAGTGGTCCATTCTCTAATTTAGCGATGAAAAAATCAGCTCGGATTGGACCTAATGGGGAACCCATAGCTACACCATCAATTTGCCTGTAATATTCCTTATTGAATAAGAAATGAACATTCATTGTACATCTTAAAATAAGTTCCTTCAAGGTGGATATCGAAATCCCGATGTCTATGTTTCGTGTAGTAATCTCCTCACATATAAAAACCACTGTCTCCATTAACGGTACATTGGTGAACAAGGAGGATACATCAAAAGATATCATAAACTTATCCCTCACATTAAGATCTCTTATTTTGTCAACAAATTCAAAACTGCCATTTACGCTATGTTTTACCAATTCATTATGCAGAGGCTTTAGAAGCTTCACTAGCCATTTTGCTATTGCATGATATGGGGAATTACACATGTCCAATACTGGTCGAAGCGGCAAACCAATTTTGTGCACTTTTGGTAGTCCATATAATCTTGGTGTAACCGTGCCAGTAGGCTTTAAAGATTCATATAGACCGTCTATGATACTACTTTGTTGTTTAAGTCTTTTTAGTGACTCAATTAGTTGTTTCTCCACTTTTTCTGTCGGATCGACGGAAGATGTAATTTTTTGAAATTTTCGATGATCACTGAGTATTCCATTCATCTTATCTATGTATTCAGTTCTATTCATTATTACTACTCCAGAGCCTTTATCAGGCTTCGAAATTATTATATTCTCATTATTTCGCAGCTTATCTAGGGCTTCCCTGTGTTTCTTGGTCAGTAAGCTATTTAGTTTCTGTTTACTATTCATATATTTATAACAACAGTCCACTAGAGTTGATTTAAGACTTTCAACTGCCTCAGGTGACGAGGGTGTCAAGCCTTCAGTTTGAGCAAAGAAGTTTTCAAACTGAACTTGCATGCTATATATATTAGAGTAGAGCCATAGAAGAGGATCTAATTGAAAAGTAAGCTCAATTTCTCGAGAGGACGTGACTGAATGCTGTTGAAGAGACCTAAAATTGAGCTAAACGGTGTGCCAGTACTCTGTACTTCCCAATGGTTTTTTAACTGATATTGCGTCGCGATCTAATTTGAAACCAGCCCGATCCCTGCATAAAACCAACATTTAAAACAGGCTTCACAAAATATCCAGCAGATAAAATAGGAAGAGAACCAGTATTCGAAAACCATGTCAACTTTAATAAAAAGCTTGGCGAAATAGAGATTACTAACACGCATACTATAAAGGTGCAATAATCTTTAACTATTGATCAGATCGTTAGGAGGGAATTCAAAACAGCTGAGCAAATAACAGTGTTTGAAAATGATCTTGGTTACATTGTTATGTAGAAGTTGTTGTTTCCAAACCATTTTAAATCAACCGCTTTTATACAGGAAGCTAGTGTGAATGAATAACTTAACGCTACCCTTGTGATTAGATCTAATTTTTGTTACGTCACAATCTTTGTTTAGTCTTGATTTTTATTCATTGAGCTGTATTTAATCATTAAGCTTCTCAGTTGAATTGATTGCCTGGTTTGGGTTATAATTTTACCTGTATTTACCATATATCTTTTATATTCCCACCCTTTCTACTTAACTCATTTTAATCGGTAAAAAAGAACTCCAATTGTTTGAAAATTAACCATGTTGTATTCAACTTTATTGTTCAATTACTGTTTATTTCATATTCCTTTAAGTTCCTTGTGGAATATAGGGCTTCAGGCTACAGCTATGAAGTTTAGGTAGCAGTTGCATTTATTTTTACGGGATAAGGTTGCTAACCTCATGCCTAAACATCCTATTTTACCAGTCATATTGTAGTGGTGTGACACAGACGATGTGTGTCAACGGAATATGACTCTCGCATATTCCCACAGTTCAATTCGGTATTGGCAACAGAATACAATATGTCTATTTGAACATTCTATTTTATATTAGAGACGGAATGTTATTCCCTCAGTTGAAGACGAATATAAACTGTGTGGATATAAACAGTTGTATGATTAATGAAATATACCTTGGCTGTCATGTCTTTCCCTCTGTTGTTGCAATATTACCGACTTAGCGAGGTAAAGGAGTGCGTCGGCCGGAGATTGAAGCCCGGATCAGCTATGTAGTTGGCGAGCATTCTACGGCTCAATTACTGTACTAAGAAATAATTATGAAGTATGTGATGCATTTACATTTATAATAAATTCTGTTTTAATAAGGCTGTTAGCAATTGGAGAAAAGCACTGAAATAAAACTGAGTTCTATTCATCCCCCATTGTTTGACGAAAATAAAAGACAAAGCAAAATGAAATAAGTTCAGCTAAGTATTGGTTTTTATTGTAGGAGATTTTTTCGTTTGATTGGTTGGAAGATTTCATCACGAGCTGATATCAGTTAGGGAAACATTGAAAACCAGTAGACAGTACTGGACAGTTGTTTGATCCTAGTTTGGGAATTATTGGCAGTGTGCAGTAGAATGAAACAGCTGTTCAGTACAGCCAGGTTTTCCAGTGGTTCTCTAATTGATATCAGTTCATGATGAAATCCTCCAACCAAACAAGTTCAGCTAAGTGACTGTTTTCTGTGTAGCCATTTCATCCTATTTTGGAATTATGCAGCTGTGTGCACTCATGACTCTACCAGGGATGCAATCTAAGACCTTCAGAGATAGACATAAAGCTCGCCGACCATTCAGTCACTTCAGCTGGAGCACAATGCCCCCCAAAATCTAGCTGATGAAGAGTCGCGAAATGGGACGAAACAGCTAGGCAGTGTTTCGTGCGGGTTTTCAGTGATCTCTCTAAATCATGTTGGTTCTTGATGAAAACTCAACTGTTGAAATCAATTCAAAACCCCACAAATCATTTAATCTGGATATTTATATAATTATTTTGTGTATGTCTACACACGTCTTGCTATTCAGATCTCAAGAAATTCCAGTGTGGAGTCAGTAGATGAAAGAATCACACTTCTGAGGAAGATACTAGTTGAAAATGGCTACCTGCACCCTTGTACTTCACAGATAAAAGCATTAGGCACAAATCTAACAAAGAAACTTCTATCTCAGTGCTGAAGAATGTGTTATACATGAGCGTAGTGATCACAGGCGATCTTCTGTCAAACACCCTTAAAAAGAGAATATCAAACATCTAGAAACGAAAATTCTTTACATCTACATTAAGATTTGCAATTTCCCGCCACCCAATAACCGGAAAGATAAACCATAGCATCTGAAAACTTTAATGTGCATTTAACTATTCACTTGCTTCTATGGAGTCATTAAAAAACAGTTAACTAGCATTATCCCTTATGCCTTCAGAAATGGCACAATGGATAAAACCATATTGTTATATTCAGGGGAAATTCATCCCTAAAAAGTCGAAGGAACTGTTCCCAAAAATAAGTGTGTTTTCATGATTTATGAATTTCTAAGACTTTATCCATTTGGATGGAGAATTCTGATTTAAGTGCACAGAAGAAACTTCTTCACCTCAAGCCAATGATACCCAGCTGGAACGTTATCGATATCCACAACGGAAAACCCAGTGAGGCGTTTGAAGTGAATACAAGAGGAAGACAAGGCAGCTTGCCTATCACCGCCGATGATATTCTTAGTTGTGGTGAGTAGCAAGAAGACGAGATTACGTTGAACTGATAAGAAAACTGTAGAAGACCTGGATTTCGTAGATACCATATGTCTTATGTCACACAAACTCGAAGACTTACAGGAGAAAACCAACAAACTGGCCGGTAGAAGAGGCAGACTGGCTGCGAAGACAGGACTGCAGGTGAACACAGAGAAGACGGAGGTGATGAAGACAATCAGCCAACACCAACAGAAACAACAACAACAACCAGCACGAATCACCATCAACGGAAAAGATTTGACAGAGGTTACTTCCTTCACTTATCAAGTAAGCACTGTTTCAACCATAGGCAGTCGGAACGGATGAAGATATCAAAGCCAGTTTGAATTGGAAAAGCAAGATATGCGTTCATCAACCTGAAACTAGTTTGGAAATCTTCTTTACTCATTCAGCCAGCATACAGAACAAGATTAGTATTTTCAGCACAGATGTGAAGTCAGTCAGTCAGTCAGTTCTTCTATACGGGTCAGAAACGCACTGCGCGTGTGTCACGGAAAGGATTTTCAAATAGTTACAGACCTATATCAACAGCTGCTCACTTCGCTGGCTGCATTCTGAAGAACAAATGGCTGGCTGGCCAGAAAGAATTCGTAACAAGAAACTCTGCAGTGGAACAAACCAACCGATATCCGATTGCTCAACAAATATGTTAGAGAAAGTGAAGATGGATGGATCGGGCATGCATTAAGGAAACCATCAAATGACATTGGGCGCAATGCAGGCCATTGCTTGAGTGAAATCTAAATATGAAGCGACGAGTGGGTCTTCAGTGTGGGGGTGTCATAGAGGAGATCGTTTAATGAGGAGCAGATGAGAGATTATGCGCAATCGTGAATCCAGTTGAAAAGGATGACAAAAAATAGAAGAAAGCGGAGATGTGTTGTTAAAACCCTGTGTTCTACTCGTACCCCAAAGGAATAATAGTATTAATATCATTTTCTTAACTAACCCTTTTGTTTATTCGTTTCATCCGTTACATAGTTTATCTTGATACTTGTCTCTATTCTCCAAGGTATTACCGTCAAATTTTTTAATGAATGTCTTCTAGTATCACACAAATTCTAGACTGAATTTACTAATCTTCATACCTTACGTTACAATTTGACTAGTCTTCAGTGTTTAAAATATTTTGATAAGAGTAATGTTACGAATTAATTCAATTTTTTAAGTGTTGATCTCCAGAAATTCAACTTATTACACGTTTGATTACAAGCTGTCATCAATTTGAGTCGTGCGTCTGTGGCACAGTGGTTAGGACGCTCGCCGACCATGCACATGGCCTGGGGTTCGATCCCCAACCGATGCACACCCGATATCAATGGTCGGCCTGCAAAATTTGGGCTACCGATATCACATGCTGAAAATTCCATACTTGTATCTGAAATACTGTGTGGAGTCAAGCTGTAATAAAATAAAAAATAATAATAAAAAATTAAGATTGCTGGTTCTTACACCTACTCATGAACTCCTGGAACTGACTTTCAGAAGAAGTGGTATCATCGACCTCACTTGACTCATTCAAGAAGAGCACAGAAATTTACTAGAAAATGATTAACATAGGCGTCAAGCCTTCTATCCTCAATCAATAAATTCTAATCTGAAGTGTGGGTGAAGAGTCCTAGAACTATGACGAAACAGCTATCTAATACTTCATGCAAGTTTCAAATGGTTCTCGAACTGATGTGAGTTCATGATGAAATCCTGAAACCAATCGAATCTCCGCAAACCACCTCCTCAAAATTTCACCTGTAGAATACAGATCCTCAACCCTTGTCAATTTAATCAGTAAGAGTCTCTCTGCGAGCACAATCACTGTCGACAGCTACTTTTGTCAGCAGCTATTAGCACCCACACAAAGAATGGACTGATTGAGTAATGTGTGGGTAGTAGCACGAATGGTGAGTTTCACTGTTCACTTTCTATGGAAGTATAATCACGTTTATAGACATTTCATAAAGATTCTTTTATTTTAAACAATAGTAAAAGGGCAAATTCAAGTGTTGGTTTTCAAGGATTTGATTGATTGGTTGGAGGATTTCATCATGAGTTGAAATCGGTTAGAGAGCCACTGGAAAGCCGGGGGGTACTGAATAGTTGTTTCGTCCTAGGATGGGACTCCTTGCCACCCACTGAAGTTAGAACCCAGGACTTTACGGTTAAAAACGGAGCTTGTAAACCACTCTGCTACCAAATCCTGACTCTACAGCCTATGAATTCTGTGTTGGAAACACTTGTGGAGCCCTCACTGATTTTCAAGGTTTCTCTAATTAATGTCACTTCGTAATGACACAGTACCTCGAAAACAATCTAATCCCTACAAACTGATACTTAAAAATAAACATCATATACAAGGAAGTGTTATGCATCCCAGTGATATATTCCCAATCGGTAAAACGTCATATATATATATGAACTTTGTAGCGAAAATAAATCATTTTTCGAATATATGTCTAAACGGATTAAAGGTTTAATTAATTTACAGAAAATTCGGAACATCGAAATGTTACAGCCACTTTGAGAATCTGTCAAATAAACAAAGGCAAGGTTAATTTAATTAAACTGGAGGATGCATCCTATTTAAAAGAGTAGAATGTAACCAGACACATAAAACTTATGAAGGGAAGACGTTTCACTCGCAAGGGTGAAAAATGACTCAACAAAACAGTGAGAAAGTTAGAGAAATAAGTTTCAAAGGAGAAATATTAGTAGCCATAGTTTTCGCAGTCTGAAGAAGATTTACCCATAATTGATTTTTAGGAGATTCCTAAGTTTCTCGAGAGATATTTGAATGAAGTTATTTCTTTTAACTATTTGGGCAGCATCGTTGCAACTACACCCGTGCTGCTGGACGTGGATGTCAAAATGAAGATCAGAAAAGTAAGGAAAACATCAATTACTTTAAAATTAATTTCAAAATCTGCTGCACTCAACATATAGAACAAGATTAAGCTTTTCAGTGTCAAGTGATTTAATACGGTTCAATGATTTATCACGTGCGTCACCAAAAGTATTTCCAGCAGTCCACTGAATAAATTCATCAATCAATAGCTGCCTTCGTTGGCGAGGTAGTGATGATCAGATAACCATAAAGAATTAGCAAACAATGAACTCAAGCAGTGCACCAACCAGGAAGCTGTCGCCCAATAAATATACAGAGGGAAATGGAGGTGGATAGATGACATGCTCAGGATGTCATTCACTGACATCGTACGCCAGCCACAACCATGAATGGAAATTGAATAGGAAACAGCGAGTAAAGCAATCAAGAGAAAAATAAAGAAGATCCTGTGAGAAGGGGATCAGAGTTTGTGAATACTTGTTGAACTGGCCTCAAGACGACTGTAGAGAGCAGGATGAAATGGAAATGTAGTGTCAAAGCCTTGTGTTCGACTCCAAACCTACAGAAATGGTAATAATAATGATAATTAACATCTAATGGTGTGAAATATTTCCATTTTTAAACCCATGGAAAATTCCCATTGTAACATATAGGAAATTAAAACTACTGGTGATTCAGCGAAGAGACTCTTTTCAACGAATTTATCATCAAGCTCTACAATCGTATATATATATATATATGGTTTTTATGAAGTTATATCCCGTGAGGGAATTGAATCATAGGTGGGAATGCATAAAATTATAATAATAGTAGCATGAAATGCAATTAAAAGTAAAATGTTTGTGATAATAATCATAGTTAAATGTCAAGTGGCAAAACAATTAATTTAAATAATTTATAATGAATCAATCTGACTCGGTGCTCAAATTATTCCAGGAAGTTCGTAACACCTACTGTCTGGAAACTTATAATTAATGTCATATATAGAATAATTCATAGGATGGATAGAACTTGAAAAAGAGTGTGCATTTATAGGATTAGTAGACAAATCGAATAAAATAAAAACGTTACGTAATGTTGTGTGAAATTTAATACCATAGAATTTAATGTTGTAAAAAGGAATTGATTTAGAATGACAAGTGGAACAAGTGAAATAATACCAGGGGCAATTAAAAGTGAGAAGAGTAATAGTAACAACTGACGTAATAAAGGAAGAGAATACAAATTGAATAGACAAAATGAACAAATGGAAAACTGGTTGAGCCAAAATATGATTGGGGATTACCATACTTTAGCATAGGGAGATTAAGACCATGAAAGTTAGAAGGATTGAACGAACTTTTTCTGTACACAGAGATCTTATTGCTTACCGCAATAAGAAGCGCGATCATTGAACATCTGGTCGACAATGATCACCCTATCTCTATAGCCTCCGCCTTTAAAGTCATCTACAAGGCAAGAGTAATTTACCCCAATCCCTACGTACCCGACTCATCTGTATTGCTGAAGCTTTGGCTATCGAAACAGAAAAGCCAGATCTCTGTATAAAGAAAAGGTTCGTTCAACCCCTCTAACTTCCATGATCTTAATCCCTCTATGCTAAATTATGGTAATCCCCAATCATATTTCGGCTCTACCAGTTTTCCATTTGTTCATTTTGTCTATTCACTTTGTATTCTCTTCCTTTATTACGTCAATTGTTACTATTCTCACTTTGAACTGTCTCAGGTATTATTTCACTTGTTCCGCCTATCACTCTAAATCAATTCTTTTTACAACGTTAAATTCTATGCTATCAAATTCCACACAATATTACGTAAGGTTTTTCTTTTATTCGATTTGTCTACTAATCCTATAATTGCACACCCTCTCCAAGTTCTATCCATCCTATGAATTATTCTATATATGACATTAATTGTTTTGCCACTTGACATTTAACTGTGATTATAATCACAAACATTTTACTTTTAATTGCATTTCATACTACTGCTACTATTATTTTATGCATTCACACCTATGATTCAATTCCCTCACTGGATATAACTTCTTAAAAACCATATATACATACGATTGTAGAGCTTGATGATAAATTCGTTGAAAAGAGTCTCTTCGCTGAATCATCACTTCTTGGATTTTCTAAATATTTCCATATCGTGAATTAAAAGTCATTCTGAACGAAGAATATTCTTTTCAATAATTTCTCTTCAGGTTTTTACAATTATAAGAAAGAATATTTTTGGTGTTACAGTAATGGCCAGTTGTGCGGTGGATACATCTTTTACAGATTAGTAGTTATGGGGTGTCAAAATGAATAGTCGTATTTGTGTGACAAACATCGTGCTAGGCTGAAATCGATTACAAATACTGTGAAATAGGAGACAATGGTTGTGATTAGTCATAATAGGTTTGTTGTGTAGGGGGTAGGAAAAATTGACAAGTCATTTCAAGGTTATAAAATGTGTCAGGCGGGTGAGTTGCTAGTACAAAGTGGCATGTATTACACAGGAGGAGATAGCAAGAATGCAATGAGAGGTTCATAATGAAATGACGAATGTGTGAAGTGAAATAGGTGGAGGAATTTATTGAGGAAAGAGATAATATTAGTAATACTAAGTCCGGATAGCACAATAATAAAATTCGATAATATTGAGACAACAAAACTAGTCCGCTGAAAGATGAAATAGCAAAAATGGAAATGTCTTATCGTTACATGGATGACACTTTCGTAGTGTACGATGAAGAGGTAAGTAGTGATTTGATTTTGAGCAACTTCAATAATGTTCACCCAGCAGTCCACTTTACCAACGAAGGGGAATACAACGACTCTCTGCACTTACTCGACGTCCTACTAACGAGAAGAGAGGATGATTCTGTCAGAAGAACTATATTTAGAGGACTAGAGACCAAAGCTCAGTATACACACTTTCTTAGCTTTGTTTCGATGAAATACAGACGTAATCTGATCAGGTGCTTAGCATTTAGAACGAAGTCCATTTGTTCCGAAGACTGTGTAAAGAAAGAACTCTAGGTCATCCGAGACATTCTAAGCGAGAATAGATATTCAGAGAAGTTCATTAAAGCCAACACAGGGAACAATGGTCGTAAGCATGAACTGGCAACGGTGGAGAAAAAGCCTCTGTTTTTCCGTCTACAATTGAAGGCAGATACTTCTGCGGAGATTCTATCGCAACGTTTAACCAGGGCGATAAAGAATGGTTTCTACTCTGCATGTCTGCTCCTATGCTTCAGTAGCTGTCTTATGTTTGCTCAGCAACTCAAAGATGTCTTCCCTAACTTTAGCTCTTCTTCATGCATGTACCATTTCAACTGTTTGTGTTGTTCAAGTTGTATAGGGCTCAAGATTAAGCAGGTTCGTCTATGAGTTAGAGAACATTTACCAGCTTGGTTCAGCAGGGGGGGGAAATTAGGTGCATAAAAAGCTCTATCATGTCACACTTGGACGATACTAGACATTGCATCGCAGTCAACACAGTTTTCAGGATTATAAATCGAATTCCGAAGTTGCTGTCACGAACAGTTCGCTTACGTATGCTATACATAGCTGAAGCTGATGCAATACGATCGAATAAACCGGGACTTTGTATCCAGATACTATTCCTACCGAGGCCAAATTTGGATTAATCATTCTTATTCTCACCAAGTGTGCCTCTTCCCCTTATCCCTCTGGTTTATTTCTTTTTCTTTGCTTATTATTACAATTGTTATTACTCGTTATAATTTATACCTTTCATTCGAGCACTTTTTCAATGATAATACAAAATTTTCCATTCATACTATTCTGATATATTAATAGTGATATTACCTCTTTTCTCAATATATACCTCCACCTATTTCATTTCACATGATGAAATTCTCATTGAAGTCTTACTGTCTCCTCTTTAATACATATACCACTCAGAATTATATAGACAAAGTTCGAATGTTATGTGAATGATTTGAAATGACTGTGAGCATTAAAAAAACCAGGAGGTCCTGTGTTCGAACCCTAGTGGTGGGTGCGTGATGATGAAGAGTCCCAAACTAGGACGAAACAACTATTCAGTATCCCCTGGTTTTCCAATGGTTCTCTAACCGATGTCAGCTCACGATGAAATCCTGTGACCGATCAATCAAATCCCTGCAAACCAACACTTGAATTCGATTTTCACTATTGTTTACAATAAGAGAATCTTTATGAAATGTCTATAAACGTGATTATACTTCCGCATAAAATGAACAATGAAACTCACCATTCGTGCTACTAGCCATACATTACTCAAACAGTCCATTCTTTGTGTATGCGCTAACAGCTGCTGACGAAAGTAACTTTCGACAGTGAATGTGCTCGCAAAGAGACTACTACTGATTAAATCAACAAGGGTCGAGGATCTGTATTCAACTGATGAAATTTTGAGGAGGTGGTTTGCAGACATTTGATTGGTTTCAGGTTCTATCATGACTTGACATCACTTCGAGAACCATTTTAAACTTGCATGAAATATCAGACAGCTGTTTCTTTATAGTTTTAGGACTCTTCATCCACACTTTAGATTTAGATTTGTTGGTTGAGCATAGAAGGCTTGATGCCTATGTTAATCATTTTCTAGAAAGTTTCTGTGCTTGTTCAAACGCTTCTTGAGTGAGTTAATTGATGTCGTTGATACCACTTCTCCTGAGAGTCAGCTCCAGGAGTTCGTGAGTAGGTGTAAGAACCACTACTCCAAAGTAATAGAATTGGTGGATGGTGACTAGCAGTGGAATCCAGGATGACGTCCATTTCGTCCTATTTGGGACTCGCTAGTCAGCTGGATGTACCTGAATTCCCCAGTCAGAGAATGATGGTGTTCCCACCGAGGCTCGAATCCAGTGTCCGTAGCTTCAAACGCCAAAGCGTTATCCAGAAGACCACTTGGGCCATGAGAGTCAGCCGCCTCTTGTGCAACGGGTCATATTAATTATTTAATTGAATTTTTTTGACTTTCCTATTTATTGATTGGACCGAAGTGCTCGGTCTCAGGTTGACATGTGCGCTTCTTTTGCACTTCGGTCCAATCAGTCAACGGGAAAATCTTAAGAAATATAATTTTTCCTTGGCTTTTGAACTCTCCTGCTATATCATGTAAGGAAGGAAAAGAGAGAATAGGTTAACTCCGTAGTCATTATTTATTATACTTATTAACTGTCGTTCGAACACAGGACCTTCTTATTACAAGGTCAGCTCGTAGATCTCTCGGCCATTGGGACTCGATCTAATGGCCTGTATTTATAGGAAGAAATTTAAACTAAAACATTATGCAAACTTCATGCATTTGTTCCCAATGATTAATTTGAAAGGACCAAAAATAACAGTTACTTAATCCGAATAAGATGACGTCACCACTTTATTTGATTGAGAATTTCTTCTCGGAAACATGTGACCTATAAAATGTTTTCTTATTTTAAGTACAGGTACAGAGACATTTTCAACTTGCTTGAAGTGACGAAATGACGTTAGTTAACACGAGACTTCAAATAAAAAGGATGCCTAGAAGTTACATTTATATTATTTATTCACTAATGCTAAAAAATAAGCTTTTGATGCATTGAAAAATAATTTGCGCAATAAGTTAATGATAACTAACTTGCATGATAATAATAATAATTATTATTACTATCATTATTATTGTTTCCTTTAGTTCGTAGGGGAACACAGGACTTCAGCCGGACGTGTCCATTGCGTTCGGCTCTCTGCCAACCCTTTCACTTGGCCTCATGTCTGCCTAAATGCTTTCATCTCCTCTTCACATGACCTCCTCCATGTCACCCTCACACTTACTAACTCGTTTCTTCCCATTCGGGTTCCACTCGAGCGATTTTCTGGCATGTGATGTCACTTGATGTTGGTTTGCTTTCTCAGAGTATGGCCAATTCAATCCACCTCCATTTCTTCTTCCATATTTGTTGCATAATTGGTTCCTACTGGTTTGGTTCTTTCATTCCTGGAGATCCCTCCCTGTTGCTGATCTTTTCTGACCGGCTAGCTGATCTTGATTAGTATTGAGCGGAGACAGCTGTTGATGAAAGTCTGTAGTTTGTTCGAAATGGTCTCCGTAACGTGGCGCAGAGCAAAGTCTCTGATCCATACGTATAGTAAGTAGCACTGACTGACTTCATATTGGAGTTGAAAATCAGGATTTCATTTTCATCCCGAGTGATGTTGGTCTCCACACAGAACTGAGAGTAATGAAAGCTTGCTTTGCTTACACGCTCCTCGATTTCATATCTTCATCAGTTCCGTCCGCCTCTAGTTGAAACAATGCTTCCCAGATAGGGGGGTAGGTAAAGGAGGTCGCTTCTTTCTGATTTCTCCCATTTATACTGATGCTTGTCTGTTGCTGTTGGCCAGGAATCTTCATCACCTCTGTTTTCTTCATGTTCACCTGGAGGCCTATCTTTGATTCTTCTCCTGGCAACAATAATAATAATATGCTGAGTTCAGCTGTAATAACAGTAACAGAAACAAAAAGTATATTTAAAAATAGGATCACTTAAGAAATTCAATTACCACTTATTGTGTATACAGATTTCTAAGAATCTGCAGTAACAGTTACATTGGGAGGACGGAAGTCTGGACATATCTTAGATTCGCTGGACATATGATAAGCGGCCCACGTCACATTGGTACGAAAAGCTCAATATTGATATTTTGCGAGGTAATCTTTACGATAAGAATCATGAAGTGAACATTGCGAATCCTTTACAATTATCAGTAGATACTGTCATGCAATTCTTCTTATATTTTCCGATGAAACGTTTAAAAACCTGATATATATGTTCAGAAAGGAGCAGGTGACAGTCTATTCCATTCTCTAATAACTCGAATGCCTAACTGTCCAATGCTTTTGGTCACATACTCTTTTGTTTTAAATTAACTTGAACCTCCTGCTTTCCTAGTTGAACATAAGGCTTCAGAAGCACATCCCTGATTTATTCTTTTCTATGCAACCCTTAACACTGACTCCACGACTGCTAGTATACTCTCATTTCTTCCGCAATCGATCCTCTCTAAGTCACACTCGACTACTAAACTTGTCATCCCCCTTTCAGGTCCATCTCGATTCCTGCTTAGTGCACGACGTCACTCAATGATTTTCTTGGTAAGTATGTCCACTCCATCTTTATTTCCTTTGTCATATTTATTCGGCGATAGATTCTGAGTTGGTTAGTCGGTTACCTGCCAGAGATTCCTGTTGCTTATCCTCTCTGAATACTTGGTCATTTGATCTTCAGTATCGATCGAAGACAGCTGTTGATTGAAGTCTTCAATGGACTGTTGGAAAAGCTTTTCTTAATACAACAGGTATGTAAATCATACAGAAGTAATGACTTGACATTGAGACGGTATACAAGTGTAAATTTTGATCACCGTTTTGTTATATTATTTTAGAGCTGCATATTAATCGATAGTGCGTCGGTAGCATAGCGGTTAGGACGCTCGCCGACCATGCACATGGTCCGGGGTTCGATCCCCGGCCACTGGATGCACTCCTTTACCTCACTTAGCCAGAAATAATGCTGGTGATGAGGAAAGGTTGGGCATGAGGCTAGCAACCACATCCTGTAAAATAAACACTGCTACAGAAACTTCAAGCTGCTAGCTTGAAGCCTAATGTTCCACTGGGGAACGTGAAGGAAAAAAATATTAATCGATATCACGTTTCCTATCTCAAATAAGCTGCAAATTTCTCTCCATAAAGTTTAATTTCTTTTGAGAGAAAAAAATGTCATAAAAGTTGTATAGTATTGACAAGAAATCTATGAAATCTAAGACGAGATGCACTGACTGCCCTCCTCAACCATTGTTTTCGCCTTATTCTTAAAGTACAAACAACTTCTATCACAAATATGAATAGAATTCATTGAGGCATGGGAAAAAAATAAACTTTGTGCTTCTATATTCAGTTTTCCTTTTTTTATTGAGATTGGTGTATTACAAAACAATCTAAAATAAAAATATACAACCTTCAATCAAATACTGCTCACCTTTACTCATTATTTATGAATATTAAAATAATTTGAATTTAATAGTTAAATTAGGCTTTATTGAAGTAGACCAAAAGGGGAATTGTAGACTGAAGATATTCGGGAATCTCTTCCTTTGAATCAAAAACTTTTGTTCCAACTTTGACCGACTTTCTCATCACTAAAATCAATGAGATTTTATCAATGTAGATTGTCTGTTCAGGTAGGCTTCGTGTGCTTTTGGAAGAGTGTGGGCGGTTGTTACTTCCCGGCTGCTCACACCGTGGAAGTTGGTTGAGTCTCTGGGTACCTGAAATAGAGAAAAGTTTTGTGTTGCGTGACTGCAGAGCCCAGGGGACAACTGCTTGAGGCCGGTCACACGCAGCCTGTTTCTGTTTGTTCCATTTTGTTTGGTGCGTCTCAGTAGCATATTTATCCTTTCTACCCTGTGACACGGCAGCAGAAAGCGCGGTCGTTGTTAATCCTGGCCCCGACCAATCCGGCATGATATTTTTTGAATTTGCTTGAATCATAATACTGGATTGGGTAGCTGCTTTTTGTCCAACCGCTGTCCAAACAAGCTTTCTGGAATGGTAGGACCTACAGGAACATAAGTTCCAGCTAGTGTAGCTCGTTGGGTCGTTGTGATATGCAAGCCCGACCACCATGTCAAGGTAGCAGATATCGGTCAGGATCAGTGTAGATTACTTCGTTTTATCTGATATTTATTCAAATATGCTGAGCATAACTAAATTTCAATGGTTTTATGATTAAACGGATCTGTACCCTCGAGGAGACATCAATTTATTTTAAGGTAAAACATAGACCTATTGCTTCCTGGTGATAGCCTAAAGAAACCTAACATCAATTTAGATGGTCACAGGGATGGCAAGTCTAATAGATTAACGACTAAGCTGCATACATGACTGAGAGAATTCAGACACCAATAACCCCAAGGAATTGAAATATCACACTGGTTACTCACTGTTGACTAATCAAATTATTCTTTTAGATATTTTACGACCTAGTCGTGTAGCGTGTGCTACTGATAAAACTTATCAGTAGTACATATATAAAGAGATGTTTATCGACAGAAAACAACATCAAATAGCAGGGAGATAGATTTAATGTCAGAGAAAGTAAATGACAAAGAGTTGAGGAGATGCACGGGAGACGTGAAATGAACACAAAAAGAGACACAATATGAAGGAAGGCCAGAAATAGAACAACACGGAAGACTTGTGCAAATAGTGCTTTGAAGATAAGGTGTACATAATTTCGCTATATGGAAATACAACAAAGCAAATAAACGTTCATTACCATGACAGTTATCAACATAGTCACTATTCAACAGTCTATCTATCCGTCTATCAGCCGATGTTTATAATTCCCCTACATAACTACTTTCCTGTACCAAAGCATAACAAAATAAAAGCATTTAAAGATACTTACGTTTTTCCAGCAGTGATTTTTTCAATGCTTTGAAAGAATAATGCCACTTTTGGCTTCATTTTTTCAAGCAACCTGAGTATCTTTCCAAGTGAGTAATGATATTTTCTTTATCATCGTTATCAGTGTTTAAAGGGCAGTCGGATGAGCTGCAAGGGAATAATTGTTTGGAAAATCCATCCTGAATGACTTATTCTCAATGTTGATACTTATTTGGATGTTTCAATCAACCTTCTAATTATTATCCGTTTTCCTCTTAGACTGTATATCATGGTTCAATTTGAGAAAGGAAACATGATATCGATTAATAGGCAACTCGAAAATAATACAACAAAGTGATGCTCAAAATTTACACTTGTATACTGTATCTACATCAAGTTACTACTTCTGTGTAGTTCACAGACCTGGCGTGTTAAGAAAATATTTTTCAACAGTCCACTGGAGACTTCAGTCAACAGCTGTCTGTGATCCATACTGAATACCAGATGGCCAACCGATCAGAAAGGTAATTATTATTACTATTATTGTTCCCTTTGGTTTCTTAGTGGAACATAGGGCTTCAACTGCACATCTCCACTTGTTTCTGTCTTCTGTTGTAATTTTCACCTGCATCCATGTTAGTCCCTACTGTTTCAGTTCCTGTTCACACGATCTCCTCCATATCACCCTTCGACGTCCCACTCGCCGCTTCCCTTTCGGGTTCCACTCGAGCACTGGCCTGACGCGCGATGTCACCCAACGGCCTCCCCAGCGAGTGAGTGTCCAATCCATCTCCACATTCTCCTGCATATTTGTTAGGTGATCGGTTCTTGTTTTGTTTGTTCCCAAAGTTTCTTGTTGGTGATGCTTTCCGGCCATCTGATCTTCAGTATAGAACGAAGACAGTTGTTGATAAAGGTCTGCAACCTGTTGGAAATAATCTTTGTGACCCGCCAAGTTTCTGATCCGTATAGAAGAACTGACTGACTTGACGTTTGTATTGAAAATCCGAATTTTGTTGTTGATGCTGAGTGACAGCGGAAGATTTCCAGATTAGTTTCAGGTTGATGAATGTGTTTCTCGCCTTCCCGATTCTCGATTTGACATCCTCGTCCGTCCCATGTCCCTGTAGTTGAAACAATGCTTCCTAGATAAGTGAAAGAAGTAACCTCTTACAAATCCCTCCCGTTGATAGTGATTGGCGCTGGATGTTGCTGATGTTGTTGTTGTTGGTTGGTTATTTTCCTAACCTCAGTCTTGTCTATGTTCACCTGGAGTCCTGGATCAGAAAGTTAAGGGAACAAGGAATTCTGGCATGCAACCAACCAACCGAGAACCTATCGCCAAACAAATATGAAATAGATATTTACCAAAAAAATCGTTTAGTGACGTTGTGCACCAAGCCGGCAGCTGTTGATAAGACCCTGAAGCCTGTTGGAAATTCTTTTCGTGACGCATATTTCACGTCTCTGTGTCATATAGAAGCAATGACTTGACTCGGAATCTTGTTCTTTATACTGATTTCAGGTAAATGAAGGTCTGTTATGCCTTTCCCATTCCAACCTTGACATCCTCATCTGTGCCGCCCGTATTCGAAACGGTGCTGTCAAAACAAGTGAAAGAAGTGACCTCCTTCGAATTTCTACCAATGGAATTGAGTAGTGCTCATTGTCATTGGTTAGGCATCCTCATCACCATGCCTCGGTGGTACAGCAATAGAATGCTGGCCAACCACGACTCTTTTCGCACGGGGTTCAATCCCCGGCCACCGACGCACTCCCGCTTTACTTCGCTTAGCCAATCTTAAAGAGTAAAGGTTGGGTATGAGGCCAACAACTCCATCCCATGAAAATAAATACCACTGCTACCGAAACTTCAAAGCATTAGCTTGAAGGCGCCCTATGTTCCACTGGGAACGTAAAGGAATAAAATGAAAAGTAAAAATAGTCTTCATCACCCCTGTCTGCCTTATATTCAGTTGAACTCTGGTTTCTGTCTTTAGATCCTTGAGTTCTTTTGACATGGGACATAAATTCTCATTGAAGTTCAGTTGTTTCAGTGTTATCTTGTCAGATCAACAGTTTTTCTGTCCCCTCTCTCCCCGACCACAGTCTTCTGCATAATGCAGTCCATCACAATCAGGAAAATCATAGGTAACAGTAGGCAGCTTAGTCTTACTCTTGTCTTCAATCTAAAGGCATCACTGAGTCACCCCTTGTGAATCACTCGTCGTGTGACACGATGAGGCTGACAAAGGCTTAGAGCACTTCACAGCGTTGAAGCAGTTTCCAAAGATGACGTGTAAATGTGCTCATGAATTTGGCAATCTAAATATTTCTGATACATTTATCGTATGTCTTGGTGAATTTCCAATATCTAAGAGGAACTATAAACATTCTCTGATCACTTTCTAAATTAATTCCGACTGTCTACAAAAGACTGATGACACTATTTTTGAATGCACACCAGGAAAGCACAATTTACATCCAGTCTGCAATGTTATATTTCTTCAAATTGGTGGAAAAACAATCTTCAACCTCATAAGTCCAATCTTAGTGAATGCTTTCATGGATTACCTTGAAACGATAAGTCTGAAAGGCTCGTTCTCCTGAAGGGAAGAAGTTGCAAACAAAAAAATAATAAAATCTACTACGATAGAGGAACACAGTGAAATAACTCAGTGTCTTGATCTAAGAATTGTATGAAATATCCATCACAAAGAATCATGTCTCAATTTTAACGATCTGTTAACTTCTGTTAAAATACCTTCCCATTGCAAAGTCTACTTTAATTCGTTACTGTTGAAAGCCGCCTACGTCATGACACTGGACACCGTGAAACATTTCTTGATAAACACACACACACACATGAAGATACGAAATGTGTACATAAAATTCGATACAATTGAAAAGACGAAGAAGAAGATGAAATCAGTCTTCTTAAAACTCACAATTAAAAGTTACGTAATGTCTGGAAAACAAAAATCAAATACGAAAACAAACGCTGAGAATAAAGAGGAAGACACAGAGTTACCTGCTGTTTACAAATTCATTGACTAAATGAGACAATTTAAGTTTTAGAAGAATCTACCTTTTATGTTGAAATATACGCTACTATATAAATAGATGAAAGCCGCGTAGCATGTGCTACTGATAAGATTTTGTAAGTAGTATGTTGTTTCTAACGTCTTCTGGAAGAAAATTGAACAGCAGAGGGGTGGACTTCAAAGTGAAGAAGAGAAATGAAAGATCCTAATGAAACTATAAGGAAAGGAAGAATAAAGAGATGCAATATGGAGAACATGTGCATATGAAGACTTAAGTGTAGGGATTTCTGCATTTCGCCATAACTGTACACTATTTTCCAGAGTAACAATTCCACAAACAAATACTAACGTCTTTTGCTGTCATATACCGAGTAGTAGTACCCTAGGAGAAGTAGTGATAGTTGGAGAGTTAGTCACTGGAAAAGATGATGAAGTAGAAACGCAGGAAGGTGAAAGCTTTGGGAAGAATCCTGTGTGGAACAGAGAATGACCATGATACTCCTATTTGCAAACTGTGACACCAATGTAAGACTGATGATTTTCATCATGTCCAATGTATTTACGCCTAATTAGACATTATACCCTTTTTAGTCTTGTTTACTTGAGTATTACTTCTATTGTGTGTAGAAAATTAAATTCTGAGCTTCCTAGCACAAATATTTATGTAAGGGAACCTGATTACCAGGGATGAGAAACAAATAAATGGGTTGATCACTTCAAAGGACTCTTGAATTGACCATCGCTGGAAACTCGCCCGGAAATACATCATCACCAAACGACTCACAGAACTGCTTGCCAATTGACAAAAATCCTCCAACGAAATCAGTTCAGCCAGAAAGGCAGCAGGACCGGACGGAATTTCCCCACCCCGGAGCAAAGAAAACGGACCCAGAGACTGTTGAAGATGTGCTCACACCAAAAAGTTTCGAAAGAAGGAAAGGTGCCAGCCGATTGGAAGAAAGCCTAGATACCTTGTCAAACTATCAAAAAAGGGCAACTTAGGCCTGTGAAAGAACTGGTATGGAATCATGCTCTTGTCCACGCCAAATAAAAATACCATGTCGAGTCTTCCTGGATAGAATAAAAGATGCACTGGATACAGAACTCCGCCACCCACCAGGACAAGCTGGTTGGATTCAGGATCAAATTTCAACTGTACGCATCTTCATCATGGAATAAAGCATAGAATGACTGTCAAACCTCATTCCACCTCACCTTCATTGACTTTGAAAAGAGCATCGACAGCGCTAACCGATAAGTAATTTTGAAACTGCTTCAACGCTACGGTTTGCAATGCCCAAGTCTTTATCAACTTCATACAGGAGTAAGACAAGGCTGCCAGCCTATTTTCACCTACGATGATATTCTTAATTGTGGTCGACTGGATTAAGCGTCAGACTGTGCGTTGACAGCGATGAGTCAGGAATACGCTGGACCACCGATAAGCAGACTCTAGAAGATCTGGATTTTGCCTGTGGATGATATGTGTCTAATGTCTCTCAAACTCGAAGACTTGTAGGCAAAAAGCTACAAACTGGCCGGCAGAGTTACTGATAAGGTCAATGGAGAAGAAAGAAGGTGAAAGAACAAGGCGAAAAGACTGAGAACTATCTGATGGTGAACAGACAAGAATCATATTAGAACAACAGAGTTCGGTGAAGAATCTCTTTTCGGTGGCGAATTCATCCACTTAGCCATACAATCACATATATATAATTATTTTGTGTGTGTGTGTGTGTACATTAGGACTGTCAAACAAAAAAAATTAAAATTTAGTTAGGGTTACAGTTTACGTCATCAAAATGTTTCAAAAATGTGACAAATAATCAAAATTGTAGCTAAGGAGGGTCAAGACTGGTAAGTATTGACAAGGGTTGCGTAATGTGAACCAGTATGTTAATGGAGACATGTAATAAGTAGAAAGAATACATAAAGGGTTGGTTATGGAGGTGTTACTAAGATGCCACATAAAAATTCAAAAAACCAAAAAGCAAACAAAAAATTATTAACAAAGTCGTAGAATTTGGAATTATAGTCAAGGTAGAAGGAATGAAAGGAGAAGTTTCTTCTGTAAGCATAAATCAGGGCTTTCTATCCAGGTCTCTAAGGCCTCACTAATGCAAAGTATACGGGAACTTACCTTTTGCGGGAGGCTTCTTTTGACTTCGTAGATGACTTTGAATGAACTCTCCCTATATATTGGTTGACCAGTGGTGGCTATATGTTTAATTATGCCACTCCTTATTGATCCACTGTTAGCTTTTCGGTAGCCAAGTGGGAAAATGTTCTTTGACTCTTGGATAAAACACGCATTGAACGACCCTGTATCTCTGTCTCTCCACACGAGCAAGTAAATTGGCGGATACACATAAAAGGGATTAAATGCCACAGTTTATCTTTGGAGTTGTTGAAGAACAGTGAGCGGCTTGAGAACACCGATCGTAATGTAGCAGTGAAGAATGTTCTTTTCAAAGAGTTAGAAATCTTCTCTTTAAGACGTTGGCCAGAAGGTCGCCTTTGAAGGCCACACTTAACTATAACATCTTCTTCGGGCACAGAGATGGGTTATTCTTTATTGATTTTAATCTTTACATATTTATCTACAAAACGTGGTAGATATAGCCACTCTTAAGTAGTGTCTTCTTCAAAACGGTCAAAAGAACACTTCCATCTGGCCAGCATACCCTGCTGGTCAATGTGAATAGTTTCCAGTTAATTATATGAATCTATAGTATAAAGCGTAAGTCGATGGTTCAGCCGTAGGACACTCGCCAACTAATCTTCACGTGGTCTTGAATCCTACCCTCTGCCGACGCACTTGTAAACATCGAATAGCCGATAGCAAGGCCAATGAAAAGGGGAAGTTGGGCATGAGGTTAGTAACTCCATCCCCTAAAAATGAAACCACTGCTACCGAAACTTCAAAGCTATATCCTCTCTTGAAAAGTATAGGAATAAAAAAATGAATAAAAAGCAGAATTTATCATGAAAAACGTACATCGAAAATCTACTAACGTTCGAACCCACGACCTTCTAGTTATAAGGCGAGCTAACTCGTAGACCATTAAGCCACTGGGACTCAACCCAATGGCCAACATATGAATTCTAACTTCTGCAAATTCAGGACATAGAGCGACCACTTCCCAATGTCTTCTTCGATGAGTTACTGCCTCACCATCAGCCTGCTGTACCCTACTGGTCACGGCTTCTCACTAGAACCCCAAGTCAACTGCCTGAATAAGGCCAGTCGCCAGTGAGCATCAGATTAATTTTCAAGTATTGGTTCTTATAGGGATTTAGTTTGATCAGCTGGAGGATTTCATCATGAGCTGACATCAGTTAGAGAACCATTGGGAAACCAGTCAGGGAGTACTGGATAGCCGTGAATGGTTAATATAATCTACTAATAGGCATATATATATAGTATCTACCGCTTTCTCTTGTTCAGCTCCTACATTCTGTTTCATCCTTTCTTTAAAACAAATATTTTAAACAAGTGATAATTGAAGGCACATATGAAATCGAATTAATCCTATCCAACTATGAGAATAACAAAGGCACACACTCACACATGTCCCTATCCATTTGTTCTTTCTTTTATCTTTTTTCATTATCAACTTAATTCCTGATCACACACATACAAAGAGAGACGCACATGACATTCATCCTTCATTTTATAGGTTGTTACATATGCATACATATCATCTTCTTGCTTTCACCTCCACTTTCCTCTTCTCATCCAACAAAAGAAACGAACTCATCTCCTTTTTCTGTCTTCACATTCAAAGCTGACGAGAGTAATTTCTTATTCCTTTTTCAGTTTCAAACTCTCTTCTTCTTAATGCTTTTATCACCTTTGAATAAAGCTAAATAAATAAATGCATAAATATGTAAACACGAAACATGAGGAGTTGACAGTATCTTTATCAAATCGATGCTCACTTTCTCTTTCGCTCATTTGGTCTTTGTGACGAGTGTTACAAAAAACAGCAACAACAACAACAATAGTGAATTAGACTGAATAGATTTTGAGCTATTGGAAAATAAGTCACAGTAATGCGAGGGATTCCCCAAACGAAAACTTAGGAGTTGTCATTATTGATATAAGTATAAAACTTGGGCACTGTGCTGGTAGGGTATAACTCCATTATGGACAAGATTTTTTATTTTGATAAATCACACAGTTTTGTACAATAATATTGACTGATGACAGCGTTTTGAGCACAAACTATTGCCACTCATAATCATATCAAGTTACTCACATTGGGAAAATATTGCTCTAAATGCATTTAATCCTACTCCAAAAATATGGTGAGGATATGTGCATGACACCTTCACACAGTGTTAAAGTTCACATTTGAGTCGGAAAATGAACAAGGAGAGTTAGCTGTGATGTTAGATTGTAAAATAAAGCGAACAAAAGAAGGTAAACTGCACACTAGTGTTTATACAAAGCTGATGCATTCTAATAGATATTTAGACTTTAATTCGTCTCATCCGTTATCTATCTGTGGAGGCAGGCTTAGTTAAGTGTCTAAAAAAACCGAGCAGTAGCACCTAGTAGCACAAAAAAGACCTAAATGACGAAATAAAACAGATAGAATAAGCGTTGGCATCAAATAACTATCCGATAAAATTCATGAGGAAGATCAGGAAAAGTCAAAATCAGAATAATTGCGAAACTAATAATGATAACATAAATAAGAGAGAATACAAGTCATCACTGTAATACCATATAAGGAGGGCACATCTGAGACCCTTCAAAGGATTCTTAATAAAGCAGGAATTAAGGTGGCATTCAAACCTACAAACTCACTCAGAGACAAGCTCTATAGTTTAAAGGACCTAGTTGAACCAATTAGACAAAATAATATAATTTACAAAATACCGAGCAATGAGTGTGAGTTAAGTCAACTACATAGGTCAAACTAGTAGATCGGGGGTAGCCAGATTGTCGGATCATAAGAATTTAGCTAAGGTTGAAATGGTTGACCCCAAGAAGATGAGTAATTTGGAAAACGAAACTCAGCAACTGCACTGCACGCATTAACACACAACCACACAATAGGGTGGGAGAGGGTTAAAATTCCAAAAAGTAATCTAGGTAGGTGGAGAGAGAGATTATTCACTGAATCCTGCCTGGTTTATCGAGTCTACACTCAACACATGCAACAAAAATGACTCAATGCAAATACCAGAAATATGGAAGATATTATTACCACTAGTCAGTCAAATCAGAAGAGGATAATAAGTAATCTTAAAATTCTATTTCAATTCAAGCACATCACAACATTCTAACAAGTTACTTATTATGATTATGAAAACGCTTATCTTATTTACCATCTAATTGTATTTGGTGAATAACACTCATATTATTATTATTTCTGAATTTACATTATCTCATAGTGATTTTTATTCAAATATCTAGTCAATTCCACACATGAATATAAATGAATGAAAGAAGTTGTGTGAGTGAGTGACTTGACAAGATTATGAGCAATAGTTTGTGCTCGATACGTCATCAGTTAATACTACTGTACAACACACTGTGTGGTTTTTCAAAATAAAATCTAATCTAACTACCAATGGAGTGCGACCGTATCAATAACCTTGAAATGCTCACTGAGCAAGTTAGTGAAACCTGGCAAATAATGTTGTCATCATCAATAAAATATATGCTCATC
Organism: Trichobilharzia szidati; assembly: GCA_944472155.2. Taxonomy (NCBI): domain Eukaryota; kingdom Metazoa; phylum Platyhelminthes; class Trematoda; order Strigeidida; family Schistosomatidae; genus Trichobilharzia; species Trichobilharzia szidati. Next base: position 33,640,268 of record OX235276.1, on the reverse strand, counting down.
AAAGTGTTATGCTATTAAATGGGATATCTGGCAAGTTTCCGCTTAGGTTTGGGGAAGATTAAGTTACGCCCTAAGCCAAGGACTAGTTACGGTTAGGTTAACCTAATAAAGGCGACATTAGAGTTGGTTCGAGTTAGATTAGGGTTAGTTTAGGTATATTTTCACGTTAGGGTTAGGTTCAGCAAAGATTAGGGTTATTGTTAGGGTTAGAAAACCCAAATAATTACATTCATAGAATGTGATTAAATTACTCTGTTGAAGTAAGAAAAGAACTTGTGCACTCTATCACTCTAGCATAATTCCATTGTGGGTAAAATTTATTTCGATAAGGTCTCACACAGTTTTATAAAGGAATAGTTACTGATGACCACATTTCGAGCACAATTTATTGTTCAGTAAATATTACTGTACAACACTGTGTGAGACTTTATCAAAATAAAGTTTACCCACAATGGAATTATACTCTGTTGATACTGCAACCTAAAACTGAGAGTTATTTTTATCAAATTTCAGAGAAAGGTATCCTCTGTAAATATATATGTATGTATTCCATAGACAAAAATGCCTCCTTCATGTGATTAGTCCGTTCGAGGTCATTCGCTGATTGATAGTTATTGGTGCTTTAAGTTTAACTTTGCCCAGGAGGTAATAAAAATAGCCAACTAATAACAACGATGACAACAAGAAACATTGTTCACTATCAGTAAGAGAAATCCAAATTAGATCATGTTATTTACATACCTGAAAAGTATCGTTTCAACTACTGGTGGAAATCGATTACAGGTTTGTTCACGAACTTAAATCAGTTAGAGAACCATTATAAGGAGTTTTGGACACTTCGACAGTGTACATCCATCAACTCATTGGTGGTCAAACCTAGAACCTTGAGGTTGCGACCTGATCCCATCGACCGTTCAGTCACTGGGAATGAATCCAATGGCCAAAGAATTCTAACCTCTACCGATTCTCGATATATATATATAGAGAGAGAGATGGTCAATGACACCCTGTGTCGTCAGCTTGTAATTGTCCTCACACCCAACTTCAGGTAACTTCATTCTTCAGTGAGTCACCAGTGTTGGTTTCCAGTGATTCAAATGACTTCTGGTTAGATCACGAAATAACACCAGTTTGATTCCCCGTTTCGTCACTGATGCGTGCTGTTTAATAATCTTAAGGGGGATGATACATCTATCCAGTACTGTTTTGTTTCCAGTGGTTCTCTAACCTCGGTGATTTCATGACAGAACTTGAAATTAAGGATTACTGTTTAATAATAATACCTTGAGTTCCAAGTGGAACATCAGGATTCAGTAGAATATCTCCACTCTGAATTCCTCTTTAACTGGCTCCGCGACAATTAATTAGCTTTCATCTGCTCCTCACATGATCTACTTCATGTCACCCTCGAGCAGAGAAGTTGTCCTTTCCAATTCAGTTTCCACTTGATGGTCTGGCACACAATATCACCCACTGGTCTTCTGGGCGTGTGCCCGATCCATCTCAATTTATTTCTTGGCTGGTTCTTTCCAAGAGTTTCTTAATATTAATTCTTTCTAGTTACCTGATCTTTAATGTGAAGCTAGTAAAGGCGGATATTGACAAAAGTCTGTGGTGGCCTGCTGGAAATGCTTTTCCTGACGCGAGAGCCAAGTTTCTGACCTATACAGAAGACGTGAGTTCACATTTGTATTCCAAATCCAAATCTTGCTCTTTATGCTGAGTCAAGAAGATTTCACAAACTGATTTCAGATTCGTGAAGGTCTATTTTATCATTCCAATTGTGATTTCGACATCTTCATCCTTGTCGTCTGCTTGTAGCTGGAATGATGCTTCCTAGATAAGTGAAGGAGATGACGTCCTTCAAATTTATGCGTTGACAATGATCTGTGTTTGTTGTTGTTGTAGTTGGCTGGTTATCTTCATAACCTGTGTCCTCTCTACGTTCACTCCACGTCCTGCCTGCTTCTCTTCCAGTGGCACCTGGTTGCACCTGTAAAACTCCGAACTTATGTGACACTTGACATAAATCGCCCACGAAGTCCACATCTACCGTCTTTTCATTAATCCAACACATTCCCACCATATCGCTCCTTACAGTCTGCTGTATAGTGTAGTCTACTACATCTAAGAATATCGCCATGGCTGATAGTAGTTAGCGTAATCTTACTCCTATTTATGTCCAAACCTTGCTCACTTTTAACAGTTCGAAATAATTTGGGCATTGAGTATATGATATTCATTACAATAAAGGTTTTTTGTATTTCCCAATGAAAGAATATCAAAACGACATTGTTTTGTTTAATGACGTTCCGCCAATTAATGCTGCTGCTAATAGCTTTATCAAAGCAGTATTATTAAACCGGAATTTACAAAATCCACTCAGCTCATACATAACAACTTAATCATCGTTCCTCAGCATGGGGTCATTTCTGAGTTGTCCAGTTAGCCAACTTGTAAAAATAACAAAACCACGTGTAGATTGTTGGATTCGATAAGATTATAAAATTATAGAAGCAACGTGTGTTGACGTAATGAAATTGCCTGTCACATTCTTGTTGATTTTGTCATTTTTCCGGGGAGAGGGGTGTTGGAACCAGCTCAGATTATGTTTTATTACATCATTCCTATTCAGAAAATTTGGATTACATTTGATATGAAGTGCTTCTGGTGATATGAGACAGTCGTTGTGATTTCTGAAATTTTTCTAGACTATTTGTAAATTGTCAAAATCAATTTTGTGACCTGATTCTATAGCGTGGCGTGTAAACCTATGTATGGCTTGCTGATGATTTTTCAAGCTCTTCTAGTTCAACTAGATTTCTCGGTGGTCGAACAGACGCTCTGCGGTGATTTCTAGCTATGTTTGTCCAATGTATATCGCATCCCATTTCAAGCATTTTATTTTATAGACGCAGTTCGATATAGATAAGGCTATTAGCATTGAATAGCGAAACGTCAGTAAAAGCAAAACTATATCGTTTTGTTTTTCATTCACTGGGAAAAAACAAAAAACCTTGATTATAATAAGCTAACTCCTGTCTTCACTTCAAAGGCTTCTTCGCCTATTTTTCCATTGTGAGTGATGAAATCAGTCAAACCCCTTTTAAACCAACATTTGACTATTTATGAAACTGAATTAAAATGTGATCCATTTGAACTGGATACAAAAAACCTGGGTAGTTCAGAGGTTCAGTTCAGAGGCCTATCGAAAATCAATTACAAAAGTTGTCGGGCTAAGGCAAAATAAAAAATATATGAAAGAAATATTCCCATATTGAGTCATAAGAAAAGGCACAAACAGCGAAGAAAATTTTCTTTTTGACCATTCATTTTCATGAGGTGTACAGTCATAATTATAATAAACACAGAAATCTTTAGACCAATCAGATACTGGTAAATTTTGTCCTTGGAAGATTGTATTACATAATGTAAGGTGTAAGAAGGCATGACTAATTGTAAGTGAGAGAGGAGACAGAAGTTGGCATGACGTAATACGTGTGAGATAGTGAATAATCAATAATCTCGTGAAAAATGGACAGGAACTAGTGGAAAGGCTATAAAGTGTTTTTGTATAAAATATGTATGAAAAGCAATGTTATTAATAAACAGTAATAGAGTGGTAATAAAATGTGGATGATGGGAACAATATTATATTATTATTATATTATTGTTCCCTTGGGTTCCTAGTGCAACATATGGCTTCAACTGCACGCCACCACTTGCTTCTGTCTTCTGCTGTACTTTTCACTTGCATCCATGTTATTCCATACTGTTTCACTTCCTCATCACACGATCTTCTCCATGTCACCCTTGGACGTCCCACTCGCCGCTATCCTTTCGGGTTCCACTCAAGGGCCTGACGCGCGATGTCACGCAACGGTACAATAATGATAATAAGAGTACTAATAAAATAAAATAATAATAGTAATAATAGTGAACTTACATAGTAAAGGGAAGACGCAAAATTGTGATAAGAACTTTACTCTGGCCATGGTAAGGCAAGAGAATGTATGTATCGCTTTTGTATGCAGAGGTCCGGTTTCAGATCTCGAATAGCTAATGCTTCAGCTATGTACAGAAAAACACTTTATAGCCTTTCCACTAGTTCCTGTCCATTTTACACGAGATTATTGATTATTCACTATCTCACACGTATTACGTCATGCCAACTCCTGTCTCCTTTCTAACTTACAATTAGTCATCCCGTCTTACACCTTACATTATGTAATACAATTTTCCAAGGACAAAATTTACCAGTATCTGATTGGTCTAAAGATTTCTTTGTTAATTATAATTACGATTGTACAGCTCATGAAAATGAATCGTCGAAAAGAAAATTTTCTTCGCTGTTTGTGCCTTTCTTATAAAAAAATATATAGCAAAGGCATTTAGCTCAAAACGCTGTAGGAGAATTCCAGAGAACACATGTCACTGAAAATAAAGTAAGCCTGTAATCAACAGACATATACATATGCACTTACATATATATATATATATGTATGTAAAGATAGAGAACCAACGGAAATCAATTAACTAAAGGCCATTTAAATAAAAGTAATAACTCTAAATTAGGTCATATAATTATTACATGGATAAAATCCTCCTATTCTTCATTCCACCCTTCGTCTTTATCCCCCACGTGCTCTGCTCTCATTCATTTGCTCTCTGTCTCTCTCTTAATATGACCTGACAAAAATAAGAACCAAGAAAGTCATCCACCATATAGCAGATCAATCATTCCTTCCCTATCTGTTATTTATTGACAGGCAAAAGAAAAGTTAACTAACTGATTAAGTAACTAACTCACTAACTAATTGGCCTTCTTCGTTAACACTGATATAACACATTAGAATAACTAACTCCACTTTTTCTCAGAAAGGTAATGCATATATAAATATATATATGTCTGCCATAAAACACAGATATCATGAGAGAGAGGGGGATGAAGAGAAACAGTGAGTTAGGGGAAATTTCTTAGCTAACATTGATCATGATGGTGGTGTTGATGTTGACGTTAATGCGAATGATGACGATAAAATGAATTCTAAATAATTAGATAAGAAAACAAGGGACATAAATAGACACCTAGATCGCCTTCCATATGTGGATAATTTTTGGGTAGAAATATCTAAGATAATAACAATATATTACTGTCTATGTATATTTCGACAAAAAAAGTTAAGAATCAGGTCAGTACACATAGTGTCATGCAAGAGAAGTAAGAGTTTGAGTGAGGTAGAGCAGGAAGGGGAATGCAGGAAGGAGTAGACAAGAGAATGGGATAAAAGAAAAGAAGCAAGTATATATATATATAGATATTTATTTAATTAATCAGAAATTTTAGTTTGTAGAAAAATAACTAATTGATTTCATTCTTCAACTTATGAAATATTGAGTAATTAAAATTAAAAATAGCGAATAAATGAACTTATTTGTAGGATAGATAATTCGAGCTCGTATGCATTAGGCTTTTCCAAACTAAAATACAATTGGTTATGGTTATTAAGGAGGTTACTAGGGTGATTATTAAGGAGAGGAGTCATAATTACTAAGTATTGGATCGAGTTGCGTAATACAAAAACGGTTAAGAAAATTTGGCGGTAATGAAACTAGTGTAGAAACAAAAGTGATGAGTCTTCACAATCAAGCGTTAAAAAAGGAGTTACGTAACAATTTGAATAGTTTGATGATTGAGTTGTACTCAGGATACACATTGAAATAAAGTAGAGAATACGAAATTACGTAAGAGTTCTAAATGAATATACAAGAATTATAAGCAATTAAAGAAACAGGCAGACAAACAAAATTAGGCCATCAAAAATCAACAACAATTAGAATCCAAGAACACAAATCAGCCGTGAAAAGACATGATATATATATATATTCTTTAGTATCAATACACATAGACAATTATTTGGGATAATGTCAAAATCTTAGACAAAGGAGACACCAAAAGTACCAGGGAATTCCTAGAAGCCTGGTACTCAAACGAAAATCCAATTAACAAACACGTTAATATAGACGAAATATGCCAACAAATTAAAAGTAAATCAGATGACCAGAAAGTTTAAAATCCAAGTCAATGGAAAATGGTCAATACATATGTAAAGATGGTTACCAGGGGACGCAATTATATCACTCATGAAGACATTTAAATCATTTCACTTTGTGCCAAATATTGCACTGAAGATGTTGTCCAGAAGGACGACAAAAGCTCCGCAACTAAACCAACCAGCTCAGAGAACACTAATAATTGCAAATCATCCACCTGAGCTAAAAATCTTCTCTATTATTTCAAAATCAACAAAGTTATTACCAGAATAATAGAAGTCGTTGAGTAATCCTCTTTTGTATGCACAGATCTGATTTTTCCATGTGAATGGTCAAAGCTTCAGCAATACAAAGAAAACGAAACCGTTTCGCCTTTGATAGGTTATTCTTGACTCTGTAGATTACTTTGAAGCAGGAGGCGTCTGTTGAGATGGAATGATCAGTGTTAGCCAGTTGCTCAAATATCGCACTCCTTATAGCACCACTATTGCCTTTTCGCCACCATACTGGATAGTCTTCTTGAATCATATTATTCTTTTGAACCTTTTAATTAATTTCATGAAGCCAGTCTCCTTTATTAGTTTGAAAAAGGAAAGAACTAACATTTTTGCAGACAGGATTATACGAGTGCTTTTTATTTCGTGGAGTCTCTCTCTTCAACGGCCGCGTACATCCTAAATAAATGAATTATAATATATTACAAAATGGTATCTGAACACACTTTTTACAATGATTTCAAGTTATAGATAGACAGAATGCATAAGCAACATATTTACTGCTAAATAAATAACTACTTATATAGTGATTAAACGAAGGGACGGAGTCCTTATTTCGCTTGGAAACAAGGATGGACTAGAGATAAAATATAAGATAGAACGACAGAGTTAATTTGTACATATTATGCTGGAGAAGTCAGAAGGACAAGAGTGAATTTGTTTTACTTTTATAAAATTTTTATTGCCTTAAGTTGCCAATGGAACATAGGGCTTCAAGCTAGAGCTTTGAAATTTCGGTAGCAGTGGCAGGTGATCGACAACTGAAAACTCAGCAAAGCGTTTGAAGTGCATACAGGAGTAAAACAAGCAACCTGCCTTTTATCAACGATAATATTCCTAATTGTGGCCGACTGGATTATGTGCCAGACTGTGCCTGGGATCGAGGAGACAGGCAGACACTGGGCCACTGATAAGAAGACTCTAGCAGATCTGGATTTCACGTGTGGATGATATATGTCTAATGTAACATAAACTCGAGGACTAACAGGTGAAAACCAACAAACTGGCCAGCAGAAGATGCAGGCTGGCAGCGAAAACAGGACTCCAAATGAACATAGAGAAGACGAAAGTGATGACGATAACCAACCACCACCACCAACAGCAATAACAACCAGCACCAATCACCCTCAACAGCAGAGGTTTAACAGAGGTAACCTCCTTCACTTATCTGGCTAAGAAGCACACTTTCAAACCTAGGCGGACGACACGGATGAAGGTGTCACAGCTAACGAGAATCAGAAAGGCGAGGTACACCTTCACCGATCTGAAATCACAGTGGAAATCTTCTGTAATCAGCTAGCATAAAGAACAAGATTCGGATTTTATTCAACACCAACAATGAGAATTCAGTCAGTACTTTTATACGGGTTAGAAAATTGCACTGCATGTCACGAAATGGATTTTCAACGAATTGCAGACTTTTATAAGCAGACGGCTCTATATTTAAGATCATATGTTCGTCGGCCAAAAAGAACTGGCTACAAGAAACTCGGGATGAGGACAAACCAACCAAGAGCCAACTGTTCAACAAATATTTAGGAGGAAATGAAGGGGGATCAGGTATATGTTAGGGAGGCCGTCGAATGATATCGCGCACAGTGCAGTCCATCACTCGAGTGGAATCCCGATGGGAAGCGATGAGTTGGTCGTCAGTGCAAGGGTGACACGGAGGAGATCGTGTGAGTTGGAGGAGGAGATGAACGATTATGGGCAATCGTGGAGCCACGTGAAAAGGACAACACCTAGTAGAATAAAATGGAGATATATTGTTGAAGCCTTATGTTCCACTTGGAACCTATGGGAATAATACCTTGACTCAAACAGAAGAAAAACACAAAGAAACCCAGAGAATTCCAAAAATTACGGATCTCAAATCAACCTACAAATGATAGGTATATTGACAGAGATCGAAATCTCTAGTCTAAAAACAAAATTCAGCTGACTACAAGGTCATTTGTCCGATCAATAAAAGGATTACAATTAACACATGTGAATACAATCGCGAGGAAGTCTATGGAAAACATCAATCACAGTCAATTTCCCTAAGAAAGCCAAATACTATTCCATCCATGAAGAATTCAAAGAACTCAATTCATCTTGAAATCAGTACTAAAGAGGTTATCTAAAATAGATAATAATGGCGTTTTAAGTGATTCATTCACCGATTTGGATACAATAGTATATCAAAGACATCTATACCTCTAAGCTACGAATCTTCGCCATTATTTCAATGTTAATATTGGTTACAAATAAGATTAGGCACGACTTTCATACAGTCAATAAACTGTCTTATCAACAAGCTGAGGAGTAAACCAAGGCAACGCTGTGAAAAGAAATGAAAACTGTTTTATTGAAAAGAGATTGACTTTATGATTATCACAACGAATGACATTTTAAGCTACTTTTTACATTTAGAACAACACAGGTAGACGATTAATACTGTTTTCAATTACATCTATTCAGAAGTGTTTGTCATTTCCTAGTCGACGAATGATTGGGACTCAATAATGGAGTATAAATTAGATAGTTTTAGAATATCTATGTGTATTTGTCAATTCAATTCCTCCTGCTAAGACAGTTATATAGGGCGTACTATTGGACAACTTAGCCAACCAATGTGTTACTGAACTCCTCCCATTGTGGTTTCGTAAGGGACAGATAAAAGACATCCGAAGCTCCATTTTGTCACATTTAGTTGACAGTGGTCATTTCATGGAAAATATGATAGCATTCAAGGTGATTCGTCACATTCCATCGAATCTTCCCAATGGACTGTGTAACTCATCTACTAAATATAAGTAAGACGTTTGGAATCCAAACTTTTAGGCTTTAACCATTCGTTAAAAAGAAGTTCGTACAATTGTTATCCGTTCTTTGACCATATGAGATCTTACAGACTGACAACATCATCACCACCCTCTACTTATAACTTTTAATCACTTTCTTATCACTCCTCAATCTTAAAATCCTTAAAATCTAGATCTATCTAATCGGATTATTTGTCTTTTAATATCCTTGTTCTCACAGATCGTAATGTTTCCACTAAACCAACTTTCATAATCCAGCCAGTACCACTAAAAACAAGGCTCATGTAAATGTTTCCTCTACGGTAACCAACCAGTGTAAACATTGAAGTCCTACAGGAGGTCATTCATGAGAACGAACAGCTGAGTCGTGAAGGTTTTGGCTACAGCACTGGACAACGTAAGTCTGAATATCTCAGGCGAGATCAATTTGCTCGGGGGTAGAGGTACTTACTACTTGCTGACATGTACCGATGAGTATAACATTTTTATCGATTGCCTCAAATAACACTACGTCATTTCAAACTGAGTACAGTGACTACAAGTCTTCTGGATTGATAACCATATTACAAATCGACTAATAAAATTGAGTCAGCATCAACACTATGGACTAGACTCATGATACTTATTACATCCCAATGACAAGTCGATATAATTTTCCTTTTTCTGATTGGACATTTGATTTGGCTTTTTTGAAATAATGAAAGAGATTTCTAGCTCTCTGACAGGGGGTATTTTTGGAGTTGTTATTTTCAGCGAACTCGATAGTCAAAGTACCACTGACGAGTTAACATGTAAACAATCAGTCTGGAAGATAAAAACATTATTTTTATAGCTTTTATTGGGTCAGATATATTCGGGAGACCTAAGTTGGAGGGGATGATATTTCTTTCAAGTAACTAACTGTAAAAATTAATCTGATGCTTGCTAGTACCTGGCTACAGGATGAAATCGCCTGAAGTTTCAGTCAGAAGTCATGACCAGTGGAGTGTGATCAAGTCAGCTGTTAGGAAAAATACTCGCCAATGACACCGGCTGGTGGTCATTCACTTGAATTACTTCCCAAGGAGCTGAATGGTGAATGAGCTTAGCTTTATAACCTGAAGGTCCTGGGTTCGATCTCCTGTGAAGTCATGACTCAGTACTGCTAAGAAGTCTTGAACAGGGAGACACAGCTACCCAGTTGCTGCCCTATTTTCAGATTTTTTTATTCTTTTACGTTCTCAGTGCCGTAACATAGAGCTTCAAGTTGGAAGTTCGAAGTTTCGGTAGCAGTGGTGTTTACTTTTACGGGATGAGGTTGCTAGCCTCACGTCCAACCTTCCCCCTTCGCCGACTCTCCCGCTGGCTTAGCGAGGTTTCAGGGGTGCGTCGGTGGTCGGAGGTCGAACCCCGGACCACGTGCGTGACTGGAGAACATTCTACCACTGCGCCACTGAAACACACCCGGTTTAAAAACATCCAATAAATTCAGACTTGTAATCTTTACGTTAACATTTCGCTAATATTAGTCTGTGAATGTCGACTTTTTTATGTAACAACATCATTTAAAAACTGACACTAAAGACTATGGAGTACTGAACGCCTATTTCGCTGTATTTGAGAACATTTCAACAATGCTCACTAACTCAAGACCTGAAGATTACCAGACCAGTTGAGTCAAGATTCAGTGATACAACATTATGTCCAACGAGTGCTATGGGTTCGAACACTAGTAAGACTGTAGTTGCACACTGTTGAAGAATTCCCGGCTAAGAAGAAACAAATGTACACAATATTCTTGGTTTGCCAATGATTCTCTATTTATGGAACTGTTCGTGATAAAATCTATCGGCTTATATTGGCCGTTGCTCTATGAACTTGATTTTTCGTGCCAGCTCGAGAACATATCCCACTATGGCTAATTAAAGGTGTAGTTAAAACTATTAACAGCTCGATATTGGACCATCTGGTGCAAACCGGTCACAAAGCCAGAATTGAAGAATCCTTCTCTATAATATACCGGGTGCCTAACAAATTACCAAAATCGTCGAAGCACCGCATGCTCCAAACAGCAGAGGCTGTTGCAATTCGCCTCAAACAACCATTGCTCTGTGTTCAAAAGAAGCAGGTCCAGCCCCTACCACTGCCCTGGCCAGCCCTCAGTAGAGAATATAAACTCATGAATTTGTAATATTATCTTCCCTAATTCTTCTGACATTCAGTTTATTTTATGTTGATGCTATTGAGCTGTAATCTATCAATATTATTGATTTGATGTTATTTAAACATTAATGTCGTTCATAAGACTAATTCATTCATTCATTATAATGTTTATATAATTGTAGAACCTGACGATGAATTTATCGAAAAGAGTACTCTTTGTTACGTGTCCATTCTTTTGAAAATCAATAAAGCCGAACAGTAATAATAACAGTAACAAATATAATTACCATTGTTATTTTAATTTTACTCTCAAATTCTGTTACTTCCGTTTCAAAACAATTATAAAGTTGTACAGATGATTACAGATGAATAGTAATCAGTTTTAGAAATAAAATTAATTATTGAAACGTTAAACTTAATAATTTTGTATATCAAGTATATCATAGTGGATAATTAAAGGATGAAATGGTTAAGTGGTTAAGTGAGATTAGAAGAATATAAATGCGCAGAGCATAAATGTTGTGTTGCTTGTGTTCATTACAACATTTTAACATTGTATAGTGTTCCACTTCAAAGAACTTACACTAAAATGTTTGTTTGATGTACCAAATTAGTGAATCACATCAGCGAGACAAGTTTTCACACCTGAATAGTAATCAAACAGGCACAAATTGGATATGGAACATTGTCTCATGAATTCATTGTATGTGTGACTGTAGGAAAATTTGGAAATCGGTACACTTTGTTTTACTGTCGATCATTTCGCTTACACTTCCTACACAAGTCATAATGGAAAACTGTTTTCAGTCTGTAATTAGAGAAGGGTAGCAATAAAGAATAAGTTATTCGGTGAAACGAAATACCAAAATTTATCTTGAATGACCAATCGTCCTGTTGCAACAGTCAGTATAAATGTGGGAAGTTTGAAAGAAGCAACCTCCTTCACCTACCTACCTAGGAAGCATCGTTTCAACTACGGGCGGATGGAACTCATGGGGACATCAAAGCGTGGATCTGAAAAGCAAAGCAAGCTCTTATTATTCTGAAGTCTCTGTGGAGATCAACCCCACTCAGCATGAAAATGAAAATAAGATCCGGATTTCCAACTCAAATGTGAAGTCAGTCAGTGCTACTTACTAAACGTTCCGATCAGAGACTAGCGCCCCGTCACGGAAGCCACTTCCAACAAACCACACACATTCATCAACAGCTGTCTTCGCTCAATAGATGGCCAGTCAGAAAACATCAGTAACAGGAAGGGATCTCTGGGAACAAACGAAATGACCCAGCAGCAACCAATTATGCAACACATATGCAGGCAGAAATGGAGGTTGATTGGATTTGCCATACTCTAAGGAAACCAACCATCATCAAGTGACATCTGTCACACGCCAGGCCATCGCTGGAGTGGACCTGGAATGGGAAGTAGCAAGTGGTCATGTGGAAGGTAGATGAACGCATGTGGGTAGACATGGAGCCAGGTGATGAAAACGTTAGCAGAGAACTGAACACAATGGAGACGTACGAAACTAAAGGAAACAATAACAATACTGTTGCTGTAGTAATATTGATGCCATTCATGAAGTGAGCTGCCAAATTTATCCTCATCTTGTCTTTTTAGAACTGATGGATTGAAAATATTCACAGACCAGCACTAGAAATACGAAGGACGTAACTTCTGCTTTCATTGCATCTAATACTGTCTCATCCATAAGGTTGAATTTCCTATTGTACTTGGTCAGTCCAGAAGTCTTCAGCATGCGGACATAAATAGTATTCTTAAACTGATGGAATGTATGACTGTTGAATGTGAAAACCTTATCAAATGGAGGAATTCGAAACCAGCAACCTCCAGTGGTTAAGCGAGAGCTAACTGCTGATCCTGAACGTACTCATAGAACAGAGCTAGCCACTGAGGAAATTATTTTAGAAATCCAGTTATGTCTCACATCTACTATCTTTAAATTACAAGGCAAAAGATATAGACAAACAGAAGGTATAGCAATGGCATGGATCACCAATATCCCCTATCGTAGCAGATATATTTATGGACAGCTGGAAAAATGGTGCTCTTAATGCATTCAATCCTTCTCCGAAAATATGGTGGAGATATATGGATGAAACTTTCACACAGTGTTAAAAACAAAACATATCTCTCTCTAGCTTCTTCACACATATAAACTCACTCACTCGTGTAGGGAATAAAATTCACATTCGAGTCGGAAAATGAACAATGAGAATGAACAATGTCAGATCACAAAATAAAACGAATAGAAGAAGGTAGACTGCTTACTAGCGTTTATAAACAACCAACACATTCTAATAGATACTTAAACTTTAATTCATCTCATCTTTTATATATCTGTGGAGGCAGGCTTAGTTAAGTTTCTAACAAACTGAGCAGTAGCACTAAATAGCACAAGGAAAGACCTAAATTATGAATTGGAACAGATAGAAGAAGCGCTGGTATCAAATAACTATCCCAAAACATTCATTGGGAATATCAGAAAAGGCCAGAAGCAAAATAGAAATAATGATGAAACTAATATTAATAACATAAATAAGAAAGAATATAAGTCATCTACAGTTCTACCATATAAGTAGGGGACATCTGAGATCCTACGTAGGATTCTCAATAAAGCAGGAAATAACACAACCACACAGTAGGGTGGGAGAGGGTTGCAATTCTTATTTTGACTATAAAAACACTCGTCTTATTTTCCATCTGACTGCATTTTATTGATAGTACTGATATTATTTCCGAATGTACATTATCCTATATTGATTTTATTCAAATATCTGATCAATTTTTATTCATATATATACATGAAACAAGAAAGTTGTGTCAGTGCCTTGATATGATTATGAGCTAAAAAAATTGTGCTTGAAACGTGGTCGCATACTGTATACCACAAATAGAAATCAAGAAATCAAGCATTCGACTCTCTCAGCTATGTCAAAGTGGATACACGGCTGAACAGCCCTGTCCCAAACGATCAAAATAGTCGTCTGATTTTGAGATCATTTCGATCTGGCAAGTAAGCATTACTTGTTGATGTGAGTGGTATCGTACAACTCAGTTTAATTAATCGACCGGAAAATCTAAATTCAATTGAATAACTAATATGACCCGTTGTACAAGAACGGGCTGGCTGTCATGGCCCAAGTGGTCTAGTGGATAACGCTTTGGCGTTTGAAACTATGGATAATGGGTTCGAGCCTCGGTGGGAACATCATCACTCACTGAGAAATGCAGGTACATCCAGATGACGAGTCCCAAATGGGACGAAATGCGCATCCCGGATTCCACTGCTAGTCACCATCCACCAATTAAATTTATTTCAGTAGTGCTTTAAAAAGAGTAATAGTAATAGCTTTATTCTGAACAAAATTCCTACACACTGTACTGAATTCTTCAGGTCATTAGAAAAAGACGTAAACAGCGCAAACAAAATTTTCTTTTTGACGATTCGTTTTCACAAGCTGTGGAATCTTAATTATATTTAATAGAGAAATCATGATACCAGTCAGATACTGGTAACCTTTGTCCTCGAAAAATGTATTACAGAATGTAAGGTGCTACCTAAAAGGGATAACTCACTGGAAGTTGAAAAGAGGTAGAAGTTGGCATTCAGTAATAAGTGTGAGATAATGACTAATCAATAAGCTCGTGTAGAATAAACAGGAACTAGTGGAAAGTCGATCAAGTGTTTTCATATAAAATCGATATGAAAACGCAATGTTATTAATAAACAGTAATAGAGTGACAATGAAATATGGATAATAAGAATAATAATGATAATGAAATAATAGTAGTAATAACAATAATAATCGTAAACTTACAGAACAAAAAGAAGCAAAATTATAGTAAAAACGTCACTCTGGCCACGGTATGGCGAGTGAATGTATGCAGTGCTTTCGAATGCAGAGGTCCAGTTTCAGATCTTGAATAGCTAATGCTTCAGCTACGTACAGATGGCATTTTCGAAGTCCCTTTGTATGATATTGAGGGACTCTGTGTAGCACTATGAAGCATTCGTGCAGGGGTGCTCGGTGTCCGGAGATGACAGGTTGTTCAAGGATAGAGCTGCTGCTATTCTTCTTCTTCTTCTTTCACTAGCTAGTCAAGCTGAACAATATTCCAGAATACACCTGTGGACTTGACGTTGAGTACGGCCAATATACTTTGCTACACACGAGCAAGTTAATTGATAAATACACAATGAAGTGGTCAAAAGCGGTATCTTATCCTTAACGTTTGACTGGATTAACCCTCTGCTGGAGAATATGGTGCGTAAGACGGCTGCTTGAAATGTCTTCTTCAGCCATTTAGGAAGGCGGTTTCTAAGAATTTCAGCTTAGCTGTCACCTTTGAATTCCAGCTTCACGAAGAGAGTTCTCTTAGGAACAGTTGTAATTTTCGGCGACGGAGGCTTTTCTTTCATGTTTTTGTCTATGAATTTCGGTAGATACCCATTCTGCAGTAGGGTTTCACCTAGTAA
This sequence comes from Trichobilharzia szidati, assembly GCA_944472155.2. Lineage (NCBI taxonomy): Eukaryota > Metazoa > Platyhelminthes > Trematoda > Strigeidida > Schistosomatidae > Trichobilharzia > Trichobilharzia szidati. Next base: position 33,624,488 of record OX235276.1, on the reverse strand, counting down.
ATTTAATCCGTTCTCTATCGTGTCTTTCAAACAGATTTCTTCTTATCCTTGAACTTTATGTGTGCACTAGGTTTTGCTTTCACATCAGTAGAACGAAGCTCTGGAAGTTGATAAACTATCCCGTCCACGTTGGCTTGCATTATAATCGATCTTTGGATCGTACAGTCTTGTCCTCTGGTCTAAGAGTAATTTCCTTTGCGTAATGTTTTCTCCCTTCATCCATTATATTGAAGTAAAATAGCAGTCTTTGATACAACAAGTGACGCTGCTTATTTCATTCTGAGGCACAGACTAATCCCTTATAATATTTCCTTCCGGTTCTGAGAAACGAGCACCAGGAGTTTGAAAGCGGATTGAAAACATGGATGAGTACACTTCGTGACTCAAGGATATAACTGAATGATTAACATATAAAGAGGAAGAGAAAACATGATGAATTATGTTGGATATAAATTCAAGTAGCCCAGAGATTCAATCAGTTTGCCAAAAGTATACAGCATCATGTTACTATAGAGGCATAATATTACCTGAACAGAGTAAACTTATTATTGACTCACACTTCTGGTGTCTTACTATACAAAGTATACAAGACTCACCAGAGTCCTGGGTTCAAACCCTGATTGTGGGTTCATACTACTGAAGAGTCAAAAACTAGGCTGACGAAACAGTACTCCACCACTGGTTTTGCAATGGTTCTCTAACCATTGTCAGCTCATAATGAAATCCTGTAACCAATCAGCCAAATCCCCTACAAACCAATATTTGAATATCTATGAGGTGCTCACTAGCAACTGGCCCTATTCAGGTAGGTAGTTACCTGTTAGTGCTAGTGGGAAGTCATGACCAGTAGGGTGCAGAAGGTCGGGTGTGAGGACAAATACTCGCCACAGAAGACATTGGCTAGTGGTAGTGCTCTATGTCGTGAATTGACAGAATTTGGAATTCATGGGCTGGCCATTTGGTCGGTTCACAGTGGTTTAATGGTCTACGAGCTCGCCTTGTAACGAGAAGACCGTGCCTTCGAACTCCCTATGGTGGGCGCGTACTGCTGAAGAATCCCAAACTAGACTGTTGAGTACTCCCAAGTATTTTTCCATTGGTTCTCTAGCCAATGTCAGCTCCTGGTGAAATTCGGTAACGAATCAATCAAATCCCAAAAAATCAACACTTATCCACGTTTAAACTTTGACTATTTCAATTACTTATGACGACGTAATCAGTTGTTAGTATTCTAATCAAAATTGAGAACACAGAAATTGGAAACATGAATCTACGAACAACTTTCAGATAGTCATGAATTGCCATTTTTCTTTTTTTCAAATATCTATGAAAAACATAGGAATTCAATAATTTCTTTTAACTATTCACATATATATACACGCATGCATATACACAGGCAAACATCATTAGTGAAAAAATGTACAATGCACCTTCAAGCAGTTCAAATGTCATTCTCTAGACCAGAGTAAACCTACAGGCATAGTCTGGAAGGAAACTAGTAATTACTATAATAAAAATAATCATTCAGTTCCTTATTTCTACTTCTATTTCCTTTTGGTGGCAGCAACATTAGTAATAGTATTAGTCCCATTTCTAACCATGGGGCTACAGACACACAGAGAAAAATGTTTCCTGTAGAGTAGTTAAAAAACGTTATTTATTATTTTCCCTCAGAAAATGTAGAAACAATAATATGCTTTGATTATAATTACTAGTTTAACTACAAAGTGGAATATAGAGAAAGTAAAATTTAAAAAAAGGCTTGTCTAATCACATTCTGGTTGTATTCGAAAGAAAATATTTTTTGAAAAAAAACTTCCTTCCTTTGTTCTTTATTCGTGTGTGTGCGATAGAAAGAGTGGGGGATCGACGTAAGTAAGAAATTCGCGTGTTCCGGATAGAACGTTCAGTACTAAGCTAACTGGTTTAATTATTCGTTGTTTTTTTATCTTTCCTGCGTTGCGCAAGTGGAACATGAAGCTTTAAGTTTGGTCTTTAGAGTTTCACTAGTAGTAGTAGTAGTATAGTTCAGGTTGTGTGTTCTCTGAGCTGGTTGATGGTTTAACTGTGGAGCTATCGTTGTCCATCTAGACAACATCTTCAGTGCTAGCTTCAATATAAAGTGAACTTGTTTGAATTCTCCATGAATAATATAGCTGTATTTTTCATTGGACACCAGTCAGTAACTAGTGCGACGTGTCTAGTCCTTGCTGTTTGGTGTAGACTAAATTCTATCAGTCAGTCAAGTTTGCAATGTGGTCACCACGCCACTAGGTGGCTCACCATCACGGTGCAAATTGATTTGATGATATTACATGGTTGGAGGCAATCGGCCACAGGAAGCCTTCAACCTAGGTTTTGTGCTAGTTGGAAATCACCAGTCAGCAAGGCGTATCTGCAACGTGAAAGGAACTCATGAACTGGGTGACGCAGGTCCAAATCTCATAAGGGACATGAGTTCCCTGACGAGTGAGTGCCAACTAGCACGAAATCTAGGTTGAAGGCTTCCTGTCGATTGCCTCCTATCATCTAATAATTGTCTATCGAAAATCTTTGTTGTCATTGATTGTTAATTTGTATCTTTATTGATAATTTGTGTGGGTATGGAGTTTAAACTTTCTTGTCACATATGTTTTTTTATTAGTTCGTAAGTCTGATCTGCAGCAGCGAGTTTGTTAATCGCTGATTCCTCTGAGTATCAGGCTTCTAGAAATTCCCTGGCATTTTCGGCATTTCCTCTGTCTGTAATTTATACATCCTTCTTAAAAATGGGTATTCATAATTATCTACATGAATCGATATGAAACAGTGTATATCATGCCTTTTCAAAGGCTAATCTATGTTCTTGGATTCTAATTCAAAGGAGACGCTCACTTTGACCGGGGCAGTTCAAGTAATCATTTTATAAATGATGTTGACTTCATCTTCTTTTGACACTGGATTCCTTGTTCTGCGCAGTATTTAATGAAGAGACTGTGCTGGCTGGCTTGTACTTTATCTATTTCAAATGGTCTTAGTATCCTAGCGGTTATTTCAGAGATGTTCTATGTATAAATATATGGTAGAATGAATCTCCTTGTGGTCTATATCAACGTGTTTGTTAATTGCATATTCGTTTGAGTACCAGGCTTCTAGGAATTTCCTGGCATCAATTTAGGTGTCTCATGTGTTTAGAATTTCGATATTATCTCAATCAAATTGATGTCCATAATTGTCTACATGCATTGATATGAAAGAATATATGTGTCGTGTCTTTTCACAGCTACTTTGTGTTCTTGGATTCTGATTTGAAAGGGACGCCCACTTTGGCTGATGTACTGTCTGTTACACTTCAAACAATTTATTTTGTAAATGGTATTAGTTTTATCTTCTTTTCCTGTTGGATCTTTTGGTTTGCACGATATCGAATGAAGTGATTGTGTTGGCTGGCTGGCTTGTGTGCTATATCTGTTTCAAAAGGTTTTAATATTCTAGCTGTTATTTCAGAGATATTTATTATATATATGGTAGAATGAATTTTCTTGTGGTCTTCGATGATGATTTCTTGTTGATGCTGTGACTCAATTTTAAACACTATTTTGGTGAAATTGTGAGGATATCCAATCTTCTTGAAGACAATTAGTAGGTATTTTTCTTCCAATCACGAAGATGGCTGCCAGAAGACGCAATTTTTTCATTCATGGAGAATTTAACTTAGTTCATTTTATGCTAAAAATTGCGCTGTAAGGGGATGTTGTCCAGAAGGACGACGAAAGCTCCGTAATTAAACCTGTAGTGGACCTAGTGGCTAGGTAAGTATATAAACGCAATTAAAAGGACAGAACAGGTACTAACAAATACGTATATATAAGATATTCAGTTCACTTAAGTTAATATACACAAAAAGGACTGAGGTTATTTGAAGAGAAAAACTATAACAGTCACAAAATACACAAATTATAGACGTACGAAACTATAGGAATGCAATTGTCCTTCTCTTGATTATACAAATTCTCCACTACAACTTAGAGCTGTCAACCGTCGGAAGTCTCCACGTAGAGTAAAGCAGATAGGAGCAAAGTTCTTGATGGGGATGTGTCAACCAGTGCGAGACAGCGTTGGTCAGCAGATGTGCTGGGCGAGCAGCCGGAGAGAGAGTGAACGATTCGTTCCTTTCGCGCGGTTCAAGGTCTAAGGTTGAATTCCTTCTTTTTTTCGTGAACATATAATTTGATATGTTTTTAGGCCGCCACAAACCAACCAGCTTAGAGAACACAACTAATTTCACATCATCCAAATGAGCTACAAATTATATATATATATGCATAAACATATACATGATATATATATAAGAATAAACTTTGTTAACAGTTTTTATGTCTTTCGAATAATTTGAAGTTGTTAAGATTAGTAGAATTGAAGTTCAGAATACGTGTGTAAATGATAATAAGCATAAAAATTGTAGCACTGACCTGAACATCAAATAAAATTAAGCAGACAATTTATGCGACAATTAAAGATGGTTAAAACATTGATGACCAGAATCAAAGAAATATCTGAACAAACTACTGAAAACATAACATAAGTTAAGCTTCTTCTGGTGGATTCCGGCGGATTCAGACGCACTCGTAAGGCGAAATTGAGATTAGTTGGAATACAGTTGACAATAACCTTTAGGGCGTTATATAGACCTAATTTTCATAAAAGATTACATTTATCTTTACAGTATAGGGCTGTCTGTATTCCCACCTCCCCCCGCACTTATGACCTTAAAACCCGATTGGTCGTTGACTGTTCTAATTTGCCGATGTAATTAGTGTCTCTCAAGGCTATCTAAAGCAATTGCTGTAAACCCTTTTTGCTGCTGGTTAGAGATGGCAAAAACTCTCTACCTTGACTATCTGTCTTCTTGTCTTGTGCTGTGGGTTCTATGGAACCGTATCGTATCGTTGTTATTTGTAATAATTGTTAGAACACCAGGCTTGCAGATAAACGGGGTTGGAAGTCTGTTAGCGCTAACTATCAAGTGTATTAATGGTCATATCACGAGGCCTTGTTAATGACATCGATTTTGTCTGCAGTAGTACCTACAGGATGAGCTTAATTAGAGATGTAAATAGACCTTATCTGTCTCTTGCCTAACCAGGCAGGATGATGTTCAGAAATCCGATGATAAAAGTAAAAGTCTGTAATTTCCACTCTGTGCAACTTGAGTACCAACAGTGGAATCCATGATTTGCATTTCGTTCTATTTGGGACTCATCACTGGATGTACCTGCATTCCCCAGTCACTGAGTGATGGTGTTCACAATGAAGCTCGAACCCACTGCCCAAAGTTTCCAACACCAGAGCGTTATTCGTTAGACCGATATGGCAAAGACAGCCACCTCATGTGCAATGGGTATTAATAATTATTTAGTTTAGTTTAGATTTTCCCATCAATTGACTGGACCTTGGTGTTCAATCTCAGGTTGACATGTTGGCTCGTTGTGCAGATGTTTCGACGATCACTGGTCACGTAACTTGAAGTCGCTAGTCATCATCAACCAATCGGCTTCAGGTCACTTGATCACACACTGTCAAGGCATCTTCACTAGGAGCCGACATATCAACCTGAGATCGAGCACTTCAGTCCAATCAATTGACAGAGAAATGTTAACTGAATTTAATAATTGAGGAAATTACTCAGGATTAGACTATGTATGGTACAACTTACCTTTAAATAACGATGAAAAAGAAATCGAAGTAATTCCATCCACGTCTTTTTTTGCACTCAAAAAATGAAGGTGCATAAACTGTGAAAAAAATAAATATTAGGTGATTATTTGGTATTTTTATTCACTTTATGGTTATTTGCAATCTATGTGGATTAATGTAAATATTCATTCATTCACTTCAAAGTACTTAATACTATCCAATGTATACTTTAATCATGCTTTATCTTTGAAATACCTCATTCTTTAATAGGATTAGTGTCTAAGTGTTTCATTTAAACCTAGATTCATTGTTTATGTTAGGATAAGCACTGCTGATAGACCATGATTCCATGTTTCCTGTGTGAACCTTGAAATGAACATCCGGCTTTTACCTAACGACCGGACCTGTCAAAGTACAGCCTTTTGTATATTTTAAACTTATGATCTATTGGTTACGTAAAATACATGTATGTATATTATTATGTCATTGTTCCCTAAGGTTCCGAGTACAGCATTAGACCTCAGTAGTACATCTCAAATTCATCTCGTTCTCTGCAGTAATCTCTGCCATGTCATCCTTGGGTTCCCGCCCAAATAGTTTTACATTCGAGTCCCACTGGAGGTTATGTTTACCGAGCGATATTGTGGCCAGAGATGGTTGCTAGCCAAATTGGTTGACAGTAATTGAGGTCAATGTTAGTCATGTGAAAACAAGGTCAAGATGGACAGGCGGATACAGTTAACATATAGATGAACTGACACAGCCACAAAGAGATGCAAGGTTAACTTTCTGTGAGAAACAACCAATCAACAGACTGTATTTTCTACTAACATTAACCTACAATAATGTACATCAAAATCTATAAATATGTGTTGATTTTCCGTAATAAACATTCTGTTGCCTGGCCCTTGTCTTCTGTTGTTACAATATCACTCAACAGTCTTGACAGCACACTCTGAGTTCGATCTGCACTTTCTTCGGCATACTTGCGGGGCAGATGGTATTTAGTTGGTTCGTCCCCAGAGTTTCTTATTGATTCATCTTTCTGGTTGGCCAACTGATCTTCAGTGAAGAGTGAAAGAACCTGTTGATGAATGTCCAGATCCTGTTTGAAATTCTTTCTGTAAGGGGCACACAAAGTCTCTGGACCATACAGCAGTGATGATTTGGCATTAGTGTTGAAAATCCGGATCTTGTTCAGTAGATTTTCCTAATCATTTCAGATTTATGAATATCTCAGTTGCCTTTCCGATCATACCTTTGATATTGATTATGTGTACAAGAACTTTAGCCTTGTCAGAATATTTGCCACCCATTAGTCCTCTAAAAGCACATAAATTTTCCTTCACGACTGCATGTACACCTTGATGACGCAAACAAATAAATACGAAACCCAGGGTCAAAGTCTTCCTACCAGTTACCTTCAACCATCTAAAATTATTTCAATGGTGCACCAGGACAGCGAGTCTTTAGGATTGGTGACCACATTACGAGTCTGAACCATAGAATTAAATCAGAACTAGCACTGAGGACTAGACACATGAAACTGATCATGACCAGTGTGTTCAGTCAAGTCTACTGTAAGCATAAATACTCACCGACAACATCGGTTGTTGCTTACGTTACATACAGAGAATTGATGGATTAGCCCAGTGACTTAAAGAAAACAATTTGGTGCGTCACTAATTCACCAATCACACACATGATACAGGGTTTAATTTCCAACCAAAGCACTCTTTAACCTCGTGCAGCTTTCAGTAAGCCTGGTCAAAAGGAAGATTTGGGCTTGAGGCTAGAAACTCCACACCATGAGGACAGAAAGACCGTTGTCGCTGAGACATCAAAGCTGAAGCTTTTAGCACTATGTTTCACTTGGAACGCAAAGTCTGTCTGTCTGGATTCAACATAGAACTTGGCACTGAAGTGCAGCAGTTCGAGTTGCTACGTTCCAAATACCACACAAAGGTAGACAAGAAAATGACTGAAGAGAATCAATAGAGTTTTGACAAGTATAAGAGTGAAACAGAATGAGTAATGGTAGAAAGGAATATGAAAGATCACAGAGACTGAATAAATCTGCGTAAGCCATTGACAACGATTTTGAGCCATGTCACCTATTGTCTCCAGCCATTGATTGATTCTTAGAGTCCCGAGGGCGGGCCCCAACCCGGAAGTATGCATCTCCCTACCTGACTCAGTTTAACTGTCAAGGATTTCATGGATTGATGAGGCCATGTTTTTGTTTGGCCACCACTAGCTAGCTCTTTTCCAACCTGCACCTATATCAGCTAGTAATGCCCGTCGGGGGAGGCGATGGTTAGGCATGCGCAGCACGTGACCTAGCCATCTCAATCTATGTAACTTTATAGACTCGTCGGTTGATTTTCCCTCTTTGCCCAACACTCTACGCCTAACGTCAACATTGCTTACCTTGTTATACCACCTAACGTGAGAAAGAGGTCGTAGATATCTATGATCAAAAACAGTCAATCTTTTCATGTCTTCAACTCGTATTGGCCATGTTTCAGAGCCATAGAGAAGGACGGAACGAACTGCTGAGCAGTACACACGTCCCTTGGTTGATAGTCGGATGTCACGCCTACGCCAGAGATAGTGTAAGTTAGCGAAAGCAGCTCGAGCTTTTTGAATCCTTGCTGAGGTTTCTTCGCCATCCGTTGGTGCTGATACAATTTCACAAATAGTTGAAGTGGTCAACATGTTCTATCACTTCACTCCCTATCACTAAGCTAGCAGTTGACGTAGTCCAGTCCTGTAGCAGCATCTTACATTTTACAGGGGCGAATCGCATGCCAAACATACGAAGATTGCTGCTCAGGGTGTTTAGAAAACTCTGCATTTTGTCAGCGTCCTGCCCTAACAGGACTATGTCGTCTGCGTATTCTAAGTCCATAAGACTATCCCCTGGTAACAAGTCGATTCCTTAGTCGTTAAGTTCAGTTAAGGATACTTCCATTAGCATATCTATGATGAAGTTAAACAGAAAAGGGGAGAGTGGACATCCTTGACGGACACCACTGGTTGTTATCAATTCAGATGACAATTCCCCATAAGCCCTTACATGGCTACGTGAGTTTGAGTAGAGTGCCTTGATTAGTGCAATGTACTTTCTTGGCACTCCCTTCACAGTCAAACATTGCCATAGTACCTCTCGATCCACGGAGTCGAAGGCCGCCTTCAAGTCAAGAAATATGGCAATTGTTGGACGCCTAAAAGTGTGTCTATGTTCTAGGATCTGTCGGAGAGTGAAGATATGATCTATGCACCCTCTACCCAGCCTAAAGCCTTCTTGATTTTCCCTCGTTTGTTCCTCCCGAGTTCGACTTAGTCTGTGCATGATTACTGAGCCTAGGATTTTAGAGACTATGTTCGTCAGGCTGATGCCTCTATGATTATCACATGAGTACTTGTCTCCCTTCTTGAATATTGGTAAAATAAATAACTTACCCCAGTCTGATGGAACCGTCTCTGATTCCCAAACATTACCTAGTACCTTAGTTAATCTACATACTAGTATGTCACCCCCATATTTAAACACCTCCGGAATAATTCCGTCGGGTCCTGCCGTTTTGCCTCGTTTAAAATTACAGATTGCTTTGGTGACCTCACTTACAGATGGCGGGCCAGTGTCTATGTCCCATTTCGGGTGTGTGCTGGATGGCGGGGAGGCTCAGTGTGGTTGTAGGCAAGTTAAATTGTTCCTCAAAGTGTTCCTTCCAGCGTTCAAGGCGTCTATCTTGGGAGCTAATTAAGGAGGCATTTTTCTCAGAAATAGTCTCACTTATGATTTGCCTTCTCCCACCCGTTTCCCTGATGAGTCTAAAGAGTTGTCTAGTGTTGGCTATCACCGATGCTTTTTCCATCTCTTTCGCCTTTATCACCCACCACTGTTCCCGGTACTTGCGGAGACTTTTCGTAAGTTTCCTTTGTGCAGCTTTCGCTCCTCATTGAATTCGGAGCTCGCCGGAATAAGTCTTCTAGCATCTATCACTTCGAATGAGGCGGTCGAAATCCAATGACTTTCGCTCACCTTTGGATTTACCTTATTCACAGCTTTTACAGCTGTATCTATGGTTGACTGAATATTCTTCCAGGCTTCTTCAGGGTGAGCGCAGCTGTCGAACTCAGCAATGTGTTTAGCTAGTTCTTCCTCAAATAGGGACTAAGTTTCCTGATTGAGCTGGGGACCTGATGGGTTTATCGCTAGCTGTTTCCTACGTCCGTTCAGCCGTAATCACACACGAGCGTGGACTAGTGCGTGATCGGTATCTACACACGTGTTCCAGAAGGAGCGACAATCTCCTACCGATCCACGCTAACGATAGCTTATTGCTATGTGGTCTATTTGTGTCCAGCGTTGGTTTGATGATGGGAGTCGCCAGGTCGAACAGTGTCTGTCCTTGTGTTTGAAGTTAGTGCTTACAAGAAACAAGTGATTATCTGAACAGAACTGTAGGAGATGGTCGCCGTTGTCGGTTCACTGGCACGGAATTCCGTATGTGCCGCCGACATCCTTCTCAGAGTGACACAATTTCCCTACTTGAGCATTAAATTCACCAGCTAGAACGACTATATCTGGGCGTTTAGCCTTTTGTAGCAAACTAGACAGCTTTTGGTAGGACTCATCCTTCGTTTCATCCGAACTGCAGTCAGTGGAGATTACGAAAAGGCATCGGCGAGTAGTGTAGGCCTTTCTATTTTTTACTGATCCATTCAGACGGACAGCACACATTCGGCTATCTACCGGGATCCAGTCAAGTAATGTCTTTTCTGCCCTAGTACTCAAAGCTATCCCTACACCAGCTAATCCTCGTGAGCTAGCTGTGGCACCTCCTGACACCCTCAAAGTGAATTTTGCAGATTCATCCTGTTGGCCAGGTGAGGTTAGGTGAATAACCACACTTGGGTCTTGTATGCGTGTTTCTGAAACACAACATACATCAATGGCTCGGGATGCCAGAGTCTTGACTAGTGATGCTTGTTGTCTTATTTGGCAAAGTGTCCTAACATTAAATGCTCCTATATAAAATTGTTGGCGTGGCTTTAGGAGACTATCGATGGTGGTTTTTTGGCTTCCGTCGTTTTCAGTGCACACAGAGTGAAGAGGAAGTGAAGAGCCATCAAGTAGAGGAGTTGCATTAGTAGAAGGAAGGCAAGATGATAGAGATGAAGATGGAGACAAGGATGAGTGAGGATAAGAGTGGTTTCGCGTGCATTTCGGATTGTGAGGGCGATTGTTACTTCCTAGCTGCCCACACCGTGGAAGTTGGTTGCTTGACCGCAGAGCCCATGGGACAACTGCTTGAGGCCGGTCACACGCGGCCTGTTTTTGTTTGTTGTTTTTCATTTGGTGTGTCTCAGTAGCGTATTTATCACTTCTGCCCTATGACACAGCAGCAGGAAGCGCGGTCGTTGTTAATCCGGGCCCCGACCGATCCGGCATGGTATTTTGTGATTTGTGTGAAGTCATAGGATTGGATTGGGTAACTGCTTTTAGTCTAACCGCTATCCAAACAACCTTTCTGTCATGGTAGGACCTCAAGCGACATAAGTCTCAGCCAGTATAGCTTGTTGGGTCATTGCGGTGTTCAAGCCCGACCACCACGTCAAGGTAGCAGCTTTCGGTCAGGTGGAACGCAAAGGATTGAAATAAAGGGTTCATTGGCCATTAAAATCAGTCTGAGTGACTGAACTGTCAACGAGCTTACTTCTTAACATATAGGTCCTTAGTGTGACCTGCAGTGGGGTCGTGAGTGCGTACAGCTGGTAAATTCAAAACTAGTACAGAATAGTTTTCAGTAGTCCTCTGTCAGATTTCACCTCGTGATCTGACGCATAATTTTACATAAATCATTCTCCCCTGCACCCTAATTTTTCAATTCCAACGTATATTCAAATTAACTTTGTGATAGTTATGAAGGCCAGGCAAGCTTTTTATATCTGTAATTCAGGTCTCACAACTTATACGGACACTGTCTTGGTTTTAGTAGGATTTCAATATAAGTGTCTTATACAGAAACGTGTTATTTGTCGAACCCTCATTTTTACAATTTTAATTAACTCCACAGCACTGTCTCAAGAGGGAATGACCATTGGTGAGAATATATTCTTTTACGATAATTCTTATTTGCTTACTGTTACCACAATTAGAACTGCTTAGGACACTGTTCTTTAACTCTATAAGCTGAAGTTAAACAGAGCAGATGGATTGGTTGATGCACAGTATATCTTTCAAAGTAATGGGAAACATTTCGTTTGAGTTCCATGACTGGTGAAAGGAAGATTATCCTAAAAGCAATTGAAATCTTCTTTAGAATATCATGAGCAAAATCACATTGGAAGATGATGTCCAAATAAACTATATTTTTCAGTACAGAGATGACGATCTGTTTATCAGGCTCAGGCTTTATATCTAAATAACGTGTTTTCAGATGAACAACAGTTATACAAACACAGTAGCCAGCCAGATGCGGTGGTCACAAGATTTGGAAATGAAAGCGGACAAACACAGGCACAGTGAAATTTAGCCAGGAAAATGCTTACCAGCCACTCAGTAGGTCCAGGTCAGATTTTCGGCTGACGCTCACCTGCACCTTGATTAGTTTATAGGTCGATAGTAAACTCTGGATGACAGGAGAGGTTTCTTATGATGCTGACAACTTTACTCCACAAGAGGCAACAACAGCAACGGTACAGAAACTTTTAAAAAAGGACATTCCAGTGAAGTCGGATTTTACACTACAATAATAAGTCTAGTAAATCTGTAGCGTCCGATGAATCGACAATGTTCAAACGGATAAATACACGCTGGAACATAGAAGATTTGAAGAAAGAATGGATTTGCTGATACAAGATGCAGATAAGTGAAGAGTCTCTTTTCGACGGCGAATTCATTTTCTTAGCTGTACAATTGCAAATATATATGTGTTATTTTGTATGTATGTGTTTATTAAGTTTGTCAAAACAAAATACAATTGGTTATGATTATTTTAAGAAAAGGCGGGTAAGAATTGGTTAGTTTTGGGTGGAATTACGCAATACAAAAACGGTCAAGAAAATTGAGTGTTGATGAGGATTCGAGAACACTATCCAGCATGGCTGCTAAAAGGCAATAATGGTGCTATAAGGAGTGCCATAAGTGAACACCTGGTTAACACTGATCATTCCGTCTCAACAAACGCCTCCTGCTTCAAAGTAATCTACGGAGTCAAGAACAACCTATCAAAGGCAATATGGTTTCGTCTTCTTTGCATCGCTGAAGCTCTGGTCGTTCACATAGAAAAACCGGAGCTATGCATAAAAAAGAGGATTGCTCAACCACTTCTACTGTCTTGTTAACAACTTTGTTGATTTTGATGACTTAGTTTTCTTTGTTTGCCTGTTCTTCAATTGCTTATAATTCTTGTATTCATTTAGAGCTCTTACGTAATTTCGTATTCTCTTCTTTGTTCCTGTGTGTATCCTGAGTAAAACTCAATCATCAAACTATTCATATTACTATATAACTTCTTTTTAACAACTGTTTGTGACAAATGATCACTTTTGTTACTACCCTAATTTCACTAACACCTAATTTTTCTTGACTGATTTTGTTTTATGTAACTCCGATTACCAATCTTCACCTGTTTAGTTAAAATAACTACAACCAATTGTATTTTGTTTGACAAACTTAATGTACACATACATACAAAATAACCCATATATATTTGCAATTGTACAGCTAAGAAAATGAATCCGACGAAAAGAGACTCTTGGCTGATCTACGTGTTTTGTTTTCGTTAATACCTGGATGGGAATTATACATGAATTGGATACAAGATGTGACGACATGACAGCTGGATCAGTGGCACTGATTGGGAAATATTTTCATTTTACTGCAGAACATTTTCAAGAGTGAAAACGCAATGAACTTTATTAGTATAAGAGAACTCATTTCGACATACACCTATCAGACAACTGTAGATAATCCATAGATACGTCACCTATTCTCTGGAGAAATTCTCAAGTAATCAAGAAAACATCAAACATTTTCTTATGTTTATTGGCCCTTGTAAATCTGTTTCTCATTCCTTGTGTTCTAATCAGAAAATGGGGGCCTCAGGTTTCCAAGGTCTAGGTAGCGAGGGTGTTGATTTTACTGGGTATAGGTGTTACCCTCACACAGAATCTCCCTCTTTTCCAAGCTTGCTTTTGACCAGTAAACTAAGCGACGTTTAGAAATGCATTGACCATGAATCGGACGATATTCGTTGCTGGCTAGCATTCTGCCACTGCTGGTGGCTAGCTACCAATCCAGTGGCATTATTTTAGAGTTCTACGACAAAATTTCATTAAGACAATCTCTGAAGCTGAATTTCAAGTAATCGTAACTCTAATAGTAGCTAAATGAATACGTAGATTATTCCTTCTTATCGATCTATTTTCACTTGCTGAACGATATTATCGATTATTCATTGATTAAAAAAGTTGGTAAGAAAATATCATTAAAACAATTAGTCCCTTTGATAATTTTGAATAAGGCATTAAGAAGACAAATTTCGCGAGATGGTACCGTCATTTCGTAGTTTCTTTACAACCGCTTTACAACTAACATAGTTAGCAATTATAAAATAAAATGCATGACAGTTACTCAGTTACATAAAAAACAAAAGTACATACTAATGACCAATCATATTTAGATAGGTCAAGTAGTCCAGGGTAGGCGAAGATTGAAGTCTATTGGTTCTGTACACACAGTTTAGGCTGTATGCGATTAATCCAAAGTGCTTCCATCACCTTCAATAACCTTGAATTAGAGTTATGTGAAATAATTCTGAAACAGTCATTAATATTGATTTCTTTTGACCTGACATTAATAAGTGCTTTGCAATGGATGATGATGCTGGATTTCTATTCAGATTAATCGCTTTGGGATTTTCTATATGATTTGGTAGCCATTTTGCAACATGTTCTTTTCGACGACCACATTGGAACATTCCATTGGTTCTACCTATATAGGTGTCACCGCAGCTGCTGGTGAACTTGTAGATGCAGTTTAAAGTAGAGTCCATAGAATTTCGTCCTTTAATCGTAGGTACAGGGATCAAAAATGTCAGTAAGCTCATAGAGACTTCAGAACATTACCTGATGAAACTGACATTTTGGAACAGGTTATACAACAGACGGTATGATATTCTTATCACTGGTGAAAGTGAAGCACAGGCCGATGAACTAACGACAGAATCCATTGCACGTCATCCAAATCCTAACTTCACGATAAAACATTATTTGAGTGGTACTATTAAATTACTAAACATTTCTGTAGTGAAAAGAATTGATGGAGCAACAGAAAGATCCTAATTTAGAAAGCCTTTAATGAAGAAGGAAGTGTACACATTTTAAGAGCTTCCTTCTCATCTAGTACCTAGCTAGAACAGTGTTTAATAGAGCATAGGAAATCTGTTCCGGCAGGACAGTTGAATAAAAAATAAAGACCGTGAAGAGTATTTTATCGCAGACTGGATATTTTAACAGCTTTATCATTATATTTTCTTGATTTAATAAAACCGACCTAATAGCTTCGAAATTTTTTTTCAAGTATTGTTTTTTTCGTAGAGATTTAGTCTGATTGGTTGGAGGATTTCATCATGAGCTGACATTAGTCAGAGAACCATTGGAAAACCACCTGGGGTACTGGACAGCTGTTTCGCCTCAGTTTGGGGCTCTTCAGAAGTACGTTCCTACCACCAGGGGTCGAACGTAGGACCTTCTGGTTACAAGACGATCTAACTCGTAGACCATTAAGCCACTGGGACCCAATTTTATGTTTTATTTTATTTTATTATAGCCAGACTCCACACAGTATTTTCGATACAAGTATGGAATTTTTAGCAGGCCAACCATTATATCAGGTGTGCATTGGTCGCGGATCGAACCACGGAATATGTGCATGGTCGGCGAGTGTCCTAACCACTGTGCCACCGACTGTATACATCAGTCTATCATCTAACGGAAACGATGTGCACTGAGTAGGGGAAATAGAAGACTTGATGAAGATGCATGAAGAACCTATGACGCTTCGAAACTCGTACTCCTTATCACTACTAAGCAGGTACTGTAGGAATCAGGGAGAGACTGGTCAGCAATCTTAGATTGTCTACTGCCATGATCAGGAGTCTGCATGAATGGGGCTGAAACAGACTGACTCCAAGATACTAAATAGCTCAACAATAATAAAATATACCCCATACTTCGAATATGACACTGACGCTGCCTTGTCATTCAATTCTGTCAGCAGACGAACAGAAAGGTGCTTACACCCGTAGAGACTTGTGTTATACGGGTCTCTAAGCCCAGTCTATGTGAACAGAAAGAAATACCGGTTACTTAGAATCTACTGTGATGATATCTTTCACCTTGTTAAGCTTTACGACTGTTATTTTAGTTACTACTTTTTATCATTATGATTATTCCTACTATTATTATTCTCATTTAGTATACAATTCTCTCTCTTCAATAAGTATAGTGTTCATGTTTATAGTGATGTAAGTGAACTTTAGTCTACTACAAGCTTAATTCTCAATTTTTCTGCGTGCTTCCATCTGCTTTTGCTTGTTTTGCATATCTTCACTTAACCAATAAAAGATATTTTCACTTTATTGTTTCGTTATCATTGTTTCAATGATAAATTTCGATGGCAAGAAAGACCTAATAATGGATGAAGTCTCTGTCATTAAAAAAAAATATTCATTGGTAAACACAAGGAAATATCAGATATAAAAGAAATGTTTGATATAATTGAGCATAATTATGTATATAAATATAGAATAAATGTGTTACCCTCAAACAAAATTATCCATCTGTCAGGTTAATCAGGTTAATTTACAAGTATTGGTTTTTGTAGGGATTTTGTTTGATTGCTTTCAGGATTTCACTGTGAGTTAACATCGGTTAGAGGACCATTGGAAAACCACCTGGGATTACTGGACAGCCAGATGTTTCATCCTAGTTTGGGACTCACCACTGAGTTTGAACCCACAAACTTCTGATCACAAAGCGAGCTACCTGTGAGTCCATTAAGCCACTGGGACCCAATCCAATGACCAACACATGAATTCTAACTTCTGCCAGCCAACTCATCACATAGTGTGACCACTTCGTAATATCTTCTTCGTTGAGTTACTGCTCCACCTTCAACCTGCTGTGCCCTTATGATCACGGCTTCACACTAGAACCCCAGGTTTACTGCCTGACCAGAGCCACTCGCTAGTAAGCATGAGATCCATTTTCGAGTATTGGTTTTGTAGGGGTTTCATCATGAACGAAGTGGTCGCGCTATGTCATGAACTGGCAGGAGTTAGAATTCATGGGCTAGCCATTGGATTTAGTCCCAGTGGCTTAGCGGTCTACGAGCCAACTCACCTTGTATCCCGAAGGTCGTGGGTTTGAACTCCCTGTGGTGGGTGCGTACTGATGAAGAGTCTCAAACTAGGCTGATCAAACAGCTGGCTGTCCAGTACTCCCTGCAGGTTTTCCGGTGGTTCTGACACTGATGTCAGCTCATGATGAAATCTCACAACTATTCAGAATTTACTAAATTAAACGCTTACTAGGAATATTTAAGGTTGATATGTTTCCCTTTCATGTTACCTTTAACTGCATATACCAATTTTCATCTAAGCATTAAAGCAATAGTCCTTGGTAGTACCATTGCTCACCATTCGTTAGACAGATGTCATGAAATCACTGAATTAAAATCCTTTAGGATCAGTAAAGTTCAAAACATTTTCAGGATGCTAAATCTCATGTAGTGATTAACATTAAAATATTAAAACGAAATTTATGCATTCAGAAGGAAACCAGTTTCAATCGTAACATGCCTTGTTCAATATAATTAAAGTTGCTTTAATTAGATTTGATAGTGTCGAAAATTCCCATATTATGAATTAAAAGTCAATCTGAACGAAGAATATTCTTTTCAATAATTTCTCTTCAGGTTCTTACAATTATAAAATATAATATTTGTTGTCGTTACAATAAGGCCAGTTATGCGGCAGATACATTTTTAACGTAGAATAACAGATTAGTTATGGGGTGTCAAAATAAATAGTCGTATTTGTGTGACAAACGTGCTTGGCTGAATTCGATTACAAAATAATGTAAAACGGGAGACATTTTGTTTTCACAATGTAATTTCCTAACTTTTATTTTATTTTTATTTATATTATTGATCGAATCCTTTTTTGACCTCTGTTCAACTAAATTATTTGACCCCTACTTGAGTGAGAGTGTTGTTGAATTTACGCCGCCATTCAACATGCAACATTCATTTGTCATTTTTAAATATTTCTCAATCATTTCTAGACATGGTTTTCATCATTAGCTGACATTAGTTAGAGAACCATTGGAAAAACACTTGAGAGTACTGGACAGCCGCTTCGTCCTAGTTTGGGACTCTTCAGCAGTACGTTTCGAGCACAATTTATTACTGCTGTTAATCATATCAAGGCACTATTCACACAACTTTCCATTATTTTCCATCGCTTGACTTGATTAGTAGTAGTATTTTCCATATTTTCGGTATAGGTGATGAGTCATTCTTATTGCTTGTGTTGGGTGTAGACTCAATGAACCAGGCAGGATTCAGAAATCACCACCCACCTAGATTACTTCTTTAAATTTTGACTCTGTCCCACACATCCTGTTGTATCGTTGTGTGTTAATGTATGCAGTGCAGTCGCTGAGCTTTTTTCTAAGTAACTTATCTTCTCGGGTTCAACCATTCTAACCTTAGCTAAACTGTTACGTTCCGAAAATCTCACTACCCCGACTTACTAGTTTGGCCTATGAAATTGACTTAATGCACAGTCATTGCAAGGTATTTTGTAAATTATATTGCTTTGTTTAAATTAGTCAATATTCAGGGTCCTTTAACCTACAGAGCTTGTCCTACCTGAGTGAGTCAGTTTGTAGGTTTGAATGCCATCCTAATTCCTGCTTTATTAAGAATCCTACGTAGGATCTCAGATGTCCCCTACTTATATGGTAGAACTGTAGATGACTTATATTCTTTCTTATTTATGTTATTAATATTAGTTTCATCATTATTTCTATTTTGCTTCTGGCCTTTTCTGATATTCCCAATGAATGTTTTGGGATAGTTATTTGATACCAGCGCTTCTTCTATCTGTTCCAATTCATAATTTAGGTCTTTCCTTGTGCTATTTAGTGCTACTGCTCGGTTTGTTAGACACTTAACTAAGTCTGCCTCCACAGAAAGATAACGGATGACATGAATTAAAGTCTAAATGATTATTAGCGGAATGCGTTGGCTTTTTATAAACGCTAGTAAGCAGTCTACCTTCTTCTATTCGTTTGATTTTGCGATCTGACATTGTTCATTCTCATTGTTCATTTTCCGACTCGAATGTGAATTTTATTCTCTTCACGAGTGAGTGGGTTTATATGTGTGAAGAAGCTGAAGATATGTTTTGTCTTTAACACTGTGTGAAAGTGTCATCCACATACCTCCATCATATTTTCGGAGAAGGATTTGAATGTATTAAGAGCGGTATTTTCCCAGCTGTCCATAAATATATCTGCTATTGGTGATCCATACCATTTCTACACCTTCTGTTTGTCTAAATATTTACCCTGGAATTTAAAGACAGTAGATGTGACGCATTACTGAATTCCTAAAATAGGAATGACTCATCACCCATACTGGAAATATGGAGTGCTCTATTACCAATTAGGCCAGGCGTTGAAAAATAATGGAACTATATGAACGAAGTCAGAAAGTTGTTTGAGTAGTGCCTTAATATGATAATGAGTGGGGGTGATAAATTGTGCTGAAAACGTGGTCGCATCAGTAAATATTACTGTATAGCACACTGTGTGACTTTATCAAAATAAATTTTACCCGTAATGGAACTATACTCTACCACCACAAAGCACATTTTCAATTCTTATATCACTCCTTCACTTTGTAGATTACTTTAAAGGAGGCGTCTGTTGAGATGGAATGACCAATGTTGACAAGGTGTTCTTCGATTATCTCACTCCTTATAGCGTAACAACAACCTTTCTATAACTATTCGGGATAGTGTTCTCGAACCCATCATAGGCAGGATACGCGTCAACCAAGACCTGAAGTGATCAGATGCGAGATTTTGTCCTTAAGGCTTCTGAAGATCAGTTAACAAGTGGAGAACACTACTTTTAGCTTTGATGTGAGCAAAAGTTTGCCGAGGAAATGGCGGATGGACTGGACACATGCTGATGAGACTGTCAAGTGACTTCATACATTAGGCGTAAGGTTGAGTAGAAGCTGAATAAGAAACAACAACTTTAGGTTGGGTCGTATGGTGATATGAAAGAGATCCTGTAAGGAGAAGACAAGAGATATGAAAGGTAACTAAAGACGACTGAAGAGAACAGAATCACATGAAACACTATTTTTCAATCAGAACATAAAAGTATTGTAATAATAATAATAGTAGCAATAAATCCACTCAACTTTATTAACATTTGGTTACGGGATTTCATCATGAGCTGACATCAGCTACAGAACCATTGAAAAACCTGGGACCTCATTGATATTCAAGTACTGGTTTGTAGGGATTTGATTGATTGGACAGGATTTATTCATGAGCTGAAATCAATTAGAGGACCATTGGAAAACCAGTCAGGGAGTACTGGACTGCTGTTTCATCAACCCAGTTTGGGACTCTATCAGTACGCACCCACCACAGGGAGTTCGAACCCACGACCTTCTGGTTACAAGGCGAGTTGGCTCGTAGACCATTAAGCCACTGGGACCCGATCCAATGGCCCGTGAATTCTAACTTCTGCCAATTCACGATATAGTTCGACCGCTAGCCAATGTCTTCAGTGGTGAGTATTTGTCCTCACGCCCGACCTGCTTGCTGTACCCTTTTGGTCACGACTTCCCAGTAAATATACCCCAGTGTAAATCTATGCTTCTTCAGTTGTCACAACTGTTTTTCCATTGTTCGATTACTACTGAAACTACTCACTGTTGATTTGTCGTTTTTTAAAAAAAAATTTTTACTACAATTCCTTTAGGACTTTACACTGAAAAGAGGGTATGCTAATTAATTAAAATAGGATGAGAAATGATTAAAATTCCGGTTTTTAATTGCAATTCCGTTGTTCCTTTGTTTGTTTGTTTGTTTGTTTGTGTTTATTATTTCAACAGGAAATAACACGAATAAATTATCTGTCAGAACAGGTTCATAAGGAAAAACACAACACTGAATGTTTTTGTTTTCTCTAAGTTGTTTACATACACTTGTAACATACTAGGCAAAAAAAGGGAATTTTTGAACACAATAAAATTCCAAAATAGGAGTAAACAGCATAAGAGTGTAGCAAAAAAGAGAAGCGATGAAGACACTTACTCAGTCAACAGGCATCATTATTAGAGATAGAAATCTAAGGTGGAGGGCGGTTCATCTGTTTTACTTTTCTGAAACTTGGACAGCATTGTTGAGATTACAGGCAGATGGCATGGTTGAGGAGAAAGAAAACAAAACAGATGGTCACTACTCTCAGTATTGAGTAGTGTAGTAAGAACTCTACACTACACTACACTGATATCCTGAAGAAGTGAATATCTAGCTCCTTGAAAAGAATATTCACTACTGCTAATTTACGACTGATATTCTCATGCTACCCAGTTATTATTGTTTTTTTAATTCCTAGAGGAACATTGGGCTTCAGCCAAACGTCTCCATTACGTTCGGTTTTCTGCTAGAGTCTTCACCTGGCTCCAAGTCTGTCCACATGTTTTCATCTCTTCACATCACCTCCTCCAAGTCACCCTTGGACTGACGACCAACTTGCCACTTCCCTTTCGGATTCCACTCGAGCAATGGCTTGTCTAGATATGTCACTTGATGCATTGTTTTCTCAGAGTATGGCCAATCCATCTCCAATCCTTCCTGCCTATTTGTTTCACAATCGGTTCCTGGTTGGTTCGCTCATTGCCAGAGATCTCTATTGCTGATCTTTTCTGGCTGGCCATCTGATATTGAGTATTGAGAGAAGACAACTGTTGATGGAGGTCTGTAGTTTGTTTGAGATGCTCTTTATGACGCACTGGCCAAGTCTCTGATCCGTATATTAGCACTGACTGACTTCACATTGGAGTTGAAAATCCGGATCTTATTTTCATTCTGAGGCTGAGTGCTGTTGACCTCCACACAGAATTGAGAGTAGTGAAAGCCTGCCTTACTTTCCCGACCCTCGCTTTGATATCCTCGTCAATTCCGCCAGTAGTTGAAACGATGCTTCTCAGGTAGGTAGATAAAGGAGGTTGTTTCTTTCAGATTCCTCCAATTTACGCTGATTGTTTCTGTTATTGTTGTTGCTGTTGCTGATGGCCAGGAATATTCATCACCTGTGTTTTCTCTATATTCATCTGAAGTCCTATCTTTGATGCTTCTTCTTCTGTCGCCAAATTGTTGCTTTTCACTTGCATATCTTCCAGTTTGTGAGAAATCAGACATATATATCACATTGGCAAAGTCCAGATCCTTCAAGTTTTTGTGTGGGTCCATCTTATGCCTGTTTCCTGGTTGCCCACTGTTTGTCGCATTATCCAACCTACTGCAATCAGGATAATCATTGGCGATAGTAGGCAGCCTTGTCTTACTCCAGTCTTCACTTCGAAGGATTCCGTGGGTTTCCCGTTGTGGATTACTTGGCATGAAGCATTGTCGTACAGCTGTTGGATGAGATGTATAATTGTCAGTGGCACCCCTTGGTAGTAGCGAAGTAGTTGCCAAAGCACGTCTCGATCGACGCTGTCGAATGCCTTTCCAAAGTCGGTGAAGTTGAGATAGAGAGGTGACTGCCATTCCAAGCTTTGTTCAATGATGATCCGCAATGTGGCGATCTGATCAACACATGACTAGTTTCTCCTGAATCCAGCCTGTTCCGGTCGAAGTTTTTTTACCCAGCGCTCTTCAGTAAATCTAAAGACAATGGTTCTCTAAACGATGTCAGCTCATGATGAAATCCTGTAACCAATCAATCAAATCCTTACAAACCAATACTTGAATACAAACCATTGCATTTGACCGCTTCTATGTGTATCTACCAACTGACTTGCTCATGTAGAAAGACAGAGACATATAGGTCGTTCTATGTGTGTTTTATTTAATAAAGTCAAAGAACATTATCCCACTTGACTACGAGAAGGTAACAGTGGATCAATGAGGAGTGTTGTAATAATAATTGAACATAGATTCAACACTGGTCACTCAAAAGAAGTCGCCCGCAAAAACGGTAAGCTTCCACATACTTTGTATTGCTGAGGTCTTAGTGATCTGGATAGAAAACCCTGATTTTTGTACACAAAAGAAACTTTTCCATCCCCTCCTTCTACCCAAGGGTATAATAACATATTCGACTTTTTCGTTATTAATACTACTTTTGAAATTTTGCAAGGATTTTTTCGTAACATCCTTTTCTTAACTGACCCTTCATTCACTCTTTCTACATACTGAACTATTCTCTTAGTTCTGAGGTCTACAGCATTTGTATTGAAGAAGAAATTCGATTTCCTTTTTAACACCAATGTCAATTCAGTCAGCGCTTCTATATGGTTCCGAGACTTCTTGAGTACGTTACTACAAGAGTTACAAACAGGGTGCTGTGGACTTTCATCACAACCTACTCTCCTTCCCTCAGTATTGAAGATCACAAGCCAATCAAGAAGACTGTCTGCCTGTCTGTTTTCGACATAGAAATTTGCACATACGTGCGGCAGTTCAAGTCGCCACACTCCCTCCATGTAGCACACAAAGGAAGAGAAGAAAGCAGGACAAATGCATAATATAGACAGTAAACAGAGCTGTGAGACAAAGGAATAGCAATAACGGAGAACAAAACAGTTTCATTGGAAATCATAAGTCACAAGGAGTGTATGCATCTGCGCTAGCCATTGAGAACGATTTTGAGCCATGTGACCATTTGTTTCCAACCACCGGTTTTCACCGTCCCGAGGACACCAACCAGGAAGTCTACACCTTCCTACGTGGCTGGCTTAAACTAACTGTTGTAGATTTCATTGACTGGTGCCATGTTTTCGTTTGACCGCCGCTAGCTAACTTTTTTCCAGTCTGACCCCATGTCAGCTAACATTGCCAATTGTCGAGGAGGGCGATGACTAGGCATACATAACTCATGTCTTAACCATCTCAGTCGATGTAATTTCACAGTCTCGTCGATTGATTTATCCTCCTTACCTAGCACTCGATCGATGCCTAACCTCAATATTGCTCACCTTATTATACCACTTCACGCGGGAGATAGAACGCAGACACCTATGATCGAACACAGATAATCTTTTCATGTCTTCTACTCTCAATGGCCACGTCTCACAGCCATAAAGGAGGACAGAGTGGACTGATGAGCAGTACACACGCCCTTTGGTCGATAGTCGGATATCACGTTACGCCAGGAGGACTAGGCAGCAATGAACCCATCTCTCATCAAAGATGCAGAAGAAACTGGAAATGGATTGGACATATGCTGGGTAAATCGTTAAGTTACATCATACACCATGCCATTAAGTACAATCTGACTGAGGAGAAACAAGTTGGGTTTCCAAAGGTGATACGTAGAAGATCATATTAAGAAGAAATGAATGCCTGAGAGCAATCATGGAGCTAGTTGGAAGTCATTCCAAATAACCGAGATGAGTGGAGATACGCCTCCCAATTACTGTGTATTCCACTCGGAACGCATAGAATGAGCAATAATAATAATAGAAGTGTCATGTGAATCCGACTATGAATACAGCTTTGTCGTATAAGTGACACAAAGATGTACTGAAATGAATTTAGTCTCAACTTCAGATTTCACTAACTTTCGTCAATTGACCGGTATTACACAAAGCGAGGATCAGGAAAGCAACGCCAGTTTTCATTACTCTCAAGTCTGTGTGGAGGTCAACACCAATCAACATAAAATGAAAATAAGATCCTGATTTTCAACTCCAATGTCAAGTCTGTCAGAGCCAATTACTATACGTACGGATCAGAGACTTGGTGCCACGCCGCGTCACGAAGTCCACTTCCGACAAACTACACACCTTCGTCGGCAGCTGTCTTCACTCAATACTACTCAAGATCAGATGGCCGGTCAGAAAAGATTAGCAACAGGGAGGCACTCTGGGAGCGAACGAACCAATCAACTCAGCAGGAACCAATTGTGCAACAAATATGCAGAAAAAATGTAGTTGAATTGGATTGGCCATACTCTAAGGAAGCAAACCACCATCAACTGACGTCACTCACAGGCCAGGCCATCACTCGAGTGGAACCCGATTTAGAAGCGGCAAGTTAGTCAGTGTGAGGGTGACGTAGAGGAGGTCATGTGAAGATGAGATGAAAGCATACGGACAGATGTGGAGCCAACGTGAAAACGTTAACGGAGATCCGAACACAATGAAGATGTGGAGCTGAAGCCTTATTTTCTAGAATGTATGGGTCTTTGAATTAAAACTCAGTAAATGGGTGTTCGACAGCTTTATCTCGTGGAAAAAGAAAGTCTAAGATTCGACCCCCAGTTGAGGTTATTGACGAGCAGTGCTGAGAAGTCCCAAACTACTCGACAAAATGTGCTGGTCAGTAGTGCTCAGTTTTCGATAATTCACCAGTTAAACTGATGTCGGTTCTTAAAAAGGATCCCCGCTGAAATTACTCTAACTCGCTTAAAGCAACACCCAAGACTAGATATACCTTCATTTGAAAAATTCATCAATTTAAACTAATCAATGGAGTTATTTAATTTCATCAAGTGTTTATAAGTAGTCTATGTGGAATCTACAGAAATAATTACCTTTTAGTAGATAAAAGCTTTTTTTATATATAACATAAATTACAAGTCATCAAAGGGAGAAATAATTACTTTTTTCCATGGAACGACCAGTGGGAATACTTACTTAATGGTCATTTAGAGAATAAACAGAATAAAACAAGAGAGAACCATAAAAATAAAGATCCATCGGTGAAAGAATAAATTCTTCTCAATTAATTGTATTTTACTTCAGAATATGATATGTCCATGTGGAATTAATTCGACACGAGACAACATTATTTAGAGATTACTACAAACTAGAGAGTACTAGACAGCTGTTGCTTTCTGGTATGAGACTCTTCAGCGGTACCCACCCACCAGGGTTCGAACCCAGGACGTTCCGCTTACAAGGCAAGCTCGTGGACCATTCAATCAATGGAACACGATTCAGTGGCCAGCCCGTGAGTCCTAACTTCTACC
This sequence comes from Trichobilharzia szidati, assembly GCA_944472155.2. Classification (NCBI taxonomy): domain Eukaryota; kingdom Metazoa; phylum Platyhelminthes; class Trematoda; order Strigeidida; family Schistosomatidae; genus Trichobilharzia; species Trichobilharzia szidati. The sequence goes on along the minus strand of OX235276.1, from coordinate 33,598,505 downwards.
AATTCACGACATATATAGAGAAAGAAGGTTTTATGCTGATATCATTTGTAGTAGAAGAAAACCATTTCTGGATATATCACGGCAGTCAGTGGGGATTTTAAAATACCTAGCTCACTGATTTTGAAGCGAGGATTTAATCATGAATAGATCCAAAAGTAAGTCAAACAAAAAAACTATAGTTACTTCAATTCTCCTGAATTCTCCATCATAATATATATACATAAAAATTAACTCTTTTTGATTGGACACTAGTAACTAGTGTGACGTGTCTAATCCTTTCTTTAGTGCAGACTGAATTCTATCAATCAGGTTTTGCAATGTGGCCACCATTCTAGGTAGCTCGCCATCACGGTGCACATTGATTTGATGATGTTAGATAGTTGGAGGCAATAATAATAATTTGCTTTATTCCAAAACAGTACTTGTGATACAGAATGGAATTCTCAGCATTTTTATCACAGTATTGCATCGAGATAGCACATTATCAATAAATATAATTCTACATAGATTAAGGAAATCTCAGGATGCCTTGGACGTAGGTTTCGTGCTAGTTGGCACTCATCAGCAAAGCGTATCTGCAACCTTGAAAGTCCTAGGTTCAAGGCTTCCTGCCGATTGCCTCCAACCATCTAATATCATCAAATCAACGTGTACCGTGATGGCGAGCTACCTAGAATGGTGGCCACATTGCAAAACCTGAATGATAGAATGCAGTATGCACTAAAGAAAGGACTAGACACGTCACACTATTTACTAGTGTTCAATCAAAATACGCACTACAATCCTACAGGAGGTCAATCGCGAGGCCGAATATCTCAGTGGTAACGTCTCTGACTGCAGCACTGGGTGACGCGGGTTCGAATCTCAGAAGGGATATGAGTTCCTTCAAGGTTGCAGATATGCCTTGCTGACTGGTGAGTGGCAACAAGCACGAAGCCCAGGTCCAAGGCTTACTGTGGCCGATTGCCTCCAACTATCTAATAAATTAACTCTGTTGTACTTTGTCTCTAGTTAGTTTTTTGTTTTCAAGCGAAATCTGAACTCCACTAACCCCTTTGTTCAATTATATTATATATAAACAGTTACTCCTTTAATACTGAACATTTTGGTCTACTCACATCGTTTTTGTAATAATGCTGTTTATACTTTCTGTCTATGTTCACAAATTTTGTAAATTATAACTTCGTTTTTTTGTTAAGGATGTACGCAATCGAAGAGAATCCACAAATTTGAATGAGCTCGCATTATCTTGCAGATATGTTCGTTGTGTTCTTTGTTTAAGCTAATAAAGAGAACCGGTTGTACTGAAAAATCTCTCCGCACCTTAATTTTATGCTGCTTAACAGTCAGCCTCAGCGGCGTGTTTGAGACTACTGACGGTGTCAAAAAAACTATTAAGGGTAATAATAACTTTGAAACTGGATTTTGTACGTCAGTCTGTTACTGTATGTAATTTTTATGGCTGTCCATCCCTAAGTGTGTTAACCAAAAGCTATGGAGAAGGTGAACGGGGTGACAAATAATAAGTTACCTCCAGTGGCTCCCATTGCTCGCTGAATGCACGACTTCTAGATACTACGCTTATCATATTTCAAAAACATTTTGGAATTTGAAGGATAGGCCGTTGTTTCCGTGTTCTACGAAGTCTCAAACAGGATGCGACGCGAGTTGTGAATACCACTGTTATCCAACTCCTATGAAATTAAGCCATACTTGAAACCAAAGCCCAGTGACTTATCCATACTTGGATCCATATATGCCGATAGAGATCAAACATTTCGATCCATTTTTAAGTGTTGGTTTGTAGGATTTGATTAGTTACAGGATTTCACCATGAACTGACATTGGTTAGAGGACCATTGGAAAACCACCTCGAAGTACTGGACAACTGTTTTACTCTAGTTTGGGACTCTTCAGCAGTACGCACCCACCGGGATTCGAACCCAGGACTTTCTGGTTACAAGGCGAGCTCGATCTATTGTTCTAATGATTCTATATCTTTGTAAATTCTTCATGCATATGTGGTTTATATGCTTGATAAAGTTGTTTTGGGTGTTTTATTTCCGTGGGTGATGAGATCACTCAGTAGAATTCCAATGTTAGTCTCACGTGTACATCATACAACCAATTTTCCAACAACACAACGTTCTTAAAGATAACGGTCGGTCGGTCGGTTTTCGACATAGAACTTTGCACATATGTGCGGCAGTTCAAGTCGCCACACTTCCTCTTTGTGGCACACAAAGCAAGAGAAGAAAGTAGGAAAAATGCATAATATAGACAGTAAACAGAGGTGTGAGACAAAGGTATAGTAATAATGAAGAACAATATAGTTTCATTGGAAATTATAAGTCACAAGGAGTGTATGCATCTGCGCCACTGAGAACGATTTTGAACCATATCACCAATTGTTTCCAACCATTGGTTTTCACCGTCCCGAGGACCCCAACCAGAAAGTCTGCACCTTCCTACGTGGCTTAGACTAACTGTTGTAGATTTCATTGGTAAAGGTAATGGCAGCCTGCTTAAATCCCTGGGTTGCCGAAAAGTCTAAACTTTTCTGGACTTCTTGTTGTCTTAATCGTACAATTATCTAAAATGATCACTGCATAGACTCGCTCACCTCTTAACGCTGCGCAATTCCTGAAGGAAATGAAGAAAGAGTGTACACAATCAATTAGTTCCATAATATACTTGAGATTATTATCTTCCATGTGAATCCTGTATAAAAGGAAATATTTTGGAACTAAAGGGGCTGACATTTTCGGTACTATGTGTTCACATACTGTCTGAAATAAAGCTTTCATTATTATTACACATTACTTGCAAATACGCCTACATTTTACTCTGAATTGTCTATAGACAGTTGGAAGCGATTTCCAGGAAGCTTTCGACCTAGGTTTCGTGATCGTTGGCACTGATCATCATCAAGGTGTATCTGTAAACTTGAAGAAACTCACTTGTCTTCTGAGATTCAAACTTGGGTCACCCAGCCACGTCACCATTGAGCTAATCGGGCTCTACAATTAAGTCGCATCTCCACATCCTCATTCATTCGCACTTTTGATCCCCTATCGATATTTCGAGAACGGATTTTCCAGCCTTATTTTGAGTATATAAACTACTTTCTGGATGGAATCCTGGATATTCCATGGTCAATAACCTGATGATGATGCAGGATTGGACTACACCGACCACCAGATTAGAAATAGGAAGCGAAGTGGTGGAGCACGTTGACCGCTTCACTTACTTGGGAAGTACCATCAGCCCCAACGGGTTGATCTCCGACGAAATCTCAGCACGGATACAGAGGGCTAGGTTCGCATATGCCAGTTTGTGCAGTCTCTGGTGTAGACGGGATATCCGGCTGGCCATCGACCAAAGGGCGTGTGTACTACTCAGCAGTCCATTCCGTCTTCCTTTATGGTTGTGAGACCTGGCCATTGAGAGCAGAAGACATGAAAAGATTATCTGTGTTCGATCATAGGTGTCTGCGTTCTATCTCCCGCGTGAAGTGGTATAATAAGGTGAGCAATATTGAGGTTAGGCATCGATCGAGTGCTAGGTAAGGAGGATAAATCAATCGACGAGACTGTGAAATTACATCGACTGAGATGGTTAAGACATGAGTTATGTATGCCTAGTCATCGCCCTCCTCGACAATTGGCAATGTTAGCTGACATGGGGTCAGACTGGAAAAAAGTTAGCTAGCGGCGGTCAAACGAAAACATGGCACCAGTCAATGAAATCTACAACAGTTAGTTTAAGCCAGCCACGTAGGAAGGTGTAGACTTCCTGGTTGAGGTCCTCAGGATGGTCAAATCCAATGGTTGGAAACAAATGGTCACATGGCTCAAAATCGTTCTCAATGCACAGCGCAGATGCATCCATTCCTTGTGACTTATAATTTCCAATGAAACTGTTTTGTTCCTCGTTATTACTATTCCTTTGTCTCACACCTCTGTTTACTGTCTATATTATGCATTTCTCCTACTTTCTTCTCTTCCTTTGTATGCTACATGGAGGGAGTGTGGCGCTTTGAACTGCCGTACATATGTGCAAAGTTCTATGTCGAAAACAGACAGACAATAACCTGAAGTGACTCATCTGGTGATGGTAAATAGCAGAATCAAAGACGAGTGTTTCATCCCGATCGAAACTCGTCAGTTGGATGCACCTTCATTCCACAGTGCGGTGATGGTATTCCTGATGACTACCATTACCAAACACACACTGAGACTTGAACCCAGAACTCATCCTTTCGATAGGCTATTAAGACAAAATGAATTTATTCCAACAGAATCCTTCGACGAGAAATTTTCAACATTCTCATAGAATCATTAACAACAACATATGAAACACAGATGACAGGACAAAGATATTTATTCTTGTCGATAACATCCTTTCTAACTTCCTTTATTTCAAAAGTATTAATTCAATTTTATGCAAACTGATAGAAACACTGATTTTTTTTTAACAAGCAAAACCTTTCTGAGATACTCCTAATTGACCTTAAACAACATATAATAAGTACGAAAAATTTATAAACACTAAGCTGAATACAATTCAGTTTTTAAAAAATAAAATCATATTCACTCGCTTTAGTTTTTGTTTTATTAACCTCAGTATCGATCGCGTTATCTATTCGCATTGAAAAAAATCTTTAAAATATTTCATTTCGATGATGACAATAATAATAATAAGAGTAGAAGGTCACACACTAAAAGATTCTATCATATATGGATTGGTTGTGAATTCAATTCTACCGGGAATTAAGCTGTTAAAGTTTTATTTTTGCAGGCACTGGTTTGTGTCCACAGGGTCAGCGTTTGATTCCCTGCCGTCAGGCTGCCAAGTCTAAGTTATTTAACTGATCGACTAAAAGCCCGGAAAAAAAGAAAGAGTGGACGTGAAATGCTGGTCAAACACAAAGTTTGAACAGAGAAGAGAAAGAGAATTATGGATGTGTATCGTTATTATATTGTTGTTTCCTTTAATTCCTACAGGAACATAGGGCTTCAGTCGAACGTCTACATTGCATTTGGTTCTCCACCAATGTTTTCACCTGGCTCAACGTTTGCCCACATACTTTCTTCTCCTCTCCACATCACCTCCTCAATATCACCCTCGCACTGACGAACAACTAACTCGCTGATTCCCATTCGAGTTCCACTCGACCAATGGCCTGGCGTGTGATAGATGTCACTTGATGGTGGTTTGTTTTCTCAGAGTATGGTTAATCCAATCCACCTGCATTTCTTCATGCATATTTGTTGCACAATTAGTTCCTGATAGGTCGGTTCGTTGGTTAATTCCAAGAGATCCCTCCCTGTTGCTAATCTTTTCTGACCGGTCATCTGATCTTGAGCGAAGACAGCTGCCGCGCCATCATGACGTGATGCGGCACAAAGTCTCTGATTCGTATAGTAAGTAGCACTGACTTCAGTTTGGAGTTGAAAATGAGTATCTTATTTTCATTTTCATACTGAGTGCTGTTGATCTCCTCCGTACAGACTTCAGAATAATAAGAGCTTGCCTTGTTTTTCGGATCCGCGCTTTGACGTCCTCATGAGTTCCGTCCACCTGTATTTAAAACGATGCTTCCCAAGAAAGTAGATAGGTAAAAGAGGTCACTTCTTTCGGATTTTCAAATTGACGTGTAGTGACACAAATTCACTTTAAGGTGAATTTCGCCATGAACTAACCGATATTAGTTTAAAAATCCATTGTGCGTTTCCGTAACAATAGAAATTGAAAGGTAGTTAAAAAGAAAAAGAAAACTGAGCGACAGAGGTCTGGATGCTAGTTCCGTTTACATCTTAGAGCCAGACTAATAGTCCTGTAGCTGTTCGATATCTAAATCAAGAATTGCTAGTATTCAAAAACATCGAATTCCAGTGTCTAGAATAATCCAAAACACTCTACACTTTATCACAGGATTTCCGATTAATATCAGTTATTATATCAAACACTAACTAAGTCATCATCCACTGGGTTACAGGGAATATAACAGCCAACCTTGCATGTGACCTAGGGTTCAATCTCCGGCCACCAACGCACTCCTTTGCATCATTAAGCCAGTAATAAGACTGGTAAAGGGGGAAGGTTGGGCATAAGGTTTGCAACCCCACTTCATAAAAATAAACACCACTGCAAACTGAAACTTCAAGCCTGTAGATTGAAAGCGCCCTATGTTCCACTCATAACGTGCAGGAATGAAAAGAAACATTTCACTGTAGAGAATTGGTCGATCTCTGTTGACATATATACGAGCTGGTATAGCAAATCAACGCAGTTAAATGTTATCCAGTAGCACAACTACCTAAGATAGAAAATTCTAGACCACAGCAGAACACGAACCAGCAACCGCCGAACAAATAGTTCAGCGTTTTACCAGATGAGCTATGTATGATTTGGACTAAATTTTCATTCTTATTCACCATTCATTAGATCAATAACACATTGCACACAAAGAACAAGATTCGAATTATTCTAATAGTAATCTCTTTTCAGTACCCCAATATGATTCACAAACTTGGAACGCATGACATCAAAAGCACTTTCAGCAGCCAACTGCAGACTTTCAATAATACTGAAGATTATATGCCTGTCTGTTAGAGAGAGGTGTACATGAGAAATTTGTTAACATCTTGAAAGCCCTATACAGAAACACCTCAGGTAGAGTGAGGGCATACAACCAACTATCACCACTGTTCCCAACCAACAGTGGGGTTAGACAGGGTTGCCCAATCTCTCCATTTCTCTTTAACTTTGCCACTGATGACATTCTGGAGTCAGCTCTGAAGGATGTGCGTGAAGGTGGTGTAGATCTGCTACCTGGAGATAGACTTTTCGACCTCGAGTATGCAGACGATATCGTCTTACTGTGCGATAGCATGCAGGCTACCCAAATCGCACTTAATCAGTTGGCAATCAGTGTCTGTAAGCATGGTATGTGCTTTGCACCGTCTAAGTGCAAAGTACTGTTACAAGATTGGCAGGAGCCTGTACCTGCGCTCACTCTTGCGGGTGAACCGCTTGAAGTTGTTGATATGTTTGTGTATCTGGGTAGTTGTGTGAGTGCTGGCGGAGGGGTGATGGATGAGATTTTCAACCGTATAATGAAGGCTACGGTGGCATACATCAACTTGAGCCACCTCTCGCACTGTCGCGACGTTAGCCTGGCTGTCAAAGGTCGGGTACACAATGCTTCGGTGCGGGCTCTTTTGCTCTACGCCTGTGAAACCTGGCCTCTCCAAGCTGAGTGTGTCCGGCGACTCTGCGTGTTCGATCATCGCTGTCTCCGTAGGATTGCTTGCGCTCGATGGCATCATCGCGTGAATAATTCTGAGGTTCGGCAACGTGTGTTTGAACACAGTGGAGATCACCATTCATTGAGTGTCGTCATCTGGAAACACCAGCTCCGGTGGCTTGGACATGTGCTGCGAATTTCATCCCAGAGGCTTCCGTACAAGTCTCTATTCGGTAGCCCTGACACGGGATGGAAAAGGCGGAAGCGTGGTCAGTCCATGACGTGGCGTCGTGGGATGAAGGATATTTGTGCTAGATTAGCATCGGTTGGTGCGTCACGACTCCCTGGTTGGGGTCCGCGAGATAACTCGAATCGATGGCTCGAAACGTTATCGGATGTGGCCAAGAATCGTAGTCAATGGTGAACGTGTTGCAATTTCCTTATTTCTTCCCTTCCCGAAAAAAGGGGACGAATGCTGTTTGAACATGTGATGTATACCTTTTTCCTTCCTGATGAAGTTTTTTTCTCCGTTCTCCAACCATATTTTTACTTTTAATCTATGTTGTTTTATTATTATTGTGTGGTGTATCTTTCTTGGTGCCCTACTGTACCAAGTTTTTTCTGCGTTTAAATAAATAAATATGCCTGAAAAGATGAAGCATCAAGGATCACTAACAGGCATCCCACCAGACAACAACCTACTGCCCAACATATATGAAGAAGGAAGATGGTGTGGACTGGACATACACTGAGGAGACCTTCAAGTAGTACCGCACACCAAAAACGCCCTCGAGTGGAAAGCAAGTGGGAATAAACTAATTGAATAATCGAAAAAGATATGGAGATCTCTTGTGATCAGCTAGTTGAAAATGACGACATAAAACCAAGTGGAATAGATATGTTACACGGAAGCCCCATTTTTCACTCAAAACGCATAAATGAATGACAACAATAATCCTCGCCGATTAGACATTAGGTAGTAACCATTTTCATACGTGCGCGTCGGTGGCGAAGTAGTAGAATGCTCGCCAACCACGCCTCATGTGGTCTGGGGTTCGATCCCCGGCCACCCACGCACTCCTACTTTACGTCGTTACGCCAGTTAAAAGACTGGTAAAGAGGGAAGGTTGGGCATGAGGTGGCTAGCAACCCCATCCTGTAAAAATAAACACCACTGCTACCGAAACTTCAAGCCTCTAGCTTGAAGGCGCCCCATGTTCCACTAAGAACGTCCAGTCCTTCAGTCAGTGCAGACTGAATTCTATCAGTCAGGTTTGCAATACGGACACCATACCAGCCAGTGGCTCACCACCACCCTGAAGTTTTGTTATTCGACATTTGCAAACAATCAATAGGAGGCTCTGTGTGACTTAAGCTCCATGCTTTTTAGCACTCGTCATCAAGGTGTATGAGTAATCTTGCAGAAACTCAGTATCATTGCAACTGACAAGAGTAGATCGTGTTGACCAGTGCTAGTAGAATGGCTTTTAATCGTATTATAACTGCATAGATCTGTATATAATGCTCACACTTTGAGGCAAACTAACAATCCTTGTAATATAATCAATGCTCAATCAGATAGATAATCAATAAATAAGTGAGCAGAAAATGCAGAATTAACTAACGAACAAACTAACAAAACAAACAGAAGTCAGTGAAGATTTCATGTATACATCCCAAAATTTGTTTATGTTGGCATATTTCAAACGATGAAGGTGTACATAGACTCCTCCACACACATACACACACAACTAGGTACACAGGTGCGTATATATATATATATATATGTTTCCGAAAGGAAGTCGAATAGTGTTTGTTATTATTATAAATTCAGTTGGATTTTAATTTATCTTTATTATTACTATTATTATTATTGTTATTATCCACATCATCATTATGTAAAGCAGCCGAGAATAGTGGGTAGTATGTGATGGTAGTGGGGTGGTTTGGGGTGGGGTGGATTAAGTTGGTTACGTCGTAAATGAAAAAGGAGTAAGTTTATGCCACAAAGAGGAAAGTTAGATTAAAAAAAAAGGAGAAGAAGGAATTATTCAAATGAAAAGTGTTGTTTCTCAATGCATACCACCCACTCCTCGTAATGTGAACCCCAACCGCCCCCACTCCACTCGCCACTCCTTATCCCGCTGTGTTTCTTTAACACTTAGCGAAATGAAGAGTAATATTTGAAAATACAGACAGACAAACGTACAAACAAACAGGAAATACAAGAGGAAAACCGGAAAATAGGGAAAAAAGGGAAGCAGGAAATGGGGAAAGAGACACGCACTTATAATGAAAATTGAAATGACATAATATAAAATACCCAAAGAAGAAGAAGAAGAGCACGAACAGGAAGATGGAAAATGGGAGTTAGAAGCGATGAAGAAAGGAATGGAAAACAGCTGAGAAGAGAAGAGAAAAAAGGCAACTTTTCTTTTCGAGGCAAAAGGATCTATCTATTTTTAGAGTGGGGAAAATAATTTTTATAAAAAAGAGAAAACACATAAAAACAGCAGTAAAAACAAAAAAAGTCAAAAAAAAACTAACAGAATTTTACCCAATATAAATAAAACACCCTTGAGGCATATATTTATTTATATGCATGTCTGAAAATGTTATTTATATTTAGGGGAAAAAAAACTTAAAGGAGAAAAGAAATGTAGCCTCATGTACATACACTACAAGTTATTGCTGACTTGCTTTCGTCCCACTTCACCCCTCCTCAACTTCTCGCGCCTACCCATCCACTCACTCAGTCGTTCTACGATTATCATCAGACCTCGAATATTCACAGATGGGATTACCGCCGCATCTGTTATGATGCAAGTTATAATGATCTCTGTTACCATTGTAAAGAGGATGATACATGTATATCTCTTGTCTGTTTGTGCGTATTTGTCTGTTACTCAGAGTACGTAAAAAGGAGAAAATCTTGGAATATTGAACATTGAAAACATGAAAGATGTAATTCAATTTCAAGGTCACATGTATATGTATGATGACGCATATGTTATGTTTAAAAAAAGCGGACAAAATAAAAGGAAAAATTATGAACGAATGAACGGAAATTAAAACAAACAACTTCATTATTATTTGTTGGACGTTTAATCCCCCTATCGTGTCAATTACACGTTGAATTGAACTACTACTACTACTACTACTACTAATATATCTCTGTAAGTAATATGTAATGACAGCAGACTGACAATAAACATGATGCAGACAGAAAATTATGATGGGGGATTCCCACACATGATATATTACACATGGATTAGTGATCATTTCAATGCACACACACACACACTTATGCATAACCGGTTAAATAATCCATACAAGATTATCATGAAAGGAAATCAATCATGAACTAAAGTATCATTGTGTAAAGGAATAAATACAATAGCGAAATACAGCAGAAACTATTGTCTTTGATGAGATAGGCGATAGCATTTAGATGCAATACAGTTGGTTAGATTGAATAATAAAAATACAACAACTAAAAGTCAATCTGTACATTGATAAAAATTGCAAACAGTCCGTGAGAGAATAGAAATTTTTCTCCATAGAGAGTCATAAATGAACAGTGAGTCAGACAGTCAAAAAGTTAGTGAATTAGGTCCTCCTCTTCCTGTCGATGTTTTATCCACGTATTAGACGGTAACAGCAAAATGTTGACAAGTCAACGTCAAAGCAGAAGAAGAAGAAAAAGAAGAAGAAGACTAAGTAGAGGGCGGAATTCAAACAGGGTACAAAAGGGATCATGTGTCTGTGATTTTTATTGACTAAATGATTGAAGGGTTTCTCGACTTCCTGTCAATGTCTCTTTCGCCCTCTCTCAGTAGTATACAAATAGAAAAAGACAACTACATTGAATACAACATTTTTTTTTATTACCTAAATTGAGTATGATTAAAGTTCAGTTCTTCATACACATGGAAGCTACAAATGTTGTACGCACGCCCTCTCACACACCCACACACAAACACACACACAAAAGGTAAGAAGACGAAGTAACTCAGTGAAGGAAGTTATATGTTCAACTAGATTACATACATCTAACATATAAGTAATAATAATCATAACGATAATGAGATGAGCAGTTTTCCAATTGGCATCACCGTTATTGACATCATTATCACATACTAGAAAACAGCCAAAACTGTGTTAAATTCTTGTCCAGAAAGAGAGATAGAGAGAGACTGAAAAAAAGGGGGTATATCATGAAAAATATATTTAACATTAATCGTCCTGCCTTGTTTTCTTGTTCGCTAACTCGCTCGCTCGCTCTCTGGCTTCCGAGCTTGTATGTCTGTAGAAAAGAAGTTGAGAGAAATCAAGAGAGAAACCCAATATATTTTCAACATGATCTTATTAATTTAGCTTCTGTGTCCTCCTGCCGACGAGTACCACTACTAATACTACTATTGCTATAAGATACACGTTTTCCTCAGTGTCAGCAACGCGGTGTCATCTAACTGCTGCCATCTAACTTTATCCTTTGCAGCCCTTCCACGCAATACTTTCTTCCACTACTCTTAATCCATTAGAGACAAGGAAGAGTACACTATCTATATTATCATTACTATTATTATTATTAATTTTATAAAGAAGGAATACTAGTATACTTATTATCATTATTATTTTTACAATAATACTCCATAAATTAAAATATATAGTGTATATATATATACTTTTGTAATATTATTAGTAGTAGTATTAGGAGTAGTAGAGGTTGAAGTGGCCGGTGATTCGGGTCGTATGGAGGTCAGGGACAAAGGGTAAAGAAAAAGGGTTACATCATCAACATCAGCATCAACATCGACATCATCTTGGAGGAAATACATGAGAAAAACATTTGTGAGGTAAAATTTTCTACACATATTTGTATATATATACGTATGTGTTTGTATATATGCAAATGTATATTATCAAATACATTCATATAACAGACAAACAATATCACCCAAAGGAGAGAAAGGACACAGAGAGTAAAAATATTCAAGGGAAAGGAAACCAAATGAAGAGAAAAGAAAATGGCATAATACATTTGTGTATGTATGTAAGTGTCTGTCTGTCTTTCTGTGTGTGTGTGTGTGCGTGCGTTCGTGCCTGCGTGCGTCCGTGCGCACGTTTATTTAGCAGTTGTAGAACTAGATGAACTAGATCCAGCGACAGGAGATGGAATGGAAGCACTTGGAACTTTACTAGGAGATGATGATGTCCCCGTTGCTGTTGCTGACACTGTCGTTACTGTTGACATGGATATTCTTGAACTAATCGATGATGATGTACTATATCCATCACCTTTACTAAATTTACTTGAATCAGAATTTATTGTTCGATTTGATGATTGACTAATACTCATATCCTTTAAACTATTATTCTTATCAATATTATGACTGCCACCACGAACATCATCATCATCGTCTGAGGAACGTTCTTCACAGATTGACGGCGGCCTTGGCATCACTTTCTGTGAACTAAGCGATAGCATTGTATTGGTGTCATCAGTATCAATAACAGAATGATTATCACTAGTAGTTATGTGTGAATCAGAGTTTTTCGTGTCAATTTCATCACTACTCGGTGTATTCGAGGCATAGGATGATGGCCATTGTCGTTTAGAATTCATATCAAGATGTGGTGGCATTCTTTCATTAACTTTATCAAATGCTTTTGCTTCTTCAAAACATTGAATTTTATGCGGTGTCCATGTTCCAGAAACAGCTAGAAAGACAAAAACAATAAATAAAAAGTAATTAAACAAAACCAAACGAAAAATCATTCTGAAATTTCATTAAACTCAAATCTTTCTCTTCATTAAAACAGTGATTGATAAGTAAAATCAAATAAATATATAATACAAAAAAGCGCCGGAATGGTCTATGGAAGGTCCTACGTTCGATTCTCGGTGAGGGCGTACTGCTGAAGAGTCAGTCTCAAACTAGGACGAAACAAATTTCCAGTATTCTCTTATTTTCTAAATGGCATGGTATCATTCAAATGAACTGTCGTCAAGATTTGACCGAATAGTCCTAAAATAGTTGGGCGCCGAGTGAGAAGTAGACATTTGTAAAAAATTATATTTGTAATATCCCTGAAAAAGTTCGGGCCAGATTGCCGAACGAAACGTTGAAATTACTCATTTCAATATCGCTGAGATATTACAAATATAATTTTTTGCAAATGGCATGGTATTAGTTAATGAAATCCACAACAATTAGTTTAAGCCAGCCAGCCAGCCACGTAGGGAGGTGTAGATTGGCTTCCTGACTGGTTGGGGTCCTCGGGATGGTAAAAACCAATGACGACGGATGGAGGCAATTATGGGTGATATGGCTGGCTCCAAATCGTTCTCAATGGCTAGCGCAGATGTATCCAATAAAATTCAACTATTCTTCTATATTACTATTATTTGTCCCTCACATTTCTGTTTATTGTCTCTCTTTACTCTCTTACCTTGCGTTGTGTGCACCATTTAGAGGGAGAGTGTCAACTCGAAACGATGTATAACACCGAAATGCTCTACGTTGAAACCAGTGCGGTCAGTCAGTTATTTTCCCATTGGTTCTCTAACTGATATCAGCTCCTAATCAAACATCCCACCACATCACATCAAATCTTACCAAATAAACAAAACTCCTCCAGTCAGGTGAATTTAAAACCCCATTGTACCTTATGGAGACTGGGTAATTGGTTTAAATACTGAACTTATTGTCAGTCAGAGGGTGCTGAGGTTCGAGTCCTCCTTGAAATACTTCAACCTGATCAATTGATTTCACAACAACAGTTTGGACCTAAATCTCGTACAAGAGACGCCTCATTCTGGTAACAGATTTCAAACACATCAATAAGGCAGTTAAATTGACGCAACAAAGTTGACAAAAACTATGAATGATGACGATAAAAAACTAACCAAAAGCCTCTAGCACTTCAGTCTATCAATCGACCTAAAAGACCTAGTAACTATTTATCATGATAAAGAAAAAACAGATGCGTCATCTGAAGTCAAATAGAAACAAAAAGTTAGAGGATAAAAAGTTAGAATCTCATGTCTGGAAGCCAGTGATTATGGTTTCGTTTTAACTTCACTTATATTCCTCTAATAATTCTGCCTGTCTGCGGTCAAATGTTAGAATGCTAGTCAGCCAAGAGAGAGAGGTTTGGGGGCAAATCTTGGTCAACACAGTCGCCTACTTGGTAGTTAGTCCGGAAAAGAACAAAGGTCGGGCATGAAATCAGAAACCCCATCCAATGAAAACAAGTCTGTCGCTATTGAAATTTCAAGAATACTTGAAGCTCTATTCTCTATTTGAAAGGTAAGTAATAAAAAACAGCATTTTTCGAATTACACGAAAACAACAGAAGAAGAGAAGTGAGAAAAATAGGTATACCAAATAGTATGAAGTAGAATTTTCTCTCCCATAAAGTCCAATAAGACAGTCGACTCAGACTGCACACCCAAAAAGTACAGACTAAGAGATCTGTAGGAAAGATTGAATGTAAGATGGGTTCCAATTAAGCCCAATATTAGTATGAGTCATAGTAATCGCGAAATATTTTTTTTAAAATTTATTCCCTTAACATTTCCAGTGGAACATTGAACTTCAAGCCACATCTTTGAAGTTTCCGTAGCAGAAGGGCTTATTTTTTTTACAGGATGGGGTAGCTGGCCTCATACCCGACCTTCCCTCTTTACCAGTCTTATTACTGGCATAGCGAGGTAAAGTAGGAGTGCGTCAGTGACCAGGGATCAAACTCCGGACCACACGAGGCGTGGTCGGGGAGCATTCTACCACTGTGCCACCAACACACAAGTTAATTATTATTAAACCAAAATATTCCCTCTCTCCCTTGACATGTCAGTCCCCTGATACGGACACTTCAATGATGTCCAAAGATTAACATGATGATTATTACTGTTAGCAGTGACTAGCAGTGGATTCCAAAATGAAGATTTCTCTCTATTTTAGACTTGATTAGCATTTGGGTCTCTCTGGGAACACTCTATAAAGTACATCTAGCTGATGAGCCTCATACAGAGTGAAATGAGCATTCTAGATTCCAATTCTAGTCAGTCACCACCACCTTGAACTGCAATCTGAGAATGTTTGGCATGCGATTCGCCCCCGCCAAATGTAAGATGATGGTGCTACAGGACTGGACTGGACTACATTGACTCCTAGCTTAGAAATAGGGAGTGAAGTGGTCGACCTTGTTGTTGTGAAGTTATATTGATTGAATTGGTAAAGCCATGTGTTACACATGCCTATTCGTCGTCTTCCTCGACGACCGATGTTAGCGGACATAGGATCAGGTCAAACCAAAACATGGCAGCATCAATCAATGAAATCCACAACAATTAGTTTAAGCCAGCCAGCCAGCCAGTCATGTAGGAAAGGAGTTATAGACTTCCTGACTGACTGGTTGGGGTTCTCGGGATGGTAAAAACCAGTCCAGTCAGTCAGTCACCAAAACCACAAAAAATGTACATTAGCTTGTCCTAAAGTGAAAATTATTATTAATTATTGTTTCCTTTAATTCCTAGAGGAAGATAGGGCTTCAGCCGTGCGTCTCCATTGCGTTCGGTTCTCTGCTCCATGTCTGCCCACACGTTTTCATCTACTCTTCACATCACCTCCTCCAAGTCACCCTTGAAGGACCAACTTGCCACTCCACTTTCGGGTTCCCCTCGAGCAATGGCTTGTCTAGTGATGTCACTTGATGGTATCCTCGGAGTATGGCCAATGCGTCTCCATTTTTTCCTGCCTATTTGTTTCACAATCGGTTCCTGGTTGGTTCGCTCATTGCCAGAGATCTCTGTTGCTGATCTTTTCTGGCCATCTGATCTTGAGCATTGAGCGAAGACAACTGTTAATGAAGGTCTGTAGTTTGTTTGAGATACTCTCTATGACGCGCTGGCCAAGTCTCTGATCCTTATATTAGCACTGACTTCACATTGGAGTTGAAAATCCGGATCTTATTTTTGATCCTGAGTGCTGTTGACCTCCACACAGACTTGGGCGTAGTGAAAGCTTGTCTTGCTTTTCCGATTCTTGCTTTGATATCCTCGTCAGTTCCGTCCGCCTGTAGTTGAAACGATGCTTCCCAGTTAGGTAGGTAAAAGAGGTTGTTTCTTTCAGGTTCCTTCCATTTATGCTGGCTGATTGTTGTCTGTTGTTGTTGTTCTTGTCCAGGAATCCTCATCACCTCTGTTTTCTCTATGTTCATCTGAAGTCGTATCTTTGATACTTCTTCTATCACCAACTTGTTGCTTTTCCCTAGCATATCTTCCACTTGGTGGGAAATCAGACATATATCATCGGCGAAGTCCAAGTCCTCCATACTTTTTGTGTAAGTCCATTTAATGCCTGTTCCCTCGTTGCCAGCCGCTGTCTGTCACATTATCCAATCTACTGCAATCAGGAAAATCATTGGCGATAGTAGGCAGCCTTGTCATAATATTTCCAATATCTCCAGAATTACCAATTTCCTACCAGACATCATTCATTCTCTTCATCATACAAATAACTAGGGTGAATAAAAAGTAAAACAAAACAGCAACCAATTAATCTGATCATGAAATCAATAAATTTTGAGAGACAGCTGAAGAGAGCAGTTGTATATGTGTGTGTGGGTGTGACAGATAAATAGAGAGAGAGAGGGAGAAATGGGAAGAACTGAATTGAAATGAAGATGGGAAAAATGATGGATGCAAGTCTGTTATTATTATTATTACTATTACTACTATTAATATTTTTATCAGTTCACTGTTCTTGTTTTTGTGACTTATTTTCTAATATCACACAACTTTATCTGACCTTAAGAGAGATTTAAATGAACTAACTACATGTGACAAATTATATCACAATATATTCATTTTCACTCAATTGACCTGAGAAAGCATTAGCCTGCTTTTGTCCATATACATCTCATCTCTCTACAATAATAATAACAAAAAATAATAATCATCTAACGAAACATATTTGGAATGATGATAACAGAATAACAGAGAAGACGGGGAAAATGTAATTGAAATGGTCATACAAATGGAGACAGAGTGTGTGTGTGTGTGTTTATTCCTCGTCCCACCATCACCCTCAACACTAACACCAACACCACACCCACCACACCCTTTAGAGCAGATGGGCGATGTCATTTCTTATTAGTAAAATGGTAGGAAACCAGTGGTTAAGGCTTATAACTCAGATGAAGTTCAGTTTTGAATGCTATTATAATGTCTCTAGTGTATTGAACGTTCTGAAAACACTTCTTAGAATTGCTTTATCTTATGCTCATTTTAATTACCACTAGTCTGTCTGCTTGTTTGTGTGTTTTCAACATAGAACTTTGCACTGATGTGCAGCAGTTCAAGTCGCCAACACTTGATGTAGCACACAAAGCAAGAAAAGAAAGTAGAAGAAATGCAAAATAGAAACAGCAGACAGGGATATGACACAAAACGAAAGATAATATTGAAGAACAATGTAGTTTTATTGGATATTATAAGTCACAAGGACTGGATGCATCTGCACCAGCCATTGACAACGATCACTTTGAGCCATACCACCAACTGTCTACAGCCTTCATTGGTTTTCACCGTCCCGAGGACCCCAACCGGTCAGGAAACCAGTCTACACCTCCCTACGTGGCTGGCTTGTTGGCTTAAACTAACTGTTGTGGATTTCATTGACTGGTGCCATGTTTTGGTTTGACCACCGCTAAATCTTTTCCAGCCTGACTCTATGTCAGCTAACATTTCCCGTCGAGGAAGGCGATGACTGGACATACGTAACACATCACCTAACCATCCCAGTCGATGTAGCTTCACAGCATCGTCTATTGATTTCCTCTCCTTACCTAGCACTCGACGCCAAACCCCATTATTGCTTACCCTATTATTCCATTTCACACGGGAGATAAAACGCAGGCTTCTATGATTAAAAACAGCTAGCTAGCCTTTTCATGTCTTCTACTCTTAATTGCCATGTCTCACAGCCATAAGGGAGGACAGAGCGGACTGCTGAGCAGTCGATAGTCGGATATCACGTCTACGCCAGAGACGGGGTAAACTGGCATCTGTCCAACGAACCTTCTGTATCCGTAACACTAGAGTGACCAGCTATCAGGTTTGAGGTTGATTAAATTCTATCAGTAGTCAATTTTTACAGTATTCATCAATCTGGAGGAGAAGAATTAGGTCGGAATAGCAACAGTGGTAACGCCGATGCCTAAAGCACGTCTCATGTATTGATCACGAGGTATCTTAGGGTGTCTTCACTGTCATTTGTACCCTAAACGGATATAGGAATGAGCCATTTGCCTATTCGAATCCGCCACCTACGGTAAGAATCACTGTGTAGGAGATACGTTGTCACCAAAAAAATAAAGAACAGTGAATCATACCTTGAGGTTAAATAAGATAATGACAAAATCAAGAAGAAATCTCTTAAGTCTGACTCCCAAATAGGTTTCTGTAGTTAGATAATAGATTCACCAATCATTGATCTTTTTACAATGTGGAAATTGTAATATCAAGCCCCCCCCCTATTCTTAAGCGAATAGTTCTCATCAAAAACATTAAACAGCTTATCGCCAATAAGCTTAAAAGGATTATTTTTATCATAGGCGAAATTCATACTTCAAGGGAGATTCTGTTAGGAATAGCAAGAATCATTCATGAAAACAAAACACGTTGTTTCTTTTTTTTTGGAACAACTCTACATGAATCTAGATTTCAAGGGAGAATCAACGCTGAACTAAGTGTTTTGTTTGCATTGATGTCCGAATAGGGATTATTCATAAATCGCAAGCAACTTGGGGATCATTGAAGACTTAGTAGTACTGCATATCTGTTTCGTAATAATTTGAGAGTCATCAAAATGCCTCCAAAAAAAACCAAAAATTTGAACAACCATCTCCAGGCCATTACTGGCTATCGGATAGATTTCATGAAATTCTAGTAAGAAGTTGTGAGTGGAGTGGGATTAATCCCACCAGAATGAAGCGGATGCACGTTGTTTGGAGACAACGCTAGCTGTACAGCGCAATCCAACTAAGTGATTGAATTCTCAACCGACTGGTGTTGACACGGAAGATTCTAAATTCAATCGCGAAACAGGTGTCCAATTGTCCCTGGTTTCCAATCTCTGTCTCTCTCTAACTGACATAAACTCTACCTCAACTAATTGATGGTGACTAGCAGTGAAATCCAGGATAACGCACATTTCGTCCTACTTGGGACTCGCCAGCCAGTGGATGTACCTGCCTTCCTCAGTCATTGAGTAATGCTGTTCCCATTGAGGCTCGAACCTACTGCCCATAGTTTCAAACACCGAGGCGTTATCCACTAGACCACTTGAGTCACGAGAGCCAGCTATCTTTTGTGCAACGGGTCTAATTACTTATTTAATTCAATTTAGATTGATTGGATCGAAGTACTCGGTCGCTAGTGATCATCAACTAATGGACTTGAAGTTACATGGCGAGACACTGTCGAAGCATTCTGTACAAGGAGCTGACATGTCAACCTGCAGCTGAGCACTTCGATCGAATCAATCGATGCGAAAATCTTAATTGAATTACATGACATAAAATCCACATTGAAACTAATCAAAACCCTACATAAAATCCAGAAATTCTAACATTCATATTAACATCAAAGGTATTTAGTTTCACGTTTCTATATAAACAATTCTGCCTCTATTTTTTTTCTCTCAAATACTTCATACAAACAAAATTAGCAAAAAGGTATCAATTCTATTGACTTAATTAGCATATCAACAGAATCACGTACAATATAATCGTTATACATAGAGTGAAAAACAAAAAAAATTGAGGAAAACATTATTCTTATTATTTACGATAAATAATATGAGGGCGAATAAGGCTATATATATATATATGTATATATATATATAGTTGGAATTTCTGTGCCTTTGGATTGGATCCCGATGGCTTAATGGCCTATGAGCTTGCCTTGTAACCAGAAGGTTACGGGTTCGAACCCCGGTGGGTGAATATTCATGAAGAGTCTCAAAGTAAAATAAAATAGCGGTCCAGTACTCCCAGATTTTCCAAGGGTTTGTCTAACCGATGTCAGCCCATAATGAATTCATGTAACCATATATATATATATATATATATATATTGACTGGACACCAAGTAGTAACTAGTGTCATCCGTCTAGTCCTCTGTCTGGTGCCGACTGAATTCCATCAGTCAAGTTTTGCAATTTCGTCACAATGCAAGGTGACTCGCCAACACAGTGAACTTCAAATTGATGTCAGACGGTTGGCGACAACTGGTAGGAAGCTTTGAACTTAGGTTTTGTACTTAGTGGCACTCGCCATGACACTAGTTACTACCTGGTGTCCAATTAAACTATCTAATAGAGGTTGATCGTGAACCTGAACAGCTTAGTGGTAATGTTCCTGACTGTAGTACTTAGTGAGACAGGTTAGAATCGCAGAAGGGGTATGAATTACTTCAAGACTGCAAATTCGCCAGCTGACGAGTGCTAACAAGTAAGAAACCTATGTCGAAGTCTCTCTGTTAGCAACCATCTAGTAATTATATATATATATATGCTGAAAATTTATAACTTTATAACTCAACTTTCATCCAGTGGGTTTTAGGTTCGAATCCCAAAGTTCAGCCTGGGCGACTGGGTTGCATCATTAGCCCCCAAAGACTATCAGTAATATTATTCACTCTCTTAGTTCTAATTGGAACATGGCTTCAACAGATTATGTCCCTTCCTCTCGGTTCACTGCTATCACTTGGATGAGCTGGCTGTGCAACTGATCACAAGTTGTCATTTTTTATTCAGATGATTCCCATCATATCATCCTCAGATGCCTAACTCTGTCTGCTATCAGTTTTCGACATGGAACTTTGCACCGATGTGCAGTAGTTCAAGTCGCCACAGTTCAGTCAGCACACAAAGCACGAGAAGAAAGTGGAAGAAATGCAAAACAGAGACAGTAAACAGGGATATGAGACAAAAGGAATAATAATACCGAAGAACAATATAGTTTCATTGTGTATTATAAGTCACAAGGAGTGAATGCATCTGTACCAGCCACTGAGAACTGTTGTGGATTTCATTGACTGGTGCCATGTTTTGGTTTGACCACCGCTAGCTCTTTTCCAGCCTGACCCCATGTCAGCTTACATTTCCCATCGAGGAAGGTGATGGCTAGGCATATGTAACACATGACCTAACCATCCCAGTCGATGTAGCTTCACAGCCTCGTCTATCGATTTCCTCTCCTTACCTAGCACTCAACCGAGGCTTAACCTCAATATTGATCACCTTATTATACCACCACCTGACACGGGAGACAGGACGCAGACATCGATGATCAAAGACATCTAGCCTTTTCATTGTCCTCCACTTTCAATGGCCGTGTCTCACAGCCATAAAGGAAGACAGAGCGGGCTGCTGAGCAGTACACCCGCCCTTCAGTCGACAACCAGCCAGATATCACGTCTACGCCAGAGATGGCGTAAGCTGGCATATGCGAAAAAAGCCCTCTGTATCCGTACTGATAGGGCTAGTCGTCGTTTCCCATTTTGATTGCACTCAAGGTAGTGGCGCAAAGTGCCTCTTCGTGTCTAATCCATCTCCATTTCTTTCTTGCATATCTTTTCTGGTTGGCTGACTGCCTGGCTGGCTGGCCAGGCATCTGATCTTCAAAATCGATAAAAAGTAAATGTTAATGAAGGTTTGCAGGAAACTATTGGAAATGCTTTGAACTAAACTATATAAAGGCACCACCTCTGATTTGGCATTGGAGTGTGTGTTGAATATATTAGATCTTGTTCGTTATATTCAATAATGCATATCTTTTTACACTGATTTCAGAGTTGTGAACAAACTTGTCTTGCTCCTAAAATCTTGACTTGGACGTTCCCATCTATACGAAGTCCTCATACAACTGTGAGATATAACTTCGTGTAGCTGGACTAATTTAAAATCTGTATTTAAGGGCATTAAAAAAATAAGTGCCCATTCCAATGAACAACATCTTCAGATAGCAGCAAGGCACGCTTGTGTTTTTAAGATGAAACTACAGTTCACCTAATAGATAATCCACTCCACTAAAGCCAGGAAAGAAGGAAGGTTAAGCGTAGGGCTAGCAAACCAACCTCGTTAAAACCGCTTCCATTGCTGCCTACAGTGACTTCAGAGCACACAACTCTGAGGCTCTATGTTCAACCCGGCATACATGAAGTAAATAATAGTAATAATAATGACAATAATCCATGGAATTATTTTCTATGTATGCCTTTGTTCTCTAGTACCACAGAAATTATCAACTCTTAGGTTAAAGCGGTCAATATATTCAACGAATGAGCAATAGGTTCGAAACCTTGTCCACTCCAACTACAAAAGAATCATACAAATTGGTAGTATTATTATTTATTATCAGTTATTGCCAACAGCATGTAAATGCTGTTTTCTTTTGTATTTCCCAATGAATGAATGAAAAACAAAACGATACTGTCGTTGTTTTTTCCTGACATTTTGCTATTCATTAATGCTGCTGCTAACAGCTTTATCAAATCATTGATATAAGTATAAAACTTGGGCACTGTGGTAGAGTATAACTCCATTATAGATAAGATTTTATTTTGATAAATCACACAGTGGTGTTATACAGTAATATTAACTGATGACCATGTTTCGAGCACAGATTATTGCTACTCATAATCATATCAAGTTACTCACACAACTTCCTTCCTTCATTTATATACATGTGTGGAATTGACTAGATATTTGAATAGAAATCAATATGGGGTAATGTACATTCAGAAATAATAATAATACGAGTGTTATTGATCAAATACAATCAGATGGGAAATAAGACGAGTGTTTTTATAGTCATAATAAGTACCTTGTTAGAATGTTGTGATGTGTTTGAATTGAAATATAACTTTGAGATTATTTATTATCCTCCTCTGATTTCACTGGTGGTAATAATATCTTCCATGCATATCTCTGGTATTTGCATTGAGTCATTTCTGTTGCATGTGTTTAGTGTAGATTCAATGAACTAGGATTCAGTAATCAATCTCTCTCTCCACCTACATAGATTACTTGATAGAATCTTGACCCTCTCCCACCCTATTGTGTGGTTGTATGTTAATGCATGCAGTACAGTTGCTGAGCTTTTTTCTAAATTACTTATCTTCACGAGGTCAACCATTCTATTTCTATTTCTGAATGTACATTATCCTATATTGATTTTTATTCAAATATTTAATCGATTCCACACATGTATATAAATGAAGGAAAACGTTGTGTGAGTGAGTGACTTGATATGATTATGAGCAATAGTTTGTGCTCGAAAGGTGGCCATCAGTTAATATTAGTGTATAACACTGTGTGACTTATCAAAATAAAATCTTATCCAAAATGGAGTTATCACATCATTATTAAACCAGAATTTACAAAATCCGCTCAGCTTATATATAACAACTTAACCATCGTTCCTAAGCATGGGGTCATTTTTGAGTTGTCAGGCTGACCGATTGTTGCATTTGATAAGTGTTTAAGATCATAAGAGCAGCATGTGTTTACATAATGAAATTGTTTATCATATTCGTGGTGATTCTGTCATTTCGTGGGTATGTAGGGGTGGGTGTTGTAGCCAGGTCAAATTCTGTTTTAGTCTACCATTCCTATTCAGTTCAGACAATTTGGATTCCATTTGATGACATGAAGTGCTTCTGATGATATTAGACGTTATTTGTGATTTCTAAAATGCTTTTTCTGGATGATGATTTCAATATTGTCAAAATCAATTTTGTGGCCTGATTCTATAGCACCGTGTAGATGAGCTACGGCCGGTGATTTTTCAAGCTTTTCTAGCTCACTGACTGGACTTCTTGCTGGTCAAACAGATTTGGCTCTACGATGTTCATTTCTTCTGATTACCTTGATTTCTCTCTGGCGATGTTTGTCCGATGTATATCGCATCACATACATTCCAAGCATTTTATTTTATAGATACAATTAAATAGAGAATCTTTAGAAACTTGGTCTTTTAGATGGTCAAGGTTACAAGTCGTGACTTTTGGGAAACATTTCATCTCATCTTATTGAATTGCTTTTTGTGAGTAAAATAATTAGTTTTCAGTGAGTCTGAAGTCTACAAAAATTGTTCCTAAGTTATTATTTGCAAAGGTATGAACTTCAGTTTGTAAACCAAAATCCCTGAATTTGCAATTTGCATTAGTCTGAGGCGAAATTCCGCCATAGTTTCCTCTGGAAGCTGAAACTATTCATATCACAATATATGTGATCCACTTGATGTAATATATAATAATCAAGGAAGCGAGCATATTTATGTTAAACTGTACACTACTACTGATGAACTGAGATGAGTAGTTGTATACTACTCAAATTAATCAGTAGTATTTGATAGCCAGACAGAAGTGATTTGAACACTGGACGAACAGTTCCACCCATTTGAGGTCAAGATCATCAGCTATGCATTGTGTTTGACTAAGCTCAGACAACCAAGTCAGTTTTTTTTGTTTTTATTACTTTACCTTCCCAGTCGTGGAACTTAGGGCTTCAAGCAGTAGACTTGAAGTTTCGATAGAAGTGATGCTTATTTTAACAGGATGGGGTGGCTAGCCTCGTGATCAACCTTCCCTGTTTACCAGTCTTATTACAGGCTTAGCTAGGTAAAGCAGTAATGCGTCGGTGGCCGGGAATCAGGCGTGGTTGATGAGCATTCTACTGCTGTCCTACCAACACCAAGTCAGTAGTAATACAGAATATTGTATGGTATATGGTTTTAATAATAATAACATCTTTATTCTAAAGAGTATTTATAAAATGTACACAATTTTCAGAGGAGCCTGTTCAGTGATATTCTCTCCCTTCGAACAATATCTTCAAGTAAAATATTAATTGACAGTATATTCTGTGACACAAATGTTTCTGGGCTCAAGCACAAACCATTCCATTATGACATATATCTGCTTTGTCTCCCTCCCTCAAAAATTCCTGTATATCTAGATGAAAGCCAATTGTAAGACGTTCAGAAGTACATTTCGAGACCCAAGGAAATAACTGCAGAATAGTTATCTCATGTTACAAGATTTCATCATGAGCTTACATTGGTTAGAGAACCTTCGGAAAACCAGTCAGGGAGTACTGAACAGCTGTTTCACCCCAGTTTGGGACTCTTCATCAGTACGCACCCACCGATAGGGGCTCAAACCCAGGACCTTCCGGTTACAAGGCGAGCTAGCTCGTAGACCATTAAGCCACTGGGACCCGATCCAATGGCCGGCTTATGAATTCTAACATCTGCCAATTCATGACATAGCGCGACCACTAGCCAATGTCTTCGGTGATTATTTGTCCTCACCCCCGACCTGCTGCACCCTACTTGTCACGACTTCTCACTGTGGTTCTCTAACCAATGTCAGCACATGATGAGATCCTGTAACCAATCAAATCCCTACAAACCAACACCTGAGTTATCTCATGTATTGGAACATTTTGCCATCCACAATCAAGCCATTCTTCAAGTTTAGTAGGAACTCACGAATCAGAAGTTTGTAAACATTTCAAGATACAAATACAAGAGTAGATAATACCATTACAGGTCATATCCGCATCGATTAAAACAAACCGAACGACAGAGAATATATGCAACAGAGAGAGCGAGAGAGATGGAAGTCCTTGGTAGGCCAAGGACTTTTAAGCAAGCCTCCAAAAGCCGAGTGCAAACATACTTGCTTTCTTGGTAACGACTTATGCTAATCAAGCTAATAATTTCGGTCTCCAAAGGAAACTAAATGGGAAATTTCACCTCCGGGAACTGTTTAAATCACGAATTCGATCTGAGATGTTACCAGTTCGCCCAGATAGCAAGCTAAAAATCAGGCAGTTTGAACTGACTAGACTCTCTGAGTTGAATCATACCGGATACACTGCTGATCAGCTCGATCTCAGACGAGTGAAACAGCCATCCGACGTCTAGACCACTTCCATCTGGCTGGCTGGCCAGCAAACAATACTAAATGGTCTCATGCTGAATCCCTCAAAATGCCAGACTATTGACTTCTCCCTTAGGAATAAACGAGATCTACAAACACTAGTAAGTTCTCATGAAGACTGTTGCATTGAGGGGACTAAAATTGAAACTAAGTCTAATGCAAAATACCTCGGTGTACTTCTATCTTCCAACCTTACTTGGACATCTCATATCCTAACGATTTCTAAGAAAGTGTTCTGTCTAACCTGCTACATTAAGAAACTTAGACAATCTGGAATCACCCAACCTCGACTTTCACAATTTGTCAACTCTTGTATCTTACCTATTCTACTTTACTGCTCCCCGTTAGTCTTTCCTGGTCTACTGAAAAAGGAGTATACCATCCTGAGAAGGATGTTGAAGGTAGTCAGTAGGACTAGTGGTGTAAAACTCAGTCAGCTCGTCACTACTTTAGTTGATAGGCATCTGAATACATGCGAAAAGTGGTCTAAAACCATACTCTCAGACCCCCAACACCCCCTCTATTCCCAACTCTCTCCTTGTATCTCATCAAGTAAAACCAGAAATCAGTATAAAATAATCTATGGTCGTACAACCAAGTACAGGAACTCAACGATACCATATTTGGACCGTGTTCTAAGTGACAGAGACAATGTTAAGCGCGAAACCTATGACTTGCTTTGTTGTTAATAACATAATTTTAGGCCGTTTTACTTCTCTCTTATTTCGTATTGTATTGTGAACTCCTTCTTAAACATACTTAGCTACCTACATTATTAACATTGGCTTACTTTTTTGTACTTTACTCTATTCCTTCTTTTGTGTATCTACTGGTTCTGACTATATTAGCACTATGAGTATTACAAAATTGTCCTGTCACTAACCATCATGTAATATTAGTTTTGTTTTATTTTTTTCGGCAATATTAACTGAAAATCATTGGTTGTGAACGCCATTGTCACCCTTAAAATTTTGTATTATGCAGGATTACTCACACTACCACTACAAACACTGCATTAGACCTGACAATAAAAAACAAAACAACAACCCTGAAATGTTATTTTAAGATTGTTTAGAGTTGTTTCAACCAAATTAACTGACCATCTTCGAGATAAACATTCTTAAATATCATTTCGTAACTTCTTGTATGACTATAGCTTTACTGTCACCATGCATAATCATAACATAGCTTCCACTATCCAATACTGAGTTATTATTATATGCTGTTTATTTTCCTTTATACTTCTTGGTATTTTTTTCGCATTTTTTGAAATTATTTTGTTTTTCCTGTTTTTTTGCTGTTGGTGTCTTATATTTATTTTTTGGAAATACCCCTTTTAAACGTTGGATAAAATTAGATGCAAATATTGTTGATATGTGCTGAAAATTCCACATTGTACCACTAGTACTGTTTTTGGAATAAAGCAAATTATTATTATATAACTGCTACACAACTACTGAAATAAGTTGATCAGTAGTACATAGTTTTATATACTAAGTTCAAATTATGTTTACGCATTCATTCATACACTACAGATATTTATTAGTATATTTGCAGAATTGATTTCCACTGACTCATTCACAATGTCAGTTTATTAAGCGGTAAAAAGCAGAAAAGACTAAGCTATACAAAAAACACACTAATACACTACAACTCATTTTTCAGTTAATCAATTTTTCCTACCTTCTTTACAACACTAAACTTTTCAATGTTGAACATTCTCATCCATTCAACCTGCTCAATCACAACCTTTCATAACATTCGTTATTAGATAGACGCATAAAAGATACTTCTCTTTTCAGGCAAGACAAAAAATAGGAAAAATAATTGAATAAATAATGTTCAAAGTAACTATTTTTTTTTCTCCTTATGTAGGCTGAGTGAGTAGAGATTTCCAGTGATTTGTTATATGAGCATTATTCATCGAACGGAAAAAAGAAGAGAGGGACAGAATATATAAATATATGTATATATAGGGTGACAGAGATGGCAGAGAACAGGTGAATGAGTAGTGAGTGATATTAGATCATCCTACATATTGATTTATGCCTTAAATGTTGACTACAAGATTGGCATTCAATCTTGTCGTTAGTAGGCTGAAACTAAACGAGTTATGTATAACGAGATAACAACCATAACACATTTCTCACACTGAAGTATAAGCTCATAATGTCGCCTAGGAAGACAACGAAAGGTTCGCAGTTAAACCGTTTTGCTCAGACAAGATAAGGTAACTACATCAAGAAGAAGAAAAGATTTATCAAAACGTTGAAACTATCTGAAATATTCTTCAGTCAGGAGATTGTTAATAATGTAGTTGGAGGGAGTAGGAAGATAACTGAACATGAAATGAAAATCTGGGCCACTATGGGACTCCAATCAGAGGCCTCTGAATGACTAGTACGCAGTTTTTACGAGTTGATCATGGATTGATATCAGTTAGAGAACCATCGAAAACCAGGGAGTACTGGACAGTTGTTTCATCCTACTTTGAGAATCATCGCCAGTACACACCCACCATCAGGGTTCGAACACAGGACCTTCCGGTTACACGTTCAGCTGGTTCGTATACCATTCTGCCACTGGGACCCTGCCCGATTCAATGGCCAGTACATGAATTCTAACTCCTACCCATTCCTGATTTAACGCGACTGGCACCAGCCAATATCACCGGTCTGAAATCCATCCTCACACCTGACTGGTTGAACCTCACTGGTCACGACTTCTCACTAGAACTCCAGGAAACTCCATCCTGTAGCCAGTAGTCACTAGCGAGCATCAGACTAAATTTCTATAGTTGGTTTGTAAGGGTTAGTTTTGTTTTTACGAGTTGATCACGCATTGATATCAGTTAGAGAACCATTGAAAACCAGTACTGGAGTACTGGATAGCTGTTTCGTCAGCCTAGTTTGGGAATCATCGGCAGTACGCACCCACTGGGGTTCGAACCTAGGACCTATCGACTACAATGGTTCTCTAACTGATATCAATCCGTGAACAACTCGTAAAAACAAAACTAACCCTTACAAACCAAACTATAGTACACAGCTGTCATAGCTCAGCTGGTGATTTAAAAACAGTTGATTACAATCCTACTGTGAACCAAGTTTTCATTTCACCTGCAATTACATTATTCTTCTTGCTTTCATTCCGTTGTGTTCCTTGCTTCAGCTGTGAAGTTTTAGCAGATGTGGGATCTAGTTTCCATGGAATGGGACTGCTACTCTAAACTTTCCGTCTTTACTGAGCTTAATACTGGCTAAGCGAGGTTTTAGAGTACGACGGATAAGGATCAAATCCGAACTACAGGAATGGTTGGAGAACATTCTACCCTCCCAAGCCAATCATCATTCACTAACACAAATAATATTTGCATCAAAATTAAAAGAAAACCAAGACTGATAATCTAAACTAATTGCCATTAGCTCATGTTCCTGTAACACTTCATATATACGACTACATACTCCCTTTGGTCGAATTCAGTTACCCAGAATAGATAGATCGCTCATGTATCAGCCTACACACACTTATCGTATTAGGGATGAGGATACAACCCAGTTGGCAGGACTGAATTGGGAGGAGCGAGACGTTTAATCTTGACCCGTTTAACTGAAAGTCCATTGTTGAAGCCAATGAGCCACACATCCATCGGTGAGTAAATTATCCACCTAGTCCAGCCTAAGCAAAATGTTTAATTAGGATTTTGTGATTTTCCTGATTGCAGTAGATTGGATAATGCGACAAACAGTGGGCAATGAGGAAACAGGCATAAAATGGACTCACACAAAGAACTTGGAGGATCTGGACTTCGCCGATGACATATGTCTGATTTCTCACAAACTGGAAGATATGCAAGTGAAAAGTAACAAGTTGGCAGAAGAAGCATCAAAGATAGGACTCGAGGTGAACATAGAGAAAACGGAGGTGATGATGATTCCTGGCCAACAGCAACAGCCACAGCAACAACAACAGACAGCAATCAGCATAAATAGAAGGAACCTGAAAGAAACTACCTCCTTTACCTACTTGGGAAGCATTGTTTCAACTTCAGGCGGAACTGACGAGAATATCAAAGCAAGGATCGAGAAAGCAAGGCAAGCTTTCACTACTCTCAAGTCTGTGTGGAGGTCAACAGCATTCAGCGTCAAAAATAAGATCCGGATTTTCAACTCCAATGTGAAGTCAGTACTACTATACGGATCAGAGACTTGGCGTGTCACAAAGAGCACCTCAAACAAGCTGCAGACCTTCATTAACAGATGTCTTCGCTCAATACTCAAGATCAGATGGCCGGAAAGGATCAGCAACAAAGATCTCTGGGAGCGAACCAACACAGCAGGAACCGATTGTGAAACAAATAGGCAGGAAGAAATGGAGATGGATTGGCCACACTTTGAGGAAACCAGCAAGTGACATCACTAGACAAGACCTCGAGTGGAACTCGAAAGGGAAGCGACGAGTTGGTCGTCCAAGGGTGACCTGGAGGAGATCATGTGAAGAAGAATTGAAAGCGTATGGGCAGACTTGGAGCCAGGTGAAAACTCTAGCAGAGAACCGAACGCAATGGAGACGCATGGCTGAAGCCCTATGTTCCTCTAGGAACTAAAGGAAATAATAATAATAATCTACATCAGTTACACTTAAGATGCTATTCTAGTTTTCATCAAATCAATATCAGTCGGAGATCTTTCGAAAACTTAAGGATGTCGCCATACAAACTCTAAGTTTAACATCATCAGCTCTCACAGCAAGCAGTTAATCATTCAGTGACTGAGTATGGACCTTAGTGAAGAATGCTTTCCAACTTCTGAAACCATCTCAAAGTTATTCAACTAGGTATTCAGCTGTGAATGTTTGAAGATAATTCACTGGTTTGTATACCAGGCGGAAATTTTGACCAAAAAACGACACAGTAAAAGACTATTTGAGAATATTTAATCAGCTGGATACCTTTATAAATCTCAAGCGAAACCTGATAACATCCCTTTCGACTAGCAGCTGAAGAATCTGAAGCCCTCAGTCAGTAGATGAAAAGGTCACACTTTCAGGAAGACACTTAATGAAAATAGCCACCCAACCCTCCCCCCCACACACACACACACTTCATAGATCAAACGTGAAACGCACAAAATTGTATTGTGATAACAGCTTGATGCCATACCGTATTTTCAGTACAAGTATGGAATTTTCAGCATGGATATCGGTAGCCCAAATTTTACAGGCCAACCATAAATATCGGGTGTGCGTCGGCAGGGGATCTAACCCCGGACCATGTGCATGGTCGGCGAGAGTCCTAACCACTGTGCCACCGACGCACATTTGAATCCAACAAAGAAAACTCTATCTCTGCATTGAAGATGTCATATGTGAATGTAGTGTTCAAAGGTGACCTTCTGGCTGACATTCTAAAAAGAGGATATTGAACTTCCACAGAAGGAAAACTCCTTGCTTATACACGAAGATAAGCATCCTCCTGTCACCTAATGTCCTATCAACTATCGCATTTAATCACTTCTATCTGCATCTACCGGTTTACCTACTCCGGTGGAGCGAAGTATATAGGCCGTTCAATCTGTGTTTTATCTAAAACGAATCAAGAAATATAATTCCACTTATTGTCTACAGTAAGTTAGCGATTGATCAATACGGAGTGCTATAATTTAATATCCATATAATTAATTCTACAATTTGTTTCCATGGTGAAAAAGGAAAGCTTAAAGCTGAAAAACCATTTAGACTTATCCCACTTCGTAATAACAATAATAATAATCCTAATAGTAATTAAAAATGATACTAAGACGTTTAGTATTTCTGTAAATGAAGATTATATCCTAGAGGTAATTAAAAAATTACGCAAAAACTAAGATATTTGAATATAAGACCTTCAGAAGAACACAACTACGCGCTCTAGAAAAGGGTTATAAAAACGAAAACACAGGTTTCCTCTACTTCATAACTTTCAACGAAACTTTAGAATTTTCAAGAGTTAGCATTTGAGAATTTGATTTGTTCAGGGATTGATGTCATGTAGAGAAGTAACCTGCGCCACCTCTGGCTTGTGTACTGCTCAATAATCAGTTCACTGCATCCTCCTTTATGACTGACTGTGAGACATGGCCATTGAGAGTGGAAGACGCTGAAAGACTACCTAGCTGTCTTTGATCATAGGTGTCTACGTTGAGCATCGGACGAATGCTAGGTAGGTGGGAAGGGGATATCAATCTATTGTGTTGTGAAGCTATATTGATTGAGTCAGTAAAGCTATGTGTAACACATGCCTAGCCGTCGTCTTCCTCGATGGGCTATGTTAGCTGACACAGAATGGATCAGATTGGAAAATAGAAATCTAGTGGTGGTTAAACCAAAATATGTCTGCGTCAGTCAATCAAATCCACAACAGTTAGTTTAAGCCAGGTAGTCATCAGCCACTTAGGCAGGTGTAGACTGACTTCCTGAGTGGGTGGGGTTCTCGAGATCGTAAAAACAAATGACAACTGGAGACAATTATCGGTGATATGGCTGGCTCAAAATCCTCAGTCTTAATGACTGGTTCAGATGCGTTCACTCATTGTGATTTATGATACGCAATAAAATTCTGTTGTTCTACCATGTTATTATTCTTCGTCCTTCACATCTCTGTTTATTATCTCTCTTTTGAATCTCTCTCTACTCTCTTCTCATGCTTTGTGTGTTACAAGGGGAGAGTGTGGCAGCCCGAGCTGCTGCATGTCTGTGCAAAGTTCTACTTTGAAACCAGTCCAGTCAGTCAGTCAGTTAGAGAAGCATTGAAAACCAGTATGTGGTACTTGATGGTCACTTCGCCTCAGTTAAGGACTCTTCATCAGTATACATCCACGGAGTTTCGAGCCCCAGGAGATTCAGATTGCAAAGCAAGCTCGTATACCATTGAAGTCCTGAGATCCAATCCAATAGCGGATGAATTCCACCTTCTATCAATTCGTGACTACCAGTCAATGTTATCGGTGAAGTGTTTGTTCTAGTGCCTGACATAATGGATCGCCTCTTATCACCACTTCTCCCTAAAAAAACTTCAGGCAACTCCATCGTATAGCCAGTCACTAGTGAGCATCAGATTAAATTTCAAGAGTTAGTTTGCAGGGATTTGAATGTTTACAATTGTGTAATAGACAAATGATGCAATATACCTTCTCTTGTATTCAGCATCTTTCAATGGAGTCATTAAAAGAATATGCTTAATGTAAAACTGTAAAAACTGTGCGAATCAGTATGGCATCAATAATGTAAAGTGATCAAATTTTAAATCGTGTCGGTAGGGAAAGTGCAGACTTCATGGCTGAATTTCTTAAAGTAATCCAGGGTGTATACCTTAGGTAATATGGCAAGTTTATCACAGCAGCGTGAATAAGTTTCAAATGGCCCACATTCATATTTCGTCATAATTTACATTAAGGTTATTATTATTATTATTAAAATTGTAATCATGGGGTAAAATAAACTGTAGCTACATTCCGTCAGACTATACAAGTTGTCAGCTGCGGTCCACTTGACGATGTAGAAGTAGCAGTGTGGTGACAGCTGGCTGCAAGCCAAAATTGTAGACAACAATTGACGTCAATGTTTACGTCCCGAATTGGGGTCATGAGAAAAACACAATTAAAAAGCTTAACCAACCAATCACAGCAGACTTAACATGTGCAAATGAGATTCGCAGATATATGGCTTAACTTTTGGAGTATGGAATAACCTTCTGCAAGAAAACAACCAATCATAAGATGTTTTCTTCTCCACTGACAATAATGTACATAAAAATCTATAAATATCTCTTGATTTTCTCAATAAACAATCTGTTGCCTAGCCCTCGTCTTCTGTTGATACAGTAGTAGCGGTAGTTTAAATGTAGATTCCATCACGAAACGACTTCAGTTAAAGAATCATTGAAAAACAAAAACCCCAGGAAAGTTGTTACGTCCTAGTTTAGAAATCTTCAAAATACCTAGAAAGCCCTTAATCTAAATGAATATCCTCCATGTACACCGTGATGGCGAGCTACCTAGAATTATGACCACATTACAACCTGACTGATAGAATTCAGTCTGCACCAAAGAGAGGAGTAGACGCATCACACTAGTTACTAGTGTCAAATCAAAATATCCACCACAGTCCTACAGGAGGTCAATCGCGAGCCCGAATAGCTCAGTGGTAACGTCTCTGACTGCAGCACTGGGTGACGCAGGTTCGAATCTCAGAAAGGACATGAGTTCCTTCAAGGTTGCAGATACGTCTTGCTGACGAATGCCAACTAGCATGAAACCTAGGTCCAAGGCTTCCTGCAGATTGCCTCCAACCATCTAATATCTTCACAAATATCCTCCATCCCCAGCTCATTAATACCTGACTTTAAAATGGATGATTTGAAAATCTAGCGAGTAGTCCTGCCCGAAAGGTTGCACCATGTTGGATGCGTAACGAAATACGCATCGATGGTGGTATTTGGCCGCCAATCGATAAAAGTTAGCATTTTAGAGTCTTTAAATTCCAATCAAATGGCTGAATTATTCACCAGTGTTCCACTAGGAGCACAGGATTTTAAGCTAGAAATTCGAAGTCAGAGTAACTGTGATGTCTAGTTTAGCCTTACACTTCCAACCACCTTGACTTTTTTCTCTGGGTTAATATCCACTAAGCGAGACTTAGAGGTGTGTCGGCAAGGGGTCGAATGCCAGACCATGTGAGTAGCATGGTTGGTCAGTGAGTATTTGACCATTGAATCATCGTAATATTAAGAAAAGTCATGGATTCCAAAGCTTATAAGGACATGGGGGGTGTGCGTAGGTATATGATTGTTGTCAATTATCCGTCAATCAACCAATTCATTAAATAAACAAATGTATAAATAGATGAATAACCATCATATCTCATTATGAGATTAGATAAGATTTTTAAAAAATAATAAAAATAAAACGTCTACTCACAATTATAAATTCCTATATAATACAGGAGAATACAACATAATTGAAAACAACAACAATAATAATAATAAAATAACAAAAAAGAAAACAAATAAGCCAATACACAAAGTAAATACATTAACAACATGAGATTTAATGATTTAATTCTTTTGTACAAAGATAAACAAAATAGAGAAGAAGAAGAGGATGGGTGGTAAGATGAATGTAGGAAGGAACAATAGGAAGGAAACGAAAACGGTACTGACGACGATGACAACGATGAGAAAGATGATTAACAATCTCAGCAAGTATTCACTTGACAAGAGAAGAATGCGATTTAAATCATAACATGATGGTGGCTGACTGACGGGTAAAGGCAATTGCATCCACGACACATGTTTTGTACTGTTTTGGGGAGTGTCAGATTTGGATGATCCCTCAATGAGCAAGAAATGGTACCGGCAAAGCTATCCACAACATCAGATAAATGTTTTCAAGTATTGGTTTTGTAGGGATTTTGTTTGTTTGATTGCATGGAGGATTTCATCATGAGCTGACATCAGTTAACGACTTGCCCTATTCAGGCAGTTAACCTGGGGTTCTAGTGGGAAGCCGTGATCAGTAGTGTACAGCAGGTTGAAGATGAGGCAGCAACTCATCGAAGAAGACATTGCGAAATGGTCGCGCTATGTCGTGAATTGGTTGGCAGAAGTTAGAATTCATGGGCTGGCACTGGATCGGGTCCCAGTGGCTCAATGGTCTACAAGCCAACTAGCCTTGTAGCCAGAAGGTCCTGGGTTCGAACCCTGGTGGGTGCGTACTGATGAAGTGTCCCAAACTAGGATGAAACGGCTATACAGTACTCCCAGATTTTCCAGTGGTTCTCTAACTGATGTCAGCTCATGATGAAATCCTCCATGCAATAAATGCTTTCATGTTAGCATTGAGGTGTGGTGTCGAAGTGTCAGCTATGTTCGAATGTCACAAGGAACGCCATTACTTGCCAGAGATGAAGATACACACAACTGATGAGTTCTAAATAGGTTTAATCTGGATTCCACTGCTGATCACTATCAACCATCTATTAAACAGTCATGTCTTCTAAATTATCTATTTTGGGAGGAGAGCAGACAATGAAGGGAACAAAGGCAAGAATTTCTGATAGCATCTAGTAGTTGGTTATTTTTACATCTTTGAGTTGCAGAATAGATGGTCATCAAAATGATGATAAAAAATGTTGTCGTTTGATTAACACCTATCGATTAACTGTGGAATGCAGGCAACAGAGAAATGTTTACACAACACACTGTTCTACACTACATACAGTCTTCCTTAATTTGGTTGGTATCAGAGGTTAGGAATGTAGTATTATTTGAGATCGAAGTTTCATGCTTCCTTGATGATTGTTGAAAACTTTTAGAAGAACTTGAACTGACACACACATATATATGTCACTGACTGGAGTATTGTTCATTGTTGTCTGCAGAACTATTCTTTACTTCCTAAGTCCGTGTTGTTTGTGGGTGCATAACATAGCATAATTGTCACTAAAATGTCAAGTCAGTGCTACTTACTATACGGATCAGAGACTTGGCGGCGCGCCACGTCACGAAGGCCACTTCGAACAAACTACAGGTTTTCATCAACAGCTCTCTTCACTCAATGCTACTCAAGATAAGATGGCCGGAAAAAATCAGCGATAATGAGGGATCTCTGGGAGCGAACCAACCCAGAAGGAACAATTTGTGCAATAAACATGCAGGAACAAATGATGGTGGATTGGATTGGCCATACTCTGAGAAAACAAACCACCATCAAGTGATATCCATCACACGCCAGGTTATCACTCGAGAGGAACCCGAATAGGAGGCAGTGAGTTAGTCGGTCGTCACTGCAAGGGTGACATACAGGAGGAGGTCATGAGGAGAGGAGATAAAAGCATGTGGGCAGATGTGGAGCCAGGTGAAAAACATTGGCGGAGAACCGAACGCTATGAAGACGTGCGAATGAAGCCCTATGTTCCTTTAGGAACTGATAAGGAGGTGATAATAATAATAATATAATTATATCTACTTATCAAAATAGTTAGGGATAACGACAATCCTCTAGTATTGTAGCGGAATACACTACAGGTATATTACTATCACTAATGCTAATTATTATTCAGTCAGAAGGTTAAAGAACAACGCGGAAAAAGTGTTGCACAGAAGCCTTTCACATTCTTCAGATACACATATGTATAGTAGGTTCGAATACTTCTGACACCGCTGAAGGCCTGGAATTAAATTTGAAATTAAATCACCCCCCTCCCAAATGAGCAGTAAAACAACACAACACCGACAACGCATATTTGAGTCGAAAATTTTTCTATTTACTGTTTGAAATCACCCAGAAAAACCACTTCTTTCCCACACACACACGCACACAAACGTCTTCGCACTGAGAAATCTGATTGTGAATGTTTTGTAGTGACAAAAATGAAGAATAAGTGCAATGAATAAGAAATGAACAACAGTAAGATTTTGAAGACAAAAAAGGGTAACACTCATAAATGCGAAATCAAATAAGAAACTATGAAACAACATACCTTTGATGGCTTCTCGACCACCTGCTAGTGCACCCAACGGGAGCATTCCAGTCGGTGTGAGTCCTTTCAATTCAAGAATAGTTTCACTTTCCTCTCTGTCAAAGAAAAAAGGAGAAGAAAAAAACCAAGATATGAAATGTTAGAAAAGTTTAAAAAAATGGATGCTATGGTATATATTCTGTAATGTGTAACAGTAACAGGTTTCGCAATTAATAGTGTTCTCTGAGCTCGTTGGTTTAGTTGCGGATATTTAGTGATTGGAGGAAATTGGCAGAAAGCCTTCTACCCAGGTTTCGCACCTGTTAACACTCGTTAGTAAGGCGAATCTGTAATCTTGAACAAACTCATATCTCTTCTAGGATTCAAACCCATGTCACCTAGTCCTGTAGTCAGAAACATTACCACTGATCTATTCGGACCTATCCGCAATTGACCTTCTGTAAGATTGTGACGGATACTTTGATTGGTCACTTCAGTAGTAACTGGTATCGTATGTCTAGTCCAGACTGAATTCTATCAGTCACGTTTGCGTTCTTTTTCGAAGGGTAATGTTATCTGACATAGAATAGATCAACTGAAGAAAAGCGAAAACATGTCTTCATCAATCAATGGAATCCACAACAATTAGTTTAAGCCAGCCACGTAGGGAGGTGTAGACTGGCTTCCTGACTGGTTCGGGGTTTCGGGATAGTAAAAACCAGTGACGACTGGAGACAATTGTCGGTGATATGGCTCAAAATTGTTCTCAAAGGCTGGTGCAGATGCATCCTCTCCTTGTGATTTGTGATATCTTATAAAATTCTGTTGTTCTCCCATGTTACTATTCTTCGTCCCTCACATCTATGTCTATTATTTCTCTTTTGAATCTCTCTCTACTCTCTTCTCTTGCTTTGTGCTAAACGGAGTGAGAGTAGCAACTCGAACTGGTGGGGATCTGTGCAAGGTTCTACGTTTAAACCAGTCCAGTAAGTCAGTCAAGTTTGTATTGTGGTCACCAAACTAGGTTAATTATCATCGCCATACCTAGTGGATTGATGTTAAATGACTGCAGGCAATCATAGGGCATATGAATTCCTTCGAAATTCTATAAACGCCTTGATGACAAGTTCAAGCAAGCAAGAAATCTAGGTCCAGAGTTTCCTATAGATTGCCTATCATAATCTAACATCAATTCAGTGTGTACCACGATGGTGAGTCACCTAGCATGGTGACTACCCTCCGAACCCAACTGATGAAATTCAGTCTGCACCATCCCAAAGACTAGATGGATGGCATTGATTACTATTCAGTGACCAATCAAAATAACTAGTGACTTATAATAAGGTTTAAAAAATGCGTATTTATGCACAACTGGTGGAATTAATACAATCCGCTTACAGCACACACACAAAGTCAGTAAACAAGATAAACCAAACTTTAAATATCGATCCACATAGAAATAACCAATTAAACACTGTTTTCCACTAAAGAATATTGATATCACTGATAAGACTTGATCAGCAACAACGCCACAAAAGGCAATTAATTTGATATCACTTACTACCTGCCTAATGACCAGTCATACAGTAGGTCAGTTGTGAAACCGAATAGACCAATGGTAATTTCTTCGACTACAGTACTAGCTGACGTGGATCTGAATCTCTAAAAAGAGTGAATACCTTCAAGCCTTCAAGCCGCGTCGGTGGCATAGCGGTAAAATGCTTGCCAACCACGCAGGTGGCCCGGGGTTCGATTCCCGTCCCATTCACTCCTTTGACTCACTAAGTCAGTA
The DNA here is from genome assembly GCA_944472155.2 of Trichobilharzia szidati. Classification (NCBI taxonomy): domain Eukaryota; kingdom Metazoa; phylum Platyhelminthes; class Trematoda; order Strigeidida; family Schistosomatidae; genus Trichobilharzia; species Trichobilharzia szidati. Next base: position 33,558,942 of record OX235276.1, on the reverse strand, counting down.
ATAAGACTGGTTAAGAGGGGGAGGTTGGGTATGAGGCTAACAATCCCATCAAGACAAAACAAATACCACTGCTAAGAAAACTTCGAAAAAGCTGTAGCTTGAAGCCGTAAGTTCCAGCACTGGAAACGTAAAGGAATAAATTAAAGCCTAATGACACGCCTTGATGATAACTGCCAATAATCGAAAACCTGGAAAAAAACAGCTTCACTGACGACTGCTGACACTGAGGAAATCACCTGAATACATACTACAGGTCTGATAACTTGTTACATAAAAGTCAAGCTACAGTAGCAGCAGCAGACGGACAGTTTTGAAAACCTCTGTTAAAGCTATTTTTCAACATCTGTACTGGGAGAAGACATATCAAGAGAGACGAAATATTTCAGTCCAAAAGTAAAATAAAACCAAAAAATAACAACAGATTTGAAGCGAGTTGTCGTCGGTTGACCCAGTAGATAACATTTTGGAGTTTGAAACATAGTGCGCTAGAGGACGCAAATCCATCAACCTGATAAAAGTCTCAAAATAAGACGAAAAGCACCTTCTGGATTCCAAAGCTAACCACTGCCAATCAAATTACGTCAGTTTTGACTTAACAGACTCTAGACATTATTCAGTATAGAGATGCATTTTCTCTAAGACTAATGATTATAATAAGAAATATCAGAAATTCGCATTTTTAACACAAAGTATTAAGTCAGTAGTTCTATAAAGGTTCAGAGGTTTATAGTGAGTCATGAAAATGTGAATTTCACGAACAGCTAGCTGCCTTCACTCGATGCTGAAGGTCAGATGGCCTAAACTGATAAGCAAAAAAGAACTCTGACAAAGAACCTATCATCCAACAAAATATGTCGTAAAAAACATGGAGATGGGTCAGAATTTCGTTGAGGGTACTGCTAAATGACATCGCAAACCAGGCTAGCCATCGAGCATAACCCAAATGAGAAACAACGAGGTCAGTGTCCAAGGATGACATGATGGAGACAGTATAAGGAGGAAATGAGAGCTTATGAAAAAAAACTGCATAGTACAAAAATGAAATGGAGATACGCTATTGAAGTCCCATGTTCCAATAGGCACCCAAAGGAGTAATAATAATAATCATCGGAAGACTCGTCTTACGCCCCAAGACTTCAGCCATAGCAGTATTTGACTGTGGATTCAAGGCAAAGAACCTCCGAAGAGGGTAGGTGACAAGTTTTAACATTATTCAGTCTAGGTCACAATTATCTTCCTTGATCTAGGAACTTGGTTTTTCATGCTCGAGAACATATCCCACTATGGCTAAGTCAAGGTGTAATTAAAACTATTAGCGGCTCGATATTAGACCATCTGGTGCAAACCGGCCGGCCACAAAGCCAGCGTAGAAGAATCCTTATCTATAATACACCGGGTGCCTAACAAACTACCAAAATCGTCGAAGCACCGCTTACTCCAAACAGCAGAGGCTGTTGCAATTCGCCTCAAAAAACCAGTGTTCTGTGTTCCAAAGAAACAAGTTCAGCCTCTACTACTGCCCTGGCCCTCAGTAAAAATTATAAACTCATGAATTTGTAATATTATCTTTCCTAATTCTTCTGATATTCAGCTTATTTTATGTTGATGCTATTCAGCTGTAATCTATCAATATTGTTGATTCGATGTTATTTAGACATTAATGTTTTTCATAACACTAATTCATTCATTCATTATAATGTATATATAATTGTAGAACCTGATAATGAATTTATCGAAAAGAGTGCTCTTTTTTCCGTGTCCATTCTTTTGAAAATTCAGATTTTTCCGTCAATTTATTAGACCGAAGTTCTCGCCCTCAGCTTGACATATAGGCTACTTTTGCAGATGCTTCGACGATGCCTGGCCACGTAACGTGAAGTAGCCGACATGTCAGCACTTCGGTTCAACCAATCGACAGGAAAATCTTAATTGAATTAAATAATTAATAATAAGACCCGTTGCACAACAGGTGGCCGGTTCTCGTGACCCAAGTAGTCTAGTGGATACCGCCACCTCGGCATTTAAAACTATAGCCATTGGGTTCGAACCTCAGTGGGTGACACCATCACTCACTCACTCACTCAGTGACTAGGGGAAGCAAGTGCATCCACTGGCTGACGAGTCCCGAATAGGACGAAATGCGCCAAAACAACAATCGAATTAACACAAAGCACAAGTTTTTAAAGAAATAGAATTCACATTGAACTATTCACTATAATACATAAGACAACATAAAAAAATGAATTATCGGTTTTGTTGACTAATTATTAGAAAATTTAATTTAGAAAAATTATTATTTCAACTAGAGCGTGTGCGACTATGAATGCATGTTCTATTCTATACATATTTATTTATTTTTTTGTTTATTTATTTCCGTTCATTAACTTTTCAACACAAATAAACAATATTTCTTCACTCTATTCATCAATTTAATTTCCATGAATGAATAATTAAATAAACCATCTGTTACGCGTAAACACAATCCAGTAAACAACATTTATTGCTTTTACGAGTTTGATGACCACGGATTGATATTGATTAGAGAACCATTGAAAAAACTAGCAGGGAGTACTGGACAGCTGTTCCATCAGCCTAGTTTGGGAATCATCGGCAGTTGGCATCGACTGGGAACTTCAGGACAGAATTTCCTGGAATGAGTTCTAGTGAGAAGTCATGACTAGTGAGATCCAACTGGTCAAGTGTGAGGATGGAGTTCTCATCGAAGACATTGGTTGGTGCCAGTCACGCTAAATGCATCACGAATTGATAGAAGCTGGTCATTGAATCGAGTCCCAGTAACTGAATGGTATACGAACCAGCTTTCTTTGTTAACGGATGGTTCTTGGGTTCGAACCCTGGTGATGGGTGCGTACTGCCGATAATTCCCAAAACAGGATGAAACAGCTGGTTGTTCAGTACTCTAGCACAGCAGTTCGAGTTTCCACTGTCCTCCCTGTAGAACACAAAGGAAGAGAAGACAGTAGAGAGAGATTCAAAAGAGAGAGGGATGCATCTACGCCAGCTGTTGAGAACGATTTTGAGCCATATCACTGACAGTTGTCTCCAATCATCATTGGTTTTTACCATCCCGAGAACACGAACCCGACAGCCGGACAGTCTACACCTCTCTACGTAGCTGACTGGCAGGCCTAAACTAACTGTTGTGGATTTCATTGACTGTTGAAGCTATATTTTGGTTTGACCACCACTAGCTCTTTCCCAGGCTCATCCATACTATGTCAGCTAACATTGTCCATCGAGGACGGCGATGGCTAATAGTGCATACGTAGCACATGCCTTAACCATCTCAGTCAATGTAGCTTCACAGCCTCGTCGATTGATCTCCCCTCCTACTTATCTAGCACTCGACGCCTAACCTCAATATTACTCACCCTATTAAACCACCACCTGGCACGGGAGATAGAACACAGACACCTGTGATCAAAAACAGCTAACCTTCTCATGTCTTCCACTTTCGATGGCCATGTCTCACAGCTAACCATGAAGGAGTACAGAGCGAACTTTTGCCGTGCAGCAAACACGCCGCTTGGTCGACAGCCAGCCGGATATCACGCCTACTAGGCCAGAGATGGCGTAAGTCGGCATTTACTAAACGAAACTTCTGTATGCGTACTGAGATTTCGTCAGTGATCACCTGGCAGAGACTGGCTGGTGCAACTCTCCAAATGAGTGAAGTGGTTAACACGTTCTACCACTTCATTCCCAATTTCTAAGCTAGGAGTCAATGTCGTCCAGTCCCGCAGCATCATCACCTTACATTTGGCGCGAGCGAATCGCATGCCAAACATTCGCAGACTGAAGCTCAAGGCGTTCAGAAGACTAATTATAAAGGTGAGTACACAGCAATCAGAATATAATCTGATGAAAATGAAACCTCATGCCTTTGATCCATCTCTAAACAACAAATCACACGTAGAAGAACAAAAAAACAAAACAAAAAAGTTCAGGATGGTAAAAAAAACTATAGGCTTGAAACTAACCTCAGTACAGTAAACACACGTGCCATTTTACCAATAGCTCGAATCTTATTCCGTATCACATCTTTTCGCGCAGTGATTTGTGCTACAGTAACAACGAAGAAAAAAAGAAGTAAATAGAAGGGGGGGAGAAAACAAGTGATGTCTGTCTATTTTGTATACATACATATATTATCAATAGTTGGCTTTTTAAGGATTACATTTGTTTTAACGAGTTTGATCACGGAATGATATCAGTTAGAGATCCATTGAAAACCAGTACTGGAGTACTGGATAACCAGCTGTTTCATCCTAGTTTGGGAATCATCGGTAGTACGCGCCCACCACCAGGCTTCAAACCCAGGACCTTCTGGTTACAAGTCAAGCCGGCTCGTATACCATTCAGCTACTGGGACCCGACTCCTCAATGACCAGTCCATGAATTCTAATTTCTACCAATTCGTCATTTAGTACGAGCAATATCCATGCTCACACTACATGTATTACATATAAATTTCTTAGAATTTAAAAGATATACAGCTATGTGGCCGAATTTTATGCTGATTGGTAATTGAAAAGGACACCAGTAGAATTCAAATCAACAGTCACCAGATTTTTGATCGGATACTAGGTAAGAACGACTATCATGCATCTAGTTCTCAGTGTAGGTGTAGGCTGAATCCTATCAGTCAGGTTTGTAATATGGCCACCATGGTAGGTTTCTCAAAATCACGAGGCACTTTGAATTGTAATTAGGTTCAGCCCGTGCTCGATGGCACTCATCATCAAGGCGTATCTGCATACTTGAAGAAATTCATGACATTTCTAAGATTCGAAGGCGAATCGTCCAGTCCTGCAGTCAGAGACGTTACTACTAGTCTATTCAGGCTTGCAATTGACCTCCTGTAAGACTGTAGTGGATACTTTTACTGGAAGTTAGGTAGTAACTAATTTCATGTGTCCAGCCACTAGAATACTTAGCTTGGATCCGATGGCGATCCAGGTTCCCAGTTCTTTTTCAGTCAATTTATTATCTTTGCATTGGTTCTTCTTCTGATTCACCATACTTCTGTTCTCCATTAGTTTCCACGTGTCCATGGGAGCCACTGACTGTCTTGTCTATAATTTCCTTCCTAAAGAGGGCTAGGCCGTACAGATTTCCTTTAGCATTAATTTGAGAAAGATCTATTGTTCCTCCACACAGGTTTCTTCGCTTATTCTGCTTAATGCCTCCTACTTTCCTTTGATGACTGAAGTAAACGTACACTTCCCAGTTTCGTCTTTCAGCTGAACTTAGGTTTTGGTCTCTAATTAAATTCCTTCACGTTCCTAGTGGAATATAGGGCTTCCAGCTACAGACTTGTAGTTTCTGCAGCAATTTTAATGTTTACAGAGTGGGGTTGCTAGCCTCATGTCCAACCTTTCCTCTTTACAAGCTTTTATTATTACTGGCTTAGCGAGGTAAAGGAGTGCGTCGGCCGGCTCCCAATAGCTTAATGGTGGTACACGAGCTCGGCTTGAAATCAGAAGGTCTTGGGTTCGAACCCCAGCGGTGTGGGTGCGTACTGGTGAAGAGTCTCGAACTAGGGTGACGAAACAGTTGGTTGTGGTGTATCTTCAGCTTTTTTGGAGGCTTTCAACTTGCAATAATGGTTTCAGTTCATATTTGCTTCGCTTCACGATTTGTGTCCAGCAAGCTGCGTCTCCACTTTCTTGGACAAGATTGAAATGAAGTCTATCCGATTTTTCTTTTCTTTTAGATAACAAGAATACTAGTCTATTAATCGTGTGTCACTTGGCTTAGTTAGCATATATTACACGTCTACTAGACAAAATTGCATCCGTATTTAAGAAACTCAAATAGTGACAATAGTTAAGAGTTACTGTTTCTGACAAGCAATTTGCTTACAAACAAGTTTTCTCATTAACACACAAAGTAGCCACTAGAGAGTGGAACAGCCGTTTATTGACTTTGTAAAATGAGACATTAGGCAAATTAAACTGAAGTAGAACAAGAATAGGAAAATTAAAAAAAACTGACTCCTCATGTTTACTTTGTTAATCTATTAACCCTTGAGAATAAACATTGAGGAAATGTCTAGTGGCCAATATTAATCAGTCTCAGCATGTATGTATTCGTTCGTTCTAGTGACGGGGAAAAACCCTCCTTTTAAAGATAACGGGTGATATGAGAGAAGAAATATATGCGCGCGCACATACACACACAGTAAGTAAGCTGATGCATGCAACTTACTGATTTCCTCAAACATCACCCAGAGATTCAACATCGAAATAGGCGATAAAGCATGACTGTCAGATATTTCTAATTTTTGACTACAAGCTGACGTGAGTGAGAGAACCACTGGAAAATCAGGGAGCACTGGACAAGTGTTTCCCTCCAGCCTTAGGGTTTGAATCAGGACCTTCAGGTTATTACGAGGCGACTCAGTAGACCATCCAGCCACTAGGACCCTATTCAACAGATGACTAACTCCAACTCCTACCGATTGGCAATATATATGTAGCGCGACCAATAGCCAGTGTCATCGATAAGTAACTGTCCTCCTATCAGGCTTCTTACTAGAATACCAGGTAACTTGCTGCATACAGCCAGTCGCTAGTGAGCCTTAGATGAATTTTCCAGTATTCTCTGGTAACCCAATGGGTCTCTAACTGATGTCAGCTCATGACCAAGCCTGTACCCAATCAAATCCTTACAAATCAACACGTGAAAATCTCTATGTTTCAAGAGAACCAACCACACCTTATTAAGGAATGATCTAATTATTCTTTTTTTAATGAGTATTGAAAATGAAAGTAGGGTAATCCAGATATAATGGAGAGGATTTGTAGCTCAGGTGGCTGATTTTCATGTAGTTGTGTTCTCTGAGCTGGATGGTTTATTTGAGAAGCTTTCATTGCCCTGCTAGGTAACCTCTTCAGTGCATACTTCAATTTGAAGTGAGCTTTAAGATTTCTACACGAGTTTATTAGTCATCTCTCCTTGTGGGTGACCTTGAATGTGACTGGTTGGTTTTGTGTGTTTTCACACACAACTGTTTTGTGTATGTGTGTGTATTGGTACTGATCGTTTCCTTGACCTGAAGTTTGGTCCTTTGTATATGAGATTTCCATCATATCGATAGGTAAATCTCGTCTATGCCGATGTGTAAATGTGGGTGCGTACTGATGAAGAGTCTCAAACTAGGACGAAACACCCGTCTAGTATTCCAGGACTGGTTTTCCACTGATTCTCTAATTGATGTCAGCTCATGATGAAATCCTCCAACCAATCAAACTAAATCCTTATAAAAACCAATACTTGAAAATTTGTCTATTAATTGACAATTCATTGGAATACCAGGCTTCAAAAAGTTCTCTAGCATTCTTGGTGTTTCTTTTGTCTGATATTTGAACGTTGTCCCAGTCGAATTGACGTCCATAGTTGTCTACATCCAGTGATATGAGGGAGTGGACGTCGTGGCTTTTGACGACTAGTTTGTCTTCATGGATACGAAGATGAAGGGGACGTCCACTTAGGGCCAATGTAGTGTTTTTCGCAGTTATTGCACCTCACTTTGGAGATGATATTGATTTTATCTTCTTTCGCTGTTGAGTCTTTTGGTTGACATAGAGCCAGATGAGTGAAGTGATTTTGTTGTTTTATGTGCGACGTCAATTCCTAAAGGTTTGAAGTGTCTTGCAGTGATTTCTGAGATATCATTTAGATATAAGGTAGGGCGGTTTTCTTTGTACTTTCCTTTGGGGTCTTTGATTTAGCAGGTGGCTTCAAGGCGGATGTCTTTTGATGAAATTCCGTGGATATCCATTCTTTTGTAATGTAATGTAATGTATTTGTCTGTCTAAGAAAACATACACCACGATCAGCAGCCAGGATCATCCTCTTCGGCGTCATTCTTCATAGCTGACTTAATGGAACTCACTGATAGCTACTTCCTTTTTACAACTCCAGGCGATTTTATCCTGTAGTTAGTCGTAAATGCACAGTGAATCAATTAAAAGGTGATGGTTTTGTAAGAATTTGAGTGATTTCTCGGTAGATTCCAATACGACCTTTCCACTGGTGGTTAGAGAATCATCGTAAAACCTGCAAGTGCTGTACAGTTATTTCATTCTAGCTTGGGACTTTTCAGCAGCACGCACACATGACCCTTGTGTCTGGGAAAGAACCCAGAATACAGCCGATTCGCAAAAGGACAGTGACGGTGATGTTATACATAGCAAATTAGCAAGAAAAAGAATTAGCCTTGAATACAGTAGGTCCTGTGTTTATTTCTTGGTGTGGTTGTGTATCTATACTACCGAGGAGTCCCAAGACAGGACAAATGATTCGCTAGCTGATATCAGTCCGTAATGAAATCAGACTAATAACCAATAAGATTCGTAGAGACCGATACTTCAAAACGAGTATACCAGTTTGGTGTGTGTCACTTATATATATAACTATCAGGCCTAGTAATGTCTTCAAGGAAGAAATGACAGTTAAGTGGGTCAGGGGAAAAGAAAGTCAAGAAGGTAATAACGCTGAGAGGAATCATATACCATGGCAAGCGGAAAATGAGCGAAACGCCCACGCCTTGCGTTTAGATCAATTACTTCGATGATCTGGCTAGGAAGTACTACCGCTAGACGTGATTGGCTCGCAACTACTCATATCAATCAGTAGTATATGAAATTACAGTAGAAATAATCAACTGAGAATACGAAACTTACATTCATCTTCTGGTGTATCAGATAACAATTCGTCATCTGAACAAATATTAAGTACATTGACCAACATTTCAGTAACTATAAATCAATAAAAACAGAATAGTACAGTTATTAAAAGGAATAGAAAACAAAACATTCAAACTAAGATGGATAGACAAATAAGCAGTTGCAACATTATTTTATTTTTACTATTCATTCCTTGATTGCAGAGTGCAGCATAAAGCTTTAACAGTACACCTCCATTTGACTCAGTCCCCTGCTATCATTTTCATTTCGGAGGCCTAAATTGTCACTTCCCACTCGGATTCTTCTTGAAGGCCTGTCATACGATGACGCTTGAGTGTCTCCAATCCATCTTCATTTCTTTTTAAATAATTTCCGGGCAATAGGCTATTGGCGGCCAGTTCGTCACCAGAGTTCCACAAAACTTCTCTTCGCTTAGTTTACTATCTGATCCAAAACCTGCAGAAGGGAAGAATGTGAGGCGAGAAATTCCACCGCGTAAATAAAAACAACTACCCCATTGCCAAGGAAACTGTAAAGCAACAAAAAAAAAATATCAACACAAAACACGTGTTTCGTTTACATTAATGCTTGAATGAGAATTATTCATAAACATTCTTATATAACTGTATTTGACTGGCCACTGTTTATTACTATTATTCCCCCGGGTTATGAGTGGAACATACGGCTTCAGTTGCACATCTCTGTTCCACCGCTTTATCTGCACATTCGTCTTTGGCCGGTTCAACGATTTCCCATAAGTTCTCATCTCCTCCTCACACGATCTCTTCTATGTCACACTTGGACTAGCAACTCATCGTATACCATCGTATTCCATTCTAGGGCTTGCCTGATGCGTGATTTCACTCGACAGTCTACTCAATGTGTTTAAAATCTATTTCCATTCCATTCTGCATAATTTTTCAGTATTAGATCCTTGGTTGGCTCGTTCCCACAATTTCCTGTTGCTAATCCTTTCTGGCTGGCCATCTAATCTTCACTATGGTGCTAAGATAGCAGTTGTTGATAAAACTCTGAAGCCTGTTCGAGACGTTTTTCATGACATGCCGTCTCTGAATCATATCGAATGTTTTTATATTATTATTTTTTAAAATTTTTGATTACAGCTTGATGTCACACCGTATTTTCAGTACAAGTATGGAATTTTCAGCATGGATATCGGTAGCCCAAATTTCGAAGGCCGACTATAGACATCGGATGTGCGTCGGCAAGGGATCGAACCCCAGACATCAGTGCTGATTTCTTTTGATTTTATTCTTCAGCCTGAGTCCATACTGAATTCAGATGACTATTTTGCAATCACTGTGGAAATCTGCCACACTAGGAACAAGATTCGGATTTGAACACACCAATACCAAGTCAGTCAGTGCTTCTATTTAGTTCAGAGACTCCATATGTCACCGAAAGCATTTCTAAAAAGCTTCTGGCTTTTACCAACAGCTGCCTTTCCCGCATAATGAACATCAGATGGTCAGAAAAACGAAAAGTAGGCACAAAGAAACCTGGCAATGAACCAACCGACAGCATATCGCTCAACAACTGAGCATAATCAAAACAAGATGATTTTGAGCGAATAATTAGGATTTCGATAAATTCTTCTTCCTCAGATTCTATACAGTTATAAATCCATAAATCCATTATAATACAAGTAGCCATTCAAGGAATGCGAAAATTATGTCGGAAGCTGTATAATATGGAGTGATAGTTCGGTATTTAATATTGTTAGATGAACGTATATAAAAAATGTGCAGTCATTCAGAATATAAGATAAAGTGTGAATAGACAGCTATGTGACATACTAATGTATTTATAGTCAACAGAATATAAGTTTTATTGGATGGTGGAGGTGAGTTGTATTCACTGGTGTGCGAGGAAAATGATTACCACAAAATACATACAAACAAATACCCCAAAAAAGGGGAACAATGACAGACATCAAGAGTAGAGATAAAATAAAGAGGTTAAATTGTGAACTGTAATAAAACACTAGAGACACAATAAGCCTAGTGTAAATTGCCGATGATATATGTCTGGTTTCCCACAAACTGGAAGATATGCAAGCGAAAAGCAACAAGTTGGCGATAGAAGAAGCATCAAAGATAGGACTTCAGGTGAACATAGAGAAAACAGAGGTGATGAAGATTCCTGGCCAACACCACCAACAGCAACAACAATAATAACAACAGACAACGATCAGCCAGCATAAATGGAAGGAACCTGAAAGAAACAACCTCTTTTACCCACCTGGGAAGCATCGTTTCAACTACAGGTGGAACTGACGAGGATATCAAAGCAAGAATCGGAAAAGCAAGACAAGCTTTCACTACGCCCAAGTCTGTGTGGAGGTCAACAACACTCAGCATCAAAAATAAGATCCGGATTTTCAACTCCAATGTGAAGTCAGTCAGTGCTACTATACGGCCAGTGCGTCATAAAGAGCACCTCAAACAAATTACAGACCTTCATTAACAGTTGTCTTCGCTCAATACTCAAGATCAGATGGCTGGCCAGAAAAGGTCAGAAACAGAGATCTCTGGGAGCGAACCAACACAGAAGGAACCGATTGTGAAACAAATAGGCAGGAAGAAATGGAGATGGATTGCCCATACTCTGAGACAACAAGCCATCAAGTGACATCACTGGACAAGCCATTGCTCGAGTGGAACCTGAAAGGGAAGCGGCGAGTTGGTCGTCAGTGCGATGGTGGGTGACTTGGAGGAGGTCATGTGAAGAGGAGATGAAAGCATGTGGGCAGACTTGGAGCCAGGTGAAGACTGTAGCAGAGAACCGAACGCAATGGAGACGCAGGGCTGAAGCCCTATGTTCCTCTAGGAATTACAGGAAACAATAATAATAATAATAAATTGCAAAAGGCTGACACATGATGAAGGTTATAACGGAGTAAAGTGAACTAGGTGAAAAGGAATAAGAAGGCGTAATATGACATGAATATATGAATGATTATGTCCCTGCTGACATAGGTCAGGTTCCTTCTTATTAATCGCTATAGCTTCCACTATAGCTAAGAGACGAAATCGTGTGCCGTCAGTCAGATTGTCTGGTTATCAATATACAACCGTAAATGACTCATCTATTTTTTTCATGTGGTGTTCACTGTCTACTAGGTTAGACAAAGCGGCACTATTTATTGATTTAATTAGACTTTTTCCAAGCCAAACAGGAACATGTTCACAAAAGTGTAAAGGTAAATTCCTCTGAATTTGACCTATATAACTAGCTCCATGTGATATTGATATAAGAATAAAACTTGTGCACTGTGGTAGAGTGTAATTCCATTATGGGTAAATTTTATTTTGATAAAGTCTCACAGTGTTATACAGTAATGTTTACTGATGACCACGTTTCGAGCACAATTTATTGCTCATAATCATATCAAGGTAATCACACGACTTCCTAAATTCATTTATATAGTTCCATTGTTTTTCACTTGATTTGATTGGTAGTAATATTTTCCATATTTCGGGTATGAGTGATGAATCATTCCTATTGCATGTATTGGGTGTAGATTCGATGAACAAGGATTCAGTAATCAACCTCTCTCTCCACCTACCTACATTACTTTTTAGAATTTTAACCCTCTCCCACCCTATTGTGTGGTTGTGTGTTAATGCATGCAGGGCAATCGCTGCTGAGCTTTTTTCTAAATTACTTATCTTCTCTGGGTCAACCATTCTTACCTCAGCAAATTCTTATGTTCTGACAATCTGACTACCCCCGACCTACTAGTTTGACCTATGTAGTTCACATAACTCACAGTCATTGCAGGGTATTTTGTAAACTATATTATTTTGTCTAATTGGGTCCACTGGGTCCTTTAACCTACAGTGCTTGTCCCTGAGTGAGTTTGTAGGTTTAAATGCCACCCTAATTCCTGCTTTATTTAGAATCCTACGTAGGGTCTCAGATGTCCCCTCTTTATATGGTAGAACTGTAGATGACTTATATTCTCTCTTATTTATGTTATCATTACTAGTTCCACAATTATTTTTATTTTTCTTTTGGCCTTTTTCAATCTTCCTAATGAATTTTAAAGGATAGTTATTTAAAACCAACGCCTCTTCTACCTGTTTTATTTCATCATTTAGGTCTTTTTTGTGCTACTTAGTGCCATTGCTTGGTTTGTTAAACACTTAACTAAGCCAGCCTTAACAGTTAAAGGATGAGATGAATTAAAGCAGTCTAAATATCTATTAGAATGCGTTGGTTTTCTATCAACACTAGTGTGTAGTTTGCCTTCTTCTATTCTTTTTATTTTACAATCTAACATGGTTAATTCTCCTTGTTCATTTTCTGATTCAAATGTGAATTTTATTCCCTCCACTAGTGAGTTTATATGTGTAAAGAAGCTAGAGACATGTTCTGTTTTTAACACTGTGAGTGCAAGTATCATACACATATCTCCACCATATTTTCGGAGTAGGATTAAAAGTATTAAGAGCCATAATAAAACAATTGTTAGTTTCGATATAACCAGTCTTTATACTAACATACCAATCAATATGGCCTTAGAAGCAGTTAAAAAAGAATTAACTGCAGACTTTGAACTCACTTATAGGACGAAACTACCCATTGATGAAATTATTTTAGGAATTCAGTTGTGCCTCACATCTACTATCTTTAAATTCCAAGGCAAAATATATAGACAAACTGAAGGTGTAGCAATGGGATCCCCAATATCCCCTATCGTAGCAGATATATTTATGGATAGCTGGGAAAACAAAATTTACTCATAATGGAATAGCTCCATGTGAGCAGTTGAACATTGATGTGGCCATCTTAGGTAATTTATCTTTTCGGTGCATATTGAGATGCAGGTGGATATTAAACATTCTGGAGAGACTGTTGAGTGATATCATCCACCAGACAATCTCTTGAGGGAAACCATTGAATGGGAGACGATGAATTGGATGTTCGAGGACGGCGTGGTGGAGACTGTGTGAGGAGGAAATAAAAGTTTATGAGGGACCATACAGTCAGCTAAAAGGGACCGCAGAGAACAGGGAGAAATGGATATATGCTGCTGAATCCTTCTGCTCCACTTTGAACGTGAAGGAATCATAACAGTAAATAATAATAATAATAAAGATTGACACACAAAAACTGAAAACATTCTGTTTATGCTTTGAAATCCATAAACCAACCTTTTTCACCAACAAATGGCAACGACCAAGTGAATACATCCATAAAATTAGGCAACCAATATGGATGTGGTGAACAATTGAACTGTCGAATATTCATTACATTATTTTCATATTTTAATATAGCAGCTTTATTGCACACATAATACATAATACAATGATGATTGTGCATCAAGAGTCGATTCATCATTCATATTGACCGATCAATGCGGGGTTTGGGTGTCAGTGATGGAATCACAGTCGATCCAAACCATAGAGAAATTAAATCGCACAAAAAGAAAAACAGAAAGAAAAAAACAGGCTAAGATACTGAAAAGAAAAGCAATGCATTTAAAAGCTTTATAAAAATAAAACCAAGATAAATGCAATTGATGCTGTATATACTACTGATTGGCTAATATGAGTAGTTGTAGACCACTCATATTAACCAAGTAGCACTTACTAGTCAGATAGGAAGTGATATACACTCACACGGAATGCTCGTTTCACTCATCTGAAGCTGGCATCATCAGCTGTGTACCCAGATAGATTGACTCAGTTCAGAGAGCTAAATCCGCTCAATCCACCAAAATCCTGAAATAAAATCATTAGCAAATTACAAAGTTCAAGGAAAGATATCACCAGTCTATTTCGGTAACTTAAAATGTTGAGATCGACAAGATGTGGTCTGCTTCATATCGTTCATAGACAGTCAACCGTTCCACTGATTTGAAACCAAGCGCATCAGTGGTGTAGACAGTTCATGGGAGGTAAAATAGTTCAAAGAACCTGGATTTTAACAAGTTACACTGTAAGAGTAAGTAAGTAAGTAAATATACAAAAATAATACCTACACTTTAAACAGTTTCTAACAGAACATAAGCGAACCAAGAGCAACTGACAATGACGCAAAACTGAGAATAGGGTAATCTGCTGTTTCTGAACTCATAACAACGAAAATTCACACATCCTTGTCGATGAATATTGAACAAGTTATAAAATACAGAACCTATGATAATTTGGAGCTATCAGGCGAACATAGACATAGTTATCTATGAGTTAAACTCACGACTGCGATGAAGTGATTTCAAAACTATGTGTAGATTAACAGACTGCGTTGAGAATATTTACATAAGTTGTTCCACACTACACATTTTATTATCTTTTCCACTTCAAAATGATATATATATATGTATATTTTGATTATAGCTTGATTCAGCACAGTACTTTAGGTAGAAGTATGGAATTTTCAGCATCTGATATTGATAGCCCGAATTTCGCAGGCCGACCGTTGATATTAGGTGTGTATCGGCAGGAGATCGAACCCTGGGCCATGTGCATGATCAGCGAGAGTCCTGATCTCTGAGCCACCGACACACGCATATTGCACCTCCATCAGTATGACATAAAATGACACATGCGCACACATGCAATGCTTATTGTGCATAACGCTACTTTCTTACAATGATCACGCCTGACCTTTAGTTTGTTATTCCTTTACGTTGCCAGTGGAACATAGGGCGCATTCAAACTAGAGGCTTGAAGTTTCAATAGCAGTGGTGTTTATTTTTACGGGATGAGGTTGCTAGCCGCCTCATGTCCAACCTTCCCTCTTTACCGGTCTTATCACTGGCTTAGCGAGGTAAAGGAGTGTGTCAGCCGGGGTTCGAACCCCAGGCAACATGCGTGGTTGGTAGGCATTCTATCGCTGCTCCACCGACGCACATTAGGTAATACGAAGTTTAGAGTTGTAATACATTTACCTGACAGTGTCCCTTATATTGCTAGATCATTCAGACTACAGCCCAAGTTGGAACACAATTATCCTAAAGTACTTCAAGTATACACTAAGCGAAATGTTGCATAACATTAGTAAAGTAGTTTTCCCTATATACCAAACAAAAAAGGAATATAGGATAAAAACTTAAACGTCTAATTCCCTAGGTTCACATTTTAATCTCGATATCGCCCACCATGTTGTACCACTTAACAGAGGACATAGAAAGCAAACATCTATGGTCTGTCTGTCTGTTTTCAACATAGAACTTAGCATCTAGGTGCAGCAGTTCCAGTCGCCACACTTCACTCAGAACACATAGCAAGAGAAGAAAGTAGAAGAAATGCATAATGGAGACAGTGATAGGGATATGAGACAAAACGAATAGTAATAACGAAGAACAATATAGTTTCATTGGTTATTAGAAGACACAAGGTGTGGATGCATCTGCACCAGCCATTGGGAACGATTTGAGCCAGCCATATCACAAATCGTCTCCAATCGTCAGTGGCTTTTATTGTCCCGAGGACCCCAACAAGGAAGTCTATACCTTCTTACGTGGCTGGCTTGAACTAACTGTTGTGGAATTCATTGATTGATGAAGCGATGTTTTCGTTTGACCACCACTAGCTAGCCCTTTTTCAACATGACCCTATCTCAGTTAACATTGATCGTCGAGGAAGGCGATGGCTAATAGTGCATGCGTAGCACATGCCCTAACCACCTCAGTCAATGTAGCTTCACAGCCTCGTCGATTGATTTCCCGCCCCCACTTACCTAGAACTCGACGCCTAACCTCAATATTGCTCAGCATATTATACCACTTCACATAGAGGTATAACGTAGGCACCTATGATCAAAGACAGCTAGCGAGGCTTTTCATGTCTTCCACTTTCAATGACCATGTCTCACAGCCAGTGATAAAGGAGGACAAAGTAGACTGCTGAGCAGTACACACGTCTTTAAGTCTGTGGTCAAAGACAGCTAGCCTTCTTACATATCTTCTACTTTCAATGACAACGCCTCACAGTTATAAAAGAAGTCAGAGCGAACTTCTGTGTAGTAAACACGGCGTTAGATCAGTCAGTAGCCAGCCAGCTATCACATCTCTACACCAGGAATGAAGCTATTTGGCAAAATCAGTATATTTCAATATAAACTAATAATAGGAAATGAATAATGATGGCTATGTTTAATAATAATAAAAAGGCCCCATTTATCAATGTAAGAATATTTTCAGATAAAAATAATGATTTTAGTTCATATCCTGCTTTCCTTCTTTCTTTCTCTCTCCCTATCCTAAATAATTCATTCATTCATAATAGAATATTCCATAAAAATAAGAGAATAACTTTCTGTCATCATATCTCATAGGCATAGACAGCATTAACAACACTTTCCAATTCATTGTTGATTAACATATATATTTGCATAAATAAATTAAAAAAGAAAAAACAATGATTCCTGTGACTATCAATTCTTTACATTATCCCTAATACTACATCTGACATGTTCGTGTTCATATATTCTGAAAGTGAACAGGTTACCCAGACAGAAACAGTAGTAATGATAATGACAATAATAATGATAATAATAATAATATAAAGCGAAAACAATAAATCAAAAGCCAACTGTGAGTTGTACTCATGTAAGATAAAGTGATATATTTGATAGTGTGAAATATATTTCCATATCCCATGAATTAAAAGTCAATCTGAACGAAGATTATTATTATTGTTTCCTTTAATTCCTAGAGGAACATAGGGCTTCAGCCCTGCGTCTCCATTGCGTTCGGTTCTCTGCTACAGTCTTCACCTGGCTCCAAGTCTGCCCACATGCTTTCATCTCCTCTTCACATGATCTCCTCCAAGTCACCCTTGCACTGACGACAAACTCACCGCTTCCCTTTCGGGTTCCACTCGAGCGATGGCTTGTCTAGTGATGTCACTTGATGGTTTCCTCAGAGTATGGCCAATCCATCTCTATTTCTTCCTGCCTATTTGTTTCACAATCGGTTCCTTCTGTGTTGGTTCGCTCCCAGAGATCTCTATTGCTGATCTTTTCTGACTGGCCATCTGGAGTTGAAAATCCGGATCTTATTTTTGATGCTGAGTGCTGTTGACCTCCACACAGACTTGGGCGTAGTGAAAGCTTGTCTTGCTTTTCCGATTCTTGCTTTGATATCCTCGTCAGTTCCACCTGTAGTTGAAACGATGCTTCCCAGGTGGGTAAAAGAGGTTGTTTCTTTCAGGTTCCTTCCATTTATGCTGGCTGATCGTTGTCTGTTGTTATTATTGTTGTTGCTGTTGGTGGTGTTGCTCGGGAATCTTCATCACGTCTGTTTTCTCTATGTTCACCTGAAGTCCTATCTTTGATGCTTCCTCTATCGCCAACTTGTTGCTTTTCGCTTGCATATCTTCAAGTTTGTGAGAAATCAGAAGTACATCATCGGCGAAGTCCAGATCCTGCATGTTTTTTGTGTGAGTCCATTTTATGCCTGTTTCCTCATTGCCCGCTCTTTGTCACATTATCCAGTCTACTGAAATCAGGAAAACCATTGGCGATAGTAGGCAGCCAGCTTGTCTTACTCCTGTCCTCACTTCGAAGGATTCCGTAAGTTTCCCGTTGTGGATTACTTGGCATGCAGCATTGTCGTATAGCTGTTGGATGAGATGTTTAATTGTCGGTGGCACCCCGTAGTAGCGAAGTAGTTTTCAAATCACCTCTCGATTGACACTGTCGAAGGCCTCTTCAAAGTCGATGAAGTTGAGATAGAGAGGTGACTGCCATTCCAAGCTTTGTTTAATGATGATCCGTAATGTGGCGATCTGATCAATGCATGACTTGTTTCTCCTGAATCCAGTCTGTTCCGGTCGGAGTTTTTCATCCAGGGTATGTTTTATTCTCTCCAGGATGATGCGGCTTAGTATTTTGCTTGGGATGGACAGGAGCATAATTCCGTGCCAGTTCTTGGATTGACTTAGGTCTCCTTTCTGTGATAGTTTGAATAAGTATCCTTTCTTCCAATCCTCGGGTACGAAGAAGGATATTCTTTTCAGTAATTTCTCTTCTTCAGGTTCATACAATTATAAAATATATGATATTTCTTGTCATTACAATAATGATAGCCAGTTATTCGGCGGATACATTTTTAAAGTAGAATAACAGATTAGTCCTATTTGTGTGACAAACGTGCTAAGCTGAATTCGATTACAAATTATTGTAAAATGGGAGGCAATGGTGGTGATTAGTGATAATAGATTTCTAGAGTGTGGGGTAAGGAAATTGACAATTCAGTTCAAGGTTATAAAAGGTGTCAGGCGGGTGAGTGGCTAGTACAAAGGGGTTTGTATTAAACAGGGGATAGTAAGACTGCAATGAGAGGTTCATCATGAAATAACGAATATGCTAAATAAAACAGGTGGAGGCATATATTGAGAAAAGAGATAATATCACTAATAATAAGTCCGGATAATATAAATGGAAAAATTCGATAGTATGGGAGAATGTTCGCATGAAGGGTATAAATTATGACGAATAATTGTAATAATAAGCAAAGAAAGAAAGAGAAAAAAACCTAGAGGGTCAAGGGGAAGGAGTACTCTTGGTGAGAAGAAGAATCATCAATCCAAGTTCGGCCACGGTAGGAACAGCGTCTGGACGTGTTCTTTTTGGATACAAAGTTCCGGTTTAGTCGATCTTATTGCAACAGCTTCAGCTATGTGTAGGAGACGTAAGCGAACTATACGTGATAATGACTTCGGAATTCGGTATATAACCCTGAAATACGACTATTTATTTTGATACCCCATAACTACTAACCTGTTATTCCACGTTAAAAATGTATCCACCGCATAACTGGCTATCATTATTGTTATGACAAGAAATATTATATTTTATAATTGTAAGAACCTGAAGAGAAAGTATTGAGAAGAATATTCTTCGTTTAGATTGACTTTTAAAGTGATATATATTTAGCTGGTGAATCTTTGTTTACCAAGTCAACATGAAATATATGAGCAATAGGAATGAAATGCAACACTTATCTCGAAGATTTATGGAAAACTGGATTAAAAACCATGATACATTGAGAACAAAAGTGTATAAGGCAGATGCAGAAGCCTTATGTGAATATTGGTAGAAGTTAGAATTCATTAGCTGACCATTGAGTCGAGTCCCAATAGCCTGATTTCTAACCGGAAGGTTCTGCGTTTGAACCTCGACAGGCACGTACTGTTGAAGATTCTCAAATTGGGATGAAACAGCTGTCCAGTAATCACTGGTTTTCAGTGGTTGTGTAACTAATATCAATTCGCAGTAAAAATTGAGGCAAACCAAATGCATAACAAATAAATCTTGAAAATTAATCTGGTGCTCAATTGGGACTGGCACAGATTGAAGTTTTCTGGAATTCGAATTCATGGGCCATTGAGTCACGTTCAAATTGTTGAATGGTCTAGGGCTTGGCTTGTAACTGAAAGGTCCTAGCTTCAAACCTTGTCGTTGGGTGCTTAGTGCTGACGAATTCCATAATAGGACAAGACAGCTGTGCGCTAGTGCCTCCTGGTTTTCTATTTCAATTGTTCTCTAACTGATATCAGTCCATGGTCAAACTTGAAATATATATCTTGATTGGTTACAGGATTTCATCATGAGCTGACGTCAGTTACAGAACCAATGGAAAAACACTTGGGAGTACTGGAGCAGTGAACAGCTAGCTGTTTCGTCAGCTATTAGTTCCAGTATACTGCATGACATTGAAGCGGTAGTTGCTTTAACAGTTATAACGGAATTTGTGCATACAGAAATAAAGTTGTTAATCTCCCCCCTAAGAAGGTGAATATATATATATATCTATACATATTTTGTTATTTTATACCGTTACCCATACACAACCTGATTATTAGTTAACCTCTACCCACATTAAATTATTTAATCCTAAGGTAACATATATTATCAGGTTTACGCGTCTAGTGACCTTTTGCCGCTTCCATTCCTATTTGGTGCTGGAGACTTCGACCAGTGGCAGCTAGTGCGTCCAAGAGTTTGGAATCACGCCTCCATCAAACTCAGCCCAGACAACCAGGTAGTAAGTTTGATCAATCCTCCTACAGTAAGTATAGCTAACAGAATGATGCATGGGAAATATGCTCTGAGAGTTGAGTTGAATCAAACATCTAGTTGACGGCATAGAGGTTGAAACTACATCTAATGTCAAGTACCTTGGACTGAATATTTCCTCCGATCTTTCCTGGTCCTCTCACATCTTGCTAGTTACTAGAAAGATGTTTCGCTTAACGTCCTACGTTAGGAAGTTAAGGCAGTCTCGTATAAAGCAGTCTTTGCTTTCTCAGTTTGTCAATTCCTGTATTCTACCCATCCCTCTTTACTGCTCCCCATTAATCTTTCCTGGACTACTTAAGAAAGACTTTGCTTCGTTGCGTAGGGCACTAAAAGCTGTTAGTAGGACAAGTGGGATTTCATTAAACCAACTGGTTAACACTATTGTGCATAGACATATAATGTCATATAAGAAACTAGCGAATTTTATATTGTCAGACCCCGAACACCCTCTCTATACGCAGCTCTCTCCTTGTATTTCATCTTGTAGAACTAGAAGCAACTATAGAAAGCTATATGCCAGGACTACCAAGTATAAAAACTCCACAATACCTTATCTGGCACAGCTGTTATGTGATGAGAAAACTGTTAGGCATGACACGACCACCTTACTGCGGCACTCTAACAAATAGTTCCCATTTGCTTTTGTTCTCCTTTCTTTGTTACTATTATATTGTTGCTCACATATTCTATTACACACTAATTTTATATTTCATATCCTGTGGTGCATTGTTTAAATATGTGAATGCAATGCTGTTCGTTTTTTTATTTCTTTTATTTCTCTTTTTTTGTTGTTGTTGCTTATTGTTTTTAAAATCTTATAAAATTTATGAGGTAATTAGATGCAATATTGTAATGCACGCTGAAAATTCCATACCTGTACCACAAATACTGTTTGGAATAAAGCTATTATTATTATTATAGTTAGAAAAGATTTCCCATTTTAAGTAATGGTTTTGTAGGGATTTTGTTTGATTAGTTGGAGGATTTCATCATGAGCTGACATCAGTTAGAGAATCATTGAAAAACCAGTAGGGAGTAATGGACAGGCAGCTGTTTCTTCAGCCTACTTTGAGACTCTTCACAGTACGCACTCACCAACAGGGAGTTCGAACCCACGACCTTCTAGTTACAAAGGGAGCGAGCTCGTAGACCATTAAACCACTGGGACACGGTCGAACTCATGACATAGCGCGATCACTCCGCAATGTCTTCTTCGATGAGCAGCTATTCTCACCTTCAACCTTCTGTACCCTACTAGAAACACTGGTTAACGGTCTGGACATGGCCTGTCACTAGTGAGCATCAGAGCTCGCCTTGGAACCAGAAGGTCCTGGGTTCGAACCCTGTTGGTGGGTGCGTACTGATGAAGAGCCGCAAACCAGGCTGACGAAACAGCTGGCTGTCCAGTACTCCCTGCACGTTTTCCAATGGTTCTCTAACTGATGTCAGCTCATAATGAAATCCTCCAATCGATATTCCATTTTAGGAAAGTAGCGATTTAACTAGATAAGAAAGAGTTGCATACTGCTTAAACCAACATCCCATATATACACATGTATATAGTGATGTAACTTTAAAAAGTGTACAAACACACACACATACACATGCACTCATAGACACATAGAAATACACTTAAAAATTATATGAGTTGAACAATAACTACAGAAAAATTATGGATAATAATTCGACAACAATCTTTGAATAAGATTTTTTCCTAAATTGCGTTAATTATTATTGTAATTTTTTTCTGAAAAAAAAACAACTTTTTAATACATTACATCAATGCATGCTTGCCAGCCAAAATCGATAACAGTTATGTGAATTGAAGAGGGAGAAAGGAGACAATAAAGGGGAATCATTATAATTCTCAAACAGAAAATTAGAACTTTCATTTCAATGACTCTCTAAGCCTGGTTGGTATTCTTTTGCCTGTTCATGGTTTTTCAAACAAGGTTAAGGATAAACTCTTGCAGATGACCGCCCGCCCCCCCCCCCGCTTAATGTATATGCTTGAATTCACCTGCTTTTGTGCAGGTGTGTATATGAGTTGTTCTACGTGTTACGACCAAAACTGACTCGTATTGTTGCTAATATATGGTTGGAGGCAATCGGCTGGAAGCCTTGGACCTGAGCCTGAATAGCTCAGTGGTAACGTCTCTGACTGCAGCACTGGGTGACGCGGGTTCGAATCTCAGAAGTTACATGAGTTCCTTCCTTGACTGATAGAATTCGGTCTGCAGCGAAGATAGGACTAGACGCATTACACTAGTTACTGACTAGTATGCAATCAAAAACTGACTCGTTGTAGCCTGAACTCAGGGAATCCGTCTTTGTAGTCTGCTGTATGACTGTTCGAAACTTCCTTGAGAGATACACAGTTAGAAAAGCGCTAAAGACAGTAAAAAGACGACAGTTCGTCAATAAATCTATACGATTCTCAACAATGTTGTTGGACAGGTATACAGAAAAGGTAACTTCCAAAGTACAAAATAAATACTATGAATCAGGTGGAATATTCCCAACAAAGTGGGATGAAATAAACTCTATCTACAAGAATCACGCATCAACAAATACTACAGACAGTCCAAGATCAGAATCACCTACATTCATCCAAACAAAATCACATCGTTAAAACAGCACATCAATGTACTGCACAACCATAAGGAAAACCAGTCAAATTAGAGATTGAATAGGTACAAACACGAATAATAAAGATTAAGTCAACATATAATATGCAAATGTCAGAACAATGCAGTGATATACAGTGTAGGATGAAAACGGGTAATGATTATAATGTTAGATGAAATCCTCCAACCAATCAAACAAACGAATCCCTATAAAACCAATACTTGAAAATTGATCTGATGCTCACTAGCGACTGGCCCTATTCAAGTAGGTAGTTACCTGGGGTTCTAGTGGGAAGTCGTGACTAGTAGGGTACAACAGGTCGAAGGTGACAACAGTTGCTCATCTAAGAAGACATTGTGAAGTGGTCGCACTATGTCATGAATTGGCTGGCTATTGGATCGGGTCCCAGTGGTTCAATGGTCTACGAGCTAGCTCGCTCGCCTTATAACCAGAATGTCCTGGGTTCAAAACGCTGGAGGTGGATACGTGCTGATGAAGAGTCCCATACTAGGCTGGCGAAACAGCTGTCTGTCCACTACTCCAGTACTCCAATATATATATGTATATATATATATATATATTTTGATTAGATTGCTCAGGAGGGATCTGCGAAAACATTATTCCCTCACACTATGTGTATCCTGTGGAAACAAGTTAGAGAGCATTAACAAGTATGACTGTAGATAGACGTCAACCGCGTGGATCAAAAGTGCTAGAAGTGAGCATCCTTCACAACATCCTTCAACTGATTAATCATTCAAAGTTACGTATAGAAAAGCGGTGAGATTTCTACCGAGGACAGTTTGTTTTCGATATTTTGACTCTGAAAAGAACTTTGAATGCGGAAGTTAGAGTTATGGGTGTTCAAACTAATCAAGGTGACCGGGTGTAACTATGGTAACCAGCAGAACAAAAAGGTATTTTAGATAGTTGGGGGGGGATAATCGGCAAGAAACCTTGAAAGCAGGTTTCATAGTTGTTGGAACCCATGAGTAGAATGTGTCTGCAATCTTGAAGGAACTCATGCCCCCTCTGTGATTCATTTCTATTCAGAGCGTAAGTATAAAACTTAGGCACTGTGGTAGAGCATAACTCCATTATGGATAAGATTTTATTTTGATAAATCAAAGTGTTGTACAGTAATATTAACTGACGACGTTTCGAGCATAACCTATTGCTCATAATCATATCAAGTTTATATGATTATGAGCAATAGTTTATGCTCGAAACGTCTATTCAGAGTGCGCTGCAATGGCAAGCCACCTAGCTTGGCGACTGACAGAATTCAGTTTGTATTTCCACTGATGGCTAGACACATGGCACTGGTTATTCTATAGTGACCAGCCCAAAGGGGGGTCAGTCGCGAATCCTAATAGATCAGTGGTAATACCTTTGACTTTATAACAAGGTGAATCTCAGAAGGGGCATGAATTCCTTGAAGATTGCAGCAACACCTAGATAACGAGTTCCGACAGGCACAAAAACTAGGTCTAAGGCTTCCTTTCGATTTCGTACAACCAACTAACGACAATTCAAAGTGTTTGCCGTGATGGAGAAACACGTGATATGGTGGTCGAATTGCAAAGTCGACTGACAGAATTCATTCTGCACCAAAGGAAGGACTACACCAGCGACACCGGTTACTTCCTAGTGCCCAATGAAAGTAACAAAAATTTATAAAACAATGAAATACAACAGCTAGATGAGAATTAAATCCTATAATGATAAACTCTATTTAAGAGTTTAGTTTCCTTCTAAATCATTATTATTATTATTCGCTTGGGTTCCAAGTGAAGCATAGGGTTTCAACAACACATCTCGACTTGGTTCTATTTTCTGCTGTCCTCTTCAGCTAGGCCCATGATTGCCCATAATCCTTCATTTCCTCTTCCCCCCACGATCTCCTCCATGTCACCCTTGTCGTTTCTCATTGAGATTCCACAGGAGCGATGGCCTGCATTGTGCGTGATATCATTCGACAGCCTCCCCAGTGTATGACCGATCCACCTCTATTTTCTCCTGCATATTTATTGAGCAATCGGCTCTTGGTTGGCTTGTTCCACTGTAGAGTTTCCTCTTGTTAATTCTTTCTGGCTAGCTGGCCGGGCATTTGATCTTCCGTAAGGAGATATCGAAGGCAGCTGTTGATGGAAGTCTGTAACTTGTCGGAAATGCTTTACGCGACGCGCATTGCAAGTTTCTGACCCACATAGAAGTGTAACAACCGAAGACAAGGGTCAGGCAACAGATCATTTATTAAGGAAATCAACGCATATTTATATATTTGCATGTACATTACTATGGTTATTTAAGTAAACAAACACAGTCTTCCGATTGGTTGTTTCTCACGTAAAGTTAATCTTTCATCTATTTGTGACTGTTTCTTGAATGTCAAATCCTTTATATGTTAACTGCATCCGCCATCGTCAAAGTCTGCTGTGGTCGGTTTTGAATCAATCTTTGTTCACATTTTCTCACGACAAATCTTGGGAACGTAAATATTGACGTAAATTACTGTCTACCGATTTGGCTAGTAGACAGCTCTCACCACAGAAGAACTAACTGACTGACCAACTTGAAATTGTTGTTGAAAATCCAAATCTTGTTCCTTATGCTGATTGAGTCAGTGCAGAAGATTTCCCAGCTGGTTTCAGGTCGATGAAGGTGTATTTTGTCTCTCCGATTCTGACTGTCTTTAACATCTTCATTTGTTCCGACTGCCTATGGTTGAAACCGTGCTTTCTAGCCAGATAAGTGAAGGGAGTAACCTCTGTCAAATCCCTCCCAATGATTCTCTTAAAGTTATTTTTAATTTCCCCGTAACCGAATGAATTCTGAAACGAAATTCCTTCGGTGACTGTTACTGATAGCTGTTGAGCAAGAATTTTATCTCACTGCCTAATTGGCCTAGTTGAATACACCTGTGGTGTCTAAAACGATAACTGCGGAGTTCTATTCTTAGTAGAGGAACACTCTCACACTACTTACTGGTGACCCAGGCACACACACAGATGATGAGTCTTAGTTAGGACGAAACAAGAGTACCGGATTCCTTTGCCAACCAATACGAAATATGCAAATAAATATCACACACAACTACTCACCTTTATTATTGTACACATCTAAATAGTTTGGTGCTGAGAAAATTGTGATCAATGCAGGAAAGCCAGTTTGTCTACTCTTTCTGTACATTCGATAACTATTTGTTTTCGTTTTTTTTCATTGTTATTTTGATTGAAATAAGTAATGAGAATTTCAAATAAATAAATAAATAAATAATTAGATAATCAAATAACAATCTTATATTTTTTTAAACAAAAAATAAAACATAAACAAAAACAAAATCACAAAGGAGATTTAGGAAACATGAGTAGTGATCACTTGCAAAAATTAAATTATCACGGTATGCGATTATCCATTCCTCTCCGCCTGAAGTGTATTACTTCCATTTTATTTTCAAGTGTTGGTTGGTCTGTAGGGATTTGATTCACTACTCTCAAGCCTGTGTGGAGGTCAACAGCACTCAGCATGAAAATGAAAATAAGATCCGGATTTTCAACTCCAATGTCAAGTCAGTGCAACTATACGGATCAGAGACTTGGCCAGCGCGTCATAAAGAGCATCTCAAACAAACTACAAACCTTCATTAACAGTTGTCTTCGCTCAATACTAGTCAAGATCAGATAGACGGCCAGAAAAGATCAGCAACAATGATCTCTGGGAGCGAATCAAACAGGAACCGATTGTGCAATAAATAAGCAGGAAGAAATGGAGATGGATTGGCCACACTCTGAGGAAACCAGCAAGTGACATCACTAGACAAGCCATAGCTCGAGTGGAACCCGAAAGGGAAGCGGCGAGTTGGTCGTCAGTGCAAGGGTGACTTGGAGGAGGTCATGTGAAGAGGAGATGAAAGCGTGTGGGCAGACGTGGAGCCAGGTGAAAACTCTAGCAGAGAACCGAACGCAATGGAGACACATGGCTGAAGCCCTATGTTCCTCTAGGAACTAAAGGAAACAATAATAATAATGATAGGTTTCAAGTTCAAGCACGGATTGATATCGGTAAGAGAACCAGTGACTGACTACGCGACAAAGTTGCTTGAAGTTCTATTGAGAACTTGTGACCAGTAGCCAACACCAGATCGTGTGTGAGGAGGAATATTCACCAGTGACACTGGCTGGCGGTGATGCTAGTCGCCAGTCGACGAGAGCTAAAACTGAGGAGCCTGTAGTGCACCTTGAATGTCTGAACTTTTGTGTTAACGATACATGTACAAACTGGCACCAACGCCATTTTTGTCGCGCTCTCCTCTGCTTATTTATTGAACAGTTATATTCTCTGAGTCAGTTGTACAGCCTTTCAAACGAGTTCAGTAGAAAATATTAGATTCACTTTAGTCTCTCTGTCTGTCTGTCTGTCTGTCTGTCTGTCTGTCTGTCTGTCTGTCTGTCTGTCTGTCTGTAGAGAAGGATGAAACTAACCGTTTATCTCCTAATTAGCTTGAAAATATGGTGATTATAGACAGAATCAAAAGCCATACCTAGAAGTTGGTAGCCTTCAGCAGTCAATTTACCGACAATACCTACATTTTAATAGTTTTCGTCCAAATAGCAAGCTATAAACGAGCACCAGTCAAGACTGTATACTATACAGCTAGGAGATTATGCTCTACAGAGAAATTAGGGGAAGAATTTATGTTTCTTGAAAAGATGTTGAAAAGCAATGGTTATCGTCAAAGGTTCATTAACAAGTACGGAAGACATGAAGGCTTGAATGTCAAGCAAATCACAGTGGAATAAAAAAGCCCATCTATATACAACTTGATTTTAAAGGTGAAAATATTACAGTGATTGTCAACAGAAGATTGAGGAAGTCACTAGGCACAGCCTATCCTGTAGCTAAGCTGGTTCACGTCTATCGAAAAACTTGAGCCTTGGTGCCATCAAAAATATCCTTCTCATGTCAACTCCAACTGTATATACAAATTTACATGTATCTGCGTGAGCAGTTACATTGGAAGAACAGAAAAAAGGGCATACCTCCGATTTTCTGAACATGTACCAAAAAGCCTATGTTTAAAATGAACAAATGCTTTAAACAGTGCCATCGCCAGGCATCTCGTTGACACTGGTTATCAGGTGGACGCCGCAAGATCGTTCAAAATTATCAATGGGAAAGAGAGTTCAATTTTCCTAAAGTTTGCCGAAGCAATCTCCATCAAGCGCCTGAAACCGGATTTATGCGTTAAGATAAAAGCCGTTATAAGTCTTTCCTTGCCCAGTCTGGTAACTGTATATTTTCACCCTCTCTTTCATCTGATTACGTAATGTCAAACGTTTTCATTGTGTATGATCATTATTGTTCGTAACAGTATTTAAAATTATATATATATATATTATTGTATGTGTATATTGATTGATTGATTTTTGTTTAAAAATAAACTCTGTGCAAGTAAGTTAAAATTGTTTCTGTAGATATACTTAATAATGACTTTGGGCTGTAAACAGCTGAGCTGATGAGAAGTCAACGAAATAAATGATGGTACTATTTTATTCTGCAAAAGCTGCTGTTCTTGCCTTATTTAAATTCACTAAGAAAAATTTTCAGTATGTAATATCGGTAGTCCAAATTTAACAGGCCGACTATTGATACCAGGTGTTCGTCGGCCACGGATCGAACCCCGGACCCTGTGAATGGTCAGCCAGCGTCCTAACCACTGTGCCACTGATGCACAAAGAAAAAACCATTGTGAATTCAAATATTTCTATATAAATATCTTCCCCACAGGAGGTAAATGTCAGATCAAGGCAATCACACGACTTCCTAAATTCATTTATATAGTTCCATTGTTTTTCACTTGATTTGATTGGTAGTAGTATTTTCCATATTTCGGGTATGGGTGATGAATCATTCCTATTGCATGTATTGGGTGTAGATTCGATGAACAAGGATTCAGTAATCAACCTCTCTCTCCACCTACCTAAATTACTTTTTAGAATTTTAACCCTCTCCCACCCTATTGTGTGGTTGTGTGCTAATGCATGCATTGCAATTGCTGAGCTTTTTTCTAAATTACTTATCTTCTCTGGGTCAACCATTCTTACCTTAGCTAAATTCTTATGTTCTGATAATCTGACTACCCCCGACCTACTAGTCTGACCTATGTAGTTCACATAACTCACAGTCATTGCAGGGTATTTTGTAAATTATATTATTTTGTCTAATTGGGTCAACGGGGTCCTTTCACCTACAGAGCTTATCCCTGAGTGAGTTTGTAGGTTTAAATGCCACCCTAATTCCTGCTTTGTTGAGAATATTACGTAGAGTCTCAGATGTCCCCTCCTTATATGGTAGAACTGTAGATGACTTATATTCTCTCTTATTTATGTTATCATTACTAGTTTCACAATTATTTTTATTTTTCTTTTGGCCTTTTTCAATCTTCCTAATGAATTTTAGAGGATAGTTATTTAAAACCAACGCCTCTTCTAACTATACCGGGAATATGGAAAATAATACTACCAATCAAATCAAGTGAAAATCAAGTGAAAAACAATGGAATTATATAAATGAATTTAGGAAGTCGTGTGATTACCTTGATATGATTATGAGCAGTAATAAATTGTGCTCGAAACGTCATCAGTAAATATTACTGTATAACACTGTGAGACTCTATCAAAATAAAAATTTACCCATAATGGAATTACACTCTACCACAGTGCCCAAGTTTTATTCTTATGTAAATGTCAGAATTATCACATAAATTGCAGAAAATCAACACCACCACCACCAACAACAATAACACAACAACAATCCGATGAGTGTACCTACCCGGCATCTTGAGCTTCATGAGCACGTATAATTGATAGTAAATTATTAGCTTGTAAGAAATGACAGCATGCATTAAAACTGTAAAAATATGAACATCCACGAACAGTATTATGACTAAAATGCTCTGAATTTCTTTCTTGACCAAAATCTTCACATGGATCAGCCCATAACAGATCACACATTGCACCGAATGCTGGAGGTTCTTTAAATCTATCCAACTGGAAAGAAAATATTCAACAACAAAAAAAGAAAACGATTAGTAAAACCATATATATATATATATATTACTCTAGAAAAAAATTTAGAATTCAGAAATTCCACCGTCTTGTATACTACTAATAATAATAAGAATGAGTGCTCGTTGAACGAAAACAAAATCTAATTAAATCCCTTGCCACTCGGGTCCAACGTATTCGCAGTCCTGACATCGTAGAGGCAGAACTGGACCTTCTCCATCTAAAATGGAAACATCCCCCCAAGGCTCATCGACAAGCATACCGAGCCAGAGGTCCAGAGGAACGAAACATTACACATTTAAAGAAAGAAACTTTACATGAACCTGAACTTCAAGGGAGACAGCCTGAGATATCCGTAAGAGAAGAATTTCAGCATCTTTGAGAAGAACATTCTTCTCAGCAACGCTAAGAGTAGCGTCCTCCAGTCATCCAAAGGTATGCAGAAGCCTTAAGAACAAGACCCGGCATCCGACCACTTATATGTGCACATATCAGTTCACCTGTGGCTGAGTAGCCAGCCATGTACATTGGTCGTTCAACGTGTATCTCGTTCAAAAGGATTCCAAAACCCTATCCGGCATGGCTGCAAAAAAGCTAGTATTGGGTCTATAAGGAGTGAGACAATGGAACACCTTGTCAACACTAACCATTCCATCTCAACAAACGCCTCCTTCAAAGTAATCTACAAAGTTAAGAATAACCTACCAAAGACAATACGCCTTCGTCTCCTTTGTATTGTAGAAACATTAGCGATTTAGTTGAAAAAAACCAGAGTTATATAAACAAAAGAAAACCATTCAACCACTTCTACTATCATGGTAACAACTCCGCTGATTTCTACTGACTCTGTTTTTGTGTACCTGCTTTTCTAACTCCTTACTAATCTTGTATTTCTTCACATCTCTTACGTAATTCTATATTTTCCTTCGTTTCTATGTAAACCCTAATCAAAACTCACTCATTAAATTATTCATATTGTTACGCAACTATAATACACTGATTCAACTTCTCTTATGCATTGAGTAACACTGACAACTATGTGTTTTTCTGACAACTCATCACCACTACCCTCTTCCCAATCTTTACCCCCCCCCACCTAGTTGCAATTTGATTATTCATGAAATTTTTTAAGATATTGTGATGACGTAAACCATAACCCTTACTAATTTCTATCCTTGTCTGACAAAGCTAATTTACACATACATAGGTGAATGAATCCGCCGAAAAGAGATTCTTCGCTGAACACTATGTGTTTTGTTACATCCATTAACATTTGGATGGGAATTACCCATGAATCAATAATAATAAGGCTTCGTTTGAGACCATATGTGAACACATAGTACAGAAATTCCCAGGGTATTCACTTCTAAAATATTTCGTCTCTATACAGAATTTACAAGTAATAATCTGAAGTGTATCATATGATGTAGTGTTATTGTGGCGAGTGCTACTGATAACTTTTATAAGTAGTATATAAAGATACATTCATTGACTGGCATAAAAACACCAAATAGCAGAAACATACATTTGATTTCAGAGAAGGCAAATGATACAGCCTTGTTGAGATACATGGAAGAAGTGGAAGGAACATAAAGAAACACAGTGTGAAGTTCAGAAGTACCTCAACACGAAGATCTGTGCAAACAGTACGTTGAAGATAAGGTATACATAATTTGAATATATAGAGATACCGTTTTCGTCCTTGTACATTCTTTTCTTCAAGAATATCAGGAAGTTTTGCTGAAGGCTAACTATGTACGCAAAATCATGTAGTGATCATCTGACATAATTTCATGATTTAAACAATAAGAAATGCAGAAGAGTTTAAGCAACATTTTGATGGATGGATAGATGTAAATTCTGATAGCTTGGTGATTTAGGCGGGCTGCATAAAGTTACTTATCTCATGGATACGAAGACGAAGGGGACGACCACTTTTGGGCCAGTGTAGTGTTTTTCTCAGTCATCACAACTTATTTTCTGGACGGTGTTGGTTCTATCTTCTTTCGCTGTTAAGTTTTTCGGTTGACACAGAGTTGAGTGGAGTGATTTTATTGGTTTGTGTGCTACAGCATTTCCTAAAGGTTTAAAGAGTCTTGCAGTGATTTCTGAGATATGTTTTAAATATGGTAGGGCAATCTTCCTTGTGCTTTCCTATGGGGCCTTTGATCTGGTAGGTTGGCTTGGTGGGTAGATGTCTTTTTATGAAGTTCCACCAGTTACTTATTTCGTCATCCAAACTCCAGTGGAACATGATACATTTAAAGCGAAGTCAAACATTGAATAAAATTAACCAACATGTTGTTAAGCTACTTAAATGCATGAAACTAAGAAGCACAACACCTCACTGAAATATCGTTAGATAAAAATTACCAGCTGAGATTCATTAAGCGTTACAGAAGTATCAACCAAAGAGCTCTACTAATCCAGTCAGCTCTCAAGAAGGATGTTTATATATCCTTGCCGTTCATGGGTGATCAACAAAGTCTAATCACTAAACAAAGACTCAAAGCCACAATTAATATAACTCCTTATGCAGCTGAACTTATCGCCATAGACAAAACGGGATCTATGCTGTCCTGTAAACCCTCATATTATCCGAACGACAGTGTCACATCCCATTGTGTTTATCAGTTTACATGTATGTGTGAACACAGGTACATAGGGAAGAACCATCGGTCTCTGCAGGTTAGGGCTACAGGACATATCCCAAGTAGCTGCAACAACAAACAAAGTCGACGGACACAAATGATCCCGGAAATAGATGTCCAACATCATCTATAGCAAAGCACATTATAGCGATGGGTCATACGGTTGGTTTCAATAATGCCTTTAAACCCATATGTATAAAACAAGGTTGGGTCATATACTTAAATTCTTTGAATTAAACCTGCCTTCATAATCCAATTTAGAAGCAAGGTTCAATTTCCTTCTGTATAACTGTGCATGACAAGTACTCGGGTGTGTGTATGTGTGTGACCAGAATGTCCAAAATTGGTTGCGTAAATACATATTACACGTTTCAGATCAACTACGTCTTCTGATTTTGTGTTATCGAATTGCAAAAAGGGAACTAATTGTTTTAAGCATTAGACTAAATTTTTCCCATAACTACTAGTTCACTCATAATCTTGTGTATGACTTGAATGACTTTTAACAGCAATGTCGTTTTACAGTCAACCGATGTTAAACGCCTATACACATTCATACTACCATAACCTCAGATGTAAATGTTTCTAAAACGTTGATAATACAAATGTCTACATACTATAGGCATTTTGCAAAGTCTCAGAGCACAAAATACTCTACTCTAGTGTTGGTTTGTAGGGACTTGATTGAGTGGTTACAGGATTTCATCATGAGCTTACAATGGTTAGAGATCCATTGGAAAAAACCTGGGAGTACTGGACAGCCAGCTGTTCGTCAGCCTAGTTTGGGGCTCTTCAGCATTATGCATCCACCACAGGGAGTTCGAACCTAGGACCTTCCGGTTGCAAGGCGAGCTAGCTCGTAGACCATTAAACGGCCACTTTGACCTAATCCAATGGCCAATACATGAATTTTAACTTCTGCCAAATCACGACATAGCGAGACCACTAGCCAATGTCATCTGTGGCGAGTATTTGACCTGACTCCAAACCTACTGCACCCTACTGGTCACGACTTCTTAAAACAAAATATTCTTCTTTTCAATTAATACTTTATCAACTATTCTACACTAACTATGCACTTGTATATTTTAAACATCACGTCACAATGATGCCAATCAAATGGTGGTATATATGTAATAGGTTGGTCAATAAGAATTTATCACTTTCAAGGATAAAGCAAGCCGACATAATGACGTCGTATAATAATGCAATTGTTAAAGATTGCACGGAGATAAAATACTGCAGAAAAAGTAATACAAAGAAACAGTAGGCCGCTTTGTATTGGCGTTACACGGTTACAAGTGATAGATAAGAAGCCCTGAGCAATAGGTTCTATGTTTATTGGCACTTGTTAGTGAGGAATATTTGCAAATTTCCATTTTTTTAGAGAAGTATTGTGTAGTATTTTTATTATTTATTTTATTTAATTCCTTTAATTCCTAGAGGAACATAGGGCTTCAGCCATGCGTCTCCATTGCGTTCGGTTCTCTGCTAGAGTCTTCACCTGGCTCCATGTCTGCCCACATGTTTTCATCTCCTCTTCACATGACCTCCTCCAAGTCACCCTTGCACTGACGACCAACTCGCCGCTTCCCTTTCGGTTTCTACTCAAGGGCTTGTCTAGTGATGTCACTTGATGGTTTGTTTCCTCAGAGTATGGCCAATCCATCTCCATTTCTTCCTGCCTATTTGTTTCACAATCGGTTTCTGGTCGGTTCGCTCCCAGAGATCCCTGTTGTTGATCTTTTCTGGCCATCTTCATTGTGTTGTATACTACTCATAAATCATTTCAAGTAGCCTAACAAGAAAAAATAAGTCTCTTTAGAGAAAGTCACCAAATTAGTAATGAAAGAAGCAAGAAGAATGAAAATGCCGTAGGTCTTCAACGATCGAGACATGAAGAAGTCGCTGAAGGCCTCTGAGCCTTATGCAGAACTAACTGGAGCATAGAATTGGAGAGCGAAGCTAGAGCACATCATTGAGATGTCGGGCAGAAGATGCTTATGTCAGTCCGTAGGGAAGTAATGGCAAAGCGTCAGGGGAGAACCATCAGTTTCAGGATTCAACAGCCCGGCAGAGAAGAGGCACTGGAGTAGAATCCAAACGGATGGCCTCTGAATCACCAGTCCAACACTCCACCAGCTTATCTACAAGACCCAATCGTTATTGAGATATGTGATTGAACTATACTGCTTACTGTCTGTCTGTCTGTCTATTTATTTAAAGGCAGAAAAAAGTGGTACAATATGACACCAAGAAGATGCGCCACACAATAATAATAAAACAACATAGATTAAAAGTAAAAATATCGGTGGAGAACGGGGGAAAAAAACTTCATCAGGAAGGAAAAATCCATACTCAATATGTTCAAACAGTATTCGTCAACTATCATCGGGAAGGGAAGAAAGAAGGAAATTGCAGCATATTCGCCACTGATTACGATTCTTCGCCATATCCGATAACGTTTCGAGCCATCGATTCGAGATATTTCTCGGACCCCAACCAGGGAGTCGTGACGCTTCAACTGATGCTAATCTAGCACAAATATCCTTCATCCCAAGATGCCACATCATTGACTGACCACCTATCTGCCTTTTCCATCAAGTCCCAGGGCTAG
The DNA here is from genome assembly GCA_944472155.2 of Trichobilharzia szidati. NCBI lineage: Eukaryota > Metazoa > Platyhelminthes > Trematoda > Strigeidida > Schistosomatidae > Trichobilharzia > Trichobilharzia szidati. The sequence continues at coordinate 33,523,205 of OX235276.1, read as the reverse complement.
CGAACAGAGACCTTTTTTTGATTGAACACTAGTCAGTAACTAGTGTAATGTGTCTAGTCCTATCTTCGGTGCAGACTGAATTCTATCAGTCATATGACTGTGTTCAATCAAAAATATCCAATACAGTCCTACAGGAGGTCAGTCGCGAGCCTCAATGGCTCAGTGGTAACGTCTCTGACTGCAGCACTGGGTGATGCGGATTCGAATCTCAGAAGGGACATCAGTTCCTTCAAGGTTGCAGACACGCCTTGCTGATGAGTGCCAACTAGCATGAAACCTAGGTCCAAGGCTTCCTGCCGATTGCCTCCAACTATCTAGTACGAACAGAGACCTGTACGGAAGCCTCTGGAATGTCAGTCGCAGCACATATCCAAGCAACCAAAGCCAATGTCTCCAGATGACGGCACTCAACGAATGGTGACCTCCACTGCCTTCAAACACACGTCGCCGAACCTCAGAATTACTCACGCGATGATGCCATTGAGCGCAAGCAATCATGCGGAGACAGCGATGATTGAACACAAAGAGCTGCCTCACATCCTCAGTTCGGAGAGGCCAGGTTTCACAGGCGTAAAGCAAAACAACCCGCACCGAAGCATTGTATACCCAACCTTTGACAGCCAGGCTAACGTCACGACGGTGCCAGAGGTGGCTCAAGTTGATGTATGCCACCCTAGTCTATTACTTAATCATCACTTACTACATCAGTAATAACAGTCGGTCAATCCAAAATTATCTCACATATACAGTCTTATTATCAAACTCTAATGAAACAACAGTTTTATTATAAATCAGGAGTTAAACTTGCCAACCGTTAGACGTCAGTTTTATCCTATGTCATATACATACGTATACTTATATGCATAAATATATGAGTTTGTGGTTGAATGTTAAAATGTGCACCAACTACGCACGCGTTCTGCATTCGATTCCCAGCCGGTGCATTCCTAAACCTTAATTAGTCGGTAATAAATCCGGGAAAGAGGGAACGTTGGATGAGAAGCTGGTAACCCCATAACGTAAAAGAAACATCACCCCTAGTGGAACTTCAACGCCCCAAGCATGAAGGCCCAGGTTGTTCTTGGAACGCAAAGGGATCAATGTATGAAAGAAAATATATACAAATGTGTATATAAAGCCTAAGTGTGTCATGAAAAGTATTTCCAACAGGCCACCACAGACATTCAGCAAGAAAACAACCGCCTCAGTTTGCCGAATACCCAAGATCAGATAACCACTTGGCTTGAAGAACATGAAGAAGAAGAGGAAAAGAAACTCTAGCAGGCAGCCAACATGCCAACAAGCCACTATCCAGAGATCAAGCAGAAAGAAATGGAAACAAATGGAATATACAAGCTAAATAGACCTACAATTAACACTACAGGAAAGAGAACAGACAAGTTGGCTGTCTGAGGGTGATATGACAGATTGCATGAAGAGAAAATCAAAGCTAGTGGGAAGTCATCCATCCTAACTGATGCATACATACACCTCTAGACAATTTTATATGGTTCACTTGTTAAGAAGAGATAAAAAAACCCAAAGAAAACGAGAAGAAAAACAGTCTTCACTTTCATATTATAATATTCATCACCAGATAGTCTACTTTGCACTGTCTGATAATGTTTATACAGTACATGAAATCTCTCTTCTTCAATTCTCACTTTCTAAATAAATAAATCAATAAATAAATAAATGCAACGATGATTGACATAGGTAAGTAATTTGAGCGAATTGAGATAATTTGTGTAAAGTGTTGTTGGCTTCTCTTTTCTGTTTCATTTCTTTTTTTTGTGTGCCTTCTGTAGAGTGCAACAGTCCAACAGTATGAAAAAAAATTTCACAAAAAGGAAAAAGATTCAGAAAGAAAGAAAGAAAGAAAGGAAACCTGCTATAGAATGTAAGGTGAAATCTAGATTTACAAGTATTGGTTTTTTGCAGGGATTTTGTTTGATCGGTTGGTTGCAGGATTTCATCATGAGTTGACATCAGTTGGGGAACCATTGGAAAACTACCTGAGAGTACTGGACAGATGTTTCGTCAGCCTTATTAGGACAGGACACACCCACCTGCGAGCGAGCTAGCTCGTAGACCGTTAAGTCACTGGGACCTAATCAAATGGCCAGCGCATGAATTGAAAATTCGAGCTCACTAGTCGTGTAACTAGAAGGTCTTGGTTTAGAACCCCAGCAGGGTGGCTGCATACTGCTGAAGAGTCCCAAACTAGATTGACGAAACAGCTGGCTGTTCCGTACTCCCTGTAGGTTTTCCAATAGTTCTCTAACCGTTGTCAGGTCATGATAAAATCCTCCAACAAATCTATATTCGGTGAAATAAAAATTGGTCTCACAGACTGTTTGCATTCTGTTTCCTGTGTTAAATTGAATATTATAATGACCAATACTCAGATTAGGCATATAATGCCAGGTAAGGAAGAGAAGTCAATGGATGAGGTGAAATCGCTAAGACACATGTTGCACATCCTTCAGCCAAGAGCACCTTTGCTGGTTTAATACTGAAAATCAGACAGAGCTGGCCAGAGACACTATACAACAAGGAACTGTAGTAAAAAAGCCAAACACGAACCAAATGGCCAAAAATTATGCAGAATGAAATGCAGATAGATGATGAAGCATACTGAAGAGACCAATGAGTGATGTCAAACACACCAGACAAACCTTTTAGTGGAAAACGATTACTTTGGTGTATGTTCAAGAGTGACACAGAGGTGATGAAGGATTATGAACAATAGTAGTCCAAAGGAAAAAGGACTGCAAAAAACAGATCACAATTTATAATCTATGATCAAAAAAGTCAGAGACAGATATAGCATGACAGCATATTCTACTAACTAACTGATATAACTGGATAGTTGGAATCCACTCACGTTAATCAATAGTCTCCTCCAGTTAAATCGAAGTGATCTGACCACTAAGAACCGTGTAATTTACAAATTTCAAATTTAACTCTACAATATAATACCAGATTGGGTGATTTAAAATCGATCTGGCTCCCTGATCTGAATCAGTCAGTGAGTTTGGCACTTAACGAGAGAAACTACCCTCCAGTGTTTAGACCACTTCGATCTGGTTGACTTGCAGGCAATTCTTGTCAATACAATAGGTATGTAACTACTTATTTCAATCAATAAGTAATATGTGCTATAACAAATATTCCTCACATTTCTACTGCATAAATTCAATAAATATTCAATACACAATTACTGGAATGTTTGCAGTATACACCTGTCCACACATTATTCAGAAAATCCTTGGATGACGAAATGCAAAACTATCTTTTTTCTAAATATGAAGGACATGCATCTAACACAATCATTTGTCTTTTTCTTAATATACGTGAATGTGTATGTACGCCTGTATGTATGGGGGCAGAAGTAAATGTAGGGCAATACACAGAAATAAGTTGAGCAGAATGCAAGAGTAAAGATGATTAGCAACACAAAGATCATTTTCAAGAAGCACGCTAATTACTTAACCTAGTTTGATAAAGGAAGGTTATAGATTAGCACACAACGCAGTCAATATACACTTTAAGCATAGTGAAGAAGATTTGTAGCTCAGGTAAATGTGGTTAGATAACTGGAGGCAATCATCAGGATTCCTTGGATCTAGGTTCCATGCTTGTTGTGACTTGTCTGTATGCTGTTTTTGCAATCTTGAAGGAATTCAAAACCTTTCAGAGATTCAAATCGAGGTCAACCAGTTCTGCAGTCCAAGACATTATCACTGAACCACTCGGACTTTCGACACGCATCTCTGAACCAGATTCGAACCTCAAATGGTAGTTCCTGACTAGTGAGTGCCAACTAGCACGAAACCTAGGTCAGATAGGGTTTCTTGTCGATTGCCACTAACCATCAAATATCAACAATTCAAAGCGCACCGTGATGGAGAGCCACCTAGTGACAAGGTGGCCACATTACAAACTTGACTGATAGAATTTAGTCTGCACCGAACAAAGGACTAGAAGCATGACACTAGTTACTAACTAATGCCTAATCAAAGTATTTAATACGGTCCCAAAAATGGTCAATTATGAGCCCAAATAGCTCAGCAGTAACTCCTCTGACTCCAGCACTGGTTGACACAAGTTCGAATCTCAGGAAAGGTATGAATTTCTTCCCAGTTACAGATATACCTTGATGACAAGTGCCAACAAGCACGAAACCTAGGTTCAAGGCTTTCTGACAATTTCTCCCAACCATGTTACAACAATTCAGAGAGTACCGTGACAACGGGCCACCTAGCAAATTTGCTTGACTGACTGATAGAATTCAATCTGCAACAACCCAAGAACTAGTAGCATGAAAATACTAAGTACCTAGGCTTTTAGCAAAGTATAAAATAAACGCCTTTGATGAAATCTTCACACTCAAATCCGCACACTGAAAAGATGCTTCTCCAGGAGAACAACGAAAGCCTCTCAATGAAGTCATCCACCACCATCAACTATCTTAGAGAACATAACAACAAATATGAATCATGAGTTGACATCAGTTATAGAACCCCTGAAAAACCTGAGAATACTGGACAGATGTTTGATCCTAGTTTGGGACTCTCCAATAATACGCACCCACCAAGGTTCAAACCCAGGACATTCTGAATACAAGGCGAGCTAGCTCGTAGACCATTCAGCCACTAAGACCCGATAAAATAGTCCTTGAATTCTAACTTCTGCCAGTTCACGACATAGCACGATCATTTCAAAATGTCTTCTTCGAAGAGTTATCACCTCATCTTCAACCTGTTGTAGCCTACTGATCACGGCTTCCCACTAGAACCTCAGGTTAACTGCCTGAATAGGGCAAGTCGCTGTTTGGTGAAATGGCGGAAGTTAGAATTTAAGGACCATTGGATCGGGTCACAATGGCTCAATAGTCTACGAACCAGCACGCCTTGGAACCAGAAGGTCCTGGGTTCGAACTCCCTGTCGGTGGGCGCGTACTGATGAAGAGTCCCAAACTAGGCCAACGAAACAGCTGTTCAGTACTCCCACTTTGTTTTCTAAGGGTTCTCTAACTGATGTCAGCTCATGATGAAATCCGCCACGCAATGAAACCAAATCCGTACAAACCCAATACTTGAAATATGAATCAAACAAAAATAACCCCTTGAATCTATTTCAACCTAAACCATAACTCTTTAGGCTTCTTATATCTGGAGCAAACTTAAAAGCTTTGTTATCTTTTTTTATGTTTATGTTTTATGAAAAGTAACGATTTTCCATCTTCTTCTTCGCCTTCTTTTTCTCTTCCCTCTCTTGAAGTGATCAAATGTCATCATCATCATCAGCATTGTATACATTATGTTGTTGTCATTCTAATGCTTACTCCTTCTGTTGACATGGTCGCATGCAAGCACGCACGCACACACACACACACACACAAACACACACAGGAAAGGCCATATGCGTCCACTACTGTCAAAGATCAGAATGGACGACAAAAATAAGAATAACAATAATAATCATAGTATAACTAAAAATTTAATAATTTCAACATTTCTTCTGCAGGAGATGATGGTACAAAAGGCAAAAAAGCAGAGAGAGAAAAGAGGCAAAAGAGAACATGACCGATGATAATAATCAAATGAGGCAAAGTGGTCATGGTGTAGAACTACTACTACTCCTAGTAGTAATATTAGTAGTAGTAGTAGTGGTAGTAAAACATAGTAAAGTGATGACAATGATCAAAATGGACTAAAATGAATGACAAAACAAAAAAGAAGGGTAAACAATAAAACAACCAGGAGAAGAGGCAAGAGAAGCAAATAAGGTGAGAGAGGGAACGAGGCAGGGAGGGACAGTGGGAGAACAATAATAATATTTACTAAAGATAACAAGAAATGTTAAACATCAATTGCGATAACAACAAAAACAAAAATCAACAACGAAAGCGAGTCAATAGGTAAGCAGAGCAAAATATAATTGATTTGTATAACCATCAAAGAGAAGGTTAAAATACATCTCGCCAATCGCCATCAACAGGAGGGATTTGAAAGAGGTTCCTTCATTCACTTATCTAGGGAGCATTGTCTCAACTACAGGCACACGGAACGGACGAGGATGTCAAATCGAGAATCGGGAAGGCGAGAAACACATTCACCAACCTGAAACCAATCTGGAAATCTTCTTCACTCAGCATCAACAACAAAATTCGGATTTTCAATACAAACGTCAAGTCAGTCAGTTCTTCTATACGGATCAGAAACTTGGCGGCGGGTCACAAAGAATATTTCCCATAAGTTGGAGACCTTTATCAACAACTGTCTTCCTTCTATACTCAAGATCACATGGCCGGAAAGAATCACCAACAAGAAACTATGGGAACAAACAAAACAAGAACCAATCACTCAGAAATATGCAGGAGGAAGTGGAGATGGATTGGACACTCACTGAGTAGGCCACTGGGTGACATCGCGCGTCAAGCCAATGCTCGAGTGGAACCCGAAAGGGAAGCGGTGAGTGGGACGTCCAAGGGTGACATGGAGGAGATGGTGTGAAGAGGAGTTGAAACAGTATGGATTAACATGGATGCAGGTGAAAAGTACAGCAGAAGACAGAAGCAAGTGCAGATGTGGAGTTGAAGCCCTATGTTCCACTAGGAACCGAAGGAAACAATAATAAAAAAATAACAATAAATACACACACAAATAGGCAGGAAGAAATGGAGATGGATTGGCCATACTCTGAGGAAACCATCAAGTGACATCACTAGACAAGCCATCGCTCGAGTGGAACCCGAAAAAGAAGCGACGAGTTGGTCGTCCAAGCGTGACCTGGAGGAGATCATGTGAAGAGGAGATGAAAGCATGTGGGCAGACCTGGAGCCAGGTGAAAACTCTAGCAGAGAACCGAACGCAATGGAGACGCACGGCTGAAGCCCTATGTTCCTCTAGGAACTAAAGGAAATAATAATAATGTACACACACAAGACTAGCCCTCAAATGGAACCTGAATGGGATGCGGGCGATGAGTTCAGCTTGGAGCTGAGGCTGATATGGAGGAGACTGTATGAAAAGGAGAAAATGAAAGCTGATGAGTAATCTTGGAGTTAGCTAAAAAAAGACCGCGAAGAACACGGTGAAGTGGACAGATACGGCTGAAGGGTTGTGTTCTACTTGGAACCTAAGTATATAATGATAAAAATACTAAGTAACCCCGAAAAGACAGAAGTACGAGGAAGGTGTAGGGAATAAGAAGAGTAAAATGCATATTGTAGTGTAGATTGTCCAGAAAACATAACAGATCATGAAATCTCCAGATGTTGGTGGTTTGCTAGGAATTGACTGTCTACAGGTTCGACCATTAGCTGACATTAACTAGAGTACCATTGGAAAGCCAGATAGTAACGGACAACTATTATTTCATCCTAGTTTTAGAATTTTCAACAGTACGCATCCACTGGGGTTTCAACACAAGACCTCATCAATGATACTGACTTGAAGATGCCCCATATTTCATGAAATGCCAGAATTTGGAATGAATAAGTAATTAAATCAAATCCCGTCTTGTAACCGGAAGGTTCTAGGTTCACACGCCGGTGGGTATGTACTGATGAAGAGTCCAAAACTTGGACGAAAAAGCAATGGCTGTCTAACTGATGTCAGCTTGTGACCAAACCTGTAACCGATCACATCCCTGAAAATCAACGCTTGAAAAAGATTCATTTCTTCATTGAAAAATTGGCAATAATAACAGAAATAACAAATAGGTACATGACCAATAGATTAGGGGTTTAAGACATGAATACTTGGATATCGGCTGACTAGTATTATTATATTATTATTGCTTCAGCCGTGCGTCTCCATTGCGTTCGGTTCTCTGCTAAAGTCTTCACCTGGCTTCAAGTCCGACCACACGTTCTCATCTCCTCTTCATATGACCTCCTCCAAGTCACCCTTGCACTGACGACCAACTCGCCGGTTCCCTTTCGGCCGGGTTCCACTCGAGCGATGGCTTGTCTAGTGATGTCACTTGATGGTTTCCTCAGAGTATGACTAGCCAATCCATCTCCATTTCTTCCTGCTTATTTGTTTAACAATCGGTTCCTGCTGAGTTGGTCCGCTCCCAGAGATCCCTCTCTGTTGCTGATCTTTTCTGGCCGGCCATCTGATCTTGAGTATTGAGCGAAGACAACTGTTAATGAAGGTCTGTAGTTTGTTTGAGATGCTCTTTATGACGCGCTAGCCAAGTCTCTGATCCGTATATTAGCACTGACTGACTTCACATTGGAGTTGAAAATCCGGATGTTATTTTTGATGCTGAGTGCTGTTGATCTCCGCACTGACTAGTACGTGATAGAAAAATCCACTGACAAGACCTTTAATCCACGTTAGAGTCAAATATCTGATTTACAGGTCACACGAGCAATGGATCACTAAATATGCATGCATATATATATATATCGACCTGTCCTAGTAAACGAGGGATTTTTTAGTTTCCGGATACACAGAAATACAAAATTATCTAGAGAATACACCCATTGTTAAAAATGTTAACAAGACATATAAACGAACAACATTGTTGTTTTCATCGATCAGATCTTCTTCACAATTTACTATAATTTACATAGATTTATGTATATATAGAAAAATAACCAATGATGGTGAGCTTGCATTCAAATCATAATAATAATAAGTGTTAAGTGCTGTGATCATTAGTAATAACGATGATTATAATGTTAGCAAAAAAATAAAGATAGCAAGAGCAGTGATAACAAAAGTACAAGGAGTATATGCGGGTGACGATAAGAGGAATAACGAAGGTAGTAGTAATATGTGTGTATATATGTGGACAATTCAATAAATAGATGAAATACGTCAAATCTTAAAAGTTACGTTATAGGAAGGGTGAAGTGGACAGATAATCAGAGTTTAAATAAGTGTCACTAAAACAAGAAGGAAGGAAATGGAGTCTAACAAAGGGTGGGAAGTTTTTAACTAGAATTCACCTAGACCAAGGTTGAGATAAATGCAGTAGAAACTTCTTTTGTTGTATGCAAAGACTAGGATTGTCCTCTCGAATTAATTCCCATAGCTACAGCTATGTGTGTAAAAGGGTTGTTCGAATTCCATTCATAAGGTTTGATAGAACGCAATAGATAACTTTGAAGGCAATTCTCTTCTCCACTTAGAGACAACTATCAATCAAATGAGTCTACAAATTTATCTGCTACCGAGGAGAAAGCTATTTAGGGCGAACAGCTGAACAGCTCAATAAACGCATTACCTTCATGGTTTGGAAAAGGCCAAATAAAATCTATAAGAAGTTTTATTTTGTCTCATCTGACTGATAGTTGTCTCTAAGTGGAGAAGAGAATTGCCTTCAAAGTTATCTATTGCGTTCTATCAAACCTTATGAATGGAATTCGAACAACCCTTTTACACACATAGCTGTAGCTATGGGAATTAATTCGAGAGGACAATCCTAGTGTTTTGCATGCAACAAAAGAAGTTTCTACTGCCTTTGTCTCAACCTTGGTCTAGGTGAATTCTAGTTAAAAACTTCCCACCCTTTGCTATTCTCCATTTCCTTCCTTCGTGTTTTAGTGATATTTATTTAAACTCTGATTATCTGTCCATTTCACTTTTAATATTACGTAACTTCTAAGATTTGACCTATTTCATTTATTTATTGAATTGTCCACAATATTACTGCCTTCGTTATTCCTCTTACCGTCTTCCGCATATACTCCTTGTACTTTTGTTATCAATGATCTTGTTATCATTATTTTTGCTATCATTATAATCCTCGTTATTACTAATGATCAAAGCACTTAACACTTATTATTAAGTAGTAGTATTTCAGGATTTATTATCATTATTATAATTTGAATGCAAGCTCACCATCATTGGTTATTTTTATATATACACACATAAATCTATGTAAATTAGCGTAAAACCTTAAGAAGATCTAATTGATGAAAACAACAATATTGTTCGTTTACTTGTCTTATGCATAGAAGCAAATTACACTAAAATGATGAGTTCGGTTTTGAAAAGACTAAACTAAAACACGGTTGTCCATCCAGTTAGCATATTTTTATATATGAATCTATTTACGTAAATGGTTTTCACCAACTACTCATTATCAGTCTATCAGTGGTATATACCATCATCTTATACGTTCAAGAAAGTAGAAATAGTCATTTTTCATCAGACACATAAATAAAGATACAAAAAAGAATTCAATGATAATTGGATTGCGTCCAGTGCTCATGTCAACGAGATAGCTCGCTTTGTAACCAGAAGGCCCTGGGCTCGAACCCCGGCTGGTGCACACTGCTGAAGAGTCCCAAACTAGGACGAAACTGCCATCCAGTACTCTCAGGTTTTCCAATGGTTCTTTAACTGATATCAGCTCATGATGAAATCCTCCATGCAATCAAACAAAAACCCCTACAAAACCAATACGTGAAAATTAATCCGATGTTCACTAGCGACTGGCCATATTCAGGCAGTTACCTGAGGTACAGAAGATTGAAGATGAGGCAGTATCTCATCGAAGAAGACATTGCGAAATGGTCGAGCTATGTCGTGAATTGTGGCATAAGTTAGAATTCATTGACTATTGGATCGGTTCCCAGTGGCTCAATGGTCTACGAGCTCACCTTGTAACCAGAAGATCCTAGGTTCAAACTTTCTCTGGCGGGTGCGTACTGCTGAAGAGTCCCAAACTACGACATAAATAAACGTTTATTCACTAGAAATGAACATTTTAAACTACCTAATTACTAACAATATCATGCACAGCACTGGAGACAATGATATTTTTCATCCGATTTTCACTAAGTTTTGTTTTATTTATATGCGAAAACAAAGCCTGATCACAATCAAAAATGCTGGGTCCGAAACTCAGTGGGAACAGCATCACACACTGGAGATTGCAAGTATATCCCAAATAAGACAAAATGTACATCCTGTGAATTCCAGTACTAGTTACCATCCAACCAAATAACACGGATGTTAAGACTCAGATATCATCAAAACATCCTTACTAAGAGCTGATATGTCAACAGTGTCCAAAGATTTCCATCCAACATAATCAACAGGAGAAACAAAATTGACTCTCAGGTATTCCAATGGTTCCGTAACTAACGTCAGCTCATGATGAAATCTCCCAACTAATCACCAGATTCCTACAAAACCAATACTTGAAAACTGATTTGATGCTCACTAGCAACTGGCCATATTCAGGCAGTTAACTTGGGGTTCTAGTGGGAAGTCGTGACCAGTACGGTAAAGCAGATCGAAGGTGAGAACAGTTGCTCATCGAAGAGGACATTGCGAAGTGGTCACGCTAAGTCATGAATTGGCTGGTAGAAGCTAGAATACATGGGCTGGCATTGGATCGGTTCCCACTGGTTTGATGGTCTACGAACTCACCTTGTAACCAGAAGGTTCCAAGTTCGAACCCCGTGAGGGTGTTCTAATGAAGAGTCCTGTACTAGGCTGACGAAACAGCTGGCTGTCCAGTACTCCAGGACTGGTTTTCCAATGGTTCTCTAACTGATGTCAACTCATGATGAAATCCTCCAACCGAAATTGACTTAACAAAGAAAGTCATTTTAATTCATACTACTACAAGCTACTAATAAAAAATAATCAAAGTAAAAATAGTGTGATTTCAGGGAAGATTTCGCCATGAACAAATCTTCCATCGACCGGTAGCTAATTGCTTAGCAATCTCACCTCATAAAGTCATTCGTTTGATGCTTGGCGCAGTTGTTAGTGTGTAGTGCTGAAAAGTTTCAAATTAGGACGAAAACCAGTTATCCGAATGCTCCCTAGTTTTTTAATTAATTCTCTAAATGACGTCAGTTCATCAGAAAGCCCAAGCGGAACTCTATCAAATCACCATTAATCCAAGAAAATTCTCAAAGTTGTGATTAAAAAACAACCCCCACAAAGAAAACGAATTCTGTTCTGATTGTCAGGATTAAGAACAACACGAATAAAAAATAGTTTTGAAAATAATCTTTGTCACGAAACACTGTTTATTTTTTAAAGAAAGAAAGATATCCTATTCCTGTTTTACTGGAACTGTAAAGTGAAACTTGAGAAATGCTAAGAAATTCTGTCTAATATATACTTTCTTCTACTCACTAAGTCTAATCGATAGTGAATTCATTCATATATCATCAAAGGATTTCTTATATTGATTGGTTACCGTGGTTAATCGTCGTCTAATGGCACGTCTAGTTCTAATTTAAACAGAAACTGGCTGTATTCTCAGTTTCTTAATTATCATCACATGCTAAGAAGTGGATCGTCAGTTTACAAGATTGGTGTTCATATTGTATTAACACTAAGATCTGCCACATATGAGACTGGTTACCGCCCTAGTGACCAGTCAATATAACTATTACAGTTCTTAAGGACGCCATGGTAACATCTTTAAGTGGGGCACTGGGTGTCTCCGGTCTGAATCCCCCACCCTCATTGATTGATTAGTCCCAGTAAGGACGAAACTCACGTTAATGGCTACCTACCTACCTATCGATTATAACTCGACCAGCTGCCATCAAAGTATTTCTTTTACATACAATATAAAGTAAGAAACAATTATCAGTCCTATCTTAGCATGAAAGATAACTGTATAAAGTATTGGTGGCTGGCTAACCCCACACATGCGACCAGTGGTTCGATTGTCACCAGAAATATTCATAAACCTCACTTAGTTTACTAATGATTATTAAGCTGGAGACAAAAAGAGAGCAGGTTTGGCATGAGGTCTACAACCCCTCCTCAGCCTGTAAAACTGGCACTACCACTGTAGTGAGAGCTGTCTGAAAGACAAGATTGTAGACAACAACTGACGTCAATGTTTACATCCCAAATCGGGGTCATGAGAGAAAACAAAACGAATGAAGCTTAACCGTGCAGAACTCAACAATTAATCACAGCAGACTTAGCATGGGCGTATACGATTCGCAGATATATCAACGAATTGTCTAAGAAACAGCAACAAAGAGATGACAGAATAACCTTCAGCAGGAAAACAACCAATCAGAAGACGTTGCTTCTCTGCTAACAATAACGAATAATAATAATGTACAGAAAAACCTATAAATATTTGTTGATTTTCCCAATAAACAAATGATCTGTTGCCTGGCCCTTGTCTTCTCTCATTACACTACTACTGCTACTACTGTGGTGAGAGCTGTCTACTAGCCAAATTGGTAGACAGTAATTTACGTCAATATTTACGTTCCCAAGATTTGTCGTGAGAAAATGTGAACAAAGATTGATTCAAAACCGACCGCAGCATACTTTGCGTAGGCGGATGCAGTTAACATATGGGGGATTTGACATTCAAGAAACAGTCACAAATAGATGAAAGATTAACTTTACGTGAGAAACAACCAATCGGAAGACTGCGTTTGTTTACTTAAATATCCATAGTAATGTACATGCAAATATATAAATATGCGTTGATTTCCTTAATAAATGATCTGTTGCCTGACTCTTGCCTTCTGTCGTTACACTACTACTGAAACGTCAAATCTCGAAGCCCTATGTTGCACCTGGAAGGCACCGGGTGAGAAACAAAAAATGGAAAAACGATATGAATGATTTCATGAAATGCGATACAATGTCTGTTGAGTTCATTACGTCAGCATAACCATAACCATAGGTATCCCCACACACACACGCACAGACATGAACAAACGCCAAAAACACTATTTTCATTTTATACAAATAATGATAAACATTCTATTTTTTAGGTATCATATTTACAACTGGTGGTAAGTTTCAGTAACAGAAAAAAAAACATAGATAACTGGAGCAGTAAGAAGAATGACAAGAAACAAATTGGAAAACACAGAAAACAATCGCAGGTGGCGACGACAACAATAACAACAAGGACACAGTTGGAAGAAAAGGGATTACTGCCTCCTCCCCCTCATCTTCCTGCTCCTGCTCCTATTTCATCCTAAAGGCCGAGAAATGATTATTACTATTAATATTTAATCCTTTGGTAAACAAATTGGTATACATAACAAGACCGACCAAACATGAGATTAACTGAAGTGAGTGAACACTTGTTGCATAAATTAGCAATACACCACCACCCCCGCCATAAAACATTTATACATAAGCATACGTATAAGTATCTTAAAAAGAGATTTGTCACAGTCACGCATGTCATTATTACTGAAGCTATGAAAATATTGTTTTCATTTCTGGTGAATAATAATAATAATATTATTATTATTATTATTTGGTTAGAGGCTATTTTAGTAAGATGCCCTAGAATTAGGTTCACATGATAATAACTGGTCTATGTCAGAAAGGTGTATCTGAAACCACGAAGGATATAAATATCCCCTCAGAGAGATCCATAATAAAAGCGTCTGACTGACTGGTTTCAACATAGAACTACTTTGTACAGATGTGTAGTAGTTCGAGTTGCCAGACTCCTTCTTTGTAGCACACGAAGCAAGAGAAGAGAGTAAAACGAGATTCAAAAGGGAGCGAGATAATAAACAAAAATACGAGGCTAAAATAGTAGTTATATGGAAGAACAATATAACCTTATTGCATATGATAAATCACAAAGACTGAATGCATCTGCGCTAGCCATTGACAACAATTTCTAGCCATATCACCATTAATTGTCTCAAGCCTTTATTGAGTCTTACTACTATGAAGACCCCAACTGGCCAGGATGTCTACATCTTCCTACTTGGCTTAAACTAACCGTTGCGGATTTCACTGACTGATGAAGCCGTGTTTTGGTTTGACCACCACTAGCTAACTCTCTTCCAACCTGATCCATCCTATGTCAGCTAAAACACTGACCATCGAGGATGACAATGGCTAATAGTGCATGCGTAGCACATGTGCTAACCATTTCAATCGATGTAGCTTCACAACTTCATCGAGAGATTTCCCCAGCCTTACCTAGCATTTGACGCTTAATATACCACCACCTAACACGGGAGATAGAACGCAGACACCTATGCTCAAAAACAATCAATCTGACTTTTCATGTCTTCCACTTTCAATGGCAAGGTCTCACAGCCATAAAGGAGGACGGAGCTAACTGCTGAGCACTACACCTGCACTTTGGTCGATAGCCAGCTAAATATCACATCTACGCCAGAGATGGAATAAGTTAGCAATATACCAAACAAGCCTTCTGTATCCGTGCTGAGATTTCGTCAACGATAAACCCGCTAATGTAACTTCTAAAGTAAGTGAATTGGTCAAAACACTAAGCCACCTCTTCACCCCTGTCTATCTATAAGCTAGGAGTGAGTCGATGTAGTCCATTCCAGTCCTGTATCATAATCTTACATTTGACAAAAGTAGTGAATTGCATGCCAAACATTCGAAGATTGTTGCTCCTCAAGGTGTTCAGAAGACTATGCATTTTGTCAGTGTCTTCACCTCACCTAGAAGGACTACATCATCTGCATATTCTAAGTCAATGAGATTATTCCCTGGTAACAAGTCAATCTCTGAGTCGCTAAAGTCAGCAGTTAGGGTTAATTCCATTAGTATATCAATGATGGAATTAAACAGAAATAGGGACAGTGGGCATCCCTGGCGGACACCACTTAGCACAGTAACGGATTTATACTGACTAGTCACTGGTCACTAGTAGAAACTGGCAACAGTGATTTATTTTCTTATATCCAGCATAATGATCAGTCTCCTAGAGGGTTGACCATATTGAGAATTAACTGTCAAAGTTTCGTCATAACTAACACTAAAGAATTGACACATCAAACGGGTGGTATACATGTGTTTTTTTCACTCCTTGAATTCCTCGAGAGAAAAAAGGGTTTCGAGGTTTGAAAGTTCATTGGTTGTAGTATCGTTTTTAAAGTGGTAGCGTTGTCAACAGCAAACCAGAGAGACAAAGTTCAATTCCGGACACCTAAAAGGTGCCAACGTACCAATGTACGAGATTGAAACACCCTCGTTAGTAAAGCATGAAGAAAAGTGCTGGATGAAGTGTACTGATATAAAACAGGATAAATGGTTAGTTTTAGGTTAAGTTAGGAACTTAAGACTAGGCACAGGTTACCGTTAGATTAACCGTATTAGGTAGATATTAAGGTTGGATTGAAATGTATTAGGGTTAAAGTTATGTTAGGAATAGATGAGGGTAAGGTTAGACATAGTTAGGGTTGCTCGCTGTACAGGCATTTGATACTCCGGCGTATCTCAGATGTCTAAAGATAACTTGGCCGCTTAACTTTACCTCTTCACTGGGCTTACTACGGTTGTTTTGTACTGATCCGTCCCTTTGAGCTGAGTGAAACTGGGTATACCGCTGATGAGCTCGACCTCAAACACGTAAAACGACCGTCTGCTGTTTAGTACACCTCGATCTGGTTAACCGGCACGCATTACTGCTTGACTTGAGTGTTAGAACAACTACTCATTTCAACCGATCAGTAGTATATAGTTCTATACAAATTTACTTGCTAGTTTATTTCATTCATATTATTAGGGAGACACTAACAGAGAAGAAAACAAACTTTAAGAGTCTGCACCAGTGGGCAGCAGTTCGAGTCTCCACACTTCACTCAGCACACAAAGTCATAGAAGAAAGTAAAAACAAATGCAAAATAGACAGAGTAAACATAGATATAAGGCAAAAAGAATAGTAATATCGAAGAACAATTTAGTTTTATTGGATATTATAAGTCTGTGTGGAGGTCAACGGCACTCAGAATCTAAAATAAGATCCAGATTTTCAAATCCAATGTGAAGTCAGTCAGTGCTACTTAATATAGGGATCAGACACTTGGCGCGTCATAAAGAGCATCTCAAACAAACTACAAACCTTCATCAACAGTTGTCTTCGCTCAATATTCAAGATCAGATGGCCCGCCAAAAGAGATCAGCAACAGGGATCTCTGGGAGCGGACCAACACAGCAGGAACCGATTGTGAAACAAATAGGCAGGAAGAAATGGAGATGGATTGGCTGGTCATACTCTGAGGAAACCATCAAGTGATATCACTAGACAAGCCATAGCTCGAGTGGAACCTGAAAGGGAAGCGGCGAGTTGGTCGTCAGTGCAAGGGTGACTTGGAGGAGGTCATGTGAAGAGGAGATGAAAGCATGTGGGCAGACTTGGAGCCAGGTGAAGACTCTAGCCGAGAACCGAACGCAATGGAGACGCAAGGCTGAAGCCTTATGTTCCTCTAGGAATTAAAGGAAACGATAATAATGATAATATAATAAGGCACGAGGAGTGGATGCATCTGCACCAGCTATTGAGAATGATTTTGAGCCAACCATATCACCGGTAATTGTCTCCAGCCACCGTCATTGATTTTTAACGTCCTGAGGACCCCAACCAGTCAGGATGTCTACATCTTCCTTCTTGTCTTAAACTAACTGTTGTGGATTTCATTGATTGATGGAGCCATGTTTTGGTTTGACCAACACCACTAGCTAGCTCTTCTCCAACCTAAATCATCTTATGTCAGTCAGCTAACACCACCCGTCAAAGAGTGACACAGTAGAGTACTCAAAGCGCATTTCATTATAAACTGATAATCTATCCATTCATCTATATATAATATGAATTATTGACTATACCAAATATCGTCCAAATAAAAATAGTAATAATAATAATAATTGCTTGAATAAAGAAAAGAAGTATACGAAAGGTGAATACATTGGTCTGTCTAGTATTTCACAGTTGAATACACACACTCACACGCACACATACACAAACACACAAATACACATAAACACAGACACGCGAATACTTCTAAATCCTAATGACACTGATCAATTGAGAGTGAACGAAATTCAAAACAATAAAATATAGAAGTAAAGCAGAGTAGAGCAGAGCAAAGCAAAGCTTTTAAAAGAAAAACAAAGGTACAATAACAATAGACAATAATCGGGTAAATAGATAACAACAGCAACAACAACAACAACAAAACAACGTGTAATCGTTTCACCGGAAACTATTATGTATGTATTGTGAATAATATTTATGAAAAAGTAATCTAAAACACACTAATCTTGCCTATTTAAACTAACTGGTAGTGAGTTTAGAAAGAGAAAAGAGATAAGCTTGGGTATGAGACTAGCAACCAACTGGCAATCGCCCTTCATACCACCAGCACGAGCAGCAGCACCACCACCACCCCCTCTAGTAAACACAAGACAACACCAGAGCTACTGAAACTTCAATGCTTGAAGCTTGAAGACTTCTTGGTGTCCTTCTAATAACGCAAGTAGTGAAAGCTTGAATGCTAGTCGAATACAGACAAATAAACCAATGGAGATACGAACAGTGGGGAAATTGTTTTCAACATATATATACCTCCGTGGAAACGGGAGTAAGATTGCGGTAGACTGGATAATGCGACAGACAGCGGCGAGCAACGAGGGAACAAGCATAAAATGGACCCACACAAAAACTTGGACGATATGGACTTCGTCAATGTGATATATGTGTCTGATTTCCCACAAACTCGAAGATTTGCAAGTGAAAAGCAACAAGTTAGCAGAAGAAACATCCAGAGAAGATAGGACTTAAGGTGAACATGGAAAAAACAAAAGTGACGAAGACTCCTGACCAACAGCAACAGCAACAACAACAGACAACAATCAGCATAAATCAGAGGAATCTGAAAGAAGCAAACTCCTTCACCTACCTACCTACCTACCTATCTGGGAAGCATCGTTTCAACTACAGGCGGATAGAACTGATGAAGATATTAAAGCGACGATCTGGAAAGCAAGACAAGCTTTCATTTCTCTCTCAACTCTGTGTGGAGATCAACATCACTCAGAATGAAAATGAAAAAAAAATCCGGATTTTCAAATCCAATGTGAAACCATTGCTACCTTATGGGTCAGAAACTTGGCGCGTCATGAATAGCACTTCAAACAGACTACAGACTTTCATCAACAGCTAGCTATTTTCGCTCCATACTACTCAAGATCAGATGGTCGGCCAGAAAAAGATCAGAAACAGGAATCTCTGGCAATGAACGAACCAACCTGGATCCAACTGTGCAACAAAAATGCAGGAAGAAATTGAGTTAAATTGGCCATACTCTGAGAAAACAAACCATCATCAAGTGACATCCATCACACGCCAGGCCATCGCTCGAGTGGAACCCGAATGGGAATCGGTGAGTAAGTTGGTCGTCAGTGCGAGGGTGCGATGGAGAAAGAGGTGATGTGAATAAAAGATGAAAGCATGTGGAGCCAGGTGAAAACTTCAGCAGAGAACCGAACACAATGGAGACGTGCAGCTGGAGCCCCATGTTCCTCTAGGAACTACAGGAGGTAATAATTATAAATAATATATAGTCAGTCTAATTTGTTGACTTTATTATTTTCAAGTATTAGTTTTTTTTGTAGGGATTTTTTTTTATTCCATAGAGCGTTTCATCGTGAGCTGACATCAGTTACAGAACCAATGGAAAACCTATGAGTACTGGATGGCAGCTTCGTCCTAGTTTGAGACTCTTCGGCAGCACGCGCCCACCACAGAGGGTTCGAACCCATGACCTTCTGGATACAAGGCGAGCTCGTAGACAATTAAGCCACTGGGACTCGATCCAATGGCCCATTTGTCTATCACTACTGTGATGTTAGACATAGATGACGCTAAGTGATGTTAGTATCACATCGGAAGAGAATCGAGTATATAAGCTTTTACACAGTTGCGATGATCTCAGTGTCATCAGTTTACCAAACTGATTCGTAATTTAAAAACCAAAAAAGAAAACCCACAAATAGAAACAAAACAACAAAAACTATTACCTTTCGAATATCATTCAGAGTATGCAATTCAGGAGATAGGCCACCATGTACACATAAGAATTGTTGATTGATTAATGCAGCTAAAGGCAAACAGTCGAATGCTTCCATACAAGCTTCATAAACACGTTCTGTACTTTTCATAATACCTTTTTTGAATATAGAATCAATACAGAAAGAAAGATTATTTATTTATGGTTATATACACATACATATAATAGAATCATGTGAAAAAGTTATCATACATTGTTAGAACTACAGTTATCAGGATCATCAATTTGTCAGGATGATTCTGATTTAAATTGTATATTACAGGAGTTTAATAACTGCCATTCGCCAATTAAATTCACAATGGAAGTTGAAAATGAATGAATCAAAGATTCCATTCTTGGACGTCAAATTGACAAGAAGAGATGACGGAACTCTGAAAAGATCGATGGCCAACTGACAAACTTCTACAGTTGGATACCTATCAGCCGTAAAAAAGGTCTCATCATCTCGCTAGCCCACCGTACCAGAAGAATTTGTAGCGGCGACTGTTTAGAAGAAGAGCTTGTATTTCTCAAAAGCATCCTGGTTCAAAATGGTCACCCACCGCATTTTGTGGAGAAGAACATGGAACCGAAGCCAAAAAGAGAAGAATACACTTCAGTGCCAAAGAAAACACTTTATTTGAATCTGGAATTCAGGGGGGCATAGCTGCAGATATCCTTAAAAGGAGAATCTCCAATTCCTTGAAGAAGACTTTTCCGGCAGCAACTCTAAGAGTGATATTCTCAAGCCACCCACTACATCGGAGCAACGGGAAGGACAGACTTCCGCATATGACCACTTCAATGTGCATATATCAGTTCACCTGCACTTGCGGACCTAGGTACATAGGTCGTTCTATGTAGGTCTTATCAAAGGTGTTAGAGAACATCATCCACCATGGCTGCAAAGAGGAGGCAGTCGTCCAAATCAGAAGAGCAATAACTGAATACCTCGTCAATATCTGTCACAGCATCTCAACTGACTCATCATTCAGAGTCATTTACAAAGTAAACAAAAATCTACCAAAGACAGTGTGTTTCCGACTTCTTTGCACTGTAGAAGCTCTCGCCATATGCATCGAATAGCCGGAGCTATGTGTTCAAAAGAAACTAGTCCAACCTTTATAACTACCACGGACCTAGTTCGGTATGTTCCCTTATCCTTCAGTTTTTTGTTTTGTTATCTGTGTGTGTAATTTTCTCAATTCATCCCATTTTCTTCGGTTATAAAGTCAGTTATGTTAAGTTTGTTTCTGTGCTCCTTCTGGTCACACTTCTAATCCGTTTAGAATAACCATTTTACAATTATATTCTAATCCTGTGTAATTTTTTGTTTCTATGCCTCTTGTAATCTACATTCAAACCTCCTAAATTACATTTGAAGTTGAAAATTTTGATTTCAATTTGTTTCCATGCCCCATTAGTTCACACTTGTAATTCGTTCCATCCCTGCGTAATTTTTGTTTCTAATCCTCTTGTAATTCATATCAAGTTGAAAATAATCGTCACCTTTTATTCGCCTTTAAAATTATTTCTCCAGTTATCAAATATTAATTTTGCACACGTTGTAACCGTTTTCTAATCCTATGTAATCTTGTCTTTAAGCCCCTTGTAATGCATATTCGTACCTTCAAACTTTCATATCAAGTTGAAAATTACTATCTCCTTCGTTACTATGTGGAATTCAACAAATTATAATTGTATCCATGTAAACTAGTGTATTTAAATGCGATTGTACAGCTTTTGAGAATGAAATCGTCGAAAACATCGCCGTCTTTGCTGAACTTCTCGTTCTTTTCCCTCTAATTTCCCGATGGGTATTCTCCACGATCATTTATCTTAAACAGAAATCTTATCTACTAGGCTATCAGACAATATTAGTGTGTGTTTGCATGTGTGTGTGTGGGAGGGGGGAAGGTTGATGATACTAATTGGGTGCCTAGAGTGAAGTAGATGCAGCAGAACTCGGACTTAGGACTCACTAACTGAAGATATATTGCTCACATTAATGAAGAGTAACGTCTCTACGAGTTTGAATATATCTCACTGGAAACCGTAACTCAGAAGAGAGACATTACACTAGAGTCAAATATCTATTCACTATCTGTCGGGATCAATAACACTACTTCAAAATAAATTAGCTTACTAAATTCAACGATATAGTAATAATAACAATAATCGTGAATGGGGGAGGGGGGAAATATATGGATTTCTGTCGTCATTCGGCATTCTATGGCAATGGCAAACATTCAGGAACAAAAAATAAAATGCTTAAAAATATCAATTTTCATAACGATTTGCTCTCAATAGAGAGGAATATCGAAAATCAAGGAGTACTGGACAGCTGTTTCGTCCTTGTGTTGGATCCCACCAATGGTTGAGCCTAGGTCCTTCTGGTTAGAAGGCTGTAACGGAATCCAATTGCCCATCAGTCC
Source organism: Trichobilharzia szidati (assembly GCA_944472155.2). Lineage (NCBI taxonomy): Eukaryota > Metazoa > Platyhelminthes > Trematoda > Strigeidida > Schistosomatidae > Trichobilharzia > Trichobilharzia szidati. The sequence continues at coordinate 33,500,960 of OX235276.1, read as the reverse complement.
TAATTTCTGTCAATTCACGGTATAGCGCAACCGCTAACCAATGTCATCGGTGAGTATCTTCCCCCACACCCAACTAAATGAACGCCGCTGGTTAGGACTCCACACTATAAAATGAATTCCTCTTCGAAATGATCATTTATATGTTGAAAGAAGTAAAGCTGTCTCACACATACACATAAGTAACCCAGGGAAGTGTAAACTAACTCGTTAGGCTCTCTGAGACGCTATGGCTTGGTATGTGTTGGCGATGTATCACAAAATTATTCTCACTATGTCAGAAACCATTCACTTCTTTATGAAATCTTGATTTGGTTACGGGATTTCATCATGAGCTGACATCGGTTAGAGAAACATTAGAAAACCTGTAGGGAGTACTGAACAGCTGTTCGCATCGTCCTAGTTTGGGACTCCTCACAGTACGCACCCACCAATACTTAAAAATCTTGATTATTCCCTAAGCAATAATTCTTTCTCATGTAAACTTCCAATTATTAAAGTGTGTCCATTACAGAAAAGTGGTGAATTGAACTGCTGTACTTTCGAGTGTTAAGTTCTGCGTTGAAAATACAATAAGAAACCTATCACTCAGATGTATTTTAAATGAATATTTTCAAGTGTTACTATTTGTGTTGATTGATTACTAAAAAAAATTAGCACCATTTCTCCCAATGTCAACATACTTTGATGGATAAATAGGTGAAAATTTATTTTTAAAAATTCTTTATCAATAAAAACAACACCAGACTTCGTTCTTTAGTGGAGCACGAAGAGGAGGAGAAAGGGGAGTCGACATCTCAAAGCCAAACTGTTAATTCAGTCTTTACAAGTGAATTTAATTTTTACGACTTGATCACGCATTGATATCAGTTAGAGACACATTGAAAACCAGCACTGGAGTACTGCACAGCCGGCTGTTTCACCCTAGTTTGGGAATCATCGGAAGTACGCACCCACCACAGTGGGGTTCGAACCCAGGACCTTCCAGCTACAAGTCAAGCTGCTCGTATACCATTCAGCCACTGGGACCTGATTCAATCTGATGCTCGCTAGTGACTTGCTACATGATGGAGTTTCCTGGAGTGATTTCTAGTGAGAAGTCGTGACTAGTGAGGTACATCCAGATGTCATGTGTGAGGATGGAAGTCCCACCTACGAAAATGGTTGGGGTCGCACTAAATCAAGAATTGGTAGAAGTTAGAATTCATGGACTGGCCATTGAATCGGGTCGGGTCCCAGTGGCTGAATGGTATACGGGCCAGCTCGCCTTGTAAACGGAAGGTCTGGGCTCGAACCCCAGTGAGTGCGTACTTCCAATGATTTCCAAACTTGGATGAAACAGCTGTCCATTACCCCAGTACTAGTTTTCCAATGATTCTCTCACTGATATCAATCCGTGGTCAAACTCGTAAAAACAAAACTAACCCTTACAAACCAAACTAAAGAATTTAAATTTTTTTCTAGAAAACCTAATTTAATTAACGCCACATAAAGAGATGGAGTTGACGAAGATAGCCAATCAACAAACAGCAACAACAACAGAAACAACAACCGGCATCAATCATCAACGGGAGAGATTTCAATGAGGTTATTTCTTTCACTTATCTAGGAGAGGAAGCATCGTTTCAACCACAGGTAGACAGCACGGATGAAGATGTTAAAACCAGTCAGCCAGCCATAGTCGAAAAGGCGGGATACGCCTTCATCAACCAGTTTGGAAATTTTAAGCACTCAGTCATCATCAAGAAGTAGATTAGGATTTTCAACACAAATGTAAAGTCAGTCAGTCACTTCCTTTCTTCGGGTCAGAAACTTGCACTGTTACTAACAAGCCAGAGTAGACGTTTATCAACAGCTGCCACCTTCACTGGCTCCATATCGAAGATCAAATGGCCAGTTGGCGGGCTGGCCAGAAAGAATTAGCAAGTAGGAACTCTGCAGTGTAACAAACCTACCAAGAACCGATTACTAAGCAAATATGTAGGAGAAAATGGAGATAGATAAGGCGCACGCTGAGTAGGCCATCGAATGACAACACGCGTCAGGCTGATGAATGGAACCCGAGGGGAAAACAAGGAGTGGGTCGTCGGTGAGGGCAACCGTGGACCCAGGTGATGCGGAGTGCAGAAAATAGAACAAAGTGGAGATGTTCTGTTGAAGCCCTATGTTCCACTCAGAACCCAACGGAATAATAATAATAATAAATAATTTAACTAAAGTGAAAGATGTGTGTCCCAAATGACAGAAGTTAAATACCTATTCTAGTGCATATTCAACGAAAAGCACGGAATTGTCATGAATCTATGAACAGGTATAGTCTTAATCAATAAGGCGAACACATCAACATTCAACCACTCAACAGTAATTCTAACACATCTAACAACTGATGATATATGGCACCACTGTTAACCGATGTCATCGGTGAGTATCTGTCCTCTCCTGTCAATCAACAGAAGTTAAAAGTCATTAAGTCACTCAGTTTCATCCCACTGGTTGAATGGTAATATGCTCACCTCGTAACCCAGTTGCCTTGAATTTGATCCATGATGAGGTCATTGGTAAGTACTGCTAAAGAATCCCAAGCTAGGAAGAAACAGCTACCCACTACTCTCTGGTTTTCCAACTATTCTCTAAATGATGTCAGTGCATGATGAAATCTAACTTCAAATCAATTTTATTTGTCCAGATGCTGTGTGCATACGTCAGTCGAACACCGAAACCTGACTTAGTAACTTAATAGTGACGTCCTCCATATTAGATAAGTTTATTTCAAATGCCACACAGTGATGCAATATTAATATCTATCCAGTCACTAATACTGAATTACTACTGCATGATATCTGAAATAAACCTATCTAATATCGAATTCGGGAAGGCGAGAAACACATTCATCAACCTGAAACCAATCTGGAAATCTTCCGCTGTCACTCAGCATCAACAACAAATTCCGGATTTTCAATACAAACGTCAAGTCAGTCAGTTCTTCTATACGGATGAGAAACTTGGCGGCGAGTCACAAAGAATATTTCCAACAGCCTGTTGCAGACCCTTATCAACAACAACTGTCTTCGCTCTATACTCAAGATCAGATGGTCGGAAAGAATCACTAACAAGAAACTATGGGAACAAACAAAACAACGACAAATTTGCAGGAGAAAGTGTAGATGGATTGGACACTCGCTAAGGAGGCCGCTGGGTGACATCGCGCGTCAGGTCAATGCTCGAGTGGAACCCGAAAGGGAAGTGACGAGTAGGCCGTCCAAGGGTGACATGGAGGAGATCGTGTGAAGAGGAGTTGAAACAGTATGGAGTAACATGACTGCAGGTGAAAAGTACAGCAGAAGACAGAAGCAAGTGGAGACGTGCAGTTGAAGCCCTATGTTCGACTAGGAACCCAAGGGAACAATAAATATATATAATTGAATAAAAATGCCCATTAAAATTTTCAAAAGAATAGACACTGAACAAAGAGAACTCTTTTCGATAAATTCATCATCAGTTTCTACAATTATATATACATTATAATGAATGAATGAATTAGTCTTATGAACGACATTAATGTTTAAATAACATCAAATCAATAATATTGATAGATTACAGCTGAACAGCATCAACATAAAATAAGCTGAATGTCACAAGAATTATGAAAGATAATAGTACAAATTCATGAGTTTATGGTCTCTACGAAAGACCAGCCAGGGCAGTAGTAGGGGCTGGACTTGTTTCTTTTGGACACAGAGCACTGGTTGTTTGAGGCGAATTGCAATAGCCTCTGCTGTTTGGAGTAAGCGGTGCTTTGACGATTTTGGTAGTTTGTTAGGTACCCGGTATATTATGGAGAAGGATTCGTCTACGCTGGCTTTGTGACCGGTTTGCACCAGATGGTCTAATATCGAGCTGTTAATACTTTTAACTACACCTTTACTTAGCCATAGTGGTATATGTTCTCGAGCACGAAAAATCAAGTTCCTAGAGTAACGGCCAACATAACTCGCTCCACAAGCGCAGTTGAATTGATAAATACAATATGAAGTGGCCAGTCTAAATACTTCATCTTTCAGTCAAGGTAGCACTATCGGTCTTGTAGAGAATAAGATGTGTAGTTCGCCAGCATTAAAAGTCCTTTGAACTGCTTTTCTTAATTTCTTTGTTTATCGCCCTTGAATTGTAGTCGTATATAAAGGGGTTTCTTGTTTACAGATAGTGGGTCGTCCTTTTCGGCCTTCTTCGTCATATGTTTCTTGATAAAGTAAGCTAGAGCTTTGAAGTTTCCGTAACAGTATTGCTAGCCTCACGCCCAAGCTCTCTTCTGTACAGGCCTTACTACGGGCTTAGAGAGGGTTTAAGAGTGAGTCAGCTGGGGACCAAACCCTAGACCATGTGAAGCGTGGTTGGCGAGCGTTCCACCGCTGAATCTACCGTGCCCAAAATCTAGACTTTTATAGTAATGTACTCACCTAGAACATTTCCTCTGATGAGGTGGTAGGCTCAAACAGTAAAAACAAGTTTTGAATGTAAAGAAACAATAAACACTAACATATTGAGGAATAAAACAAAAAGATAACCTCCCCAACGCCCCCCAAAAAAATAAAAAGCAGTAATAACTTACATTCTTGTCTAAATGTGAAATACTGTGTTAAATGACGACATTCATGATTACCACGTAGAAGAAATAGACTACGAGGATGTAGAATCTTTAAACTGAATAAGTAGATAACACACTGAAAGGAAAAGAAAAAAAATAACAAAAGAGATAGTGATCATGGTGATGATTACTTTAGATAAAACGTCATTCAAATGACATTTGTCTCACATCAAAGAACCTGAGATTAAAAGTAGCACAAACACAATTTGAACTATCAATAGCCAGCTCACTGATGGCTGCTGGATGAATTTCCTGAAGATACTAGTGAGAAATCGTGACCAGTGGAGTCCACTATGTCAAGGTGAAGTGAACAGTAATCAGAGACACTAGTGGCGGTAGTGCTACATCACGAGTTGACAAAGTTAGAACTCAGAGGTCACTGTCGAGGAGTACCAGAGAAGGCCGAAACAGTTACTCAGTGCTTCCTGGTTTTCATTGAGCTATCTAACTAATGTTTGTTCATGACGAAAACAGTGCGATCGCACGTCACCTATTGGACAATGGTCATATTGTGACCAGTTTTAAAAGAGTTGGAGAAAATCGATAGGTAAGAGAACAATTGAGCTAGTGAATCAGGGCCCAGTGACTGATTGGTATAAGAGCAAGCTTGCCTTGTAACCGGAAGGTCCTGTGTTCGAACCCTGTTAGTGGGTGCGTACTGCCAACAATTCCCAAACTAGGATGAAACAGCTGGCTGTTCAGTACTCCAGTACTGGTTTTCATTGTTTCTCTAAATGATATCAATCCGTGGTGAAACTCGAAAAACAAATTTAATCCTTACATATCAACTCTTGAAAAGAAAGATACCTTGTTCCGTTTAGAAAATTTTATTATTTTATCTGAACTTCACTCACCTTACTCCTTTCATGCTGTTTTTTGAGAACATTTTCTATAGTTACGTAACCTACTTTATTGTTCGCATCGTCCTAGTTTGTGACTCTCTAACAGTACGCACCCACCACTAGGGTTCGAATCCAGGACCTTCTGGTCACAAGGCTAGCGAGCTAGCTCGTAGACCATTAAGCCACTGGGACCCAATTCAATTCCCAGCCAGCCCATGAAGTCTAACTTCTGCCAAATCATGATATAGTGTGACCACTTCGCAATGTCTTCTTCGGTAAGTCAATGCCTCATCTTTAACCTGCTGTAGTCTACCCTCCAACCAATCAAACACAGTCCCTACAAAATATTCATTTAATTATCCTATAAACAGTTAATCCTTTTAACACTTAATTATTTCAAAATATTAAATATTCCTATAGTAAAATTTAGAACAATAACACATTTAAGCGAACAATATTGTTTTCAGTTAGATTTCATCAGTTTTAACTGTAGTATACATAACTTTACTTGAGAGAAGCATATTCATAGGGCAATCAATACACACACTTCCTCAGTTACGTGCCTATTAAACATTAAAAGCAATGTTGTTAAATGTCTCACGAGCAGAGCAAGAAAGATATGTACGGATGATCACTTACAAAGTGGATTTGAATAAATTCATGATTCCTTGACGGAAATTGGCTATCCAAGTAGTTTCATGTAGAAACATATATAAAAACATTGGAGAGAAAACCTGAGACTACAGTTGCACGTAAGGAACTTCTATTTACATATAATCGAGAAGATTTGAAGCTCAGAGAATACAATTTCATCCGAATCCGAACCTCTGTTTATTAAGTTACAGCTTAATGCTGACTTGTCAAGTGAGATTTTATTTCAGATACTTTCCAGGAGTATATGAAATATGTTTTACGCAGCATACCTATGTTTATCATTCCCTAGCAGACAAATGATTGAGACGCAAACGAAGGATAAGCTAGACAGTTTTGTTACAACTATGAGCACTTATCAATTCAACTGCACTTGTGGCGATAGTTCTTCTTGGGAGTACTACTAGACAGTTTAGCCAACGTGTTACTGAACATCTCCCATCACGGTTTGACAAAAGACAGACAAAATCAATCTGTAGTTCCATGTTATTACATTTAGTTGATAGTGGTCATGTAGTGGAGAAGACGAGAACTTTCAAGGTAATTCATCTTATCCCAACGAATCTTTTCAGTAGACTTCGTATTCGTTTACTGCACATAGATGAAGCGATAAGCATTCGAACTATTAAGCCTAAACTATGCATTCAAAAGAAGTTCGTACAGCCATTATCCCTCCCATATTGGCCTATTAAGACATAACCAACTGATGACTTCTCCACCACCCCTTTCTTGTATTTTCAACCCCTCTCTTATCATTCCATAATCTTATCACATCTTCATTGAAGCGTGTTTTATTTACTTTCCTTACAATGTAGCATTATTTAATCGGTTCATTTATTTTTCTTAACTTTTATCGATTATTTGTTGATTTAATCATTCTGTTTTTTGTTATTCTTGTTATCACCGATAGCCTCACCTTTTTTCCTTGTAAATGATAGAACCATTATAATCGTTATCATTATTATTATTATCACGACTAATTGCACACTTTATATTCACCATCTTATTATCCTATCGACAAAACACCGTGATTGGTTTATATTTGAATTTTTTTATTTGTAAAAATATGTGGGTATATTACAGTTAATTAGGCCTGATGAGATCTAATTGAAAATACAAAGATGTGCGCGTAAATGTGTTATTCTTAATTATTTCGCTGTCTGCATCATTCCACACTTATATTAGTTATATATTTCCCAATAATTATTCTTGAATTTTAGATTTTCCCGGTGATTGATTGGACCGAAGTGCTAGGTCTCAGGTTGACATGTCGGCTTCTTGTGCAAATGCTTCGACGATGTCTGGGCATGTAATTAGAATTTAATTGGTGGATGCTGACTCGCAGTGGAATCCAGGATAACGTGCATTTCGTCCTATTCGGGACTCGCTAGTCAGCTGAATGTACCTGCACTCCCCAGTAAGTGATGATGTTCCCAGAGGCTCGAACCCAGTGCCCATAGTTTCAAACGCCAAAGCGTTATCCACTAGACCACTTGGGCCACGAGAGCCAGCCACCTCTTGTGCAACAGGTCATGCTAATTGTTTAAGACAGAGCACTTCGTTTCAATCAATCGACGGGAAAATCTAAAATTCAGTTAAACAATCATCACTCACTGGGTAATTTTTTATTGTTCAGGTATGTGTAGCCAGCCAGCTGAGAAGAAACCACAAAATGTCACATCATACACCAGCTACACCCTTAAGTAAAATGTGAATATGAAGCGTTGTGCGGCGATGAAGGGGAGTAGGGTTGCGCCTGGTTCCAAGGATGACATGAAGAAGATCGTGTAATAAAAAAGAAGTGGTAGTGGAAGCTTGCGGATAATTAATGGTTGATACAACTGAGTTGAAAATAAAGATGTTCCGCTGAAGACCTATGTATGCCCTAAGCAGTGGCTTCATGGTTTATGAGCTTGCCAGCCTTCTAACCGGAAGGTCCTGAGTTCAAACCCTAGAGGTAAGTGCGTACTGATGAAGAGTCCCAAACAAGGATGACCAAACATATGTCAAAGAAGAACAAGAAACAATCAATAATATTCAAGAGTTTTGATTGTAAGGATTGGATGTGTTTTTCGAGTTCGACCACGGATTGATATCATTAAGAGAACCATTGAAAACCACCACTAGAGTACTAGGCAACCAGCTGTTTCATCCTAGTTTGGGAATTATCGGAAGTACCCATAGACCATCAAGGTTCGAACCCAGGACCTTCCGGATACAAGTCAAGCTGCTCGTATACCATTCAGACACTAGGACTCGACCCGATTCAATGGCCAGTCCATGAATTCTAACTTCTACTAATTCGTGATTTCCTGGCCCGACTGGCACCAACCAATCAGTGGTCATCGGTGGGAAATCCATCCTCACACATGACATCTGGATTGACCTCACTGGTCACGACTTCTCACTAGAACTCACTACAGGAAACTCCGTCATGTAGCAAGTCACTAGCGAGCTAAATCACGAATTGGTAGAAGTTAGAATTCATGTGTTTGCCGTTGAATAGGGTCGGGTCCCAGTGGCTGAATGGTATACAAGCCAGCTTGACTTATAGCCAGGAGGTCCTGGGTTCGAAGCTTGACAGTATGTGGGTACTTCCGATGATTCCCAAACTAGACTGACGAAACAGCTGTCTGGCAGTACTCCAGTACTAGTTTTCAATGGTTCTCTAACTGGTATTAATCCATGCTCAAACTCGTATAATAAATAATATATCCCTTTGAATTTTATACCCTCACAGTATACCTATTGAATATGAATACCCTTCTTTTATTGTTTTGAACTCTCTCTTATCATCAAATATAAAGAAAATATAAAGAAGAAAAGTAATGGTTGATTTCATTCATGGTTAACTTATTCCAACCACTTCACGTGCATATAATAATTTTTTTTAAAAGTTTATATTGTGAAAAAAGAGAGTAAACGTCTACATTTTAAGGTAAACATTTACTCTTTATCATAAAAATACACGCCACACACACACACACAAATGTACACATGAAAGGATACAAGTTCAATAGACCACTAGTGAATATAATAATAACATTCATTCATAAACACACACACACACAATGATGGTTAAAGAAAAAAAGAGGGGAATAAAATTGATCAAAACAACACAGCCACCCACCCACACCCACACCCACACACTTGTAACCGCACTTTATTCTTTAATATCTTCATTTCATCTAAGTACATTATTCATTTGTCAACTTTGTGGTAAGTTGTTCTTTATTTCCTTTACTAGGAGCGTGGTGGTGGGGTGAGAAGGAGGTTGGGCAAAACAGAAAGACGAATAATGTCTGTCTATGAACGTCTGAATATTATTCTCTTAATGTCTTTACATGCGACAAAAGAAATATAATAAAATAAAATAAAACGCACAAGTTTCAATTGGTAATAAATGTGAGTAACAAATTAGCAAAATTTCAAAAGCCGAATATCTCTTAAAGATTATGCCCGGTCAGTCGCCAAGGTTATATATATGTATAATAGGGAGCAAACTCCGTATCTAGGTGGTATGCTTGTTGGCATCTGTCACAAAGGGGTATCCACAACGTCGAGGGACTATTATTATTATGTATGGTTGAGTAAAGGAGTAACCAAATGTGTAAACAGTGCAGTCTTAGCCCACTTGGTAGATACGGGACATCCGATAAAACTTGACCAGGCGTTCTCAGTTATTTACCGTGTTCCTAGTAATCTATCTAGAGGAGCTCGACTACCTCTTCTATCAGTAGCTGAAGCAGTGGCAATTAATACCAGAAGACCATGTCTTTGTATACAGAAGAAGTATGTTCAACCTCTATGTTTACCTTGGCCTACAATAAAGCCAACAAGTCCTCCATAAACATCAGCACTATATATTCCTTTCACAATTTTCTTTTCTTCTTCTTCTATTCCTTTGTTTCATTGACAAACGTTCATTTTCGACTTTTATGATTTCATGACCTTTCTTATGATTTTATTACCTTAAGTTTAAGTAGTGCTTTTCTAACTTGCTATCGTATTTACAAAATCCTGTTCATTCCACTTCATTATTATTATTTGACAATCATTCATCAATAGTACTTGTAATTTTACACCATATCATCGTTATTATTTTACTGTCGTTATTTTCAACCTTGAACTTATGTCTAGTCCGCCCCATTCGTTGGTTTATTTTCATATTGTCTCACATCCTGATTACACTTACTCTCGAAACCTGTATTTTCTGTTGACTATATTTATATTTGTATACATACATCATTAAATTAAATTACTTCATCTCACTTTGTCCCATGTTCTCATTGACCATGCATATTAAAAAAAACTAACTGACTATTGTTCCATCCCATCTTATACTTGTTCCACAATACACTTTCTGATATGATTCTAATTTGCCTTTACTGGCTGACTGGCTATTGTATACTTAAATTAATGGATTTATAACTGTAGAGAGAGCCTGAAGAAGAATTTACTGAAACCACAATTGTTCGCTCTAAATATTTTGTTCTGAATAAATTATGAGAATATTCAATTTATTATTATTATTAAATCACAAACCAAGACGTGCATACAAAATCTCACTGCTTGTTTAAGAGCTCGAATACTGTCCGGACACCCAAATCAAAGCAGGTGGCTGTCTTAGGGGGCCGCTCCCCACACCCACCCTAGAGCCTTTGAATTGAGTTCTGGTCAACGAGGAAGTGGTGCTGCGTTCCCATGTTTTCCACCGACCAAAACAGATTTATACAACTTTCCGTTCGCGTTCATGTGTATGATAGGTTTAGAATCAGGTTTTTCTGGCTCCCCTGCGTAGAGCAGCACGCTTATCAGTCTGGTTGTAAGCGCCAGACATTAGCATTCGCCCTATCAATTTTGTGGGGAATACCTCGATGACCAGGAACCGCTAGCCCAACAAATACTTTTACTTTTGATTACAGCTTGATTCCACACCGTATTTTTTGGTACAGGTATGGAATTTTCAACATGTGATATCGGTAGCCCAAATTTTGCAGGCCGACCATAGATATCAGTTGTGCGTCGGCAGAGGATCGAACTCCGGAACATGTGTGTGATCGGCGAGAGTCCTAACCACTGCGCTACCGACGATGCTGAAGGAAATGGAGATGGACTAGAAACACACTGAGGAGATCACTGAATAACATCACGCACTAAATGGAACTCGAATGGGAAACGGCGAGTTGGGCGTCTATACAAAAAAGGTGAAATGGAGAAGATCATGCAAGGAGGAGATGAGAGACGATGGGGAATCGCAAGACCAGCTTAAGTGGATTGCAGAGAATAGAACAAAGGGAATAAGTTCCACTAGAAGCCTAAGGGGACAATAATAATAACAACCTCGAAAGAACTGATGTCCACCAAAAAAAATATAAACTTGCAACACCCAATGCTCCGGTTAGAGACGTTACGACTGAGTTATTCAGACTGATGATTGGCCTTCTGAAAAAAAAAACTGTAGTAGATATACTAATTGGTCGTTATGAAATAACCGATATCATGTGTTAAGTCCTCAGAAGTGTTGAGGATGCCGGCTGATTTCTGTCACTACAGTCTGCAAAGTGGTTACCAAATCGAGGAAACTTGTCATTGAAGAAGACTTTCCCATCACCATCTAACATTAAATCAGAAAGTGAACAGTTTGATGACTACACTACAAAATCGCCAGGTGGAATTCAATCAACACTAAAACTACGAAGTAGTAGACTTATGTTAGACTAGTTATTCCCTAGTTACATATCAGTGTGTATATACAGTGTACCGCACATAAGATAAGGTAGCTAGTTACGTGTGATATGATTACTTTCCAACTACTCACAAAACAAGCAGTAATATATACTGCCTTACAATTTTGTTTGCTTTATTAGTACGGTTTATTTTATTTTATTTTTATTTTTATTTTTTCGACGCTTAGCAGTTTCTGCAGAGATTGGATTGATTTTTCGGAGTAGGATAACCTGGCCCACATCCAACCTTCCCGATTTTTTTCTAGGATTAAGACAGGAAGAGTTCATGTAAGGGAGAAATCAGAGCTTATCATTGGTTATCGTGGAGCCGGCTAAACAAAAACTTCACAGAACGGAATGATAATGAGACGCGCCTACTGAAGGTCTACGTTCTACTTGGAACCCAACAGAAGAGTAAGTAAACAAAATGTTCAAGTATTGGTTTGTAGGGATTTGATTTACTGGTTACCTGGGAGTACTGGACAGCTTTTTCGTCCAGTGCTTTCCCTTACTCTCAGGTAGTTTTCCAATGGTTCTCTAACTGATGTCAGCTCATAATTAAGTCCTGTAGCCAAAAAATCAAATGTATTGGCACAATTTGTGGTGTGGTCATATATATATTTCGATTTGAATGTTTTAGGTTTTCAAAGGAAAACAAAATGGTGAATTCCCGTCTTAAAGTGTGTCATTCGCAAATGAACAACTTTATTTTACGCTACAACAAACACATGCACACAACACAACACAACATTATTTTGAGTTATAAGTACCCAGATTGTAGATATTCCAGATTTCCTAGAATAATTTGAGCATCAAGTCAGAGTAAAATCATCATAAATTGCTTAAGAAATAATCCTAAAGTGTTTAAGAAAAATCTCTTGTTTTGATTTCTTTTGTACTAAACACACTGGGGTTATTTTAAGTTAATTTATAACTATGCCAAGTTGTTCAAAGGTTGAAATGATACCACCGACAGCATAAATTTGAAAATGAAATTAAAGACAAACAACAAGAACCAGAAAAACCACCTGAAAAAAGTGGATAGAAACAAGGTATAGAATAGAGATCACCAAGCGAGATTATATAGGTGGGAATGTATTATTCAATAAAAGATATGCAAATAGAATCAATTTTGACCTAGGATTTCAAAAATACTTTTCAGTTCCCTACAATCTTTTGTATTTGGCTCCATCCACACAGCTTTCATCTACTCATCAAGTTTTCTCCTCCATGTCACCCTCAAATCTCTGACCCATCGCTTGTCATTCGAGTGATTGGTGTATTATTTCCCCTGAAAATCCCCAGTGCATGTATTTCGGACCCATATTCATTTTTTTCGGTATATTTATTGGTCGATAGATCTTTTTACGAGTTTGACGACGGATTGATATCACTTAGAGAACCATTGAAAACCAGCACTGAAGTACTGGACAGCCATCTATTTCATCTACCTAGTTTGGGAATCATCATCAGTACGCACCCCTTGAGGAAAGTCCGACAGATCTTTGTTTAGTTCGCCACATATCAGAGTCCTCTGCTTCTTATCTTTTCCGGCCAGCTATCTGATCTTCATAATCGAGCTAGTGAAGCCAACTGTTTATGAAGGTTCACAGTCTGCTGGAAATGCATTTCATGACACGAGGGCACCAAGTCTTTAGAACCGCAGAGAAACAATGATATGACATGGATGCTGAATGCTACTCAGTGCTACTCACTATATGGATCAGAGACTTCGCGCCGCACTGCGTCACGAAGGCCACTTCCAACAAACTACACACCTCCATCAACAGCTGTCTTCGCTCAATACTACTCAAGATCAGATGGCCATCCAGGAAAAACCAGCAACAGGGAGGCATCTTCGGCAATGAACGAACTAATCAACCCAGCAGGAAACAACTGTGCAACAAATATGCAGGAACAAATGCAGGTGGATTGGATTGGCCATACTCTGAGAAAAAAAAACCACCATCAAGTGACATCCATCACACGCCAGTCCATCAGTCGACTGAAACCCGAATGGGAGTCAGTGAGTTAGTTGGTCGTCAGTGGGGGGTGACATGGAGGAGGAGGTTATACGGAGAGGACATGAAAGCATGTAGGCAGACGTGAAGCCAAGTGATGAAAACGTTGGCAGAGAACCAAGAGCAAAGGAGACGCAATGACTGAAGCCCTATGCTCCTCTAGGAACTAAAGGAAATAATAATAATAATAATGAACACACTAGAAGTCAATAACTCATAAAAAGGATATCAACTAATACAGATATAAACTGACAGTATACAATGAAATATATGAAAAAAAAGTCGTTATTTAAAATGAATTTTAATCAATATTTGACCCTATGCTTTAATTTCTTTGATTCCTTACTCCTCCCCCACCTCACCCCCTGCTCTCCTACTTCCTCTTGTAAATAACACACGCTTGACCAGAAGTAGAACATACATACACGTATTTGTACACGAAGGATGGATTTTTATCAACAACAAAAAAAATCGATAGCAGTAAGGAATAAAAAAGAGAAATGAAAATAAATTTAGTTACATGGACTGAAAATGTATTGATCATATTGATATAACTTTAGCTTCAAAAACAAGTAGCCATTTACTTGCTTATTGCTAAAAATAGATTGTTCACAGGCTAGATACTATCAGGAATCGATATCAGTTAGAAAGCTACTGAATATTAGATAGCAATACGTATCTATAGCCTCATCCGGGAAAGAATCCAAGACCTACACGTTGCCATTCAGCTATTAGGTTGATTTTTTACTGTTCCTTTACGTTCCCCGTGGAACATAGGGCGCATTCAAGCTAGAGGCTTGAAGTTCGCGTAGCAGTGGTGTTTTATTTTTATGGGATAGGGTTGCTAGCTGCCTCATACCCAACCTTCCCTCTTTAGCAGTTTTATTAATGCCTTAGCTAGGTAAAAGAGGAGTGCGTCGGTGATGGTGGGATGGAACTTCGGAACCACATATGTGGTTGGCGAGCATTCTACCGCTGTGCCACCGACGCTTCAGTCGTCAGGTTAGTATCTGCTATCCCATGAGTTCTAACTTCTTACAGTTGGGAATAATATAGAGCCATCGCTGACAAATATCATCAGCGAGTATCCGCCATCACACACCCAGCTAGCTTAGTGGAGCCCTATCAGTGTTTGACAAAATCCAAGTTATACCTCTACTTTTAGCCATCATCATCATCATCATCACAGAAAATGCATAGCATTGATGAACGACAATCTAAGTCAAAAAAGAGCCTATGCAATATACTCACGCATAATAAAGCCATCAATTAACAACAGTAATTTGACGGTAACTGTGAACAATACAGACCAAACCGAACAAAATACCGAATAACATTTAACACTTAATAATAATTCATAAGTGTCACGCCTTACATTGTCTCTATCACATAGAACATTGGCTGGCCAAATATGGTATCGTTGGGTTCCTATACTTGACAGTACGAGTATATAATCTTTTCTACTGACTTCTAGTTCTACCAGATGAGATACAGCAAGGGGAGAGTTGAGAATAGAGGGGATGTTGAGGGTTAGACAATATGGATTTAGACCATTTCTCGCATGAGTTTAGATGTCGATCAACTAATGTAGTGACAAGCTGACTAATTTGCTCTCCACTTGCCCGGCTTACAACCTTTCATACCTTTCTCAGTAAACAAGGAAAGAAAAAGGCGCAGTAGTTAAGTACAATAGGTAAGGTATACGAGTTAGTTAACAAATTGTAAAAGTAGAGGTTGAGTGATTCCAGATAGTTTCAGCTTCTTAATATAGTAACTTAGGTGTGACATTTCCTTGGAGATAGCTGAAATATGGGATGACCAAGTAAGGTTAGAGGACAGAACTATACCAAGGTATTTTGTGTTCGACTTAGTTTCTATTACAGTCCCATCTATGCTACAAACATCGCGTTTACTGACCCAGTCATTGTAGATCACGTTTATGTCTAAAGGAGAAGCTAATAGTCTGACATTTAGAGGGATTTAACGTAAGACCATTTAGGAACTGAAATGGTAGAGCACGTTGACTGCTTCACTTACTTGGGAAGTACCATCAGCCCCAACGGGTTGATCTCTGACGAAATCTCAGCACGGATACAGAGGGCTAGTTTCGCATATGCCAGTTTACGCCGTCTCTGGCTTAGTAGACATGATATCCGGCTGGCTATCGACCAAAGGGCGTATGTACTGCTCATCAGTCCGCTCCGTCCTCCTTTATGGCTGGCTGTGAGACCTGGCCATTGAGAGTGGAAGACATGAAAAGATTAGCTGTCTTTGATCATAGGTGTCTGCGCTCTATCTCCCGTGTGAATTGGTTTAATAGGGTGAGCATTATTGAGGTTAGGCGTCGAGTGCTAGGTAAGGAGGGGAAATCAATCGACGAGACTGTGAAGTTACATCGACTGAGATGGTTAGGACATATGTTACGTAGGCACGACTAGCCATCGCCTTCCTCGACAATGGTCAATGTTAGCTGACATACAGTTAGGCTGGAAAAAAAATTAGCTAGCGGCGGTCAAAACAAAACATGACACCAGTCAGTGAGATGCACAACAGTTAGTTTAAGCCACGTAGGAAGGTGTAGACTTCCTGACTGACTGGTTGGGGTCTTCGAGACAGTAAAAACCAATGGTTGGAAACAATTGGTGACATGGCTCAAAATCGTTCTCAATGGCTAGCGCAGATGCATCCACTCCTTGTGACTTATGATTTCCAATGAAACTGTTTTGTTCTTCGTTATTACTATACCTTTGTCTCACACTTCTGTTTACTGTCTATATTATGCATTTCTCCTACTTTCTTCTCTTGCTTTGTGTGCTACATGGAGTGTGGCGACTTGAACTGCAGCACATATGTGCAAAATTCTATGTCGAAAACAGACAGACAGACAGACAAACAAGATCATTTAGCTTAGACCACAGACTGATGGCCAACAAAAAGCCAGTAATTTCGCAATAGTCTCAGTGGGAGCTGACACGAAGCAAGACGATCAGATCATCAGCATATTTGACGAAGTTGATTTCACAGCATAGAAAGGAGTTTTTCTTTTTACCTGTTAATTCTATCAACGACGAGACTATAAAACAAGGCCCGACTAATAAATGCGACAGTCAGTTGTGGTGCATATTTTTGAACAAGTGAAACGCTTGCCAGACAACTCCTTTTTTATTAAAAAACAAAAAAACACAAAACAACTAACTAATGCCAGAATACAAAAAAAATAAATACAGATGACCTATTTAATTAACACTAGGTGCATACAATAATGATGGCGATGGTATTCACATCGTCAGAGGAAACCGCAGAGAAATTCTTTTTATTAAAAAACAACAAAAATTAAAAACGAAATCAGACCAAGTAAAATTAATAATAATAATAATAATAATAATAATAATAATCACAACAAATAGAGACGACGTAGAATAAAATAAAACAGAACGGAACAAAATAAAACAAAAGATAATTGAACGGTATCTGTTTACCGATAGATAGATAACTAACTAACTACACTTTTACACGACTAGTGAAGCGAAAACAACGACAACTACTACTACTGTTGTAATTTACATCCAAAATTCCTGTTAGCAAAAACTACACGTATTATATGAAATATTATTTTTAATGAAATGCAGAAAAATTTCAAAAGTAAACAGTTGAATAAGTGAATATATTTAAAAAAAAAACACAGCTTAGAATCTGGAGTAAGAAAGAATAACAGAAATTGAAAAAATAACAAGAGTGGTTTTTCTCAATAGGTTGGAGACTTTCATCGTGAGCTGATATCAGTTACAGAACAATTGGAAAACCAGCCAGCTTTTTCATCAGCCTAGTTTGGAACTCTTCAGTAGTACGCATCCACCGCCAGGGTTCGGACTCAGGACTTTCTGGTTACAAGACTAGCGAGCAAGGTCGTAAACCATTAAGCCACTGGGACCTGACCCAATGGCCAACACATGAATTGTAGCTCCTGCCAATTCAAGACATAGCGTGACCACTTCGCAATGTCTACTTCGATGAATAACTGTCCTCATCTTCAACCTGCTGTACCCTATTGGTCACGGCTTCCCACGAGAACCCCAGGTAACTGCCTGAATACGGCCAGGCGAAATTATGGCACTATGACATGATTTGGCAGAAGTTAGAATTCGTGAGCCATTGGATCGGGTCTTAGTGTCTTAATGGTCTACGAGCTAGCTCGCCTTGTAACCAGAAGGTCGTGGGTAGAAACCCTGGTGGTGGGTGAGTACTGATGAAACAGCTGTCTGTCCAGTACTCCCTACTAGTTTTCCAATCGTTCTCTAACCGATGTCAGCGCATGATGAAATCCTCCAACCATTCAAACAAAATCCCTACAAAACCAATACTTGAAAATTCATCTTAATGTAGATTTTGTCATGAACCGACATCAGGAAGCAAGCTACTGGACAGCAGTTTCATTCCAGTTTGCAATACTTCAACAGTGAGGGACCACAAACTCACTCCCCGAATCCCCTCTCTCAAAAACAGGAGTCGAGCCAACGATGTTCAGATTACAAGACTAACCTCAATGACCATCAAGCTAGTTGGCTGGAATTAATATCCACACAGGTCCTACTATGCCAGGAAGATTGTTAGGATAGAGATTCGACTAAAAGCCATCACCGGCATAGTGTGAGTTTTTTACACTATGCCGGGCGTTTGTGGGCGAAGTCGTACTGCTGGGGAATAGGGATGTAACAGTAGTAAGTTGCTCCCCTCAGATGCCCAGCAAGCCAGCCACCTAGGCTGTCCCTCTACTCTGGAGAGAGTAGAGACTCCAGAAATTTTACATCCCGACTTACCCCATGGCAGTCCCTAGTTGGCAGTAAGTTATTAATACCGAACCAATCCGAGAAACCAGTTCATACAGGCCGTGAGTGACCGGCCTCAAACAGATGTACCTTGGGCTCTGTGGTCACGCAGCACTACCCGAAGAAAAAATCAAATTCCACGGTGTGGGCACCCAGGAATTAACAACCGCACATACACTTCCAAAAGCATACAAAGCAACTGGGTTGAAAATACAATCACCTGTAAATTTTAACTTCTGATTTCAAACCCCAGTTGGTGCGTACTTATAAAGAGTCTCAAACTAACACGAAACAGCTATCCAATACTCCAATAGTTTTCAATGGTTCTCTAAGTGACATCAGATCATGATTAAACACCTGCAATCAGTTAAATCGTCTGCAAAGCAATACTTGATGCATGGTGCCACCTCCAACCAATGACATCGAGAAGTATACCCATCACACTAAGCCACGGTGGAACGGACGAAGATGTCAAATTGAGAATCGGAAAGGCGAGAAACACATTCATCAACCTGAAATCAATCTGGAAATCTTCCGCTGTCACTCAGCATCAACAACAAAATTCGGATTTTCAATACAAACGTCAAGTCAGTCACTTCTTCTACACAGATCAGAAACTTGGCGGCGGGTCACAAAGAATATTTCCAACAGCCTGTTGCAGACCCTTATCAACAACAACTGTCTTCGCTCTATACTGAAGTTCAGATGGCCGGAAACAATCACCAACAAGAAACTATGGGAACAAACAAAACAAGAACCAATCACCCAACAAATATGCAGGAGAAAGTGGAGATGGATTGGTTGGACACTCGCTGAGGAGGCCGCTGGGTGACATCGCGCGTCAGGCCAACGCTCGAGTGGAACCCGAAAGGGAAGCGGCGAGTGTGACGTCCAAGAGTGACATGGAGGAGATCGTGTGAAGAAGAGTTGAAACAGTATGGACTAACATGGATGCAGGTGAAAAGTACAGCACAAGACAGAAGCAACTGGAGGCGTGCAGTTGAAGCCCTATGTTCCACTAGGAACCAAAGGGAACAATAATAATAATAAACCACGGTGAATCCCACTACTGACCATAACTTCTCTCATTAGAACTTCCGGAAATCTATCCTACAGCTATTATTGAGCTGTAGACTGATATTCTTATTGTTGGGTTTTGCAAGAATCCTAGAGACTTTCAAACTAGAACAAAACAGTCTGTCTGTCTGTCTGTCTGTCTGTCGTCCTCTGACTTCAGATATCGGTGTTCGTGATGAAATTTACATTGAAATAATTAAGTGAAAAACCCGTAGAAAATCCACAAAATATGCAGTAATTAATCAATATCAACCTTATATGCACATATATATGTGTATGTGTGTGTGTGTGTGTGTAGAATTGATTCGATATTCTCATACTCATAGTTACTTACTCAATAAAACTTAAATTAGCTTAAAAGGAGTTAACATTTTCTTCACACATTCACAAACACAAACACACACTTACACATACATACATTCATCAACTTATAATACAGAGTTCAACTAAAGCTTAGTATTTTTGCACAAAAAAAGATGCTTTGAAAGAGTACATATAGATGCATATCATATGTCATAGAAAATGAAGATACTTTTAACAATAATGACATAACGGCTATATATATATATATATATATATATATATATCACTACTTATCAAAGTGACAAAGCTATTATACTGTTAAAATCAATTAATGAATATTTTGAAATGTTAAAAAAACAAAGTAAAAGACTATGATAATTGTTCACTAAAGAACCTTCAGCATAAAATAGACATAATTTAATGTGGACTTGATTGATTGAACTGGATTCCAAATCCGAAATAAAATACCTAGGCGTCAGTCTATCTGCTGATCTCTCCTGGTCGTCTCATATCTTGATGATTTCTAAGAAAATATTCCGTCTTACCTTCTACATCAAGAAGTTAAGACATTCTGGATTAACCCAACCCTTACTCCTACAATTCGTTAACTCTCGCATTCTGCCTATTATTCTCTATTGTTCCGCCTTAGTTTTTCCAGGGCTACTGAAGAAAGACTATACCTTATTACGCAGGATGTGAAAGGTTGTCAGCAGGGTAAGCAACGTGACACTTAACCAGCTTGTTAATATTCTGGTTGACAGGCACATAGACTCATGTGAAAAATGGGCTAAATCCGTTTTATCTAACTCACACCACCCTCTTCATTCACAACTCTCCCCTTGTATCTCATCAGGCAGGAACAGAAGCTTATGTAGGAAACTATATGCTCGCACTAGCAAGTACAAATACTCAACCATACCCTAATTAGCTCGTGTTCCATGTGATAAAGAAAGCACTAGGCGTGACACCTATAATTCATTAAATAGTCAGTAGTACAACTGGATCTCGTCTTTCCAACTCACATCATCAATAGGTACAACATTTTCTTTCTTTTCCTTTTCTCTCTCTCTCTCTCTCTTTTCCGTTATGTGCTGCTTTGTCTCTTTCTCTCGCTTACGCCAGTTAATAAGACAGCTCCCACTTTTCTAACACCTTCAAACACTGTTTCAGCTTTACCTTTGCTACCGACATGTTAATGTGTTGCTGTAATAATGAACTGAGATTTCCTCAATCTATGTAGAATTCTATATATTGATAATGTACTAACTGGATGCAATACTGCAGTAAAAATGCCTAGAATTCCATTCTGCATCATATGTATTGTGTTGGAATAAAGCAAATTATTATTATTAGTCACTATCCGCCATATCACATCAGTTTGAGTCCTTAGATATCGTCAAAGCATCCACACAAAGAGGCGACATATCACCCTGAGGTCGAGCACTTCTATCCAATCAAGCCGTTACTCAAGGGGTGGCTCTCGTAGCCCGAGTAGTTTATTGGATAACACTTTGACAACTGAAACGACGTGCACTGGGTTAGAGCCCCCACTGGGAACACCATCACTGACTGGGGAATGCAGGTACATCCACCAAATGACGAGTCCCAAATAGAACGAAGTGCTCGTTATCTTAGATTCCACTGCTAGTTGTTATCATTCACCGAATTACTTCAGATAAAATGTATCAGATTATGTCAGTAGGCATTTCATTTATAATTATAATTATAATAAATTATTTATGATCAAAGCGGGTAATAAAGATTCAAAAATCCATAACCACCAGTGTTGTTACAGCCAGGAGGGGAAATTTAGTGTTACTAAACTGTATCAAGCTTTAAACTATTCAAAGCATTGCTGATTTCATCATTTTCAGTCATATATATATATATATATATAGTGGCGGATATTTTGTAATTCATTTATGTTCCCAGTGGAACATATGATGCCTTCAAGCTACAGGCTTGAAGTTTCGGTAGCAGTGGTGTTTATTTTTACGAGAAGGGGTTTATAGCCTTATACCCAACCTCTCTCCCTCTTTACTTATCTTACTACTGGCTTAACAAGGTAAAGGAGTGTGTTGGTGGCCAGGTATCGAACCCCGAAACACATGCATGGTCGGCGATCATTCTACCGCTGTGCCACCGACATACCGTCACGGGTTTTAATACTATTCAGTTAACTCTTGTTATTGATTATTGTTTGATCCGGATATATGATGGATCATTGTCAGGTTAAATTCTGATTGATTTTTTCCCCTTCAACAATCACTTGAATCTCCATATTGTTTTCAACGACCAAACTTAACTCTGTGTGAGAATATCTGCTTTTCATTGGAGATGGAAAATAATTGTATCACTTCGATATGTACTTGTGTTCTCCGAGCTGACTGGATGGTTTATTTGTGAAGCTTTCACTACCCTACTAGGCAACATCTTCAGCGCATACTTCAATTTGACTTCAAATTGAAGTTGCCTAATAGGATAATGAAAGCTTTGCAAACAAACCATCCAGCTAGCTCAGAGAACACAACTACATATCAAAATCATCCGCCTGAGGAGCGACAAATCTTCTCCATTATACATATCTAGTATTTGTATCATTTTATCAGAAGTTTGAAAACTGTGATGCCAATAAATTTCAGCTCAATACTTAAGTGTTAACACAGACTTCCTCTTCGAGTAAGGTTACTTGACAAAAGATTCGGCGGTTTGGGCTAGTTAAGCTGAAATCTTGGAGCAGTCTTTGCCTGTTGTTTTAAGCCACTCACGGAGATGTAGACTATCTGTTTGGGGTCCCTAAAATGCTATGATTGAATGTTGGCAGACTGTTATTGACATGGCTCTTGCTGTTTTTCATCTCTGAGATGCATTAAGTCCTCTGTGTAATTATTCTTCCTCTTATATTTGTCTTTTTTCACTCTATCATTGTGTACATGATAACTCGAACTGATGTACTATTGTGCAAGGCTCTATATTGGAAATTCATTTCATTATTTGATAGTAATGATAATGATAATTTAATTTCCTAAACTGCAATACTTAATAAACACCTTTATTGTGAATAATGCAAGCCTACTGGAAATTGCTTTAACAATATGGTGTTCAGTACCCAAGTATTTATCAACCTCATTCAAACGCCGGCCATGTGACAATGCCACATTTCATATGATCCACAACAGGAAACGCAGCGAGGCGTTCGAAGTGAATATAGGAGTAAGAAAAGGCAGCCTGCCTATTATCACCCACGATGATATTCCTAATTGTGGTGGACCGGATTATGCGTCAGATGGTCTGTTGGGAGTGAGTGAGAAGACAGAAATACGCTGGACCACTGATAAGAAGACTCTAGAAGATCTGGATTGCCCATGTGGATGATTTATGTTTAATGTCACACAAACACTGAGACTTACAGGCGGAAACCAACAAACTACCTAAAGAAGCAGGCGACGAAGACAGAATTCCAGGGTAACATAGAGAAGACGGAGGTGAGGGAGATAACCAACTAACCAGCCACCACCACCACCAACAGCAACAACAACCAGTACCAATCACCGTCACCAGGAGAAATTTCACAGAAGTCACTTCCTTCATTTATGTAGGATAAAAAGCATCGTTTCAACCACAGGAAGTTGGAACGGATGATGATGTCAGGGTTAGTCAGCCAGAAACGGAAAAGCAACATACACCTTCACCAACCTGAAATCAGTTCGGAAATCTTCGCCTCTCAATCAGCATAAAAAAGAAGATAGAGATTTCCAACGCCAATGTGAATTCAATCAGTCACTTCTTCTATAATGGTCAGTAACTTCCACTGCACGTTACGAAATGCATTTCCAACAGCCAGCTGAAGACGTTTACCAACAGCTGCCCACTTTGCTGGCTGACTCCATACTGAAGATCAAATGCCTGGCCAGCCGGATGGCCAGAAAGAATTAGCAAGAAGAGACTCTGGCTGTGAAGAAACCAACTAAGAGCCGATTGCTCAAAATGGAGATGGATGGATTGGGAATACGCCACTGAAGGAGACCATCAAATGACATCGCGTGCAGTGCAGTTCATCGCTCGAGAGGAATGCCAATGGGAAACGACGAGTGGGTCATGAGTGTGAGGGTGACATGAAAGAGATGAGATAATATGAGCAATTGTGGACACAGCTGAAGAGGACACCAAGGAGTAGAATCAAGTGGAAATATGTTGTTGAGGCGGAATGTTGCACTCGGAACATAAGGGAATAATAATAGCCATACTGGAGGTTGAATCACTTAATTTTACTTGTTCTCGTTTAGATATTTCCCTGAAGATTTATTTCTGGCAAATTATTTTATCCTTTTGCATTCCAAGTGAAACATAGGGCTTCAAGTTTGAGTCTTGAATTTTCGGCACCAATGTTAATTATTTTTTTAAAGGGGTGGGGTTGCTAACCTCATTCCCAACCTTTCCACATTTCCGTACTTCCTCCCAGTTAGGTGAGGTCTAGGTGTGAGTTGGCCGGTTATCGAACTCGGATCACGAGAGAGGGGGCGCGGTTAGCGACTGTTCCACTACTGAACCACTGATGTATATTTCTGATAAATACTCAAGTCTTAAATAAATTTATTTTGCTATGTTCCATCATAAAAGGATATCGTTTCAAAATCAGGGAGCATTTTACAGTTGTCTTGTTTTAGTTTAAGATTCCAGGGCAATGGTGGTTTAGGGGCAGAATGCTCGTCAACGACAGACGTGGTCAGGAGTTCGGCTCCCAGACGACGCAATTAACAATAATGTTGATTTTACAGGGTGGAGTGGTTAGCCACACTCCCAACCTTTTCTCTCTCTACGAAGATTACTACCAGTTAAGTAAGGTTTATAAGAGTGCATCAGCCGGTATTTATACCCTTCACCATATGCATAGTTGGTTACCATTCTAACACTGAAAAACCAACACAATATCACCAATAAATTCCAGATTTAGTGATCAAAATGAAGGTAAAGTTTGTGGTGTTTCATACTTACACAAAACATTAAGGCTGAATAAGGAGCGCTGTAGGATAACAATTCAGAATGTAAATAGTATGATATTTTTATGACAGATTTTGAAAAAAAAAACTATATCCAAAGTATATAGTGACAAAAAAACTATCCCCAAGAAAACTAACCAGTTACCATGACCGAAGCTAACAATTCACGGATATCCCTCACAGAATTTAGTTTCGTGGCGAAAACATAACGCTTGTTCACTACTCTCTCCTAAAAGTACGAAGTTGCCACAAAAGTAATTAATCAAAGAAGAACTTAATGATATATGAAATCTAAAGATATATGAAAACAGAGTACAATCCCAACAATACCAGCGGGTTCCACCTGGTGAGATAAGACAACAGTTACTCGCCAATAACATCGGCTGGAGACTGAGCTACATATTGCAAATGGGCAGAATTCGGAATTCACGAGTCACAGTGGCTGAATGGTCTACGAGCTAGCCCGCTCGCCTACAAAATCACTCAGAGACAAGCTCTGTAGGCTAAAAGACCCGGTGGACCAAATTAAACAAAATAATATAATTTACAAAATACCTTGCAATGACTGTGAGTTAGGCGAACTACATTGGTCAAACTAGTAGATCGGGGGTAGTCAGATTGTCGGAACATAAGAATTTAGCTAATGTAAGAATGGTTGACCACGCATTAACAGACAACCACACAATAGCGTGGTGGGAGAGAGTTAAGATTCTAAGAAGTAATCTATGTAGGTGGAGAGAGAGATTGATTACTGAATCCTGGTTCATTGAGTCTACACCCAACACATGAAATAGAAGTGACTCAACGCAGATACCGGAGATATGGAACATTATTACCACCAGTCAGTGAAATCAGAGGAGGATAATAAATAATCTCAAAATTCTATTTCAATTCATGTACATCACAACATTCTAACAAGTTACTTATTATGACCATAAGGCATTCGTCTTTTTTCCCATCTGATGGTAATTGATCAGTAACACTCGTATTATTATTTCTGAATGTACATTATCCCACATTGAATTCTATTCAAATATCTAGTCAATTCCACACATGTATATAAATGAAGGAAAAACGTGGTGTGAGTAACTTGACATGATTATGAGCAATAATTTGTGCTCGAAATGTGGTTATCAGTTAATATTACTGTATATACTGTGTGATTTTATCAAAATAAAATCTTATACATAATGGAATTATACTCTACCACAGTCCCCAAGTTCTATACTTATATCAGAAGACCCTCAGTTTGAATTCGGCGGGATGAGTACTGACGAAGCGTCCCGAACTAGGATGAAACAGCTGTCAAGCACTCCCTGGCTTTCTAACGATGCTCTAACTGATGTCAGCTCGAGATCGAATCTGAGGAAAATATTTAGTCACGGCTCAGCGTTAATACTTATCTCCATGAATTACAATGTACATGACTCTGCTAGATGAGTGCCAAGCCAGCTGATTCCAATTCTACTGTGACCTAGATTTCATCCCAATTTCAATCATCTCTCTCTCTGTCTTATTAAATACACTATTAGTAGGAAACAACTCAGATAGATGTATCAGACTTGATGGACATGTATTAGAAGAGGTTGAAACTTTCAAATACCTTGGGTCTACCCTAACAAAAGATGGAAGGTCCACTAAGGAAATAAAAATTCGACTAAACCTAGCCTCTGCCACCATGTCCAAGTTAGGGAAAATATGGAAGAGCAACATCAGCGTCTCAGCAAAAATGAAACTCTACTCGTCACTGGTCCTCTCTGTATTCCTATATGGATGTGAGAGCTGGACCCTGAATGCAGAGTCAGAAAGAAGAATACAAGCCTTCGAAAACAAAAGCTATAGAAGGATCCTAGGAATAAGTTACCTTGAAAGGAAAACTAATGAATATGTCTTACACCAGGTCCATAGACTGGCAGGAAAACAGGAACCACTCCTTTCAATCGTAAAGAAACGGAAACTACAATGGTTCGGCCACACGGTAAGACATGACACATTGTCCAAAACGATTCTACAAGGCACAGTAGGAGGAGCACGAAAGAGAGGTAGACCGAATAAGAGCTGGCTTGACAACATAAAAGAGTGGACTGAAATGCCCTTGGATACGCTACAGAAAATAGCATTAAACCGAGAAGAATGGCGAAGACTGATAGCGCGAACTGTCATAGCACCCCCACGACGAAAGTCAAGGGACTGATGATGATGATGATTAGTAGCCTGTCAATCGAAAAAGATATCCCAGGTAGTCCCCATCTCATTATCACAATTAATTGAAACTAACTAATAGATCACACGTTTACCTCAGCAGATCACATCAAGACCATACCTGTATTGAAAAACGGGTTTGTTATTTTTCTCTCCATCTTTGCTAAACAGAACAATATATAAAATTGTTGTGTGTGTGTGTTTTTAGAGACCCGTATAATGCATTCCAGGAGTATAAAATACTGCCTATAATGAAGATGATGGACACGAATACAAGAAGAGAGTAAGATAGATAGACAGAAAGAGAGAGAGAGGGAGACATAGAGCTGAATGCAATTAATATTCCTGTCTTATCATCAATGCCAATCATTCATATGTTCAATTGGCTTTTGTGTATATCTTCTGAAATGGACTAGACAGACCAGTTAATTAAATAATTAATTAATTAATTAATTAAGCTCATCATAGATATGTTGTTAACATGACGAATAAGAGTTAACTCGATACGTGAGATACAGTTGTCTATATTAGATGGTTGCAGGCAATATAGGCAGGAAGCCCTACCTGGTCTAGGTTTCGTGCTAGTTTGCACTCATCAGTCAGTCAGGAAAGCGTATCTGCGACCGCCTTGAAGGAACTCATGTCCCTTCTCAGATTCGAACCCTGCGTCAAAGAAAAGACTAGACACATCACACTAGTTACTAGTGTCCAATCAACACATCCACTACAGTCCTAGAGGAGGTCAATCGCTAGCCCGAATAGCTCAGTGGTAACGTCTCTGATTGCAGCACTCACTGGGTGACGCAGGTTTTAATCTCAGAAGAGACATGAGTTCCTTCAAGGTCGAAAATACGCCTTGCTGACTGACTGGTGAGTGCTAAATAGCACGAAACCTAGGTCCAAGGACCCTGTGGCCGATTGCCTCCAAACATCTAATATCATCAAATCAATATGCACCATGATAGAGAACCGCCTAGTGGCATGGTAGCCACATTGCGAACCTGACTGATAGGATTCAGTCTGCACCAAACAGAGGACTGGACAAATTACACGTAGTGCAAGTTTTCGGTGTGATTGCTAGCCTTGCAATCAAACTTCCCTCTATTTTGGGCTTACCATCAGTTAAGCAAGACTAAAGAGTATGTTGGTCAGGAATCGAACCCCAGACCATGTAAAGCAAGGTTAGCGAATGTTCTACCTCTAAAACACCGACGCACGCACACACACACACTAAGTATGCTAGAGAGTATAAATCCATTACTCTATAGTATGTTAGTTATTGAATGTTGACCAACTGAAAATAGGACTGCTCAGTAACAATAACATATCCCTTTTCACAGAATTAGTCAACTGATAAGATCACAGACGTCAATCAAGTTCGCAGCATTTTCCCATTTCATTCATCATACACGGAATTATCAGAAATTAGGCGGCAGTATGAAACATTAAATTCCAATCTACTGATCGAATCACAAGGTCAAACTCGAGCCCAAACAGCCCAGTGGTAATGTCTCTGACTGCAGCACTCACTGAATGATGCGGGTTTGAATCTCAAAAGAGTCATGAGTTCCTTCACGCATGCAGATACGCCTTGCTGATGAGTGCCAACCAACACGAAACCTAGGTTCAAGGCTTCCTGTGCTCGACTGCCTCCAGCCATCAAATACAAACAATTCAAAGTGCACCATGATGGAGAACCACCTAGTGGCATGGTGGTCACATTGCAAACGTGACTGATAGAATTCAGTCTGCACCAAACAGAGGACTAGACACATACATCACACTAGTTACTAATTAGTGTCTAATCAAAACTGGTAGAATAGTGTTAAATCTACTGTAATACTTAAAGGTATGAATCTCCATATTATATAATTTATGAAATAGAAACGAAATAGTTGTCTAACAGCCATGCATTCCTGTTAAGTATTCACTGTTAGAATGTCCCCCCCAGCTACACACGTGGTCGAAGGCTCAATTCCTGACCTAGTTTCTTAGCCGACCATAACTCCACAAAAGAGGGGAGATTGGGCTTAAGGCTTGAAACCTCGTACCACAAAAGAAAAAACACCATCGCTAGTGACACTTCTACAACTTGAAGTCCCACATTCCACTCGGAGTACAAGAGAATGTAAAAGAATAACAAATTCCCAGAGTTACTCTTCCTGCATGGAATGGGATTTTTAAGTAATCAGTAAGATGCGCCCTCAACCTTGCACACAAGCACTAGCAGGCACGAAACTGAGGTTCACAGCTTCCTATTGATTGCTCCTTCATATCTAGGAATAATTTTTAAAAAGTGCACTGCAGTGCTGAGTCTCGTAGATTGACGATCACATTTCAGACTTAACTGATAGAACTCAGTCAGCATCGCCCCCCCCCAACCCCTCCCAAGTATCCAAACAACATGATTATTGATTTAATTACTCAAAGATAAAACAACATAAATTCATAACAGAGATGATATTGATTGTAAACATTACCTCTAAACTAAAATAACCTCGATCAACATAATCGCCAAGAAATAGATATCGGGTTGTTTCAGGTGGACCGCCAACTTCGAATAATTTCATTAAATCGTAGAATTGACCGTGTATATCTCCACAAACTGATTATTTTTTTGAAAAAAAAACACATAGTAAAAAAAAAATTAGACAAACTAATAAGCAATGATGACTAAATGCATTATTTAAGATTAAAATAAAAAGAATTTAGTCTAAGGAGAATTTTCATTATTGGGCATATTCATTCTTCAGGCTAAATCATCACTGTCTCTTCTGTGTTCATGCATGATTTGCAGTTCTTATATAATCTAGTAACAGCATTGACCCCCTACAGTCTGGTAGATGAACTCCTTCATCAATCTTCGTATGTTTGGCATGCGATTCGCCCCTGTAAAATGTAAGGTGATGTTACAGGATTTGACTACACCGACTCCTAGATTAGAAATAGGAAGTGGAGTGGTAGAGCACGTTGACCGCTTCACTTACTTGGGAAGTTACATCAGCCCCAACGGGTTGATCTCTGACAAAGTCTCAGCACGAATACAGAGGGCTAGTTCCGCATATACCAGTTTACGCCGTCTCTGGCTTAGACATGATATCCGACTATCGACCAAAGGGCACGTTTGCTGCTCAGCAGTCCGCTCCGTTCTCCTTTATGGCTGTGAGACCTGGCCATTCAGAGTGGAAGACATGAAGAGAATAGCTGTGTTTGATCACAGGTGTCTGCGTTCTATCTCCCGTGTGAAGTGGTATAGTAGGGTAAGCAATACTGAGGTTAGGCCATCGGTCGAGTGCTATATAACGAGGGGACATCAATCGACGACGCTGTGAAGTTACATCGACTGAGATGGTTAGGACTTGAGTGACGTATGCCTAGTCATCGCCTTAATCGACGGGCAATGTTAGCTGACATAGGGTCAGGCTAGAAAAGAGCTAGGTAGTGGTGGTCAAAGCAAAATATGGCACCAGTCGACGAAATCTACAACAGTTAGTTTAAGCCAGCCACGTAGGAAGGTGTAAACTTCCTGACTGGTTGGTGTCCTCAGGACGGTAAAAAACCAATGGTTGGAAACAATTGGTAATATGGTTCAAAATCGTTCTCAATTTCTGGCTGGCGCAGATGCATCCACTCCTTATGACTTATGATTTCCAATGAAACTATATTGTTCTTCGTTATTACTATTCCTCTGTCTCACACCTCTGTTTACTATCTTTATGATGCATTTCTCCTACTTTCTTCTCTTGCTTTGTGTGCTACATGGAGGGAGTGTGACGACTTGAACTGCTGCACACATGTGCTAAGTTCTATATCGAAAACAGACAGACAGAAGGATGAACTCCTTGAATGGATGCATCGATATGATCAGGATTAAAAACTCAAAGTTACTTATTCGTCAGAATCCAGAATGAGCGTTTCGCCTTATTTAGGACTCGTTGACCGGATGTATTTTCTCTATTCAGTGAATGATCATATCCTCACTGAAACTCGAAGACTGTACTCACAGATTGGTATATGAGTGGATGCCATGATATTACCAGCATTGAAAAATCCAAAGCTACTTGATTGTTGGGGGTTAACAGTGGAGTTCAGGAGGTACATCTCCTCATATTTGGGGTCTAGTTACAGGAAATTTCACTAGATCTTCAAAACTTCTTTTTCTACTAGGAAATGTAACTTTTTCTTTTAAAAAAACGACATTTTCCTAGAATCAAATTTACAATTTTGGAAACCACTACACATGACTCCCTTTGAAAACTAGACCACATTATGTGATAAAATGAACGGTAAATAGGAAAATAAGTGAATCTATGTATTACCAACTTCCCTCAAAAGTAATCAATCAAAATTTGAATTGATTCGGCACTCTGAGCTGACTCAGTCCATTTGCACTAATGATGAACTCTCTGTCAAACAAGCAAAAGAGATATCGGATGTTTATATCAACTTCACCACCAACCAAGACTCATCCGGGGGTCCGGGTTTCGGTCCCCGGTCGACGAACTCCTTAACCTTACTAAGTTGAATGTGAGGCTAGCAACTCCATCTCGTGAAGAAATAAATACCACTTCAACTGAAAATTGAAAGCCGAAGCTTACAGACCTATTTTCCAGCCGGAACGCAAGGAATGAAATAAGAATGGATCATTCCAATCCAGGTCACAAAAAACATTTCCAACAGGTTGTAGACCTTTATCAACAACAACTGTCTTTGCTCTATACTGAAGATCAGATGGCCGGAAACAATCACAAACAAGCCAAAACTATGGAAACAAACAAAACAAGAACCAATCGCCCAACAAATATGCAGGAGAAAGTGGAGATGGATTGGACACTCGCTGAGGAGGCCGTTGGGTGACATTGCGTGTCAGGCCAGTGATCGAGTGGAACCCGAAAGGGAAGCGGCGAGTGTGACGTCCAAGGGTGACATGGAGGAGATCGTGTGAAGAAGAGTTGAAACAGTATGGACTAACATGGATGCAGGTGAAAAGTACAGCAGAAGACAGAAGCAAGTGGAGACGTGCAGTTGAAGCCCTATGTTCCACTAGGAACCCAAGAGAACAATAATATTTCAAGTATTGGTTTGGTAGGGATTTTGTTTAATTGTATGGAGGGTTTCATCATGAGCTGACATCAGTTAGAGAACCACTCGAGAACCTGGGAGTCCTAGTTTGGGACGAAACAGCTGTCCAGTACTCCCAGGTTTTCCAGTGGTTCTCTAACTGATGTCAGCTCATGATGAAACCCTTCATACAATAGAACAATAATAATAATACTTCCAATCCATTTAGCAGTGAAACATTTGCTTGATATAAGTGGTTCCTGTTGGTATTAGATGGTTGGAGGCAATCGGCAGGAAGCCTTGGACCTAGGTATCGTGCTAGTTGGCACTCACCAGCAAGGCAAATCTGCAACCTTGAAGGAACTGATGTCCCTTCTGAGATTCGAACCCACGTCACCCAGTGCTGCAGTCAGAGACGTTACCACTGAGCTAATCAGGCTCGCGACTGACCTCCTGTAGGACTGTGTTGGATATT
The DNA here is from genome assembly GCA_944472155.2 of Trichobilharzia szidati. Classification (NCBI taxonomy): domain Eukaryota; kingdom Metazoa; phylum Platyhelminthes; class Trematoda; order Strigeidida; family Schistosomatidae; genus Trichobilharzia; species Trichobilharzia szidati. The sequence continues at coordinate 33,468,131 of OX235276.1, read as the reverse complement.
TTTGATTGAACACTAGTCAGTAACTAGTGTAATGTGTCTAGTCCTATCTTCGGTGCAGACTGAATTCTATCAGTCATGTTTGCAATGTGGCCACCATGCTAGGTGGCTCGCCATTACGGTGCACTTTAAATTTTTGGTATTAGGTGGTTGGAGGCAATCGGCAGGAAGCCTTGGACCTAGGTCCAAGGGTCGAGTGATAGAATTCAGTCTGCACCCAAGATAGGACTAGACACATTACACTAGTTACTGACTAGTGTGCAATCAAAAATAAGTGGTTCCTAACTATTCACACTAATCAGTAGTATAAACTAACATTTCCCGTCTACATAGAAAAAAGTAAATCATAGTCATGTCGTATATAAATGAATGGATAACGTGTCGAATACAGTTTATTGTTTGCATATATACACACATATATAATTGCAAAGACTTATAGTTCATTTGGATGACACTGATATAGCTGAGATGTTCTCCTATATAAGCAAGATGATTTAATTGGCATAGCTTTCCTTGTCTTAATGGACAACAACTTCAAGATCGACTTCAAAATTAAGTGAGGGAGGAGTAAACGTGTCACAACCAAAGTCAAGGTCTATCAAAGTCGACCTTCAAGAACCGATTAGATACAGGGAATGCTAGAAAATATCATTCCAAATCAAGTTATGCCTGCCTTTTTGAACTTGGAGAGGATAGATACAGTATTCTACTAATTTACTAAGTACTTCTTCTACAAATCTACAGTGTTAGGTGGGCTCATGGCTTATAAGACTAAGGTTTAGAGTCTAGAGTTAATGTTAGAACTGGGAGTTAGGATTATGGTTAGAGTTAGAAGTAGGTTGAAGAATAGTGTCGGAAATATCAATGGATCTCAAAATACCATGACCTACAGTCACCTGGATGAATGGGTATATCATCCATGGTACGATTTCTGTCTAGTGACTGGGAGAAATTCTTACATCAGTGTAATATCATGTTTGCAATATTTCTTAGTGTATTTTTCAACGATTATGCAACTCTTTTGAATCTGAATTCTGATTGGTTGTTCAAGGTCACTGTGGTTTTCGCTACGATAGTTTACCTTTGTCGAAGTAGGCTTTGAAAATTCTTTATCGGTGCAATAACCGTCCATAACCTAATGACTATTGAATGTGATAAGTTGTTTCCCAAGATTTTTTCAAGTTACTATCCTCTTGTTCATCCTAAATCGTTACGGATTATTTTGTCGTTCTGATATTTGACCATTTGTCCATACGATCTCTTTTTCATTGCTCCACAGATCTGGTCTGTGACTTTAGATTCACCTATTTACCAATGCTTCTAGAAATTCTATGGTATTCTTGATATTTCTAGTCTCTAGAAATGAACAATCGTGTGCAAGTTCACCGAGGTGGGTGCTTACTACACCAACGTATTTCATTCCTTGCCATCTGAATAGAAAAAAGGGTTTCAGGTTTGAAGCCTAGATGTTTCAGTAGTAATGGTATTATTTCCCTTAGCGGTGGGGACGGGGGTGATGTTGCTAACCACACGCTGCACCACCCTCTCTTTTCTGGGTTTGATACCTGCTAGGTGAGGCTAAAGAATGCGTCAGCTGGGAATCGAACTCCGAACCACCCGTGAGTTTGGCGAGCATCTCACTGTTTCCCAAGTAAATCAGACAGCTCAGGGAACACAACTATGCATATGTCTAAAAAGGGTGTCTAACTATCAATTCTCTGTAGAGATCAACACCACTCAGCATGAAAATGAAAATAAGATCCGGATTTTCAACTCCAATGTGAATTCAGTCAGTGCTACTTACTATAGGGATCAGAGGCTTGACACTGCGTCCCAGATGCCAATTCCAACAAACTACACACCTCTATCAACAGCTGTCTTCGCTCAATACTGCTCAAGATCAGATGGCCTGCCAAAAAAGATCAGCAATAGGGATCTCTAGGAACGAACCGACCTAGCAGGAACCAATTGTACAACAAATATACTCAGGAGGAAATGGAGGTGGATTGGCCATACTCTGAGAAAACCATCAAGTGACATCACACGCCAGGCCATCACTCGAGTGGAACACGAATGGGAAGAGGCGAGTTAGTCGGTCGCCAATGCGAGGGTGACAGAGAGGAGAAGGTCATACGTAGAGGATACGAAAACATATGGACAGACGTGGAGCCAAGTGATGAAAACGTTGGCAGAGAACCGAACACAACGGAGACATGCGACTGAAGTCCTATGCTCCTCTAGGAATTAAAGGAAACAGCAGCAACAACAAAAACAACAAGGGCGCGATTACGTAATGTTTTGATGCCATAGTAGACAGTTGAGTTCCAAACTCGATGACGTAAAATTAGCCTAATTCACAGTGAACAATTTATCACATTTGAAATCATCTATCCGAATTGACAGTACTTCAGTCTAGCAAAAACATTACTTTTATTATCACTATTATTACTAATAGGACTTCACCTTATAATAGTAATAGTAATAATAATAATCATGCCCATACTTCAAATAGTTAACAAATCTCTACCCACCCTTATATGTAATTATCATGGAGAAAGGAAAAGCATAGTTAGGATAAAAGAGAGACAGAGAGGCAGAAAGGGACAAGAAAGAATTGGACAAAATAATCATCGTTATTTTTCGTTTTTATTTGTTCTGTTTTGTTGTTTGTCTTTTTTGCTGTTTCAGAATAAACCCTGAAAACGAGATTTTCATAAAAAGATAAAGCATAATAGTGAATCTATTTCTGAAAAAAAAAGTAAACTTTCTAATCTCCTGTAAACTAAATCAGTTTCATGAAGTGATGTGTATATACAGATTAACGCAAATAGAAGCATCCAAAAAGTTATACAGGAGAAAGAAGTCGTATAGATTTAGTCTGTTATCATTGTCTATGATTATGTAATCAGTCTTTTTTTCTTCGTCAACAGGCAGTAAAAACTACTCTTTCAAGAGTTGCTTTGTAAGGATTAGTTTTGTTTTTACGAGTTTGACCACGCAGTGATTGATATCAGTTAGAGAACAATTGAAAACCAGACAGCTGTTTCATCCTAGTTTGGTAGTACGCACCCACCACTGGGAGTTCGAACCCAGGACCTTCCGGATACAAGTCAAGCTTGCTCGTATACCATTCAGCCAATGGTACCTGATCCAATTCAATGACCAGACCATGAATTCTAACTTCTACCAATTCGTAATGCATTTAGCGCGACTGGCACCAACCAATGTCATTGATGGGAAATCCATCCTCACTCTTGACTGGTTGGACCTCACTGGTCACGACTTCTCACTGAAACTGACTACAGGAAACTCCGTCATGTGGCAAGTCACTAGCGAACTAAATCACGAATTGGTAGAAGTTGAAATTCATGTGTTGGCCACTGAATTGGGTCGGGTCCCAGTGGCTGAGTGGTATACAAGCCAGCTTGACTTGTAACCGGAAAGTCCTGGGTTCGAACCCTGGCAGTGGGTGCGTACTTCCGATAATTCCCAAACTAGGCTGACGAAGCAGCTGGTTGTCCACTACTCCAGTACTGGTTTTCAATTTTTTTCCTTCACTTTCTTGAGTGGAACAAAGGGCTTCAAGCTAGCAGCTTGAAGTTTCTGTGGCAGTGTTTATTTTTACAGGATGGGGTTGTTGGCCTCATGCCCAACCTTTCCTCTTCACCAGCATTATTTATGGCTTAGCGAGGTAAAGGAGTGCGTCTGTGGCCGGGGATCGAACCCCAGACCATGTGCATGGTCGGCGAACGTCCTAACCGCTATGCCACCGACGCACACTGGTTTTCAATAGTTCTCTAACTGATATCAATCCGTGGTCAAACTCGTAAAAAACTACTCTTTCATTGATAACGCAATGTAATGCACACACACCCATACACACACTAGCACACATAAATTTACAAAATGACTTTTCTTAAAAAGTTGTGAAACAACTAACCAATCCCCTAACAACTAGGTTTTAAAAAAAATATAAAAAAGCAATTGTAGAGAAAGTGCAATCTATTGTTTATAATCATAAGAAAGTAAATTTTATTTATTTATTTATTTTTTAAAACAGCACCACTTTACTGAATTTAAATCTTAAAATTGGTTGGTTGTACTTTTGCTGTGCTGTGAAATGTCTGTAGCCAATAAGTGAATTTTCCAGGGTAGAATCACTAGCCACAAAATCTCAGTCTTCCGTTTTCTTTCGCGCTTAAGAGACTGGCTAGCAAACTGAGTGTAAAGAATAATGTGAAATCTGTCAGTGCTTTTACTTTTTATGGTTCAGAGAATTGATGCACACTTCATGCAAAGCACTTCCAACAGCCCGTTTGTACACTTTTATCAACACCTGCTCTCTTCACTTGGAAATTAGATGGTTGGATACGATGGAAACCAGGGAACCAACCAAGAAACTTTTGCTCAAAATGTATACCGACGAAAAAGGATATAAAATTTGACACATGTTAAGAAAACCGTTAAGCGACAATTCATGCCAGGCCCTCGAGTAGGACGGCGAGTTGAGCTTGGAGCCGAGGGTGACATGGAGATCGTGTGAGAAGATGGGACCTTATAGGCAATCAATGAGCCGAAAACCAAAGGATGAAATGGAGATGTGTTACTAGAGTCCTATATTCCACTCAGAACCGACGGGAATAATAATAATAATAAAATATAGAATTAATATATCATCACAAACAACATCAGTTCAGGGAACTGTTAAAAATCAGGGAGTGTGCTGAACCGTTATTTTATCCTGTCAATTCAGAACTCGTCAGCAGTGTGTACCCACAACCCCATCGGGGTCTTTCAGGTTACAAGGCGAGCTCATTGACCATTCATTCAAAGGAACAGATTGTCACTGCCCACGAATTTTAACTTTTGTCAGTTCAACAATATATACTGCCACCTGTGGCCGATATAATCAACTGCTCGCCCGTGTAATCTGAAGGTCATAGATTCGGTCCCAAGCGAATTTATGAGTGTGGAGCATTGAAAGACTCCATCCCAGGACGAAACATCTGTCATGCCCTCCTTGATTTTTAACTGTTAGCTAACATAGGGTCAGGCTGGAAAAGAATTAGCTAGCGGTGGTCAAACCAAAACATGGCCTCATCAGTCAATGAAATCCACAATAGTTAGTTTAAGCCACGTCGGGAGGTGTAAACTTCCTAGTTGGGGTTCTCGGGACAGTAAGAACCAATGGTTGGAAACAATTGGTGATATGGCTCAAAATCGTTCTCAATAACTAGCGCAGATGCATACACTCCTTGTGACTTATAATTTCCAATGAAACTATATTGTTCTTCGTTATTACTATTTCTTTGTCTCACACCTCTGTTTACTGTCTATATTATGCATTTCTTCTACTTTTTTCTCTTGTTTTGTGTGCTACATGGAGGGAGTGTGGCGACTTGAACTGCCGCACATCGGTGCAAAGTTCTATGTCGAAAACAGACAGAGAGACGGAAAAAACTGTTTTCTAACTGATGTTGGTTCGTGTTGAAATTTAACATGGAACTATGCTTCACCACAGTGGCATACTTTTACGTTTAGACGTGAGTTTCACCATAGATAAGCGTCAACAAGCTCAAAATCCATGGTTCAAGTGTTGGTTCACAGATTCCCTTGTTGTTCTATAACTGTAGTCAATTCGTGATCAAAACTGAAAAAACCAACACTTCGCAAAATTAATCTATTGCTGCCCACTGCTGACTGACCGCAGAATGAAGTTGTTTGAAGTTCTAATACGGAGTCGTGATCAGTGGGGACCACTAGGTCGAGTATGCGGACAGATACTCACCGATAATACTGGCTGCAGTCGTGCTAATAAAGCAAACTGGAAGAAGTGAGAATTAATTACCTATTGGATTATTTAATAGTGTGAAATATTCCCATATCCCATGAATTAAAAGTCAATCTGAACGAAGAAGAATATTCTTTTCAATAATTTCTCCGCTTCAGGTTCTTACAATTATAAAATATAATATTTGTTGTCGTTACAATAATGATAGTCAGTTATGCGGTGGATACATTTTTAACGTAGAATAACAGATTATTAGTTATGGCGTGTCAAAATAAATAGTCGTATTTGTGTGACAAACATGTGCTAGGCTGAAATCGATTACAAAATATTTCGGTGAAATGGGAGACAATGGTGGTGATTAGTCGTCATAATAGATTTGTAGAGTGTGGGGTAGGAAAATTGACAAGTCAGATCAAGGTTATAAAGGGTGTCAGGTGAGTGGCTAGTACAAAGTGGTCTGTGTTAAACAGGAGATAGTAAGACTGCAATGAGAGGTTCATAATGAAATAACCAGAGTGTGAAATGAAACAGGTGGAGGCATATATTGAGAAAAGATATAATATCACTAATAATAAGTCCGGATTGTATAAAAGGAAAATTCGATAGTATCGAGAGAATGTCCGCATCAAGGGCATAAATTATGACGAATAATAATTGTAATAATAAGCAAAGCAAAGAAAAAAAGGGGAAGAAGCACTCTTGCTGAGAAGAATCATCAATCCAAGTTTGGCCACGGTAGGAACAGCGTCTGGACGTGTTCTTTTTGTGGATACAAAGTTCCGGTTTACTCGATCCTACTGCAACAGATTCAGCTAAGTGTAGGAGACGTAAGCAAACTGTACGTGATAACGACTTCGGAATTCGGTATAGTATATAGCCCTGAAAGCTGTGTTGACATCGATGCGATGTCTAGTATCGACCAAATGTGACAAGATCGAGCTTTTTATTCACTGAATTCCCCCCCCCCGCCTGCTGAACCAAGCTGGTAAATCTTCTCGAACCCGTAGACGAACCTGCCTAATCGTGCGCCCTATATAACTTGAACCACAGGAACAGGTGGAATGGTATATGCACCCCATAACTACTAATCTGTTATTCTACGTTAAAAATGTACCCACCGCATAACTGGCTGTCATTATTGTAACTACAATAAACATTATATTATATTTTATAATTGTAAGAACCTGAACAGGAGAAATTATTGAGAAGAATATTCTTCTTCGTTCAGATTGACTTTTAATTCATTGGATTATTCTTCAATTGGCTAAATGCTATCATGAGTTCACCTTGTAACCTGAAGGTTATGGCTTCGATCCCTGGTGAGCTAGTGGTGGATAAGTACTTCTGAAGAGTCCCAAGAAAGGAGGCGGCAGATATTTAATTACTCCCTGGTTTTGACCAAAAATTGATATTTTATCTTTAAAAATATATGTCATGCATATTCTGGATCTCTTAGTGTTATGAACAATATTCCTATTTCCAAACGCTACTACTCATAACTTAATGTTTTTGGATTATGTAAGACTACTTGGTCGAATTTCACCGTCAATCCACTTCCTCCCCCCCCCTCCACCACCACCCGTGATATGTAATTTCATGTCGTTTGTTACCAACTGATACTAACAACTGACCTTTATTGACATTTCCGTAACCTTTTTTAGGACATCTAACTGTACAAGTTTTAACAAGAAATTACAAGAAGAACATTCTTGACATTGACGTATGCATTTTCTTTTTTGGTTAAATTTTATGAATGTAATGTGTTCCTACACCCTGTTCATCTCGACTCCTGTAACTATACGTCCTACAGTCATACTCATGTGAGGCGAATAAAGGAGGCAAGGGCATAATTCGAAAGAGATTAGGCTAAATCCTGTGCTTTTTACTAGTTGATCACAGATTGATATCAGTTAGAGAACCATTGAAAACCAGTACTGGAGTACTGGACAACCAGCTGTTTCGTCAGCCTAGTTTGGGACTCTTCATCAGTACTCACCCACCACCAGAGTTCCGACCCACGACCTTCTGGTTACAAGGCGAGCTAGCTCCTAGACCATTCAACCACTGGGACCCGATTCAATGGCCAGCACATGAACTCTAACTTCTAACAATTCGTGATTTAGCGCGATCCCAACCAATGCCGTCGGTGGGACATCCATCCTCACACGTGACCCTTACAAACCAAAATATAGAAAATCAATCTGATGCTCACTAGTGACTTGCTACAGGATGAAGTTTCCTGGAGTGACTTCTAGTGAGAAGTCGTGACCAATGAGGTCCATCCAGATATCACGTGTGAGGATGGATGTCCCACCGATGACATTGGTTGGTGCCAGTCGCGCTAAATGCATCACAAATTGGTAGAAGTTAGAATTCATGGATCGGTCATTGAATCGAGTCTCAGTGGCTGAATGGTATACGAGCCAGCTTTTCTTGTAACCGGAAGGTCCTGGATTCGAACCATAGCAGTGGGTGCGTACTCCCGATGATTCCCAAACTAGACAGATGAAACAGCTGGCTGGTCAGTACTCCAGCGGTGGTTTTCAATGGTTCAGTAACTGATATCAATCCGTGATCAACTCGTAAAAACATAACTAACCCTTACAAAACAAACTATAGAAAAATAAACCCTATGCATTACACATGCACACAAAGAGGAACACGAAGCTAAACATAAATTTAGAAAATGAATTTCTCTTCTAATCAGTAGGAATTACTGTTTAAAAAATAATAATAGTAATGATAACATCAATCCAAATAATATGGGATCAATAAACAGACTAAATAAACAGAGCTAAGGTAGCAAAGGAGATCATTAATAGTTTAACGCCGACTGTGATTAGGACTGTGAAAAAGGAGTAGTTACGAAAAAAGAAAACTTTTTCTGTATCCAGACCTCTGGCCTAATAATAAATGTAATATTATGAAAAGTTCACTAAAAAACCAATTAAAAACACCTTATCACCTTTAGCAGATCGACATATGATGATACCCAATGGGGCTCGAACCCAGGACCTTCCGGTTACAAGTCAAGCTGGTTCGTATACCATTTAGCCACTGGGATCCGATCCAATTCAATAGCCAATGCATGAATTTTTACTTCTACCAATTCCTGATGCATATAGTGCGACTGGCATCAACCAATCGGTGTTAATCGGTGGGAAATCCATACTCACACTTGCTTGGTTGGACCCCACTGGTCACGACTTCTCACTAGAAATCACTCCAGGAAACTCCGTCATGTAGCAGGTCACTAGCGAGCTTAATCACGAATTGTTAGAAGTTAGAATTGGAAGTTTAAACTGTTATCACAGGAACATTAGGAATCAATCATTGAATAACCAAAATGAAATTTTGTTTTCCTATGGTAAATCCACTTAAAACTTTTTTCTTATTCAAGCTAAAGGCTTTTGAAGTTTCAGTAGCAGTGATGTTTATTCATTTTTACGGGATAAGGTTGCTAGCCGCCTCATGCCCAACCTCCCCTATTTACCAGTCTTATTACAGGCTTAGCGGGGTAAGTGAGGAGTGCGTCAGTGGCCGGGGTTCGAGCCCGGAACCACCAGTGGCGTGGTTGACGAGTACTCTACCGCTGTGCCACCGAAGCGCCCCTTAAAATTACTGAATGATTTAGTAATATGTACTCTCGTTTAACTACTGTTTAACTATTGTCTAAAAATGATAATGATAAAAGCTTTTGCAATTAAACTATTTAACTCAGAGAATATAATAACATTAAAATAAAAATTTTTAAAAAAAAAACAACTACCACCAGAGCCAAAATGCCTCTCCATCATTTTAATTACTGAGAAATTAATTTAATTTCATCCTTTCCTTCCTGTTCATTGAACGCCTCGCCCCCCCTCCCCCGCCTAAAACAACTGCTAATCAATCAATAGAAAACTGTCGCATACAGTCACGGAAACTTATTCAATCATGCGTTAAAAGTTCTTTATATATAGTGGCAGTTTAAAACTGGTAGTATTAAACTAAAATTGGAATTTACAAAAAAATATATTAATTGCAATATACGCATAGGTCAAGCAATAGCTAACTCATATCATCGGCGAGTATTACTACTCTCACAAGCATTTTGATGGACCGCACCCCCCCAGCAGTGTCATAACTCACTGGAATTCCAGATGACTTCATCCTGCAGTCAGTGGAGTAGCACTAGACTAATTTTATCAAGTGTTTTGTTCACAGGGATTTGATTAACTTCAAGTCAGATCAAGAATCGCCATTAATTAGACAATCACTGAAAATCAGGGAGTACAGGAAATCTGTTTAGTCTTCGTTTGGCTATCTTCTGCGGTCTGAGTGTGAAGACAAATACTCACTGATGAAATCGGACAATGATTGCACAAAAAAAATGATGGAACAGAAACCAACCAACCAACAACCTGGTGCTCAGAAAATTATGTAGAAGAAAATGGAGTAGGGTAGGATACACACTGGGGAGACCATTAAAATGACATTGTGCACCAGGCTCTTGAGTGTAACGCGAATGACAAAAGTGGAGTTTGGCAAATGTCCAAGGATGACATGAAGCAGATCATGTGAGGGGAAGTCTGTCTGTCTGTTTTCGACATAGAACTTTGCACCAATGTGTAGCAGTTCAAGTCACCACACTCCATGTACCACACAAAACTAGAGAAGAAAGTAGGAGAAATGCATAATATAGATAGTAAACAGAGGTGTGAGACAAAGGAATAGTAATAACGAAGAACAATATAGTTTCATTGGAAATCATAAGTCACAAGGAATGGATGCATCTGCACTAGCCATTGAGAACGATTTCCAGCCATTGGTTTTTACCGTCCCGAGGACACCAACCAGTCAGGAAGTCTGCACCTTCCTACGTGGCTGGCTCAAACTAACAGTTGTAGATTTCATTGACTGGTGCCATGTTTTGGTTTGACCGCCGCTAGCTAATTCTTTTCCAGCCTGACCGTATGTGAGCTAACATTGCCCATTGTTGAGGAAGGCGATGGTTATGCATACGTTACATATGTCCTAACCATCTCAATCGATGTAGCTTCACAGTCTCGTCGATTGATTTCACCCCCACACTTACCTAGCACTCAACGCCTAACCTCAATATTGCTCACCTTATTATACCACTTAACACGGGAGATAGAACGCAGACACCTATGATCAGAGACAGCTAATCTTTTCATGTCTTCCAATTTCACTGGCCAGGTCTCACAGCCATAAAGGAGGACGGAGCGGACTGCTGAGCAGTACACACGCCCTTTGGTCGATAGTCGGATATCACGTCTACGCCAGACACAGCGTAAACTGGCATATGTGAGGGGAAGATCAGAGAATATGAGCAATCATGTGGCCAGCCAAAGAAAACGACGGAGAATAGGACAAAGTGGAGACGCGCTGCTGAAGCCCCATGCTCTACTCGGAACCCAAGGGAACAATAATAATGAAATCAGTGAGTTCCATTACAGTGGCTGAATGCTCAATGGACCGGCTTAGTAATAAGTTAAGCTCTAGGTTTGATCTCCGGTGGAATCATGTGTATCTACCACCGAAGAGTCCTCCAACTAGGAAGATTTTCAATAGTTCTCTAACTGAAATCAGTTTGTATTCTAACTTGAAAAATCAATACAATCCCTGTAAAAACAAAAATTGAAAAGCATATTGGTATAGTTATTATTACTGTATTAGTATGTTTTTTTTGTTATTTTCCTTCACGTTCCCCAGTAGAACTTAGGGCTTCAAGCTGGTGGCTTGAAGTTTCTGTAGCAGTGTTTATTTTACAGGATGGGGTTGCTGGCCTCATGCCCAACCTTTCCTCTTCACCAGCATTATTTATGGCTTAGCAAGGTAAAGGAGTGCGGTGTCGTTCGGGGATCGAACCCCGGACCATGTGCATGGTTGGCGAGCGTCCTAACCGCTATGCTACCGACGGCCATTGGTGATGCACCAAGTTTATCAGAGATACAGCAGCACTGACTTGGCGTAGGTTTCGAAGGTCCGGATCTTGTTCATGACGCTGAGTGCAGCAGATTTCCGAACTGACTTTAGGTTAATGAAGGTCTGTCTGGCTTTCCAGATCCCGGCTGACATCCTGATCCGTACCATCACCTCTGGTTGACAAGACGCTACCTAGATAAGAGAAAGGTAACTTCGTTTACATTCCTCCCGTTGATAGTGATTGGCACTGGTTGTTGTTGTTGGTTATCGAGTTTCTCTATCACTTTCTAATATACGTCCTGTCTTCGCTGCTTCCTCTGCCAACTTAATAGTTTTCGTCTGCAGGTCTTTGAGTGTGAGTAAAATTAAAAACATAAATCATCCACATAGTCCAAATCTTTCAGAGTCTTCTTATCAGTCCAGAGTATGTTAGTCTTCAAGGTAGGTATAAAAGTCAACTAGAAAACCACTGAAAAATAAGGAGCAGTGAAAAATAGGTTGACTTTCTATTCGCTGTACACGCTACCACTGGGATGATGATATAAATGTGTGGAAGTTTGTTTCATTCCACTTTAAAAATATGAAAATAATATTTTCGAAAGTGATTAAACGAGAAGAAACATTGATGAATGCATAATGCAGCTACTGTGCCAGATATTCTGAAGACAAATGAATACTTTCAGAGAATAAACGTGAATTTGCACTGCCACCACCATATGGTAGGCATTTCATGTTAATTCCGACCAAGAGTATATAAGAAGGAAAAAAACTTATATCGGAGATAGGTGACATCTCAAATTTGACAAGAAAAAAAAAGGTAATTGAAAGTTGACCTACTACCTACTCCTATCCGGACTATACGAAATCAACTCTATGCTGCTGCTTTCTAGTACTTTTGTCATGCTTCAACTACCATCATCAATTCTATCTAAGAGATTGATTATTAAACTTACTGTATTAGTATACTATCTACTATTGTTTTATTATGAGTATAATCAGCCGACACACACACACATACAATAAGTATGTCTAAAAGCCTTTTGAGGAAACAGGCATAAAATGGACTCACAAAAAATACTTGGAGGATCTGGACTTCGCCGATGATATATGTCTGATTTCCCACAAACTGGAAGATATGCAAGCGAAAAGCAACAAGTTGGCGATAAAAGAAGCATCAAAGATAGGACTTCAGGTGAACATAGAGAAAACAGAGGTAATGAAGATTCCTGGGAAACACCACCAACAGCAACAACAACAACAGACAACAATCAGCATAAATGGAAGGAACCTGAAAGAAACAACCTCCTTTACCTACCTACCTGGGAAGCATCGTTTCAAATACAGGCGGAACTGACGAGGATATCAAAGCAAGAATCGGAAAAGCAAGACAAGCTTTCACTACTCTCAATTCTGTGTGGAGGTCAACAGCACTACTCAGCATCAAAAATAAGATCCGGATTTTCAACTCCAATGTGAAGTCAGTCAGTGCTAATATACGGATCAGAGACTTAGCTAGCGCGTCATAAAGAGCATCTCAAACAAACTACAGACCTTCATTAACAGTTGTCTTCGCTCAATACTACTCAAGATCAGATGGCCGGCCAGAAAAGATCAGCAACAGAGATCTTTGGGAACAAACCAACTAGGAACCGATTGTGAAACAAATAGGCAGGAAGAAATGGAGATGGATTGGCTAGTCATACTCTGAGGAAACCATCAAGTGACATCACTAGACAAGCCTTTGCTCGAGTGGAACTCGAAAGGGATTCGGCGAGTTGGTCGTCAATGCAAGGGTGACTTGGAGGAGGTTATGTGGAGAGGAGATAAAAGGGTGTGGGCAGACGTGGAGCCAGGTGAAGACTCTAGCAGAGAACCGAACGCAATGGAGACGCACGGCTGAAGCCCTATGTTCCTGTAGGAATTAAAGGATACAATAATAATACATAATAATAATAAAAGCCTTGTGTAGGATGTGCGAAATATGTCTTCCCGATGAATGCAGTTCTGACAGTCATTTCAGAAAAATTCATAACATTAGATTTATTATTATTACTACTAGGAGTACACGATTAGTGTATCTTATGTCACACAGCAGCAGTACCCATCATCATCATCATCATTATCATTACAAACCTCCACCAGATAAAGTGTTTACACACACACAAACTGGACACGTATACAAATCAACAAGGCTCAGAAGAGAGAGAGAAAAACAAAAGGGGGACTATCTGTTCAGCAACCTATTTTTTCATGTTAAATAGAACAAAGATACAAAAGAATTACAATGACATGACAACAATAGTGATGGTAGCATTATTTTGGGTCTCATCTGCTGTCATGATAGAAACTATTCATGCGTATTCAGCGTATGAATTCATCACTTTTATGAAATGTATGTAAATCACTAATCGCTTTAGCAAATTCCATGTTGTTTTTTTTTCTACACAACCTACAGAACACAGTAGTTCACCCATGTTTTATTTCACAGAAAATGTAGCTAGTAATAAATGACAAGAGAATTTTGTTCGATTGTAGCTGAAATTTGTGCACACACACATAAGGGAAGCGCTGTCCAAGCTGCTATACTCACCACACATAGTATACGCAAAGGTAGACAAAAATGAGGGGCGATCTCAATCACAATCACCTTCAAAATCTCATCGAATGATTGACTTCTCTTCCTTAGCTACCCTACTAGTCTGTGCCTAGCTTCATTACTTCTCATTAAATTGTACTATTTAACACGACAGAGAGTGTGGAAATATCTGCAGTCAAAGATAACATTCTTCGTTTTCTTCTTCTTTTCTTCTTCCTTTTCGTTCCCAGTGGAACGTAGAGCTTCTAACTAACTAAAGACTTGAAGTTTCGGTAGTAGTGGTGTTTATTTTTTTGCAGGATGGGATTGCTAGCCACCTCATGCCCAACCTTCCCTCTTTACCAGTCTTATTACTGGCTTGATGAGGTTTTAGGAGTGTGTCGGTGGCCAGGGATCGAATCCCGAACCACCTGTGGCCTGGTTGGTGAGCATTCTACCACTAAGCCACCGACGCATAAAGATAACTAGCTTTTTCATATATTCCACTTTTAATGGCTGTCTCAAAGCTGTAAAGCAGGACAGAGAGAACTACTGCTGTGCAGTAATACAGGTCTACTCCAGAGATGACCTAAGTTGGCAAATGTCACACAGGAATTTTGTATCCATACTTATCCGTTGTATCAGACACCTCAAAATTCAGTTTTGTTAATCCAGGATGGATGTCCCGAAGGAGTAAGGAGAAAACGACACCGATGGAGTCCACTATGTCAGAGTGAATCGGAAACCAATCAACGACATAGGTTTGTGGTAGCCCAATACTGTTAAATTGAGAGAAATTAAGGTACACAAGTCATTGAATTTCAGATCACTGGCTGAATATTCCTGTATGAGATTTCTAGTAGGTGGTTTGATGTTCACTGCTAAAGAGTTACAAAAACTAGAACGAAACAGCTGTGTAGTGTGCTCCATGGCTTCCAATAATTCTCTAAAATAGTGTCAATTAGTGACAAAGTCAATATTGTAAAAAGTGATTGATTAATCTGGAAGACATGGAGGATTACATCATGAGCTGACATCAGTTAGAGAACCACTGGAAAACCTGGGAGTACTGGACAGCTGTTTCGTCCTAGTTTGATACTCTTCAGTCAGAAGGCCCTGGGTTCGAATCCCGGTGGGTGCGTGCTGATGAAGAGTCCCAAACCAGGACGAAACAGCTGTCCAGTACTCCCAGGTTTTCCAGTGGTTTTCTAACTGATATCAGCCCATGATGAAATCCTCCATGCAATCAAACAAAATCCCGACAAAACTAATACTTGAAAATTAATCTGAAAGACAACAGGATTTAACAACGGTGAACAGCGCACTAATTTCAATTCACATCGAGCTATGGTATCAAGCCCAAGACCGTCAGATTGCTAGCTAAGCCCATTACCTATTGACTCATTAGTCTGCTCCAATATTCAAGATTCTCTCAGAAGACATAACATGATATACTACTGAAAAATTATCAGCAGTAGGTAGGTAAGGAACAAGATTCGTATTTACAACACAAACGTCAAGTCGGTCCTTCCTTACGGGTCAGACATTTGGTATGTAACGAAAACGATTTCTAACAGCCAGCTGCAAACTTCCATCAACAGCTGCCTTCATTGTTTCCATACTGAAGACCAAATGGCCGGCCGGCTGGCCAGATAGAATTAGTAGCAAAAAACTCTTCAGTGGAAAAAACACACCAAGAGCCAGTTGCTGAACAAATATATGGGGGAAAATGGAGATTGATCGGGCATACGCCACTGAGGAGACTGTCAAATGACATCGCGTGTCAGACCCTTGAGTGGGATCCAAGTGTGAAGCGGCGAGTGAGTCGTCCCAGACTGAAATAGAGGAGACCGTGTGAGGAAGAGATGAGAGATTATGGGCAATCATGGAACCAGCTGAAGAGGACAACAGAAGAAGGAACAAAGTGGTGATGTGTTTCTGAAGCCCTATGTTCCATTGGGAACCCAAAGGAATAATAATAACAGGTAGGTAAGGAAAGGAAGACAATCAATGAGGTTTTGAAGGTGAATCGATTGAGATGGCAAGGACATGTGTTGCGCATGCCGGGCTAGTGCCTTCCTCCACGGGCAATATTAGTCAATATAGGATTAGGTTTGAAAATCGTTAGAAGTTATCAAACCAAAATCAGTTATTATTATAGTTTCCTTTAATTCCTAGAGGAACATAGGGCTTCAGCCACGAGTCTCCATTGCGTTCGGTTCTCGGCTAGAGTCTTCACCTGGCTCCAAGTCTGCCCACACGTTTTCATCTCGTCTTCACATGACCTCCTCCAAGTCACCCTTGCACTGACGATCAACTCGCCGCTTCCCTTTCGGGTTCCACTTGAGCAATGGCTTGTCTAATGATGTTTTAAAGAAGACAAGACTGAGGAGACTGAAAGGAATGTTTACTTAGTGAAACGTATGGTACATAGCTAAATTTGGAATACCATATTCTCAACCGGCCATTTGCACATCTTTACCACATCCTTGACGAATTAGTCGAATATCGTCTCATTCGATAGCTTCTTGGATTCTGCATCATATGGCAACATTCTCATGGTTCTCTTCTTTGATTGCTCTTTTCAGTGTGCCAAACATGTTGTTACTTCGTTCCTGATATACTACTTATATCGGATTATAAGTAGCACTCACCACACTCGCCCCCTCATTCTAAAGTCTCTCCTGTGACCGCCTTGATCGCCGCACAGACGTTTCTTCCTGCTGATCTTCTGGTACCTCATCTTGACATTCTTCTCTCCATCTTTGTAGCAGACTGGCGTTTACTCTTTTCTCCTTATCTCCTCTCTTTATTGTGTACTCGATGTGACCACATATGGTCCCTCCCACTTCGGTAGAAGCTTTCCTGATCCTGGTCCACTTCCGGTAGTATACTTTCGTTCTCTACATTTCACCTGGTCACCTACTTCAAACATCTTCCAAGCTTTGATTTGTTTCTTGCCATAATTTTCGATGTCTTTCTTGCGCTTCTCTTGTATATTCTGAATAGCTTGTTTCCGCTCATTTGTCCATCTCTTACTGTTCCATTTTTGTTGTGTTGGCCAAGTCTTATGGTGCACCGGTAAGCGTGGTTTCCTCCCATACATCAGCTGGAAAGGCGACTTTTTTGTTGTCCCTTGTACTGTGGCACGATGTGCTAGTAATACCAACCGTAAGTCAGTTTCCCAGTTGCCTCTTTTCGCAGCTAGCCACTCCTTGAGTGTACGATTGTTCCTTTCGGTTAAGCCGTTTGTCTGCGGATGATACGGAGTCGCTCTAATCCTCTTAATACCCAGTGCCTCCAGACGAGTCTTGAACTCCTCACTTTCAAAACAGGGGCCTTGATCTGTCAATATCATTTTCGGTACACCATGATCCGCCACAATATGTCGAATGACGGCCTCGGTTACGGTCTTGGCGCGCTGATCTGGAATCGCTACAGCATTTACCCACCGCGTGGCGTGTTTCGTCATCATTAAAATGTATTGATTTCCACTTGCTGTCTGAGGGAAAGGACCCATTATGTCCACGGACCATAAGTCACCAACCGCCGTTACGGGTATCGTTTGTAGCTGTGGTCGAATGCACCGATCACCCTTCATCAATTGACACTGTGGGCAAGCGAGTACGTAGTTTGCAATATCGCCTCTCATGTTTGGCCAGTACGCACTTTGGCTCACTAGGTCGTATGTTCGTGCAACTCCTGTATGGGCTAGTTGGTAGCATTCTTGAATGACCCCACGACGAAGGCTTTTTGGTATCACTGTAACCCAGCTACCATCACTGTCTTTCCAAGTTAGGACGCCGGCAGCGTTTATTTTGAGTCTATGTTTTTGCTGCAGTAGCATCTTTAACTCTCTATTTTCTGCTGCCATTTCAATTTCTTTCCCTTCACGTATCATCTGAATGACTGTCTTAAGAGTAGGATCCGACTTCTGGTGGCGAACAAGTTGTAAGGGATCTTGCTCCAAAGCGTTTACTGGATAGGCTACTTCTGGTAGTTCAGTCTCATTATCTAATCTCGACAAATAGTCAGCTATTACACTTTCTTTTCCTGGAATATGTCCAATCGTGAAGTCATACTCTTGTAGGCGTAACATCCATCGTGATAACTTCCCTCGTGGATCCCGTGCTGTTTTCAACCACTGAACAGGTTTGTGGTCGGTCTCAATGTGGAATCGGCGGCCGATCAGATATGGTCTCCATTTTTCTAGTGCCCATACAATGGCTAAACACTCCTTTTCCACCGTAGAATACTTCTGTTCTGCAAGTGTCAACACACGGCGTATTCAACAACCCCATCTGTTTGTCTTAAAACAGCACCTATACCATAGTCACTGGCGTCTGTCGAAACTGTGAACTGCTTCCCCGGCGCTGGCAGTTTCAACGTCATCTGTTGACCATCTAACAGCTCTTTAATTCGCTCAAACGTTTGCTGTGCCTCTTCCGTCCACATGAATTTCGCGTCACTCAGCAACGTATATAGCGGTTTTGCTATCTCATTGAAATTTTTGACAAATCGGCTGTAGAATGCCGCTCTTCCCAAAAACTGTCTCAGCTTTCGCTTTGAATTTGGCACTTGGCTGGTTTTGACCGTCAGGATTTTCTCCGGCAATGGCCGTATTTCGCCATTTCCCACTTTGTAACCCAGGAGGACAACCGTGTTTTTAGCTATTTGGGACTTGTTCTTATTAATACGCAGTCCAAAGTCATCAATTCTCTTTAAGATAGCTTCGATGTGGTCTATATGGTCGCTTTCTGTCTCACTATACACTACCAAGTCATCTCCATATACTTCTACGTTCTTCAGACCCTTCAGTAATAAGGTCATTAATCTTCTGAATGTAAATGGGGCACCTACCAATCCAAATGGCATTCGTTTAAACTGGTATTGTTTCTGCCCAACTGTGAAAGCTGTTTTACTTCGATCACTTTCTGCTATTGGGATCTACCAGTAACCCGATCGTAGGTCGAACACGGTGAATAACTTGGCTTTATGAAGGCGATAAAGGGTTTCTGTTACGGTAGGCATTGCACACTGTTTTACTTCGGTGAGGCTATTCAGCTGTCTGAAGTCGACACAAAATCTATATTTCCCGTTAGCTTTCTTCACCAAAAGGATTGGCGAACTGTACGGGCTGTCGGCTTCTTCGATTATTCCGTCGTTTAACATTTCTCTGACTTGTCGGTAAACTTCTTCTTCAAGGTGAACCGGAACTCGTCGCGATGAAAAGATTGTCTTCCCCGTATCTTTCAGTGGGATGTTATGCTTAACCTTATCACAATAACCGTATGGGTCTCCATCACTAGTGAATAAACCGGCATATTTATTCATCAACGTGGTTAGACGTGGTGCATCTTGCGGAACAATGGTTGTGGTTTCCACCTCAGCGACTTCACTATTCTCATGTATCGCGAATTGCCCGTGTTTTGTGACCACTTTTCTATTCTTCATATCGATTACAGCTCCCACTTCTCTGAGAAAGTCTGCTCCCAAAATCGTTCGTCTTATATCAGAAGTTACAATAAACGGATATCGTATTTTTCCTGCTCCAATCTCTAAAACGCAGTCTGAAACGCCAAGAATGTGCAACGGATGTCCTCCTACCGTCTGAACTGCTAATGTGCACGGCCTTATTTCCTTACACTGTTCTCTATCTATCAACGAAACTGCGGCCCCTGTGTCGATCAAACAAACTATTTCTTTTTGGTTCACTCGTAATCTCCCGTACACTGAACCTCTTTCGACTAACCCGACCACCCCCAAACGCGAGCGAGAAAAAGAAGGAAGACTGTATCGTTTAAGGTTTTTCTGCCTTCGTTTCGGGCAGTTTCTCTGCCAGTGACCGGTTCCTCCGCAAGCAAAGCATCTGTTGTTTGTTTTTTTCTTTATCTGCATAGCCGCCACCTGTTGTTTCAACTCTTCAATCTGGTTTTCGATCTTCTTGGAATCTTGGCCCTCCGACATCACTGGAGCAACATGCGAGGTCATTATCTGCCTTGTCACCTTGGCCATTTCATAGACATCCATTGGCTGAGCTGCGTCAACTAGCTGCAATTGATGAGCGATATCTGTCGGGACGCATTCGAGGAACTGAGATGCCAGCAACTGCTCCCGTGAATCTTCGTCTAGGGTGGGTAACGCGCGTCGCAGTTGATTCGTCAGCGTTACTGCGAGAACCAACGGATCCCCATCCTGGCCAAGTCTCAGCGTCCGAAACTTCTGCAGCGCCTCTTGTCTGTCCGCAGGGCTGTCGAACTCGCACACGAGCCTCTCGACGACCTTGTCCCACGCCGCCTCACCTTCCAGCTCCCGAGCGTTGTCGTACGCAGCCCTCGCACGGCCCCTCAGCAGCGTTCCCAAGACAACCAGCTTCGCCTTCTGCTCCTGTACTCCAACCAGCTCCGCGACAGCTTCGAAGTCCCTGAGGAACGTCCACACATCTCCCTCCTCGAACACCTGCGGCCACGGCAGCTTCATCTCCGGCAGAGGCAGCGACACCAAATGTAAAGAAGACAAGACTGAGGAGACTGAAAGGAATGTTTATTTAGTGAAACGTATGGTACATAGCTAAATTTGGAATACCATATTCTCAACCGGCCATTTGCACATCTTTACCACATCCTTGACGAATTAGTCGAATATCGTCTCATTCGATAGCTTCTTGGATTCTGCATCATATGGCAACATTCTCATGGTTCTCTTCTTTGATTGCTCTTTTCAGTGTGCCAAACATGTTGTTACTTCGTTCCTGATATACTACTTATATCGGATTATAAGTAGCACTCACCACAATGTCATTTGATAGTTTCCTCAGAGTATGGCCAATCCATCTCCATTTCTTCCTGCCTATTTGTTTCACAATCGGTTCCTGGTTGGTTCGCTCCCAGAGATCCCTGTTGCTGATCTTTTCTGGCCTGCCATCTGATCTTGAGTAGTATTGAGCGAAGACAACTGTTAATGAAGTTCTGTAGTTTGTTTGAGATGCTCTTTATGACGCGCCAAATTAGCAGATTTCAATATAAGGTATTTGCATTTTTCTCTGCCGTAAATGCACATGAATTTCTTAGATAAACAATCTACAACCGAATGCTACCGTGTTCTGCCGTCATAGTAGTCGTAATAGTGGTAGTTGCAACTCTGTCTACTTGTACTCAACTGTTAGGCTGGATGATTGAAGAAAATTTGCCTTGCACAAACAGCATTATTAATTCTTCAAACATTTCTTCTTCTTCTTCTAGAATCCTCCTTCTTTTTCTTGATATCAGATGAAAAGCATGCATGTCTCGTCGTCTACTACAGTTAGTCGATATGTATCTATGTATGTACATCTACACAGATATTAACTTCGCATGACCACGTGACATATATATGTATATGGTATATAAGTATTTAGAAAGACAGAAGGTAATCCATCCCAGCTTGCTTTATATTGATTGATACCATGGAGAAATTTATTGGCAATTCAACTATACATACATATATGTATATATAATCATAATCAAACAAACTAATGTTGAAAACATATATATATATGCATATCTATGTGTATATATTCAGACAGACAGACAATATAATCCAAACGATGAACAAATGAAACTGACTAAACTTAGTTATAAATGAAAGATAAACGGAATTGCTTCTCTTTCTCTTGTTGTTGCTGTTGTTGTTGCGATTGTAAAGAAGCTGGATCTATGCAATGATTACAAACTTCAATTGATTTTCAGATATTTGTTTGTAAGGATTTGTTTTTTGATTGGATGGTTGGAGAATTTCATCATGAGCTGACATCAACTAGAGAACCAGTAGTGCAGTACTGGAGAGGCAGTTGTTTTGTCGGCCTGGCTTGCGACTCTTCGTCGGTACCCAGGATCCTCTGGTTACAAGGCAAGCTAGCTCGAAGACCATTTAACCACTAGGAAGCGATCCAATGGCTAACCAGCCCATAAATTCTAACTTCTGACATTTGGCGAAATAACCCAACTGGTACTAGCCAATATCTTTGATGAGTAACCATCCTCATCTTCAACCTTCTGTACCCACTGGTCACGACTTCCCACTAGAACTCCAGGTAACTGCCTGAATAGGGCTAGTCGCTAATGAACATCAGATCAATCTTCAGGTATTGGTTTGTAGGGATCTGTTTGTTTGATTGGTTGGAGGAGTTCATCATGAGCACACATCAGTGAGTACATAGTGATGAAGAGTCCCAAACTAGGCTGACGAAACAGCTGGCTGTCCAGTATTCCTGGGTTTTCCAATGGTTATGTAACTGATGTCAGCTGATGATGAAATCCTCCATGCAATTAAACTTCAATTGAATTGATTTAATCAGAGGAAGACTACATCTGGAATGTCTCGTTTTCATTCCTTTGCCTTCTGAATGGAATATGAGCCTTCAAGAGTTGAAGTTCCACCAGTGCGGCAATGTCGTTTTCTTAATCGCTGAGGCTGCTACTACCCTTCAAATAAACGACCAGTTAGCTAACTATTTTTTTAATTCCTTTGCATCCCCAGTGGGGTATAGGACTTCGAGCTAGAGATCTGATATTCTCAGTAGCAGTGATGCTTCTTCTTACTGGGTGGGGTTGCCAGCCTCACGCTCAACCACACCCCCTCTCTGTGGGGGGCTAAGAGAGATAAAGGTGTGCGTCGGCCGGGAATCGGACCCTGGACCACATACAAGGTCAGTCAACACTCTACTATTGAACCACGAACGCACGGTTAGAGAACTAGGTGAGGTTTACGATTACATTGGCTAAAGAATCGAAAGAGGCGGACCACGTGAGTGTTTAGCAAGTATTCATTCATTCTACCCAGTCAACTATAGACGTCTTACGCTTGAATGTTTAGTTCAACTTAACACACTGATTTTTAAACTTCATTCAAGCCCAGAAACTAACTGTTATTGGCAATGAAAAGCTATAGACATGAATGTAGACTTAAAACGTTCATATGAAAGGGATTTATCTGAGATAGTTTTTTTTTTCTCGTAAAACAAAAAAGAAAGAAACATTAGCTAGAGAACCACTCAAAAGAAAAAAAGAAGCAATAAGAAGTGCAGTATAACTCTCTTTGGAGACTTAACAAAAGTGAATAGGTCCACCAGCCTGAATCTCAAATGAAATCTAACCCAGAACACTTGTGTACATGATCTCATCAGGATAAAGAACTCAACCAAAAATAATTTAATTTTACTATTATTACCATTACTTTGCAACTACATCCCCATCTACAGTTCTATTCTAATATGTATATATATATATTATATATAATATATACATATATATAGCATATATGCGTCGGTGGCAGAGCGGTAGAATGTTCGCCATCCACGCCACATGTAGTTCGGGACTCGATCCCCGGCCACCAACGCACTCCTCTACCTCACTAAGCCGGTAATAAGACTGGTAAAGAGAGAAGGTTGGGCATAAGACAGCTAGCAACCCCATCCCGTAAAAACAAATACCACTGCTACTGGAACTTTACAGCTCTAGCATAAAGCCTAATGTTCTACTGGGAACGTAAAGGAATAAAAAAAATTGTAATACCAAAGGCAATATTTTACCAATCAAGACCAAACAAGATCCACTAGTAGCTTTGTTTTAGCACACCTTATAGACAGTGAGCATAAATTTGATGTTAGTAAAGCATTTACAGTTATATATTTCCTTCCAAATAACCTTAATTTTGCTTTACGCTTTCGTCTTCTACATACCTACAGCCGAATGCATTGGAATCCACCTGCAGAAGAAAAATAAGCCAAACGTGGGTGTTCAGAAGAAATTCGTACAGTCACTTTCCTTACCTTGGCCATCATTACATGAATGTATACGCCTGACTACTTCGTCCTCCCCAAAAACCTTTTAAAAAATTATAACTGTCCAAACTATTTTATTCTTAGGACTACTTCACCTTTAATTACAGGTTATCATTGTCCGAATTATTTCACTTTTCTTCAATTACCCATTACATAATCAACTTGAACACTCGCTTATCTCTCTTCATTACTCTACATTTTTCCAAAATTATGCATTACGCAATACAGTTGTTGTAACCATTCCTACCCTTTAATTGAGTGTATTAATTTTTGACATAAGAATAAAACGTGTGTACTGTGGTAGAGTGTAGTTCCATTATGGGTAAATTTTGTTTTGATAAAGTCTCACAGTGTTATACAGTAATGTTTACTGATGACGTTTCGAGCACAATTTTTCGCTCATAATCACAATTTTCTTCGTTACTTAGTACCCCCTCAGAATGCTGATACTAAGTAATTATTGTCAACAAACATATCGCTACTTTCAAGTACTGGTTATGTAGGGATTTTGTTTGATTGGTTGGAGGATTTCATCATGGGCTGACATCAGTTACAGAACCATTGGAAAACCAGTACTGGAGTACTGGACAGCCAGCTGTTTTGTCAGCCTAATTTGGGACTCTTCATCAGAACGCATCCAGCACCAGGGTTAAAACCCAGGACCTTCTGGATAAAAGGTAAGCTCGAATTTAGAATTCGTGGGCCACTGGATAGGGTCCCAGTAGATTAATGGTTTACGAGCTCGCTAGCCTTGTAACCAGAAGGTCCTGGGTTCGAACCCTGTTGGTGGGTGCGTACGGATTAAAATTTCCAAACTAGGACGAAATATATTAGAGTAGAGCCAGAGATGAGGATCTAGTTGGAAAGTAAATATTTCTTCGCTCTATCCTTTTACCTTCTAAATCTGCATTTCACTCAGTTCCTCGCCCCACCTCCATCCCTTTCAGATGACTTCAGAACTGATCATTAGATTTTCTTCCTCTTCATATGATTTCCTCCACCGTTCAACCCGTCACTGCTCATTCGGGTTCCAATAAGTGACGTGACTATATGAGATACCCTATGTTTATTTCCGTTTCCACTTGCTTCCTTCTGCATATTCGTTAGGCAATAGGTTGTCGGCTACCTACCTCACTGGCTCCCAGATTTCCTTGTTGCTAATCCTTTCTAGTAGTCACCTGAGATCTGATCGCCTAGTCAACTAGCCAATCCAAAGGCCAGAAAATAAAGGGAAGGTTGAGTGTGGGGCTAACAACTTCACTCCACCACCACCCCGTCATCTATCATTGAAATCAAGAAAACTACTCAATTTGAAGATGATTGACACCCGGTATAATGAAAGTGACAGTCTTCAACAGTGTGTGTGTGTGTGTGTATATAACCAATTTGATGAAACTAAATTAATAACATCTTAACCTATTTGGTATACTTTGAGAAAATCATCTCAATAAAATCCAGATGTTAGATTTCCAAGGAGAATAAAATCAATGTATATAAGTAGTTTTCATTGTGTCATTAATGGACATGCTGTTAGAGTGAGTTTTTTTATTTAATTCAAAAGAAAGAA
The DNA here is from genome assembly GCA_944472155.2 of Trichobilharzia szidati. Lineage (NCBI taxonomy): Eukaryota > Metazoa > Platyhelminthes > Trematoda > Strigeidida > Schistosomatidae > Trichobilharzia > Trichobilharzia szidati. The sequence goes on along the minus strand of OX235276.1, from coordinate 33,442,450 downwards.
ATTGATATATCTACGTATCGATTCGTCGAAAGAAGAAAAAGCTTTTTAACTGAACTGCCCACCCCCTATGCCCCCTACTGCCCATCATCACCATCAACGCCAGCCAGCCAGCCCTACCTAAATCAATTGAGAATACATGTTAACGAAGGCTTGATTCGTTAAGCTACAGAAAACAAACAAACGAACCAACGAACAAACCAGCAAGCAAGCAAATATCGATAGTCGACGAAAAAATCAATACAGCAAATGAGTATGTAAATAATTACAACTGAACAAACACACTATACAATTTTGTTTAAGTTATTTTTCTTTTGAATTCCCCATTACTTTACTATAATAGAGTGAAATTTCCCTTATAATTATTATTATCAGTATTATTAATATTATTATTACGGAGGCTGTGATTGTGGATCCTTTAGCGATAAGGGTTTATAAACCAGGCCTCTGTGTACAACAGAAAATGTTGGTCAGTAGGAATCCACCATAGTAACGTGTGTTACGTGTCAACTGTTATTACTATTATTATTATTATTATTGTTCCCTTGGGTTCCTAGTGGAACAGAGGGCTTCAACCGCACGTCTCCACTTGCTTCTCTCTTCTGCTGTACTTTTCACCTGCATCCATGTTATTCCATACTGTTTCAACTCCTCTTCACACGATCTCCTCCATGTCACCCTTGCACAGACGTCCCACTCGCCCCTTCGCTTTCGGGTTCCACTCGAGCTATGGCCTGACGCGCGATGTCACCTAACGGCCTCCTCAGCGAGTGTCCAACCAATCCATCTCCACTTTCTCCTTCATATTTGTTGAGCGATTGGTTCTTGTTTTCTTTGTTCCCATAGCTTCTTGTTGGTGATTCTTTCCGGCCATCTGATCTTGAGTATAGAGCAAAGACAGTTGTTGTTGATAAGGGTCTGCAACAGGCTGTTGGAAATATTCTTTGTGACCCGCCGTCAAGTTTCTGATCCGTATAGAAGAACTGACTGACTTCACGTTTGTATTGAAAATTCGAATTTTGTTGTTGATGCTGAGTGACAGCGGAAGATTTCCAGATTGGTTTCAGGTTGATGAATGTGTTTTTCGCCTTCCCGATTCTCGATTTGACATCGTCGTCCGTTCCTCCTGTAGTTGAGACAATGCTCCCTAGATAAGTGAATGAAGTAACCTCTTTCAAATCCCTCCCGTTGATAGTGATTGGGAGTGAAGTCTCCCTTATTATTTCACCCAGACACAAATGTGGTAGATTTTAGGGACTAAGAGATGATGTGATATACACATATTGCTGTCTCACAGTTTGTGCGAGGGCTGGACGGTTATATTAAGGGAACAGACGACAGAGAATCTTTGACTTGAATAAGTGGAGTAGCTTCAGTAGCTCCCTGTCCCTAAACCTGGAAATAGCAAGAATGTAAAATTTAGACCCATTGCCATTACTTCCCCGTTTCTAAAGCTGATGGAAAAACTAGTACTTCTTAAAACGTGAACCCTCCCTTAAAAGTTTTGAAGACTCCAAACAATTTGCATATAGACAGGCTAGATAAAAGCACTTTAGACGCTGCAGCCGTTTGACACAACAGTATCGTCGCATCATTAGATAAAGGTGCCAAATACGTTCGTTGCACGTTTCTCGATGAGCTCTCGATGACACAAACTGAGTCCTGGGTCACAAACTGGTTGCATTCTTATTTCTCAAACAGAATGCAGTACACTGTATACAAAGGTAAATCATCCTCTGCTATGCTCACTGAAGCTGGTGTCCCCCAAGGTGCTGTACTCTCCTCCCACTTCTCTTTTCTTTCTTTCTTTCTTTCTTTCTACATGACTTACCATCTTCAAATGACATTAATTTTGTTAAATATGCTGATGATCTGACTGTATCTTTGCCTGTCAAATGTCAAAGTGACTCCTCCAAACTAAATGGCTTTTTATCAGAAATCAACCAGTGGTCCAAGGAAAACGGTCTTACCTTAAATCCCTCTAAATGTCAAACAGTCAATTTCACTTTTAGGCATAAATCTGACTTAAACAAACTGGTTAGCACTCACGAGGTGTGCAACACAGATGGCACTGAAATAGAAATCAAGTCGGAAATTAAATATCTTGACGTCATTCTGTGTGCTGATCTCTCCTGGTCGTTTCATATCTTGATGATTTCTAAGAAAATATTCCGTCCTACCTTCTACATCAAGAAGTTAAAACATTCTGGTATAACCCAACCCTTACTCCTACAATTCGTTAACTCTCGCATTCTGCCTATTATTCTCTATTGTTCCGCCTTAGTTTTTCCAGGGCTACTGAAGAAGGACTATACCTTATTACGCAGGATGTGAAAGGTTGTCAGCAGGGTAAGCAACGTGACACTTAACCAGCTTGTTAATATTCTGGTTGACAGGCACATAGACTCATGTGAAAAATGGGCTAAATCCATTTTATCTAACTCACACCACCCTCTTCACTCACAACTCTCCCCTTGTATCCCATCAAGCAGGACCAGAAGCCTATATAGAGAACTATATGCTCGCACTAGCAAGTACAAAAACTCAACCATACCCTACTCAGCTTGTGTTCTGTGCGATAAAGAAAGCATTTGGCGTGGAACTTATAACTTACTAAATAACCAGTAGAACAATTGGATCTCGTCTTTCCAACTCATACCATTCATAGGTACAACGTTTTCTTTCTTTCTTTTCCTTTTCTCTCTCTCTCTTTTTCTGTTATGTGCTGCTTTGTTTCTTTCTTCCTTACAAACTCTACTTCAAATATTCTCCTTCGTTCTTTCACACTCTGTATATCTCGACCTTTTTGTTACCTCTTACGCCAGTAAATATGCTGGTATCTACTTTCCTAACACCTTCAAACATTCTGTTCACTTTTGCCTTTGCTACCGATATGCTAATATGTTGTTGTCAAAATTAACTGAGACTACCCATATTCTATGTAGAATTTTATTTATTGTTAATGTACAAACTGGATGCAATACTGCAGTGAAATGCTGAGAATTCCATTCTGTATCACAAGTACTGTTTCCCAATAAAGCTTATTATTATCCCCATGGTTTCCAGTGACTGAAACAGCCTTATACTCCTTTCTATCTGTTAACTAATATAGGGCCAGGCTGGAAAAGATCTACCGGCGGTCAAACCAAAACATGGCACCAGTCAATGAAATCCACAACAGTTAGTCTAAGCCACGTAGAAAGGTGTAGACTTCCTATTTGGGGTCCTCGGGATGGTAAAAACCAATGGTTGGAAACAATTGGTGATATGGCTCAAAATCGTTCTCAATGGCTAGCACAGATGCATCCACTCCTTGTGACTCATGATTTCCAATGAAACTATATTGTTCTTCGTTATTACTATTTCTTTTTCTCTCACACCTCTGTTTACTGTCTCTAATATGCATTTCTTCTACTTTCTTCTGTTGCTTTGTGTACTACATGGAGCGAGTGTGGCGACTTGAACTGCCGCACATTGCTGCAAAGTTCTATGTCGAAAACAGACCGACCGACCGACTTTTCTATCCGTTAGGATTGTGAAGGCCATGTACACCACAGGTTTGGAATAAGGGTTTTCCAGCCGTCCTAGGCTGTTCAACATGTCCGCCAGACGTTTGCGATCACTCTTTCACTTTTGTGAGGAACATTGCCATGGTGGCGTGAAGGCGGTGAATAAGACACCTACCTGAAACAGGCTATGATTGGCTAAAACGGATTGAAATTCTCAGTCCGAATTCTACTGTTTGCCACCGATCAGTCGCATAACATTAAGACAACGCTAAGACATCATCGAAGCGTCATGTCAACAGTGACCAGCCAACGGGAAATACATAAGAAATTAGGCAAAAAACAAGTGACACACATTGTATAATAGGTGGCACTCGTAACCCATTGGTCTAGTGAATAAAACCTTGACATTTACACAATGATGGGCACAGGATTTCAATTTCCGTGAGAGCAACATCACCACCTACTTGGGATGCAGGTACACCCACCTGACGAGCCACAAATAGGATGAAATGCCAAATAACATCACACAATTCCTCAAACCTTAGAAACCAACCAAGTGACATAAACTTATCATGAGGAAGACAATATTGCTTTGACAAGCTAACCACACATAAGGTAGGTCTCATCACAAATCAAGAGTAATTAGAGAATCACTGGAAGCTAGAGAGCGCCGGATGTCAGTTGTTCTGTCTTAGTTTGGGACTCTTCAGCAGTGTGCACCCATGATACCATTAGGGATAGGGGATCCAGGATCTTCCTAATTAAGTGACAAGCTAATTTGATCATTCACACTGAATAATATTGAAACTATTCACGAATTCTGGTAATGTACAAAATAATAAAGACTACAATTCTGTTGAAGAGAATATATCAAAAACTACCGTTATGTAAAATATAGTTTAACCTTGTCAGAAGATTTACATTCAATTACAGACTGATACAAAATTTTCAAGTATTGGTTTTGTAGGGATTTTGTTTGATTGGTTGGTTAAAGGGTTTCATCAGGAGCTGACATCAGTTACAGAACCATTGGAAAATCAGTGCTGGAGTACTGGAGAGCCAGCTGTTTCGTCAGCCTAGTTTGGGACTCTTCACCAGTACGCACCCAACACAGCGGTTCGAACACAGGATCTTCCGGCTATAAGGCGAGCTCGTAGACCATAAAGCCACTGGGTTTGAAACCCTGTGGGTGCGTACTGGTGAAGAGTCCCAAACTAGGCTGACGAAACAGCTGGTTGTCCAGTACTCCAGTACTAGTTTTCCAATGGTTCTCTAACTGATGTCAGCTCATGATGAAATCCTCTAACCAATTATGCAAAATTGTCCGTAACTAAAATTTACAACAAAAAGCACCTCATACATAGAAAGGATTGATATATATATATATATATATATATATATAACCATTAATTTAATAACTACAGCAAAAAAATACTTCGTATAGTTCGTCTAGTTTTTTTGAGAACTCAGCTACCCTAAGCAGAATTCTCCCATATCACTTATTATGAACCATACCTATTGTGTTGGAATTAATGATACTAGCCAGTTTCCCAGATTTAAGTAGATAGAGAAAGATCTAAACTGAAGATCCACCGTCTGAATCATGCGCTAAATGAAATGATTCACGTTCCATACAGTTAAAGTTAATGATCCTGAAAAAACTTATGTTTGCCAAAAAAACATTTCAACCTGGTACACATTTCCACCGAGGAGACATTCATACACGACAGGCATTCGAGTGGAACACAACAAGGGGAGCGATAAGTTCAGCATGAGTCCCACAGTGATATGGAAGAGATCATGTGGGGGAGGATATTAAAGCTTGTGATGCGTAGTCATTGGAAACAGCTGAAAATGATGACTGAGAAGCGAGTGAAATGAAGAATTGCTGCTGAAGGCCTGCTTTCCACCATTCAGAACGTAAGAAAAGAAATAATAAAATGCACATTTCCACTATCAAACTTGATGTCAAAAAACAAACAAAATTATGAAAATGAAACTGAAAAGCACTTCACAGATGATTAAGTGTGCGCGTCAATGGTTCAGTCGTAGAATACTCTCTAACCACGCCTCATGTGGTCCATGATTCGATCCCTCACCATGCCGATGGTAAGCCTTGTAAAGAGGGATGTTGACAACCTTACCACTGCTACTGAGACTTTATAGCTTCAACTTGGAGCCTTGTGTTCCAGGATGAATGCAAAGGAATAAAATCGAAGAAAGGTGCAATCAATGATTCAGTTATGAAGTAACTCTACGCTTCATAAATAATGACTTTCTTTAATTTCGCATCACTGCTGTCATGTTCCATCCAATGAAAATTCTAGTTTTAGGAGACCATTCCTATTGACATGTAATTATCAACAACAACATTAACAAAAAAAGGTTGAAATATGTACACAAATGAGAAATAACCCAAGATAACTAACTAACTAACTTGTAATTGGTGCTTCTAAATCAAGCATAGTTTTTTCTGATTTTAATATAGCTGATGTATCACTGATAATCCTTAATATTGCTTCTTCTGTTAATCGACCTTCTGCTATTAAATGCGGTCCAATAACATCCAGCTGAGGACGACCTTTAGAATCGAAAACTGTACTTGACGGCATTAATTTGCTCGGAGGAGGAGGTATACCTATGAAAAAAAGGCAAAAAGAGAAACAATAAGCGATAATTTTCTGGAAAAATACAAATATAATTCTTCGATAAAATTTTCGTTTAATCAAGACAATTGACCTGTTCAAAGAAATTAAACTCCTTGATACTCACTCATGTGGTATGTGTGTGTGCTACTGATAAACGAATACAAGTAGTATATTGACTAACTTATTTTAGAGGAGCAATGATAAGTTGTGTTCCAATGAATAATTCGGTGTAAAAGAGATACGAGAAGAGGATTTCAACACGGCGAAGTATCCAATAATATTCGAGTATTGGTTTGTAGGGATTTGGTTGATTGGTTACAGGATTTCATCATGAGCTGACATTGGTTAGAGAACCATTGGAAAACCTGCAGGGAGTACTGGACAGCTGTTTCGTCCTAGTTTGGGACTCTTCGGCAACACGCACCCACCAGAAGGTCCAGAGTTCTAACCCCGGTGGGTACGTACTGATGAAGAGCCCCAAACTAAGACGAAACAGCCGTCCAGTACTCCCAGGTTTTCCAATGGTTCTCTAACCAATGTCAGCTCGTGATGAAATCCTGTATCCAATAATACATATCAAATCCGCCCCACCACCCTTCTCCACTAAGCATGTTCACGTCATTAGCACCTATCAGAAGCCAATACATAATGGATGAGTATAAGCTTCAAAAAAATCAAACATTTCAACATAAGCAGATCAGACAATGCAGGATTACTCAAAACCTGAATTCACGGTACCTAATTTATGAGAACATGTAAATTAACATCATAATAAAAGGAAGTGAACAGACATAGGATAATTGAAACGGCATGTATTAACACTCTACATCTAAAGTTAGTATTGCTTACTTTGTTACTAGATGGTTGGAGGCAGTCATCGGGATGCTTTGGACCTAGATTTCGTGCTAGTTGACACTCATCAGAATGATGTATCCTTAATCTGGAAGGAACTGATGTCCCCTCTCGGATTCGAACCCATGTCAGCCACTACTGCAGTCAGAGACATTACCACTGAACTTTTGTAGGAACGTATTGGATACTTTGATTGGACACTAGCTAGTAACTGGTGTGTATTATGTCTACTAGTCCTTTGTTTGGTGCAGACTGAATTCTATCAGTCAAGTTTACAATGTGGTCATCCTTGCGACTAGGTGGCTCGCCGTCACATTGCAGTCTGAATTGTCTTTGTTAGGCGGTTGACTGATAGAATTCAGTCTGAATGACACTAGCTACGTACTACCTAATGTTCAATGAAATTATCCATTACAGTCCTACAAAAGTTCAGTGGTAATGTCTCCGACTGTAGCACTGGCTGACACGGATTCGAATCCGAGAAGAGGTATGAGTCTTGTCAAGATTAAGGATACACCATTCTGACGAATACCAATAAGTGTGAAACCTATACCGAAGGCTTCCTGAGAATTATCTCCAACAATCTAACAAAAATTCAGAGAGCACCGTGGTGACTACATTGCACACCTGAATGATTGAATTCAATCGCCACCAAAAAAAGAGACAGGGTGCAATCAAAGCACTGCTTACTTTGCTGTTCCATAACATGCTGTAACAATACCACATTAATGACACATGTAGTTAAGAGTCTGTTTTTTTATTTAGCCTTCAATTTCTTAACTTACTTTACTTTACTTCGGCTATCTCTCCTACGGGAGGATGAGCCGGCTTCATGAACATCTCGAATCATCACTGCCCAGACGCGGCGATCTGTTTGTAAGAGAGTTCATGAAGTTTCATGGGAATTGGGTACGAGTGATGTCCCCAGAATCGCTCGGCCTTTTGTTTGAGAGTGCAGGTCTAGCCTTTACACAACCAAGTGTGACCTACAAGGCAGTAGGAGTGGAGTAGGGAGTCCACTATCCATTGGCAGCCGGTGACCGGAGTTCGGTTCATACGCCTTTTTGAATGGGGCCAGACATCCAGGACATCCAACAAGCCCCTTGTCCATACGTCTGCCGGTGAGCTCCAGTGAGCTTCATACGCCAGTCGTTGGAGGTTTGGAATCAGGGTTTAGCCATCTCCCCTAGACTGTCATCCAATGGACAGTCAACCCGGTGAAGAGCGCCGGGCATCCGCTTTCGCCCTCTCACTTTGGTGAGAAACACCTCCGCCGCGTGAAGGCAGTGAGTAGGACTTCCTCAGGAGAGGCTATGTAAGACGCCCGGTCATATGGGAGCATTTCAAGAGGTGTGCGGAGGGGTGGCCAACCCACAGCGCAAGGCACCCACCCCCGACAATCCTGAGGCTTTACCTTGAAGTAATAAAAGTAGAATGAAGTAGATGTCACTGTGCAGCACATAAGTCTTCTTCTACATAACTAGATATCTTATCGATGTTAGAGATAATTTAGACTGGTAAATCCTAAACCAAGCCACTATATTTGTGCAACTCGTTTACCTAAGGCTAACTCAATCTTTCAAATAGGTTTAACAATCAACAAATTCCACTATGTGTAAGAATAGAAATGTTTTATACGCTAGTTTATTGGATAGAAGACAAAGTGAGACAAATAAGGAATATAAGGATAACTTTCCTATAGCTATGTATTACTGAATAAGCAAGTCTCATCTGACATACTTTATACAAAGCTATATACTACTGATTGGTTAGAATAAGTAGTTGAACACCACTCATATCAAACAAGTAGTGCTTTCTAGCCAGCCTTGATTGAAGCCATCTAAACACCACCAGGCTACCTGTCTGGTTCACTTGAGGTCGGGCTAACTAGCAGTGTACCCAATTCGATTCAGCTCGTTCAGCCGGATTTCAGACTAGTTAATTGGGCAACTGATAACACCATAAATCAGTTCCGCAATTTGGAAATTATTTCCAGATTTACAATTCACACAGATCATGGAGATGAAACTTCGCCACAGTTCCCTTTGGAAACCCAAATTATTCCCATCACAATATATGATTTGTTTGGTGCTAGTAGAGATAGAAACAGAAAGTCACTATTCCAGGACTTTATCGTGGACTGACGTCGGTTAGAGGACCACTGGAAAACCGCCTGGCAGTACTAGACAGCTGTCTCCCTCCCCAGTTTGGGACTCTTCAGTAGTAGGCACCCACCACTAGGGTTCGAACCCAGTATCTTCTGGTTACAAGGCGAGCTAGCTCATAGACCATTAAGCCTCTGGGACTCTATCCAATGGCCAGTCCATGAATTCCAACTTCTGCCAATTCATGATATGGCGCGAATGTCACTGGCAGTCAGTATCTGTCCTCACACCCAACCGGCTGTACCCTACTGGTCATGATTTCCCACTAGAACCCAAGTAATTACCTATCTAAATAAGACCAGTCACTAGTGAGCATCAAATTGATATCCATGTGTTGGTTTGCAGGGATCTGATTGGTTTCAGGAAAACCTAGGAGTACTGGACAGATTTCGCAAGTCTACGGAAAGTGTACATATGAACACTAATACATATACATGCAGGCGCATCCAGCAGATGAGTCCCAAACAGGATGAAACGTGAATCATCACTTACACTGCTAGCTCCCTACCGATAAAGCACCACCATGCTCATTTCAAGACATCGTCGAAACGCTCGTACAATGAGCCAACATGTCACCATAGACTAAATATATCCGTCCAATATAATCAGTCACTGGGGAATTCAAAATAATTTCGATAGATACTCGTTACACAGTAGGTGCCTCTCACTGTTCAGTGACACTTTAGTGTTTGAAACGATGGACAGCTGGTTCGAGTCCCGGTGGAAACAACACCACTCATTTCGGATGAAGGTACATTCACCTAACGAGTCCAAAGTTGGACGAAATGCTCATCCAGGATCCTAATGCTATCCATCACCAACTAGAAAATGGATCTCAATTTGGTTACGAACCACATAAAATCATTTTTATATCTTGTTACTTTGATTAGATTCCAAGCCGATTACACAAGCTATTTATTAAAATTTGCCTTGAAAGAGATAAGGGGGAATAATTCAAGCGATAGCTTATTTCCTTTGTTATATTTTCGCTACGAACCATTAGAGAGGACATTGATAAACCAGGAAGCACTGGACAAGTGTTTCCTTCTGCTTTGGGACTCTTCATCAGTACGCACACACTACCCCATCAGGGGTCGAACTCAAAACCCTCAGATTACGAGATCAAGACAGTTGACCATTCAGTCACCCCTGGATTTTAAATCTGTCAACTCAGATAACTGACGGCCATTGGATGGCCGCCTTCTTCAAGCTACTTACTAGTGGGACCCACTATGTTAAGGTGAAGTAAATGCCCACTGAAGGCACTTATGAGGGCAGTGATATATCACGACTAGTTGACAGATTTAAAATTCACTGGTCACTGAAACCCGACCAAAGTGGTTGAATGGCCAGAGAGCTTGGCCTCGTTACCTGAAGGTTCCAGGTTCGAACCTTGTTAGGGGGGTAGGGGTCATTGGTGAGTGTTGTTTAGAAGTCTCAAAATAGAATGAAGCACCTGTCCAGTTCTCCTTATGGTCTTCTAATGACCTCTGTCTAATTGATGTTGGTTTTGTGACAAACATCTAATAAACTGAATATTCGCATAATTTATTCAGAACAAAATAGTTAGAGCGAACAATTGTGGTTTCAATAAATTCTTCTTCAGGCTCTCTCTACAGTTATAAATCCATTAATTTAAGCATACAATAGCCAGCCAGCCAGTAAAGGCAAAGTAGAATTATATGAGAAAGTGTATTGTGGAACAAGTATAAGTAGGATGGGATGGAACAATAGTCAGTTAGTTTTTTAATATGCATGGTCAATGAGAACATGGGACAAAATCAGATGAAGTAATTTAATTTAATGATGTATGTATACAAATATAAATATAGTCAACAGAAAATACAGGTTTCGAGAGTGAGTGTAATCAGGATGTGAGACAATATGAAAATAAACCAACGAATGGGGCGGACTAGATATCAAATGGGAAACTGAGGCTGACATTCTAAAATGTCGACTTAATAGAGCAGTTGAGAGGACTTTTCCTGCAGCTTAACTGGTACTCAACTTCTCAACTAAACCAGTAGTCACACAGCAAGTCAAGGCCCCATCAATGTGCATCTATGAACTCAACTGCTCATGTGGAGCTATTTACATTGGCCGTAATCAGAGGGGTTTATCCAGGGGCACGCGTGAACATGTACCTGTATGGTTGAGTAAAGGGGTAACCAAATGCGTAAATAGTGCAGTCTTAGCCCACTTGGTAGATACGGGACATCCGATAAAACTTGACCAGGCGTTCTCAGTTATTTACCGTGTTCCTAGTAATCTATCTAGAGGAGCTCGACTACCTCTTCTATCAGTAGCTGAAGCAGTGGCCATGTCTTTGTATACAGAAGAAGTATGTTCAACCTCTATGTTTACCTTGGCCTACAATAAAGCCAACAAGTCCTCCATAAACATCAGCACTATATATTCCTTTCACAATTTTCTTTTCTTCTTCTTCTATTCCTTTGTTTCATTGACAAACGTTCATTTTCGACTTTTATGATTTCATGACCTTTCTTATGATTTTATTACCTTAAGTTTAAGTAGTGCTTTTCTAACTTGCTATGGTATTTACAAAATCCTGTTCATTCCGCTTCATTATTATTATTTGACAATCATTCATCAATAGTACTTGTAATTTTACACCATATCATCGTTATTATTTTACAATCATTCTTACTGTCGTTATTTTCAACCTTGAACTTATGTCTAGTCCGCCCCATTCGTTGGTTTATTTTCATATTGTCTCACACACAAACCCTGATTACACTCACTCTCGAAACCTGTATTTTCTGTTGACTATATTTATATTTGTATACATACATCATTAAATTAAATTACTTCATCTCACTTTGTCCCATGTTCTCATTGACCATGCATATTAAAAAAAAACTATCTGACTATTGTTCCATCCCATCCTACTTATACTTGTTCCACAATACACTTTCTCATATAATTCTACTTTGCCTTTACTGGCTGACTGGCTATTGTATACTTAAATTAATGGATTTATAACTGTAGAGAGAGCCTGAAGAAGAATTTACTGAAACCACAATTGTTCGCTCTAAAAATTTTGTTCTGAAACATCTAATAATTGAAATTAATCGAAAATCTCCACAAATCCACTCCCCCCCCCCGCATAATCTGACTAACTTATTTACTTTATATCAATGCATAACACTGCTACACACTACCTTACTGATTCAAGCTTCTAAACATCATCTCTAACTGATATCAGCTCATGATGAAATCCTCCATGCATCATGGTAGACTGAAGCATGCCTATCATATGCGCGTCTCGACAACTATTTGTTCACTGATATGATGCAAGCATTTTATTTAATCCCTGGTATAGTGTATGGAAGAGAACAACTAACATATAACATATGTACATTGTATTACAGTAATGAATAATCAAATAATCAAGGGGCGTCAGTTATTATAAATCGGTGAAAGTTTGACACACGCACACACACGCACAGAAGACGTTTTCCCTTTCTACCCATTTTCTAAAAATCCCTTTCTAAACTTTCCAAACCACATGACCTGAAATTAGTTTAGTGTCATTGATCGTATGTAGTATACATATATGTATATATGGATAATATTTAATCGAACTGTGATTATAACGTGTAACCTCGACACACAAGCTAGCACGTACGCACGCACTGACGCACAGGCACATGAACATATACACACACACAAACACACAGAAAGATATCTATGTAGTATTTTCCTTCTAAGGTTTATTGATCCAAAATTCAACTGACTTTTCCTAACCCACTACATTTACTTATATAGGATAATTTAAAATAGGAAGTGAAATAAAAGCGTATGCAGAATATATATGTAGGATATTTTAGAATAATAATAAGGAGAAGAGGATAAAAAAGGGAAGTAAGCCGTGCCACATTACAACTAGTACTACTACCATCTGAGGTCGTCAGTCTTATCCACACACACTATAATATCATCATCATCATCATGAATATTGTAATCATTAACCTTGTCAAAAAGAGGGACATGTTGAGAAAGAATATGTTAAAGAATAATTGATGAAATAATCAATAAGCTAAATTGATTGGTCATATATATGTATACACATAATACATGCAATTACATTCTACCGGATAACACTGGAAAATACACTTATTAAAATAACACAATACAAAGAAAAGCAAATTATACGATACAACTAAAAATGTAAGGAAGGAAAGAAAGAAAGAAAGAAAGGAAAAAAGCAGTTTGGCTTTAAGACGAAGGAGAAGAAGCAGGCAGCAAAGATAGAACTTCAGTTGAACGTAGAAAGAAAAGACTTGGAGTGTTGAAGATGACAAACCAATGACAAAAACAGCAACAACAACAATAATCACCAATCACTTTCGACCGAAGAAATTTAAAAGAAACTCCCCTATCATTTAGCCTGGGAGCATCGTTTCAACTATGGGTACACTGCACGAATCGGAAAGGCAAGGCAAACCTTTATCATTCTAAAGTCAGTTTGGAAATCTTCAGCAGTAACGACAGAAGACAAGAGGCCAGGCAACAGACCGTTTATTGAAAGAGTCAAGAGGTATTTATGGATTTTTATGTACATTATTATTTTCTATAGTTTGGTTTGTAAGGGTTAGTTATGTTACGAGCTTGCTTTGTAACCAGAAGGTCCTGGGTTCGAATCCCAGTGGGTGCGTACTGCCGATGATTCCCAAACTAGGATGAAACAGCAGCTGTCCAGTACTCCCTGGTGTACAATGGTTCTCTAACTGATATCAATCCGTGATCAACTCGTAAATACATTATTATTAGCGTTATTGTTAGCGGAGAAGCAAACTCTTTTGATTGGTTGTTTTCTTGCTGAAGGTTATTCTGTCATCTCTCTGTGGTCGTTTCTCAGAAAATCAAGTCATATATCTGTGAATCATATTTCCACACTTTAACTCCGCTGTGATTGGCTGGCGATTTTCTCAAGGTTAAGCTTTATTATTGTGTTTTTCTCATGACCCTGATTCAGGAAGTGGACATTGACGTAAATTGTTGTCTACAATTTTGGCTAGCAGACAGCCCTCCTCACCACAATCGTAAAGAACAAACTTCGGATTTCCTAACACCAATGTTAAGTTAGTCAGCTCTTGTAATATGGGTCAGAAACTTGGAGCCTCACGAAAAGGATTTCTAATAGCTATGTTTGCTACCTTCATAATGAAGATCAAATAGCCAGTCAGAAAGAGTTAGCAACAAGAAATTATGGAAACAAACCAGGCAAGAACCTATTGCTCAACAAGTATGTAGAAGAAAATGGAGATGGATCGGACACACACTGACAAGACCGTTGAGTGATATCACTTGCCAGGTCCTAGAGCGGAACCCAAACGAGAAATGATGGACTGGTAGTTCGAGGATGACTTGGAAGAGACAGTGTGAAGAGGAGATGAGAGTTTATGGAGAACCGTAGGGCCAGCTTAAAGAGGACCCAGAGAATAGGACAAAATGGAGACATTCTGTTGAAGCCCTATGTTCCACTCGGAATCCAAGGGAATAATAATTATTATTATTTATTTTTTTATTTTTTATTATAGCTTGACTCCAGACAGTATTTTTGATACAAGTATGGGATTTTCAGCATGTGATATCGGTAGCCCAAATTTAGCAGGCCGACCACTGATTTCAGGTGTGTGTCTGCCGGGGATCGAACCCTGGACCATGTGCATGGTCTGTGAGCGTCCTAACCACTGTACCACCGACTGTGATAGCTAGGATGTGTTAGATATGCCAAAGCATCATCGCCTTCCCCGACGATTAATCATAACTGTTAAAGAATTACATTGGAAAATAGTTTGGAATGAATTCGTGGGGTGAGGTTGAAACACGAAATATTTAACTGTTTGGTTTCAGTCATCTAGAAAAGTAAAAATTTCATCTCTGGGGACCTAAAAATGCTAGAAATCATTGGCTAGAGACTACTGATGATATCGTTTAAAATTGTTCTCAGTGGAGTAGATGCATTCATTCTGTGTGCGACTTCGAAAATCTACTGATTTTTTATTATTCTCCATGGAATTATTTTATTGATGACATATTTTCATTCATTATAATTTCTTCTTTTTCACTACTTTTATGTGTGCTTTTTATGAAGTGGATTAACTTGGACTGTTACACAGTTATCATCCCATCATGTCAGGTGGCTATTGTGGTAGAGACGAACAGTTGTTAAGAGCTTTAAATCACCCGTTTAAATGACAGTCAGCAAAAACTTTATATGTGTGACTTATCATCCGTACCCAAGAAACTACTGCACATCAGCTTGGAATTCAAAGGTGACTTAGCTTCCAATATCATGAAAAGAAGGATCCCACACTCCCTGAAAACTACATTCCCTGCTGCCTCTTGGACAGTAGCCACATACCAATCAAACATTACTGTTCAATAACCTGAAGGACAAGATCCCGCTGTTGACCAACTCTATGTGTGTATATCAATTCACCTGCTCGCGTAGAGCTATCGGTCGTTCGACTCGAGTTTTGTCCAAGAGGGTGCAAGAACACTATCCTAAATGGTTACGAAGAGGTGGAAGTGGAACAATAAGAAGTGCGATCATTGAACATCTAATCGATAATGATCAACCTGTCTCTATAGCCTCCGCCTTTAAAGTCATTTACAAGGCAAAAAGTAATTTACCCAAATCACTACGTACCCGACTCATCTGTATTGCTGAAGCTATCTTCGGCCATCGAAACAGAAAAGCCAGATCTCTGAATATACAGAAAAAGTTCGTTCAACCCCTCCAACTTTCATGGTCTCAATCCCTCCATGCTAAAGTATGGTAATCCCTAATCATATTTTGGTTCTACCAATTTTTTTCATTTTGTCTATTCAGTTTGTATACTCATCCCTTACTACGCCAATTGTTACTATTATTATTCTCAATTTGAATTGTCCCTGGTATTATTTCACTTGTTCAACTTGTTATTCTAAATCAATTCTGTTTTGCAATGTTAAGTTCTATGTTTTACGAGTTTGTTATCAAAATTTACACAATATTGCGTAACGTTTTTATTTTATTCGACTTGCCTACTAATCCGATAATTGCACACCCTTTCCAAAGTTATGTACATCCTATGAATTATTCTATATATGACATTAATTGTTTTGCCACTTGATATTTAACTGTGATTATAATCACAAACATTTTAATTTTAATTGTATTTCATACTACTATTATTATTATTTTATGCATTCCCACCTATGATTCAATTTCCTCATCGGATATAACTTCTTAAAAACAATTGTGCAGCTTGATGATAAATTCGTTGAAAAGCGTCTCTTCGCCGAATCACCACTTGTTTTGATTTTCTATATGTTACAATAGGAATTTCCCACGAACTAAAAATACAACAAGAAGACAGCCATGTATAAAGTAAGCTACAAATTTCTACAGTCTGAGAGTCATTTCCAGTTGGTCTGTTGAAATTACAGCCATATAGTCTCAAGAGTATATGTTGCCCAACAGGCTTCAGTCGACAGATATCTTCGATCATTTCGACCGATATAATATGAAATACTATTACCAGTTGACATGAACAGTAAGTATAGTGAGGTATAAAACTGAAAAGCGCAAATAAAACAACCTCATTATACAGCTGTGTATACACCTTGAAAACCTCATCTAGTCTATTAGTTAGTCCTAAGGCCGGAAAAAGGAAGAGGGGAGTTTCAATGGGCGACTAATGATCCTACCCCAAAAAATCAATGCACTCACTACAGAAACTTCAAAGCACAGAAGAAAAACTATTTTTTTTAAATAAACTTGTTCTCCGCTGAAATCGGAGAGATGGAATGATGCAGGCTGGTGAAAGCCTTCGGGAAGCTAGTCAGGCAATTTGTCTTCTTCCGATGAAAATAAAAAAAACAAGCAACAGGACATAGAATGTCCGGACAATGTTCGAAGCTGACAAGGCTACTCAGATTGCCAGTGAGATAGGAAGATACGATATGAAAGTGCTAGGAATCTGTGCGATCAGATGGTATGGAAGTAGGCTCTTCTAATTGTTAACGAGAGAGGCAATAATCTACTATTCCAATCACCTAGGTAATAAACACACTGAGAGTGTGACTATCATGATGGCATCAACAGAATCCAAAGCTTTTATGCAGTAGGGATCAATCTCCTCCAGGATAATTGATAGCAAGATTCCATTCCAAAGGTTGAAAAGTTACAATTATCGAATGATACGCTTCTACAAACAATAATACTAGTGATAGACCTTGAAAGATTCACCCTGATTTATTGAAAAATTCGATCATAGTAAAAGGAGTCGTCAAGCTGACGAGACGCTGTTCAGAGGAAAACTATGTTTATATCACTGTATCACAGTATCTTTGCTGGTAAACTTCATTTCAAACCAGACCCTTGAGTAGAACCCGAATGGGAAGCGACGAGCTATGCAGTCGAGTATAGCACAGAAAAGATCATGTATAAAGGAAATGAAAGCTTGTGAGTAGTTGTGGAAAGTGAAGACAAAGAACTGAGTGCAATGGAGATGTGCTGCTGAAGCCACTTGGAAGACAAGTACTGAATTTCCTTTAGTATTCAAGTATTGGTTTGTAGGGATTTGATTGATTGGTTACAGGATTTCATCATGAGCTAAAAAAATACTCGCCTAAGATATTGGCTAACGGTCGCACTATGTCGTGAATTGGCCGGCAGAAGTTAGAATTCATGGACTGGTCATTGGATAGGGTCCCAGTGGCCTAATGGTCTACGAGCTAAATCGCCTTGTAACCAGAAGGTCCTGGGTTCGAACCCCGGTGGGTGGGTACGTACTGATGAAGAGTCCCAAACTAGGCTGACGAAACAGTTGTCCAGTACCTCCTGCAGATTTTCCAATGGTCCTCTAACCAATGTCAGCTCATGATGAAATCCTGTAACCACTTTCCTTTAGTTTTGCCAAAATATACCTTTGAATAAAACAATCGAAACTCCTCCAGGGATGAAAAGAAAAGATGACAGATGGCCAATTCACAGTCGATAAACAAATCTTCCACTATACTATCCCATTGCAAACAATAATTTCCTTTTGACTTGAACCACCACCACTAATCATCATTTTCTGGTTTTCAAAAACTTATATACGCTATCTAAAATAATGGTTCATCTAAGATACATGATATGATTCATCTGTTCTTTTGCTAGTTCATAGTCATTCTTAGTGATCAAGGGATAATAAGAACCAGGGCATAAACTTTGTTATTTTCCCCAATGGCTAAATAGTCTAAAATACATTGGTTGTTCATTAAAGCGTCAACACTGTTATATGATTACTCCCTACTCTTAAGGGGTGACCGAGTTCTATAGGTCAAGTCTGAAATGTAGTCATCATCAAGGTAGGTAGGTAGGTAGGCAGGTAGGTGACCAGCCATTGCTGGCTAATCTATACGAAATAAAAATTCATTATCGAAATATTTTCACTCCTTCACATACTATATGTCTGTCTGTCTATCTTCGACATAGAACTTTGCACCAATGTGCAGCAGTTCAAGTCACCACACTCCATGTAGCACACAAAGCAACAGAAGAAAGTAGAAGAAATGAATAATAGAGACAGTAAACAGAGGTGGGAGACAAAGGAATAGTAATAACGAAGAAAAAACAGTTTAATTGGAAATAATAAGTCATAAGGAGTAGATGCATCTGCGGTAGCCATTGAGAACGATTTTGAGGCATATCACCAATTGTTTCCAACCACTAGTTTTTACTGTCCCGAGGACCCCAACCAGTCAGGAAGTCTGCATCTTCCTACGTGGCTTAAAATAACTGTTGGGCATTTCATTGACTGGTGCCATGTTTTGGTTTGACCGCTGCTAGCTAATTCTTTTCCAGCCTTACTCTATGTCAGCTAACGTTGCCCATTGTTGAGGTAGGTGATGGCTAGTCGTGCATGTGTAAAGCATGCCCTAACCATCTCAGTCGATGTAGCTTCACAGCCTCATCGATTGATTTCCCCTCCTGACCTAGCACTCGACCGAAGCCTAACTTCAATATTGCTCACCTTATTATACCACTTCACATGGGAGATAGAACACAGACACCTATGATCAAAGACAGCTAATCTTTTCATGTCTTCCACTTTCAATGGCCAGGTCTCACAGCCATAAAGGAGGACGCAGCGGACTGATGAGCAGTACACACGCCCTTTGGTCGATAGTCGGATATCACGTCTATGCCAGAGACGGCGTAAACTGGCATATGCGAAACTAGCCCTCTGTATTCGTGCTCAGACTTTGTCAGAGATCAACCCGTTGGGGCTGATGTAACTTCCCAAATAAGTGAAGTGGTCAACGTGCTCTACCACTTCACTTCCTATTTCTAATCTAGGAGTCGGTGTAGTCCAATCCTGTAACATTTACAGGGGCGAATATATATATATATATATCACCTAACCGAATATCCAACAGAAAAACTTTAGTTTTTAAGAGTTCGTTTGTAGGCATTTCATTTCTTTCAAATTTGATCACGGAAAATTTATCAGATCCTTACCAGTAACTGGCAACAGGATGAAGTTGCCTGTAGTTCTAGTGAGAGAAGTTATAATTAGTGGAGTCCACCAGGTAGGGCGTGAGGACAACTGCTCGCCACAGATGACATTGGCTAGTGGTCACGCTAAAATCACAGGCTGGTAGAGGTTTCAATTAATAGGCGATTGGATCAGTTCCCAGTGGTTGAATAGTCTACGAGCTTGCCTTATAACCTGAAGATTCTGAGTGCGTACCGATGAAGAGTCCGGGACTAGGACGAAACATCTGTACAGTGGTTCTCTAAACGACATTAATCCGTGATCAAATTTGGAGCAAAAAAACTTCACAAAAACGTGCGGCATTTCAAGTTACCACACTTCTGAAAAACAACCATAGAGGTATGAAAAAAAGGAATTGCAAAGAAAGCATACAAAAAATACAAAAATTTACGAGAGGAAAAATAATTATACACAAAGAATAATGACAATCCAATAGATCTGTGACAATACAAGGAGTGAAGGGGAAAGCTTTTGCAATCATATCGCTAACAGTCGCTAACCATTGCTTCATAGTGTTCCGAAGACCCTATCTTGGCAGTCTGTACCTCCCTACATGGCTAGTTCAAACCAACAATCAAAAATTTCATAGACTGATGTCATATTTTGAGTTTTAACGATTCGCTTAACTCATTCCCAGCGCAAGTTGAATGTTAGATAATATTGTTCGACGAAACTAGCGATGATTCCGTATGCATTAGATATATTTATATTTTATATTTTGAATACAGCTTGATTCCACACCGTATTTTTGGTACAAGTATGAAATTTTCAGCATGTGATATCGGTAGCCCAAATTTAACAGGCTGACCATAGAAATCAGGTGTGCGTCGGCAGGGAATCGAACCTCGGACCATGTGCATGGTTGGCGAAAGTCCTAACCACTGTGCCACGGACGCCATCTCAATCGATACAGCTTTACAACCTTATCGATTCACTTACCCTTATTACCTAACACTCTACACCTAACTCCCTCATCACTCAACATGTTATGCTACCTAACACAAGACAACTATCAATACACTACATAGTGTTTTTGTATTATGATTAAAGAATATGTTATAACTTGTGGAATATATCACAATATGATTGTACACCTTTTTGTTAGAAACTTACGAAAAGTCTCCGCAAGGACCGTGAACAGTGGTGGTTGACAAAGGCGAAAGAGATGGAAAAAGCATCGGTGATAGGCAACACTAGACAACTCTTTAGACTCATCAGGGAAACGGGTGGGAGAAGGCAAATCATAAGTGAGACTATTTCTGAGAAAAATGGCTCCTTAATTAGCTCCCAAGATAGACGCCTTGAACGCTGGAAAGAACATTTTGAGGAACAATTTAGCTTGCCTACAGCCACACTGAACCTCCTCGCCATCCAGCTTACACCCGAATGGGATATAGACACTGGTCCGCCATCTGTAAGTGAGGTCACAAAAGCTATCTGTAACTTGAAAGGAGGCAAAACGGCAGGACCCGACGGAATTATTCCGGAGGTGTTTAAATATGGGGGTGACATACTAGTATGTAGATTAACTAAGGTACTAGGTAACGTCTGGGAATCAGAGACGGTTCCATCAGACTGGGATAAGTCACTTATTATACCGATATTCAAGAAGGGAGACAAGTCGTCATGTGATAATCATAGGGGGATCAGCCTGACGAACATAGTTTCTAAAATCTTAGGCTCAGTAATCATGCACAGACTAAGCAGAACTCGGGAGGAACAAACGATGGAAAATCAAGCAGGCTTTAGGCCAGGTAGAGGGTGCATAGATCATATCTTCACTCTCCAACAGATCGAAGAACATGTACACACTTTTCGGTGTCCAAAAATTCAACGTTACGATTAGATGAGGCCACTAAGACAGGTATGATGTAGAGCCTCTAGCCCATTACCTTCAATTATATAATGAACCACAACCAACCCCCCCCCATAGTATTCTACGAAGCTCAGACTAAGGTCATCACCAAGGTTGAGCGCCAACCCAAAACATTCTAGATTTGGGTAAGTGCCATGCCCCAACGTGATTATGTGTGCGTCGGTGGCACAGAGGTTGAGACTCTCGCCCACCATGCAAATGATCCGGGGTTTGATCCCCTACCGGCGCACACCTGATATCAATTGGTCAGCCTGCAAAATTTGGGCTACTAATATCACATACTGAAAATTCCATACTTGTACCAAAAATACTGTGTGGTTTCAAGCTATAATTAAAACATTTTTTTAAAATCTCTCAGTCTAACTGATCTCAGCTTTTTGATTATACTCCAGCTGGCAATGAGTTAGTAAATTAGATGATAGTTCAATATGAATAACAAATGTTCCAGTCACCTTAGTCAATAAAAGTTCACAATCTCAAAAAATTTACTTATATCTGTGTTACTTAAAAATTCCATGTAATACCTCTTTACTACAGACGAACAATGTTATGCGAGTGACAATGTTCAGATTTCTTGAGGTTCTAAAGTTCACTTGTGCGTCGGTGATTCGGGGTTCGATACCCTGCAACTGACGCACTCCTGCTTTACCTCACTAAACCAGTAAGTAGTAAGACTGGTAAAAATGGAAGTTCGGGCAAGAGGCGGCTAGCAACCTCATCTCGAAAAAATAAATACCACTACTACCGGAACTTCAAGCCTCTAGCTGGAAGGAATAAAAGAATAATAATAGTAAAGTTCACTTATTTTGTATGACTACAGAAAGTCAAGTCTCCCTTACCTAGGCAGTACTGCTTCAAATACCCGCAGTACAGATGAGGTTAACAAAGGAGGGATGGGACAACCACCACAGACCTTCACTAATCTAAAATCAGCACTAATGTCAATTCAGAGACTCAGTGAGTTACCAAAGGCATAACTAACAGGCAAAGATAAACTTGCATCGACAAATGCCTTCGTGCTGACTCCATACTGGAAATCAGATGGCCAAATAGATAAGATTAGCAAAAAGGAACTCCGGCAGGCGGTGAACCTACCAAAGACCTATCTATTACCCAACATATATGACAAAGGAAGTATAGACGGACTAGACATCACACACTGGACAGCTCTAGAATCGACTCCCAATGAAGGACGACGAATTGAGCTTAGCTCTGAGGGTAATATGGAGGAGACTGTGAAAACAGGAAATGAAAGCACTAGAGACAATCTTTAATCTAGTTAAAAGGGATTGAATAAGACAGAGTCAAATGGATATGAGCTGGTGAAGCCCTATATTCCACTCAGTACCCAATGGGAATGATATTAATAATAATAATAATAATGTTTCAGTTAAACGATACAGTGAAAGAGTGAAACAGCCTCTATATGCTCTGCAATTTTATGTCACTAAGTGACTACTTATAGTGCGTCGGTGGCATAGCGGTTAGGACGCTCGCCGACCATGCACATGGTCCGGGTTTCAATCCCCGGCCGATGCACTCCTTTACCTCGCTAAACCAGAATTAATGCTGGTGAAGAGGAAAGGTTGGGCATGAGGCTAGCAACGCCATCCTGTAAAATAAGCACTGCTACAGAAACTTCAAGCCACTAGCTTGAAGCCCTATGTTCCACTGGGAAACGTGGAGGAAAAAAGTGACTACTTATAGAGGCAGAGGAAAACAAATGTAATCCGACTACACCGGACAAAGAAATAACGGTAGAGAGGAGAACTACACAGAGCAAGTAGTGAAGATTTTCAAAATCTAGATAATGATGACGATAATAAGGAATGAACACATGTATCATTTATTTACAACATGTCGTTAACTTTCTGAGCATTATTCAACGATTGTCTAATGGTCAAAACTGATCACGAGGTTAAAGAAATACTTCAATTTTTTACTTAACTTACTTACTCTTTCAATTAATTCTATGAAGTTGACAATAACTTACATCGATTGTGTGTGTGTGAAGGCTAGTTATACTACTTCACAACCCAAACCCTCAGTATATGGGGATGGGATTCAAACCTGTGATCTACTGAGTAGAAGTTGAATACCTAAACCATTGGAGCCACAGCTCCATAGCATTTCAGGCAGATAATAATGCAATGACATTACCAAAACCCAAAATAACAATTCTTTTTCTTTCTTTCTTTCTATTCCTTTACGTTCCCAGTGGAACATAGGGCGCCTTCAAGCTAGAGGCTTGAAGTTTCGGTAGCAGTGGTGTTTATTATTTTTGCGGGATGAGGTTGCTAGCCGCTTCATGCCAAACCTTCCCTATTTACCAGTTCTTTTACTGGCTTAGCGAGGTAAATTAGGAGTGCATCAGTGGCCGGGTATCGAACCCCGAACCACCTGCTGGGGTGGCGCACCAAAATAACAGATGTAGTGGAAAACAAAGAAAATTTCAAAATATGTGATACAAGAATGCTAATATGTTTGCTTCTATGTACTTGTCATTCAACAGTGTATTTCGTTGAATCATCCCTCTTACAAAACATTACAAAAGCAATTTCAGTTTTTGCAAGCTTTCATAACCACTTCCTATTCCCCACCGATAGCTGCTACCTTGACGTGGTCGTCGTCGGGTTTGCATATCACAATGACCCAACAAGTTACAATGGCTGGAACTAATTTTCCTACAGGTCCTATCAGATCAAGAAGACTGTTAGGATAGCGTTTAGACTAAAAGCAATCACCGGCATTGTGTAAGAATTTTGTTTTTACACTGTGCTGGGGGTTTGTGGACGAAGTCTTACTCCTGGGGAACAGGGATGTAACAGCAGTGACGTATTTCCCTCAGACGACCAGCATGCTAGCCAACTATGCTATCTCTCCACTCTGGAGAGAGGGAGTTAGAAAAGGTCGACCTCAAAAATTGTACATCCTGACTTACCCCACCTACGGTGGTCCGTAACCGGCAGTAAGTTTACTAATACGGAACCAATCCAAGAAGCCAGTTCATACAGGCCGTGTTTGACCGGCTTCAAACAGATGTCCTCCGGGATCTGCAGTCACGCAACACTAACTCGCTTTCTGTTTCAGATACCCAAAAAAAATCAACCTCTTTGGTGTGGGCAGGCGGGAATTAATAACCGCCCACACACTTCCAAAAGCACACCAAGCCCTCCTGAGTCAGTCAGTCACCATTTTCCCATTATTACTACGGTGTTAACCAGTTCAAAAATGCATATTAGTTGTGTAGTTTATAGGATTGTGGCTTATTAATCTATGCATTGGACTTCAAATCACTGGGTCACACGTTCGAAGGCTGACTGACTAGCTTTCACACAATTTTTTGTCATTGTCAACTTTATATTGATTGAGTTTTCAATTGAATGAATGTCCTTTTATGTAATACTACACATCCATAAAAAAATAGTTTCATATGACTTGTAACAACCACTCAATGCTTATTTCATTTGAAGTTGGGTATTATTTATGTATATATAATGAAACAAAAGAAATATTAGAAAATTTAAAGAGAAAATAGATATGTTTGGGGGTGGGGGTGGGTGTGATAGAGAGAGAGAGAGAGGTATTTCCTCAATTTTTATTCTGAAAAGAAACATATTGCTTATTATTGCTTATAAAGAGCTATTAAGACTAAGTGTAGCACTAAAGAGTATGAATTCTTTTAAAAGTAATGGATTACTAGTAATATTAATATATATCATGCACAAACGTCTACTGAACAAGGTATACTACTAACTTATTAGGTGTTTTAATTATTCATCCTTTTATTTTAATTGAATTTTTCAGATTTTCCCGTCGATTGACCGGACCGAAGTGCTCGGTCTCAGGTTGACATGTCTGTTGGCTTCTTGTGCAGATGCTTCGACGATGTTTGGGCATTTAATTAGTATTTAACTAGTGGATGGTGACTAACAGTGGAATCCAGGATAAAGCGCATTTCGTCCTATTTGGGACTCGTCAGCCACTAGATGTACCTGCATTTCTCAGTCAGTGATGATGTCCCCACCACCGAGGCTCGAACCCAGTGCCCATAGTTCCACTAGACCACTTGGGCCACGAGAGCTAGCCACCTCTTGTGCAATGGGTCATATTAGTTTAACTGAATTTTTTGGATTTTCCCGTTCTTTTATTAAACGACAATTCACAAAACTTATAACTAATTATCTTAATTCACTTTTCATTCTCAAATGTTTGTTACTAACTCGGATGTGTATAGAGGGTGTGAGTAAAAAAAACTCGAATACTGCATGTAGACAAATCAACTTCAAAGTAAGAAAACAAAACAGCAACAACAACAGACGTGACAGTAACATTGTATGCTCATCCTGAAATGCGGACTGATGAGTAACACACATCAAACTAAGAGTGAAATAACTCGAACCTAACCATTTTCAGTTGATTTTTAACAATCAAGTGTTGGTTTGTAGGGATTTGATTGGTTACAGGTGGGTGCGTACTGATGATGAGTCCCAAACCAGGCTGACGAAACAGCTGGCTGTCCAGTACTCCCTGCAGGTTTTTCAATGGTTCTCTAACCAATATCAGCTCATGATGAAATCCTTCTAACAATCAGTTTCCTAACTATTATTAATCAATTATCACCCATAGACGGCCATTCAGTTGTCTTTAGTTATCTTCTCAGAAACCTTTACTTATTGTACATCAGTTAGGTGGTCCAAGGTTTGACTCCCGGCCGATCCTGCTGTATCTCATTCTTCTAGGCTCTCGATTTAAAACTAGTGGGTTAGGTTGGGGAGGGGGGCTTGAACTCCGCTCCACGTACAGAGTTTTGCTCAACCCCAAGTAATATCACCAGCTATCACACACACACACACAGTAAGTGTGGCTCATTCTCCCTTGCTTTGTCTGTCTGTCTGTTTTCGACACCACGTAGCACACAAAGCAAGAGAAGAAATTAGAAGAAATGAATAATAGAGACAGTAAACAGAGGTGTGAGACAAAGGAATAGTAATAACGAAGAACAAAATAGTTTAATTGAAATAAATTTTGAGCCATATCACCAATTGTTTCCAATCATTGGTTTTTACTGTCCCGAGGACCCCAACCAGTCAGGAAGTCTGCATCTTCCTACGTGCTGGCTTAAAATAACTGTAGTACATTTCATTGACTGGTGCCATGTTTCCGTTTGACCGCCGCTAGCTAACTCTTTTCCAGCCTGACTCTATTTCAGCTAACATCGCCCATTGTCGAGGAAGGCGATGGATGACTAGGCATGCGTAACACATGTCCTGACCATCTCAGTCGATGTAATTTCACAGCCTCATCGATTGATTTCCCCTCCCACTTACCTAGCACTCGACCGATGCCTGACCTCAATATTGCTCACCTTATTATGCCACTTCACACGGGAGATAGAGCGCAGGCACCTATGATCAAAGACAGCTAGCTAATCTTTCCATGTCTTTGAGTTGTAAATGGTTTGTTGAGTAACACTTCACATTCGATTTCCACTCTTAATCCTCACTTAGTCTACTAAACATAAGCAGGCCCAGAAAGAGGGAAGATTGAACATGAGGCTAGTAACCTTATCCCGTGAGACAGAGAGAGAAAAAAGATTCAACATCACTACTACTAACGCTTCGAAGATTGAAATCCTCCCTATGTTCCACTCGCGACGCGGTCTGTTTCAAAACTTAGACTTCCGAAAAACGTCCATGTCTCTCGCTACTGCATATATTTTGCCTCGTTCGGTTTGTTTTAATCGATTGAGATATGACCTACCTCTAATGGCATTATCTACTCTTGTGTGTATTTTAAAATGTTTACAAGATTCTGATTCGTAAGTTCCTAGTTAACTGGAGGAATGGCCTAACTGTGGGTGGCAACGTGTTCGTCGAAATGCGCATCCTGAATTCCACTGCTAGTCACCATCCACCAATTAAGTACAAATTAAATGCCCAGACATCGTCGAAGCATCTGCTCAAGAAGCCGACATGTCAACCTGAGACCGAGCACTTCGGTCCAATCAGTCGACGGGAAAATCTAAAATTCAATTAAATCAATATGACCCGTTGCACAAGAGGTGGCTAGCTCTCGTGGCCCAAGTGGTCTAGTGGATAGCACTTTGGCATTTGACACTATGGCTACTGGGTTCGAGCCTCGGTGGGAACATCATCACTCACTGGGGAATGCCGGTACATCCAGTGAAGAGTCCCAAATAGGACGAAATGCGCATCCTGGATTCCACTGGTAGTCTCCATCCACCAATTAAATACATCAGATAATTGTTCTTCAGTTATATCCTTCAGTCTTAAAATGCCCTTTGGACATCTTACAAAATGGCTTTCAACCAAATATCATGAATTTCTTGAAGGAAGTAGAGAAAACAGCTTCAGCTCAGAGATCATTGTGTCACAGGAAGGATATACTACTGTCACTTTTAAGATTTTACTTGAAGACATTGTAGTACGAAGGGAGAGAATATCATGCAATAAACTCCTGTGAATATTCTGTACACTTTTTGTAAATACTGTCCAGAATAAAGATATTATTATTACTATTATCAGATGAATGGTTGCGCTATATCGTGAATTGTCAGAAGTTAGAATTCATGGACTGGCCATTGGATCGGGTCTCAGTGGCTTAATGGTCTACGAGCTAGCTCGCCTTGTAATTAGAGGGTCCTGGGTTCGAGCCCCGGTGGATGCGTACTGATGAAGAGCCTTAAACTAGGACGAAACAACTGGCTGTCCAGTACTCCCAGGTTTTTCAGTGGTTCTCTAACTGATGTCTGCTCATGATGAAATCCTCCATCCAATTAAACTAAATCCCCTAGAAAACCAATACTTGAATATTACTATTATCATTGAAAAAAGAAATACCAGTTAAAACATTTTATTAGACAGACATTGGATCAAGGCCTAGTTATTATATGTGAATATGTGCGTGTATGCATGCGTGTGTGAGTGTGCGCGCGCGCGTTTGCACCAAATAACATTTCCTCTTTAAAAGAAGTAAAAGGGATATTTTTGTGGGCTTAGATATGCACAAAATACGAATGAATAAATAAACAAGATCACATTTGCCTCATTCACTTTATGTTGTGTATCGTGTGTGTATATGTGCGTGCGTGCGTACGCGTGTGGGTATGTATCGAACCAATTATTCTCGTTTCAAATAAATAAAGTGACCAAAAGTGAAGTGTACAACTGTCCAACACACTAGCCCATTATTATTGATTTTATTCAAGTTATTATTCTCTCCAGGGTTTCACAGTGTGGAAAACAGGGTGAGAGAGAGAGAGAGAGGGAAACACGACAGGACAGGACAGGACAGTTTTATGCTATATTCCTTTTTTTTCATGAAATACCCATACAAAATATACCATTTCAATAAATATAATATATTAAAGCCCCTTAAGAAAAGTTATATGTGTTAAACCGAGGAATAATAATAATTTCATAAAAGAAATTGACAAATAATTTGTTTATTGTGTAATCTCTCTCTGACATAAAGTGTATTGATAAGAGGTTGGTTTATTCTACCTACCAGGTGGTTTCTATCCATGCATTCATACAGGCATAATAATCACCAACATCAATAATAATAATGATAAACTGTATTATTTGGACTAAACCTTATATAAGAAAAGACAGATTCTATGACATGAAATCAAAGTATGGGCATTATGTCGTACGTCTATCATAAAAACGCGAAGAAAAAACCATATTGGTTATGTTTAGTTGTTTCTCTACTTTTGGGGAGGAGGGGGGGTGGGATGACTATCTAAAATCATAAAACGATCTCTAAAGAGATGTTACTATTATTACAGGTTTGATTGCGAGTTGACATCAAATAGAGAAACATTGGAAAACCTGAGAGTATTGCACAGCTGTTTCGTCCTCAATCGGGACTCTTCATCAGTACACAACAATTGGGATTCGAACCCCGTAAGCTTCCAGTTACAAGGTAAACTTGTATCCATGATCGTGAACTAGCCATCAAAAGACATGACATCCACTCCCTCATATCGCTGCACACACAGACAACCAAGGACATCAATTCGACTGGGACAACCAACGTTCATATATTAGACAGAGGAAACACCAAGAATGCTAGAGAATTTTTAGAAGCCCATCTGATATTCCAGTAAATCGTCAATCAATGGACACATTGACATAGACAAAATTTACCAATCGATAAGATGGAAATCTCATACACAAAGCTCACTTAAAATGGAAGTATGCTTTGAAGATATTGCCTAGTAAGACAATGAAAGCTTCGCAAATGCACTATCCAGCTCAGAGAACATGCCTACATTAAAATCATCCACCTGAACTACAAATATTCTCCATTACATCGTAGACGACCATTCAGCTACTGCAAGCTGACCCAAATGGTTTCAACCTGTGATCAAACTTACAGCTAATCAAATCCTTGCAAACCAAAACTTCATATTATTATTATTATTTATTATTATTATTATTACTATTATTATTATTAAACTCTCTATCAAAAGATAATACTTGCTAATAACAATATTGGAAAGTGAATATATAGTCAACTGGATTGACAAGGATTAAAAATCTTAAATTGACTTGAACAATTTAATCCACTCAGTGTTTCTTCTTAGAATGATTTTGTATTTCCCGCCAACTGATTATGTTGGACTGAAATGCTCAGCTTCTATTGATATGGTGCCTCCCGCCTAATACGATTGCTTCGATGATGTCTTAGGATTAACGTGAAGTTATTTAGTTGAGTAGTGACTTGCAGTAAATTCCAGGACAACACTTACAATTTGCACTATTTGGGATTCATCATCCATCCCCAGTGAGTGCTCATGTTCCCACTAAGACTCGAACCTTGGCGTCTATCGTTTCAAATACTAAAACATTAGTCACCAGACCACGACGGCCACAAAATCCACATGAAGTATCAGTTATTATTTGCATTTCCTGTGGATTGATTATATTGAAAAGAAGTGATCACTCTCTGTTGTAATGAAGGCTACTAACATGTCGAGTGGAGATGTGACTTAAGCGTGCATTTTACAACCAATAAGTCACAGGTCCAAATCCCGTGCGTAATGCCACTAGTGTTTATAAAAATTCAACGCATTCTACTAATAAATATTTAGACGTTAATTCATTTCATCCGTTATCTATCAGGGAGGGCAGGCCTATTTAAGTGTCTAACAAATCGAGCAATAATACTAAGTAGTACAACAAAAGAAACCTAAATGATGAAATAAAACAGAGAGAAGAATAGCTGGTTGGTGTTAAATAACTAACTATCCTATAAAATTCATTAGAAAGACCATAAAAGTCCAAAAGCAAAATAAAAATAATTGTGAAACTAGTAATGATAACATAAGAGAAAATATAAGGCATTTACTGTTATGCTACATCAGGAGGGGACATCTGAGACCCTACGTAGGATTCTCAATAAAGCAGAAATTAGGGTGGCGTTCAAACCCTCCTACAAACTCACTCAGAGACAAGCTCTGTAGGCTAAAAGACCCTGTCGGTTGACCCAATTAGAGAAAATAATATAATTTACAAAATACCCTGCAATGACTGTGAGTTGAGTCAACTACATGGGTGAAACTAGCACATCAGGAGTAGTGAGATTAGCAGAACATAAGAATTTAGCTAGGGTAAGAATGGTTGATCCCACGAACATAAGTAATTTAGAAAAGAACTCAACAATTGCACAACCATACAATAGGGTGGGACAGAGTCAAAATTCTAAGAATTAATATAGGTAGGTAGAGAGAAAGGTGGTTGATTACTGAATCCTGCCTGGTTCATCGAGTCTACACCCAACACGTGCAATAGGAAGAACTCATCAATTATACCGGAAATATGGAGAATACTACTACCAATCAAATAAAGCGATGAAAAATAATGGAATTATATAAACGAAGTCAGAAAGTTGTATGAGTAACTTGATATGATCATGTGCAGTAGAAAATTGTGCTCGAAACGTTGGCATCAGTAAATATTACGATATTAACACACTGTGAGACTTTATCAAAATACAGTTTTATCCACAATGGAATTATACTCTACCACCACAGTGCCCAAGTTCTATTCTTATATCAATAGATACGGAATGAGTGGTGTTCTTTTTTTGTAATTAAACAACCTCAATACCCTTTCGCTGACAAAAACTGAAGTGGAACTCATGCTACATCTTCAACTGCTACAAGATTAAAACCATAGTTCTTCAGCTTAATATACTATTCACTTAAATCCCCCACTTATTGCAAATGTGAATTTTTTTCAACACAAAACTTTTCACCAAAGTGCAACACTTCAAGTTGCACACACACAATATGAAGGTAGAGAAAACAAATCCAAAGAAACTATAATATATAAGGGAGGAAGAATAACTCAGAGAATGATTGCAGCTTAAGCATATCTCAGAGATCATAATGAATGGTCGTTTTTGGGCCAATGAGAATCACTTCAAGAGATTGTTACAAACAGTTTTGATTCATTGGTTCATAGTACAACAAAGATCCTAGTCATTGTAGTCCACAGGTTTCGAACGCCGCCCAAACCAATAGTCAAAGGCTTCATAGAATGACACCACATTTTTTTCATCTGACCACTCTATTGATAAAGTACGTCAGTGGCACAGTGGTTAGGATGCTCGCCGACCATGCACATGGCCCGGGGTTCAATCCCCGGCCACTGACGCACTCCTTTACCTCGCTGAGCCAGCAACAATGCTGGTAAAGAGGGAAGGTTGGGCATGAGGCTAGCAGCAACCCCATCCTGTAAAAATAATTACCACTGTTACAGAAACTTCAAGCCTGTAGCTTGAAGCCCTATGTTCCACTGGGAACGTGAAGGGATAAAAAAACTCTATTGATAAAACAATTTTGAGATATATTACCAACAGTCTCCAGCCAGTGATTTCTGTCAAGTCGACGACCCCAGCTAGGTAGCATATCTTCTCCCAGGTGACTTAACCCAACAATTAAATGCATCATGGATTAATGACGCGTTTTGTCCTCTCATCGCCACCCACTCCTCTCCCACTGTTGTTTACTCCCAACTCTTCTCCAACCTAGTGCCATATCAATCAGCTAATGTTACTCGACAAGCAAGGTGATGATTTTACATGCCTTAACACACACACACACATATCCTAGACTTCTCAATCGGTGAAACTTCCTAATCCTCCACCCCACCCCACCCCACAAGCAACTCATGGGGATTTAATGCGAAGAGACCTATAGTCAAAAACACCTAACCCCCCATAATATATCCTTCACTTTATAACAAAGATTTAAACAAGAAAATTTGATTCAGAATCTAAGTATCTACCAGACTTAAAACGCATGACAAACAGAAAGACTTGTCAAAGGGATGATGATGATGATAGTGAAGACTACTGTTCCTTTGTTTGTTTGTTGGTTGATTGGCTGTTTTCTTAACCTCCACTAGATATCCAGTTTACATTTAAAAAACAACAGTTTAATTTTTGATTGGTTGGAGGATTTCATCATGAGCTGACATCAGATACAGAATCATTGAAAGATCTGGGAGTAGTGGACGGCTGTTTCGTCCTAGTTAGTGACTCATCATCAGTACGCACCCACTGAGGTTCGAAACCACGGAGTGATTCATCAAAGAAGACATTGCGAAGTGCTCGCGCTATGTCATGAATTGTTAGAAGTTGGGATTCATGGGATGGCAATTGGATCCGGTCCCAGTGGCTTAATGGTCTACGAGCTCGCCTTGTAACCAGAAGGTCCTGGGTTCGACCCCCGGTGGGTGTGTACTGCTGAGGAGCCCCAAACTAGGACAAAACAGCTGTCCAATACTCCCAGATCTTCCAGTGGTTCTGTATCTGATGTCAGCTCATGATGAAATCCTCCAACCAACCAATCCCTAGAAAAACCAATACTTGAAAGTTTAATTTTTGTAACAAAAAAAACAGAGAAAAGAAACAATGTGCATAATATCAAAGGTGATTCATTGCATTACTGCAACCTCTCACTCTGCCCCCCCCCGCCAAGCCAACCCACTCTTTCTTCATTTTCCTACTTCCAGAAACACAAAACACAAGCATACACACACATCAGAAAGCCAGGACATCACAAAATCCCCTCCCCTCCCCTCTACTCCACTCCACTCCCCATATCACCTATATTTCTTCTTTTTCTCTACTATCTTGGGCTTACTAGGTATTCTTAGCCTTATGACTACCTTCACATATGCATACATTTCTGTACAGTAATCCAATAGAATCATAAAGGCGATACTACTGCTGATAATAATAATAATAATCGATTGATCGATCGATGGATCAATGAATCGATCAGTTATATGCACACAAATATAAGCAAATCTACAATTGACCAAATAGGAAAGTGTCTTTTTTTCAAGAAGTAAAAAAAACCAGAAAGAGAAAAAGTGGGCTTAAAATAACTGTTCTACTGTTCTACATTATGCCTTCTAACAAATACATCCATTATGTAAACATGTTTATTTGTTCTTAGGTCTCTCTGTGTGTCTGTTGTGTGCCTGTGTGCACGCGTGTGTGTAATGGACACATTGTCTATCGATAATCCCTAACCTCTCCACCCCAACCCCTGAAAAATATCAAGGAGGGGAGCACCTTCTGTTAGCCTATTAACTGTTTACAACTGATAAGTATTCACATACTGGTTATTGTTAGGTTTAATTCATTGTGTTGTGTTCATTTTTCCCTTGTCTTTTTTGGTCGATGCCTACCTACTTACCTACAATATATCTATGTGAATAAATAAACAAGGTTAAAGGGGAAGGAAAAAACATTTAGCGGTCATTTGTATACACGCTGACACAAACTGTAGAATACAAAAGAGAAGAATGATAAATGTAATAACAGCATCAGTAGATTTTGTAAAAAGTAACGTGGCAGCATAATTAGTTCGCTGTATACAAAACCCAAAAAAAAGAGGAAATACACAAAATAGTTTGTGAATAGATAAAATCGAAGTAGCAGTGAACTGTCCTTAGATAACACACTCTATACCACCATATTTTCTTGGTTGTCTTCAATAGCAAAATGGTATAACGAGTGGAGAAAAAACAAAAAAAAACACTGGTCGAAATGAAGAAAAGCATTGATTATTTTGTAATTTTAAAAACAAAACAATGAATCAGTTATTTTCGGGAATATTAAACACTTAGTGTCATGCATCTAGTCTTTTGTGTACTGAAGACTGTTGCATTGTGTCGTCAGTCAAGTTTGCAATGTGACCACCACCATCCCACTGGATGGCTCCACATCACGGTGCACTATCAATGGTTGATATTAGATGGTTGGAGGCAATAGGCACAAAGTCCTCGGCCTGCCTGCCTGCCTCATATCTGCAGTCTTTGAGGAACACTCATCTCCCTTCTGAGATTCGAACCCGTGTCAACCAGTGTGTTGAAGTCAGAGACGTTAGCACTGAGCTATTTTAGCTATTCACGATTTACCTCCTATAGTATTGTATCAGACACTCTAATTGAAAACTAATTAGTGTGTCAGGCGTCTAGCACTGAGTGATACAGGTTTGAATCTTAGAAGGGAAATGAGTTCCTTTAAGATTGCAGGTACGCGCCTTGTTGACTGGTAAGTGCCGACAATTACGAAACCCAGACAGACTAAAGGTTTCCTGTGGCTGATTGCCTCCAACCATCTAATAACAACAATTCTGAGTAATCAAATGCCACGATCAGGTGTTTCATGTCTCCAGCTATGAGAGATACACTTACGGTGTGTGTGTATAGTATTATGGTGTGTGTGTATTATGGTGTGTGTGTGTATAGTATTATCATACCTCACATGATAAATGTGACTCTCAGCCTGGTTTACATGAAAGAGTTATTCCGGGCAAAATGAGTCCAAACTGGAGCGGTTGAACAACAGAAATAAACAGAATCATTCAGAGCCAAGCATAGACATGTTAACCAGTCAGACTTTTTGATAGTATCCTTGACTAAAATGATTAACTATTGGTAGAATAATGCTAATTATCTATATTTGAAAGAATTACACATCTGACCGTTCATCTATATATGTGATTCCTTGGTCTAATCACTAGATTCACAGCTAATGAGTACTGAGTTCGAGCCTTACTCAACCCACTTCCACCTGGGAGCAACTGGATAGTACCACCAGTCCTACAGAATGCATGTAATTCATGGTCTGGTACACCAGAAAAATCTCTTCCAGATAACTGAGTGCAAAAATTAACAGGAGCAAACAAACAACCCATAGGAATGGAAGGAAATAACCATGGTATATTTAAATGAGACCAGAAATTTTAATTAATTCCGCATAATCCATAAGATGTAGAAATGTTAAAACGACCACAATTGTATGTTTCATTTCTAAATTCACAATCCTAAAATTGCAATGAATATATTAGTGTGAACTGGGTTACAAAGGAAGGGAGAAGACAGTGAAGTGTAAAAACTATGCATTTTGAAAATTAAAGAAAGCCATAGTACACTTGATAATTTGACTTCAATCACAAATTTTCCACTAAACTAAACAATAAACAATCAATGACGCAAAGAATTCATTTAGCACCTTAATAATATCAAGTTTCAAGTGTCCAGAGGAAAGTGGGAATTAAGCAGCCATACAACTTGGTGCCATAGAACATCTACTGAGTGAGTTATACCATCATCAAAAGAAAATGGATCATTATAAATAAATTTTTAAAAGAAAATAAACATAATATGAACACACAAGTCAAGACGTACTAAAAACAGGATAGTAACAAGATTTGAACTACTACCCTTAAAATTGACTACGCTGCATCCTGCCGAGTTAGGCATGAGACGACTAAACAACCCCAACTAAAGTTTACGTTTGATTACAGGACTTAGACTCTCGGTTACAGGATACATTAAACATTCAAAGCTATTCCATAAGGTAACTCTAAAAGTTATGCTGCAATCATCTGCGTTGGCGTACTTATTACAAATCATTGGATTTCAATTACCAGTTTTTGTAATGATTCGTTAACAGAAGCCACACATACACTCTAAATACCTTCGATATAATGACAACAAAATTCAGAATTTCAAGAAATACTACTTGCTTGACAAACAAATTGGTAGTTCCAACTTTAAACAAACTTTTCATAACCATAATCTACAAAATCAAGAAAGCACCACAAAATACCTACGAACCTAAATGAAAATGAATTTACACCACATTAACAAGAAAACCAAAATGACTCTAACTTTTTAGCAGTATAAATCAAACTATATGATGTGCACCAAGTAATTAAACAGTGCTAAATTTTGTACTGGACGGGTAACAAACCTACAAAAGAGTGACTACTTATAGCAGATAAGAAAGAAACAGAACAACTAATAGGCAGAATTTTTATGTGTAGTAATCTTAGTGATAATCATATGTGAATTACTTTCCAGCTAATAAACAGGTCATACTTATGAAATTTAGGACATATCTATGATAGACGAGTAAATCTACCCACTGTAAGAGGCTATACACAAATCTAGACAACAGGAGAAGTAGTTTTTCATCCAAAATTCTATCATGATCACGCAGCAGTAGATGATTTCAAAAAACCAATAGTTTCACCAATATTCAACATGGAGTTTAAATATTGGCAAACTGATTCTTGGACGCTAAAATAGCTTGGAAGTATTTCGGATTTCAGAAACTCTTACTAAAGCGTAATTCCACTTTCTTATTTTTAATACTGTACTGTACACTTAAACAAAAGATAGTAAAGGAAACCCGTAAATGTTTATTTCTCAAAAAACATATCAACTGCTTGACAATTTACACTTTTAAACAACATAATCGTCGCTTCCGAGAATTTTAATAGATGGATCCTTTTTAGGAATGATCGATAAAGCTGTCGTAATTCACAAGCAGTGACCAGATACAACGCTACACCACTTTATTAAGGTTCAAAAGCCATCAGGAGAGAGGTTTCAAGCAGTACACTAATGTTGTAAGAATCCCATTGCCAAATAAACATACCTGTTAATAAACTTAGGAAAACTAATGCTACTTAGGTATGTATCTGATAACTTGTTTCGTTACAGGAACTGAATGTGTAAAACTTTAGTAAGCAATCAACTAAAATCCACTGATTACAAATGAAATACCATATTTGAATACTGCAGTAACCGCCAACTAAGCTAAAAAAACAGAGTTAAGTACTATGGTTTAAAGACAATAATATAAACATATAACTGTGTGTATAAACATTTCCTCGAAGTTCCAAAAAGGGTAGGAAACCCAAGGTGAAAAAACTGTATTCACCACTAGTTGAACGCGACTTTTATAAATTTGCTGTCTTAAAAAGGTTGTTTAGAACATTTCTTATGACAAGCAATAACAATTCTTACAGCATTTTGTTGGTGAAGTAATGAAATTCCTTATTTGAACTGATATACTGAAAGCTCAATACTTGATATGTGAGCTTTATACGTTAGGATTAGTGTAACAAAATAATAAGTATAAAAGTGAATGGACTTTTCATGTACTAGCTAAATAGTTAACAAAACTACAATACGGCGGTTGGTGTTCTCCATTAGTTCCACGACAACAGGAGCACACACACAACGCAAACTGAATAGATGGTTAAGTATAAATTATATGCGCAGCTTTGAATGGACATGATACCTGATTTCTAGATAAAATACTGTGATCAGTTGCATGAAAATGTCTTTCAGTTATCAATAAATTCTGGTGTTCACCAGAAAACAATGAAGTATTATTACAGTGTGTTATAAGTCCCAAATAACACTTTATTTTTATTTGCCTCTAAATGCCCAACCCTATAAGTTTTAAATTTAACGAAATGAGGAAGTTTAAGTCATCACAATTTGAAATTATCGTACTTCGTAATGAATATCAGTATTTATGGTCATTAGAGAGTGGTGAAAAAAATGATTTTATTATTATTAAAAGCTGCTACTCACACGACAGAAGACAAACGGAAACCTTACATAAAGGTGTTTTTTACTTCTTAATTTTCACCATCAGTCTCTTTGCGCTTCTGTCACAACTAAACAAAGCCGAACGCACCCGATTCATTGAAAACTGACAGAGAATAAGACATAATTATATCAGCATCTGAAGAAATTTGTTTGATTTACATACCACCAACAGTAAGAGAAACCTTGAAGCTTATATAAACGAATATTGAAGATGACCACACCCATGGTTTCATGACAAAAATGAATAAGCATTCAGTGAATGCAAACTCAAGATTACTTAAATCCAAGTAAGGTAGTTATGGGGGATATTGAGCAGTAAACTGCTCATTACCGCCATTTCTTATACCAATAAAATGAATATATGACGCAAAAGTCATTATGTAAGCATCTAACAATAAATCTCAGAATACAAGATAAGAAATGGAAAATGGAATGGGAAAATTCAAACCTCATTAACTAACTACAAATCACACATCATAAGCTATTAAACAGCAACGAATTCTCAAAAATAAAAGTTAATCCAAGAATATCTTTCTTAAAAACTTGCTGGAAAACATTTGAATGGAAAAGAATAAATTTCTCAATAATAAATAAGGTTATAGGAAAAGTGATAAGCTTTATTGTTTCTTACTTGTGACAATACGATCAACTGTCGGTAGCTTTGGCTCCGATCGCATCATTAGTATGAGTTAAAATATTTGTGAAATTCCGTTGAAATTAAAGAGAAGCAATCAGTCACAGAACAGAAATAATGAGCGATAAGTGCGCCGAGTTTCGTAATTATCGCGAAAACTGAAATGGCCTTCAAAGTTATCCTTTAAAACAATTCCTAAAAAGTCCACTATCCAATA
This sequence comes from Trichobilharzia szidati, assembly GCA_944472155.2. NCBI lineage: Eukaryota > Metazoa > Platyhelminthes > Trematoda > Strigeidida > Schistosomatidae > Trichobilharzia > Trichobilharzia szidati. The sequence continues at coordinate 33,403,029 of OX235276.1, read as the reverse complement.
TCTTTACGAGAAGCTTCAATAAGGATGCTCATTTTTTAGTGAAATCCTGCCAGTGTCTAGGAATGGTTATAGTTCTTTAGGGTGTTTCAGTGCAGAAGATTTATCCCCACTTGTGGCATAGCTGAGATCTAGGTAGTAAGATTGGCGTCAGTTTATTTGGACTGTTGTGCGCTGTTTATAAAATCAGTCATTTTTCTCCCAATAGTTCTCTAAATTAATGGAGAAAAATCTCGGACGTGGTATTAAAAGGTTAGAATGGAAATCAAGATGAGCTGACAGGATCAAAAATATATATGCAAGACAGATGAGATAAAGAAATGGAAAGACAAGGAGTAGAAAAATAGTTAGGTAGGGAATTAGGCAGATTTTCAAAACATAAGGCGTCCGTATTACCAGTGCTGTCTTGCAGAACTAGACTGCTCCCCCGACGGATGTCCACAGACTGTTCCCTCTAGGTTACTCATCTAGCCTTCTCTTGAAACTATCCGTAACAGCCATGTCAAACGACAATGAGTCCTCCAAATGGCAGAATCTAAGGAGCTGAATGATACGCATGGTATCTCCATCTAGTAGGCAATGCATTTCTAGTGCCTATGGGAGTACCTAAGTTGCCTTCTGATTACATACCTCTATTTGGAAAGTTTGGATTGTGCAGTGTTTTAAGGGCCAGTTATTAGGCCATCCTTCGTTCTGCGATACTGGAGAACATTTACTCATTGTTAGGAGATGGCCGTTATAGGACCGGTTCTAAAGTTTTAAGTGGGCTTCTCCAGATTGGAGATTGGCACCTCTCCTCCAGTTTTGTGAAGTTCGAGGCATGCGTATTCATATGTGTCGGACACTGGCTTGAACAACACGGGTGTCAGTGCGAACTGTTGAGTCAATCGTAGTAGTGTTAGCAGTAACTATGTAGATGGCGATTTTGCACAACTTTTTGTCATGAGCAGTTTGAACCTTGTTTATATGTACCCTTCATGAAGGTTTCCATTCTGGAGGCCGTTGGTCTTCAACTCCCGCTCAGGAGAGATTTAGAGAAGAACTTTCAGAACATGGAGTTAAGTCTATCGTTAGGCCTAGGTATTATATATAAGCTGGATTATTCTGATCTCAGCATACTGTCCAACCATTCCTATCTACAGGAAAGTTTGCCGCACTAAGCGCTGATGAAGAACATGTTTCCTTATCTTGTTTTCCTTTACATGATCGGCTAGCAAGGCATTCATTACCTCTTATATTCCTGACAGTGGCGCCAGTGGCATTTGCTGTTTATAAATAGGAGATAAGTTAGCACTCTTATACTGCTTCACAAGCAGCTAGACTTCCAGAGAGTGGTGAAACAATCTACCGAGTGAAAAACTGGGCACTACTGCACTCTAGAGATATGGTGGTCAAGAGTAGTCAAATTCAGAAGATTATTCTCAATGGCTTCTCCAGAAGTATAGTAAGGTATCGTTCCTTTCTTTCTCATTCAAATGTCAGTCTTTCGCACCAATGCAAGCATTGGGTATTTCTAAATTTCTAGGACATTCTCCGCGAAAGACTCCAATAATACACTCGGTGAGTGGTGTATTTTCTCTGATTCTTGAATCAATAAAGCGTCTTGGGGTTGGCTAGGCTAGCTTGAATGTCCTCATGTCTCCTCGAACTGAAATGATTTCTTAGGGCTAAGTGTTTGAGAGGTTCCTTTTTCTAAAGTTTTCGCTTGGTCTTATAAAAACTTTCCGTTCATCCTCTACTGATTTGCATTATTGTCATCACAGGAACGCAACTACTGAATGCGTGGCTGATGATACGCTTCATGCTTATCAGCCGTTAACGAATGATACTCTTGTGGGGTGTGCTGTTGACAAAATTTGTTAGCGGTATATAATAGACGCAGATTGATAGCAAGCAGCTAAAGTTCCAAACAACATTTTAATTAAATGGCTACAGAAGCTGAAGTGCTTATTCCTCAAATCTGAATTTAACTTAATTTTTGGTCAGAAAACTGTTTCACGGACAACTTTGTGTCTGAAAGTTTAACCACCCGAAAATCGACAACCAATAAGGACAGTTTATTATCCAATGACTCAGCCGGCTAAAAGTACATTATTTCGGTAGACTTTTCTCTATAAAAAGTTTGTTATCAAGAACCTTATCTTCTGTTGTACTCCTTTATGCAGAACGCTCGCAGCGCAACTTTCCTATTTGTGTTAAACTGACACTTCCAGGTCGAAAACCGTTGCTACTCTATCCGTAGTGAACACTGTGGGTTGCGTTTTGAATTCCGAATGGGCAGATGGTCGCTCGCGAAGAAGGCGACCGAGCAAGATGTATTCGCTTCCCGCCTCCAGACTTTTCGTTTTCATTAGCTGCGCTAGCAACGGCAGTCATGAAAGTTTGGAAAAGAACTCGTCTGAGGCTCTGTTATATATGTAGATTTGTCCACAATGCTTGGTGATATTGTACCGCAGTTAACATGTGGAATGTTTCAAGCAATTATTGCTTTTGTCTTACCCGGCGTGTAGCCTATCGAAACATTCTTCTGACCAAAACACCCAATGTTGTTTAAAACCACTCAATATGTAGAACCTATGGGACTCAAGCAGGCCAGATGGGGACATTTCTTGAACAAATTAAACCTCATTTTCTTGTTGGACTCAACCAGAAATAATGCTCAAGATATGTGTTCCCACGATTTTCTAACTCCTAATCTGGTACCTTCTAACCTGGGGCTAGGAGTTTCTTCAAACCGTCCAACATATTATAAGTACAAAGTGATAATTATGGATGTTCAAGAACGAATTCGCGAACTGCAGTGTAGGGAGGAAAAAGAGATACGCAGTCACAGCACATCACAGTATCCATTATGAGTTCCGCGAAAATAAAGTTGTTCTTAGTGTGTCTCCATCAGCATAGCTGACTTATCGTTGGTAGTGATATGGTTGACGCCTGAGTGGACTCACTGCTTGCTAGTGTTGGTGGATATTGAGCAAAGTTCAGCAATAGAGTCTCAAAGGATGCAAACGCACGAGTGACCTTCAGCAGACCAATCATAAAAGTGAGTGACTTTTGCCTAAAAAATGATTTATACTTATGAGGAAATACATGGAAACACGTTAAACGGGTTATCTTTCTCTGACATGACGTAAAAATACGTCCTAGTTATAATGAGGAGTATCAGTTGCTAAGTTAGACTAGTTTCTGTACGTGTATTCACCAAGGTGAATAAAGATAGGCTGTTTTTGTGAATCGGTTCTCTCTTATCCAGCTGTGCAGTCTTCCTTGGCAATGGATAAAGACACACACGACCTTATGGAGAGGCTGAGCACTTCAAGGTCACTTATGCATATTGTGATTGGTGGGTTTTCCTTTGCGTAAACGCTGCGGCTAATACGTAGCAGACGTTACTAAGGCGGGCTTTAAAATGATAATAATAAAAACTGAATAAACATTACATTTTTCACCCTAATGGGACAAGTTAACACATGTAAAATTTTACAGATGTGGCATGTATTGGATCCATTAACAAAAAGAATATTGGTCTGTGACTTAATAAAAGAGGTATAAAGTTTGAAGATTTAGTCTTTTTCAGCTGGTTGTAACGGACGGATAGGAGAGGCAGTTGTGTAATATTTACATTTTGCAGAAGACAAACTGTGAAGGATAAATCGGAAGTTCTACAATTCTTCAAATGTGTCATAGAATATATGTATTAATCTTACCGATTCTACTATTGTTCCCTCACTTATTCACATATTCATTGTGGCTAAGATAAGGAACTGTTCACCTGAGGTAAGATTAATTCACCCGATATGTATACATCTCTAGAGGTGATCGAAGGAATACAGTCTCGATCATTGCATGGAAAGATCATAACCAGTTTCTTTTGAAGGATCGGGTGGTGCTGGAAGCTGTAAAGACGGGTCGTGTCATGTGAGGGAAACTGATCCACATATTGTGGATTAGTGGACTTCAATTTGACTATGATGTAGCCATAAAAAATCTACAACTGTGATTTTTTCACTGAATTGTTATAAACCCTTTTTAATGTGAAAATGTACTGCTTGACTGTTGTTCTTTTGTAAATATATGCATTTGTGTCGACTACTTGTATCTCTCTTATTTATCATTTCGATGACATTGCATAGTTAACGAAATTGACAGGCAATGTTGCAATACTTGTGTGAAATGCGTCATAGTCGTAACCGTTATTATTTCCTCAGTGCGTCATCAAGCCTCACATGAAATGTTTCAGTTGCATTTAATCCGGTTGTGGATAGTATAAGTATGCATCAGTGTTAAGAAGAAAAGAGCGTCAAACACGAGTTTGTATTGTAATAACGAAATGTAGTGACCACTTTGTAAAGTACTGTCAAAGTCGTACACCGTTATTAGTCCTCATGTACGTATAAACGTTAAGTTTTACTAAATCCGACTACGTAAAAGGTAACCTTTCATCAGGACTACCGAAAAATTATACGTTGAGATTATGTTTGTTATGCGATCACTACATATGCATAATAACACCGAAAATAGCGTATTATAAGTATATCCTATTAAAGATAATTATCCTAGTATTCTTATACTGGGCAAATTATCACTCTTTCGAAGTAAATCATTACGCATTCCAAAAATAGCTATATCAATATTCCTTCGACAAGCAAAACGAAGTAGTAGTACAAGAATACTGTCAAAACTTTTCGGAAATATTTATTTTAATGAACGATTTCATAACATCAGAACGATTCCAACGTTAACACGAAAATTCTTCAATTGCACTTCATCAAAGCTCCCAAATCAAGTGAACCACTACAAGTATAACCTGAAAACCAACAACAGTGATAATTGTCAGCAAATAAATACAAAGCAAAGGACATCTTAGTAAAAACTTTGTTTCTTCTGTGTTATGTTCCGAATAAATCAACTAACACTCCTTAATAGCTGTAAATTCTTCTGACATTTATCCAGTTTTCAGAACTCACAGATTCAAAACGCCACTTCAGAATTTTGCAAAATAAACTTCATTTCCCTAATTTATTTCATTTTTCTTAACGTAATCAACAATTTACACAGAATTTTAGCATTCCACAAGCGAAGGAACAACAAAATTCAATGACAGATACATGTTCACTCAAAGTGCTGAAAAACGTCTACTTTCCACCAATTTTCTAAGTTATTTCGTTAAAATATAGTATTTATAATGTATTTCAGTTGAAAAAACACCTGAAAACAACGTTGAACAACCCAAACACAGCATCGTGATAACACATAACGACACCCCGGGTGTGCCTTTATCCATTGCTTTCTTGCTTAAAAGCTCTCGGTTGAATTAATGTGGTTTTCAGTAAGAGGATCGACGACTGCTTACCAGGAAGATATGGATAATGACACGAATTAAAATAAATGACATAAACTCTAAATATACCCCTAGGTGTAGACCAACCTCTATCCTGACCCTCACCTTAACCTTCACACTAGCACTAATTACACCTTAATCCTAACCGTAAACCTAACCTTAATCCTAATAATAACCCCAATCGTAACCCCAATAACTACCTTAACCCTAATCCTAACTATGACTAGCTATTAACACATTGTCCAGAGAGGACTTACAAATGTGATGTGGGTGGAACTTGCTACTGAGTTGGTAAATGGAGTTATATATATAGATAGATGCCGTTAGCTAACGACTAGCATGCTTTCAAGGTCATTGGAGCGTTCGCACTTCTGGGACGTTATGGTTGAGCTTCACCGGATATTGAATGGGTGTCCAATACTTTTCCCATTCGAACTGGTTTCATTTTAATTAGAGGAGATAACTCCTGCCAAGGCTTTTTCGTTTGCAGCTGACAGGGGACCAGAGCAGGATGATCAGAAGTATTGATATGTGTTGTATTGGCGTTCATCTGTACACTTTTCTGTGCATTTTTATTAACACACTGTCGACTCGACAATCAAAATACTGCCTAACTAACTTCTTTGCAATGGTTCACTGATGGCTGAGCAGCATGTTGACCAGCAGATATGGTAGTGGTCACAAATGTGAATCGCTCCTATCCGTAGGACAGCAGCATGCATTTTCTGACAACTCGAGAATTAAACATTGGTCCATATCCCTAACAAAATCAACAAGAGCTGTACATGCTTTGGCTCCTACCGTCTACAAGGCTGTTCAGCTTCTTGTCAAGATGCTACACCATGGGCCCTACAGAAATTTGTGAGACATCTTATAGGCCAGCTTGTCCTACGGGTTCAAATTTTCCAGATCTCTGAATTCACTCCCCACTTAAAAATCACTTACCTACCTCACTATAATCTTTTTATTTACGCACTATTATACTCTACTTTATCTTAACTACCTAGGCCAATATTAAAGCTAAAACTTACTCTTTGTTCATACTTGTTGCTTGCTCAGATCCTGGTTGTTTTGATTAAAAACATAACAACATCAAAGTTTGAGCAAAGCTATGTTTTCATCTAAAACGTAAGAGTTTCCATGCTTAGACCAATGTGGTTAGCATTAAACATTGCAAATATATGCTATCATTCGAAGGAGTCAAAAGTTCCTCCTTGTATATATCTTGTAAATGCACTTTCAAAGATTCATTATCCATAATTGCATTTGATACTATTTTGCAGCTTCCCAGGACATTCTTCTGTCACTGAAGTAGCTTATAATCACGTGTCGGCATGGCACTCACCCAGATATACACTGTTCACTGGTTGACCTTAACGATCAGCAGGAAACGGAACGAAGTTTGGGTTGTCGCTCAACTTTGATGGTGACCTTAGTGAAGGGTTTACAATTTAACATTTATGAGAACCTGTTCTGACTGCTTGTACAATAATTGAACAATTCAAACTTTTGAAAAGTATTAATTTATGATACTTCAGGATTGTAATTTATAATATAACTGATGGTGCCTGTAAAAATGGCATACATTTCTTGTAAACACCAGTTTACACGAAATGTAAATTATTATAAATTTGCGACATTCCCGCCTGCTTTTTATTATAACTGGCACTGGAGTTCAGTTCGTTATTAAGCACATAAATAGTATCCTGATCTCTCCAAAGAGGTGGTCTGTGGCAAAACCAGAAGTTCACTGTGGCTTTATTGAGTTTCCAACACAGTTTACAATCTTCTCTTTGACCCTTTACATAAGCAGCAAATGTCACGCTAGATGCTAACGCCAATGTGTTGCGTAAATACACAACTGTCTTTCTCTTCAGGACCCTTTAAAAAATATCAGGTCGTCATGAGCCACTCCGTTCATGTCGATGTCCGGCAGCAATTAGATTCTAGTTTTGATAATGAACGCAGGTGCAAGATGGCAACATACTAAAAGGAGTCCTATGAAATTACAGTGTGACAAATGGAGGGGGTACTTATTATGGTACTTCCAGATTGATCTTTAGTCCTAAAGAGCAGTAAACCACACAATATTTTGACCGACGATGACGCCGTTGAACAATTATAAAAACCCGTTCGGCGATAGCGATGGATATCAGTGGATATTTGGTCGTCAGTTTGCGATAATGGAGTCAATGTATATAGATTCAGTAGGCGTTTGACTTTAGAAACCAGCTACAATATTAAAATGAACACCAAAATCAATGACTAATACCGGGCGCAGTGTCAGAAGACGGCAGTCAGTTTGGAATTTAGATTTTTATTGGCCGGCCGATGATAGTCACATGAAGTGGGGGAAATCTACTCAAACACACAGAAGGGTATTCTTAATCCAATAAAGAAAACTGCCTTGGCTTCCTGCCTCGTCCTTATGTCTTCCTCAATCACCGACCGTCTCTGAGTGATAGTGGCTTTGTCCTATTGGATCTCTGGTTCTGGCACTTCGTTTGTTTTCTGTCCAGTAAGTGTTGCATCTGAAGGGAAAGTAGGGAAACTTGGAACTCCATCGGAAATAGCAAACCCTCGCACAACGCTTTAGCTTGTTCAGACAGATACGACTCACAGAAGAAGGAAAATAAGCAGATTTTTAATTTTTTGAAAAGTTGTGAAGGTAAAAATTAATGTGTGCCAGTTGCACGGTGGAATGCTCGAAAGCCCCGTTGGATCATGCTTTGTTTCCAAAGCGATGTTCGTAATCACTTACTTAACGTCGGAGAAGTGGTTATCAGTTCACTCTTTCGTATTTATTTATCCTCCAAAAAAGGATTTCTTCAACTTTTGCATTAAAGCTGGCAGCTGAGGATGAACCTGAGGTGGTTAGTTGCAAAAACTATAAAAATGCAAAGATATCTTACAAGTTTTGGCCCTGAAAAGATTCATATAACCCCATCTTTAGTGGAGAGTGAATCAAACTCTCGTGCTCAGTCGCATGCACAAAGAAGACCAGCTCTCCAGCTCGTATTTGACACTTTTTGAGTGTTAAAAATCACATCTTGTTGGTGTGGTCTTTCGAGGTCATAACTCAAATGTCAGAGATGAGTGTCCGTCTGTGAAGTTTCAAGAAGACCCACAGTATTTTCGTAAGCATGCCATCCAAGTATATTATTTTCGGATAGGATGTTATGTAGCCAACCTACTTTTGAAAAGTTTGGCTATTTCTCCTGAGTTATGCGGTGCCTGAATGCCTCGCGTTTCTTTGTTTCTGAGGCCCATATTTCTCAACTCTTCAATTCTTTTGAGAAGGGACATAATAGCAGTTAGTGATGGTAAGTCATGATATCTGTATTATTTTATTGAGTGCTTTAGTAGACTTCTCCTTGGGGATATCGGAATATAATCGCTTTGGGGGAATCTGAAGCTAAGAATCTTCTCACGTGCAATGACGCAATGAATTGAGTTAATATGGTGATAAAAGTTGTTAAGAATTGCCTCTGAGGACTTGTTCGAAAAGTACGAGTCCCAATTAGAACACTTAATTAGGTGCTGATACAAGTCACAGTCAGCATGTGTGTACAATCTCATAGGTGTCTGGCCACTCTGGATGAGACGACTCAGCACTAATCCAACATTCTTCTTTAAAGTCTTGCATAAAATATCATTCTCAGACAGCAAGGAAATACAGTTCTCACCGGAAGGCTCCTACAATTTGCGTAACCAAACGTGCACAGTATCTAGGAAAAACTGTAAGACGGCACTCCGTGCAGACTTCTTCATAGTCATGTACTCTAAGATCTGAAACAGTTTACCCCTAGAAATAAGGACCTGTCACTCTATTATAACCTTCAAACGCTTGCTATATAAACTGTTTCATCCCAATGACTATGCCAATCACACCGCACCACTTATTTCTAAAACGCATGAGTTATTAGAACACTATAACACCTAGACTCATTACTAAATATTATGACATTAAATAAACTCTAAGACTTCGCAAAATTACATGAAAACACAACTAGAATATAGGTTATGTTATACGATTATATGTATTTATAAACATTTATATATACATAAAACATTAATGTTCTTTTCATGTTCACATACTTTCTCTCTCTGGGACTCTGTTGCTGAGCGTACTCTTCTATATACCTCTTGGTCGAGGTCGAACAACCCAACATCTAAACTGAAATGACCATTTAAGTAAATTCAAACTCAAATTCCATGAACGATCCGATGCTACCATTTGAAAACGCTGGCCAACATTCTGTACAAGGAGTATTCTTGATCTTAAATAAAGAAGCAACTGGTTTTCAAACAGTTTTCAATGTATTACTCAACTTACGTGTACAGTCTGCCATGCTGATACAAATGGCGCCAATGGATAGTTCTGGAATCGACCTCGGCCCCATTCCATGCAGTAAAACAAACTAACATGACCTTATCAAGTTTTCGTATCCACGATCAAATTCCTTTCCTATTATAAAACTACGATTAGTTTGCTGAAAAAATGGAATAAATACATCACTGACCTCAAAATAATACATCAATAAACTTTAACTCAAGGATGCTGTTCACAACAAAGTTATATAGGAGAATTGACTTCAAGCTTTATTTTTTCCAGATATTTGCATTACATTCAACTGATGTCTGGGTTTTTTGTTAATGCGAAGACAACATTTCTATATCTCTTTATGTGTTACACAAACATACTATTTTGCAGACTGTTCCGACTGACTCTAATGTCAGAAAGAACAAACAAACTGTAAATTCACCATACATCGAAATATGTGTAATTTATATAATAACTTACCCATGCCTGTACAATTGGTATGTTCCTGCATAAACAGGAATAAATATATATCTCTGAGTTTTGTTTCAGGAAAGATGTTAAAAGAACACACTACTATTTTATGGTCACTACCTGGAAATTCATGTCCCACATATACTGTAGATGGTTTTATGTTGTTCGTGAAAATTAGGTCTAGGATATTTCCTGATCTAATGGGCGAATTTATGTGTTGTGTCCACCCTCCTGTGACGATGGAATTCAGGAGATCATTATACATTTGGGGTCCTCGGAGTGAAGACCATGATACTTCTGGCATGTCGAAATCACCTCCGATAATTTTATAACTGTAGGGAAGATTGCCTGAAACATTAAAAATATTGCTGGGTATATTATCATATTCCCTGTTGGATGAAGGGAGTCGGTACACACAACCCACAAGTATAGGTTTACTTCCGACAACTTTTATTTCAACCAAGATCGAGTCACTGAGTTGTGATAGAATTGGGTTACTGAACTAGGCTGCACACAAGGATTGTTCACGGTAAATTAGTGTTCCACCCCCACGACCTCTCTATCTGTCCCCTCAAAATGGGTTGTATTTATCAATTCTTAGGCTATCATTGGAGATATCACTTGTGCACCAGGCTTCAGTGATCATAATCAATGACGGTCTGCATATAGAGGCTAATGTACTTAGAGTTAAATTTTTTTTAGAACTGATCTAGTATCTACTAGAATAATAGATAAACACCGGCTACGTGATTTCAATGAGCGGTTACATCTTGATAAAATAATCCATGAGTATCCTCTATACACATGTTTTTAGACTCATTCACCAATATCTTTGGGTCATAGGAAAACTTCAGGTAGGATTGTGAGGTGGTAGTCGGGGGTGGTACTTCGTTTGGATATGGTATGTAGTGAGAGACACCTGTGTGATAATCAGATATTAGTATTTTAGAGATATTAGTATTCGCGTTTGGTGCCGACACTGCGTCATCTATCTCTCGGGAAATATGCCTTGCCCCACCTGTAGAATGTTCGCTATACCGGCAAGGAATTGATCTCGTATCATGCGTGCTATATGCATGATGCCAGGTGTTTCTGTTAACTGGCGCTGGTGAAAATCCTGCCCGAAGGTATAATCGATGTGAGTATTCGGTAATTTTTTGCCAGTATAGGAATGAATTGTTGGTATCTGTTTCGGGTAGTCATCATATCATAGCAAGTTTTGTGAAGAAATGGGCACATGCTCCCTACTAGATACATAGGATGTATGGGTGGGTTCTGTTGGCTTGCTAAATGTAGTCTGTGGCCGATGTTTGGGGGATTTTCTATAACTTTCAGTTGATAGAACATTAGAAGGGGGCTGGCTAACAATGGGTTTACGTAGTGAATGAGCAGAATAACACCTACTATCTCGCTGTGCTGTTTGTCTAGAATTAGTGGTAGGATATAGTTGGCTTTCCACTTGACACCAATTAGGCCTACCCCTAGGAGCTAGTTCTGCCATATTTCACCTTCTCTTAGAATGATGGCTCAGAGGTGCTTTCGTCTCTATCATATCAAAGGGCTTTCTTACTCCGGGTTCAGTATTTAATTTATTTACTTCTTTTTCCCTTTTATTATGATCAACGTGTTTGATGATGGCTAACAGGGCAGCCAGCACATGCTATGTAGGGTTTCTGTTGCTTGGACACCTCATGCGCTTTAGTTTTCTTAATAGAAAAGGGACGTTCGTCATAACGCCTAGAAAGCTTGTTAACTTGGGTAGCTACATTCGACTGGTACTTCGCAGTGGATGGATTATCAGGCTGAGGAGTAACTGACTTATTAGGGGATGGATAGAACACCAGTGGGATGGGTTCTGATGTTTTCTGGCCCTTGAAGTTTGTGTCAGTGTGCAAACGATGCATTTAAACACTATGTCCTGTCGACTCGTTTATGTCCACCATTTCAGTGTCAGCATCAGTATCTTCATATAATATTTGGCTAATATTTATCTGTGCCTGCGAAAATGTCTGATGCATGCGGTCATCAGGTGTTTCACTAGACGGAATAACGCATGGAACATCATCTATAGTTGTTCTACTAGAGTTATTAGAATTCAGTGTTCCTGAGCAGCATTGTTTTTGGCATGGTGTTAAATCAGGCGCAACACTAATGTTAGTTTAGGGTGTTCAAGAGCATATTAGCTTACCAGCTTTCAGAAAATTCCTAGATTATTCAATAGACCTGAACTTGTAAAGCACCGGACATGAGTGGTTTTCAGATTTCTTACGAACACGCAAAACCTGACATTCTGTCAACGACATATTACAAGCCTTTAGACACAAGGCCTTGAATTTGGCTATAGGCTCTCTGTCTGGAATGTTATAGGCCAAGACGTTATGGGAAAACATAATCCTCTTAATAGCTTCTTCAGCCAAATAGTCAACTATCCGCTCAAATTTGATAAGTGATTCTAGATAGATGCTTTTCGATGGGTCACACAGTTGCGTGAGGGGTGTAGTGCTGTCAAACTTACTCTGTAGTCCTGCTGTTGACTTCTGAAATGTCAGTAAATCATTTTGCTACAAGCCGCATTCTCTGTCAGTTCCTCCATGATATCAGATACTATAACTCCAGGTGTGTCTGGTGTCAAAAGTGTAGAATCGTCAACGGAGCTGAGGCCTTCAGATGGTTGACGAGTATTAGATCTCAATCTTTTAATGGTACTTACACGTTTGATTGACTTAACCATTACAGAAACAAGAATTTTCCCAATTTCTGGAAATAAGTCTTGAGGATTTGAAAAAAAGATCGCTGTATTATAGAAGTATCAAAACAACAACGGTAAACAGACACATATTGCAAAATAAAAAGTCAGACTTTCCTTTAACAGTGCTTGCTGTGGATGAAACTCTGAGTTCCACGTGGCTAGAGAGGGTATCAGAAGATTCCGGGCTGTAGATTCCACGAATGAATACTATATGTAGTTCCAGGTGATACAATACAATCTTTTTTAGGTATGGATATGTGGATAATGTGAGGAAAGTGGCTAATTTCCAAAATAATAAGGAAAGTTGATTCACGCTGAAACTGAACACATGTAGTGCAACATTTCAAACTTTTTGGGTATCGAATTACAAACATTTATATAATGACATTCAGTTTAGCTGACGCCAAACAGTTAAACAGCAATATGGGTATTACCGGTATGGACCAAAATGGCGACGCTACTGTTTCACCGGAGGAAGACCTAGTGGCTAGTCCCCAAATAGTAGTAAGGAGGATCCAGAGACTCACACCTGGGAAATCCCCGGGTTGTGATGACATCAGGCCATCTGTTCTGAAACAGTGAGCCGAAGCTCTCTGTAGGCCCTTATGTGACTTGTTCCAACACTCCATGGAATCGGGGAAACTACCAAAGGAATGGAAAAGAAGCATCCTTTCTCCGATCTTCAAGGGTGGGGATAGGCGAAATCCCACCAGTTATAGACCAGTAGCTCTACTCCCAGTGGTATCAAAAGTACTGGAAAGTATTATTGATGATCACATCAGGGAGGATCTTGACAGGTCTAAAATACTCCATGAAGCCCAACACGGTTTCAGGAAAGGCAGATCTTGTCTATCAAACCTAATATCAGCTTAGGACGATTGGACATCATGCTTGGATATGAATGTTCCAGTCCATGTGGTCTTCTTAGATTTTGAGAAGGCATTTGACAGAGTTCACCATGACCTTCTCCTACACAAAATAAGTCAGGCAGGTATAGGTAAGCCACTTCTGTCATGGTTGAAGGACTACCTAGTTGAAAGGAAATTTCCCACTGAGATCAATCGAGTTCGATCATATTTGCATGGCTCGTCATCAGGAATGTCGCAGGGTTCTATCCTAGGACCACTGATGTTTTTGATTTTTATCAATGATCTACCATGCCGATTAAGCTGCCCGAGTCTTCTACACGCTGACGATGTAAAGATATGGAGAGCAATAAAGTGTCCGGAGGACTCAGATAAGCTGCTGGCAGTTCTGAAGCTTCTAAAAGACTGGGTGGTGGCCAGTAGTATGACATTCAACCTGAAAAAGTGCAAAGTAGTGAAATTGCGCTTGTCCTGCATCACGTCGGAGCACGACTTAGGTCTGGTTCTAACGGAAAAAATGGATACTAGCATAAATTAAACGGGGGACGTAGCGAGGGCATATGGGGTCATACACTTTACACATAGACAGGTGCACCAACTCCTGAGCTCTTTCTAAGGTTGTGCAAAACATACGTCAGACCACACCTTGAAGTGCATAATATTATTGCACCCCCAATGCTCAGAGGAGACGCCAACCTCTTGGAAAGAGTCCAGCGACGGGCAACAAAAGGAATGGTTGGTCTCCGAAACAAACGATATAATGAAATGCTGAAGAAATTAGGCCTATTCACACTTAGCTACCATCGGCTTAGGGGGATCTGATTATTGCCTGCAAAATAAAAAATGACCAGAATCACCCATTGAGTAGGTATAGGCTCCCCCGTGAAAATCCCAGAAGGATAGCCCACCAGAGGACAAAGAGTCGGGTGCGCTCCAACTTCTTTTCACTGCGTGTTTGCCATCACTGGAATTCCTTACCGGTAGATGTAGCTATGACACAGTCTGTGGACGCACTTGCGAAGGAATACGGTAGTGTAGTCGTAGTTGTTGTACTACAATACACAGTCACAGACCAGACTTTGTCTTTTGATATTTGCGTGGTTCGCTGAATCGGAAGGTACCAGAAGCAGATAGGCATATTAATCAGGCGCAGACAGAACAAGGTGACAACGTACCTCATTTAATTCCCCGTACAGTTATAACAATTGGCGACGGGGTTTTACATTCATTCATTGCAGTTATAACAAAGGTACATATAAAATCGGTCTGTGTAAACATATAATATAAGTGTGCAAATTAGACTAAAAGCGTATATTTATAGTTGGCATAGGGGTACTACAGGACTAGCTACTGGCCATCTCGTAAATCTTCCAATACACGTTAAGATGTATGTAAAGCCATTGGATGGTGATAACGGCCCAACGATGTCAATGTGTATGCGTTGGAACCTACCATCAGGTTCTGGAAACTGGCCATTATGTGAGACTGTATGTCGTTGTACTTTTGACTTTTAGCAGGCTAAACATGCTCTGGTCCACTGTTTAATCTCACGATTCATATTCGGCCATATATATCGGTCACTTATCAGTTTAACTGTTGCTCGGATGCCAGGGTGAAAAATGCCATGTATTTTGGAAAAAATTGATCTTCGCATTTCTAGCGGGATAAAAGGACGCGGTTTAGCTTTGGAAACATTACACGTAATAATTAGGCCTTCATCAAGCATAACATCTTGCAAACGTAAAGAAGTACTCGTGCTATTTTTTAGTCTTTTCAGATCCTCGTCCATAGTTTGCAGTCTAGCCATATTTTTAAGATCAAACTTGTCTTTTTCTAAGGTATTTATATGGATGCGAGATAACGCATCTGCTACCTCGTTTTTATGTTCTTTGATGAATCTAATACCTGAAGTGAACTGAGAAATGAACTCGAAGAGTTGGAGTTCTCTTGGCGAGTACTTGTCGTGCTTTGCATTCATGGCCTTGGATAAAGGTTTGTGGTCTGTGTAGATGGCTAACGGTATTCCTTTGACCATATGACGAAAATGTTTAAGAGCAAGATAGACTGCTAGTAATTCTCTACTGAATGCACTTTATCTTGATTGGGTGGCGTCTAGACGTTTGGAGAAAAAGGCGAGAGGTTGCCATTTTCCATCAGAAAATTGTTGAAGAACTGCGCCGACGGCGACGTCTGATGCATCTGTCATAATAGCCATAGGAGCGTTGACGTCGCGACGTACTAGTAAAGTTTCTGAGCTTAGAGTTTGTTTCAGCTTTTCAAATACCTCGATTGCTTAAGTACTCATGTGCAGCGATTTTGCATGACCTTTTAGTAAATCTGTCAGAGGTTGGGCCAGCTGTGCACAGTGAGGAATGAAACGGCGATAAAAATTGACGAGACCAAGAAATCTGCGTAACTTTTTGAAGGAATCTGGAATCGAGTATTCTTTTATGACTTGCAGCTGTTCTGCTATTGGTCGAATGCCTTGATTGTCTACCTAATGCCGCAAAAATTTTGTAGTTTTCTTACTGAATTCACATTTACTTGGTTTAATGACAATTCCATATTCGGCTAGACGTTTAAAGAGTGCTTTTAAGTGATGTTGGTGCTCCTCAGGGGATTTACTTGCAACCAGTATATCATCGATATAATCGTAAGTGAATGGGAGGCCGTGCAATACCTGGTCAATGAATCTCTGAAATGTTTGAGCTGCGCCAAATAGTAGGCGGACGAACTCGAACAAGCCAAAAGGAGTGGTTACCGCCGTTTTGAGGATGTCCTTGGGCTCGACCGGTATATGGTAGTATGCACGAACGAGGTCAATTTTGGAAAATATCTGAGCACCTGCCATGTTATGGAAAAAATCGTGGATGTGCGGAATTGGGTATCTATCTGCTATCGTCTGCTTATTTAAAGCTCGGTAATCTCCACATGGTCGTATCTCTGTTGAGTTTTTCTTTGGTACCATATGCAGTGGTGATGACCATGGGCTGTTTGACGGTCATATTATTCCTAGATCCAATAATCTGTTGAACTCTGCTTTTGCTATTTGCATTTTAGCTTGATCTAAACGACGTGGTTTTGCTGAGACCGGCGGACCTTTAGTTACAATATGGTGTGTTACGTTGTGTTTGAGAGAGGCTGTGGAGTAATCGCTCTGTGTCAGTTCAGGAAATTTCTTTAGCAAAATATCGCACCTGGATAATTTATCTGTTGTGGCTACCATCAAGCGAATACTCTCGAAATCTGTGGAGATGCCTGAAATCGATAGTTTACGACTGGTATCTATCAATCTATGGTGACTAGAGTCAACTAGCAATTCGTAGTGTTGAAAAAAGTCCATTCCAATGATAGGAAAGGTTACGTCAGCGACTACGAACTCCCACTCAAATGGTGCGCTGCAATCAAAATTAAGTTTTTGTCTCCGAGTTCCAAAAGTTTTTATGGTAGAATTGTTCGCAGCCTTGAGAACTGATGCTGGGTTTAGTTGTAAGCGTTCGTTGGGTGTTGGGGGAACTACACTAATTTCTGCACCGGTATCTACCAGGAGTTGTGCCCCCGTTATTTTGTCTGTCACTCTGAATAGACGGCTGTGGGATGGGTGTTGGCCAGCGACCGCAGTCGTCACCGATCGCCGGCCTTTTCGTTTCCCAACGCCACCGTCTGTTGGAAGGCACACAGCTGTGTGCACCGTTTTACTTGCACACCAAATTTGTGATGATACCAGCATATAGTCTGTTGTAAGCTATATTTACGCCTATTGCGTGAGTGGCTACGCTGTCTTCTGTACGTTATCACAGGTTGTCTATTAACGCTCATTGTCATTAATTACTCAGTTAGCACGTCTATTTTACGTTCTAAGGCTTCTATGCGTTCGCTTGACATTTTGTCGACTACAGATGCTACTTGTGGAGATATCCGTTCATTCATTCTGTCAGCGGCTTCTGCCAACTTGTCAATATCTACGTCTTCATCTCCAAATGCTAATACTTGCTGAATGTTGTGGGGTAATCGTCTTAGCCACAATTGATAGAAAAACCTGGCGTCCATCTTCCAATCTCTTAAAATGTTACACATATGGCTTTTGAGTTGAGAAGGTGTTCTATCACCCAGGCTAACATTGCTGAGTAACTGATCGATAGCTTTCTGATCTGATAATGAAGCAACCTTAATAACCTTCAGCTTTAAAACATTGTAGGGAGTTTCGGCATCTGGATTTATGAGCGTATCCCGTACTTGCTCTGCTACATCGTCAGGTAATATGGAGCTTGCAAGGCCAAATTTTGTAGTCTGAGAAGTGACGTGGTTAGCTAGGAAGCAGTGTTCCAGGTGAGTGAACAGCAAATATGGGTCGTTAGGTTTAAAGGTGGTATGGATATGGTAACTGCAGCCACAGACCTTATACTTGAAGTGTCGTTATCAGTATTAAATAACATCATAAAAGTGCAGAAAATAATATATATAGGTGATGGCAAAATTATAAAAAGTGAGCACAAACAGAACAAATAGGGGTAAGTTCAAAAATGTCCAAGAATGGTCTGCTTACCGGAGGTACTTTTAGCAAAATTATCAGTAAATATATATCCAAATGGTATGCAGTTATGAAGTTAATACGATAGCAAAGATGATTAAATCCGCTGTGTATATACTTCGAAATGATTTAGTCGATAGATCAGCTATGTCAGGCTCACCAATTTTTGTGCTGCTCTATTTTGACCAAACTAGCGTACACGTATATCCTAGTACTTCTTCGCGTTTATAGTTGTGTCCTAACGTTGTGATTACTCGACATCCACAACGCAATTCAAAAGGCACTTGCGAAGGAATACGGTAGTGTATTATTGCAGTAATCAAAATTCAAAAATTGAGCGAGTACAAAAGTGTCAATTGTTAGCTTGCAATCTTTAGAGTGATAAACAAATCAAAGTCCAATTACATAGTGAAAGTATACTGCGATGATGAGTAGTAAAACGGGTCACTACACATTCTCTCCCGTCTTACTCCTCTGACAACTTGAACTACACCTATTATTATCATTATTACCGATATATATTATTCATATTATTCTTCAAATTTAATCAACTGACCGGCTGGGAATGCCGGGTGTTGCCGGCTTTAATTTATGAACACATCATAGGTGTGCAGAAGGAATATATGTGAAAGACCTATTATAAAGGAGGGAGGGTGGCGCATGCTGATCAGCAAATTTGGTAGTGGTCACAAATGTGAATCGCTCCGATCTGTAGGACAGCAACATGCATTATTTAGGCAGCTCGAGAGTTAAACATGAGTTTAGATACTGAAAGTATAAAAAACTGACTTCATAAAAAAATTAAAAAAACAAACTAACTAAAACAATAATGACTGTACAGTTTTAGCTTGTAAAAAAATAATGCTTTCGCTCCTAACATCTACAAGCCTGCTCAGTTTCTTGTCAAGATGGTATCCCATGGGCCATACACAAGTTCGCCACACATCCTACAGGTCACCATATTCAACAGGTTCTAATCCTTCTAGCCACCTCTCTCTAAAATGTCACTTATATACTTCGCGATAATCCTTCTACCCAATTACTATTATACTCTATTTTATCTCAACTTCCTAGGCCTTTAGTAAAACTGAAATTTACTTTTATTCTTCTTTTTTCTCATTCACACTCTTCTGTCGCATAAAGTTCGGTTGCTCTGGTGGTAAAAAAAAACAAAAAACATAACAACAGCACTCATGTTTGAGAATAACTTTATTTTCATAGAAAACGTCATAGTTTTCCAAGGTAAGACCAATATGGTTAGCATCATACATTGCAAATGTGCACTATCATATCAAGTGCTGTATAGCTTATTCTTGTATTTTTCTTGCAAATATACTTCCAATAATGTATTATTCATGATTGCATTTTATACCACTTTGTAGCTGTGCAGGACTTTCTCCTCTTCCTGAAATAGCGTTCAAGCACGTGGTTGTCGCTCAACTTTGATGGAAACCTTCGTAGAAGATTTACAAATTAACAAATACAAGAATCTGTTCCGATTGCTTGTACTATATAATTCAACCATTTGAAATTTTAAAAAAAGTGATAATCTTACTATTCCTTGTAAACGTTGTACTTACCTCAATATTGGTTGGCTATCGTATGCCTACAACTACGGGTTGAAGACGGAACGAAGTCGATTTTCCTGCGCAACCTGGAGGACTACTGTTTAATTCAATAATGATACCACATGGGTCGGACAATGAGTGTATTTATATATATAATATTTAGCTGTTCAAACATTATTAACTTGTAGACAATCTACTATTTGTCATTATATCATACTTGATCGTGCCTGTAAAAATGGCATGCATTTTCATGTAAATTTATGTTTATATGAAAATATAAATTATTATTATGTTGTTACGTTTTCTCATTTTTCTTTTTATATCCGTTAGTCTGAATAACTTCACTAATTATTATCTATTATTATTATCTCTTTTCTATTGACGACGATACCGAAGGACCAACTGGTGAAAGGATCAACTCCATTCGCAGTAGTAACAGCCTTAACACACCTCATACTAAAAACTACATATAATTAATCCCAGCACTACTCCTTTTGGAGTCAACCAAAGCTACGACGGTCGATTGGTGGGACGAGATACGCAGATGTTCACCGAAGATCAGGAACCTATACCTCACAATCAAGAGGCAAGCACAAAGAAATCAAATTGGTTTATACTAGCGGCTGGACTTATCCAGCATGTTGGTTGAAATTTCGCTCGGTAAATTTTTTCGTTGCCAATTCTTTAATAAAATTGTGTTATATGTTTTTTGGATTGATGGGAATTCCCATTTTCTGGCTAGTTATGTTGGTGTCCGCGTCATGTGGTCTGGCTGCGACACACTCATAGCATATTGGTTGCAACGACTAGTGTTTCAGGCGGACTGTATCAAAATATCGGTAAAATGAGGAAGATAGGATAGTTGGAGGGTAATGTCATTTACACAAATCGTTTACTCCTTGTAGAAGCTGCGCCTTTCGGCATAGTATCATTAAATGAAGACTTCATGTCTCAGGATATCAATACAGCCTATTTCCGTGTCAAGAACAGAACTTTTTGACAAAAGAATTATGTCAGCACTTGAAAATCAGCTGTAAATGCTAATAGAATCGTCTGTGAGAACCTAAGTTATCATGTAGATGTGCTTTTCACTCTATCTGTGGTTGGGTAGGAATTATCGAAAGCTGAAAGGTTATCTCTAAGTGGATTTCATATATATTTGCACTGATTGGTGCAGTGCAATATGGGTTATGTGAACTCAATGCACAAAAATATCTCATCTGTACTAATATTGTGCCATTGCTTGCTTAGCTGAGTAGCTCGTAAAACGATATTGGACTCATCTCAAGGTCAGACTGTTACTATGACTGCGCGTCACGCACCAACACAAAATAATTTTCGAATATTCCTTCTTTCTTTCCTCGAGTCTTCATACTGCTTGAAGTGCCTTTCACCTGTAACACTGATAAAAGATGTTGTTAAAGAAGTTGAACTATGCATCGGAATATCCAGTGATCTAATGCATATAAGCTTTATCGACAAGGGTAATAGTAATACTGAATTGAAACCATCTCTTTAAAATTCAGGGGACCTGCACAGCGATTTATCTTTGACTGATTCCAACATAGTGAATGGATCAAGTCTTCTTGTTACTACTTCAAAGCCTCTGGAAACTCTGTTTAAATCTATAGTGACTGGCGATATAAAACTTGTATGTTACTGTGTATCATATTTCTAGATCATAAATCAAGGTTTGTCAGAGTTTTTTCCTTGTCCAACTGGATTTCTCATCAATGTCTCGGTCAAGCAGCGGCAGGAATTTATCAAACGTCGACTGAATACTGCTTTACTGTTTTCCTCAGGTTTGGGCATAGCAAATGTTTGTAACACATTAATATGTTTAGGTAAGATTTAATGGCAATTGAGGCGAATTTGACATACAAGCTAACGTGTGGCTCATTTTTGAATCATTATTACTCACTTTGATAAAGTCTAACTGAATTAAACTTCTACTATTGGGATTACAGTTACGTAAAGTGATATGTTTTGACAGTTTCTCCATGTGGTTTTCTGCTCATAAATTTAGAAAATTATGTAACCCCTCAATAATAGGTCAATATCTCGGAGGACGTTTTTGGATCCACAAACACCGGACACACAAAATTGAAATTAGCTTTGAGAGACAAACAACAACATCATGTTTTTTATTAGCACACATATTTGGCTGAAGTTGGATTGTATGTAGTACGGCCTAAGCATCTCAGCATGACCACAACAGATTAGTATTTAAATACTGAAGTGACCAAAACAGCCATCTATTACATCTACAAATAGTGGAATATCTCTCTGCATATTTGAAATGATCACAAGCTTCGTTCTCATATCAATCGGATTTTTTCACTGATTATGTAATGGTGTTTTCACCAAAATCACTCATTCACAACCGGAAGCAGATGTCTCAGATAGCCTCATGAATTATAAATTATGTATTTCAACGGTTTACTAGAACACCAAGTACTTCCAGTTTATTAGAATAATTAAAGTATAAATAATAAATGTTATAAGATTTAGTTTGGATCAAAAGTAATAGTTGCTTAGGTTTGTAGTGATCACGCTGAACAGTTTAAATTTAATTATTTACTTTACTTATTTATAACAAATCAGTTATATTTAACTGCTAATGACAGGTGCAAATATAAACGCTACAACAAAACTTGGTCGAACAGCTCTACACATAGCTGCTGCTCACTCCTCCTCACCATCATCGTCATTCGAAGAAGTAATTAAAAATCTTGTGGAAAGAGGTAATTCAGTGCGATTAATTGCAATTCATTCTAAGTAGTATTTGTTGAATATGTGACATAGTCTTATGTTGGTTGATTCTTAGTGATATGATGAGCGCTGATTAAAAACGAAACAGAAACCCAAGCAACGGCAGGATTTCAATCAGCAGCCTCTGAATTACTAGCCCGCATTCTGCTAACTGATCCACACCACCTCACTGCTAACCAGGTTATTATTTCACTGCAATCACCCCGGATAATGAAATAGTGCCTGAAAGAGCTCACATGTGACCTCGAGTCGACCAGTAAGAGTTAACCAATAAAGTCAGTTGGGTAACAGTATAATCACAAACAAAGATGGGTTCAAAGAAGTGTAAGAATGTTGAACAGGGTGACTTTTTCTAAAATGTTGCCAGAATAACTCCCAGTTTTCTTAAAGAAGTGTTAGTAACCACTCAAATAACCAGCGTTCAGAGTCAGTATTACAGTGACGTCGAAGTTAGGGATAGGTTAGGGTTGGCGTAGTAGTATATTAGAGTTACTATGAATGATAGTTAACTTAAAAATGGGTTCAATAATTGCTTGTTGGAGATTATTTTAAAACGCTTTAAGGAAAGAATACTTTTGCCCTAATTCCCGAACAGCATCTAGTATTAAAGCTTAATTATGTTTTTATTTTCTCAGTTGGATTTGGCTCTATAACCAACCCAACTGGTCTATTCAAAGTTATTGGTGCGTTTATTCGACCAGAGTCTTATAGTTTAAAGGTGAAGAGGAACTCTAAAAGCCGCCAAATGAACAATAACGAACAACCTCAACAAACGACCGTAAAAATCTCTGAGTTTGTTGATAAATTATGCATTTAAATGTTTAGACTGCTTAAAGAGACGATTTCGCGTTATCCTAATCACTAATCATAAACCTATCTCCCAACTCTAATCTAACGGTTAACCTTAACCCTAGACGTTCAAAATGAACAAAATCAGATCAGCAGAAGGCTCCTGGTGTTGAACTTACCCTGCATTCATGTCTAGTAGCATGATTCATATGTTTTAGTGACTCAGTTGAGGGTCATCACTATTGTAATATGCAAGTAAGTGCCCAAAGCATTGGTATTGCCCTATCAGCTGATCAGGATATAGGCGTATCTGATTGGCCAACACAGTAAACCAACTTTTCATTATTGGTGGCTTTCGAACCAATAGGAATTGAGCCAGCGAAAACTTGCATAAAAAACATTCAAACTCCGCTAGTAGTCATTCAGACACAAACCATTATGAGTGAACTGAAACTTGGACACTGGAATTCCAGTGTATTCAAGTCGCCTAGCAACATGTCTGGCGAATTTAAACTTTAGACACCTAATAGGCGCAAACGTACTAGTGACTTTGAAACTCTTAGTCAGAACGAGGCAGTGAAATCAGGTAAATATATACCATATTAATGAAAAATGGTGTTGAAAGATGTGCAATGATACTAAAGAGGATATGCGGGTAGATTTAAGTTATATTATAGAAAGATTAAGGTTAACTTTAGTCCAGGGATAGGTTAGGGTTGCTGTAACCTAATTAGGGAGATATTAGGATTAGAGTCGAGTCAATGGAGAAGATTTACCCTCCAGGGCTACAGCTATTTCCAAGGTCATTGGTGAGTCCACGCCTCTTGGGTGTCTAAAGTTTAACTTTGTCTATGTCTCATACTTTCAGCCTCGTAAGACAATTTGTGGATTATAGTTTGTCTAATGAATAAATTATTCGATATATTAAGTGTCATTATTAGTATTCCCTTGGGTTTCGAGCAGAATATGGGGCTACATTAGCACTTCACAATTTCACTTTGTTCCCTGCAATTGTGTTTAGCTAGCTAGTTAGATGCATGATTCCCCACAGGCTGCCATTCTCCTCCATGTCATCCTTGAACCCACACCCAACCCGCCTTCCCCCACTCGGGTTCCACTATAGATTATACCTGACTGGCGCCCGATGTTATCCGATGGTCCAGTCAGTCTCCATTTTTGCTGAGTAATAGTTTCTTGATAGGTTCATTGCTACAGTTTCTTGTTGCTAATTCTTTCCAGCAGGCCATCTGATCTTCAATATGGAGCGAAAAGCGTAGTTGTTGATAAAAGTCTCCAGCCTATGGGTGTATGGTCAAAATATCTTTTCTCTCTCTTCTGAACTCACAGTTTAAGACATTTTTTTCCTAGGCTGTTCAAATGTTGTACTAGAATACCAATGTCCAAATTCTAGTTCACTCATAATCCATTTGCGTCTAAAAGACTTAGCAATATGTCCTACATACATACATACCATTGGGTATTTGAATGTTTTAAGCCTTAGGTTGGGTGATCGAATATCTCAACTGCCAGGTTCATGTGATTTAGATCAGATGTAGCGCAAAGTGATATATATATATATATATCTGTAAATGGGTCACCTTACATTGGTCAAACTACTTTCGTCCAGAAATCAGTTAACTAAATTTTGATTGGTTAATTCAGGTGTGCGTATGTATGCCTGTGTGTGTTTGTGGTTGATCTATTAACAGCGCTTATACACTTTTTAAAAGTAAATCATTCCCAAAGACAAAAAATCACACTTCTTTCTTTTTTTGTTTTGTTAAAATATATATTACAAAAAGTATTTCTGATAAATAAATGTTGCTAACCGCGTTCATTTATACATGATAAATTATGTGACATTCCTTTTGTTAAACTTAAAAAATTAAACCGACGTTATGTGAGATAATGTAATGATAATGAAATGTAACGTTTTAAAATGTTAGAAACTGAAAGAGAGAGAGAGAGAAAAAATGCATACCCTTGAAAATTATTTATCTGAATTGATAATATGTGAGAATTTCAGAAAAAAGAAAATAAGGACAGGAAAGAATTCAGGTGGAAGATATGTATATAGTTTAACCAGTTTCTCCCATGTGATACTGTCCTATGTACTGAAACATTCTTAAACACTGTCTATTTTAGTGGTTGGTAAGTAACCCCAGAAAAGAAGGGGAGTTTGACTGGCAGTCTAAGCGACCTTACTCAGTAAGAGAAGAAAACTTCCAGTGCCAATGAAACGTTAAAGCCTGAAGCCTTACCTTTCAACCGGATCTCATAAGAATAAAAGATAATGAATGGCATTGACGAGAATTTGTGTGTGTCTGTGGTTGAGTCATTAGAATACCCGCTAACCTCGTAACATGTGTGGGGTTTGGTTTCTGACCGATGTACCTACCTCTAAACCCGGTAGGGGAGGGAAGGTTGACTGTGAGGTTAGCATTCCTCTGCTTAAAAAAGAATACCATCATTGCTACGGAAACTTCAAAGCTAAAGCTTGAAGGAAGCTCTATGTTACACTCGGAACAGAGGGAAAATAATAATAAGCACTAGTTGATTCATATCAGTATTTGGAAACTACTCAGGGTTAGTCAGCAGTGATTGCTGATTAAGCCCAAGGTGCCGAATCGGTGTAAACCACCTGAATTCCTCCTAACTGGCAAATTGCACAGTTCCCAGTGTTCTGATCACCTGGATCTGGTTGACAGGTACTAATGCATGACGTGTGTGGTTTCCAACCACTTGATATCAATCAACAGTGTATAATTATCAAGTTATCCAAACTTTTTGTGAAAGGAAAATTTCGTTATTCTCTTTTCAAGATTGATCACGAACTAAATCCAGCTAGAGGAAAATTGGAAAACCAGAGAGCAATGCTGGACAGCTGTTTTGTCCCTGTTTGGGGCTTTTCAGCAATAAACAACCACAATCCCTTCTGGAATTGAACGCACGACCTTCAGTGGCTGATATGATCAGCCATTGGGAGTGAGTCTAGCGGTTCATCAGTTATCAGTTCTACCATATATATAGCCATATATAGCATAACCAACCGTCAGCCAGTGTCACTGGAGATTGACTGTCCTCTTACCTGACTTTCCAGACCCCGTTGGTAGCAAATTCCCACTTGAATTTTAGATTAATTCATCTTGTAGTGCATCACTAATAATAAGAATAATAATCTACTTTATTCAAAAAATAGTACTTATAATACAGAATGGAATTTTCAGCATTTGTAACACCACCTTGCACCTGATTTACTCAAAATAAAAATTAAATTAAAAATTAAAACAAAATTAACCGAAGGAATTTGTCCACATTTACGACATAAAGTCAAAAATATTCGAAGTACGAATTGAGATTATTAGATATTTTAATAATAATAATAATAACATTGAGTTTGTTTCAAACGGTATTGTCGATTCAGTTTGGAAACTTTAGCATGTTATAGATTACTGAATCTAATGTTCTGTTGATACAGTATAGTGAGGGGAAATACAAAATTAACAGTTAAAATACCGCTTAAATTATGTCCACACTTATGAAGAAAAATAAACAAAGAAAAAATTGAGAGGATTATAAATATAAGAAATACAATAACAATAAAGTTTGATGCTTTAAGGGTGAAGGAAATGGTTTATTTAGTGGTGCTAAGAAGGTTGGTTAGTTCATGTCTGACACTATTTTCATCATATGAAGTACGTGCTAAATATGGTATAGTGGAATTTTTATACTTAGACGTACGTGCATAAATTCTTCTGAAAAGATTTTTGTTTTACTTGAGGAGACACAAGGTTGGAGCTGTGGATAGAGTGGGTGCTCAGAGTCTGACGAAATTCCTTTAGCGAATTTGTTGCAAATTCGCAGGGTCCACAGAGTTAGGTTTAAGGACAAGTATCCACTGACGACATTGGCTAGTGATTGTGCTATCCATCGCGAACTGACAGAAGTTAAAATTGATGGGTCGTTCGACTCGCACCCCAATGACTCGATCGATGGCCTACGAGCCCACCTTGTAACCTGTAGGTCCTGCGTTTGATCCCCGATAGTGTCATGGGTGTGTAGTGCTGTACCATCCCAAACTAAGACAAAACAGTTGTCCATTGCTACCTGATTTTCAATGGTTCTCTAACTGAAATCATTCCGAAATGAGTCTAAAAATTATTTTCTTTATCTGCTTTAGTATTATTACTCTTACTGTCTTAGTATTCATGAAGTAATTATAATAATAATAATAATAAAATAATCACTTTATTCCGAACAATCATACAGAATGGAATTTTCCCAGTTTAATAGATAGCTGATGAAACTGCCCAACTGACAGCAATTGTGGAAGAACAGTGACGCAAACAACCAGGCACATGGTTCCTTATTTTAACATTTATTTTACCCATGAACATTCGCTTGCGAATCCATGTAGATCTTTCTTTTCAGTGAGACTTAGTCGTTGGCTTAAAATTAAGGGGTTAGGGTTAGAGTAAGGATCAGGTAATGGGTTTAAAGCATTTTGATTCTGTATATTGCGCCACCACACACACACACACACACACACTCAAAGCTACATCTTACAGTATTTTAAAGATTATCTTCGTATATAAATTGGCTTTTGTTCATCTGCTCATCTTAATTAGCATTTTACTAATCAATTAATACCTCCTTAATATATATGGTTATTCTAATTTGTTACCCAATAACCCGTTCTTTCGGGTCTTGCTGTTCTCTAACATTTCCAGATTCGATCTAATGAACAATTCGATTATGGAATTGATGAAGATTTAAAATTAATTCACTTCGTTACGAACAAACATCAATTAGAGAGGTAATTGAAAACCAGAGAGTATTGGACAACTACTTTGGGACTAATTCAGCAGTGCGTACTCACGGCACCATCAGGGATAGAACCAGGAATCTTTAGGTTATAAGACCAAGTTCACTTATCATTCAACCATATGGACGGGGAATTCAGTGACACGTGAATTTTAACTTTAACAATTCATGCTATAACGCCACTCTTAACCAACACTATTATTTTTTTATATTTTTTATTACAGCTTGATACCACACCGTATTTTCAGTACAAGTATGGAATTTTCAACATGGATATCAGTAGCCCAAATTTTGCAGGCTGACCATAGATATCAGGTGTGCGTCGGCAGGGGATCGAACCCGGACCATGTGATGGTCGGCGAGAGTCCTAACCACTATGCCACCGACGCACTATCAATGATTATCCACTTCACCTCGGCCTGGTGAACCCTACTAGTCACGAATTCTCAGTGCAACTTTAGAACATCCATTTAGCAGTAGTCATCAGTGAGCTGAAGACTGATATTTAGATGGTGAGATTTTTGTGGAATCAACACTGAAAAGTCCCAAAACAGGAAGAAACAGCTGTCCAGTGCCTCATGGTTTTCACTTATCTCTCTTTGACTAATGTTGATTCATAACGAAATCCAACAAGTGTAATGAACAATTAGTTGGAAATTGAATGTCTATACTAATAAGAAGTAATAATATAAACTGTCAACTTAAGCAAATACATAAAATAAATTTTTTCGTTTAAAATTCTATTCATGTAGGCGCGAATATGAAACTGAAAGATGCTTTCGGTGAAACAGCATTGGATGTAGCTAAACGCTATGGAAATCGTCATACAGTTTGTTTGCTGCAACGATTGAACTGGTTACAAAGATGTCAGTCAGCTAAACCTCAATATTTGGATATACCGCTTAAAACTTTTCAAATGTGTGATTCAGCCAATCCAAAATGGCGTAGAAATATTAATGGTCAAATTTATTTACAGGTTGGTAGTAAATGTTAAATGATGAAAAGACACTTAGTTTTTTAATTAAGACGAGGATTGTAACGTAGAATACAAAGGTATCCATAGGTCGCTGGATTCTGTTCCAGGAGTTCAGTGGTCAATCCTTCTGCCTCGTAACTTCAGGGTCCTCAAGTATTGCTTTGTAGGGATTTGGTTAATTGGTTACAGGATTTCATCATGAACTGACATCGGTTAGAAAACCATTGGAAAACCAGTAGGGGGTACTGGACAGCCAGCTGTCTCGTCAGACTAGTTTGGGACTCTTCACCAGTATCAACCCACCCCAAAAGAGTTCGAACCCAGGACCTTCTAGTTGCAAGACTTCGAAACCAGGAAGAAATAGATGTCCAGTACTCTCCAAATGACACCATTTAGTGTTGTAATGGACATATATTAGTGTGATTATGTCCACTGATTGTAAAATGCAACCACCTTATATTGAAAGTCCAATTTGCACAAACTATTCATGTTCTGCCTCTCCTGTCTTCGTTTCATGATTTCCGATTGCGCGCACTGTTTTCTTATTTTCGCCCTTGTCTGCAACCTAATCCTTCACTCCTTTATATTCAAGAGTTTTGCAGAAGATGTCATATTATATAATACTTATAAAATTTTATCACTAGAATACGCTGCAGAATTAATGTTCTGAATAAGAATAATTAGTCAGTTACAATTAAATATGATTTTAATTATTTCCCTACTGTATTCACTGTGGGTTTCGATATTAACTCATGACTTTTATCAACAGCTGTCTTCGCTGTCTGCATACTGACGATCGGAAAGAGCTGGCCAGACAGAAAGGACAGGCAACGAGGGACTTTGAGAACAAACCAACTAGGAGCCTATTGCACAGCAATGAGGATGGACTGAACACAGGCTGAAGAGATCATTGAGTGATTTCGTGCGTCAGCCTGGCACAATCTCGAGTGGGACATGAATGGGAAAGCATGAGTTTGATATGGGTATGAGAGTGTAGGGGACTTATGTTAGAGTTCACTAGTATTACAAAATATGAGAAATAAAATTCAAGTCAATGGAATGTTAAGTAACAGTATATTACCAAAAATGCAACGACACGTTATATCAACAAAAGGGTTACTTGGAAATAAAGTTTAAGTCCTCTGCTACAAATTATTTATATAACCCACGGAGACGTTAACTGTTTGGACGGAGTAGGTTGTAGCTGCTATGTCCCGGTTGTAGAATTGTCTTCGGTTGAGCGTAGTGGACTTCTACAATAAATCCGAAAGATACAACACGGTGAGAGCTGAGCTAGTAAGCCGAAGAAATCAAGGAGAAGACGAAGTCTCCAACAGCAGAGTATATTTTTTTCAATCGTACACGGAAGCCAAGTGTATTTCCACAAGAAGCGTTTTAAGCAAAAATTATGTACAATATGTCTAATTTCTACAAATAACCAAAAAGTGTACAATCACATTGTTACGCACTCCACAAGAGTGACATAGGTCACAATGTGTAAGGAGATGAGAGACTATGGGCAATCACATGAAGTAGGCTAAAGACGATTGCAATCAATTGGATGAAATGAAGATGTTCGGTTGAAGTATCATGTTCCACTCGCAAACTAAGGGGAGAATACTAATTTATACAATCTCAAAGAGTGGGATATTTTCTTCTAAAAGTTTAACCTTGTGTAGTGAAATACTGCAGGTGAAGTATTGTTGTCTAACTATATAAGTTACCAGTGCATTTGGTGACACGGATTCAGATATACTGTCTTCAATATATTTATTATAACACTAAACTCAGTAGAGGAGACGGAGGTGAAGGCAACCAACCACCACCAACAGCAACAACAACAACCAGAACCAATCACCATCAAAAGGAGAGATTTCACAGAGGTTACCTCCTTCCTTAACTTATCTGGCTAGGAAGCATCGCTTAAACTACAGGCCGGCGGAATGGATGAAGATGTGGAAGTCAGAATCGGAAAGGCAAGACAGATGCCTTCATCAACCTGAAACCAGTTTGGAAATCTTCTGCTTCACTCACTCAGCATAAGGAACAAGATTCGGATCTTTAACACCAATCTGAAGTCAGTCGGTTCTTCTATACGGGTCAGAAACTTTCACTGCGTGTCACGGAAACGATTTCCAACAAACTAATTCATACTTTCACTGGCTCCATACTGAACATCAAATGATGGTCAGAAAGAATCAGCAACAAGAAACTCTGCAGTGGAACAAACCAACAGGCAAGAGCCGATCACTCAACAAATATGTAGGAGAAAGTGGAGATGGATGGATTGGGCATAGATTGAGGAAACCATGGAATGACATCGCGCGCAATGCAGGCCATCGAGTAGAATCCCAGTGGAAAACGACGAGTGGGTCGTCAGTGTGAAGGTGACATGGAAGAGACAGATGAGAGAATGTGGGCAATCGTGGACCCAGGTGAAGATCTCTGATAAATATTTCTACCATTTGATTGGAAAGATTTCATACAAAACCAACAAGTGGACTAAAATCAGGTTGACCATAAAATTAAGTGTTCGTAATTTAGATTCAGCTCAATTATATAAATAAGTTTATATTTGAATGTTACTGGACAATTCAAGGACGTGCTTTTCTTCGTTTATAAAGGGGTTCGAAGGTGGTAAATATAACAGCGGTAAGGCATTCCCCTCAGTTGCCCAGAGAGTCAGCTACACCTCCTTCTGGCTAAGGGGACTTACAAGAATCCAGCTCAACAACTGTACACCCTAACTTACCCTGTAATGGTCTGCAGAAATAAAGAAACAACTCCTTACGGCCTGTGTGTGACTATTATTATTATTCCCTTGGGTCCCGAGTAGAAAAAGGGCTTCAACAACATATCTCCACTTTGTTCCATTTTCCGCCGTCCTCTTCAGCTGAGTCCACAATTGCCCATAATCCCCCGTCTCCTCCAGCTCGCAAGATCTCTTTCATGTCACCATAGCAATGACAACCCACTCGTCGCTTTCCATTCGGATTCCACTCGAGCAATGGCATTCAATGCGCGCAATGCTATTCGATGGTCTCCCCAACGTATGCTCGATCCATCCCCATTTTCTCCTAAATATTTGTTGGGCAATCGGCTCTTGGTTGGTTTGTTCTACTGCAGAGTTTCTTGTCACTAATTCTTTCTCGCTGGCGATCTGATCTTCAATATGGAGCCAGCAAAACGGGTGGCTGTTGATAAAAATCTTCAGCAACCTGTT